>OZ026612.1:110312582-111629582 GCA_964020975.1 Hermodice carunculata
GGATGCTAACACTCCAAGTGTCATTTCAGGGACAAGTTGTCAAGACCACCAGCGACACAAAATAATTAAGAAAGAATAAAGGGGCAAATACTCAATTTTGATAAGGGACACACAGCGTAAATTGGTCAAATTTTCAGTGAATTCCAGGGATTGTCCCTGAAGATGAGGAACAGTTGGCATCTCTGCATTAATAAGTCTTCGGCCGCTTTAACCGATGCGTTCCGGCCGGTCCCGAGAAACCTCTTGACTCACTCTGATTATATGTATTGGAAGCTCAGAATAAAAGGGAATCAGCTACCTTGTTCTGAGACCTTTTATTCGAGACTTTTAATATTCAAGAAAATAACAAACAAAAAAATCGATACTCTTGTTCACTCTCTGTCTGTTTTGGGTGTGAAAAGTAAAAGTATAATTGTTAAGTTGCGTTTCACATTCCTTTTTCTAATACATGTACCTCAAAATAGAAACACTTAGGAATGATGAAGTCACCCGTTTTTACAAATGTGTCTACCGGTATAATGATCAGTAAACTGTGACATTAAGATTTTGTGATTCTGTTTAATTCAAGCATACAAGCAGACTCCAGATCATACCATAGCGCATGCTGGTACATAATGTAATGATAATGTGTGCATTGTTAATGAGGGATGAATTGAAAAGAAGTTCGTACCCTTGTCTCATGCTTTGGCGCCATCTATGAACCTCAGGTGGAAGCTTCAATATTGTCTTCTGTGACAAGAAAACTGAATGTGAGCAAGCATTAAAAACACACACACACAAAAGGTTAAAAAAATAATAAAACTAAAAAACATAACTTTTTCTCTCTAAAAAAAAAGACATTTGATCCCTTGTAGTTCATAGTATTTGTTGCCTGACAATTTTGATTCTTATAACCTCCGTAAAAGAAAAAATGAAGGTTGAGTCGAATAAGATCTAACTAGAGATGAGCCTGCATCGCTAGCAATCAACGTTATCGTGGAATGATACGCAAGAGATTTACATACATACATACATACATACATACATACATACATACATACATACATACATACATACATACATACATACATATGTGTGTGTGTGTGTGTGTGTGTGTGTGTGTGTGTCACTTTATCCCACAAAACACCACTTTTTAAATTTGCAGCCAGCAGACTGAGGAATAATTTACCATCTGACATTGAGCAAGTCGAGACAATGAACTCTTTTAAACCAAATCTATCCGCTGATACTTTAATTAATCTTCTAGAAGCAATGACATCTTAACTAATTTATGTACCGGAGACCGTATGATCTTTTTAATACTTCAACGCCTGCTTTTGTCCGCATATAATTGGATTTTTTGCTGGGTCACGATGGAAACTGTATCTGTTAACGATGTTAACCTAAGGTAAATAAAGGCATCATCATCATCATCATCATCATCATCATCATCATCATCATCATCATCATCATCATCATCATCTTTCTTCTACTTCTTCTTCTTCATCTTCTTCTTCTTCTTGTTCTTCTTCTTCTTCTTCTTCTTCTTCTTCTTCTTCTTCTTATTATTATTATTATTATTATTATTATTATTATTATTATTATTATTATTATTATTATTATTATTATTATTGTTATTGTTGTTGTTGCTATTGTTATTGTTATTGTTATTGTTATTATTATTATTATTATTATTATTATTATTATTATTATTATTATTATTATTATTATTATTATTATTATTATTATCATTATCATTATTATTATTTGCATAGGTGCATGTAGGTGGGCGTGGGGGAGGTGCGCACAAAACATGAACTGTTTCTATATAGAGGGAACTATTTATGTAGTCAAATATGGGGAAGCCTAACAAGGAATTTCATGACGGTTAAATGTTCCCAACTAAGTTGCAAATCTTGCTTAAAGCACGGTTTCATATGGACCAACAGTATAGATGTGCTCTCTTTGTAAACTTTGCCAGTTCTTTAAGACAAAATAGTGAATTTTCGGTATGTACATGCAGTTTATGCAAATCATTTTTTTTTTTCAATTACAAAGAGAAAAGTGTAAAAATACGAAACACAATCACAGTGAAACTTTATTTATTACAGTGTTGGTATTTGTCAATTTGAACCGACATACAGTCCTAAAGTTTGATATGACAAGGGCGTGTATATGGGCCTAAGGTTAGGGAGGTAAAAGCCACAAATGTGCACAAGATGTTGGTCGATAATAAGCAGTGTATAGAGGGGTTGCACAAAGATCAAACTTCCTCGTGACTCCTGATGATGGGACGAGCCCCCTAAAGTGCAGAGCTAAGCACCTTTGTCACCAATCCAGTCCTTATCGAACTCTCGTCACAGCAACCTTTCAAACATGGGCAAGAGAAAAAACATACTTTACATTTGATTAACACCTCAAGGTGCGCGTTTCCCGCCAACTTAGGCGAGGTCTTCTTGCTCGATCAATTGGTCGATGAAACTCGTTTGCTTGTATCTATGATCTTTCGCTCTCCTGATCATATAATAGTATATGCCGGTATAGCAAATATACATGCAACAATACGTCCTGATTTTTTGCTCTTAATGTAAGAACTTCAAACATTCCTTGGTGCGAAGTAAAAGAAAGACGAGTGTCGATGTAAATTTACACCATTGTTCATTCCACTTGTGCAATGAGAAGGTAATTTGACGGTTGAAGAGGCAGGTGACTATACGCGCATTATTATGACTGATTTCTACTCCAACACGACGTTCCTTTACTGTCCGGTTTTCCTTGCAGTATTTTTGTCTTTCCTTCCGCGTATCTCCTGTTCCTATACGATCTAGTTTGTCGCCTGTAAGTTCTCTTCCGCTTTGATAATTTCTTACTGCACGCTTGTTTCCTCAGCTTTTCTTTGTTTCCTTTAATTTCCATAGATTTTCTATCACCTTGCCGCTTTTGTGTTGTCGCACTTATCGTTACCTATGCAAGTTATAATACTGAAGGTGAGTACACTAACGAATACCCTTTTAAAAGTAACTTATCTTCTGAATTTTTACCTTTTGACCTTCTATAGGCGATAACCTTGTTTCTGCTGTTCATTCGTCACTATCTCACCATTTTGATCTTCAGCAGTAGTAACCGAGTTCGACATCTGTTTTATGTTTGTTCTTGGTGTAAAGTTGGACTTTTAATCAAGGAATATGTATTGGTATCATTATCGAATTTTTCTTGCCTCTTTATTTCTTACCACTTCAGTTGTTGTTACCCTCCCTATCCCAATCCTCATCCTCTTCCCCATCCCCATCCTCATCCCCATCCCCATCCCATCCCAATTCAATCCCAATCCTCATCCCCATCCCCACCCACTGCGCGTACTTGCAGTTTGCACTAACCTAGACTGACAGATCCAGGAGAAATGGTTCCTGGTTTTAATGCGAAACTCTCATGGTGTAGAAAGTGTCCTTTGCAGTGTATAGCGGCAATTTTCAAGCAACGAATGCGAAAACTAATTCTGGCTCATCATCAAATGAAATGTATTCACGCACGTGATCTTTGTGCAGTTGTTTGTCTGGGTTTGTATTGTTTTATACCGTGGGACCATACAAATGTAGACGAAGTTATGTATAGATCGTTTGCCATCACAAAGTACACATCTATTTGCCTATAGTCCTCTCTCAAAAATAGCAACTGTATGTTGTTATATTCCAAACATGCATGCTATGTCAAAATACATTTTAAAATTAATACGTTTGTATCATCCCAGATCGATTTGATTGTGTTTGTGGGTGCGTTTTAATATATCTGTATTAGATAAATGATCAGCCCCGGCCCAATTTCTAAAGCATCATGGTTGTACCTCTCTGGAATTTTTTCGTTCAACTTTATTCTTTATTGTTCTGGGTTTTTTTTTTTTTTTTTTTTTTTCAATAGTTTTAACTCATTCCATACTATGGTCACAGGCCTTGGTCAGTGGTTCTGGCACTGCCTGGCAAGTCATGCTGCAGACAGTGCCAGACCCACTGACTTAAGACGATAGGCATGTTGGTGCTTGAAAAAAAGCTCTTTTCGTAAAGAATTTAAATATGCAATTCTCGTCTTAAATCTTGGTAAATATACCTAAATATCAGGGACTGGTATGGAATGAGTTAAATCATCATAAAGCCACAAGTGCACTTTCATGGATACAGCGTATCTTTCATGGATGTAGCATATCTTTCTGACTGCAGTGTGTCAGAAAACAAGACTTCTATGCAGCAAAATATAGCGGTGCTGATTTTATACGCATAACCGACCTTTGATACACGCCCTGAGGCACACTGAAAACGCCCACCGTGTTTTCGACAAGATATATCTACGTGTATATAGGCCTGCATGTACGCTTAGTACGTGTGTCCTGATATAGGTGCGAGACAACTTTCCTGCACTATACACGCGTGTGCTTGTATGTGAGATGTACTTTCAGGACCACAAACAAACGGAATTGACAGGTTCTAAGGTAATTAATATTTGATACGCTCAATTTGATACCTGACATTGGTGACTTTTCCAAAAGAAATGCAACACATCCATCATGTGATCTTAACATTTTTCATTAATCTTTCAATACATCTGAACCAAAACCGAGACGATATTCCCGATATGTGTAATGGAAGGAGATATCTGACCCCGGGGGAGGGGGGGGGTACTTCCTATACCTTGCTATACGGGTAGGCGCCGCGGAAAAGACCCCCTATTTTCGGTACTTGTCGCTCTCTAAGACCCCCCTTTTTCCTGCTTGTAGCTCTAAAAGACCCCCCTTTTTCGCTTGTCTCACCCAAAGACCCCTGTGTTTTTCAATTCCTGTCTCCAAATTGCCCCAAAATACACAAAATTTTATGTAAAATTTCATTGTTTTTTTCAATACAAGCTCCAAAAGACCCCCCATTTTCACATTGGTTCCGCTCCCGTTGGGTCCGGGTTTTGTACCCTCGGTGGAGCCTACCCACCAAAAATTCCGGGGAGTACCCCCCCCCCCCCCCCGGGTATCTGACCACCCATCAAAAATGCAGGATAAAGTGTGCACATGCACGGGTAAAAACTCGCTCAAGAGACGGTCCTTCAACGTCCAAGCTGTGTGACTTGTTGGAGGGCGGCGGCGGGGGGGGGGGGGTGGTGGTGGAGATGGAGCGTGTTTTGTGTGCGTGTGTGGGTCTGTGTATGTGTGTTGGTGATGGAATCACTTTATTTAAAACATGTATTTCTTAAATAACAATGTGTTGAATTTTTCGAGTGTACATATCAATGTATGTATGTATGTATGTATGTATGTATGTATGTATGTATGTATGTATGTATGTATGTATAGACTGAACCAAGTCCTGTATTTCACAAAGATATATTCATGTAACCAAAGTAACCAGATCGGAGCTCTTTATGGTGATCGCAATTCTGACAGGAATTTTGAGACAACTAACACACAACAGTCGGCGCTACTTGCTACTTAATTTGTTTGCTACTTTTTTTTATACATTTTCTCTAAATGCAGTCTGAATGCACTGATTGTTTTCTGTCTGTTTTGTTTGTGGGTTTATCAATATTAAGAACTAGGGACCATTTACCCAGGATATCCCTTTTTTGTGTTCGCCGCTTTTTGCATTGTCTTTGCACGCAATTTTTACAGGTAAAACTCCACAGTGGAAGCGGCTTTGAGTGGCCCGGGTAACCACCTTCAAATCTGCAGTTAAAAGCGTGTAACTGTTTATAATGAATCGATCTTTTCATGGACCAGTGACAATATGATCTGGAAAAAGAAAAAACGAATGAAGTGCTGATTGTCTGCCAAGCGCGGCGAAAATCAATGGCCCGTTTTCACGTAAGGACAGTTGTTGTGGACGATCACTCACGTAACCATTCACGCTTGTTTTCCTTCACCTTTCTATTGTCTGTCATTGCAAATAGTTTCCACGAGGTTTGATCACTTTTATATCGGCAAATATTTGAACTCCCGTCAATGTTTCCCGCCAATGCTGTATTTATAGTTACATAGATGCACTTTTGCATGCATGGGTTTGTTTAGATGTGATTGAACATAAGGACTAATCATTTTCTGATGAATGAAAACATTTCCCGCCATTTAACTTCCATTTTGTCGTCTGCCTGGTATAGATACTCCTCATCAGACTATGACAAGGGAACACTCGCAGGCCTCACATCCATCTCATGTGTTAAGGAACTGTACATTCTGAACAAGTTCTTTCATACAGCGTCACACTTCCAGCTACACGATTTTTTTTCTGCACAGCATCAGAAGCAATATGAGTTTTCCATGACTGCTTTTGTAGATGTAGAACTTGGCTGTATGTTTAACAAAACAGTTAAATTGTTACAGACGTAAGAGACCGCTAATCTTTTTCACCGGGGTTTGCTTCTTTGAAACAGAAAACGGAACCTTGTAATAAAATGGATGACAACGAACTTAAATAACCGTAACGTGGAGAAGAAAAAAAGACTGGAATACACAAAACTTGACGGCAAATTCATATCACACAATGATTTGGGAAATGAGAAGTATTTCAAATAACATACATGCATGCATACACACAACGCTTGACGGCAGATTCATATCACGCAATGTTTTGGGGAATGAGAACTATTTAAAATACACATACATACATACATACATACATACATACATACATACATGTCTATAATCATAATCAAAATGCATATTTCCATAAGGACTTCTAATGGTTAACACAGTGACCTGTTGGATTGTGCACTGTGCTGCTTGGCGAATCAGGATTTGAACAATTTGCTGTGGTCCATGATGCAGACGTATCAAAGGACAGCCTGGCCGGGGCTGTGGACACATCCGGTCGGTAAAGCGAATGGTCTTTGCTTCCTGATGCCAGGTGGCCCCACCGCCCAAAGTGAAGCAGCCTCATTCTCCCATCACTGAGCACCTGTTGCCGAATATCTTGTTTACCTTTTCCCGCCCAATTCTGTCGACAATGAAAAGTAATTTCCATTTTGTTCTGTTTCATAATATTCTGGAATATTGCGCTTCCACAAACTAATGTGAACGACCTAAGTGTCAGACAATGCAGACCGGTGCATCTGGTTTCTCCGACACATCCTCATGGCAAATTATGTGTTAAGGAGAGTGCTATGGAAAGCTGATAAGTCAGTTGTAGTATAGCCGGATACAGTCTGAACATGCCAAGATTCTGCAATGAAAATGTGTGATTTGTGCCTCTTGAAATTCGTTTTCACTGGTATTAAGAAGCGTGACACTAAAAAATCAGTTATAACTATAATTCAGACGCGCTCCGCACTGACAGTCTTACCTGCTACTTGGGTCAAGTTTATATATTTGGCAGCAACTGAAGTACCCCTAAGATAACATTTTCATTAACACAGAGTTAATCTTATACCAACACAGGTAAAATCGTGTGTACTATAGGGCGACCCACTTTAACTAAATATGTTAATACTAAATTCACATCATTAGAGTATTAACGGTTTAATGAAAAATTTATGTTAACCATTTTATATTGTACATTAATACAACAAAACGTTCAAACTTTACCGAGCTTAGGTGTCAAATATAACAAATGTGTATTTGCCGAATTCCATAAACCGAAATGTGGTATTTTTGTACAATCTTCGTTCATTACTATTTGTTCCTCCAAGACATCAACTAGATGTCCCTGGTATAACATTTTAAAGGTTGACATCGCTGTGTGAACCGTTGTGTTACTGTTGTGTTATAGTTTTTGCATCAAAATGTTTTCCAAAAAGTGGAAGAATTGTCACATGTGCTGGATGTGCCCATCACGCCAAAGTTCTAACATCACTTTGCCGGCAAAATCAGATTCCATGAGTTCTCATTTTCCAACCGCAGCTTCGAACCCAAAGTTTCTTCATGTAAATGATTTTAATGGATACTTGCTGAGCCCTTCAGTTCACACACAAAGTAATTTAAAGCTACTTATAATAAATTGTAGAGTTTTTTTCCATGTAATTCTAGGGTCATATGATATTGGAAATTTGATCTCCGGTCGATCAAACGAGTTTAAAAAACTGTTCTGGGCTGGATCATGTCAGTCTGCATCCCCATGTGCTGTAGCCCAAATGACCATTTCCATGACCACATATTGCTGGGCATCATACAAGAGAAAAGGACCAAACATACAAAATGTCAATGAGTAAAGTCAAATGTTTCTTTTCAGCTTTTCCCAGCGCAGCGGAATCCCGAATCACGAGGCAATAGTTTGTTCATATCTTAAAATCTGTTCTGATTAAAAGAGGCATAGTTTTGAGTAGACTTATCGGGCGCAAGCAAGTTCAAATCAAGAGAATTGCGGTTTTGTATGTAAAATTAGGGATTGAGGGACATGGCCGTCATGTCTTAACGGACAACGCATGTAGAATGATGCTAAAAAAAAAAAAAAACTAACTGCAAATGGTATAAACTTTAATTGTGTTGCACTTGTCAACAAACACACATCAAGGTAATAAAAAGACAAACTGGTAACAAGCTGATGAAAAGTTTTACCTTTTCACCACTATAAAGGGCTGACAACCGTCTGTCTAAAAATGTACAGTTTGTTTTAGTGAATACATAAGTCAATTCTCTTTCAAATATAAGCACTCGGATGACTTTCTGAAATAAAGTACCTAAACTTAAATCACTTAAAAAAGAGATTTTAAAGGTATTTCTTCGAAAATTTATATTCTTATTTATTGGCAAAATATACCCGAGAAAGTACATCATAATCAAACAGCAAAAGATGTGTAGAAGCTTAATATTCTGTACCTAATAATTTTAATGATCACCAAATTTTACTTTTTTGCAAGAATATACCTTAAAAGATACAACAGAAATTAAAAACAAAAACATAAAAAAATAGAAGAAATAGAATTTAAAAAGTAAAAAACCGTTACACATGTAGGGGCGGCCAATGGTCCCAAATGGCGTTTGCTTTGTCGTTGATTGATCATAATATCTTCAACAATAGTTTCATCCGAGACCTACCAGGGTGGCATACCCAAAACCAACAGATTTCTTCGGCTCATTCCGGCTGCATACTGGTCTGAAGTGCATTAAGGAAAGTTATTGATTCAGTATCATTCTCAATGGAAGCTGTCTTCCTCATGCTTGCGAATACAATAAGGTAATGTGCTACAATAAAATTGATGGTTATTGATAATTTCAGTATCTGCTTCATCGTCATCGTTATTTTCTTTACGCGCGAAAGCTGGCTTTTTCAATAGAATTGTGAGAGGATTCCATTGTATGTGGCCATCAGCAACAATTTGAAAACATACACTTACACAAAGTGACTGCTGACACAATGGTTGTCAGCTTCAAGAGATTGTGTGAAATTTTATGACAGATACGTAATCGGATTTAGTTATGTATTCAAGATCAGCATCTATGCATTGGCGTCCAGATTCGGTATCTTTACATGCTCATGTCCAATATTGATAGTCAGGCTGGGAGTGGAAACCAGTGATTAAATTATTAGCAGGTTAGCCGACAGGGTTTAGCCGGCTATAGCCGTCGGTTGAACTGACTTCAGCCGATGCGGCTCGTAATAAATAACGACGAACATATATTCCTTGTATGGTGAAATAGCGATCGCCTTAAGAGTTTTAGAGCAAATGAGCCATTCCTGTCTCTACAGGCATACATCTATATGTCTATCATGTATTATGCTTTAACAGTGTACACGCATTTTAAATGTTCCATGTGACTGTTTCACATCTTTTATGTGAAAACAATGTGCGGGTGCGGGGAGTAAACCGGGAACTCAAGTCAGTTATGGTGTTTCCGTGGTCAGAAAATATCCATTCACATTGTTATCGTAGCGTTAGTGGAAACAAACTGACGTAAAAGAGCGCAGCATTCGGTCAGAAAGATGGAGCTCAAAAGCTGTTTACTTTTTTTCTGATTTGAGCTGCAAAATTTCCAACTGCTTGTTTGAAATATGCTGCAGGTACAAAGGCAAAAAAAAAAAAGGAGAAAAGAAAGGACAAGAAAAAAAAAGACAAAGCAAACTAGAAAAGATGATTTGCTAAGCGTGTGTGTCTTCAAAGCTTATTGGTATGACAATGTACAATTGGTATTTCAGTACTACCGTGTACTATCGGTACGACAATGTACAATGGGTACTTCAAGTACAAAGGTGTATGATCTGTACAACAGTGTACAATGGGCACTTCAATACTAAGTGTATGATCGGTACAACAATGTTACAAAAGTGTACAATGGGTACTTCAGTACTACAGTGTATGATCAGTACGACAATTTATATATCTATTTTAGCCTTGAAGTTATTCAAGATTTAAAATTTCCAACGGTGCTACTTAGCATAATTTAAATTGCTACAACTTTTGTTTGGAATTCATAAAGTGCGCAATGGCCAACAACCCCCCTTGTAGAAGTTGGAATGACATGTCTATCTGTTATAGTATTGAAGATATTCAGGATTAAAAATTTAGAATACTGCTAATTGGCATAATTTAAATTGCTACAACTTTATTTTTTCGATTACATGTGCAATGGTCAATAACCCCCTAGTAGAAATTGGAATGAACTCTCTATCTATAATAGTTTTGAAGATATTCAAGATTTTAAATTTCAAATGCTGCCAATTAGCGTGATTAAAATTGCAACATTTTTTAAAATTCATTTGATGCACAATGGTCAATAACCATGTGGTAGAAGTTGGAATGACATCTCTATCTATTATACTTTTGAAGTTATTCAAGATTGAAAATTTGAAATGCCCCTAATTTGCATAATGTAAAACATCTTCATTCCTCTGCATTAAAAGACCAAACTCTTTGCATGGCGGTACAATCATGCCAAGTTTGGAGTTTCTATGTATAATAGTGTCAGAGAAAAGTGTCGGACAAATTCACTGGTAAAGAAAGAAAGAAAGAAAGAAAGAAAGAAAGAAAGAAAGAAAGAAAGAAAGAAAGAAAGAAAGAAAGAAAGAAAGAAAGAAAGAAAGAAAGAAAGAAAGAAAGAAAGAAAGAAAGAAAGAAAGAAAGAAAGAAAGAAAGAAAGAAAGAAAGAAAGAAAGAAAGAAAGAAAGAAAGAAAGAAAGAAAGAAAGAAAGAAAGAAAGAAAGAAAGAAAGAAAAGTGTGTGTTGGCACACACACTTTAATAATGGACGTATGTTTCCACTGGTGTTTGATGTTGTCACACAAATGTTCATGTGGGTATGTGTTCCTGGAGTTTGGTGTTGTCACAGAAGTGACTACACAGGTACGTGTCGTATGAAGTTGGGTGTTGTCACAGAAATACCCATGTGAGTATGTGTCGTTGTGGTCGCATGTTGTCACAGAAGTTGGTATGTGTCATTGTAGTCGCATGTTGTCACAGAAATACTCATGTATACGGTATGTGCCGTTGGAGTCACGTGTTCTCACAGAAATATCCATGTACGCATGACACTTGCGTACGTGTCGTTGGAGTTGGGTGTTGGCACAGATATATTAATAGGAATATGTGAGTGGTTTTTGATGTTGTCGCACAGACATTCATCATGTCTGTGTGTAAACACAGACATATTGTTTTACCCAATATTCTTTCTTTCTTTCTTTCTTTCCTATCTTTCTTTCCGCCAGATTTTTGTGTCGTCTTAAACTCAGACACCGTGCAAGCAAGAAACTTCAAACTTTGCATGGCTATAGCACCTGCAGTGAAGTTTTGCATATCGTTCCGAATAGTCAAGATTTTGAAAATTATGCAAATTAGGGCAATTAAAAAATTCAGTTGCTTCTGGCTTCCAAAGTATTCATCCGATTTTGATGACGTTGGACCCAAATTGTACATATTGTAACACCGCACATTTTTGTAATTTACATGTGACCTCTAAAGGTCAAAGGTCAAGGTCATTTGTACGTTTGAAATATTCATCCAGCCATAACTCAGTCAATTTCCATCCAATTTTGATCATGTTGGACACAAATTGTAGCTACTGTAACACTGCACATTTTTGTAATTTACTTGTGACCTCTAGAGATCAAAGGTCAAGGTCATTTTGCCATTTGAAATATTTATGTAGCTATAACTCGGTCAATTATTATCCAATTTTGATCACGTTGGACACAAATTGTAGCTACTGTAACACTGCACATTTTTATAATTCACATGTCACCTCTAAAGGTCAAAGGTGAAGGTCATTCGGACCTTTGAAATATTCATCCAGCCATAACTCGGTCAATTTTCATCCAATTTTAATCATGTCATTGTATATATTGTAAATCTGCACATTTTTTAACGTATATGTGACCTCCAGAGGTCAAAGGTTAAGGTCATTTTGTCGTTTGAAATTTTCATCTAGCCATAACTCGGCCAATTATCATCCAATTTTGATCATGTTGGACACAAATTGTAGCTACATATGGGCACTTGTCTATGTGGGCAGGCGGGATGTTGCTGATATTTTGGAAATAAAGAATACTTTTTACAGGCAACTTCTAATTTCTTCTGATATCCAGATAGTTTTCATTTATATTTGACCTCTAAAGGTCGAGGTCATTTTGCCTTTTGAATGTTTCACGTAGCCATAATTTGGTCACTTTCCATCCAATTTTATTCATGTTGGACTCAAATTGTAAGTGTTGCAGACTGCATATTTTTGTAATTGTGCACATTTTTCACACACACAGACAGATTTGCTTTCAAGCAAATATTTCTTTTCTAGTTGTGGGTATGTCTCCTTGCTGTTGGATGTTGTCAGAAATATTCAGCTAGGCCCAGATTTGCGTCACCGGTATTGGGCACGATGTCAGGCAAACGCAACACCTCTCCGATTATGGTCCTTCCTGTTTTAACTTAAATTGGCCTACGTTCCGTTTGATCAGACTTGTTTTGTAAGTCAGAGTTACCAAACATGTTGAATCATGGGTCCGTGCTCGTCACCAAATTTGATAGATAACATATTTCTGGTCCATTATATCAACTGATGGTGTCCTTCATGCATGCAGGGGTGACGAGGAGGTGCTAGGTCATATGTTTTGTACTTGTTTGAAGTTGCACAGCATGCCATCTCTGAGCCCTACTACTATATACCTGTGTCTAATCCATTACTGTACGAAATGCGCTGTCGTTTTTTTTTTTCTGTTGGCATTAGCACATTACATCAGTTAATACTCTGAATTTAATTATCGTCATAAATTGATCCAATTCATTTGTTATGTATCCCAAATTCAAAGATTATCCAAATCAGGTAGAGGACTGTTGCTATCTCAGTTATCTTTCATGCATGTCATAAATATTTTTGACAGAAACAAAGAACCAAGAGCCCACAGGTCTGCCAAGTAACTGGAGTTATTGGCAGTATATGAAAAGTGGAAAATATATTTTTTTTATTTGCTGCTGTCACAATAGAAATATGAGATGTTGTAACAAATTCTTTTCAGGACTTTCTTGACGCTACCGGAGCTTAATTCTTTTGGTTGTCAATGGAATAGCATGTGTAGTCGACTGTTACGAGCTATCAGTTTGCCAAGACTGCATATATGTAAATTCTGACATTAGTTAATTTTCATGCTCATCAAACCTCACTACCATGAAGATGCTTTAATTTCCAGGTCAAGGTGGTTGATTTTATATTTCATTCCTACACCCACCCAACACATACGGAGACACACCCACACTTTCAATTTCCTATTTTGTTCCCTCGAGGCAGCTGAAAGTATCTATCATTTGGATATGCAGATTTATGTAATCTCTCCTGCATATAACTGTATTGTGGTAAAATGGATAAGCAAATGTGAAATTTAACCAACTCTAAGCAATAACTCTGTCAGCAAATTATATTTAAATTTTAATGCTACATGAACTGTACTTCCCTATTTTTTTCAACAGTCACTTTTTGTCCGTGCAAAAAATATCGGAAATCGGATGTACTTTTAAATTCAACGGTCGATTTTGCTGAAAGCGTCCGATTTCCCGACGACTGATTTGCCGATTTCAGAATCAGGTCGCACACAGTTACCTGCCGTCATAACCTACCTGTCCCACTTTGGTCCGTATAATTCTCATACATCTAAAATGCCGTTTCGCCCACTATTTCAATGTATTCATTTTAGACCAGCGATAGTTAAATTAACATTAATAATGTCCGGGTGCTGCCTCTAAAGAAGCCATTTATCTAATTTCCCTCGGAGACTTGGTTTAATTACCATATAATTTTCAGTATACACTCCAAGCTAACGTTTATGGCTGGTTGGGTCTATAAATATGGCAGTGTGAAATGGCTTCCAGTTGTGGATCGGTGTTCAATTCTATAAGGGAGAATTCAATCTTAACCCATTCCTGTGATGTATCACTATTGTTCAGCGAGAGAGTGAGAGAGAGAGACAGACAGACAGACAGACAAACAAACAGACAGGCAGACAGACAGGCAGACTTGAAAAACAAAGTACTCGAACCTCTTTAAATCCGCAAACCCATTAATTTGTTCTGTATCGTTTGCCAGGTTTGGCATTGGTCCCCCATTTAAATGGCCACTTAATACAAGCAACGGCCTTGCCCAGCGTCCAGTGAAAATACACTATGCCACCATCAAAGCCTTCCAGTTTGCATGGCTGCATATTAACACGCATACTTCATAAAGTTCCGTCTCGCTATTTTATTAATATCATTGTAGTTTTCCATGGCTTCCATATAACTGATAAAGCTTCAACGCGTTTTCCATGACAATGCAAATTATGGGTAGCATTATAGTTTTCTGCCCCTCAGGTTAGGGGCTATTCTTTCACAAGAACGCTTTGCAGAGTTGTGCTAATTTCCTCAAGTATGGAGTGATTTACCTAGGTGATAATTCCTTGCAACATCTGTACTTTACACGACCTTGTTCGCTATCACAAATTAATTTCTGTGCCGTCAAAATTGCAGAGCTGGTGAGCCGACCACGACAATTTGTGGCGGCTTTCTCTGATGAATATGTATAGGCTTATGTAGGCGGCATAGATGCCCATCTTCTGGCAGGCTTTATAGTTTGAAGCAGTCATGCCATTGATAAAGCGTTAGGGAGATGCGTGCTTTCAAAGTAAAAATACTGTATTGTATTTACAATCTGTGAAGCATGGTGTGCTATGGTATACAGGTTCAGACTTGTTCATTCATGGATGTAGTCGCCAAGCAATACTGTTTTGAGAAACTCATAACACTTCCAGTTGACTTGTGGTGAATAATGAACAATCGTGTCAAAATAACATGTGTCAAAATCGAAATAACTGCATTTTAGTCCTTATGATAATATTTCAAGACACAGACTAAAGTACTTTCTGAAAAATAAGGTAGAAAAAGACTTTCTGTTCTGTCGAATATCGGAGAGAACAATCATTCAAAATCTGATATGTTCTATTTAAAGTTTTCTTTAATTCTTCTTATGAGAGGTTTAATTTATTCCTCAATCATTCCAGTTAAACCATTGCTTATTTTCGTCTTTTGTTTGGGGCTGTTTGCGTTAGTTCGACTTCGAAATTTGAGGGTTTTTCTAACTTTTTGCCATTTTTTAAGTCAAATGAGTCATCGGAGTTCGAATCTGGACGGCTGTAGGCCCTTCTAAACCATTACAACATTGGGTCAGCTGAAACTGGAAGACCCTTTTCTCTGTGTTGATTGAATTAGTGCTGCATTCAAGAGGACTGTATAATGCATACAAAGAGTGCATCAGAGGGTCGAAATTACACTCCAATGTGGTTTGTAATATTTTCCCCTACATGAAGTTCAAAGTACGAACGAATGTTGCTCTCCTAAAATCACATACAAACAGCATGGATATAAAAAGAGACGCCACTCATAATCGTAGGTCCTTGTATGTTTGTGAATAAGACGCCACTCGTAGTCGTCGGTTCTTGTCTCTTTGTGAATAAGACGCCACTCATAGTCGTCGGACCTTGTCTCTTTGTGAATAAGACGTCACTCATAGCTGAAACAAGGAATACTCCTTGTCTCAGCTCATAGTCGTCGGTCCTTGTCTCTTTGTGAATAAGACATCACTTGTAGTTGTCGGTCTTTGTATCTTTGTGAATCAGACGTCACTCATACTCGTCGGTCCTTGTCTCTTTGTGAGTAAGACGCCACTCAGTCGTTAGTCCTTGTGTCTTTGTAAATAAGACATCACTCATAGTCGTCGGTGCTTGTGTCTTTGTGAATAAGACTTCATTTCGCGCTTTGAGCGTGGTGGTTTCTTGCTCATTCAGACACAAGAACCATCTCCTCCCCGTGGTTTCTCCTTATATGAAAATCGGATAGGGCAATTATTCGATGTTCGATTTTTGGTAGCGAACACTGCATATAAAGGTCAACTGATACAACAACAAGATTTAAATATACTAAAAGCTAATCATTTTATCATTGTTTAACCCATATACACATCCAAAACTTCCATGTTTCGTTAAACAATTGTTACAACGATATCGATAACTGGTATCAATATAGCGGATATACTATTTATTGTATATCTCTCTTTCACTAAACTAACTTCAAACACTATTTGGCATAATATTGAATATTCCTTTTCTTTCTTTTTTTTTCAGATATTGGCCGGTTTACAACAAAGCGGCTGGGACATAGCATATATTTTTTATTATTCATAGGTTCTCCGCAATATGTACATCCTAAGTTCCATACTTACAGTAGATAATTAATACTCTGTCTGACCTTGCCCGTGATGTTCGAGCAACGGAAGACACTTTAACATTATCTGGTAGTTACAAGAAACAGAGAAATCGTAATGGCATCTGTTGATGCAAAATGTAGAGCTTTTTTATTTCTCTGTATGTCAAAATACTATAAATTGCCTAAAATAGGCCGAAATTTATATATATATATATATATATATATATATATATATATATATTAAAGAAAGTAGATATGCGCGTTTCCCATTTCAGCTAGGCGACAGGTGCCAAAGGTTGCAGGTTCGAGTCCCGCTTGTTCCGAACATATATATATATATATATATATATATATATATATATATATATATATATATATATATATATATATATATATTATAAAGGATACAAATTCGCACCATGTAGATATTTTAAAAGCATGTTTAAAGAGTAACTAATTGATATAGTTTAACTTCCATGAACACTGCAGGAAAAAAAATGGCAACCCCACTGGTTTAATATGGGCAGCTCTAAATATGCCTTTATATGGAAAATATGGGTGGCGATTGGAATATTATGTAATATCAACAGGGTAGCTTAGGGTATGCCTGAGCAGTCACACACACACACACACACACACACACACACACACACACACACATACACACACACACAATGTTCTGAAAGCAAGACAACAACCAGAGAGGTGCAAAAAGTGTGTCTGATATTGGGGTGTCTATGGGCTTTATGAGGGGGCAATTGCACTATTGGGATTAATGTGAATCCACAATGCATGGGAGTATGGGTCACTCACAACTGTATGAATTTTACAGGGGCAGAGTCATTGGGATGTTGGAGGCTGGCCATTCCCAGTGGAAGGTTGGCAGGATTACAGGGTGCTCCAGGCTATTGGTACAAAGTGGTGGTACCCTTTCCAGGAAACCAAAGGATGCAAGAGAAAGGCTGGATCTGGGCAACCAAGACTGTCAGATGGGACGAAATGACCGTTACGTGATCCAATATGACAAAAGGCACTGCTTTCTTTCCACCAAAAGGTACTGTCAGCAGTGATATCAAGCCTGCAACATCAGAGCATCACAGTCTACCATTACCAAGAGACCAGTTTAAGACAAATTGAGAACAAACCACCCTGCCATTCACATCTGTCTCATTCCTGCACACAAGACCTGATGGGTAGAGTGGTGTGAGGAACATGCAACCTGGACCAGGAATCAATGGAACAGATGAATCTCCATTTTGCTTGGATTTCCACCATGGAGAAAGGTTCAACGAATGTCTTCCTAAAGGTTTGTAGAAGGATCTATTGTTGAACATTACTGCTATGGAGGAGGCAGTGTCATGACAGCAACAGGGACAGAAACGGTATAATAAAAATAAACAAACTCCCCACGCACATCCTTATGCCACGTGCATAATGTTGAAAAAGGGGCATGGCTGTCCAACTGGTGCATTGTAGCAAAATTTTGCCACAAAGCTCTTCAACATTGCTACAGACTTTCTGCAAAATAAGTGTTTCTTAAGTAAAGAAGTGGAAAAAATGCTACAAGGAAAGAAATTTTTGCTACAGAGACTTTCAGCTGGACAGCACTGAGGAGTGGCATCTTTTTTCCCCAGCAGTATATATTGGCATTATGATTTGTACAGGGGGTTAAAGGAGGTGGGTCTTATTTACAGTTCACGGAGGAAAGAATCTGCTTTCACAAATCACGAGACAAAATTTTACTTTCGCACTTCACGATGAATTGAAATGCAAATTCACAGTTCACGACTTGTTGAAAAGATAATTCGCGTTTCACGACAATAAGTTCATTCGCAAGTCCCAGTCGGCAAAAACTTGCGTCAGTCATGAACAACTGGACGCCAGCTTTACAAGCGGTAGTTTTGGTCCTCCTCAAGATTATTTCGGCCTGAGCATGTATTGCTTCGAAGGCTACTTTAGTCATATATGTCAAGACCAGTTAAGTCTTAGTGCGCATTATGCCAGAATCATGTTGGACAAATCATGTGCTGGTTTCATGAACTACTCTTGTGACCTTTGGCTTTGCCAGTATCACCTGGGATTAAGCATGCATGCCGTGGTTTTAAAGACTGCCTATTGTGGTCCAGGGAAGAATCATTTAAAAACGTAAATTCGTTCCACATGCTACCATCGTGGCTTATGTCAACCTCATTTACGTCTTAATGTTGATGGGTCGAAGCTGATACTAAATATCGTGATCTGGGAAGGTTTCACAAAGAAAGAAAACCAGCGGTGCAACAGCTCTGCAACCTGCTTTTATCACCAGTGATAACATCACTTGAGAAAACCCCCGGGGAAAACCAGTTATACAAAGCACAAATGTGTAAATATGTGGTCTTGGGGTGAAGAGTGTCTTCCGGCTGATGTTACTGATTGCATGTGCAAAGACGAGCACCAACGAAAATATTCATATACTTGGGTGTCATTAGCTGGCTATGGAAGCTTGTATGGTTCTATCGCTTGGCGTAGACTATTCTCGCTTTCTGGCCTCGCTTTTTGTCGCATTGTGGCAATCTCGCTTCGCACATTCTCGCTAGGCTCATTCTCGCTTTGCGCATTTACTCACTCTCGCCTCTTGCATTCTCCCTTCACGCATTCTTGCTTTACATGGGCTTATGTTGCGCCCTGTTTGAATGGTACCAACAGCTTATTTTGTCCATGGCAGACAGGTGTATATACAAATGCTCAAATGTATCAATATAAGATAATACAATGTACGTCTATTATCATAAAACAGAGAAAGAATGACTGAAAGAAAGAAAGAAGGAAGGAAAGAAAGATACTGTTTATTTAAGGAATTTTTAATTTCAGCCAATATAGGTAATCATACGTGCCGTCACTTCTAGTTTGCTGTGTAACAGATTCATTGTTGTGAAACGTGAACGATTCGTGTATCTCTGAAAGATCAAAGGGGTTACTGTGCTAAAGCGGTAGAAGAATGTGGTATGTTGAACATTTTTACATTCACAAGTCAAAGATGTAGTAATAAACTTTATTTATTGATGTAAGAGCGGAAAATAGCTGATGGCTGATCCCACATCCACTCTCAGGTAAAGACAAATATGTCGTGCCACAATCTCATCAGTCAAAGGTGTCTACATGACTACTGTTTGCTGTAAAAATTCTATGCTATCCTATTTCGACGAGCCGTGTGAAATCCAAAAGTGGCTAAGCCAAACGCAGAACGACTGTTAAAATTCTTTACCGTATACGTAACCAAGGTACGTAACTTTTTTTTCTTGACCACGAACGGCCGGATTTCGAATCAGCAACCTCGGCGCCAACCGCCCAGCCGAAAATGGGAAACGCACACATCTACTGGACCAAATCCCGAATCCTAAACGAAATGGTTAAATGGAGATATATGTGGGTGAATGCAGAATGCCATCATCGACACGGCCCAGTCCACTGCATTTAATCCAGTTACATCCATTACTGTATCAGGGGTTGTCCCAGATTGGAAGTCCACCAGCATCAAAGGAGCACCATACATACATACATACATACATACATACATACATACATACATACATACATACATACATATATATATACATATATATATATATATCTATACATACATACATATACATACATACATACATACATATTTGTTTCTACCTTCCTATCGTCCTTTCTTCTATTTATATATTGTTTTGATATTATCTTATACTAATACATTTCAGCATTTGAAAATTCGTCTTTCTGCCACTGTTTTCTTTCGTCTTCCATCTTCGAAATATACTGCGGATACCATTCGATCAGGAGGTCCCATAGATGTATGTAAATTTCAGAACGGCGATAATGCGAGAATATGCGAGGTGAAAATGCGAGAATGCGCAAGGCGAGAAGGGAAGAATGAGCGAGGCTAGAATACAAAATGCATGAAGCGAGAATGCGAGAGGCGAGAGAACCATAGCTTTCATTGGTGGCATCTGGACCATGACAAGGCATTCAGGCCGATTGCAGCCATTTTTGGAGGTATGTTTAGTGAATGGACAGAAATCTTAAAGGGGGTTCCTCAAGGTAGTATTCTAGGACCCCTATTGTTTAACATTTTTATAAATGACTTTTTTTACTTCCTTGAACAATTATGCTGACGACAATACACTATCGTATCATCATAAAAACTTATCAATCGTCAAAAACACAATTGAGACTGCTGCAAAGATTGCATTTAAGTGGTTTGATGACAACCAAATGAAAGTCAATACAGAGAAATTTTTAGGCACTTCTACTTTGTCCGGGCATGTCAAATGGTCCTGACAACTTTTGCTTTGAAATTGATGGTATTAAGATAAGACCCGACCAATCGGTCAAATTTTTAGGAATCTATATTATTGACAAACTGAAATGTAATGAGCATATCACTCACATATGTAAGCATGCTGCAAAACAAGTAAGCGTTCTAAGACGCTTCTCAAAATTTTGACGGAAAAAGAAAAGCATCTCATTTTCAATGTCTTTGTTCTGTCCAACTTCAATGCCTGTCCTTTGGTATGGCATTTATGTGAAAAATCTGACACTGCAAAAATGTAAAAAATTCAAGAAAGGGCTCTTGTTTTTAATGATTTATCTTCTTCTTATTCCGATCTGCTACGGCGATCAAGTAAACCTCCTCTCCTTTAAGCCGACTAAGACAGGTATCCATTGAAGTTTACAAAATCACGACACAAAGCAGCCCTTCCTTTCTTCATGACTTATGTCAGAAAAAAGAAGTCCCATACAATCTAAGGGATAATCTGAAACTTATACAGCCTGCTTATCATACAATTACGTTTGGAAAACACTCTTTACGATACGAAGGGGCCAAGCTGTGGAATACTCGACCATTTTCCATGAAGGAAGCCACAACACTCTCTCAACTCAAAAGACTTGTATATACATGGCTTTGCCCCACATGTTTATATTCCATGTGTGTTTTATGTCAGAGCAGGAATTAGATCACTTCTGTTTACCTTAAAATGACCAGCTGTGTCATTTCTGACCCATTCGTGATATAGTTTTTAATCTAGATCGTCCTCAGTTCTGCCTTTGGCTTTAGTACTGTACCTGTACAGCAGCAGCTTGCATGGTGATGACGGCTTTGGGTCATATACTACAGACATGGCTTCTACATATTGTGTTATATATATATATATATATATATATATATATATATATATATATATATATATATATATATATATATATATAATAGATTATAGCATGCTTTATTGACGATATGAAGTATAGCAACGAGCATTGGATGCCATATAGCAGAACGAGTGAGCGAAGCAGATTACTTCATATCGTCTACAAAGTATGCTACAACAAAATTTATCTCATGTTTGGGTCGATTTGTACATTTCAATACACAAAGCAAAAATAAGAACGACATTTGCAGAAAGTTTTACTCCTCATCAAACAATTACCGATGAAACCGGAAGAGTGCCGATACCACCGGAAGACTACCGATACATCATATCGCGGCACAGTAGCTTTCAGGCCTATGATACGGTATTTATACAAGCCTGTTATAATTCTAAAATCGACCCAAACATGAGATAAATAAATGAATATATATATATATATATATATATATATAAAGTTTATTATTGCTCCAAACCCTGACATTTTCCCCATGCTGGGATCAGAAGGTCTCGAGTATTCTTGCTTCAGAGGATAGTAGCATTTTGGTCCAAGTCCAAATGTTAATGTCTTGGTTGTGACTAGGAATTCTGAAGGCCTAAGGTATTTTCACTCCAAACGCTGGGATTCTGTCCTGTGACAGAGTACTGAATGCCTAAACTACTCCAGGGCCAGGATGTGCTATTAACATATTCTGGCGCTCTGAAGGACAAATTATTAGGTTCGAGAGTCGTATGTCGTACTGTACTGCAGGATGGCTGACGACCAACAATGCGTCAATTGCTTAGGCTGATAATATCGACACTCATACCAAAGTCCTAAGACCTAATCCATAGATGTTTGCACAACTGCCATCACACTGCTAATTTATACCAGTATAGGAATGGCCCAAAGTAAGACGAGACAAGTTGGCTGCCTCACGAAGGAGTTTGGGCTAAGTGGACCACAAGAAAGGTAGGCAAAGCAAGTGGAGTGCGACAACCTATTGTTGTATACATCACCGCAGGGTAATCTTGGTGGTATAATTATTGTCTTGGACAAAAGATACGGACAACGAAAGCTATTATTGCATTACATGTTCTTAAATGTACATTTTGGTGTCCAAATATTACTGGACAACTAAATTTGGATAACTTTTTGATAAATGAATTTTATGTGTATTCTTGGTTGTTTTGAACAAAAGATAAGGACGACAAAAGCTATAATTTATTGCAATTCATGTTGTTAAAAGTACATTTCGGTGTCCAGATATTGCTGGACAAGTAAGTTTGGATAAGTTATTTGTAAATGAAACTACGTGTATTCTTGTCAATGCGCCTATTCTCCAGTCAGAAGCCTTTTGTCAATCATACTAATATTTTGCTGAGCGAATGGTTGCAAAAATTTGAAAGAATTTGTACTTTGAATGGTCATTGTGCCGCGTGAATACCTAATACATACATTTGGAAAGTTGGCATGAAAATAATGTTGAGAGAGTTCAGTGTATGTAGTCACTCAGTGCATGCATCTATTTAATTTTGTCTACAACCAAACTTTCGTATATATTTTTGCTTTCCTTGATAAAGTTTTCATTGTTTCTGATCAACAATTTCATCGTGGCGGTTTCAGTCACAATATAACTAATAAATCACTTTTTTCTTGCGTGAAACCACCCCCACCCCCAAAGTTTGCATCTGCTATCATAAAGAAGCTGTTCTTGTATGAGCAGGTCTGGAGATGTTAGCAGACCGAACGTCTTCTTTTGTTCAGCTTATATGTGATGTTTATGATGACTATGTTGCTGTATTGATGAGCGAGATCATGGACCTACTATCTGATCAGTAGGTCCATGACAAGATAGACAATGGCGCTGCTCTAGCCCATGGTGTCGGATTGAGGGACAGCAGATGGACGGTGCGATGGATGGAAGGTACTCCCGGCACATGACATTTCCTCGTGACAGACACTGCAATAAAGCTATTGATGAAACTTCAGAGTGTAGGAAGTCAGATATTTCCAGCAATACTCTGAAATTTACAAAATATAAACATATATTTTGCTGGCAACTTTATAGTGAAACACTGATCTGATAAAGTGACCGAGACGTTGCACATCTGGCTTCACGGTAAAAGCCAAGAGCTGTTAAACCTGCCATGCACCTTGGCATCAACACTGTCCTGTGGTTTATTGTCAAATGAACGTCAAAAGTATAGTAAATTTCGTATGCGAATCTGTCGTTACTTGTGAGCAAGATACATTGCCCCACAGTAAAATGGATACGTTGAGTCATTGCCGGTGTCCTACAATGATCAATTGTCAACACCAAGTCAGGTTTGACAGACGTATGTTAAAGAAATTTGAAGTCCAATAATTTACAAACGCACATACACATGGCTAAATCTACAAGTAATTTACTACAAGTTGATGCACTACAAAGAATGTGTATCTCCAAATCGTGAAATTAAGATAATTTTTGCATTTGAAACTTTTACTTGGAGGGAAATATCAATTATAAGGTTAATAAACGAACACATAAACAAACGTATCACATTCTTTATAAAGAAGCCATGCATTTCCCGAATTTATATTCCACATTTTTTACGTTATCAGCCACATTCTCTGGCTTAGGTGAACTGTCCATTTAAGTATAAAGATAACGCAGCTGGAAATGCAGTGTAAACGACCCTCAGTAAATTGAGATATAACAGCCACGTTTTCCAGCTTTTCTTATAAAGACACTTCACATTGGGCCTCTTGAATACATACATGGTTTATATAGGTTGTCCGCAGAATTAAGCTCTCCGAACACACTTTACATTCCACCAAACCCGCATCAAATGGCAGCAGGTAAGCCACAGCGGGTCTTGAGGGCAAGAGGAGCGTCGGACATTTGATGACCTTTGACCCTTTATCCGACGATGCACAACAGAACATTTCAACGCTGCAGCTTCTCTGGTATCGATTGCAGGACACTCTTCAGGGCTCGAGATTTTCACCAGCTCAATCCACATTTTCGGAGAGTGATTGGCGGAAATGTTACTCGAATATTGGATCTCAAGAATGCAGGGATCAACTCTGGATGAGTGTGTCCCCCACATCTGGCGACCAAGCCAACACCTCGCTTTATGAGGCAATGAAGGGCCCAACTCCTCCCGGAACAGTGTCACGGAACGAGCACAGTAAAGGTTTCTTGCCCTAAGCAAGCAACAATCGCGCTGGCCTGCTTCTTCAAGAGTACCTTCACCGGATTCAAGGTTCAAAGTTGTCAGAATGACCAACAGAGTGTGATTTGATCGTAAATTAAAAATGAAAATAAAAAATAGCAAAGCTTGACCACCATGGTACATGTGGCTCACTTTTTTGCGCTCAAAACAGTTGCAACTCTTTATCAGGTATATAACCTTCTGATCGAAATCTGTGGAGCAACAGAGCAGTAGCACAGGCAAATAAAAATGCAGGCATTTACTAACTTTGGGACTGCAGTAAATTCACATAATATAGAACACCAGTTTCCTACTTTACTTCAATTGTATTATTTTTGTTTTATCATGCCACCAACTCACCCTTCTTCTCGTCAAAATATCTAGCGATGAGGAGAGAAGAACATTCTCATTTCAGAAGTGATAAACAAGTTATGTATTAATTATAGTCCCTTAGCAGACTAGAGGAGAAAAATAACAGAGGGCTTCGTCGGAGGTTCTAAGTACAGGTCCGCAGCAAGACGATTTATGACTTTGAAATAAGTTTTGAAAGCATGGTGCACATGGCATGGAATAAGAAGAGAAACCTTTCCACTTTTGACAGTCACAAGTCTGGCTAAAGTTATCTTATGACAAACAAGAAACTAGGTTCAAAGTGCAGAGTTAGAACAATGTGGTTCAGGGAGACTTTTTAGCCTCAAGGAATGATCACATTACTCAACTGGCTTGTATCTACTTGAAAATAGGCACAAGCCAAAGAACTCTCACGAAGTCCAACTGGTTTGTATCTAGTAGAAAACACTATAATCTGGATGACCAATCGGAGCGTTCAACTGGTTTGTGTCCGCTACAAAACAGAGTTCGCTGAAAGCACTTAACCCATGGCCTTTAAGCCCAAAATATAAATGTTAATTGCTTTCCTCAGTCCGGAGAGTTGAAAAGACTGATGACAGATAAGAAGTCATATTGATAGCTGTCATCATTACAATAAGCCGCACCTCAACAACCCTTCTATCCTATGAAGTCCAAAATATAAGAACTCAATGACATGCCCCAATCAGCAAACAGGATACACAATGCACAAATCATTGTTTTCAAGATTTGACAAGTTAAATGCCATTTTAACAAGTTTGCAACGCAATGCCTCTGTTACCCAGATACCCTCAAAAGGAAGTACTTTTGACTGAATGCTTTAATTACTGTGGTACAAAAGATGCAGGGATATTTTAGTGCACAATACTTTTAATAGCATGACAGCATAAAGGCGAAACAATGCAACAGATGTTCCAATCAAAATGCTCTTTTCAGCAAGAATGCAGCAAGGGTTCCATATTGTTGCTTGTGATGCTGGACAGAGGTGTAAAGGTATGCTAAGAGACACCACACTGTTGATGATGACGCACAAGAAATGCGTCACAACTCTACATTGTAGGCACCACAGAGCAGCATAAATGCGTAAAGTGTTCAACATCAATGCTGAACAGGCAGCAACAATAATGCCAGAATGCTTGGAGTGCATGAAAGAGGAGTGTAAGAGTATATAACATGCTCTATACCATGTGCAAGAATGTATAACATGCCCCGTATGGTTAGTGGGTACAGGTGTGACACAGAGCTTCGTTACATGCCCCCCCCCCCCCCCCCCGATTGTCGCTGGTGGCAGTAAAACAGGTGAAAGAATTTCTGATATGGTCCTTACTGTTGTTCCTGGTATGTCAGAATTTTAAAGTGTGCCAAGTTCTTGACACTGAATCACATTAAAAATTAAAGATTTTTTTCTATGTCTAACTTTACATTATGAGCAAAAGGTGAAACGCAAACGAGTGAATCGTTCACACTTGAGCTGAAAAATATGCAAGCTAGAAGCCTGACTTTCTACAAGGCATAAATATAAGCCAGTGTGGGGGCATTCTCATGCACAAAGTAGATTGGTGTGTTGTAGTAAAGATGGTAGACACATGCAATACGATACCGGTCTAATGGGCCTCCATATTCGAGCCAGTAATTAAGACTTTTATATTTACATCGACGAGTGCATTCTATTGACAAATAAATTAAAATATACAAACAATGCCGGCTAACAGAAGGTGTAAAAGAAGGTGTTCATGACAGTTGGTTGGCATCATTTATACCCAGATGCTTTCTGTCTGGCAGTGAGCAATTCTTTTCACCAACTCACACACGTTATGAACCTAATGGGGGTTTGGAAAAATGAAACAACCAGCGCGTGCGAGTAATCTGTGCTCGCCAGAAGTCCTCGACGAAAACATGCCAACCATCACGCACGTGCGCGTGTTCATCGTGATTCTGTGGCGATTGGGCGTGATAACTCGTCCTAATCCAATGTAATACTTGAGGTAAATGGGAGGAATATTTCTAACTCTCAAGCGATCATAATTCCAGGACAAGAGACAAACATATAGAAATACAAGCTATGGGATAAATGCCGCCTGCTGCTGTCTTTGTGCACGGTTTCATTCTCTGCACATTTTCATCCCGCAAATACGTACAGCAGCTGGGCCGACTAAGCTCTCTCTATGTTACCAAGTATTTCTGCATCTTCTACCATTTGTGTCCCACAATATCATTACCCACAAACGAATATGACGGAAACTCCTTGATCCAGCTACCAACCACACTCTGATCGCTTGTGGTGTAATTTGTAGACTGTCGGCTTACCAATCTATTTAAAATGATTTCCTGTCTGGGTGATATATGTTCGATATTTACTTGCCGTACATATGTAAAATCTTTTGGTCTTATGGTTGTGTATATTTAACTTGTAACAAGCCTCACACAATCAGAGAATAAAGTCAAAACGAATAGTTTTCATGGGGTCCTCACCTTAAATATTTGGAGATAGTTTATCCTGTGTAAATAATATAAATCATAGTTGCGTTTGTTCCTTTCTCATTTGCTCATATGCTACTTGAATGCTGGTCTACACCGAAAAAAATCAAGGCGAATGAATTCAACCGAGAATAATTTTCCTTGCTGGAATATATTTACTCAGGACGATCTGTTCAGTCAAAAATGTATCTTCCACGGATTCCTGCTCCGGGTAAAATGATACCATCAGCAGTACAAATACACAATAAAATGAAAACCAAAACAAAAAACAAAACAAAACAAAACAAAAAACAAAAACAAAAACAAAAACAAAAACAAATCACTGCAACCCATATACAACACCATCACGTGACGCATATGAAAGTTCACGAAAAGCGTATTGCAAAGTAATACTTGGATTGAATGTAAAACAAAAACACTCTCCATAAAGTTAAGAGACGGGCAGACGTCATGAAGTAAATTGGCCTGTTCTTTTTTGTATTTGCTTGATCACTACATCAAAAACTGAATATTGGGCTCTAAAACAAATAATAATATAATTAAAAACACCGTAAAAAGAAAATACGAAGGCCTCTAATAAAAATATCAGCATACCTGGTGTACATTCTGTGGTTTCAAAGAAGCTAAATGCTCCAATTCAAAAGTTTTCTTAGGCGCATTTTGTGTGAAGTATAGGCGTGCCAATCTGGATTATACCTTGCCTGGAAAATAAAACTCCATGTAAGTCTTTGTTTAGGATACGTTTTGAGCACGACACTGTCCAGTGCAACAACGCTGGCCACATTGTCAACCCTTTGAACGCTTGACATGACGTCATCTAACTATAAATGTTGATGTTCTTCAGCAGGTAAAGCAAAACACTGACGTTTGCGTCAGGTGTGCGTGTGGTGCACCTGTACGTCGATCATTGATAAGGAGTGACCACCTTGAATCCAGGACCGAACTTATAGCTTCATACATGCAGGAACAGGAACAGAATACCTGATAGTTTGTGCAATCACACACAAATAACTCTACTTTAAACCCTGCATTTGTTATCTGGAATCGGACCGTTCCATCGATACCTTGGCAGGTAGACCTCGCGAAAAAAGTAGACACGTGCAAGTACAACTAGAAAAGATGATTTACTGCATAGCAAATCAGTGTGTGTGTCTTCAAAGCATATTGGTATGGCAATGTACAACTATTCCATAACACAGGAGTAGAAGTTAGAATGACATCTCTATCTATTATAGCTTTGAAGTTATTCACGATTTAAAATTTCTAATGGTGCTACTTAGCATAATTTAAATTGCTACAACTTTCGATTTTAATTCATTAGGTGCGCAATGGTCAACAACCCCCTAGTAGAAGTTGAAATTACATCTCCATTTATTACAGTGTTGAAGATATTCAAGATTTAAAATTTCGAATGCTGCTAATTAGCATAATTTAAATTTCTACAACTTTTGTTTTAGATTCATTACATGCGCAATAGTTAACAACCTCTAGTAGAAGTTGAAATCACATCTATATCTATAATAGTTTTGAAGATATTCAGGTTTTAAAATTGCAAATGCTGCTAATTAACATAATTGAAATTGGTACAATTTTTGTTTTACATTCATCACATGCGCAATGGTCAATAACCATCTAGTAGAAGTTATGATGACATCGCTATCTATTACACTTTTGAAGATATTCAAGATTTAAAATTTCAAATGCCCTAATTTGCCTAATTTTAAACATCTTCATTCCTATGCATAAAAAGGTCAAACTCCTTGTATGGAGGTACAATCATGCCAAGTTTGGAGTTTCTATGTATAATAGTGTCCGAGAAAAGTGTCAGACAAATTCACTGGTAAAGAAGAAAGAAAGAAAGAAAGAAAGAAAGAAAGAAAGAAAGAAAGAAAGAAAGAAAGAAAGAAAGAAAGAAAGAAAGAAAGAAAGAAAGAAAGAAAGAAAGAAAGAAAGAAAGAAAGAAAGAAAGAAAGAAAGAAAAAGTGTGTGTTGGCACATACACTTTGATTATCATTATCATGTGTACTTCAACAGTTCTCATTTATTTTTGTGTTAACAATTACTAATTCCGTGGTAATAAGTAGATAAGTTGGTGCGTTAACTAAATACATCCCGCGAATGGCTGGTATGAAAGCTCCGACACTTCAGATCTCGATGGACAGACAAATTGGTAAAGTCATATTGTTTTATATTGTGGACAGAAACAAATGCGTATTCATGAATAAATGAAATACATTTCTTCAGATACAACTATGTGGGCAAGAACGAGCATAAAAAGAATCTCTGCGTAACATACCACACATGTCACCCTGAAGCTGCACGAAACTTTGATGCGTGGTCTGGTTCGTCGCAAGGATAGGATCCCGAAAGACGATAATCTATGGATAATGTGACACATTCATTGTAAGAAATGTCAAGTTAAAAAACGTAAACAAAACAATCAAATAAACAAATAACAAGGCAAAAGATTGCCTGTTCAGCTGCTTCTCATGTCTGATGTTTTTCAATGACAATCAATGTCAACACCTTGCGGCCCAGTGAACAACAGCGCAACGGAGTCCCTTTGCGCATACAGTGCATAAAATAGCCAACGAATATGCTATATTAATAGAGATCACATCTTCGTGGTAAACTATATTGGTATTAAAATGTCAGATAAAAAAACAATGCGGGGTAAGCTAAAAACGACAAAACGTATAAAGACTTTAGCCCGCTCGATCAAGATCCGACTGTACTTCACCGGAGTGAAGCGGGACGTTACACTATACACGAAGATATGTTCAGGAGGCAATGTATTCATAGAAGTATTCGTATTCAGGTGCGTATGTGCGTCCGTCTATTCAGGCGCTCAAAACAATACAGTGCGATCTTCCTGTTAAGGCCACCTAAGGGACTGAAAAAGTGGTCTTTATAGGAGAGTGGTCTTAATGGGGATATAATTTAATGAATGATTAACAAAAAAGTGGTCTTTATAGGAGAGTGGTCTTAATGGGGATATAATTTAATGAAGGATTAACAAAAAACGAGACTATAAATTAGTGGTCTTAACAAAGAAATGGTCTCTTTATGGAGGTGGTCTTAATTGGAGATTCTACTGTATTTCTGATGTGTGCGTGCTTTTCTATCTATGGTCGGAGTCAGGAACCATATGATTCAAAGGGTTTATCCATCTCTTAGTAGCTTTACTTTCATCCTAACAAGCAAAGATTCATCACGGATCGCGTAGCCTTCGTGTCAACTAGTTACACTCCAAGCCACGGTCTTCTGTCTCAAATATGTAGAAAATCACCGTGTTTCCACCTGAAAGCCCTTCGCTAAACAGTTCAGCTGCCATTTCCAGATGCTTATTTTGGTACTTTTCTCTGAATGTAGCTTAATCGTATAAGAGAACTATCTTCATGCCATTCTAATGTTCTTTCGCAATACACGTAGATGCTCCTTGCAAAATCCCGTTCCATCAATCTGCTGTAAAGACTTTTGTCAGGAGTTGGCCGGTTTCTGGAACCGAAACGTAGAATTTTGAAAGGTTGTGTGAATTTCAATTCTACCCACACATTTAAAAAAAAATGTCGAAACACGTTATTTGTGTATTCCCAAAAAGGGGCAATAAAATACATCTGACACTTACTTTATCAAGTGGAGACCTCTAATCCATACATTAAAAGAAAAGACTATCACATAAGTTTGTGACGTATGCAGAACGTAGATATAGAGTTTTAAGGTACGACCAAAACAGGTTTACAATTCAGCTACTTTTCCTATTTAATGACCCAAACATACATAAAAATACTGTTTCAAATGCTTAAAGTACGATGTGTATGTTTTGATCTAGACACTCGATATATATATATATATATATATATATATATATATATATATATATATATATATATATATATATATATATATATAAATTTATTTATTTATTTATTACGTACAAAAGATGTACACAGTATACGTTAAATGTTACAGGATATAAACACAAATGTAATTAAACAAGGAGGCACGTGATGAACGCACTCAGAGAGCTGCTTGAGCATCAAGAAGTATGTCACAGAACAGACTTGTACCCGGATTCTGCACCAACTATTATAAAGTTTGATTGGCTGTCTTGTTGCTGTGGTTGCCCCAACGACAAGTTCAATTAGCAAATGATGGTTTATTGAAAGTCACAATTGAGTTCTACAAGTGGTACATGTGATGTTAACTTGGCAGTAAATACCTCTATGAAAATGATGTGTGCTGGTCAGTTCAGCGACACTAAATATGTGTATTTACCGCGCCAGGGGCACCCCCGAGCGTCGGAGAAGCCACTGCAGTAGTTTCTTGACCATTGCACCAGATTCCAAAGGGATGATGTTTTACTGATGTGGCACATTCCAAATTGCATTTATGCTAAATTGGCGTAATTTAGACTTATTAATGGGAAGTGTGTGTGTGTGTGGGGGGGGGGGGATTTAGCTTGACCAGGTCTCGCACAAGATTGATACTTATCAGACCATCGTTTTGTCCAGTAATACTGGTGAATTACATACCGATATGTTCACGTCCCTCTTTGAATTTAAGTGATTCCTGACTGAATTTCTCCAAAATAGAATTTACTTTCAGAATACATGAAATAAACTTTCTGGATAACAGTGCGTCAGTCTATGCAAAGGTACACGATGAAACCATAAACTTCTTGTAAAGTTAACAATGAAAAGTCTTTATAATCCCTGAGACGAATCATTTATGAGACAATGCCAGCATGGATAATATCAAGCGGATTCTGCATGTAAAGGAAAAGTTCATTGGCAACATGAATTATCTTAGAGACCATGAGCGACTTTCCACTATTTGCGCAAGTTCAAAACTTTGTATATTGCAAAAACCCTCTTACATTGCGCTCAGAACTTCCTTCATTCTCTGAATCATTGACTTGTACCTTGTTCGATAGAAACCTTTTGGTTTGTGTAGAATAATACTATTAGTCTGCTGTTGTGATATATCAGCTTTAAGGCCTGCCACAAATGCCTTGTTTTGATCGCGCCAGGCATCTACGTCACTTGCGCTGAAGTAACAAAACATGTCCCGTCAGTCACGAGAAGGAAATCTGTCTGTCGAGTGGCATTTTGAAGCATACAGTTAAACGTGTCCCGTCAGTCACGAGAAAGAAATCTCTCTGTCGAGTGACATTTTGAAACATACGGTACTTATTGATGTTCAATTGTCGCAATTAGCTACATCTCGTATCTGATATGTATCTGAGGGACGGTCCTGGCCGCCTCGCAGTCCCGACTGTCGCACATGTTTTTGAGTGTTGACCCGAGATAAAGAGTCAAGGGCATGAAATGCTAAAAAGCGGACCATTCACACGTGCCACCTGTTCACACACCGTAATTTGAGTCAATTCGGTTTAAATTCAGGAATTAAAGTTTAAAGAGTCCGTTCCATGCCAAGTATTCAAATCAACTTGAACCATCTCACGATAACTGAAGCGGCAATACAGCTAAGTTCAGAATACCATTTGGGAGTGGAACATTTATTTCGAAATTGTTCCTCTGCAGCCTGATTAATTCTTTTTTGGGGCCTGCGGGACGTGATTTCAATTCGAATTGTGCATTCAGGTATGAAAAGCCCAATTTTCTGAAAAATCGTTTTAAACTTGGACGATTAAATTATTTGATTTGTGTACAATCCAAACAATCAAAGGATTGGATAACTATTACGTAATGCTCTGTGAATACACAGTCCGTCAATTTCAAACATTAACAAATCAAATATCCAAAATGTGACATTCTTCTGAGAGTCGCAACCAATAAAAACATTGGGAGTGGCATTCTGCGCTCCCGGGACAACACGCTGGTGGCTTCACGGGTCACAAGTTGAAAGGTCATGGCGATATGAGGACGAGCTGGGGACAAAGGGATAATTAAACGTGCACCGAGCACGGCACAGGTGAACAATACAATCACCTAGAGCATCATTCAATATTAATGATTTATATTCATTGTTGTCTCCATCATGTATGCTGCTCTTGTAACCTTTTCATTCTCGGAACCATTCATTAATAACAGCAATATGAACAACAACAGCGACAGTTACAGGAGTATCATTTAAAAAAAAAAATCATAAAAAATATGAGCATTTTTTTTTTCAAAATAAAGAATGCTGACAGGAAACAAGAAGCTGAAGCAAGTCACATGTAAAGAGATTTATTAAAGGCATTAGTATGTTTAACCATTTTTTGAAAAGTTTTCCTCCTATTTTAATTGAAATCTACAGGTGGCTTGTGGACAGAGACGTTTTTCCTATTCATTCTTTATTCAAAAATGTCAAACATTAAGGTCATATCTTTCTCATGTCATGATATACTTATCTCGGACTGAGATTTTATTTTAGCTCGAAAAGTTTTCAATCGATTTTATCATATTAGTTCTATAGAAAGCTTGTGTGGGGGACTTTTTCTTCCCGGGACATCATGTTTTGGTTTAGACGTATTTTATTTCAGGACAAACCAATTACACATCATGTTTTCTGGTTGTGGGTCAGCCTTGCCACCTAATTTATTCATTCATTCATCCTGCACTGTCCCGCATGTTTAAAATATTAAAACGAACTTTGCTCAAAATTTGCACATTATTCAATTCATCAAAATAAATGAAGTGGGCGAAAAGTGAGGGATGTGACACCAGGAAGGGGACAACATACAAGTACAAATATTCCCGAGGCATTAATTTTCCCGAGTTGTGCATTCAGGAAAATAAAAACCGAAAAATAACCCCAAAACAATCAATGCGCACGACATTGTCTGGAGCTTAGCGTTACCGGTCTGGGACCGTGAAATTTTGAATTTATGTAAACCCGGGAAACTTAATCTTCGGAAAAATTTGTACTTCTTTAGTATACCCGTGAATGAGGGCAGTTTACCCCCCCTCTCTCTCTCTCTCTCTCTCTCTCTCTCTCTCTCTCTCTCTCTCTCTCTCTCTCTCTCTCTCTCTCCTCTCTCTCTCTCTCTCTTTCTCTCTCTCTCTCTCTCTCTCTCTCTCTCTCTCTCTCTCTCTCTCTCTCTCTCTCTCTCTCTCTCTCTCACAAACACACACACACACCAGGGATTTAAATACGTTATTGCACTCACTGTACATTAATAGATTGAGAGTGTTTATATGATAGAACAAGAAAACCACTTATTACTGCTTTGGGTATATTGTCTTCCGGTAAAATGGGTAATACGACACAACTATACCATGAAAATCTGCAAAGAGTCATAAAGTTGGATAAAATGTTTATTCCATATTTTCATAGCACAAGAAAAAAACAGACACAAAACTACAAAATTCAAACAAAAACATAACTGGAAAATAGCGTTCTCAATGGTAGGTTAAAACCCTTCCTTGCTTCCTTTTTTTGTCCGTTCCAATCGTAGGTTGGCAACGCCACACATTAGTTAACATGCAGTTTGCTTGCATGTTAACTTTCAACGAACAGATAAATCGTGAATATAATTATGATTTAAGATTTAGTTGCTGGTGAATAAAAAACTAACAGATTTTGTTGGTTTTATTCGATACGATTTTCAAGCAAATAAATGTTTTGTTTTATTTTTATATTACACGTGTCGTCAAATTTACACCTGCACCTAGGTGGAGGGGGAATCAGTTGCTGAATACTAGTTTTATCTTACGGTGACATCCCCGGGTAGATGTGAATTTTACGTATTATTTCATATTCGAAATGATTATTTTACTGGTTTAAGTCTTACAAAGTCTCGTGGCATGGGTCAATTTCACCCAAACGTTGCTTAACTATGTGTATTAATAAAATACATACTAAGCGTCAGCCTTTATGAAACATTAATTAAAACCTTAATTTTCTGCATGATGATCTCACTAGAAATTCGAGAAAGAATAAAAGGGTGTACGATAACTAGAATGATGTTGGTCGAATATAGAAGTTAGAACATCACATATTAACATTTCAAACGTTGAGACTTGGCTGAAATTTGCGTGCGGAGCGACAATCCGCCCCTTGGTAGCGCCCTCACCGAGTGTGTCGGGGCAGGCAATACGAAAGATCTTTGCCAAGATTATAATTACTTACATAAGGTTTTATATTCAGCACATCTCAAATCAACAGTTGACATCAGCCTGTTTATGGCCGACTTTAGGAGTATCAACAGTTGACGTCAGCCTACTCTTGATCGATTTTAAGAGTGTATGGCTAAACTTTCAATTCGAGTAAAATGTATCAAAGAATATCCAACAATATTAAATTTTGAGCCGCTGCAAACATAAATATACAATTTGTAAAAATGTCATCTTTCACAACAAAGACCAAATTGGTGTTTTAAACAATTCAGTTTTAATTATGCAAAGTTATTGAAGTGAATGTAAGGTACTTGCGAAGCAGGTCTTTAACATGAAACACTACACTTCACATAAATCATGGGTTTGATTCCAAGGCTACATATTTCTCTGTTAGGGTATTCATTTTTGGTCATGGTATTCGAAAGGGCTACAGCACCAACACTTCACACAACGGAGATCGATGGGGACTTTCAGCACTTTCACCAACCAAAATTCCCATGTATAATAACTTCACAAAGGTGACAAAAATCTTTATACTTCTTTGTCCAAATGCGCAACTTTTTCTCTTTTTTTTTTTTTTTTCAAATCAAGTTTCAATTTTAGCGCGGGCTTCTCATGACAAGCATTTACCCAAGACCTTAAAAGTGGGCTGTATAGTTGCCGGATAAATATATTCCATGTGGCACACAAGAGTACCACTCCTCCCCCCATCCATTTTTTGTTTTTGTTTTGTTTTGTTTTGTTTTGTTGTTTGTTTGTTTTCCTGTTTGTTTGTTGGGGTTTTTTTGGGGGCGGGGGGTTGCTTGAATTTTTTTGCGCGCTCCACTGAAGTCTGTTCAGCAGGCGAGTTGTACGGTTTCTGTTCATAGTAAATTTGAAGCGATATGTGAGGTTTTAACTCAGTGCATGAAAACAACACTGGAGAGAGAACACAATGGAAAGGAGCTCTAGTCATCGTGTGTCCTTGATGTCAAGTTGACAGCTGACTGAAGTGCCATTCTGACATTGCTACATCACATGTCACTAAGCAGATGAAAAATATAGATTTTAAAAGCGAGAAATATTCGCGACTACTGTAGCGCACAAGGACAATATCATATACATCATTATACGGAAACAGAATATTGAAAATATCACTTTAAGTGAACCAAAAAAATCCAATTAAAAACAAACAAACAATCGACTTAGTTCGATATGGAATTCAGCACCATTTGTATATCTTACATGCGCATTGGAGAACATGAGTTCACTCAATGGTTTTAAAGGCTTTCATTATGAGAAGCGAAATAAACTTTAACATTTTACCACCACAGCACCTTTTCGACTTTGTGATATTCCATGGGAATTTGTCAGTTGATTTTTTTTCTCTCCAGTCTTTCTGTTTTGTGTGCGTTCCTGATTAGATTCCATTTTCTCTTAAATTGGAAGTTTGGAACATGCACAGCCTGAGAATTTCCAGTTATCTAAAAACAATTCTGTCTCATTGAGCCATACCGTGGCAGAAACTAAGATAGATAAAAGAAAGCTTTTGAAAACTTCAAAAAAGAAGCATTTATCTTTTTGTCATCCCTGAGATTTTATTACATTGTATGTTATGACTGAAACACCACGCATCGAGTTTTAAGATACGCATAATAAGGTTTAAAAAGTCAAAAATGATGCTCCTTTTGGATATGTACATTATGTGCCCCGCAAGTCACTACATTTCTTTTATTTGTACTTTGATTATAACTAGGACAGGAGTCTCTCTGTCCCTATTTAAAGATGTATATATTTGTATTTGATTTCCCTAATATCAAGGGTAAATAAAATATCATTATTATCACTGTTTCGTTTATAATCCTCCATGTAGCCTTAGATACAAACTGCATCAACACCAACTTAAAATATGCTGCACTTTAATGGCCATGTGCAGAATGTTAAACCATGATGCCTTTGTACGACCTGTCTCCAACTGGACGATGCCAAAACCATGATTTAGTCAGATTACTGGTTCCTATATGCTGTACCCTACCTTCGCATCACGACACAAACGGACTAAAGCATTTCTTGTGTGGAAGTGAAGATAAAAGACCAAAAAAGCTTCCAAACTTTCTAAATGTTTGTCTACATTAAAGGTGTACTTTTAAAGCCTTTTTCAGCAACTGAAAACCACATTATTCCGTGATGAACCTTCTCAATGAGCTTGTTGGTTGAGACAAAGAACACATTTGGCATATCATACCTAAGTGAACTGAATTTTGATACAATTTCTAAAGTGACCAAGGTCATCATGGCTCTACATGTATATTGGTTTTTAATTACTCGGTGCTTTCAAAAGCTCATAGATTAAAGTAATAACCAGAAATTTGCCACAAGACAAAACTGCGACTTCAATATGAACAACAAAATGGCAGAAAACTATCCAAATTGTTTGAAAATCGCGTTTGTCCGAATCACTTCATATTTGGTAGCAATAACAAAAAACTAGAAACTGTCTAGAATGAAAGCAAATATATTTTCCAGAACATCATAATTTCATTCATAGGACTTACTATACAAACCGATTATTTTCTTATCTGCACAAAATGAAGATACCATTATACTTAATAAGCCTTAAAGTTTAAAATGTAATTTAACTTTGTATACAAATTATTTTCTTGCTTTTATAAAAAGAAGATACCGTTATTTTTTTTTTTTTAAAAGTCTTAAAGGTTCAAATGTGATTTAACTTGGAATGCAAACTGATTATTTCCTTATCTTGATAAAAAAAAGACACCGTTATACTTTAAGAAAAGTCTTGAAGGTTCAAATGTAATTTTACAAGTTAATAGGTCTTTGATATGCAAAAAAAAATATACACATGGTAATACGAAATGAAACTATCGTTTCAGAAGTGTTGTAAATTATACTTCCATTAAAGTTTGATGCAAAACTTGCATGTAAAATTTTGAAGAGCAAATTTACCGAAAAGTGTCGCGTTGCAACATTCTAAAACATTTCTTATGCAGGTGAAAGTAATTCTGGAACAGTTTAAAATGAATATAATTTATGGTTGTTTTGTTCGGAACTTCGATGAAAAAGTGTGTTTGGAAAAGGCAGACTCCGAGTCTTTGAATCGTCATTATTGTGACTTGATCCTCGTAATTTGAAAAGCAAAACCAGGCAGCAGCTGAACAACTGCAATAAAGCCCCATGCAAAGTGCTTTCAATTGACATTTAGCAATCGTATTGGGCCTATGAACATATGGTGCACAGACGGACGTCTCTATGATAGAAAGTCTTATGTTCAACTTTAAAAAAAACAAAAACAAAAAAAAACCAAAAAAAAAAAAACAAACTTTTTTGTTGACGGGGGGGGGGGGGGGGGGGGGATTTCCTGGCTAACAGACAGTTTTTGTAGCGATGTTTATGCTTTTAGGACATTGACCATTTATTAAGGCCAGCACACATATTTAAGAAATGTGCCGGTCTCGTTACTTGTAATCCATACATCTTACTTTGTACCGAAGGCTGTCAAAAATCGATGCAAGTTTGTTAGTCTTGGTTCATGTAGACCTGCATGTGATCTTTTCTCTCTTTTTTGTTTTCCTTTTGAAAAAAAAAATAATGCATTTAATGAGTGCAATCAATAGAAGTGCTGTTGAATTAACATATTCCACTTTGTAAATCCCTATTTTAATTAAGCCTTGAAATGAAAACAGCAGTTTTAAGTTCCAAGCCTTCTTCTGCTGTGGATGTTTCACAGCAATCTGCCTGCTCAGATATAACGCTCCTCAAGGACATGTTGTGCCACATGGTCTCGTCATTTTCCTTCAGTGACTTGTGTGGAAGAACCATCTCTTTCCACTTGCTGAAGTCTTTGGCAAAGACCAAGGGCACAGCAGGGCAGCAATACTAGCCAGCAGCTCCGTCAGTTATGTGGTCTTCCAACTTTCCCGTGTTATGTGCTTCAAAGACGGGTACTTGTACATCAATTTATACCTTCCACGGGACTGGCACCACCCTTTCTTTCTAAAACTATCCACTTCAGGAATCACAAAACAGCGTTCAGAACAGATTACCCTCGGCGTGCCCAGTTTTTTCTTCAATTCTGCACAGCTTTTTTTTTTTTTTTTTTTTTTTTTTTGAGATTTAGCAGGTACCACAATGCGGTGAAACTGCGCCAAAAATTTGATGAAACTGTGATGAATCTTGAGATACTATGGTAACATGATTGTCCACTTGTGCGCCAGCCGCACACTTCAGAAGTTTCGTAACAAGTTTAAAATTAATAAGAGGACGCTGGTTATCAATAGGAATGTGGTCCATTATAATGTGCATCTCTAATAAAAAATTTGGTGATGCTGGGATGGATCCTTGTTGAGATATTATGGTAACGTAGTCCCCTTGTGCGCCACTCAAACGGCCTTTTAATGCTTTTAAGTTTCATAAAAAGTTAATAATGATGGTGGTGGTGGTGGTGGTGGTGGTGGTGGTGGTGATGATGATGATGATGATGATGATGATGATGATGATGATGATGATGATGATGATGATGATGATGATGATGATGATGATGATGATGATGATGATGATGATGATGATGATGATGATGATATAAAGAGGAAGCTGACTTTTTACAATAGGAACCTGGCACATCATGATGCATCTCTGACAAAAATTTGGTGAAGCTGCCGTCAATCTTTTCCGTCAATCTTTTTGGAGATATGGCGGTATGGTTCCAAGTGTTGCTGCCAATCAGACGGCTTCAAATGAACACATTTAAAGTCATAAAAAAATTTAAAATTATCAGAGGTAGCTGGTTTTCCAAAGAAACCTGGTCCATCATAAGGTTCTTCTGTGACAAAAATTAGGTAAACCTAGGGTGAATATTTTTTAAGATACTATGGTACCAGCGTCCCCTTGTGCGCCACTCGGATGGCCTTGAGATAAATACTTTAAAAGTTTCATAAAAAGTTTTAAAAAAATAACAGGAAGCTGTTTTTCTACATGAACCTGCTCCATTATAAGGTGCATCTCTGATATCAATCTGGCATAGCTATGGTGAGTATTTGTTGAGATATCGCGGTAACGTCGACAAGACAGAATACATTGCTAAAAAGGCACTTACATGATACACAATCCAATATCTCTATTGCTAAAAAAATGGACAACATTAAGACTTGATGAAGGGAACAGTCTGGGGGGATCCGGTAAGCACCGTCTGCTGATAAATCACCCAGTCTCATCATGAACCACAGACGGACGACGCAGAGGACGACAATACCCTTCCGCACTTCAGGTGCCACGGGTTAAAAAAAAAATACCGTTCAGAGAAAAGATTACCCTAGGCGTCCACAATTCCCCCCCCCCCTTTTTGAGACTTTGCAGGTGCCATAATATGGTGTAACTGCACCAAAAAATTGATGATGCTGTGAAAAATCCTTTAAGATATTATGGTACCATCCTCCACTGGTGTGCCACTCAGAAAGCCTTCAAATGAATACTTCAAAAATTTCACAAGTTAAAAAATAGTAAGAGGAAGTTGGTTTTCAATAGGAATGTGGTCCATTATAATGTACATCTCTGATAACAATTTGGTGAAGCTGCAATGGATCCATTGTAATATTATGGTAATGTTGTCCCCTTGTGCGCCACTCAGACGGCCTTGAAATAGATAATTTAAAGTTTCATATAAACTTGATAAATAGAGCAAGCTGGTTTTAAACAGGTTCATCATAAGATGCACCTCTGACAAAAATTTGGTAAAGCTGCAGTCAATATTTTTTTAGATATTGAAGTGAAGTCAGCAAGGTTGACGCCACTCAGACGGCCTTCAAATAAATACATTTCAAGTTTCATAAAAAGTTAAAAAATAATCAGAGGTAGCTAGTTTTCAGTAGGAACCTGGTCCATCATTAGGTTCTTTTGTAACAAAAAAAATTGTAAAGCTAAGGTGAATATTTTTTGAGATATTATAATAGTAATATCATCCCCTTGTGCGCCACTCAGACAGCCTTGAAATAAATACTTTAAAAGTTTGATGAAAAGTTTTAAAATAAGAGGTAGCTGCTTTTCAATAGGAACCTGGTCCATTAGAAGGTGCATTTGATAAAAATTTGGTACAGCTATGGTGAATATTTTTGGAGATATCGTGGTAATGTCGACAAGACGGATGGGTGGACAGGCAGACGAAGCAGGGAATGACACTACTTTATGTGTCGAGGGTAAAAACCGAGATATGTGGTAATTACCAACCATTAAAACAGACCAACTGCACAAAGCTCATGCAGTCCTGTGTTGATTCACACCTCATCCATGCCATTTATTGGAGCACTTTTTGATTGGAATTTAAAAGTGGTTCTCGATGTTGGCCAAAGGGGATCCAGGAAGCGGTTCATGTCGCTAAACATGCCCTCCATTACCAGTTGGCTGTGCATTTTGTACCTCCATCCACTTGTGCAGCACTTGCTTACCAGTCACCTGCACCCAGAACTTCATGCAGATAGTTGAACATTCATTCCTTCACACACCCAAGCTCCAACAGATGGTCACGGGTCAGTCATACATGTACCTCCACGTACTGTAGCTTCTGCAATACCCAGACAAGGTCCACACAGGTTACACCCGGGCAGTCTCCTGCAAAACATTGCTACCATTCAGTCACCTGCACATCCATCCACACCTCCACCCACCCATCCTACAGCAGCCTGTTATCACTTGTTCCTGCCAACACCTTGCTTCACTGCCACTAATCCAGTCACTGGTCAGTCATTTCAGGACTCATACCTTCATCCGCACATGCAGGATTACCACTCAGGGTATATTCCCTAACTCATTCATACAACAGTCAGCAATCGGTCATCTTGATTTTCAGATCTGCACTCGGCACGATAAAGAATAACAAACAATGCTGTCTGTTGGTGTTCTAGTCGGTTGATGACTGTTTTTATTTGGTTTACAGCAGTAACAGTTAATGGTGCATCCAAGACCGGACTTGTATGGCACTAGGACCCTACACTTGATTTGTACTGGTAACAGCTAAGGGTGCTGAATACACACGACACCTACTTCTACCCAATAGTACACCTCTCACGCAAGCCCTGCCAAAAAAAAATTCTATTTGTACATCAAATTTCAGCAAAAAACACAGAAAATAATAGTACTGTTGATTGAAAAACGAAGATGATCAATGTGGCCCGAGTCCATTTGTTTTACCCGACTGTAAACACTGCCCATTGACTTAATTGATTGTGCCACAGAATTCACAAGAATAAAACATGTGAAACAAAACAGCTTTATGACACAATGGAATGCAACAAGTGAAGTTCTGTCTTCTGGTACTGGGAATGCTAACTCATACATATGGGACTCGTCTTTTAGCTGCCCATGCTAAGACTAGAATTGGGTCTACAAATTTACCCAGAGATGATAGTCACCACCCAAAAAATGTTCTAGAAACCCCCCAACCCCTACGATAATAGGTTAAGTATTCATGACACAATAATACAACCCGACATACACCAGTACAATCCCATAACATGCTTATTGCTATGTGGGAGCCAGTCTGCCAACCCTTGTATATTTAGACATTTGTAAATCCATCACTCATTCAATAATCCTTTTTCCCATCCACCCTCAATGAGGCCATACCTGTAGCAACTGTGCTTTCCTTTGTGTACAATGACCTTCCAATAATCAGCAAATAATGATTACTCCCTAAGAAAAAGTTCTTGGGAATATTTGGTGTTGAATGCAGAGGGTTCATTGTACACTTGTCTTGCAAACCAAAAGAATGTTTGCAGCAATTCCATCATTAAAACGACAGGCATTTAACCAATACTCATCTGCCAACAAGTTGAATTTCCAGGTAAAGTACGAGGCCTCTAATGTGAGGTGGTGGCAAATCACAGGCAGGTGCCATTGGCATATGCCTGTGGTGCACCTGCACATAACATATTACTTCCCCGAAGTTCAGAACATGAACAGAGTACAGAGAACCCAGGATTTCACTAATTGATATTCAATACATATTTAAATGCTCAACATAAAAGGGAGACAGCCCCACAATTTCAAAGCAGAGTTTACCTTTGTTCTAGTGTAGACTTGATACTGGCGGGCTGTAATGCTAAGTACGTAGGATATATATGGTTGCTTAGCCCCCATTCCTGATTTTGATAGTACAGCCCTGGCCAAAAGTGTGGAAACACCTTTGCTGCTACAACACACATCTAGAAACCTCTAATATGATACAATAATTGCATCCCTAAAGTGCATCTATATACAGCAAACCCATTGTATTAGAATTTACAAAATGGGCAAAAAAAATACGCCTGTTGGGTATAACAAAGCGTCGTTGTCATTGATATTATGTTTGCCACACAAAGTTGTCCCTGAAAACAGGACGTTTTATCACATTACTTTGGGACCTCCTTTGTCTAAAAACCTTGCGTGCAAAAATATACACGATACTGATAAGATGCTGTTGAGCACCGCCAATCAACATGCACAATGAAAAGAAAAAAGGACTCTTTCTTGATAAAAGTGGGTCAGAGGCTACCCACAATACTCTACTTATCTAAGTAGAGAAACCTTGCACACAACATAGAACACAACTACTGTACAACTATTTGCTGATGGAGCATTTACACATGAGCCCTGCTGTACTAAGCATCTTTCACCTTTTGCCTGTGATCTGAATGCATTCAAGCCAACTTCTGACAACAGGTACTGCAATGATCATATGCAAATGAAAAATGACTGTACATAAATAACGTGGATAATTTCTCTTCCCAACTCTGAAGCATTCCACCAGAAATCAAATAATTTAAGAACCTATTAAAGTTAAGGCGGGAAAAAAGTAAATAAAACAGCCAGGAAAATGTTATGAAAGCCATTCACCCGAATCCAAACTAGAGACCAGACTACCCTTGAAAAGTACATTTGATGACCAAGTTACAAGAATATACACACCTTTTTTTTTCACTCCTCTAACTTGTGTAATTTTCTTAAAGACTTTTTGGGAAAAAAATCCTCCTTTAACTTGAGTAATTTTCAAGACTTTTTGAAAAATACTTCACAAATGTCTTTATTTAATTTCAATCTGCCTCTCTTAAGGTTAATCAGTAAGTACCAGTGCCTTTGTCATTGACTGAACATGTCAACATTAAGTATACGATGCTACCTGTATCTCACCTCAGCTCCACCAAGACAATAATCTTTCGTCATGTTCTGCTCATTTTACACAATTTTATTTTATTTTTTTACATTGTTTGCCTGCAAAGCACCCTTCACCTGTTGGATGGCTTGCTTTAGTACCAGCTGTTGCCTGCATCACGTACATACACTCAATGTCACTTCACGCTGCTTTGCGGGCACCCAAATTGTCAGAGTCAAACAAAAACACTGCAATGACCTAGCGGCCTAGCTACACTGTAAGTTTGTTGCGGCACACATACTGTTTTATTTACCTTTGGCAGTGTTTCATCAATTCTTGACTAGAGTATCTCTTTGACTCACCACTGGATTTCACAATTAGATATGACAGTCATCACCTAAATATACAAGTATATAGTTTTTTTTCTTCTCAGCTTTGTTCATCATACAATACAATGGCAGGTGGCATTTTCCATACCAGACTCCATCAATAGTACTTTGCCCATGCACTGAACATAGTACTCCACGGCAGATTTGGCATAAATGCCAACATTTAAGGATCAAATATAAATAAAATCAAAATATAAATCAAAATATTTTAATGTGTATATATAATTTAAGATGTATAGATAAATATTCTCCAAGCACCTGGAATGGGACCATGTTGTTCAATATGAAATAGTTTTACTTCAGGCTCACAGAACCTCCAAATAAAGACATCTAAAACTGAGATGTTGTCAGTGTACATAATACATCTATGTAGCATTCAATCAATTAAAAATCAACCACACAACAATGTAAACGTGGATATATATATATATATATACCGTGGTATGCCGCCTCAATTTGGAGGTTTGGTGGATCTGCTTGCATTTACTGTAAACTGGAATGTGCATGTTTTTGCCTGTATGCCCACCCTTTACATGTACCATAGCATACATGGTACCACACCTTCACTGTTGTGATGGGGTAGCTATCAACTCACTAATGATTCCAGGTGACAGCTCCCTGATATGGACTTCAAAAATCATAGATACAATCAAAGGGTTTTGTTTTACATAGAACTGCAAATCCAACATACGATTGGCAGTTTCAAGTTGGTGGTGATATACTCAGTAGAGAGAGAGGCTGGTCAGGGACCTACATACGTCTACACACATTGACACAAGTACTTTCTTTCTGCACTAGGTAATCTTCTGCACACACATGTGCAGTCACCCCAATAAATAAAATCAACAGTGTCCACTACTCCTAGAAAGCAACACCGCAAAATGAAAACATTATTAACTGGGTACTTCGGACATTTTGGCCAATGCTGCACATGTTTAAAAGTGTTTACAATGTGAATGCACGACAGCTATCCAACACCCTTAACTTTAGAAGAACACTGATCAATTGTCCACTGAACACAGAGGCAAATCGCTTTATACATACACTTTTCATATCTAGGAACGGAGTTCACAAAATTTCATATATGATCTGTCCTAGATATTTGCATAAATTATCCGTTCTGATGAATTTTACATGCATGATTTGCTTTGATCTTTCCCCAGGGACCCCTATCTAAACAGGGTATAGGTACACAACACACCATTTTTCATCATGGAACTATCATTACATGACAATTCTCACTCCAAAATGCTCCCTATAGCCTAGTGAAGCTCATATACACCTTTGTGAGCTATAAAAGTGGTCTAAAAATAAAAGATTGCATATTCTAGTCCCTTCTATTAGGAATTCTGTAAATGTCTTTAACACTACATAGTAACATTCAATTGCACAGCAAAAATTCAATGCAGCTTTGCTGTGCTTTCTTTATTTTTGTTCTCTATTTCATGCCGCCTGTCACATATTGTTGACGTGAATTTTCCAGTCAAGTCAAAAGGAATATTGCACAAAAAGATCAGTGTACAATTGTGAGGAGTACAGTCCCCGACAGCTTGACGTACACAACCTCTCTGTGATTTTGGCTGTGGCAGCCCAAGCACAATACAGGACCAAGTGATGAGAACATTTCTGACCGGAACAGATGAGACCGTTAAAAGCAGCTCGGGCCGATCAATGACGACAACTGAATGGAATTTAATGTGCACACATCAGGGAAATATTTGAGGATATTCGCATCGATCAACGAACACAGAAGAGATTGTGTACATTAAGCACCCAAAAATACTCCATTTAATGCAACATGCAATTGGACTTGGCAGTCTTGGGCTTTGGTTGTGCCGGAGCCATGAACCACATCGTTGTCTTCTACACGCGTCATCTTCCGTGTAGCCATTACCTACAGTCTATTATTTATCTGGCTGTACCCTCACATTTGTGGTGTACTTGTGTGCATGTATTTGTGTGTGAGTGCATGTGTCATCTTGTATCTATACATGTGTCTCTTGTAATGTTCAAACCTACTGTCTTTCCATGGTCCCAAGCAAACAGAACCATGTACACTGATAAAACCTGAAAAAAAAACATTAAAACCTAGATTTGTTCTTCTCTGCACAGACATACTAATATATAAGCAAAAGCAGAAATTCAGTAGATGATCACACACAAAAGACTGAAATACTATTGAGAGGCATCTTGGGGCCCCTTACAATGTGACCACATTTGTTGTCAGACCTGCTTGTCTCCATGAAAAATGACTAGATTGACTTGAAAGCAGATTATGTCCAGTCACTTCCAATGTAATCAGGACACCAGCAAACTCACCATAAATTAACTTTCTGATTTACACAGTTTGAGATCATGATCGTTTTGCTGCCAAACTCTGCCCCAGAATATTCAGGTACTCTTGGTATTTATGCATACATACACTTGTAAATAATTCTGTAGGAATATATGCATATATACTGGTATCCTTGAATGCGTATTCCGATGGAAATACTGTTTCTTCTAACAGAGGTGCTGATTTGTAAAACAGACTTCACAATGGGAACTTTCCAAATGTGACCAATCAGAAGCCATGTTTCAAATGGTCCATAGTAAGCCCTGATACATGGTACAGCTGCTGCATGTCCTTTTTGCAAAGCATGAAAAATATACACATAGACCCTTTTGAGACAACGAACCCAGGAAAAGCACGACTTACACTGCCCTCCTTGTTCTAGGTCACAATCACAAAGAAATTGTACATCTGATGCATAATATAATAATATTGCACAAATATATTACAACTCTCTCCATAATAATAATAATATTAAAACAAGAAAAAAACACAAATTTGTACATGCTAGTCCATCAACTTTACAGTTGGCTTCTATTTTACAATTCATGAAAAGTTGCAAGTTTTTTTTTTGTCATAATGATATTTATTGGCTTTTTAAAACTTTTTTCCTCTCTCTCCCTAATGACAAAAGATTAAGTAGAAAGGCTGTATTTCGGCAATGTGCAACCCCAATATATGGCCACTGTGAAGGTACTTCTTGTATATAAACACTATAAAAATGTAAAAATCTAAGTGCAGTACCCTCAGTGGATTTGACAAGCATCTTCTTCTATTGCCGTATCGCATGCATGTATGAACAGCCAATTGTTAACCCAATAGTGAATTCATTCACACGGCCACAAAAAGGTCAAAGGTCAATTGCCTCTATCTTTTAACCTTTTAAGTGTTTGATCCACGGTCTTGGACCTAAATGACTGTAAATGAGAAACCACTCTCATAAAAGTATATACCCATCATTAATATACGATACCTCTATTCACATAAATTAGTATTTGCATAAATTACGCTTATTGTTTTAAAATTACATAGACTTTGAGTCCTGAAAAAGTAGAACTTCATCACAAAAAAAAAGAAAGAAAAAGTAAAGAAAAGAAGTTGATTTAAACCTATGATTAAATATAGAATTTGCAGAAATCAACATTTTGTAGATGGAATGTAAACTGAGAAAAAGTCTAACAATAATAAGAGAAACCAGTTGCATCTTGATTCCAATATGGTTTTCTCCTATGGGTTTATCTTCTATAAAGCTAAGGTATTTAGTGTGTACCTTATTTTGTCCTGATATGCTTAGTAGTTTAACTTTTGTCGCATGCACTGATACTAGTGCGATGGATGTTTCCGTCCTCATCCCTCCATTTGTCTACAGATCGCCGCCTTGCATTCATGAAGAAGTTAGCGACGGTCGTCACCTCCAGGCCTAGCTGCTGGGCCATGGTGGTTTGCATTTCCTTGGTTGGACGTTGTGTCTCCTTAAAGATTGCATGCAAGGTACGTCGTTGAATATCAGTGAACACCAGCCGTGGTTTCTTGGGTGCATGGTTTTCTTCAGGAGGTTTATCTTGTTCTTGCTCTTTTCTCTTGCAGGCTACAAAAACAATGATAAATACTTAAGTTAATTGACACTTTTCGTGCCCTCATTTTTGTGCTCGCTTGAGGCTTGAACTACACACACACATTCAGTTCTGTTCAGTGGAATCCAGTTTCATCTCTGGACCATTGTTGTTATCGCTTTCATCGCGATATTTGTCGATGGATCTCCTGCGAGCATTCATGAAAAAGTTGGCAACCGTGGACACTTTGAGTCCCAACTGTTCAGCGATAGTAGCCTGCATTTCCTTAGAGGGGCGCTTAGTCTCCTTGAATATTGCCATTAGTGTACGTCGTTGGATGTCCGTGAAAACCAAGCGTGGTTTCTTTGGGGTCGGGTTTTCATTCTTTTGTGATTGATCTGTGTCCTTTCGTTTACAGGCTGCAAAAAACAAAAACAGAAGGATGTTAGCTTCCTTCTGTCAGCCCAGGAGCTGCCTTATTCCACGTAGTTGCTGCTGGGTTCCATGCCATGCGACTCTATAGCAAAACAAAAATGGGCCAAAGTCCTGGTGGAATAAGGCAAGAGTGCAAAACACAATGGCACATTATGTGCACTTGTGTGTCTGCAAAATGGTGACCAGTAAAACCTCTCGACAGGGGAAAGAATTTTTTGTGGACAATTTTGAAATATTTTGTGAGACTTCTGAATTTTTTGAACAATAATATTTGCAACATGTATTTCCTCATGTCCTTGAACTAATTTGTAATATTATTCAATTTATCAAGATTACATACGTTAGTCAAGACCACCCCTAGGGCAGGTTTGAAACAGGCCAGATAAATCAGGTGGTCCATCAATGACAGTTAAATAACATGGAAAAGACAGCACTGGAGGTCTGATAAATATGTTCTTAAAAGACAGGTGGTTTTTTGTTGGAGCCGTCTCTCAAAGCAGGGACCATGGTACAGTTACATTACCCTGGTAGGTCTATGAACCTGTCAAACAAACAGGTTCAAGTTATTCTCAAGAGGTTTCACTGGTCATTCAATGTTATAATTTACGCTGCTGATTCTTTGCTTCTATGTTATCTCAATTACTGATAGGTAGCTATAGTTTTAATATGAGTTTTAGTTTTATGCTTTGTACTTAATACATTTGTGGTAACATGTCAGATGACGAGCCACATTACATTATTATCACTGTTGAAAACTATAAACCAACACCATTATTTTGACAGTGGCAACCCATTAGAAATGGAAGATGTCAGGCTTCAGACTGCTGAATGCTTTACAGAACAGTTGGGTGCTTTTCACCCCTTTTCTTTTTTTTTCTCTCTTTTTTTATTTTTTAATGCCTACATGCTTCCACTTCAACTAGGCTTGGTTTTAAAGGAGTTTCTATAAAAATATACTGCTACCATAACCAACAAAGCAAAGTATGAAGCAACAGCGAAAATCAATAAAACAAATATAAAGCACAAATGACATAGTCCAAACAGTATGCAATCTGTACATACAAGAGGTACACATACATATGTATATACACACATGGAGCAAGGCAATTCATGCATACTCAACATGGAAGCACATCAAAGAGTCATGGATATTCATAGTATGCAACATGTTCTATACGGATGAGCAAAGCAATACCAAGTTGCACGCAGAAGTTTTCTACCATTATATGCCTCTTTGTCCTTTTACGAGTACAAGTACCTTGAATTCATGGAGTGCCAATCAATTCTGTGGCCTATCAGATGTTTTAATTTGTGTCAGTTACATTCTATCAGATATGATAAACATCTCTTTTTTTAATAACCCACACAGGCATAATATTGAAGAAAACTTCTTTGTGCATTATGTAATACCATACATGTGGTTTCAAAAACATGAACAAACTGTAAGCTGGAAGAAAAACAGAGAAATCAATTCCTAAATATATGCTTTAAAGAGAAGTAAATATGACAATATCAAATGCAGCCATCAGACATAATATATGGAATAAAAGTGTCAATTATGTTCATATTAATCATGCATGTATGTCATGATTACATAATGTATACAATTGGTATATATAGCCATGATCAGACAGATTTAATCCTATTGTGTAATAATATAGACAGAAACTTGATCTCCTGGTATACGCTGTCACTTTAAACCCTTTCCTGGCCAGACTAAGACTGAGTCAACAGCTTTCCTTGGTACAGGTTGGGCATATTGTGCCCAACCTGTACCAAGGAAAGCTACTGACTTGGGGCATGCCATCATCACAGGTCTTAGCTAGAACTCCCGGCAAAAAATGTTTTGTGTTTTAATGGAATTTAAGTGAAAATATTACAGTAGACCACAATTTACATCACACAATTCTGGGCAATTTGAGGGGGAGGGGGTTACTGTCTCGATTCAACATCTAACTTCGATTATTTTCTTGAGAGTCAAACTCCTAAAATGAGCAAGGTCAGTATGTCCTGGATATCCTATACTTTCTCAGTTTTTTCATACAAACATATCCCAACAATAATTTCTACAGTATACAGTAACTACACTTTATTTGGGGGTGGGCTGGCTATGGGTGTTACATAGCTAAACGATCAATGAAAGAAAAAATTTTGGGTTAAACTACATATAATATTTCAAGTAAAAGATAATTTCTATTGCGACGGACTATCCAATGAGAGATCCAGTACCTCATTTGGCCTTCCACTGAAGCATGCTGCTTTGCATACCAGACTCCATGAAGAGATGAGCTTGAAAGAAGAGAACCTACCCTGTCTCCCTAGTCTGTTGTAAAAAGAAACTCCATCGTGTCTTGCTTATCCTATTACTTCAGCTAATTCATGATGTTGGTAACATATAAATAGGCAACCTCTATTATCCTCTTTCTCAAGGTTAGGTCTGGCTTGTGAAGTTTTAAAATTTTAAGGTCTTCTCTGCTTGAGATTATAGCAATTTGAGCCAGCTTGTACTTGACTTACAACAATCTGAGCACGAACCTATTTATTTCTTTACTGATTCAACATGACTGCCAGGTTATTCAATTTACCAAGTATGTACAACATGATGGCTCGTCCTATTATACAGGTAAGTTGTGTTGCCAGGCAGTGCAATCTGCAACATGGTGAGCCCAAGGTGAGGACGAGACACATCTTCTGCCAGAGCTTTCTTGCCAACTCCCCAGCTTCATGTCCCCTCAGCAATAAAGTACATCTTGAGTCTGCATTTCCTATCTGCCATAAGACTATCATAAAATTTCAGCAGATCTTTCCAGCACTAGTCCCATTAAAATGTGGGGATGCAGTCAAGTAAGCCCTCGGTACATTATTGCTGTGGCAGAGCACGTTTTAACTGGGCTGCTGAGGAAATTCCTCTATGAAAATGAGGGAGAATAATGGGCCTTGTTCTTTCTTTGGACCAAACAAAGTGGAATCATTGCAGGATAATGGCAGATCATAAATCCTTAATGCTCAGATCACACGGGAGTGATTTCTTGACACTTGGCTGACATGGAAATAGTGGCACATAGTAAGCCCCATTAAACAATGAAACAAGCATAAAGAGACCCATGGCACTCATGCCCAGGTAGCCTCCAATGCCACTTGCATATCTTGTCCACGCTGAAATATGAGCGGTACAAGGTGTGCTGACCTTAATAGAATTGCCGCTAAATGTGACTTTGGGTTGATTGACTCCCAGTTTACCTAGTAAGCTCCAGGGAAACTTGGGGATAAGTTACCAATAATTGGCTCAATATCTGTTCTACATCTCTCACACGGCAAAATGTCAGGAACCCTACCTCCCCATTTCTATAGTAACAGCTTGACGATTTGCTCCGAGCACACATGTTCTGGAGCTGTGCTTTGGGAAACACACTCCTGTTCATGTTTGTGCTCATTCAATTCCCAAGTGCTAATACTGATATCATCAGCTGGTAAAAACATCGACAGAGACCAAGAAAACCGGACGTTAAGGTCGCGACTTCTTTTTCATGAAATTCCACTGCAATCTGTATGGGTAAGCACTGATGCATCCATTAGGTGTACGCCTTAATGAGTGTTCATGTGGGTAGCAGGGAGACCGCCCTGCTACACTAACACCTACTATAGCAGCCGGTGCCTGGACACAACCATTGGAATTTTGACAGTCAATCAATGGGTTACAGATCTTTATTGGCAAAATGATCAACAGTGAGGGAACTCACAGGGAACAACTCCCACACTCCCCAATGTCAACTTACCAGCACACTAATGTAATGGCTTTACAGCTAATCAAATGACAGTCAACTGGCTACAAATCGTCTGCCTGTTGCTGCTCTTTCAACTCAGTGACAGAGTTTACAAATGTCACCAGATTTGCACATGTAACTCTATCTAAGTCCCAATGTGCCCAAGCCCGCCTTGCTCTGGGACAGAACCCAATGCTTCTTACATTAAGTTGTTATTAATATTCTATAGGTGCACATGGGAGTCAACACTCCGCCTGGCTTAGATTACTTAAACAAAGACATGAGCATAAGCAATAATTATATCTTAAACACTGTGAGGCAAGGACAGGTAAAAGTTCCTGAAACTTCACAATGCATTCTGGGTAAATCACATTGATTCAACACCTGTTCGCAGAAGGGCGTTAAATACTTCCTATCGATAGGCATAAATTATTAAAGTGTGTCCACAGCTTTCCTCAATTACTATTTCATTATCCTTTTCCCTGCAGTTGGAGGTTCATAAGACAAAAATGTCTTGTGCTTATTTTTCAGCAAACTGCTTGGTCAAAGCCAGCTGCAGCAGCTTGCAGTGAGGAGAATGTTTGTTGTAATTTGTGCCGCCTGTTTTTGTGCGGACTTAATCTGGAGCAATATGGCAGTGGCAGGGCCAAAGGCAACTCGCCAGTGTTGGGTGTTCTTTCTCTCCTTTCTTCACCTGTCTTCCCCATTCCTAAGCTTCTGGTATTTTTCAAGTGCAGCCCCGTCTAAGCCTTCAATGGGCAAATTACTGCCGCTGATCCGATATATTCTCCCCAACGTTTGAAGAGGCCTGCCTCACATTGGCTATGAATGAGAATATTACAAGCTTCGTGTCATTAGAACGGTCAGGAGATTAAAAGTTTTACCCTGGCTAATAATGTCCAAATGCAATTTAATGGATAAATGAATAAGTTTGGAACAATGTGCCCGGACTATGTTTGGAAAAGGCCATTACATGGAGGAAATTTACGTGTAATTCCTGCATATAAGTGAATAATTACACTCGGCCATGAAAGCCTCCTTTTCACCTCTTGCCACAGAAAGGTGTCAAAAAGTGCTGTGTCTAATGAGTGTTAATAACGCCCCGTGAAATATGCCAGGCCAAAGGAAAAAATGTGCCAGGTCGGAAGTGACAATACATTAAGCAGCTCAAGTGCATGAGATTCTATAGTGCCTACATGAAAATGTGGAAGGGTATTATTACGTGGCAAGTCCCCCTTGACAAATGATGAAGACAGATAGGCTTGTCGCTAGGTTACCCGCACAGCCAACTTCAACTGCCCAAATTGACCTGTTGAACAAGGACTGGGCCATTTAATCTCCAGGTCACAGGGGCCATGGTCTTGTCAGCCACATAAACATGCAGGGTGGGATCCTTAGTTAAAGTCCACTCTTGCCTGCATTGGTTTTATGCCTTGTTGTCCTATCATAACCTCTTGAACAACTATTTTCCCCTATGTATCATTCCCCTGCTGTTCTCCTTTTTGGCTTCTTCCAAATTCACCTCCATTGTACAACTTCTTATGTCTCGCTCAAAGCAAACTTCTACCATACGAAGTTGTGAACCCCCAACATCTTTATTTACTTGTTTTATACAGGAACCATGAAACATGATGCCAGCACTGTTATTACAAGCCAGTCACTGACTGAGAAAATTTCATCTGTTTCTGAATTAAAATGCAGCTGATCAACACCGACAAACAATCAGGCTTCAAAATTCACCCACCTCTACAATTCCCAAATATTAAAAATTTATGTCATCAGTAAATACAAATAAAATAGCCATAAAGCACATAATATGTGGACAAAACTGATCAATTTATGGATAAGTTAGTAGAAGTATCAAATTACCAGTGCTGCAGTGCCCCAGTATGGATTAGTGTCACTAAGGCTGTGTGTGTCAACTTGACAACTTACTATTGGCCTGAATTAGCCACTGCTCAAAAGAGTCGCCTCTCTTTGATGAAGTACCCTGCCACGAGCAAATTCTGTGGAGGAAAGAACCTGAGTGACTAACAAGCAATCATCAGCTTCAAAACTTTTATGGGGTCTTGACATGTTAGTTGTGTGGTTTTTCTTGGCAGGCCAACAACTAACGATTTTGCCTTAGCTTGTGCAGAGCACACTTGATCCATTTCAACTTAACACGTAATCAATGGGTGATCGTATTGACCAGACCACTTGGCCGATCTCACCTATTGTTTGCTGCTGCTGACTGTGCATGAAATAGCTGGAGTAGAAGCAGACACAAGAATCATAGCGTGCAATTCAAAGCCCAACAATAGCCTGTCAGACTCGATACATCTGGACTTTGCACAAATTTTTCCACACAGTCTTGGCAGTGGCTCACTTGCGCGTGGACGCAGTGAGCGCTTAAGCAGGGCAGGTCCAAGCACTATGAGATTGGTGGCCAGAGATACATCCACTATAATGTTTCTCTTTACTGCACAGTAGCTTATGCCCTTACATGGTACCCTCCCACCTTCCAATATTAACTACCTTTTATATTAGCTCTGTAGTCTTCATTGCATTGGCCTTGATATCCTCTGCATGACTTTAAGACCATTCTGCCTGCTACATTTGTTTGATAAAGCTGGTCATGTGCACTTATTGGCATTTGAAGACCATCGGAATCCCCATACCATTGTCGCATATGAGATGACTACAAATGGAGATGGCTTCCTACTTTTTTTTTTCACTGCCTACAGGTTAATGCTAGGTGTAACAATGCTTCAATAATCCTATCATGACTAATTTCATAAGGTGTATATTTGATCCTATGGCAGATCGGTAGTAGGCATGGCTGGCTTTTGCCAACTGGTATCATGGTTAGCTACAATGCTGCAAATAGCTGCTCTCCTCATTCAATTTATCCCCCTGCCCAACATCATCCATGGCCTACGGCTGCATTCACTGCTTGATTTACTCCCTTCCGATCTTGTACTGTGATTAGAGATTTGAGAGGATCGGTCACAGCCAAAACATCACTTACACCCAAGTAAGAGGTGAATTTCCATCTTCGACGGGCCAATTTTTGAAGTTTGATACATATTCAAGTTCATTATTGCTAGAAATTGAGGGAACAAGACTTGACATGAGCCCAGCCCCCTGAAGCAACAGAGTGGTGCACTTTAGCAGCTCCATGCTCAATTTGAAGTCATCGCAAAGAATTTTCTATTAGAAATTACTTTGCCAAAATTTATTTCAATTTGTCAGCAGAAAAATTTCATTACAGCTGCTGTTGAAAGTTTGTGTTTCTATTTCATAATGTCAATTTAGTCTTTAACCCCCTGAAACGAAGTCTCCGTAATACTATTTAATGCAGACAATTGGTGGCAAAGTTGCTCCAAGACATGCACCGACTGGCACATTTTCTGTCTCAACGTTGCAATTAATGCTAACCTCATTTCCACATCACACCTTAACCAGACAAATGTTATATTTGGTGCTGGGCCCTAACAGTGGAAGGAGAGAAAATTCTGGCGATTGGCTCTATTTAAGACCTACAGTTGGCTGTGTAATTTAGAAGATTGGATTGTTTGTAGGGTAGCCGACAATTTAGTGAACATGGCCACCGGGGCAATCAAAGTTCATCTATCAAGTCAACTTGCTTCCTGTGTCTTCAATTATCTGTCCATTTCTTTTGAAATGCTTTTGCCTCTGTGTGTAATCTCATTGTAAAAATGTGCCCTTTTTGGTAAATCACATCTTGTCTTGGTTTGTTCATATGCAGTCTGGCGAGCTGCTTACTCATGCCTTTGTATCTGCTCATTCAGTTGAGCATCTGCCCCGATCTATTCCCCTATCACAGAGCATAACCAAACCCTATTTCCCTCAGCATATGGTGTTACCCACCTCAAATAGTATTACATGATTCTTTCTATTTGCCGCTTTGCATCTGTACTTAAACCTGAGTGATATGGCACTTGTTCAAATTGTTCATATGGCAATGAGACTTGGATGACCAGCAAAGCTGGCCCCCATGTCTGTATCCCTGCCTATTTGTAAAGCTATGAATAGCTGAGTATAGTTCAACACATCAGCATGACCTCTACAAAAGCCGTGAAATGTGGCGCAAGTTACATGAAGAGTGGCTCTTGCAACCTTTGGGCTCAACCATGAAACATGTTAAGCAAGCTTGTCTTGTCCTTCTTTTGCACACCAATTCATTTTAACTGCTCAGCTTTTGTTAACAGTTAGCTTTACAATAGTATCTGCCACCCCTGTTCCCTGTCCAAGTCTCCTCAATTGACCTTTACCTGTTCTTTAAAAAAAATTATGTGATTCCAATGATTTCAGTTTCTGACTGAGTGGGTTTTAATATCAAAATTTTTTTCTACCAAATACCTTGGGTGAATATGAAATCACCAGAACATCTTTTGGACAAGTACATCTGTGTTCACATTGATCTTGAAAGTAACAAGTTGGGGTAGGTAAATATCAGAATTAAAGCGTAATGTTGTGTGATGTACCTCAATATAGAATCTGCAGTTTGTCTATGCAGCTGTGTCAATGGCAAAGCCCAGCAGATCTAGCCAGGCTTACCAGTCCAAACTGCTCGGCCACACACAGTGTTTGGTCACCTTTACCATATGCTGTCCAAAGCATGCACACATGTGTACAACCCCAGCTCTGTTAACACCATTTCCATCCCCTATATTTTATTATTTCCACATGTGTCACTCCGTTTGAACAGTACAGGAACTGTGTTATGTGTTTTGTCAGGGCCCTTGCAGACACACATTTTGTCTGTGCCATTGTTATGCTCATGAGTTGCCATGTTTGACTCATAATTTCATCATGGTTGTGTGTTCAGGCATCATGCAGATGATAATGAAATCAGGGATAAGAATGGTTATGGTACCCCCTCCCTGGGAAAAAGAAAGAGGTTTTGGTATTTTTATTCACCCAACTATTAATTTAGTCATTGTGTTTTCTCAACGAACAGTCGCGAGTTTTTTTTGTTTTTTTCCCTTACACTCATACTGTAAAATTATGAGCATAACCAAATAAAAGCCACAGCTTACTGATCTACATTTCTGTGGCTATCACATCAGTGGGTTCTTTTTTTTTCTTTTCTTTTTTCTTTGTTTTTTTAGTGCAGGATTCTGTGCATGAGCATATCAACAAGTTACAACAATCCTTGCACAACAATGTCATAACAACAAAAGGTAGGCACAGGAATACATAAACTACTCAAACTTCCCACTGGGATTTATTGTTCCTCAACTTTATTTCCATATCAGCTGTTTCAGCTGCTTTTGTTTTCTAAATGGTTCAATTAAATGTGAAATGGCAACATATGCACAAGTGGGCCACGACTTTGTTGCAGTCAAGTGCTAGTTCTGATCTGTGAAAAGCACTCCTCCATTATTATGCAAGAAAATCACCATAGGTAAAAGTTGTGCTCAAAAGGTACTCCTGTTATAATTATATTGCAGCATACTGAGTATGGACCAACAAGATATTGCTGCCTACCTATTTCATCTTTTTTGTATTATAGTCCTTATTTTTAGCAGTGATGTACTGAGATAACATAACTTGCAGCCTAACCACTGCATCAGCTGAGTCAGAGAGGTGTAAACGTTTGACCTATTTTGTACAGTCAGCCTAGTGTGTCCAAACAGTTAAGGTTCTGACCAACAGGTGGAGCTGGCATTGATAAAGTGGTGCACCATCTGCGGCAACCTGTGTGTGCCTCATATGGTCTGCCTTATTTGGCCAAGCTTTCAGCAGTTTGTAGTGGTGGACACATGTTCCACTTGAAGTGATATGTACTTGTAACCTCCTGTGTGCATATCAAACAATTTGTATTTGCCTTAAATTAAAGCAGTTTCTCGTGACAAAATGTCATGTAAAATATGACCGCTAGCCCCCTGTGAGTCTCCATAGATGCTCGCAAATACATGGTTTAACAGATTACCATTTCTGCAGCTGCCACTATTGTGCTACACATAGCAAATACAAACAATTTTAATTGTTTAAAGAAAATAATAAGAATATATAAGAATAAAACTGAATTTTAAAAAATCTATTGTAAAAAGATGCAATTAGTCTTGGTGGCAGTGTGTTCTGTGAATTAATTGAAATGATTTTCTGTTTCCACTCTACTGGGCTTTGAAACATACCTTACATGGCAACAGGGCACCACAGCTGATGTTCTATTTGCAGAGTTGTGTTACTCAAGCATTTATACACCCTGTTCATCATACATATCTCAAAAATCTGAAATATAGATTGCGATCATGAGATGAACACTCTTCTATACAAATGCTGCAAGTTCAGCCTGCAAATATGCAACCGTTTTATGATGAAAAGAGTAATTGTTGAACACAAAGAAGGAATTGATCAGCTTCTTAAATCAATGGTTATGTGACATTAAATGAACACTGGGAAGTCCTAAATATATTTTTAAAAGCCTGTATCTGTACAGCTGCATAAACTGACTTACTGGGAGCGCTCATGCCATGATTAAGGTACAACTTCTTAGCTTTATTGCATTTTTATCTACTTTCCATTAAAAAAAAAACAATGTTCAGAGAACAGATCACCCTCAGCACCCACAATCCTTAATTCTACATTTTTTTTTGAGACCATGCAGTAGAACACTTCACATACAATTTCCATATTCTTGTCTATGAAGTGTAACCACAATTTTGGATGTGTCCTTGGGGTAAGTTCCGGTGACAGAGACCACTGTAATGTGTGCCACTAAGACAGCCTTCAAATAAATACTTCAAAAGTTTCATAACAAGTTTTACAACCAATAAGAGGAAGCTGGCTTTCAATAGGAATATGGTCCAATATAAATCTGCTTCTCTGATAAAAATTTGGTGAAGCTGTGATGGATCCTTGCTGAGATATTATGGTAACATAGTCCCCTTGTATACCACTCAACCTTGAACTAAATACTTTAAAAGTTTCACAAAAAAATTAAAAATATTCAGAGAAAGTTGGTTTTACATAGGAATCTGGTCCATCATAAGATACATCTCTGACAAAAATTTGATAAAAGCTGTGGTCACAATTTTTTGAGATATTTCAGTAACGTCATCAGGGTTGATGCCACTCAGACTGCCTTGAAATAAATACAGAAGTTTCCTAAAAAGTTTAAACATAATAAGAGGAAGCTGGTTTTAAATGGAAACCTGATCCATCATAAGATAAATCTGTGATATTAGTTTGGTAAAGCTGCAGTCATCATTTTTTGAGATATCGTGGTAGCATCATCAGGGTTGACGCCACTCAGACGGCCTTCAAATAAAGACATAAGTTTCATAAAAAGTTTAAAAATCACCAGAGGAAGCCCGTTTTTTCTACAGGAGCATGGTCCATCATGAAGTTCTGCTGTGACAAAAATTTGGTACAGCTACAGGAAATATTTTTTGAGATATCACAGTAATGTTGACAAGACGTATGTGTGGACAGATGGACGACGCAGGGGTAGACAATACCTTTCAGCACTTTTTGTGCCAAGGGTAGAAAAAGAAAAAAGAAACAGAGAGAAAAAAAGTTCTGAATCCAACTAGTCACTGTCCTGTCCTTAATGTGTACTGAGGCTTTTTATACCCACTAATGACTAACCAAAGATTCTTGGACTGAAACATGCAAAGGTATCAAACAAATGCAATGTCAAAAGAAACAAAATTAATGTGGAGTGACCTACACTGCCATGTAGCACCTGTTAATGCGACCTTCTCTTTTAATGCAACCCTCTCCCCCTGACCTGAAGAATGGTTGTGCAAATCTCGTCCACTTTAAAACCACATGCCTGTTTATTATTTTTCTTCTGACATAACAACATGTTGCAACTGGAACAAGCAGCAAACTGTATCACCAAACCCTCAGTGTTCTAATTACTACAAAACGGAACATAATTTTGCTTCAAATGTTAAAGATGTCATGGATTACTGACATATGTATGTGTATATGAACATGTATATATATATATGTTATCATTGATATATTTATACAAGTAAGTATTGTTGCCTGTTTATTCTACATTTGGTCCTGTCAAACTGCAACATTCACTTGCCAGACTATTCCCTGTGAAGCCTTAGTTTTGAGAAGCCTTTTCTTTATTATATATATATATATATATATATATATATATATATATATATATATATATATATATATATATATATGCTGCTTGGTGCTCTACATGTCAAGCCAAGTGTTCAGTACTATGCCATCACAGCCACAACTCTCACAGCTGAACTAAGTAAGCCACCACTCAAAATTCAGTCTGCCACATTACAACTGAGATGGCTGGCTCTGTGCCAACTTGTACAGTGTCACAGAGGATTTCTCCTACCTCCAACTTCCCCTGCTTCCATGGCAGCTGCATCTTCTCATCTCAACGGGATTTCTCTGTGCCCTATCTCAAATGCAGACAAATATTGCTAGTCCCTGAATAGAGATTGTGAACAGATGCCCAGCCAGGAGAGTTTGCAGGATTTCTTAGGATAAGATGTATCTTATAACAAGTTGCATGTCATTTGGTTCTGTTGTCAATTAGCGGCACCAATTATCATTGGCACCTGTCTTTAGTGCTGCACTCTCATACATCCTACTTTTGGAAAGGCACATAGTGGATTTTGAAAAGGCACACTGAGATTCATTACAGGCTAACACAATCACGTTTGTCTCCTACAAAGATACCTTGTGGCTTGGATAATTTGAAACCTGTGAAATGCTGGTGTGGCCCGCGGCATCAGCATGCATGGTTTTATCGGGGAGTTTCTCACTGACTAGCCATTGGCATGGTTTATTTACCTTTGCTTATGTGAACAGACATTATCATGTGGCTGCCATCCCGACCACGGACAGGGATGGTTGTTTCAAAGGAGTCAGACCTTGCAAGAATGTCTCATCTTCTTTGGTCACAAAGTGTTGCCAGGGACTGCGTTTACTGCCAGCCTAGCATCTCGGTGTGCCATTGTTCTCAAATGTATCATTCTAAAGCGGTTATTTTCTGTTCTTTGCACTGGGCCAGGAACGCAGCAGAAACATCAGAATGCCCAGGCCAGCATATGTTACATGTAGCCATTGTTGCGTAGCTATGGCAGCCAAGCCAGAGTCCCCCCATCTGCAACATGTGCTGCCCAACTGCTCTCCTATTACCCACTGTAAAAGTGTTCCACAAAGTCCCCGCTCCATGCCTCCCATTATCCTTCTATTGCTGAATTCATTATGGTGGTCACATGTTATATAATGCTATTGTAGCTGGCCATATGATGCTGAGTGCATTGTGCTGTGTCTTGCACAGAGTGTGTCCCATAACAAATATATGTGGCCACACATGTCTGTTGGTACACAAACTTCTGTCCCAGCTGAGGGGTATCAAGACAACCTGTGATGCGCCCCAGTGAAAATCCACACAGGTCACGTCAAAGGACAAACGGTCAATGCTAATGGCAGTGCTTGAGGTTCATAGACAAAACCAATTGGGGCTACAAGATCTAACTATCAAAAATGTGTGACAGGCTGGCACCCTTACACATACACAGTAAACCTGGGGTGTGAAGATGCCACTGCCATAGCAGCAAAGACCAAATGTCATCAACACTGTTTCTAACATCTTCTATTATCTGGCATACATCAAACTAATCCCCTTTGCCAACCACACAGTCAGGCTTAGTGCAAATCTTTTTCTTTGTGCCAAAATCAATCAAATGGCAGAGGTCAAACACATTTGTTAGGCATTTAAAGATTCTCTGATATGTATACGGCTTATCTCGTCTATATCTAAACTGGTTTCTGACCCAAATATTGATGAGGCTAACAGCAATATGGAGACAATTAAGAATTCAATATGGCAACAATAAAAGCAAACAGGCAGTGATCCATCTCCAATACGGCACATCTCTTGTTGACATGTTGTCTCCTCGGCAAGACAACATATACACTGTAACTTTAGCAATAAACAGGAGAAGAATCGAGGAAGTTAATCAATCTAAAAAATGTACAGATTAAGAAGCCTGGAAAAAAAAGGTGACAGCACACAAACTTTTACAGAAGCAGACACCTTTCCAGTTTCAGTGATAATAAGACAGTGCTACTATAATAGGTACCACTCTTATGGTCACTGACATACAGAGTCTCCAAGCTAGCCTATGTTAAACGTGGGAGATCTCCCTCCTGCAGGTATTGAAAGTGGTAGGGCGAGCGCCGAAGGCACAAAGCATAGCTAGGGGGTCTGGGGACATTTTCCCCCAAAGAAAAATTTGAAATTTGCACCTTAATTTCCTGTATTTTGAACCATTTTAGGCACCATCAGAGACATTTTCAATCAATGAAAATAATCACTCAACGTGCGTATATAGTCCAACAACACAACAAAACAGTACAACTTTACAGCCATCGCTGGAATAATGCTACTTTGTCTTTTAATTTTACAAAAGGCAGGATACATTTTGTAAAAAGCGGGAGAGTGGGAGACTGTAAAAAAGTAAGAAAAAGTGGGAGATCCTAGGCAGGAGACTTGGAGGCTCTAGGTCAAAACATCCTGCCAGCAAGAATTGCTCTCTGCCTGTCAGCAAACTCTCTCTCTTGTGTCACCTATCTAACAGAGATATATTCCTCCTGGATGAAATATTTAAATTTTCACATTCTTGTTTTTATCTCATTTAAACATTCAGCCTCTGCTGTACTGTCTGTTGAGCACTTGCAAGAAGCTTACACTGCTAGACCTGTTTCTTACAGGACACAGATCTGACTATAACTGGCACGCCATGAAGCAAACAGACAATACATTGGTCCCAATTGGGTAGTATCCCTGTCAATGATCCCATAAAAAGCTGAATGACAATACAGTGAGTACATTACAATGTGAGAGATATCATTGTTACATGGCCCCTACTGATGGCCAGTTGTCTCACAGCAAGCATGTAGAATCACTATTGTCTCTTGCTCCCTAACTGACCACAATGTGCCACACCTCTAACCTATCATTTACTTCCAGCTTAAAATGTTGTGAAAAATAGTTGTCTGTGGATTTGAGGCTTCACCCTGTGTTTGCCCACCATCTAGCATACATGGAGAACTGTAAGTGCTTGGCTTACCACAGCACATGAAAGTGTATTAGTCAGGTCTTTGTCCACACTTGTCTAATACAGGTGATTTTACATGTTCTTATATCAACACTAAAAAATAAATGAATAAGTAAATAAATAAATAAATAAAAATACAATGAAATAAAATAAAATAAAATGAACATGCATTTTTAATGTCAGTGTGTAACTTAGAGGACAAGAGAGACACAAATAATGACCAGAGCAAAGAGATCACCAAAGGCCCATTGGAACAACTGCCACAAATCAAATTACCAGGTACTTGGTAGCACAGTAAATCTACTTACCAAGGACAGTACCAGTACAAGTGTGAGTGTGTGAAGTGGCCACGTTGGCCGATTGGAGGTTGAAAATACACTATTTGGGTCAAGAGCCCTAAGGAAACGCTGGTGCATTCCAACCAACTGTCAGTTGGAATGGCTTCCTTTTATGCTGGATTGCCGCTTGAATAATTTTGTCAAGATTAGATTTAACAGACTGAAGGCCTCGGGGCTCTCTAGAAACAACAGAGCGGTAATAACTTTTTATTTCATCATTCATATCTTATTATAGTGCTGACTCCAACAGTGAATTTACCAATTTCACAGCAGAGACACTTATACATTGTACATTCAGTGCAGTAATAAATTTACAAGAGTCTTTATTCCTCACTGAGATGAAAAGACCTTCAGAAGTGAAATGATCTCAACATTATCATTCCTACGTCGTAATTATAGCTGTCTCATTTAATTTAGTGGCACAAAAAATAGCACTTCATCAGAGCGACATTCACTTTTAGCATAACATCTTCATCCACTAGAGGCCCATTGAAAATCACAGGGTCAGGGCAGCGTTATTAGCAACCTATCATAGCCACATGTCAAAATTCATATCATCACTGCGGCAATGTGCTGCGAATCAAACTTTGCATGCTAATTGTGCCCCCTTGTTGCCTGGCTGGGTAATTTGAAGGCCCACCAAAATCTTGTCAATTCTGCCAAGCATGGCTGCACTGCCAGCCTCACCTTTTCAGGGAGGTGAAATGATCCTGTGGCAGAGTATTGTGTTGGCAAGCAATTTGGGTAATTATATGCCGGCCTGGGATGGTTATCGTACAAAGCGTGGCCAGAACTCGTGTTGCAGAGCTACTTGCTTCTTGGTTCATTCAGGTCCAGCCAAGCAGAAGATTTGCGACTTTCACCCGAATTGTTCTTCCGTCAAGCAGTCCATGGCAATGACTTATATCTCACCCTGTTCTTTCTTGGTTTTCCTATTGCTCTCGCTCCTCTACGCTATATTTGTACATTACTAGCTAATATTGGAGCAAGCATCAGGGGCCTTTGAAAGGGTGTTATACAGCTCTCCCTTGCATCTTTTCACTGGCTTTATTTCCTTGCACGGCACGAAATGTTGGGCCTGTGTGTGTGATATCACCAGGAGACTTTACAATTACTTCCTTTTTGTGCTTAACTAATGTCACAAAATGCCTTTTACTTCAGCCCGGGTCCCTACATAATAAAGTGCAGACCAAGAATTTCTCATCATGGGTAGACATTAATGCCTAGTGTCCTCGGGAAAATTACATAAAAGCCCCAAGACAACCTAATGTTAATTGTTCTGATGTATCTTTTTCATGTACACACCAAAGATGCACATGCATTGTGCACTAGACTCATTCTTGTTGCTGAGCAAACCTTTTAGAATGGCTCCGCCTCATCAAATGTAAACACAATGCTCTTCCTCCCAACTTCGTCAGCTAAATGCTCTTCTTTTAAGACATTTTTGCCTAACAAAGGACCACTTAATGAAAGGTGTGTGACTGTTGCAAATCTGGTTCCTCTGTAGCAGGCTGGCCAGTCTCAAGCCCACTGGCACTGCTCGCACACCCCAAGAAAACAATCCCCTCCATGTGCGTGCAATTGCCAATGCTCCACTTTCCCCAGTGCCCATTTTTAGTTTATCTTTTAATCTTTTCTCTCTCATTTATCAAACAAAAAGGGGTACCTTTATAAATATTTTAGTATTTTCACAAACTGTCTTTGCCAGGGCAATACAAATGGCACAATGCAGCTATTTGCTGAAGGCCTGTTTGGAACTACAGCAAAGCAAGCTGACTATGTAAACACTATAGCTTGAACAAAGGCAACATGCGGCTGTTTTCCCAGCCCCCTTTTAACGCTGCACAAAACCGTTTAAGATTCTTCCCTCATCGTTCCACTAAATGCTTTCATCCCGCAAGCCTGCATATCTCTACCGACAATGTAAGATGGAAAAATCATTAGTAATGTGCACTTTTATCAATATTTGGAAACCCTTCAGAAGAAGGTAGCTCAGCAATCTTCCAACATTTAAGATGTACTTACGGATAATTCATGTACAAATTCCAATGATTTTACTTTTACTGTTTTTGCCCGACTAATCAATGGTACATAAGAGGGAAAAAATATGTCAGATAAAAGTTTAGGCACAAATCATGCCTATGAATTGTTACTGTAAAATTAATCAACACACACTAATTTGACTAGATGATCAGGGCTAATGTCCTGTCTGGATCCTATTGATTGATGTGTATTTCTCATCATTGCAAAACAACAGGAAGAAGTCAGAGACCAGTCAACATGGGCACAATTATGAAGACACTTCTTCCACACTCCACTCTGTTGTAATTGGCCGTCACTTAAGTGGTTACTCAATATTCTTAAGTACCTGCCCCAAAGTTACATGCTGACAAGCCTGGCCTTCATGTTCTCTTCAATCCCACCTCTTCAAGTCCCTGTATCAACCACAAATCAAAATCTTCACAGTTAATCCTGATTTCAGAAACATACGGCATGTTGCAAGGAACATCAGCATCAGTCTAACAAAAATATGTATGTCAGGTTACATTACACAACAGTTCCCACTGCTACCCTTATTTCTACACTCTCAACAAACCAATAAATAATAAATATATATATGTATGATCTGGCAGATAAGTATCTTTCATTTTTTTTTCCTTGTCCCTGCACTATAATAGAAAAAGATCAGAATAACATAAAAGCCACGCATGTTGAAATCAAATAGCTGTGAAGTATTCTTATCAACAGGCATGTTGCAACATTTATATTTTGCTTTGGCACCTCCCATTATTGAAAGGTTGGGCTGACCTTTTTCCACCTAACCCCGACAATGTCAATAGTCTAATTTTGCTAAGCGCCTGTCTCTTAAACTAGCTTTGATTTTCTTTGAAGGCATACAATGGGCCAATTATGTCTGCTATTCAGGTTAAGATAGGGCCACTAGGAGCCAGTTTATCGGCTGTTGACATGCCTGTTTTGCATCTGTCTGGAGCGTCGGTATCTATTAACATCTAGGTAAACCAATGTTCATTTCTGAAGCTGCTTTTCACCCGATCTCAGGTCAAAAATTGCTGATCTATCTGTGAATAAGGGCAGGTTGAAACTTGCAACTGTTTGTGCACCATGACATATCTGTCTCATTGTGTATATTGACAGGAATGACAACATTGGCTGTGCTGGCCACCACACCACGGCCCTCCCTTGACAAATCAGGCAGCACAAACGGGGAAACTCAGTGGACAACAGAGACAGAGGCAATTAAAGAACTTCAGTACTTACACATTGTGCGGCTTTCACAAAAGGAGAAAAATGGAGAGCCATTAAATATTTCACCAGGATTTACACAAATAAGTTCATAGACAAATCCATGTACACATTCATGAAAAGCTGCGCTAATGCATTCTAGAGTGGATGAACACAGTGGCTGAGGGCAAACTGGGCCACAATGGTGAATCAACTGCTTCCCTCCCACATAGACACATCAGCATTGCTTCTCTCATCCTTAACAAAGGACTAGGACTCCATAATATTCATCTTGTCTATTAGCATGTGTTTTCCTACTATGTGGCCACAAAGCATGGGTAAAGCTCCAGAAATCAGATGGAGGTATATAAAGCTTACTTCATGACTGCATGAAGACAAGAACCTATCCTTGAGTGGGTAAGCCCAGAGCATATGGCAGTCTGGTCTAGCTGACACAAACCTGTCTGAACCTTCAAAGTCATGGAAAAACACACAGATGGTAGCATTTTAAATGACTTTCACTTATCAATGATACAGTTCATGAAGTTTACCAGTTTGTTGCTCAGGCTGACTATGTGTTCAAGGTAATTTGTCCTTTAACAGTGTCAATATCTTCCTATATGTGTTGCTTCATTTCTCCTTTACAAGGTTGTTATCCACTGTCTTTCTTATTTTTTTTTATTTATTTATTTATTTATTTATTTATTTATTTATTTATTTATTCCCACCTCGTGAAAGTCAGTTGTCATCATGTGCTCAAAGCACCAAAAAAATAATTTTACATGCTTTAATTGCTGTACATATTTATGTAATCACTTTCCTCTGTTCTTCTCGCTGTAATATATCAATGTTTCTTAGAAGAGTCCCCTGAGAAAAATGTAACCATAAATTCAAGACAATGATAAAGACAGTACAGCTACCGTATGCAAGTTTCATATGTTGTTCAGGGCCAGAATTTCGCAAAATTTTGCGAGAATCAATTTGGATTTTTGTCAAGTAGTTTTCTTTTTAAAGAAAGACAAGTTTCGGAGAATTTTTACGAGAATGGATTCTCGCCAAAATTCTGGCCCTGTTGTTCACATATCCTCTGCTTACTTGTACACTGCAAACTTTGTGGGGGTCTTCAGATTCTTTGTGATTTCAGCAAGGGCATTGTGTTTTTTCTTTAAGTCAGCAGTTTTACTTTTTTTTTTCACATGTACACAACAAAGTCTTCTGTCAAAAAAATCCTGTCAATGTGTACACATGAAGTAAACCAGCTCTCAACAATGTATAAATATGGCTTCCGGTTATAAGTAGCAGTGTACAAACTGACACAGATGTGTACTTTGTCTATGGTACACTTTGTTGTTCAAGGTTCAAAGAGCCAATGTTTTACAATAAACTATAAAAAGTGCCAAGAGTTGAACAACAGGCTGTTACTCTATCCCCAAACATCAATATACAACCATTTCACACATTTGCACTTTCAGTGGACATTTACATTGCTCTGCCATTGATTTTACCTGTATACTTATACATAAATCGAAGACTCTGCGGATTTTTTATTTTGTTTTTATTTTTTTAATCAATTGGACTTTCCTTATTTGTCAACAGATTCAAATTTATACTTTTCATTTTGAGGGTCAGTTAATTTTAAGGTGAATTTTGATGACTTTTAACTGTGGTGACGGTACCCCTACTCCTGCCTCGTAATGCCCGGGCATTGCCTTCTGTCTTACGAACTATTGATGCAGAGACACTCATGCCAAAAGATTGACAGATCAGTATAGACCCATGAAGTGTGTTGTAGCAGGCTCTTCTGTATAAGATTTAGTGATCAAACTTGTCTTGAAAGCTAATCTTGTAGCCATTGTTGCATTAAAAGATCACGGCTCCCTGCAGAGGTGAAACTGGGCACCCTGATGTGTTACAATGTGTGTGCTGTTTATTTGTCCACAGATTCTTGCTAACAAAAGAAAGGCGAAGGTGTTTGCACTCTTGACAGTTTGGGTAACTTAAACTTGGGTGTATGATTTCTCCATGAAAACCCTCACATTCTTTGAAACAACTATCAAGTTTGACAAAAGAAATAACATCAACCTGCATGTCCTGTATAACCATTGCAAAGGTTTACAAAACTAAATCAAGTTGCAAAAGACAAAGTACACTCTCCTGGAATATGTCTTTTGGGGTCTTGCCTTTGACACTGAGATTTTGTTTAGCAGTAAATGGCTTATTCATCTTATTGATTTAGTTACGGGATGTTTGCAAATGAAGCCAAGATCTGCGCCTCCGGTGGCTTCTGCCTAAGGGAACCAAGTGTCTGTCACTGTTTTGGGGGAGGCAGCCGATATGTGTTTTATTTACCTCTACGTTTTGGGGGAGGCAGTAAGTAAGTGTTTTATTTACCAACTGCCATGCCCCCAACTGTGAAATTATCAGCAGACCTGTGGCACCTTGTCACACTCTGTATACATTCAAGTTCTTTCTCCCTGCATGTTACAGTTTCACTCGGCCTTACTTGCTTTTGTACCATTGAGTTTTTTTTTGTTTTTTTTTCTTTTTTCACAAGTGCTTTTCACAACACTAGCCCGTACATGGCTAATTCAGGCTACCATGTGGCATTACATTATTGCCAGCACTTTGATGTCCATTTTGTCATTATCTTCAAAGGCCCAGTGAAACACACAATTCTTCACCTGTATTTAATATTTTCCACCAGCTTTTATATGGAATGAAACTGTGGCACTCAATTAGATGTCCACCCTTTTTCAGATATGCCTTTATATACATATATATATTTGTTTACCTACATCCTGCAATGTGTACCTTTATAAGAGAAAGAAATTGAATACTTGTACCTACATTTTGCTTCCCACATATAAAAAACAAAAGCTGTGCTGAACAAGCTGGTTCAGACCTGATTTATTCAATTCATCTCCCTTTAAAACAATGTCCTTCATCCCCAGCACACCTCATGTAACTTGCATATCTTTATGGCCAATGGGTCAACCATGGGAAGCCTTTCCTATGGGGGCTTCTGTGACCTCCCAGGATCAGAGCACAATCTTTGTTTTCAGTCATGTCATTCAAGGACTAATGACAAAGCTGTGACATTTACAGGAAGGTATGTGATGGATGGAGCTATGTTACATACAGGATTTTGACAATTTCGCAGGCTGCCAGGGCAGACCCTGTGACATGTGAAATGTTGGAGAACTCGGCTCTTGAGAGCCTTCCTGCGCGCAAATGGATAAAGCGTGTGCTCCTGTGTCACCCCAATTGTATATGACCACCATGTGTGTCAGCTTGCATTTCTCTTTTGACACAGAAATCCAGCTCAGCATCCATGGCCAGGTCCCATGTTGGACCTCCCAATACATTCACAACACAACTCACACTCATTTGAGTGGAAAAATTAAAAAAAAAAAAAAAAAAAAAAAAAAAAAAAAAAAAAAATCTCCTGTATTATTAAATATGGCATACATTAACAGGCTTTGGAGCGTGCCATTCAAATGCATAGCCAGTCCAAATGAACATTGTTATTCATCCATAATCTAGGTTGTATTTTCCATTTGTTTAAGTATTCATACTACATGTACGCATTTGTTTGCCAAAAGCTGGTAAACTGCTACCCAAACAGAGCCTCTCAAATTGCTAGACTCATGTAAATCTTAGCAGCATGTTCAAAAAGCATACAGACACCTACTACCAACATTACACATTACATTATTTAAATTAAAACTAGGGTTAAAAGAAAACTAATGACTTCACCTGGATTCCATAATTGAACATGGAGGTAACATGTGTAATTGTTGAGATGTGGAACTTGTGATGTCCAAGATTTGATTCCCAGTACAGCTTCAATAATGTTAGGTAAAGGTTTCCAGTCCAAGATTTTCATGTCCACTTGATAAAATATTGGCCACCCGCATATTCTTAAACTTTCTATGACCAGTGGTGCTTTCAAAAGAATCATGAATTATTCAAAGGGTCACAAAATAATTCACTTTTTCTGCAAAACCTTCAAGCAAGGATCCATTCTCATTTATTTGAATTTTCATGATATTCCCTCGGCTAGGACTTTAACTCTATATGCAGTTATGCCACTTGCCTTTGCCTTGCCATTTTTTTTTTAAATATTCACCTAAAGCTGTGCCATTTCTGTATATACATCTTGTACATGTATCTTTTGTGCTTCCACACTAGAAACCAGAAATATTCCTTGCTAGTAGGCGTCTCAAACCGAAAGGTCTAGTTTTATTGATGACATACGGCACACTGGGCAGCCACCTTCAAAACTTCTTCACTTTTTCCGGAGTTTCCCCAATCCATCAAATTCACCTGTGAATATTCTAATAGGGAGATTAATAAACTTGGACATTTTGTTTCCTCCAGTATATTTAGAAAACCAATTGGCAGTCCAAGTTATCTAAGGTATGACTCCTGTCATCCACATCACTGAATGGAATCCTGTACAGACAGGCTGTATAGTATGTAGATTATCTTATATCTGTGAGTCTCATAAGCAAACTGCAATTTTAAAATCTGATTTATTGACACGTGGTTATCCTATGAAACTGATCTCAATGGCTGTGTCTGGAAAGGCTGCTTTGAATGCACCTTTGTACTTACTTATAACATGTACCAGAATTTCAACCAACCACAGTGCCTAAATTTTGTTACTACATACCCCCCCCTCCCCTGTATCAAAGAAGAACATTGCCAAAAACTGGGATTTGTTTCCCCCCAAAAAACAAGACTCTTGACATTTTCCTCATCAAACCCATGGTCACTTACTGAAAAACAGAAATGTGACAAGAGTTTTCAATGCTTAATGATTCTACCAAGCCACTTCAGTCCTGTGTGTCTACATGGTGGAAAAAATTGTACATGTTGTTTTATTGAAACTACAAACACTTTTAGATCCTCTGTAACAAGGATAACATACGCAATTAGGCAACATATTGACTGCCAGTCATTTAATGTCATTTACTTAATTTCGTGTTCTCTTTGTCACATTCAATATGCTGGACAAATGTCACTAATCCTGAATAAACGGTTACCACATAGATTTGATATAAATTTGAACAAGGATACTTCTCTGGCTCATCAGTTTAATAGCATGGGTCACAACATCAATCATTTTGGTGTCACAGGTTTTGAGGTAATAAAACGTAACTATCCATCTTGATGGTTAGCAACAGAAACTATGTGGGAGCAAAGACTTAACACCACAAAACCCTGGGGCCTGACTGCCCAAAACTGCTGTTGCACCATGCAGCATACATGTATATTTTGTGGCAAATTGTACTTGAGAGCTTGGTCATTTAGACAACACATCGGTGCCCATTCTTTGGAGTGAACTCGGCTCACATGTCCCCCTGTACAATCGGCAGGCGTGATAACTTTATACAACATGCGACGGGTAAACACGCCGATGAAAAGTTGGCACCTACCCAATTTAATCCTGTACCGGCAGCTAAACATCCATCCAAGTTTACAAAACCATGGGAATCAACAAGGTAAAAGACAGTGAAAACGATTAATACACCAGCAGCAACACTCAGACTCATCGAAGGCATCACAGAAGCCAAAAAAGTATGCAGCGCATGTGTGCGTCATCTGTCAGCCAGCAGTTCCAACAGTGAAATGCAATGTGAAACCAGCCATGACATTGTAACCTCAAAAATTGAGGAAGAGACATCCCAGTACAAGACCAACTTGGCTGGCCCACATCTGGCTGTGTGCACATGCAACTTGCAGAAATTGATGGCCTGATTAACACTAGTAAGATTTTGCGGGAAGCCGAAAAAATCAGGTTTATCTGCAAACACCTTGCTCTGTCTAGCGACTCTGAATAAAAATACTTATATTTTCATAAGAAGACTCTTCAAAAGACACTAGCACAATGAATCTTCATGACAAACTGACAATTCATCCTTTTTTTTTAATAGAGGTATTTAATTAAATCTTCATTTCTCTTTAAACTCTCCTTCCTATGGGACAAGGTATCTGCATATCTATGCACTCTCGGCCATCAAGACCTCAGTAGGGACATCATGATCATCAGACTTAACAACTCGTCATTTTTAACATGACGTCTGAAAATAAAGGTGCACACAAATCCTCCTTCCCCCTGAAGATGACCGAAGAGGTGGGGGGCTGGATGGAAGGAGGGGGGTTAAAACGTAGTGAGGAGGCTGCCATTTTACCTTCATATATTTTTTCATGTTTTCAGTTATGCTGGTTTGTCATAGATATTTTTTAAATCCAAATATACTCCCATTATAAATCAATAGGTAGCCCCATGCAGACAAATCTAAAATCATCCAGGCATATCTTATTCACATTTTTTTAAAGGATGCAAAATACAAACTTGAAATCCCCAGTGTATACAAAGGTAGAAATGAACGAAGCTGGATAGTTGTGTACAATCTTTATGGAAACAACTTGTTTTCCAATGAAATTAACTGACCATCAGGTGTGATACCCTTTGCCCTTCTACCAAAACAGTGGTCCAAAGTTATGGTCTGCCTTTCATTTGACCTTCACAATTTGTGAAAATTAATGGTAGGACTGAATGAAGCAAACAGTGAGACACAGCTTAATGCTACCTTAAAGCATGCCTTGTATCACGAGACAGGCAGGCAATGACAAAATATAGGCTATTATTGCTTACTATATGCAGCTTGGCCTGCCAGCTTTCTTATGTGATTATACCAGGAAAAGCTGGCAGGCAGCTTGTTAAAAATTGATGCTACAGGTCAAGGGGTGCATGCTATCATTGCACCACGGTTGCCGTAGCCAAACATGCACTGTGGTGCGAGGGTAGCTACCTTTGTGTCATGGCAGTGCCATCGCTTTTTTTTTTTTTTTTGTTACTTCATCTCTGATGCTGTCCACAGGATATAGCACACTCCACACAGATTGACTTATTGAAAAATTCTACCTGTACAGTACAAAAGTGAATGTCAGAACAGTTCCGCATGAAGTCTGTTCAGACGCAGACTGTGACGACAGTCTGCCCACTGGTGGGTTTGTATAACTGAAAGCTGTACTTATCAGTTTCTAATATTATGACAAGAGCCTCCAATACAGGATGGATATATCTCACATACCAGGAAATATGTTAATGTGAATCACATATGGTACTCCTTTGACAAACAGCTGCAATATATATATATGATACAAAAAGCAGTACCAAATAAAAGCTAGCATATACATAGGGATACACAACACTCTTTAGCACATCTCCCACCTTCAGCTGCCATAAACAATGATTCACAGTTTATACACTTTCTAACCTGGTGACTCAAAGTTAGTTTAATACTGTGCTATGTATAATAAAAACATAAAACTACCTCGATGTGAGATTTAATATTTCGATGACAACTAATAACTTTGGAATAATCTAAGTCTCAAATCTACAGATGAGCTCTGCTTGTGGTAGGCAATATTTTTTTCCACTTTCTGACCAGCATTTCTGTACTTAGATGTTTTAAGCATCACAACATCCATGCAGATGCCAAGTACATGTCCTTTTTGGACAACTGCCAGAGAAATAAATAGGCAGCATTTGTAAATTTGTAGACATTCACGCACATGCAAACATATTCAACCTTGTATCAACACATACGGTGGATGTATGCCTGACACTAGCTCAAACAGTTACACCACCACCACAAATGACCAATATTATATATGCCAGGCCCCTTGTGATCTATGTAATATTGCATTTACATTAGCTTTGAATTCAGTAATGTCACTGAGATGACGCTGACAACTGGAACAAGGTGGAATGGTAAATGGTCCCGAAAACAGTCAAATCAGACAATTTGACAACATGTACCACACTGGGACATGTCCAACAGGGTGGAAGTCAAGTACACCCATTACAATTTCTACAACATTTAGTAAGAAAATGTAGCATCCCCCAGAATCAAAAGATACCATTGTTTTGTCACTTTAAATGAGTATCAGTTTCAAAAAGCAACTGATGGGAAGCAAGCGAATTCCCTCTTCCCTGCTGTACTTCCAACATCTGGGCTTTCCCCAGCACTCATTGTCCCTGCTGGAAGCCATCCATCTACAAGCCGATGCCTGGGACAAGGCAATGGCACAGTGGCCAGTCTGCTTACTTAAGCTTTGTGGGAGGCATTTTACCAGTGAAAAGACCTGCTTCTGCTAACCGTAAATGTATGCAGTGGTAAAGCAGGAACCATTGTGTTGGGCTCTCTGCAACAAAACTGCATGTATGTGTCCTGCCTCTTATTTGTTTACTTTTCTCTGTGCATCTGCAACTTAATTATGATGTGTACTGCTACAAAGAATAACAAAAGCAGAACAGATAAATTATTTCATTATTTCTGCCTAAAACCATCCTGGTGAATAATGACAGTACTTTTTCCTGTCAATTGATGATCGATACAACATATCAAGTTGCTGATACAAAATAACTACTGCTGATGGTACTGCTAATTGCTGGTCCCTTTTTTCCATACAACAATTTGTTTCAATATTACACATCTTCTAAGACTGTGGGTTTTTTTTGGTACCTGCAAGTTGATTGCATTATAGTTGCAATTTTTATTCCCTGTTAATGATGTAGACTTGCTCTTCTCTTTCCCCAAAGAACTTAGGATTGAGCCCAGTTTTACAGTTCCACCTTAGGTAAACTGTAACATAGCCAGTGCCTGACTGCCAATGTTCTGAAAATAAGCACCACTGTCTTATTTGTAAAATACCTCCCACTTTTGATCTCCTTTCCTTTCACCCATGCTAACCATGTAGCCATCTATTTCAAGGCACCTGTTTTATTGTACAATAGAACAGCTTCACATCTCATCAGAAACGCCGACAAAATCAGTTCCTAATTTGATAATTAACAAGTGCAAATTGATTGGTTTACTATCAACAAGTAGACACAGAATTCTACAGCATGGAAAACATAATTCATCAATTCCAATTTTTGCCAAAAGCAATCAATCTTGGACAGCTAGGAAGTGAAGTGAGTCATTTAGTGTTGATCTTAATGAATATTTGGCTTATTAGGTGAACATGTTTATGCAAGACTTAGCCTGCCTCATAACAACGGTCGCATCAGTTGATCTGCTTTCAAAACAGGCATTTCTGCTGAAAATTACACCAGCACTGGCTGCTGCAGGTTTTCTTTACAGCTGATTCATAATATATCAGAAGGGAGTGAATTATTTTTCAACTAGCACAGCTGCCATGAACACATACAAGAAGCCATTATATCAAACATTGCGTACAAAGAGATTTCAATACAGATTAAAAACCAGACCATCCAATTTTTGCCATACATATGCATGCTTAAGAAAAGAAAGATGTTAAACTTGTATGGACAGCAACGATGAACATTGTTTGCTAGTCTTGCCACAAGATGGAGCTGCAGCTTAAGCTCCTACTTTCCCACCATGATAGCAGACAACAATCTCCATGCCACACATCAATACAGAATAGATCCAGTACATACAAGCACATGTATACATGATAATGGATATTTCATTGGTAAATTGCTTTATAGAAATGTCAAACCAAATCAATGCTAACCTGCATTTTTCTAAATATAGTATGCACATGTACACATTTTGTCTGGCTATTTACCATAGGAAGGCTTGCCAGGACTAGATCAGTTCTCTTCAAAGCAGTCACACTTTGTGTCTTTTCACAACATTTAAGTCTTGAATTCCCACTCCCTTTTAAAGATAAATGAAAGGAAATGTTTTTTTCCCCAGTATTTGCAGGTGCATTTTTGGTGAAATTAAAGACAATTTACATGGCATTCCAGCAAGAGGTCTTGCTTGGTAGACATGCACACTTGATGAAATGCTGTATATACATAATATACATGTGTGTCTATGTGTATATGGCGTGTGTGTGCGAGTATATGTATATATATATATATATATATACACACACACACACATATATATACACATTTGTGGTTATTAAAGAACAGGGTGGGTACAGATGTTTGTTGTATACATATGTGAAGTAACTCTACCACTGTCAAGCCATGTATCGTCTGTCTTACACCCGCAGGCAGTTCTCATGTTTAGACTGGGTTAATCTTTAACAAATCTGCCAATTACTACCTGCACAGACTAACTTTTCATCTGCCACAAGACCGATTTTACTTTGACAACTTTTCTCTGGCAAATTACTTCTGGGCACTGCACTGGGCCCAGATCACCTGGAATAAGCAGGTAAGTCGACGACTCGAAACAATGGGAATCAAAAGCAACAACAGACTGTTACCTAAATTTGTTGACAGAGCAATTACCAGGTGGAAATACAATGCCTGGCAAAACGGTTTGCCCTGACCACATGCGCAGTGTGACATGATACCTATGAGCCTTGTACTTGTAGCCCCTTTTAGTCCATATCCTGTGCATGATAACACACAAATATGTACACTGTGTGTCAAAGTGGCCTGCACATTAACTGCTTGATAAATACACTAGAAAGCTACTGGAGACTTCAAAGAAACAGGAAGATAATGACCTTGTGAATTTTCACTGTTTTTAAATATTGAACTGTGAGATGCATGCCTGTATTTGGCTTCCCTGTTTCCCCTCACACAGGTACTGTTGATATGGCAGGCCAGTGCCCAGTCTCCTCTGCCATTATCAGCCTATGCCACGACACAATTTGCTCCCTGTTTAAACATGTTGCAGTAAGTATGTTGAGTCTACAACAACTGGATAAACATTATTATTGTTTGCTTTTCTGCCAACTCATTAAAAAGCTATAGCATTTGTTGGGAATCATGGTCTGTTTTGTTTCTCTTGCATTATGTACATTCAAAGTGTAGCTTCCCCCCCCCCCACCCCCCACCCCCACACCCCTTCCCCTGCAGGGGAACTCTCCATCCCGCCATCTCTCAATAGTCACAAACACTGCATGGGACAAATGAAACTCAATTGAGTAATTTCACGGCAGCCATAGTGACAATGTCTGATGTTCCACAAGTTGATGCATTTGCCCTGTCAATATTTATCTAATACTACAACTAACCATTCAAGTCAACATAAGTTCACACTGTCTACATTTTTTTTTCTTCCATTCAGCATGATGTTAGAAAGTTGACACTTTATGGAAAATTATGTACACTGAAGTACAACTTAACTCTAAAACTTGAAACCAAATGGTTTTCACTAGCCAACAATACCTTCATAACATACATAACTGCTATTCATTCACACAACATATTTTGCTTTTCAAGCTCAAATTTACACGAGAATGTGAAAAAAATCTACATCGCAAACAAGATCTGAGAATTTGCACCAGCTCCCAATATTTGTTCTAAAAATGTTGATGGGCGACCCACAGCACAACTTCAGTTCTGTGTTCATCGCACACCCAAAATTTTTCATTTGACAACATCCCTTCTTTGCAACTCGTCTTTAATACCCCATGTGAAAGTGGGGACACTACACACCACTGAAGGGATTCTCAGCTTTTCAAACTAAATACATGTCAAGAATTTCATTTAAATAAAGCCAACTGATACAATACCACACAAAAGTGCTTCTTCCCACAACTACAATATCACACTGCACCACCGTACCAGTAATTAGAATTAATGACCTGGTTGTCAGATTTTTGTCTTACTTTCTCACTTATTGTCAGCATAAATTATAAACATCTCAGCACAGATGTAGAGATTCAAAACATAATCAAATTTGATTGAATACTGTTCCAAATTTACACAAGAAAAGCAACTTTTCTGCCACCCAGTATTTCACTAGAAGTTGCCATCGGGAAAAAAGTGATACTCTGCTACCTGGAAAGTTAATTCACTGAAACCGATTTTAGATATTTGTCCATTTCATCAGAAAAAGATCAATAATTTTGTCAAGAGGTGGTATGTGTACATGGACTCAGGTCTGCTTTACATCCGTGAAATTCACCAGGAGACCAGACTTTTAGTCCTCAAGGTTTGGCTGCTGCCCTGTCACCACTGGACAATGACTGGCTATGTCACACATTAGTTAAACGCGATTGACACATTGACAAGGCAAATCTGTTCCCTTAAGTCACTTTTGGGCACATTTGTCCATCATCCAAATAGCCATGCAGCTAATACAACAGCGACTCGGTGAGGCTGAGTCCACCATGGGGTGTAAACGGGTTGCTGTCATGCCATCTTGCAGCAAACTTCTCAAGGTGGAGGAATATTGGTGCGGAAATCAATCTGGGTGACAGAAATCAAAAGAAATGCAATCAAAGGGGCAATTTGTGCAGCTAGGGCCTGGCCTTTTACTCTGCCTGCCACTTCTCATCAGGTCCCATATAGTCACTGCACAGACCTATCACTACTTTATTATTGATTACAACACACAATTACTTCAAAGAGTTTGAAGCTTGTACAATAATTTGTGGACAATTTGCTACAAAACCCAGGGAAAAAGCAAGCATGCTTTGCAATAATGACTCTGCCACCTTCTCTTCCTAATCATATTGGGGACCCAAATAACAACATTTAGTCCCGCAAATGACCTTTTGAACCATCCATTATTTGTTAATTTCTAAATTTTGCTCACTTCCCTGTGGCCATTTTCAAAGCTTTCTGCCAGCCTTTCAGGTCAGGCTGGTGGTCATCTCCCTGCTCTCTTGGCCTGCTTTTGTCCGCCAAACTTTCTGGCCATGCAGGTGAAACATCCAACTTAAATAAAGACAAAAGCAGCAATGGACAGCAAACCAGTCCTGCACAGAGCCAAGGCACTGGCATCACTGGTCCATTATATCCACCACAATGGACATCAACCAAAGACACTTCGTCCGATTCATTTGCGATTTGTTTGCACATGATCTATGTCAACTGTTTTTGCTTTCTACAGCCCCTAATCCACCCTGACCCGCTATGCCACGTGTATGTCCGTCTCCATCCAGCAGTCTGCTAATGCACCTCTGATATGATGCATGTGTCAACAATGGAACTGTATGGGAACCGTCAGATGATTTCATCCGTTTTTCATCACTGTATTCACTGGAAGAAATGCACACCATGCAGCTAAATTTAATTCTCTGATTGTGCATTTCATGTGGAAACTTGTTGTCAGTTTGTGGGCAGTTTACAGTAGCGGGAACACACAATGCATAATGGTCTGTCTTCCTCAAAACTGCTCAACGACACAAACAAAACAAAAAAACAAACAAAAACAAAAAAAAGGGCAAAAGAAAATCACCAATTTAACTATGCACTTTGTCAATGGGTTCCTGAAACTCTTATTAAGGATTTAATATTACAAATGAATAGAATTGTGAAAATAATATCCCGCAAGTCTGACCCACCGAGATACAATTACAGAAAGTACAGATGTTCTTCTTCTCTGGGTGTATAAACTTTCAGCTGCAACCTGTCCATATGTCATTTCCATCAGGCACTTCTTCTCATATAGCTACAGTTACATACCTGCAAAATTGTCCGCAAAATTGCTTCTCAGATGGTTCCACACACAGACATTTGAGCAGCTCTACTTAGACGACATTTCTTCCGTTTTGGGTTTCTCCTTCAAGATCACATCAGAGACACTATATACATAAGATCTGTACCTTTCAGTGACTGGGTATCATTTTCTGTGAAGGAAGCCTTCCAAGTTTGTTTCCAGTCAATCTATAAACCAGTGGATAGTCATAAATGTATATCCACAGTGCTTTCTTTCCAACTGTTCCCTGATGAAGATGGAATGAAATATACTTATCCTAATGCCCATGGTGCCCCCTCACATCTTAAATGCTTAAATGGAAATCTTGAACTGTTAGACTGGTGATGGCCATGTGTGTCTGGTTCCTGTTAAAATGCACACACATCATCCAGAAATACAATTACTTTCTACATTAAAATTTCCACAATTGAATTTCAGAAATACTTGCTGTTACCACCAGCCATTTCCGCCTAGTTGCAAGAGACTGCTTGCAGCTGTCTATATCACAGTAAGACCCTTACCTCAGCCACTTGCTGTAAATACTGTATGATGACTTAGATGTCTGAAGAGTTTACACAGATACCACTTCTCATTGCCGGGTCAACTCAATTGGTCTCACTGTTGCGTTTTCAAAAACAAAACTTTGTCAATAATTATTGATCTCTCTCTCCCCCCCCCTCCTAATTCATCTTGTGAAAAGAGCTAATCATTTTTGCCAACCACCTGAACTCAGTGGAGAATACGCATATAGCTCAACAGTTTGTTTTTATTGGTAGTTCTCAGCTCCACAGAACCTTGATGTCATTGCGACAAGCACCTTTGTACTTTGAGCTCATTTTCTCTTGCATGTTTACATTACAATGGCTATATTAAAGCAATTTGTCTTTATTAGCCTAATTCAGTTTTTTATTCAAATGTATGCCAGTCAAACCACAAAAGTATCACCGACAGCAACTAAACTTGTAAATATGTATGGAAAACTTGACATGAGTCGGCTTACACGTGAGACATACTCTGGTAACTTTATCAACCTAAACCAAGAATTCTGATGTAAAAAAAAAAAAAAAAAAAATAGTAATAAATAAATAAATCTACTACAACGAACAATCAGTGTACTTTGCTGTTTCCAAAAGAAATCAGTGAACTTTCTGACCTCAGCAGATCTTTTATCTTATTAGTCGTCTTAATACTGCACTCCACTGCCAGCATATATGTACTTCAGTCCTGCTACAAAATAAGTGCTTTCTTCTGCTCTGACCTTTGTGTTCATAATAAGCCCTATAAAAAGAATTTCTGGCTCCTTATTGTAAGTGTCACATTATGTGACATAGATCACGAAACATTGTCACAGGAACATTCGTAGCATGTTCTTGCATTTTCATGGTTGCATGCCTCTCTTCACTTTCAACCTATTCTAGACAATGAAATTTACTAAGAAACTTTGGACATGAAGAGAGGGTTTTGATAAATGGGCCACATTATTCCAGGGAGTTGGCTAAAAACTATGTGGTAGCATAACCTTTCACATCTATCAAGGCGTGGGCAAAATTGGTGATGGAAATGCAAGTTCACGCTTGTCGCTGAGGCCCGTGCCGACAGGAAGTACTCGTGCGGAAGTGGCAAACACATTAGCTTTGTGTGCTCCACTTTCCAGGTTTTACCATTGTTACAATGCGAACAATGAAATATGGCTCATGGTCCAAATCTTCATTCAACATGGCAGTTGTAGTATAACTGTCTGTACCTAGTTTAGCTTGGCTGACTTGCCAGTAAAATCTGTGACGCTCCCTTTGGATGAGACACATGTGTAACACATAAACACTTCATTACTGTAATTAAATGCTGTCTATTATTTCAATTTGGGACAGTTTGCATTCAACATGGAAGGGAGATAATGAAATGTCTCTATTTTGGCTATAATCACATAAAATAGGTGTAATTATGGCTGTTGGGTGTACAAAGGCAATGCCAGGGTCTGTATTGTTTATGCCTATCCCCATTCTGGCAGAGGTACTTGTTTTCATGGTTACATGGTTGTGACAAACGACGATGCATCACAAAAGCTTGTCCCCGGTCTTGCAGTAATGAAACCTTGCTATCATTATCACAATCACTTCACACATACGCTCTTGCTCCAATGTCTCCTTCCACACCAGCCAGCTGTAACTGCATTCCCCTCCAGAGCCAAAAAGTGATATTTTACAAATGTATCCCCGTGATAAAAAAAAAACAATCAAGAACAGAAGTTACTGACCGGCCTAGTAGGAATACCAAATATCTCTCTGTGATGAACTTTTTCTCCATGTAAACAAATTGTTTATGATGTATCTTGGACCAAGAATTGGTTTCAGTTCCTCAGGTCCTAGTTATGATCATTAACTTCAATAATGTCTTACCCTTGGCCAGTTTCTTTCAATAAATTGTATACTGTGCTACGACTTTCATATCACAGTTCATATGGATAGGCCTAGAGGAACAAAAATGAGAGGAAAGTGCCATAAGTACCAGCCAGCCAGATTTCACAGGCTTTTGCATCATTCGACAATATAGGTTTAATGCAACCTGATGCAAGAAAATCAATGTTTATGACATTCCTCAATCTAAATTAAAAAGCTGATAAGATCACTCCATCTTCTCGATTGTTGCCAATTGTGAGGTGTTTTGCATAATTAACTTGATAAAATCTCCACCATACCACTCACAACTATATCTGAAAGAGAGAGGAGGGGTTTTTTCCTTTTTTTTTTTTTTTTTTTCTTTTTTTTTTTTTTGCCACCTGTGAAGAATTAGCATGGAACTGCTTGCTGAAAGCATCTTCATACATTGTTACAAGCATGCCAGCTTGGTTTTTACTATGATATTTGGAAGAATTATATCAGCTACATTGAATTTATATATTTTACGCTTTTATACACTGATACAGAAGACAAGTCAAATTGCTCTACTTTGATACTTGGAATATTTCAAGGTCCGCACACAAAAGCTATATTTTATCCATTTATACATTGTTACAAGGTGTACTAAATTGCTTTTACTTTGCTATATGGAGCATTAACTTTAAGTACATACTACCTATATTTTATCCATTTACACATTGTTGCCAGTATGCCAAATTGTTTTTACTTTGATGTTTGGAATTCTAATGTCCAGTACATGTACATGAAAGCTGTATTTCATCTACTTATACATTGTTGTAAGGTATGCTAAATTTTTTATAATGTATGCAGAATTGTTTTTACACTATTTTGAACAAAATGTTCAGTATATGAAAGCTGTATGCTAAATTGTTTTATAATGTATGCTGTATGCTTAACTGTTTTATAATGTATGCTGAATTGTATTTACACTTTTTAGAACCATAATGTTCTGCATATGAAAGCTGTATTTCATCCATTTATACCTTGTTGTGAGGTATGCTAAATTGTTTTATAATATATGCTGAATTGTTTTTACACTGTCTAGAACAACAATGTTCTGTATATGAAAGTTGTATTTTATCCAGAATTGATATAAGGTATGCAACATTGTTTTTGATATTTGGAACAACAGTTTTTAGTTCATATTAGTGTCAGCAGTCTTTCATTGCCAAGACTGAAATGAGCTCAAACTAGAGCACTCCAACTCGCAAACAACAGGATTTCACATACTTTCAACTCTTAAATCAGTCTGAAGATTGAAGTTTGACACATACGAGTTTGTGGAAAGCAGGTATGACCCATTTATATATTCTTGTTCAGTATGTCAAATTGTTTTCACTTCAGTATTTGGAAGAATAAATCAACATCCAATACAAAAAGGCTACATTTTGTCCATTTATACATTGATATATGGTATGCTGAATTGTTTTTGTATTGAAATTGGTACACAAATGGCCTGTACCTGGACACAATGTTTAGCTCAACTGCCTGGAAAAATTGCTTGCAAATTTCTTCTTGTAGGAGATACTAGCTGACATTGAAATAATTTAACACTTCATTGAATTAAATGTCAAAACATATATTTTTGCTGGATACACATCTAAAGCAGAACCTGCTGCGATTATTGCCCCTTTGCTGAGGGAATTCTCCATCTTTGTGCTGGTCCCATCCGCTATTTTGCAATTCCTTTCTCCAACCTCCCCAGATGCTGTAGCATTATTAGAGACTAGATATACAGGGTTCACTGTAATTTAGCCATCTCCCCAAGTGTCTGTCTGGCCAATTAGGTATGTGACCTATTTTGTCCTTCCTTCTCACTGCTACAACAATGAATTAAGACCCAGACATCTGGGCAATTTAATTTCTATCCCTGGTCCATCTTGGCCTTCCATTCCTCTACCCCTATTTGGTCAATCTAGGCAACTTGCCAGAAATGAAGAAGAGAGTTTTGTTGAGATTAACCATGAACTATCTGCTGACATGAACAGCCCTATGCAGCAGGCTACCATGACAGTTGCTCAGACAAATACAAACAAAGCATGGCCTCATTGTGGGCCACTTTACCAGGGTACTGATAAGTCTGAGGTCACATCACGCAAGACAGGTAGTTTCCCCCGATTGCTGGTTGTTACATCAGGTCTAACTATATTTTGGCTGTACCTTCTTCCGTTATCAGAACCAAATCAATGAGGACAAGGTCAGGTAGTGCCGTCACATTCCATGTGTGGCTCAACCACTGACATCCACATATCTAGGTGACTGTGTAATGAGGCAGTTATATTATGGAACCTACGCCAAGTAAACATTCACCCTAACCACCGTCTTTATATGAACTCCCGATTGCCCTTCTGTGGCCATATTTCCACAAGTGTGCTATAGTGTGTGTATTTCCTATGAAGGCACAGCTAATATTGTAGTCCCCACATTTAATGACACCAAACAGACCAACCAGCCCCAAATCATTTCAGCTGGGAATATATGCGGTCTGCTGGCATTACCCAATAAAAGATCTTGAGGTTGCGTTTTCTACCTCAGGGCCTCCCTCTGTGGTCCCTAGGTATTTCCCACCCCTAAGAGAGAAACAGATTAAGAACAAAATGCAATGTGGCTAACTGTCATTCAAATAGGACCATCTGGAGAGAGGTCTACTTTAAAACACACCATTTCTCCATTCCTTTCCCAACCCAACATTTCAGCCTTTGGATCTGATGTCAGAGTTACTGGTAGGTGTATCTGCAGGCACTTGTGATTCTTACTTCTTATGTCCACATAAACAAAGGTCAAAAGACACTGAAATGCACACACACACACATTTGAACTTTGTTCAGATCAACCTGAATATGTACATGTACCTAACATGCCCTTCTAGTCATAATGTTACTTTTTTTCCACACACGTCTATCCATCTTGTCACAATGCTTGATACTCAATGTTGATATGAACTAAAACTGGAGATAGGCAAAACTGGAGGTACAACGTAACTAATATTTTGGGCCACTACATTTAACAGAAAATTAGTACTGTGGTCTATTTTGCTCTAACAGACACATGACTTGTAACTAATTTGAACAAATCTCTTTGCTCACACCACACAGCTACAAACATGGCATCAAGACGGTTCATCAATGTGAGTGGGCTCCTGGTGGCCAAAATTGGATTAAGACAGAAGCGCCCTCTGAGGAGGCAGGCTATGTCCAACTGTGCAAGCGGACATGTTACCAGTGCCAGCCTACACTTATCCTGCCACACTGGTCTAAATTTATTGGGCATACACCAGCTCTACTCCAAGATACTCATAAGAAAATTTCACTTAATCAAGGAAATTATGTCCACGCGCCATGAAATTTGAGTGAGAGGTCGGCAATGTAATTTGTGGTCAGCATTACAATCAGGTCCACATTGGTGCTAGTTAAGAACATGGCATCTCCAGTACTTAACACTGCCACCTCCCCAAACCCCTCATTTGACAAGCAGGCCTCTTTCTCGGCCCCACTAATACATCATCCCCTGCTATAATTTTAGCCGTCATGCCCAATCAAGTTGCTCAGTCAAGTGACTTATGCATGGGCAAATCTGCCGTTAACACTGCTGAAGCCCACACAAAAGGATCTCCCTGTCTAACTATGTGCATATAAATCTTACAATGGGCTGAGGTGTTTGAATTTACTCTATACTCAATTTATTTCCTTGCCATGAATCTAAGCCCCATGTATACAATCTAATAAAAGCTGCATCAGTCACTGTAACGTACAAAACACTTTGTCATCAACTATCCACCTTTCCAAAGGGACTATACAAAAGCTGGTCACATTTGACTGCCCAAAATAAACAACAAACACTTCCTACAGATAGCATGCTTGTTTTGTACACAGACATTTCGTACAGGTAACAAATGTCAGAACTAATCACTCAAACAATGGAATTTTCATTGCAGTTAGCATCATCAGAGCTTTACTTAGCTCTGTGTATCATATGCTCTCAACAACTTCTTCAATTCAGTCCACATGCAGAGTTTCAAGAGTGTCATGATGTGTCAAACACATCACAATGAGCCAGCCACAAGATAGCACAAGCTTAACCTGCTCTCACATGACAATCCCTATCTCTCTGCTTGCACCAAAGGACCTATACCAACTCCACACTTATCACTTCTGCACTCGTTTCTTTTGCCTCCCCCCCCCCCTCCCCAAATATTTTCCAGTATTCTTTTTTTTCAGGGGGGGGTGTATCATTTTAAATTATGTCTATCAGTACAAAACTTTTGTAGTTAATTGAACATCTTAGAGACTGTTTTAAAACCAAGTAAAGAGGTCAATCAAATCAGACAACCTCGTAGATGTTGTGTGCAGAGTTGGGAAAGTTAGGACGTTGACCTGCTTCAGGATCATCTGTGAGATCATCCGTCATCAACTTGGCACTTGATCAAAATGACACCTAGTGTTCCCCTAGTGAACCCCTCCCACCATGCAGTCTATTTTTTGACATGCATGTGCAAGAGTTATCTTGGCCAGCTGATTTCCCAAGAACACTCAGTGCTTCCTATTCTACCGTTCCGTTTTATGACAATATGTCTTGCAGTGGTAACCCTTTTTTTTCATGAATGTGACAAGAAGCTAAATTTTATACATTTAAAAACAATTACATGCCTATCAAATGTATATTCCTTGTCAAAGAACCTTGATAGTTGAACCTTTGTCAACATGATGATGATAATTTGTCCTATTACCTTCAGTTTTCACTCATGTTAATATATGCAACAGATTTATATACAGATTTTAACCCTTTCTCCTTTTACCCGGTCAAAACCGGCTGGAGGACTGTCAAATGTCGTCTGCTTCAGTGTTTTGAACTCATTTCAACAGTAATGAAAAACAATTTGACTGAGCATTGCTAATGAGACCTATCAAGATCACATGCCCCAGGTCAACAGCTTTCCATGGCATTGGTTGGGCACTAAATGCCCAACCAATGCCCATGAAAGCTATTGACTCAGTCTTTATTCAAGGGAAAAGGGTTAAGACACAAATATTACTGCTATATAATCCGCAAGCCTCTTGCCTTCATGTTAAGATGATTTCAATGACATGGTATGTACTGGTAACTAAATTTTACTTTAAATTCACTTTTTGTTGTCAGTGTGTTTTAAACTCTTGTCTGTAACTGTCATTTTTTTCCTGTAACTATTTCACGGCCTATTTTAAAAAAAAAAAAAAGTGCTCTGAATAGACACAATGTTACTAGATTCATATTTTTTTGTAAACACACCTTTCATACAAGTACCCACAGGACTATAGTTGCAAAGAACACAGGACTGGTCCATAGCAACAGCTTTCCTCAGCATGCTTTGGACACAATGCCTATACTTGCAGATATCAGAATGATGGTCAAAGTCAACAGCTTTCCTTCATGAGCTTTGAGTGCAATGCATCCAAAGCATACTGAGGATAGCTGTTGACCCACTCAAAGCCTGGCACTTAAGGAACAAAACTTGTTAGTTTCTTGGATGTTTCACAGAGATGATTTGGTATCTTCACAGTAAACATGCACAAACATGCTCTATATTTCCAAACATTTCTACGTATAAAAGTGATAAGTTGGGTATCTGCTATTGTTTCAATCTTGGATCATCACATGGGGCCTTGTAGCTCTAACCCATTTTCCTTTACTTCTCCCCCCCCCCCCCTCCATGTTTACCGAAAGTTGTCCTGGCTGGGGGCAAGTTTAGTCCTGCCAAGTCATACAAATAATGTTTATTCAGTAAAATACTGTCCTTGATTAATCAGCCTATAGGTAAACAGTAAGAGGAGTCTTATCTTTTCCCCTGTATTTATCCCATCAAAAACATGTGTATATTAGATACACTCTGTGACACGCGGCCTCCACCTACCAATACAGCAAATAATGCCTTCCTTTTGGCTCACAGGTTACCGTTTGATTATATTTCAAAGCCCTGTGCCAGGGAAAGCCCATCCTGATCTGTAACACAATTTTGCTAAATAGCTGAATAATGGCCATACAATAAAGAAAACCCTTTGACATAGCTCTTGTATCGCTGTAGCATATACAAACATATATAATTCACATACATCTGTCTCTGAATTTCACATCATGTGACCTCATTAGTGGTGAATTACTACCTACCTTACATAACATTTATAAATTGTTTGGCAGTGGCATTAGTATTGTCTCTAATATCAGATCTGTTTCCAGTCCCCTGAACCTTTTTCATGAGTAATCAAGATTCACTCCATGTCAAATAATACGAACCAATCATATTTCAATCATTAATGTCTTCCCTGCTATTACAGTCAGACCCCAAAGCTTATTTAGTTTATTAACCCTACCACCCACCCACACTTGTAAAAACACCCTCATTTTCATAACTGGACGGTCTCATTATGGGCACAGGGGGAGAGCAGGAGGTACCACACAACAAAAGGACAAGTCTCCTGGAAACACATTGCCCAGGGGTAGCAGTGTAATGTGTATATGTATTTATCAAAAGCGTTCCAGCTATAAATACTACCTTAATGCGACACACAATAAGCACGTGGATCACCTGCTGGTTGACAATATAATGTGGTGTGCAATGCAATACAATTACCATCACATGTAATCACCACTTCTGCCTTTTTGATATTTCTTGCCCTTTATACCTTTCCTTCATCTGTATCTGCTCTCTCAATCAGCCTGCTACCCCTCCTCCCCCCTCCCCCCCAAAAAACTCTAATCCATTGCTCTCTTTTTTTCCTTCCCAATGTCCCCTGCCCTTGTTATTATTTTGTGAATCAAAACTGTCTTATCAGTTTTGGCTTACGTCATAGCTCTTTTGAAAGAACGGAATTCAGCAACCTCAAACTTCTTCACAGAAAATTTGTATTTTGCATATCTTCTTTAAAACTGTGTATATGATAAAGATACAAATTTGCAATGACAGTGTTTTTATGTTTCATATGAATACAATGTTTTTTCTTTCATCTGTTTTGTTCTTGAATTTTCAGCATTTTGTCGTTTTGAAAATACTCCTGTACATATATTGCCCTTTTGTTTACATTTAACTTGCCTTTACAATACAGAAATTTAGACAAGATAATTTACAATGCCTGTCCCCAACCCATCCAGGCCATGCTCTGTCACTTTAAAGTTTGACAAAAGAACGTTTCATTCTACCATAAAAGAAGGGTGTTTTACACACATTTTGAATTTCAAAATAATGTTTGAAACATCACATCTTTTTTATTTCATGCCTTACAAAGCCAAGTTTCATTCCAAAATGCTATTAGCCCCAGTTCTTTTTTGCCACAAAATGGAATATAACCAGTAGCCTATTACAATGACATATGATTTGTTCCTTCCACAAAATAATTTGTTACAATGAATTAGAACTACAATGTATGCAGTTTTTCAGTGAACGGTACGGAATAGGACTTTGCTCCTGAAATATCGGCCCTGATAGTGTTCAAATGGTCCTTGGGGGTTGCAGATTTGGGTTTGTGAAGTTACTCTTTATATTAGATATCATACAAGTACCATAATCAGACAACACGCAATTAAGAGAGAACATGACCATCCTTCGGCACTTCATTTAAATGATTCTACTACATGTGTGAGGTTGAAAATGAAATAAAATAAATTCAAATGCAATGACACTTGTTTCTTAATTACTACGTGCAAATGGATACATTGTCTTTGGCAGAAAAGGGACATGTTGCAGCTTTCCACAGAAATTAAAATTTCTGCTTAATATACAGGAAATACACATATTTGATTCCTAAGTTTGTTATCTAATTCCCAGGCACAGAGCCATAAACTTGTAAAACAAAATATAAAACAAAACAATTCCACACCTGGTGAACATATTAAATGGCAAAGAAATGCAATTTAAAAAAAAAAAAAAAAAAAAAAGACATTTTGTTCTGGATATTTCATTTATACATACATACATACATGCATGCATGCATGCATACATACATACATACATACATACATACATACATACATACATACATACATACATATATATAGACACACACACACCCTTAAAATAATTTTATATGCTATCTTTTTGCACTTCCAGAAAATGTTATAAAAGTAATTTACTGTGCTCAAATATTAAATCATTTTGTTTGATCTTTCTCACATCTCACAGTATCATTTTCTTTTCTTCTGTATTTTATTAAAAATGATAACCAGTATTAATGTCACCAGAGGATGAATAACTAGAATCAGTTGAGCTGGCATGTGCACATTTCAGGTGTTACACATAATATCTTATGGCAATGTACATCCACATTGCCAGTTCCTGAAGTACCCTGTGAACAAGAATCATATATATCCCAGATTTCCATCCCTGTGTAATTTAATCTTACCGCTGATCAAAACCAAGGCTGAACTTCCAACTACCAGCAGCTTATAGCAAGTACTAATAAACTAGTGTACACTTTAATAGTGGTCACTTATTTTGTGTCGCTGATCTTGCCTTGGCTGCTGCCATGCTGCACTTGCCGAGAGAAAATTGAAGAGGTGATGTTGACAGGATAGCTTTAACATATCACTACGTATACCGGGTTCACAATCAGGTCAGCTGTTGTGCATGACCCAATCCAACTCTAAATACTGTCGATGCTCAGTTATGGATTTCCAATGCTAGGGGAGTTTTGCTAACACTTGTCTCAGATAATCAAAACACCTGGTTGCGCAATTGTTTCTCCAATATGCCAGCTCCACAATACATTACATTGTATCATATTGTGTATCATCAAAGGTTATGAATTAGTCTCGCCATCGGGTCACCTAAGCTGCACTGTCAGGTATAACAAGACATTTTCCCCTGCCATCATCAATGATGATTCACGCATACAGATCCTGTATTACAACAACAAACCATAGAGCCCTATCAACATGTACGTATAAACGCTTCTCTGTTTAAAATCTCACCACCGAATTTCTTTTCACATTCCAGGCCTGGGTATTATATTAGCAGGCCAGTTAATTGGGAGAGTACCATAAAGCAATTGGAGTTCAGGTTACAAACTGATATAGAGCAAATCTCCTGCCTGTCATGGGAGCATCTGACATTCCTATTATACCATTAACAACTCAATTGGCAAGGAGGCTGCAAGGAGATGCATACACAATTCCTGCACATCCTTTCTCCCCCCTGCACCAAGGATGCTTCTGAATGCTAGTGGTGCACGGCAAGAATACACACAGACAGACATAAATGTCTTCAGTGTCGACCTACGTGGCACAATTTGCCGCATTTAACAATCCCGTTCACGCCTCTCCCGATATCATACCTTCAGGAAACGCGTGGTACAATGGCATTCACTATCACCCTGGGAACTTATTACATCAAAACATTCCTCCAGACTGCAACCAGACCAATGCTAGTCTTTTCACAGCCACATGGGGGACCTGGCTTGAAATCACTGCCAGGGTTTTATATTCATCTCCCAACAGGCATAATGACAAAGACTAGCTAAATAATGGGTGTACAAGATCTACCAGGCAAAATGGAAGGGTGTACATTGACAAAATAACACTCTATGCACATCTGCAATAAACTGTGTTTTCTTGTTCTCAAAATACCAAAATAAGGAACTACAGTGCATACATCAACTATTCCCAATATGCTTCCTAGCCAGCATACAAAATTCTGAATTCATCATATCAACCTGGGGCGACATTCTAATTTTACACAGACAAACCATGAAATTTGGAAATGAACTATTCTGCAAGCAGATATGGGCAGTGACAGTTCACCCCAGTGTCCATCACAGTCAAATTGCCCATTCAACCCAAAAATGCCTCTTCTCACTGGGGACTTTTAGAGAGGAATAATTCACTGCACAAATGGTGAATCTGAAATTGGCCTGCAAGAGCACTCAGCAGTGAACTGCCTGGCTTATTCGGTGGCCTGCCGGTGTGGCTTGTACACAGCCATACTCCAGACTGACCCCTGTGCCCTCCCTGCCGCAACCCAGACCACTCTGAATATGCTCATGTCAAGACCTGCATAGATTTTTAAATCCCGAGAGAGGATCCCATGTATCGTTTTCCTCTGGGAGGGCAGGCAGAAATCAGTTTTGTGTGACCTATGACCCTTTGGTTTTGCACCTGTGGGTGTGGCTCGAACAGCTGTAGTAAGAGTTATATGGACCCACAAACAATGCACGTTAATCTGTGAAAACGTAAAGTCATGCACAACAGCACATATGGTTTATATGTGCTCTCCTCCAGTTCATCGATTAGTCCCAACTGCACACTGGAAGGGACACATGCTTTGGGTTTCCTACCCCGCTATGTCATGCTTGCTGCATCCTGGTGAAGGATTTTACCACCAGTGTCATGACTCACAGTGATGTTGAAAGACAGCCACAGCTTAGTGTCACATCATCTGGACTGTTCACCTTGAGTCCATGTACACCCGTCCCTGCCACATCAGTCCTTGCTGCGTCAACACTTTTATTTGCCCACATGTCTGTCAACAATTCTCGCAATTTGTTGCAGTGAGTAAAGCAACAATAAAATCTTATTTGAGACAAGAGCCATCAAAATTTACCCGACATTGTCTTAGGACCTGTTCATTTCAATACATAAGCTCCCCTCCCCCCCAAAAAATTACCTCCAGACAACAACTTTATATTTGACAGAGGAGGATTTTTTTATTTTTTTAATAGTGCCTGACCCAAACTCTACCCCATATTAATCCCATACATGCATACTTACCTACATGTGCGTGTGTATGTATGTATGTATATATATATATGCCACACCCACACATATATAGTTTATGTGCTCTGCTCCAGTTCACTGACTAGTCCTAATTATATTGGAAGGGACTTGTCTTGGGTTTCATACCCCTCCTGCTACAACATTAACTATGCTGATAGCTGATAGCACACGCTCTCTCTACACATCTCATCAAAACTAAGTCCACTCAATCCATATCTTGGCAATAATTTAGGCATGTTACTTTATGTCACTTTAGTAAAGTTCTTGGCAGATTTGTCAAAATTTCTATCATGAAATTGTCGCATGTTGAGTCAACAGACTTACTTTTTAAATCCCTGTTCAATTTTTCTAAAACAATTATACATGTATTGACAAAATTTAATAATTTTGCTTGCATAATAGTTAGTGTATTTCAGCAATCAAAATTTAAACCAACACCTATCTCTTGAATATTTTACAAATAGCTCTTGTTCATGGCTTTTTTTTTTTTTTTTTTTTTGAGGGGGAGGGGGGGCGGGGGTCCTTATGGGAAAGATGTACGAATGCAGCAGGTCTTCAGCACTACATTGTACATATATACCAGACTGGCTCCTCCTCTTGTACTGCAGAATCTGGTTCACTGTGGACAATAAATACAACCTCCCCCAGTAACTGAAACTGCTGGTGACTCCTACACATCAAAATAAGGAAAAATGTACTTGACCTTACAAGGCATGCTGCTAATTGGGTGGAGTGGTTGCAGGGTGCCTGCCTATCCAGGCTGGACTGTAATGAGTGGTATGACAGATCACTGACAAGAATCCCTATGCACTGACAATGTGGAGAGGGTGGACGATATAATCAGAAGCCTTAGAGAGAGGACGGGATCATGGCCGCCTGATTATCTAGCCTTCCCAGAACCAGAATAACTATGCTGATGACATTTTAACTGCTTCACCCTGACATTTGCCTATACATACAGTACAGCACGCTACACCTTCACAAGGAGGTCCCTAGTCTGTGCATGGGCCCTGTGTTATTGCTGCATAACAATGGTAGCCCGACAGCAATGCAGCACGTGGAAGCATGGACGCTGATGGCTGATCCTATAATCCTCCCCCTGCATCCACTCAGACGCTACCCTGGCTACTTCCAACATTACATACATGGCTTCCTGGCTTTAACCAAATAAACATGACAAACTAAACAAATCTAGAGCTTTTACAAATAGCTCTTATTCATGGTTTTTTTTGGGGGGGGGGGTCCTCAAGGGAAAGATGCATGACGCAGCTTAATCTATCAGTGGCTCCAGTTCCTACATCACATACATCCATACCAGCATATGACATACATATGAACTATTAATATATCCTTAAAACCAACACCCACATATGTACATTCCTATATGTATTCTCTTCATGTACAAACAACTCTCGGTGTATTCATGGTACAGACATGGGTACTTAAAATTACTGGTACAACATACACTCACAGCATACAGTAACAAAAAGCCAGTGTGAACAAAGGTTGAATGTCATGTAATTTCAGTTGCTATGTCATAAATGCTAAGGGTTCTCCCCATCAAAGGGCTGCCTACATGCTGAAGCACTTCCAGCTATGCACTTAATTATATCTGCCAAACAGCCACATTAAACGCACTCAACAACTCTGATTATTTTTCAACAAAGTAAAATTTAAAACGGTCACTTAAATTTTTTGAATAAATTTCGGGGCAGAATTTTTACTGCCGGTTTTTGAGGCTGCCTACCTGGGACACACCCCCTGGTTAAATGCTCAACTGGGCCACCCTGACTCAACACTAATGGCCTATAAATGGCACGTTGAATATTCCTCTAAGTGTTGTCTGTCCCAGGGGAGCTTTGTGGTCGATATGGAGAAACGTACTTCACCATCATATAATAGACTGCTACATGTGCACTGATTTTGCTGGGATTACTTTGTTTAGTACCTGTTTGGTGTCTCATTATGTCATGTCAAAATAAAGATGTGAAAAAGTATCTAAAGCCGCCAAGAACTATGACAGCTCATGAATAATGAAGCCACAATTAACCTGGACTGCTTCAAATCCACTCGGTTTATCCTGTCAAGATGGATGGGCGTTATTTCACTATTCCACTTCTGTCTTTTAGGTGAGAGGTTAAAAACATCATGACAATTTGTGATCAAAACAAGAACAATCCAGCCAAGATTGCTGGGGAGCCCCACCACTTAATTGCCTCTGTCATGGATACGGTTCAAATTACTGGATGTCCATCCATGCCTATCCATTTAAGGACCCTTAAGGCCAGCAGTCTTAAGTACTGGACTATGATGCCATCTCCACACAGATAGCCCTCCCCACAGTGATTTACCCGGCTCACATCAGAGAAGCCATCAACTGATGATGATGATCAGCTGTCTAGGTGGGTGCACTGGTAACCTACTGGGAGTGAGAGGGTAAGGGTTCCAGGCTCTTCGTAGTTAAGAAGTATGTTGCATCTATATCACAGTGGGCAATGCAGCTATATATATATATATATATATATATATATATATATATATATATATACAGTAAAACCTCCCTATACCGAACACCCCTGGGACTGAGAAATGGTGTTCAGTATAGAGAGGTGTTCGGTTAGAGAGGTTTTATATACACACACAGTGGTTCCCTTCTTGTAAGCCACCCCAAGTGGACCAGAAATGTTATCTTATGAGAGGGATGGCCTCTCTTTGGGGGGGAGGGGGAATAAAATGGAAATACCATACATTGATACTTGATGCATGGAGAAATGGCCTCTGTAGAAGGGATGGCCTCTCGTCAGGGGGGCCTAAGAAGAGGGGGACTTGTATGTTCTAAAGTAACTTACAGTTCTTAATGTCTACAATGATGACATTTTTCCCTCTAATTACACCTTCAAACATTTTGAAACCACACGTCCCCACCTTTTACAGACAAAACTTCAGCTTTTCCCCCCAAGGCATGAGCACAGCGGGGACTATGCCTGCTGAGGTAAAGCTGGACCACTTCCACTCTCATTTGTGGGTGCATACTTCTAGGAAAGCTGTTCATATTTCACAGCAAGTTTGCCGACCTGTTGGTTCCTGTTTCACAATCACCAGTACCCTGATGTGACAAATGACTACACCTGGTGTTCGTGCCATGCAAGGTCTGTGCATCCACACAGGATGTACTTAAAGAACTCGTGCTCCTGATATCCACTTGAACTGCAGCGTCCACACTAATGCAGAAACTGCCCCAGTATGCACTTCAGCATGCAAGCTTTTGGTCACAGGAGCTGCTGCTGCCTGCCTTTCATTTCTAACATGCTATGCAAGTTATTTCATGCCTGACCCTGTCACCAGGCAGTGGTGACAATCAGCTGCCATAACATGGACATACTGATGGAATATCAAGGGTGTCACTAACATTTATAGGAATAAAGATGACTGATTCCTACATGTGACAACTCCTTGTTGTATCAAGCTCAGTGTGTGTTTGGAGGACATGACCATGAGTTCTCAAACAGTTAATTTTATCCATATCGCTAGTTTGGCAAAGGCAACATATTTTGCCACTTTTTATCCTGGGATCTGCCCATACATATGGGTAGCACCCTACTGTCTGATATGGGCCACAGCGGCACTACAGTGGTCCCCCTCTCATAAGGCCCCTCTCACCAAAGGCTACCCCCTTTTGAAAGGCCAGCATTCTTGTGCAGAAAGTATGATATTTACATTATATTCTCCCCCTCAAGAGAGGCCACCTCTCTTATAAGGCCCCATTTTTGGCTGCATATGGGGTGACCTTATAAGAGGGGGACCACTGTACTGCTAATATGAATGTCCTGAATTAGGTAAGGTCATTGTTTCTTGACAAATGACAGGAGCAAAAGTAGTATGTGTTTACTTGCTGAATAACTGCTTTAACTCATTCCACCTTAGTGACGCTTTTTCCCGCTTATGTCTAAACGTCGTCTGCTAATTGTATTTTACTAATTTAGGGATTATTTTTCAAAATTTTGGATGAAACTTGCATGGAAGATCATTCCAAACTGATAGAAGAATGGGTCAACAGCTTTCTTTGGTGCATTCTGGGTGCAATGCGCCCAGAGTGCACCAAAGAAAGCTGTTGACCTATTCTTCTATCAGGGTGGAATGAGTTAAAGTAGGTCATTCTACATCCATTTACTATTTTATTGCAACACAGAGACCAGGATGAAGATTGTTTTATTATTTACAGTTAAATTCATATTTTAACAAAGCTATCTACATATCACCTCAAGGTTTCACATTGACCATTAAAGACAAAACAAAGACATACACATATTGACTGTATCTGACAAACTGTGCAGTCTATCATGTGTGGAAAGAAACTTTGGACACTCCCCTGGTCCATGTCACAAGAGATTACCAAATGTACTGTACATATACATGATATCGTCATAGCTCTTGTAATGAAGATATTTCTCCTCAGAAAACTACCTCCTGCCATTTTAAATTTGAGGTCCTAGTCTGCTGGACAGTCTTGTATGAGTAAATATTATCATATTGTAAAAACTTGTTGTTCAAAGGCAGGCATGATCATCTTGCGTGTATAACGCATCTACTTAATAGCACACGGGAAATGGAGATGAGAGAGACATTCATGTTTCTTTACATTGCTCTGTCAAGGTTTTCCATGGAGAACCCTATTGGTTTTGAACTTACACATCCAAAGTACACTGACCTATATTGCCTGTGGCCCTGGCTTCCCCTGGGTCTACTTGGTCATGCATGTACATGTAGCTCCATAGCTGTACATGGAGGGCATCAGTGTGGGAGAAACCTGCCTCATCAGCAGACACACAGAACACACCATCAGCACAAAACCCTCCATGACTCAGGACTCTCATAAGAAATAATTACTGTCATGCTAAAAGCCCTAATTTGGAGAGAACACTGCCAAGCCTTGAGTGTGGGAATCTCAAGGCTAAGAGCTATGTGAAACACATACAGCCACACATATATACACCCAGCTTCGCTGTTTCAAGTGTCTGCCTCCATCTTGGAACAGGCAAACTCTGTGGTATATCTAGTTTCATGAGAAATAGAGAACTGTCTTCAGTGCACAGATGCTGGGGCATCTAATTGCTTTCCTGGCCAGGCAAGCTGTTCAGGTCACATGCCTGTGATGCCAGCCAATTTTAAATATAATCAAATCAATTTTAAATATAATCCAATATCAGCGGTGTGGGTCTTGATTCAGGCAACTTAACAGCCTAGTATTCTGCCAGATTGGGTGTGTTGTTCCCTGGAGGAGTAGCACTGTGGTGGCTACATGATCAAAACCTCAATGTCCTCCTGGATTAACAACCAAAGCATGCATGTTACTGTATGCAGTGGAACCACACCAGCACTGCTGATGTACTCAATGATCCTGGTTCTTGTCACTGGGCTGCCATGGCCACCAACAACTACTGGACATGCTACAGTCTGTTTTTACTTAACTTGGGGGGGGGGGGGGTTACCAAGCATATTTGTATTTTAATCCTATTGCATAATGCATGCCTTTGTGTTTAATGTAATGAGTAGACCTTTGTTGGAAGACTGGGCATTTCATCCAGTCCTGCTGGCAAAAATAATGGCAGATAATCTGCCTTACAGGACTGCAGCAGACCCAATCTGGTACCTGTGTATTTATTTTTTATCTCAGTCCTTTGTAGCTCACACACAGTCAGTTTACGCTGTGAATTGAACCAAATCAGACAGGTCATAATAAATACATGCTGGTATGTATACATGAGCATGTTTTTATTATGCCTCTGCACAAACACACACCTGGTCGCCAGCACTATACACACAACCCATGTTGACAGCAGCCCTAGGTAACACTCTTTGACCACCTTGACACACCTGAGGTGGGATCCTGTCAGCCTCTAAGTGGAGCCAATGGACATGTGTATGACACACACACTCACATACACAAACTCCATCCCACATTATAAATTTATGCTCCCATCTATACCTGTTCCCTCTCCTACCAATTAATTCATTCATCCATTGCACCATGGCATAATGGTAGGCAGAAGCCTGGACTGTGTGACCTATACTTGGGTAAGCTTGGGATAATATGCTGCCATTTCTACTACATACACATTTTATGCATGTGGTCCCGTTTCAGTTCCCCTTGGCTTTCTACCTGTGGTAGTTTACACATTTGCCCAACCCAACTTGTACCACGCCACTGGTCTTGAAATGGTTCTATGCATCGTATTCCCTGTGATTACTGAACACTTTGTCTGTTTTTCTGGTATCAAATAGTTGTCTCAGTTGCCTTCCGCTGTGTCATCCCACACACTGAAGCCGTTCATTTGAACCTTGGGATATGGTCCCTCACAAGGAACCCTTCAGGGGTCATCGTTAAGTACTCACCTGCAATCCCATGATCCCACAGTGACGAAGCATGGCTACTACATCAGCGTCCTTCAAATAATCAAATAAGCAGCCCGTATACACAGGCCAGCGTATACTAACACGTAAACTGAAGAAACAAAACAGAAACAGGACTGAATATGGGAATTAACTGATAATGTGTATCTCTTTGCTTAACTCAAGTATTAAAATAGAACGTAAATGAAATTTCAAAAATAAAATGGAAGCTATTATATGCATAGTACTTAGTGGTTTTTGTATATATATAAATATATATACCATATAAGATTGGATTATCAGACCACCATGAAGGATAAATTTGACATAATGGTGAAATTAAAGTATATAAATATAATGATTGGAATTATTCAGTGAAATATGGTAATGGTAAAGATATTGGATTCAATTTGGAATGGGATATTCTCAAGATGAGTATACTTTGTTGCAGTTATAATGAGAAAGTTTATACCTAATCCTATGACCCCAAAATACAATGTCTCTGGTTTCATTGCTGATCAGAAACTGCGGCATGAAATGTCTATAAAACAACAACAAACAACCATCAAATTTCATAATGAATATACTTGATATAATAATAACCGTTTAATATAAATACTTTCATGCTACAAGTCCAAGTCTAATATCTTAAGCAATGTTTATACATTTTTACCTTAATTTCACCACCATAGACAATCTATCACACATGGCAGTGTTCAAAGGTAAAGGTTTACATTATGTTTAATTTCTTTTTTTCCACAAAAAAATCTCTCATTTAGGATTATTTACAGATTTGCACAAGCAAATGTATTCTTTACTTGTCCAATATTAATTGGACATTTGTTTGATTAGATGTATCAACTGATTATGCCTGATTGGCTCCAATTATATAATCTTTCAGGGCATGAACAATTCAAAGTAATTATTCTCTCTAATAAGACTTTGATATTTGAATACAACAGCTAATTACTATCATTTTATGAGTAAATAAATATAGAAACGTTTTTGGAGACTCTAGCTTACATTATAAAAGCGTTAGTTTTTTATCATGCTTGAATTTCACCAGAACGCCATGCTCTCTATCACCAGTAAGTTGAATGCATATAGGACAGGACAAGGAGGAAAAAGGGCAAGGATAGAGAGAAAAGGGCAGACAGGAAGGGATGAATACCACTGCCAACACCTTTGTTGATCTGACGCATGCTCATATTATTATGCTTTGCTTTCAAGCGAGCTGGCAAAAGTGTGGATGGTTCAATTACAAGAGGCATTCAGTTGCTGTTGCCCTTCAACAATCTCAATCCAACATGTGTATGTCCGTGTCAACACAAACTCAACGCCCCTGGCTCTGTGCACCAATGGCCATTATGTACCATTGTGCATGTACCATATGCTTATATACCAAACAGCTGTACAACAGCACACAATACAATCGCCTTCACAAATTTTTCATAACATATGAGGGGTCTTACCAAGTTTACTTTGTCCAAACAGGATTGCTGACGTGTCTGATTTTTACCAGTACAAAGGAAAAAACATTTGATTTTATCCACTGCAACTTTCCCTGCTTTCTGACCTGATACAGATCAATTCTGACCATTTAGCACTTATATCGGGTGTGTCACTCTTTTCCCCAGGTTTAACTAAGCCATTCAAATCATCAAACTGAATGGCTCATCTCAAATCAAAAAGTGGCCCAACAGTTGATTTGTCTCGATTATCAGTAACTATTTTGTGAATTCTGTTCTTTCAGTGCCAACTGCCACTGAAGTCATCCTTACAACAAACTGCATTGAATTACAACAGAGCTGCTATATTTGTGTTGCTTGTATAAGAATACCTTTGATTGAAGTCTCAGCATTCATCAAGTTATATAGAATATAACAGTCCAGATCAACAGCCTTCCTCGGTGGGCTTTAGGTGCATTGCCCCCAACGTGACGGAGGAAAGCTGTCGATTCAGTCCAAAATGTGGCACTGAAAGAGTTAATATATTGCATAATGCAATCCAAACCCATGCTGTTATAAAGGTACACACAACAATCCCAACAATGAAACAATGCACTCTTATTATCCTTCATCACCCAACCTCTTCATTATTTCGAAGTACTTTACATGCTCAAGTTATACCAAGTAAATACTTGTGGGAAGCATGCACATATGTATTACCATGTGGTTTTGTCTAATATATATATATATATATATATATATATATATATATATATATATATATATATATATATATATATATATATATATATATATATATATATATATATATATATATATATATAATTGTATCATAGTAACAGAAGCCAGGATATTTAAAATGAAATAGAGTAAAAATAATAAAAATAAGCAGACTGAAAAAAATGTCCACAGTTATACTTTACACTACCTTCTGAATATATACAGATCACTTTTCACAAAACTACACAGCAGACATTTTGCCTTTCACCTTGGATGTAATTCAGCTGAGCCATAGGTTACCTGTGGTCCTCCTAGCTAGGATTTTGAAAATTTTGCAAGGGACGCTAACTCTTTGGGAGCTCTTCCTTCACCTACTCTCCCTGTTCTTTAAATGAAATATTAACTGTCAAAATATTACTGGAAGGGGTACACAGGAAGGTGGGTAGTCAAATTCTGTGCTCCAACATTTCAAAGATAACAGTACAAGGGATTCAACACCAGTTACATTAACAGATGCTGAGGATCAAGACTATTTGAGTAAAATCAATGACCTAGATACCAGCATTTGATTGACCGCTATGCTGTCATTACACTGTATGTCCTTGCTGCCTGTCAATGATCTGCTTGCTGTCAGGCTACCACTAGAAACATCATAGGAACAGAGCCAGTTTACCAATAATGGGGCAATTACTTTACAACCCTATATGTGTGTCTTCTCCTCTTCTGTTGTCTTCTTGATAGCCTACAAACTTTTCTGTGATTACCAGAAAAATATTCCTATAATTGATGTCTTGGTTAAATATATAGTACGGCTGCAATAGATATTCAATCTTTACAATCATCAGCAATGTTTTTGAGGATTATGAACAACAATATTTTACAACAATGGTAGGGTTAGGTTCTCAGTTCAAACCAAACCTTGTGTTTTCAAAGTATTAGGTTTAAATATACATACAAACCACATGTATGGTATCACGTTACATAATTCATGGGGCTGGTGGGAGCATGCACTCATGCGTACACATGCATGTGTCACCATTATCATCACAATGTGTTCTCTGTAAGAAGCAAAATTACCCCATCCCAAGTACATTGTTATCCAACTGGCTCTACCAAAACTATACATGTACATGTACACATTATATATACATCATTCCAAAACTCAAACAAGAAAATACTGCGCCAACCCAATTCCAATCCTTTTTTAATTTAAAAATATTGAAAGCAATAAAATTTTTCAAATATCTAAGCAGCTTACTATTAATAGTTTTATCTTTAACTTATCTAAGTTGATCACATGATTGAGTCTTTGAATTTGAAACAAGCACGAGCTGGTACAGCCAATTACATGACTAAATATCTTTTTTTTTTTTTTTTTTTTTTAATTTTTTTTAGAAAGTGACCTTGTATGGGAACTGGTCCAGGTATTTCTGCTTGTATACTGGGAACATATTATTGTGACACTGGTACAGACACATTCCGAGGAAGTGTAAGTGAACAGAAGGCTGGTGTATGTTTTCTGTAGGATGTACAGGAAATACATCTACTGATAGAAGGCTGGGTTAGCTTGTACCTACAGGTTTGTTAATAATCAGCTCACCGGTCATTTTAAGGTCAACTATGGTGGAATGGTAAAGCTATAAATCTATCCAGATAAAGAACCAGTCAGAACTATGCCTTCTAATTTATATCTGTGGCTGATTGGTTCTTTCTGAAACAGTAAATTTGGATTAAATGTGCTCATTCCACAATAGTTTGGACACCCTAAAGAGACCCATGCTATTATCCTGGTATATTTATATACCAAGGATTGTTATTGGATAACTTGTGATGTAGAACACATTACAAAGGAAACGACTCACATTGGGACATCTTCTGGTCAGGGGAGACTCCTCGGGACCCGGTGCCAAATGCTCCAGCTAAAATGAATTTGAAACCTCTATCTTTAAAACAGGAAAAATATAAAGTACAGCGCAACATCACAAAACAAAAGTGGGAGCTAAGATGTCTAGAAAGCATAATCATATCACTTAAAGCAAAGAGGTTATTCTTACAGATACAAGAAACATAGATCTATGGCTCTCCCTCTGTCTTACTGATGACCCTTTATCTCTCTCGGCAGGCTATATATTATAATACTTTAAATTACATATATCTAGAAGTAGCATTAAGGACTCAAACGATATAGCCATTGCAATATCATGCAAGTAAGTTAACATAAGGGTCTTGGTTTGTGAGGGAGTTTAAATATGAACAATTTCAATCAATAGTTTACTACTGTTCTGAAACATGTACCTTCAGGTATCAAGCAAACTACATGTATCTGAAAGAACATATACATATATATATATAAAATACATGTAGAATAAAAAAAAAAAAGCTCCAGATGACATGTGTTTAAGTGCACTAACCTCCCTGACATCATGAACTATATATAACACACATTTAAAATGTAATCTGATTGATATTACAATGAAGTACATGTACAGTATACTATATGCACCCAGAATGCATTCACTGCATGAATGTTCCCTTTTCTTCCTTTGTTTGTATATTTTGTTCTGTGTATTTCTGTAGCAGTTAAAAAAACCCACCCAAAATGCTACCTGAAACCTATTTCACTGGGTTTTTGTTTTGTTCTGTCATGCATGCATACGAGAAATCATCATAGCAATATGATACGATTTCATAGTAATCATCAAAATACAAGGCCATTTTTGAGATACTATTCATGTTTTTTCAGCACATCAGCTACATCTTTTGCAGTACCATATAAATGTACCACACATACTAAACACACCTGTACTTCATAGCTGCAGCAACCCAAACCCTCCCTCATATGTTTATCCTTTATCTCAAAAATCTCCATTGTGAAGCTTTTTATTTGCACAGTCCACCTGTTTTCTAAAGTACTGCAGAAACTTCCTATGCATAACAAATACAAGCCTACATACACACACAAGAAAGAGAATCCATATTAAATCAGAACCAATATGAATACTGAATGTACTCAGTGGAACCTGGCAGGCCAAGGCAACCCTAAACAAATGACAGGAACAATGGGTGCTGCATCAGGTAACAACACACACTGGGCTGGCTGTGACGGACAGACACGTGGGTGATTACGGTGTATTATTTCACAGCTTTACTTGCTGCTACAATGGCCATAAAGAATACCTCTAGTTTACCCGGGTGTGTATTATGGCTGCTTTGCACACCCATGTATACAAACATACACACACCACATATATATATATATATATATATATATATATATATATATATATATATATATATATATATATGCACATACGTATCCATTGAGTATGCTTAACACACACACAAAACATTTCCACGGCTGTTTGTTTCCAGTTATAAATGCCATGTACAGAGGCTGAGAAGAAGACATGCACAAAATACATGCTGCAGTTTGCATTCAACAGATTCAACCCAGGACACAGTTCCACATTAAAACAGTCAAAATATTCTTCCCCCCCCCCCCAAAAAAAAGGTGTAGAGATAGCAAGTATCAGAATACTGTAAATTGCTTTACCTTGGTGTGTTTAAGTTTTTACATTTTCTTTATTTTTTATTTCACTATTTTGGACAGAATTCCTATTTAAGCAATGTTAAAATACTATTTCATAGCATTTTTACTTTCACGGTTTTGAGCCATCAGCGAAATAAGTTAAAACATAGGGCCAATGATTTTCCGCTTTTTTCTGAAACTGAAGCGGCATTGTGCATTTTTTCTTCTTTGAAACAGAATTTGATATTTTTTTGCTGATGAAGCTGAATTCCTCTTTTTTTTGAAACGGAAAATCATTGGCCCTAAAAATACAAAAATTCGTGAAATTAAAGCAATTTGCAGTACACTTTAAGGATTACACTATACTTCTGATATACGTCAAACAAAACTTGTCAGCTGTCGTTGGAAAAAAAAAAAAAAAAAAGCAAGAGATCTCTCATGGAAAAAATATAATTTCTGAGAATTCAGTTCATAACAAATATCACCAGGGAATGGGGTTTCCTTCTGACCAAGGTGACAACAATCACCTCCTAGGGGCATCACTGAACAGGAAGGGTCCCTTTTCAATTGTATTACTCTTACTATAAATAAAATCATGGGAATACTGGACACAGGACTTTGTCTGTTTAGGAGGCAACACGCCCTGTGCTCATTCCCAAATACAAGTTTCTGTCCACAGAACTGGCTGAGCTCCAAGCAATCTCCATTCCATAGGCAGCAGAGAATACACTCCACTTGGGCCCCCCATAATATTTTGCTTGCTTGCCATAACCTGACTGACCCAATGAATTCATTGGCTACATAAACATATATATATTATTTAAGGAATAAATCTTTCATTATTCTAGGTTACTATTTTAGAATTTAAGGATTGGGGGGGGGGGGGAATGGGGCCTACCTTCACCCCCCCCTCCCCCCCAAATTGGACTTAGATGTTACAGAAAACCAACAAATTTTTTAAGGATGGCCTTGGTCTCCTCAGGGGGCCATAAATAGTTTCATCTGCCAAAACCTTTGTTTCTTGCATTTTTTTTCTTTCTTTTTTACACATATATATATATGTATATATATTAATTAAATTACATCTTGTATTATGTTGTGGACTTTTGTAACCCTTCATCTTGATTGCCAATGTATTTATTCTGTTAGCAAATAAAACATGTACCTAGCTGATTATTGCTTTGAGTGGTCCAAATGTTTTTATTTACCCACAGTCTTACTCCTGTATTTGAATCTGTAAACCCTGTGCACATTCTGCCCAGGCTGTCACCTGTCTGGAGGTGACCTGACAAAGTAATTGACCCAGCCACAATCAGCTGGTGTTCAAATGTCATCTAGTTCCATGTTTTTTAATCTAATTTCAGCAGATCAGAACAAAATATAAAAAAAAAGCCGAAAAAACAATTTGCCTGAAAATTATAGAAGACACCTATGCAGGTAACAGACCCAGGTCAACAGCTTTCCCTGATGTGGGTCAGGTATATAAAAAACATTCTGACCTCTCAAGGCAGTTGTCAAGTAGATACAAGCTTATTTGGAAACAAACTACATTGGCAGTCAAGATGAAGGACTATGAAATGTCCACAACATAATACCGAAAGAGGATTGGTATGTTTGAAAACAAGAGGCCCATGAACCTAATGCTCTGCTGGCAACGTGGCTATATTGCACCTGTTCATTTCAAAGTTGAGAGACCTCAAGTGGCTTCTGAACATAAGGTTATGTACACTCAGTGTATAAAATGTCCATCAGACCACACTTTACTCCACATGTAGTATTAGCTTATTTATGCAATTCCTCTGCTGGATATTGCTGCATGTGCCCAGACAACAATGAGCGAGTCCTTAACTTTATGTCTTTAGTCACCTTGGGACAGTGACAATTCTAATCCAATTACTTTTCAAGATATGAAATTTTATATCTTAAAACACATTTTGACTCATAATTTCCATCAAATTATAGGTGGAGCCACTAGTATCATTAGCAACTTATGACTTTGACCTCCCCCTGAACCCCACCAAATTTGGTGAAATCTGCCAAAAATTAAAGATGCTAGAGTGTTTAGAAGAACTTTTCACATTTTGACCCCTATATTATATAATAGTGTAGATGGTGCCACCAATATTAAAAGGGACCTGGTCCTGAAAGTTCTATCCGGCTAACTTGAAAACTGTGGATGGGTACTGCGCTAAGAAGCAAAAGTTTACAGATGGACGGATATACATGAGCATTTGCATAAGCTCTGCGACCTTTGGTTAGCAGAGCTAAAAACATGCAAGGAAAAGGTTCCAGTAGCACATTTGTATTGCCTTCTGCGGAGACCAAACTGTGAAAAATAATTTGAATAAGAACTGTAGAAAAGTCATCTATGTAACATGACCCAAGGTCAACAGCTTTCCTTGATGCTGGTTTGGCACCCATACCAAAAACAGCTGTTGACTCAGGGTGAAGGTTAAGATCACAGATCCAGTTCTCACCTTCTTGGACACTTCTACAGCCTTTTCACAAGCACGCAGCAAATATATACAAAAGGGAAGGGGATGTACCATTACTATACCCATTTTTTTTCTCACAAATACAGCAATTACAATTTCTGCAAGAGTTGGTGTGAGAAAAGTTGGAACAATGGACAGCTCAACTTCCTTTAGATGTGTACACACAGCTCGGCAGGCAGGAACATGTGTTTTAATGACAGGAATGCTAATGTACTACCTACACATAAATAGAAGCCTGATACTTTGGGCAGAGTGATTTTTTTTTTTATTTTTGGACACTAAATATAACCAACAGTATATGAAAACAATACTACAGGCCCACAAGGCCTTCATATTTTGAAGGATTTCAAGGGCAGTGCAAAATGGTTGCATTAATCACGTTTACAGCAAAATCATGTGGCATAGTGCCAAATGTTATACTATTACATGGGCAAAAAGTTGATATATACAGTCCTCAGAACATCTTTATAATGCTGGTGGTGGGTCCATAGATCAGACCATGTTACAGCAAAAGTTCCTCATGACAAACAGACTTTTAACATAGCAGTAATGAGGAAAGTACATTAGTGAGAGCCACAGTACCCACCAAGTTGTAAAGAGGGAGTATTGCATAGGGCATAAAGCAAATAAGATATGGCACCTCCCTGCAAAGCAATTAATTACCTTGAAAGCCCATGATTGTTTTGATTCGTGGCCACTGGCCCAGTACAATGAGGACCAAATAAGAACAGAAATTCTATATATACTCGGATTATGGTTTTAAAACGTAGGTCAAGGACCTGAATGAAAATGACATATTCCAACATATCTTGTGTCTAATCTCATAAAACCTAAGTCTGACCAAAACCCCAACTTCTAATTGACATAAATATTAAAAACAAAATAAAAAAAAAAACCACACCCACTCCCCCTCAAAAAAAAGAAAGAAAAAAAAATGGTGATTTGGAGATGGTGCTTCATTTTTACTGGGATGTGTGAGAAACTAACCACAAAACCACAAATTTCTCAATATTTGGAATAATCTCTACATTTCTATTTGGAAAAAGGGTGAGAAAAGTGGTTCTCTGGAATAAGCAGTCACACTCTTATTCTATGTCAACACCAACATTTCACTGTTCTGTTAGTGTACATTTTGAAATCTGGCAAACAGCCTGATTTGTATTCATCAGCTGAATATACTTCTGACTGATCGGCTCAGGATCAGTATTCCATGACCATGTGCATCTGTATTCACCATTCTTCTTGCAGAGATGCCACTGACCTTGATCAAAAATACCCAAACTATTCCAAAATTATCTGAAATCTTTACCGCACACCTATTTTCTTATCAGATTTAAATGCTTGCACAAAACGGAGATGATTTTTGAAACCAAATTTCAGCAAAAATAACCTGAATTCAGGTAAAATCCTGAAAAGTGGCATCTCTGTTCTTGATGAAACCAACTTTAGTGAATTTCTTAAGTCTGGGCTATTTGCAGGGCTAATGTAGTTTGTATCTGGTGTGGCAAAATTCACTCGGTTCCAATCACTTTCTAAAATAATATTAACTCCTAAAAACTATATACATGTATCAACATCTTTGGTGGACCTAGTACTCTTGGATTACTTGAATATTAGTATGAAATTGACTGGTGTCAAACTTGGTTTCCATGGCAATTTAAGTCTTGTTTCAATTGGGGGGGGGGGCTATTACTTTGTCATTTTCGCAACATTAGTGATACTAAGTGCAATATTGCACTCTGCACTCTTGACCTTTTTATTGCTCGGATCATGACAGGTCAGATCACAAACACATTTACCCCTTTGGTTTTATAACATACAAAGTTTGTATCACATATCATTTGGTACAGCTGCTATGGCAACCATTTTGGCACATTTCTAGGATTATACAGGTCAATTAGTTACAATAAACACTTTTAGAGTACAAGACAGGAGTAAAAATACCAAAAGGTACATGTCCTCAAACTTTTGCTACTAAGTGGAACAAGGCCTTGTAATATTTGTTGCTAAAATAGCTCAATGTAATTTAACGTCACATGAGCTGGCAGTCATCCTGAATTTTTCATTCATTAGACTGTGAAATACTACTTATCACCCCAAAACACATGTAGAATGTCAAAGACTATTGGAGATATGTCAAGTAACAATTCATTCACATAACTTTCATCAGTTTAGCTCTGGAACATATAATTCAGTGAAGAATCATCCTCTCGGTGCAGCCACTTTGTGATATGACCCTGGGTGACCTTTATGTCACATGGCAAAAATAACCGAAACCCCAATTTCACTGAAAACCCCATTAATTTGACAGCTAGAATTTCAGAATCCATTTACAACTCACAAACGACAAGTCAATTTTTTTTTTTTTTTTATGTATTTAATTCACACCATTGTAATTTCTACTAAGTATATTGCACCAGTAAAAATGCAGGTCCGCTACATATGCCGACCATGAAGTGGACACATGTAGACAGTTGCGTAAACCTTGACATGAAAGTGTTACGTCAATTTTCTGTTTGAAACATAATTACCATTCATAAGGCTGATTATGCTATATCTTTTATATTGAATTACTTCACAGAATGTACATCTGTAGATTGTTGACTCCGCCTTAGCATTCTTGCTTTAGCATCTAAGAACAAGCATGACACCTTCTGATGACTACTATGGCAAGTCCTTCACAGATGTACTGCCTTTTTTTCTGTGTGGTGCAACTTTGGGTGTAAAAGTACCTCAGTATCTGTACCCTAGTATACTGATACTGTATCAGCTCCTTTGATGCCTGTACATACCAACTGATGCACCACAATATGAGATCTATGTAGTTAAAATTGACACAAAGTATTATTGCACATATAGTCTATTTTATAAATATTTTTAACAAAATATCAATGTTTTGATCACAAGGAACCATAATATTTTGATACTTTGCCAGCTATTTAACCCTTTCCCCTTGAATTAAGACTGATTCAACAGCTTTCTTTGGCATGTGTTGGGCACTTAGTGCCCAACTCATGCCAAGGAAAGCTGTTGAACTGGGGCATGTGATATTCATAGGGCTCATCAACAATTCTCAGTCAAATTGTTTTTCATTACTGTTGAAATTAGTTGAAAACACTGAAGCAGACGACATTTGACCACCAGCTGGTTTTGGCCGGTTTAAGGGGGAAAGGGTTAATGCATATACTGTAAAACCTGTACGGGTGAGCACCTGTGCTAAGTGGGCACCTGTGTTCAGTGGGCATTTTTGTCCGGTCCCCCTTTTTCCCCCCATTGGGTCCCATGTTAAGGGACCCTTCGCTTAGGGGGCACCTGTCTTATGTGGGCAGTGGGCACCCTAAAAAGGCATTTTGTATACCTTTATTTGCTTAAGTGGGCACCATAATTAATCCTTTTCTTTTTGTTTACACTTCAAATATCTCCCAATAATATGCCAAACTGCAGTTTTTCTTACCAACAGGAGGATGCAAAGACACAGAACATATGCTACTGTGTTTTCTTAACATTATGTTGCTCTACTAATCCCTTTGAAATCTATTTACATGGCTTAGGAGGCTCTGGATGAGTGTTCAAATGAAGTGTGAAGACTGCTTATTACAAGGACATACATGTAGTCGCAAAGACTTTTTCAGGCGGCATTTAACACTGATATTAATGTTTCCAATGCATAATTTTTTTTATCAGTAGTTGTCATTTAGCTTGGAAATTACTGGTTAATAAAATGAAGTTTGTCAAGGATGTTTTTAATATGTTCTAAATGTGCAGCCCAATACAGAGTATTACGTACAAAAACATGTACTTTACTATATGGCACAGAAGGCTGAACATCAGGTAAGAGGGCACCTGTCTTAAAGGAAGGCACTCCTTACGTTGTATTATACATCATTGGAAAGGATTTTTCATCAGGATTTCATATCTGATGTTTATTTTATTAATTTTCACAAATTTCCGATGTTTATTGCCAAATATTAAAACCCCCACATTACCAGCAGTTCACCATCACGCGAAGCCAGTCGAGATGTCGGACCAATTAGAAGCGACTATACAACTGGCCAATCATAGCCATCGGTTGATAATGAAGCCAAGCGCACCATGATCATTGTTCAACACAAAGCCACTTCAAATTATGAAAATTGTTTCCGAGGTCGTTATCGACGTAAAGAATATGCATATGTTATGTGTTTCAATCAAATCAATTATCATTTATCAATGTATTTACTCCGTTCATGATAATCGGTCGTAAATCGTGACCATGTAACGTGAGCGATAATACGAGCTCCGGGAGTTATCAAACGATCGGAATTCGTCACGCAGCTTGAAGTGCGCTGAACACAACTTCGTGCTTTTGTATGCTGCCAATAGTTCTTCTGGGATTTTCATAATAGCATTCCATTTATCTGCTAATGATGTGTCCTTTGGCCAAGAATGAAAATATCTTTCTGGATATTCGGTGGCTGTGCCACCGCACGAAACACACCTTGGCATTTTCGTCTGTTCGCAGTCAATGAAAAACTTCGAACTCTCTACCGCACGGAGGTGTAGAGGGCTGCAGAATACCGCTGTTTCCAAATTTGGCTATAAATATGTCCAAGATTGCGCGAGGCAAGACGTGACATATCGTGACTCGTAAACGTTGCTTTTTTCTCGCTAAAACGAGTTATTAAAAACAGTTTTAAACAACTGCTGCATATACATTGACATATATTATTAGTTTTCGTTACATTTCCGACCACTTCAATTTGAAACTAGGAGTTTATTCTCATCAAGTAAAAAAAAACTAGGTGCAGAAGTAGGACTCCCGTGATCCGCGATTGGGCCTTTGATCTTCCATAGGTTTGCCGCTTCCGGTAATTTGACAGGGAAAGCTGATTTCAGCAACATTGAAATGCAGATTTTAGAAATATGGAATAAAATATAACTAAACCATTTTACATGTGGTAAGTGCCTGACATGAAGTTCCCAAAACACTTAAAATACAACGTAATGAGTGCCCTCCTTTAAGTGGACACTTTCGCCCGGTCCCAAGGGTGCCCACTTAACACAGATTTTACTGTATTTACACTGGGAATCCTCAGCACCAGAATTCCTAATCTACAGTAAAGACAACTGGTCAATCATGAATGAACTTCACTTGAAATTGAAACACGTAAAATGTAAATGATGGTCTCATGATACATATTGGAGCATCACTGCAGTGCCATGATATGTTCCACTTCACCCCATTGCAGCTGATCCTAAACCCTACTCTCCATTTAAAGATAATAACAACAAACATCCAAGAAAGAACTGTGTATCTGTAACAGATAATCCCTGAATTGACAGGTTTAAACACAGCTTTACTCCTCCCAATAAGCACCCTGGGTACATAAATTGACTCTTTCAGTGCCAATCACATCTAAAGTTGATCTACTTTTAAGTCAAAGTAGTCTGAATTATCCTTAGGATCCCAGATTCATATTCCTCCCAAGACCTTTCATTCAAGTACCAGCATGCCTATAGTTCCAGAGAAAATATCCCAGGTCAACAGCTTTTCTCAGCGTGCATTGGTCACATTGCGTGCCGAGAAAAGCTGTTGACTCAGTACAAAATTCGGCACTTAAAGAGTTAAAAGGAATCGACACTGTGGTCTTACACTTTACATCTGGGTTATGATCAGAGATACCTTACTATGAAATTTGGGCCAATGAACAATATTATGTATTATTTACCTCCAATTTCTCTATACCACAAAAGATTAAGGGATGCTAAATTAATGTAGGCCCAGTTAATTGATCAAGTAAAACAATGCCTGTTTTTGCTATTCAATCAGGTGTTTGATTGCATCAAGGGACATATATATTTTCACTGCTAAAAAAGAAAAGCAAAAAAATTTACCCCATATGAAATTCACATGTTGTTTGTGTCCTTGTAACATCAGTGTTGTGGGCGATATATAATCCAAATAGTCATCACAATACAAGCTTAAGTTCACCTGATAACAAATACAGTAGCTAAAACATGCACTGTGTAACATGGCAACCATTTTAAGTGGGCTAAATTCCACAATAATCCAAACCTATATGCATCTCATACATGGTACCACACACATAAATCTGGTTTTGGGAAATCACGCTAGTTCAGCTCCTGACTAGAGCTTGTGCACTCTACTTGCTTTAAGACATATATATATATATATATATATATATATATATATATATATATATATATATATATATATATATATATATATATATATATATATATGTATTTGATTACTAATAGCTTGTGCACTATATTTGCTTTAAAACACATATATATTTGATTACTAATTGCTCATCAAGCAATTTAACAAATTGTTTGTTGTAATAAACATATATTTGATCACTATTAATCAGAAGTCAATTTAACAAATTGCTTTATCAAACATACAAGACTTTGTGATTCAGAAATTATTCAAGCATGGGTGCTCATTGGAAGAAATAATGTAATTAGTGTCAACACGAAAGAAACAACATAACTGTGTGCTGCTCCAACATAAGTCCACAATTGGAACTATGCGCTAGTGAGAAACTCTTAATACATACATGTTACTATTCTCTCCAACACAGGCAAAAGAGCACCTGACTCTTCTAGCCAACTACAACTCACTAAAGGCTATCCCATTATTAAAACTGCACAATTACAATTTATGATATGGTTTACCAATTTGGAAAGCAATGCATGTGTTTTCTTCCTTTGAATACCGTCAACACATTTATTTTTATGGGTTCTAATTTGGTGGGTTGTTTGCATATTTGACCTTTCAATGAAACTTTAAATTCTCTATTTTTGTTTCAATACCTATCCATGCCATATCAAAATCATTTTCACTGGCACTTTATTTTGGCAGTTCTGAAGTATCATTAAAATAAGTGAAAATAAAAACACAATGAAACTAAATGAGTTCACAGTGTAATGAAAAAAGAACAGAGTGCATTCAAATTGTAAATTCACATTCCCTCTTTATTTACCTGTTTAAAAAAAAAAAAATCTGAAAAGTAGTGCTCCTTCCTATCTCCTTTACTTTCCTATGGGCTGGGTTACAAAATATGAGTCTCAAAATAAAGTCTTGCACCTAAAAAAAGTTTGGACCAAACATTGCCACCAGGGATATTAACATGAAAGCTATGTTTAAAAAAGAAAAAGAAAAAAACATAAGCATAATTTTAATTCTATGACATCTACTTTTACTTTCTAAGAAACAAAATATCACAGTCTATTAAATTTCGGTGAATCCACATGGACGAAAGAAGCACATCATCAATGTCTTGATGCAAAGCCACCTCATCCTGTTGTGAAATGAATGCTACATGGTGCCAGTGATGGATGCCAGCCTGCAATCTGTACTTTGCTTACCTCACCCCAAGCACAGAATAAATAGCAAGCACACAAAGCTCTGCAAGACTCCATTCAACCATCAAATCCTAATATCCATAGTGCTGGAAAAATCATAGCCTCATACTATGGCTTTATTTCATTATGGGCCTCAATGCATGTATTCCATTACGGTTCATACAGAGTATTTACCATAATTTGCTCTCGCAATTCTTCTGTGCTGACAGAAAGCCCGCTCTATCAAGCTTATAACTGGGGTCATACATTAATTTTGAAATATAATGTTCTCACCACCCATTATTCTTGTAAAGTTGGCAGTAATGCCAAGGCCAAGTGAAAAGTTTAGACTGGATTAGACAAAATTAGGTGTCTTGAATCACGGTCAAATGTATACACTGATTTAGCACTGCAGGTGTTATAAAATGCTGATTTATGCATACCAAAAGGTTGCTGAAAGGGTTTCTATTTTTCATGGTTACATGTATACAGGTATGCATACATGTTGACACATGTCACCTATGGCAATCTCTTACACACTTCATATGTCATTGTAAGTGACTGAAGCCACCTGTGACAAGAAACCATCAAGATTATTTGAATCTAGTGCACCCAAAGGACTTGTACACAACAGTGACCAGATAACAAGAATGTACATGTAAAATCTGCAGCACATTTTGTACTGTCACTGTATTGCAGAAAATGAGGCAAGTTTTGTCTTGTCAACTTAACTTCACACTGTACTCACTCCACTATGCTGTAAGCTTCATTTAGCAGTGTCATGGTTATTGAAAACAGCATCAGATGGCAGGTCACACGGATATATATATATATATATATATATATATATATATATATATATATATATATATATATATATATATATATATATATATATATATATATACACATACATACATACACACACACATTTTTGTTTTTCTAAGGGGGGGGGGGGAAGAAAGGGACAGGGAAAGACAGGCCCTGTTCAGTGCAGAACAGAAAAGTAGGCCTAACACTGCCTAACAATCCTTGCCCCATTTTCCACATGAGGATCTAATGAAGCACAATTAAATCAGAACAATTTCTTTGGTTTTTACATATTTTAATTCTAATCAAGAGGCCCATGGGCCTCGTTATCTGCTGACATATTTTAAGACAATAATTCATCACCTGAAATACAATCCTTCTGATATTTTCAAAAACCAGTTCAAGGTCATCCATATTATCAAACTTCCAAATGATAAATATTGTGGTACATTTAGCAGTGATCAGACTGCTGCTTAGTGGTTTCATTTTTTTCAGTGTCTTGCTATACAAAAAGGGAATTCAGTTCTTCAACAAAAAGTGTGTGTGATAAAGTCTATGCAGCAAATTGCTATGCAACATCAGCTATCTCTTACACTGTTTTAGAATCTTAAGCCTTATTCTCTTTGAACTGAATTTTTAGTCATTTAGGAGGCACTTGATGACCTTGAAAAAATAGGTCAAGGTTACTTTTTTAGAACAAAATCTGAAATGTGTTTAACAATAATAAATTCATTTGTTTTTGGTATCTGTGATGATTGTCTGCATAACATTCCTGTAAGAAGATTCGTATATATGCACATTAGTGCTCCCCATGGAAGTGTAAAGCAGGTAATTAAAAGGCTTAAAAAAAGACAAGAAAGTTCACTCTCTGATCAAACATTGCATGTTCATACAAAATCTTTCAATGCTTGGAAGCATTTGTGACAATATAAGACTCAAACAATTTTGAACAAGTGGAAAAGTGGTAAGGGCAAAAAAGTCCATTTTGTTCACTTTGATCCGTTTACTGGAAACAAATCTGGAAACGTATCATGGACTATAATGTAAACTCAACTTTTTCAAATTATGATGAAGTTATAACACTTTTTTATGATCAGGCCAAAAAAGTAAAATATTCTCATCATGATATATTTAAAATGACCTCTTACATACACAGACACCAAGCTTCTTCCAGTAAGTTCTAATGTGCAGCTGCAAAGGTTTTCTGCTTGTCTAAACCCTTACCCACTCAAATGACCCCAAAACACCCAGATGTAAATTGTCATCTGCCTTGACATATTTTTGTTAAAGTTCTTGTTACTAGAAAACATTTTGGCTGAGATTTGTATGCAAGACCATTCATGAAGAAATGCTCTAGGTCAATAGCTTTCAATGGCAGAGGTTTGGCATAATGCACGAAGGAATGCTATTGACTCAGTCATACTGACCGGGAAGGGGCTAACTTAGATCTCAGACTCCTAGCAGAGAACCAAGTGTTTTCAAGTACATACCTGACATACAGTCTTACAGGAATAGAAAACTCTAATCTTTTCGAATTGTTGTTTATTGGGTGGTGTATTGTATCAAATACACACAAAGCTAAGTTACTGCAGCCTCTCATAATTGGGTCAAGTATCTTGAAATAGTCCATTTACATTGTTTTAAGTGTGCATGGACAGATCAAAAGCAAATTTTAAAATGCTAAATCTATAAATTCACACCTATTTGGATTTTTATTTTGGAAATTAAATTTGATGCCACGAAGCAAAAGCTGAATGTCCAATATAGGGAAAAATCAGGAGCAGGGCTTGAGAATTTTTTTTAAAATCACTTGTCTGCAAGGCAAGTAGATTTCAAAATCCACTTAGCTGTATGCAAAATCCACTTGTCTGAATATAACTTACAAGACTATTTTTTCCTCAATCCAAAGATACAGGCAAAGGTGAACCATTTACCATAATTTGTTCCTTACTGTCGCTTGCAAATTTGAAAAAAATATGTCAGTTTTACCATGATTCTAGCTACAACTGTTAGCAGAGAAACTGGCAAAAGATGGAAAATACAAATTGAAAAATAAACTAGAAAGGAAGATTTGCTTTATGGCAAATCTATCAGAGTGCCTTCAAAATGACAGAGTTTGAAATGCTACACTTTGCCAATTGTTCAACACAATCTAAATTTTGTTCATTAGCCTAATTTGCATAAATTATTATGCTACAATTTTAGTTCTTGGTTCATTGGATGTGGCCATGTCACAAACATGACCACAAATTTATAAACTGAAGTATGAATGACACCACTATCTAATAGTTTTTAAGCTATTCAAAAAGATCTTAATTTTGTGTATTTGCCTAATTGGCATAAATTAAAGCCTACAACTTTGGTTTATGGTTCATTGGATGTGGCTTTGTCACAAACCTACAACTTGAAGTTGAAATGACACCTCCATATACAACAGTTTTTAAGTTATTCAAGATTTAAATTTGTTCATTTCATTTGCATTAATTAAAACTGTATACCTTTGGCTCATGGTTCATTGGATGCAACTATGTCACAAACTTATAAATTGAAGCGGGAATGGCACCTCTAATCTGTAATAGATTTGAAATTACTCAAGATTTAAATTTTGCGTATTCACCTAATTTACATACATTACAATTTAACAATTTTGGTTCATGGTTCATTGGATGCGGCTTTGTCACAAACCCATAAATTGGAAGTTGGAATGGCAACTCTATCTATAAAAGTTTTGAAACTATTCAAGATTTAAATTTTGAATTTTCACCTAATGTGCATAAATTTAAGTCCTACAACCTTGGTTCATTTGATGCAGCTTTGCCACAAACCTACAAATTGAAGATGGAATGGCATCTCTATCTATAAACTTTTTGGAGATATATAATTTTTACACTCTGATTTCTGATTTTTTAGGGTAAATTCTCTGAAAATAAACGAATTTTGGAGCAAAAAAAAAAAAAAGGTAAAATTTTCCCAAAATTTATTTTCCGTTTAGTATTGTCACTTCTGGGATACCGGAATCCCAGCATCCCTATCAATGTCTCTAATCAGCATATTTAAAAATTCTACAATTTTCATTTACTGTACACTATATTGGCAGGTGTCACAACCCAAGATATGCACATTGAAATTTTGTGTCTATCTGCAATAGTTTGGAACATATGGAGCTTTAAAATTTTAACAGCCTCTAACTTGCATAATATTAAGCATTATGACAACTTCAAACGATATGCCCATTTTCACTGGTAGTCAGTCATCATGGCAAGTTTGGTGGTTTTCAGAATAATAGTGTCTGCCAAAGTGAGAGAGAATGAATTAAATCTTGGAAAAACAAGATGGCTGGTTTTACACCCAGACATAACTTTTCACATGGGGTGATTTACAATGAAAAATACAGCGTAATTTCTGGAGACAATAGGAGTCACTGTCCCAGGTTAAATTGAATAAAGATGAATAGTTCCATTGGTTTTAGGACCCTCTTTCCTGTTGCTTCTGATGGGACGTGCAGCGTTTGCATAACTTTCCCATGAATTATATCATATCAGTACATTGTAGTCAATTTGAGTGTACAATATTGGCAAGTTCCTCACAATAAACAGTGTTCGTAATTAAAATTCAAACAAAAAATTTTATATTTCAAATCAGAAACAGGTCTCCTTGTAATGCACATCGAGTGTGTGGAGTGTCACTATCTTTTCTACCACATTATAGAAACAGCTGTGAGGCCATCTGGTCTTACGAGCAACACATCGTTCGATTGGTCAATTGATTCACATGCAAAAATGAGCCAATCACGGCTCATGTTACAGTGTGTTCATCATGGCTTCTGCCCTATATGAATCTTCTGTAATTTATGAAGGGAACACACAAATGGGAATCTTTGTTTATACTGCAGCATGTGAAACTAAAGATTCCAGAATTTATAGCAACAATTATTTGGAATCACAGGCATATATACACAAAGGTGCAGGATAGAGGGAAGTGCCAAATCTGTAAATACTCAAGTCTGTGAGAGCAGGTCTCCAGAAAGCTGCTCAGTTCACCGCAGAATACTCCAGACTTCACTTGAGTGACTGGCAGTTGTGTGTTGTTTTCACCGGGAAAGTAAACTCACGGCACCTATACCTGATCTGTATTTTTTCTAACATTGTTAGAACCCACCGATATTTGGCATTTGATGCTAAATTTGCTGAAGAATGTGCCATGAAAATGCTAATATTTTTTAAAACTGCTTTGACATTGTTGGGGCACATCAGACTGATGGTGAGTTGCTGTGACCCTGCTCCAATAATGGGCATAAGCCAATACATTACTGCCGGTATATTTGATCTCATAATCGTATATGCGACTGTGAAAATACCTGCTCGTTTTGACAGAAATCAAGTAGATAGCCAAGTCCAGTTGAATACAACTGCTAACCAACTAATTGTTAAAACCTGGAATGATTACTTGGGGATTTTTATCACCTATTGGCATCCCATGCACATGCCTGTGCTAGTGTGTACACACCGACTGCAGTAATCGCCAACATATCGCGAGTCGCGAAAGCTCTGACTGGTAATTTTCTCCATTTTTTCGAACAGGAATATATAAGTGAGGGAAGTTTTTTCTCGTCCAACTGGGCAAGTACTTCAAAATTCTCACTTATTTGCCCCCCATTTTTACTTGTTCCTAACAATCGGACATACAAATTTAAATGCCCTGAAGAGTTAAAAAATTTGTAACCACAATTGGAAATAGAGGCATAATAAAGACTGACAGGGCCCTTTAATTATCCATTTAAAAATATTTTAGCATTTTACACCTTTCTTTAGCCACATTCAAGAAATTTAATGAACGGCTAATTGGCTAAAGATCAGAACAGTCCCTGCAATAGAAACTGACAGCCATAGCAAACAAATTATAGCATCAGATGAACTTTTCAGCAAGGTCTTTTAAAGGATGACTGCCTATATCTTTATCATGTTTTTTTTTAAAAGCCCTTCTGTCCATTCTCAAGTAAGAACATACAAGACTGCCTTGGAAACTGTCCACTTGTCAGCAACCTGACTTAATAAAGATAAAGTTTGTTATAATATGAAATTAATCCCAAATAATGTGTCCCATTGTTCTAATAACAGTATCAAAAACATGCTGGTGACTGTTTACCAAATATCTGCTTGGTGAAGTGGGATAAATCGCACTTGAAAAAAAGAAGGGACAGAACACCTCAACCTTGTTCTACAATGCCTTTGAAAGACAGACTAATCATTAGCCCAATAACAGACTTACTTCTTCAAGGGCGCTATCTGCAACACGTAGTATCTAAATTCCTTTTCCTACTGACTGTTTTTCTGTTTGTGGGGTACTTCTGTGTTTTAGCTAATAGGATGTCTGCCCTCACCAATGTGGGGTACAATTGTGTTTTAGCAAATATGAGGTCCTTACAGACCAATTATGATATACAATAAAATCTGATATGGTCAAACAATGCCTGACTTGTTCTGAAGCAAAGGAACCATTTGCAAATCGCTCTTGCAGGCTTTCTACAACAGAGTATGTCTTTGTCAAGCTGACTTGTTTTGCAGCCACCCAGCAACACACGTGTACCTGTCTACCTGTGCTCATCCTCACTTATCAAAGGATATGGATGACTCCTCTATAATTTAGTAATTGGAGTTCATCTGCCTTCATTAGTATGATCGCATGGAATACTAACAGTACACCCAACCTTGCTCTGTGCTGATGCAGCAGCAGGACAAAGGCAGCAATTGTTTGACAGATCAGCACATCTTTAGGGCTTCCTCCTGTAATGGAACCTGGGTGTGAAAAGCCTATAAATTTAGTGGGATGTACTCTAGGATAATGGCTTGTTGTGCAGCCATCCCTGAGCAATTTGTGTGGAACTCACCACTAAATGTGCTCTACCAAATGCCATTCTTTGCCCACAAATGAATCCATTTTGGGCACCATTGTAGTATAAGAATCTTCTTCATACCTGTAGAGGAAAGTGTACTTCCTAATTATTATTGGCCAACATAATGGCTTACTTAACCGATAAATAAGCCCCATGGGGTATAGGATCATTTTTTTCTCCACAAACTCCTTAATCCCATTTCCATTTGTCATAAAGCACCCTGGTGATATGGATCAAGTCACAATGGACCAACCATTGTTACTTTTTGGAACACTATAAAGCAGTGTGAAGAATCCAGTGCCCTCTACTTGTGAAAAAAACATTACATATTATTGTCAATGAACGATGGCATTTCACATGAAATTAACATTGCTTACCAATAAATATATTCACCTTGCATATGGAACAATAATTTCTAACATATTTAACTTACAAGGACGAAAATTGTGTGCACAACTAAAGCAGCTCTGGCATAAATGTACAAAATCATTTATCTTAATGTTCCACCTGTAATGGCACAGCTTTGTACATGCCTCAAATAAAACCCTATTTCTTTTTATTTTGAACTCTGACATTGAAGTCATTGTCAAAAATAAGGCACATGAAACAGAAGTCATGTGAAGTGTTGCTCCACCCTTTTTTTTTGGGGGGGGAGGGAGGGTGAACATGCTCAAAGGATTTGTGTAGTCTTACTGCTTAACAAAGACAGGTTTCAGTCCAAATACAGCACTCCCCCTCTTATAAAGCCCCTCTCACCAAGGCCACCCTTCTTGAAAGGCCAGCATTCTGGTGGAGAAAGTATGGTATTTCCATTCTATTTTTCCCCTCAAAGGAGGCCACCCTTCTTATAAGGCCACTTTTTGGCTGCATTTTGGGTGGCCTTATAAGAGGGGGACCACACAATTATGAGATTATGCTGATGCTGATCAAGTCATTCTTAAACTGTATTCATGCTGCTCCCAATACTTTTTGTTTTGCTCCTGATGTAAACATGGAGAAGTTTAGACCTAACGGTCAAACAAAACATCTGAGTAGCAAGTGCCTCATGTCTGTAAAATGTGAAGTTGCCAATTAAATGTGTAGATCCATACTCAGTTATATATTTCTGACTCTTTGTGTCCATGGGGGTGGAGTATCCAGCAACAGAAGACTGGTGGCTGTTTATCACTGAATAGGGTTCACAGTAGTCTGGAATGTTGAATAGCACAAGCAACATGAAAAAACTTAAGTGAATGGCCCAAATATCATCAGTAATGAATATATTTCAACATCCCAAATAGACATATTGAAGCTGTCCACTTTAATCATTATTACATCTCCCAGCTTTATAATTAATACATGAAAGGTGGTTGCCATGGAAAACATTACTCACACAGTTGTAGGCAAATTAAAAGCTATTATTTTGTAAAGGGAAACATTTCAATTTCTGCTGAAGAGTCTTAAATTACTTAAAAGCAAGCAGATAGGCACAGGCGTTGGCATTCTCACGCACGTCTCGTGCTGCTAACGGGGAGCTCCCGTACTCTTCAATCAGGACCCATTAAATGGCCTGTCATGTCAATTAGGCCCCGACACGTTGGGTTTGTTCTGAGCCTTGATGCAACCAACAACATGGCCAGGTCAGTTCAAAGTGGTCATTGGCCACCTAAAAATTAATCGCACTGTGATACATCATCATATATGTATCATTTCCTGTCCTTTCTACACTACTACCTATGCAAAGGGTTTCTAACTGCTCATTTCACATGCTTGGCATTTGGAATATTTCTTGTCATTGTAAAGCACATATTACGAGTGCTCTCTGGCCTTCCCATTTTAGCATTAGAGGATGTTTTTGTCTGCTGTATCTAGGATTGGGAGATCCTTAGAGATCAGCCATGCTACTCGATGCTCTGCACAAAACATGCAAACTGGTGCTCACTGCTTTGCAACCTGGGATGGAAAATCACCAGAAAATACCTCTAAGTCTCCCCAAATTACATTGAAGTACCCAGTTGATATGGCACTCTGTAATTACATGTGGATTCTAGTAGAGCTGTCTACCGCAGCCACCCCAGCTTCATTCCCACTAGCTCATCTGTGTACACAATCTGTTGGTACAGCGTCCACCAAATTTTCATTTTCATGAGGCCCACTGTATGGCGTATTCAACACCAGTGCTTGTGTACATGGAATATGTACATGTTCGCTTAATACCAACCCCATGGTTGCTGGATCCTTCCAAGCTGCCGGGATAAAACAATGTTAAATATAAGACCTATGTTAATATCACCTAGTTACAGATCTGTCATGTGCCATTTTTGCAGGGCACTTTGATCAAGTAGCTCAGACCTTGCATGCGTCTGTGGCATGATTTAGCCGTTGGCATTACAGTGGTGAAATCAACTGGCAAGGGGACCGATCCTTGTGTCTGCCATGACCAGCCTCCCAATGCAAGGCCCAGGAGAATGCAAAGCGAGGTAGTGATACAGCTCTCGCCAGCTGACCCACAAGATGAAATCTGTGTGCATCCACTGAGCCAATCTTTGAGAAAGTCGCACACAAATTTATGCACATGGTTGGCCCCAGCTTCTCTGGTGTGCCAACATCTTTGGCAGACTGCACTGAGGGCATAAGAAGACTCATCTCTCACACAGTCACACCACAACAAAGATGAATTAGCGTGAAAGCCTTTGGTGGGGATATCGTCTACACCCCTCAATTTTTCCTGTTGTCACAAGTGCTTACGAGTTAATTGGGCAACCAATTTATACATCTACATGCTGATCCAAATATAATGACAAGGCTTGCTCCAGTACAACATGGCAAAGGGAGATCAGAAGCCCATATATATTGTGCCTCCATATTTTCACACTTTTACCCACCTAAAGCCTTAAAATATGATAAATTTTTGGCATTATTGGGCAATAAAAATGCCAGCACACACAAGAATGATAATAATGATTGATTTGTTTAACTGAACTCCCCCTAAATTGGAAAGCTATTGAGGTAGGAACATCTGGATCAAAGGGAGCCAAGATCAATACTATTACCTGAAGTCAACCCAATACAGTGACACAACCACTATTTGTGTGTAGCCACCCAGTTTATGCTCCACTATTCCTGGTATAGATTGTGTAACTATTAACATCTGACCAAAAAAATGATACCCAAATGGGAATACAAATTGACAAAACACAACAGACGTTGCATGTGCTCAAGTGAGCCACATGTTAGAACATTTATATGCTTACGTGGTGGCAACCCTGCACTATGGCAGACATGGATCCCAGAACGTATATACTACAACCACAACCATAAAATGATACATCATGCTATAATATGACTATGTATTTCTATAACAAGGGATGTATTCCTGTGTTCTGACATGCACATTCTGTGCATGACTTCCCCTGATGAACATCCATGAAGCCTACAAAGGCAGCAATATTTACTAATGTGTCTCAGGTTCAACTGTCATGGTTGTGGGAATCATTAAGAAATCAACTAATGTGTGTGGCTGGGGCTACTTGAGCACTGCCGAGTGATTTGCCCATTAGAATACATGGCTAGCAGCAGTCAGTGACCTGCATGTTCCTGCATGAAGCAATGTTAAACAGATCAAAATCCATCATCTTCAAACAACACAAACATGAGGCCAAACCAAAAATTACAGAGCAGCTATTTTGTATCTGGCTGGTCTCGTTTGCCATTTTCATATCTTTTGAACTCTAGACCTCCTTTCCCCACCAGGACACCAAGCTTAAATGTTTGCAAAATTTCTCCTACCTACTGTAATCACAAATGTCAACAATGTAGGACCACCACTTCTGTGTGGGTTTTAGTTCTGATAACACTGTTCATCTGGGGACACACTGATAAAATTTGAATCAGGTTAACTTTGACATACATAATACAATGTAGAGATATAATCTTATGCTCTCTGATTTGTGCAACTCAGGTCTAATCCGGTATAAATTAACCTGATCATGCTGTGTTACCCACTTGACCATGTTTGCTCATCAGTATTCAGGTACTCCTCTAAGCTACATGTATCTTTTATTTTAATCAAAATGATCATCTAACAACAATCAACATTATTTGTATCCCTTTTGACATATCAGTGATTGAAATTAGCTATTTTTTGCTGCTGCAAGTACAAGATTTATGCTTGTCTCCATCTAATGTCACATGATACAGTTAGCTAAACATTCTATACTTAATCATTATTCTACCAGGATGAATTCCAATTCCTATACCTGTGACAAGTGAAATCTTTGTATGGACAAGTAATTTTCAAAATTTACTTGTCCTCTGGACAAATGGTATTATCTTCATACTGTAACCATGGCACAGAGCCACAATTTGAATCGTACCTAATTTAAAATGCTTGCAATGCCTGCCAGCATACATGCATTTTGAAAGCACCTTCAGTTCAACGATTTAATGTATGTTTCATTTGTTTTTAAATCGAGGTCCATTATAAATGCTGGCCTGATCAGGACAAGTGATGTTACAAGAGGCACAAGTGAAAAATTGTAAAATTTTAGTCACTTGTTCCATTGACTAGTAGATTGGTGGAAAATTTTCTTGCCCAGTTTACCATTCAAATCAAATGTATTTTAAGGTAATAATTTTTTAATTTTTTTCTATTGGGGGGGGGAGGGAGGGGGAATCTTAGCTCTCATAAGCTGCATGTTTTAAGTATTATTGAGTGATGATCAACTCCAGGCATTTTCATCCACAAAATGTGCCTATAAAATCTCAAAAGAAATGCTGAATGTTTTTAGTCAACCATTATCTTTTAAACAGCATTTTCACAAAATTATATACAGTAAAACCTCTCTAACCAAACACCTTTCTATACTGAACACAATTTCTTGGTCCCAAATATATACTTTCAATGTTATCAAACGTTCCTATACTGAACACCTCACTGACCGAACACTTTTTCCGGTCCCAAGGGTGTTCGGTATAGGGAGGTTTTACTGTATATATATGTGCAATCTTGATAAATCATACGCTTGTGTTAAATTTACACAGTAATTGAGAAAATCTTGTTTGATATTGAGATTGGCATATTTCTGCATAAGCAGCAGTTGTACATCCAAACTTCACTCTGGAGCTACACCAGTTTTGTAGTTTCTGTTGCTTTCCAAAAGGGCATCTGACAACTTGAATGTACTAGTTAGGGAATGTATGTTGAATTGGTACCACACTTGTGGCAGGCCAAGCAAGTCCCAAATGTCACATGGACAAGCCCTACCATGCATTTTAATAAGTTTTAGTCAACTGCCAAGTGTGGTCAACTAAGAATGTGTATTTCCACGTGGTGCTATTGATCAATGCCTGTGCTAGCCTTTTTGGTATGCTGTTGTAGCCATATTGACAGAGCAATAAAACAGCGCTCAATCAACCATGTCATAGTGCCCTTGACACCTCCGACAATGTTTTGATACAATATGTATTAGACAGACTGATGTACTGATCCAAACAAGGTTAACCTACACTCAAAAGTTTCTACCCTATGGTGCTTTTAACAAGTTTAATACACCTCCTGTCTCTGCACATGTAGAATCACAATTGAGTCCAGTTTGCACTGCTCTGTTAGCAACCTATTTGGCATTTACGTAACTAAAAGTTAAGTCTTTGTTTGTGCATCTATGTTTGTTCTATTTTTAAGAAAATTTTATGAATTCCCATTACATCTTCATAAATGAAAAATTTTACATCAACAGCTAAAATAATATAAGCCAAGTGTTCATAAAACCGTGATACATTCTTCATTTTGATATTTTTATCAAATTATCAATAATGGGTTGTGAATGTTGCATCTTGACAGCAGAGGTGGTTCAGAAAATGCTCCACCCTGTCTTTCTTATCATTCAATAGTAAATTGCTGGTTTTGTGTATAGCCTGTAATTCAACCCTTTTGTATGACCTGGGCTTTCTACTCAAGGGAGATTGCCCAGCACACTGGCCGCTAATTATCAATAGGGAATTTTTATCATAGACATAATAGAGCATAATGATCTTGATGTGAAGTATGTGTGGCTACTATATTCATCTCCACTGTGACTACACTACTCTGTCTCAGGGTGACTATAATCAGACTTCAGACTTCATGTGGCCCACATTATCAACATTTTTCTTGCTCGTGATAGTTTACACCAGTTATGTGTGGCATAAAATGTTCCCGCTAACTGTATTCGAACCGAGAATATGTCTGGAATCTCCAACCCTATAAATGCATCTCCAGAAGCATATTTCTGTTTTTATTCAAACCAAATCAACCTTACATTAACTATGAATATGATTTTGCTCAGTAAATCTAATTTGCCAGAATTATGTGCTGCAGCCATGAGCTCTGTCAGAAAGACTTAAGATACTAGGACTGGAGGTCAGCTGCACGTAATGTAATGGCATTAATCGTGTCAAAACATGGCATCGCTACACCAAGCTGGCTTGGCTTAAATCTCGTTACAGCATTGCTTGTTTCCCTATTATTTCCAGCCCTCGATCTTGTTTTCACTGGCTCTAATTCACCAACAAAGCCATGGAAGCTATTTATGGTATCCTCCACTGAACGTGTGCACCTAATAGCATGATGCTGCAAATATGTCATGAGAACTGGCATGTTATGACACGCATGCATATATGTTCACTGAATACAATTTGCCTTTCAACCTCGAGAGACAAAGGGTCCAACCTTGTCTGCATCCACAAAGTGGAGCCGAATGAAAGGAAATTAAGATTTTCAACCTCACTAATTCTGAAAATGGTTCAAAATTTGTCCTGATTGTATTAAAATGTATTGGTAATGAGACTGACGTGTGTTAGCTTAAAACTTGGTAGTCCTCCACAACACTCCGCTTTGCCATAACAGCTTCATTTATGAATTTTCATTTGCATTTGAAATAGTGATAACATAGCAAACATCATGCTGGAATTCATTAATGCTTGAGGACTTGTGCATATAAACCTCCACTGTGGCTTTGTTACAGCTGCCTAACGGGCTGTTCTGCTGAATTCAATCCCAACCACAGAGGTATAGGAAATTGTTATTAAACATTAGATTAAGTGAAGGTCCTTCTACATCTACACCACATGGCCCTTGCTGATCTATAATCACAATGTGCTGCTATGCTACTGCACCAGTGTAGATAGTCCCACATGGGTACAAAAGATGAATCAACTTGGGACTACCAAAATCTAGGTCTTTTAGAGTGTGAACAGAGGGCAAATAGTCATCTCCAGGGAATTACATCCATAGTCCAAGACCCAATTGGATATTCTCGTGCTTAATTGTACTAATCACTCTCTATTGCATGTGTTTTGCGTATTGTTCGCTATTCCATTTGTTTCTGCTGAAGCCATATAGGTCATGGCCCAGCTTTGTCAAACAGTGGATGGGTTACTGTTAATATCAGAATATGCACAAGTCACCCTTATCAGATAAAATTTTAATAGAATAGCAACATATTACACTCAGGAAGACGGTGAGCATTCAGATGCCATGGCTTTGACATTTTCATATTCACTTGGCATGATTTCAAAAAGCTATGAAATTTGAAAGAGAATGGGTAGCAATCACGGAAAATTCATGATATTGCACCGAGAGGATATTGGCAATGCTATCTTCATCTACCTATGCGCCCTACATAATGTGGCATGTTTTGTCAACCCATGCCTGGCATTATTTGCCACTGGACCAGCATAAGGTCTGCACTGTTCAAATTAAAAAGTAATCTCCCTTTTAAATCGACTTGCTGTGTATATTGGTTTTGTGTCCCTGTTTTTTTCTCTGTATGTCAACTACTAAATAGATACGTACATACATTACCTTCTACTGTGTACACGCTGCCCTATGCATTACTATTTGTCCCTGGTTGAGTGGTATAAACAATATCTAGACTTTTCTCCAGCAGGATAGCATTCTTATGAAAATTGCATGGGGCATCACCATCTTGGTTCCACAAAATAACACGCTTTCATACTTCAAAACTTCTGTAACTTGGATTTCATAATACAAAGTTTATTTAAAATTACGATTTGTAAATAATATCCAGTTGACATTTGAGTCACCAGTACAGAAACCATTATGCATGTTGTTGGTACATGTGTGTCCTTGTTGATGCAGATGGTGATACTCCACTGTAATTTCCATTTGTGCCATCCAAACTTGAGAAAAGTTGTGAATGGTTCATAAAATAAACTGCACACACCTTCACTGGTGTATGCAGACTTGTAAATACCTGCTAGCCGTAGAGCAGACATTCGTTGAAATTCCGGCTCCTGAAGCCATTTCCACATCCTCCTGAAGGTTTCTCTCCCTGACTTGAGTTTGCTCCAGGGTTTGGGATTGCGTAGAAGATCACTGAGTGTACCCTGACTGCGACAAAGTACTCGTTGCGCAAACACTGCTTGTGGAATGCTGTATCGCTTCAACTCGCTGCTTATCTTCTGTGCCAACTCTTTTGTGTTGATTTCTTCTATTTCATGTTTGGAACCCTGTGAATCTGTCGATGATGCAGGTCGGTCCCTGGTGAGAGTGTTTAACTGGTTACTTACTAGGCCTATATGACTGTGTGGGGATGGGGTGTGCGGTGTGTGGATGCCATTCAGTGTTGTTGGCATCATAGGATTTGGGGAGTGCAGACGTGTTGCTGATTGTGGCGGTACCATCGCTCTTGTATATGGTATATCATATGCTGCATTTGGAGACATCATCTTATGTTCTGGTTTTACAGTTGGTGAATGTATTCCATTCTGTTGCGGATAACCATAAGGTGATGAAACTGACAGCCCTTGTTGATGCTGGGCATAACCATTGCTTGGCATCATGGAATGCATGGGTGAAGACCCAAGCGATGAGCCCATGTTCATACCCATGCTCCCAATCTTAGGCTCGTACCGGTAACTGTTCATGTCCATACCCAGACCATTGTTCTGCATTAGAGTAAAACTCCCACTAAGGTTAGGTGAATTCGACGCCGCAATTCCAGAATGTCCAAACTTCTCTGATACTGTCGAAATTGGTGGTAGAGGTTGAAGTGGGGTAAGGGTAGCATATGTGCTACTGTTGGGGTTATAGGTTGGACTCATCCTTCCATTCAGGGTTTGATATGTAGGCTCTGGCATCTGAGAGCGGAACTCGCTGCTGTCGATCATGCTGGCAACACTGACTGCTACGGCACCCGATCGAGAAATGGTAGGTGAAAGGTCGTGTGCGCTCATCAAATCATCGCCAGGCCCAGAAGCGGAAGGACTCACGGTCGAATCGTTGATTTGTTGATCCGGCAGTTCGCCCATGTTTTCCATCGTCATTCCTCTAATCACCAACGATCAAACTTCATGCAATGATAGACTGACACCTCCAGTCACCCTTGGTAGCTCTTAACTGGTTGGTTCGTTGGGCAGGGGGGTATTACGTACGCATGGGAAACAACAATCTGCACTCCAAATGAACCTCCATGTTTAGACAGCTGTAACCCAACGACCTGCGCAGTGGCCATTTGCGCATGTAAAGCAACCGACCACGCATGCGCTCCTCATTTCCGCGAAGTTAGATTCATCCTCTCAGCAGGTGGTTTCTTCTTTTCATCTTTAATCTTGTCAGCGGAATAAGACTTCGGTTTCTCACTTTTATTAAAAGTCACACGATGTATCTTGGGTAGAAGAACTTCAAGGCACATCACCAGCATGATATTGGTCTTTTAACCGCCAGAACACACGACATGTGCGCTGATATTAATTTCCGCAACTTGCGGAAATGTGGTCAAAGATCGTCGGAAAGGTTCAATCTTGAAAAGAAGCGGGGCGGAACACCCGAAGACAACACTGTTTTTCTTATTAAACATAAAAATATCTTGATTAAACTGCAGTGATACCCATCCCGTCTTCCAGTATCATAGCTTTACCTGTTATGCTTCACATCAAGTGAAAGAAAGCTATATCAAGAAATCGGAGCAGATGCATGTGCACGCTGGAAAACTTCCCAAAAGTGAAAGCGAAACTGAAAAAGCACATCATTTACAAACGTGTATTTCGCGTTGAATACTGGGTATAACAAAACAGAATGTGAACAATGTCAACGGAATGTTATCCCAGGCCGTCAAAACTGTGTCGTGCTGGATTAATGAGGTCATTTTATTTTAACAAGTTATGCTGTATACTTGTAGAAGTGTAATTTTTGTTTCTAATCCATCTTACTATTAACACTAAATACATAAATTAATCAACAATAAATGATGCCAATTTCAAGCTGATGCATGAACACAGTATCATCTTCATGATTTCAATTGTTCGAATTCAGCATAACTTATACGGCTATTGCCCCCAAATTTTACACAATACAATCGAAACACTTTTTTAAGCGGCTGATCAGCGTTACCTCGTCTTCTCCTCCTTCTTGAGTCGTGAAAATCCGTCCAGGTTTCGGCAACAATGATCGTTGCCGCAATGTCGTTCCATTGGTCACTGAGTTGATATTATGACATTGAATATAGGTTGCGATAATATTTCACTGAACTCGCTGGATCGGAGCTACATTGAAAGTCATGAAAACTGTTTTCATCTTGTTTCTTTGTTCGAGCTCATAGTTTGGCCGATAAGGCACACATATCATGTGTATTCAATTGTTTACAGAATTATTGTGTGCTTTCAAACAATGACAACATGAAATCAATTTGATTTCACCATGATATTTTTCACTTTAATACCTGGAAGCAGTTTCGTTTTAGACGAGCTAAGTATATGCGACTTTCTTAATGCTATACATGTACTTTGAAAGGCTTTATTTTATTCAATTTGACGTGCATGTCAGTGTCCGTGTGGCTCGAAAGTAAAGCCCGCACGTAGTATTTGTAAAATTCTGATATCTGTCCATGTAGCGGCTTGTCAGCTAACATGATGTGTTGTGCTTTGTTTCTTTTCTATGACCCAAACTAAACGCGTCGTTCTCCCTCCCCCTCCCTCCCTCCCTCTCTCTCTCTCTCTCTCTCTCTCGCTCTCACACACACACACGTCTGCAGAGAGAGAGAGAGAGAGAGAGAGAGATCTGGGTTTAATAAATAGATATATTTACAACACGTGTCCACTAATTTAGTTGTTTGTTTGTTTTATTTTGAGTAGGTCCATATTTATAACCACGATTGTTATTTTCATATGATGCCAGTATGCAAAAAACACCTTGCAAACGTAACAAAGGACAAATTTAAACTGCAAGCAAACAACACATCTCACCGAACAGAAGATAAGTTTGTTTTTTTTAATCTAGTTTCTACACAGACTAACTAAATTTTGTTTTCTCTTGCTTTTATCTCTCGCTGCATTCTTAAACAGAAAACAGTTATTTGACATCCAGGCGTCTTGCATAATGCAATTTTGTTTGTTCCAAGCTGCCAAGCATAAGGTCATAAAATTTTGTTGGCATATGAAATTCCCACTCATACTCTTCAACAGGGACATGAAGGAGTCAAAATTTGAATTAGATAATATGAGTGTCCATATGATCGGTTTTGAAACCATTAAAAGTACTTGGGTATCTTGCATCGTGAGATTTCCAAAGAAAGTATAGGAAGACAGAGAAAGAGGAAATAAATAGCAAACAAAAATGTATTTCGTGAGTTTCTACCATTGGGTATGTTATCATTTTAAACTGGTACTGCCTTCATATATAAATATCAATGTATATGGTTATTTATATGAATTATCTTTTTCTGAAGAATATATTTTTCACAGAAATAATTTTGCGCAGATTTTTACATTGTTTTTTTATTTGTTAAAAAAAAAGTAAATTGTTGACAGAAGTAGGCATACAGCGATCAACTTCCACGTGCTGTTGTCCATCATAAGAAGATTGAACAAACCTTTTACTATTTAAGATCGATTGTGAATTATAATTGTATACTTTTTTTTTAACTGATTAACATTCTAATTTTTGCACATAGGCTATACATGTATGTGACCACATGGCCATTGTACATCAAATTGATAAGTAATAAAACTTGTATTATGTTAACAGGGACAGTTTCAAATGGTAAACTTTGAATACATTCAAAAGTACAATAGAAATGAAATTCCATATGCACCTCTTGTTCCACTTTGACAAAGAGAAAGGGCTTTGTGGCTGGGAACTCTTTGTCTCTTGTTCGTAATTGTATCTTGACCATTTTAAATCATAGTCTGGGATAATCAACAGTTATTTCTTCTTCTTCTTCTTCTTCTTCTTCTTCTTCTTCTTCTTCTTCTTCTTCTTCTTCTTCTTCTTCTTCTTCTTCTTCTTCTTTTGCAAATGAAAAAATCAGTTTTCTTCTTTTTCTCCTCCTCCTACTTGCTTTTACCAATCACACCATGGTAACAAAAACAAACGAGCAAATACCTGTGTTACAGGAAACAGGTTTGGAAAACTAAACTAATAACATTTGCACATAAAGTTTCAGTCATAACAAGGACTGGACCTCATGTTTCCATTGCTTCGGTCCTTCGTGGACATGGTGCAACATACACTGAACCGTTTTATGTCTGCAAACGAGGGTGTTGCTGATCCCCTCTCAGTGAGACCCCTTACGTCTCATAAAAATAATATTGATATTAAAGACGATGCCATACAATTAAATGTTACGCCACGTCATAATGAAGCGTATTATTTTACGAATTTAAACAAAGGACACCTGACAGCACATATATTTTTAATTTTAGTGATATTTTTCTTTAAACTATTTTCAATGTTCGAGACTTTATGTGGCCCCATCGCCTGTATGACCTCATCATGGCGGCGATTTGTCGGAATGGAAACATTGTGGCGTGTGTGAGCGGCAGTCAAGTCGGTGTATGCAGTCTGGGGTGAGTTACAGATTCCAGCCACAGTACATTTCCAGATGATTGATACATATTTTAATTTGTGTGTGTGTATCTGGTTTCCACTGCTTAGTTAAAAGCGATGTGATAAATTTCCCATTGGAAAAGATTGCCAAGCAGTATGTTTGTTTTGGGTGTGCACGTGGATGACAAGATCCTCAGATTCATTGCTAACTATTGATTTTCTTACACGAATCAATAACTTTTATCAATGAAACATGCGGCGGGATTGCATTAGTATCGGTATTTACTATAAACATGCTATGACACATTGTGATGGTTCAGGTAAATCACTGCACGTGGGAGACCTTGACCATAGACCCACTGTACGTCCATGCCTCGTCCTCGAGTCTCGAGTAGGTCCAGGACGGGCTGCCTCCCACCGGAGACGAACTTGCTTCAAACACATTGTATTGCTTTTTGGCATTTGAACCTTTGCTTCTCCTGAAGCAAAAAAAAAAAAAAAAAGAAAAAAAGAAAAAGGGAGAAAAAAAGACAGCTTGAATGATTCACATAATAAGATAAAATGAAAATTGCCTGAATGAATGAACTTTATTGACATATACCAGTACAGAGAAATGGTGTAGTCATAAAACATATAAAACATTTTCTATCTAAAATACAATAAAACTTTTCTCCATGTACAATGGTCCAAATTTGTGTGCACCTATACTGTACAGACGGACGGATTATAATTATATACAATGCACACACAGGTGCTCCCTTCTTTCTGTTTACTATTTGCCTGTATTCAGTCATGTAAAAATTATGTATTTCCGTTCAGTGTTTCACAGTTTGAATTTTGATAAATGAAAACAACCCTTTGGACCCCTCAAAATATTACACATTGAAGATGAAGCAATACATTTTAATAGGGTAACTCTGTATATCAGGACTGAGCACGTGTCAGAATGCTTGTAGCATCAAACTTTCCTCCTGTAGCACAGTCAGTCTAAATTTCCTATCTTCATAATGGTACAACATGTTTCCCTGTAGCACCTTTCTGCATTCTTGTAGCACTTTGGTGCTACAGTGCTACAGGATGCCCAGCCATGTATATATACCACTGGAACTGAGTGAAGGCACAAAAAATATCCCAGTTTATCATCATTGCCTGCATTATTTTTTTGACCTTAATTTTTGTGCCACGCGATTTTTTTTTAATAATTTATTTGTGAATATTTGCAGAAAAAAAAGATGGTCAAGCTTCAATTAATGCCTTCAGTAGTCAGCACCTCTAGTGCTGATCAAGAGAACTATATTACAGTATTCTTGTGATGGCGCTGAGGAGGCAATTTTTGTGTTATAGTGGCAAACTGGCAATCTCTGAGCTTTAAATATTGCATGGTTGGCCACGGATTCCCAGCAGAAAAGTCCAATACAACAATATATCACCAAATGGTGTAAATACAGCCATGGTTATCATTCATATGTTATAGCGGCAAACTCGCAATGCCATTTGACTTGTCTCATCTCTGAGCTTTAGGGACATGTAAGACACCAAAAAACTTTGCATGGCAAATTTTAAATTTTAACGGTTTTTACAAGATGAATGCCCTTTCTATTAGCTGTCAAAATTTCAAGCTTTCAACTAAAGTAGAAATATGAGAAAAACGGCAAAAACCACACAGGCATGTGGACATCCGAAAGTCCATGTGTCATTCTTTTGGTTTTCAGCCACCAAACAGAACAGTGCCATCCATCAATCATACTTAAGAGCCTGTCACATGGCTCCAGGTAGCAACAGCCTGGATGGTAAAAGGAGAGTGGTATCAGGGCGGCAATGCGAAATAAGACGAAAGAATGTTTGTGGGCACAGAAAAGATGCAAACATATCATAGCCTTAGTGGTATACTTTATAGTTATCTTTCTTGTTTTGCGTTCTAATGAAGGGAGACTTTGAATGTTCAAGAGGAGCGGGAATCGTCAGACGATCTCCCTTCAAAGGCCGTGTGGCGATGGATTACCCCAGTGGTCCTGCACACCAAAGACAGGTGGGGAAAAAAACTGGCACCTCAATCAACAATACCCACGTACATCTTATTTTATCGAAACTCAGGGATGAGGAAATAAAAGTACAAACAAACACATTGAAATAAGCATAAACATGAACAGCAGAGAAAACACACAAAATAGCATTACAAAACTCAGAGTGGAAAGAGAAATGAAACTCATTGAGAAAATAACTACAAAAGTATGACAAGCTAACTAAGTAAAGTGTACAGACAAGTCTAACAAGCTAACAACATAAAGTATACAGATAGGAGTAAATACATTAAAATACTCTCCCTAAAAACGGGATGAAGAAGTAGGGGGCGGAAGACCAAACCCGCCATCCGTCCACTGGCCACGAGCGGCCGTAGGCCGCCCCACCGAAGCAAGGCAACACAACTTTCATTGCCAGGCTTGAGGTCACGGGGCCCGAAGGGCCGCCTCCATGACGTCACACTTTGAGACCAGACTGTCGCTGTCGCCGTTTGGCAGATCGCTGAATAATGATTTCCGTACTTCAAAGGCTCTTTAATTCATGTGATTGGCCAAGAATTGATTGACAACCTCTCCAAATGTTAAGGGACAATGCTTACTAAGTTTTGTACAAATATCAGCTCAACTTGAGCAAATGGTATTGTTTCAGAAGCAAATGATCAACATCAAAGGCCTTTGAAGCTTGTTTTCTCAGAAAGGATGAGAGGATGAGAACCCCACCTAAGAATGGTTATTCCAAGAAAATGGCTGGGTGAAATTTAATCTGGTTAATGGCTTTTGATTCTGTAATGTCTGAACTGCAAAAACGATTCAGCGATTTCCTAAATTTTGCTTCGTTCTTTTTCTATGAAATGAAGAAATTGAACATCCTGAAAATCAGAGGGAAAAATTGAAACGTCAAACTTTGAGGATGGATAACAGAAAAACGAAACCAAACATAAAAAATCGCAGGATCTTTTTTTTTTTTTTTTTTTAGCCAGTATGTCAGGATTAATATGCAAGTGTAATTATGATTTTATCACAAATAATTACTGACCTATATGGAAAATTATGGGCTGGATGCTTTGCGGTCAACTTTCAATTGTTTATTCAACAATTAATATCACAGACACCCAAATATGGGACAGATAAATTCTTTGGAGTATGACAAGTACACACATACATAATATGTTATCCTGACGCAAATATATTTTGAGCTAGGATTGACTAATGTGGGATTTATTTTTGGTGTCTTACCTGTCCTTAAATATTGGGTTGATATGAGGGTAATTGGTGTGATGTTTTAGTAGAAATAATGTCAAAATGAGGCTTGATATCAAGCACATGTGCTTTTTTCCTGTATGCCCAATCACAGATTAAGAAATCACCCTCAAAATGGTTGCTAGCAACTTTTCTCATCAATTATCAATCAGGGATGCAAGAAAGTTCCCAAATTATAATAAATGTCGCCCTGAAAACGGCTGCCACTGCAAAGGGGACAGAGTGCTGAATTCTATTGTCAATAGAATTTTGAATTTGAACATCTTATCAAGAAAAGTTATGACAGCACTGCTCCAAGCACCCCCACGCCCCACCCCTACCCCCGAAAACTGGGCCCCATTGTTTTGCTTGCCTTATTTAGAGAATAAACCACAACTTGGCAGAATTATCTGGATTTTGATGGCCCCGGTCCGCCAGGCCCAAGGACATGGCAGACCAGGGCCATGAAATTTTTGATAATTCCGCCCTGTCATGGTTTATGCTGATTATAACATGGAAAGTTAGATTGATAAAAATGCAGACAAATCACCTTTGGGGGTAAACCTACAGCAAAAACCACAACGCACCCTTCAAGCAGTATGGATGTATGTTACTGTTTCGCTGGTTGACAATTAAGAGATTTAGGAATTAATGAACCAAACCAGCAAATAAGGAATTTGAAAATAACAAAACGACACTCTTATACACTGTATTTTTATATATATCTTTTATTATAACCTGTAATTTCAGTTGCGTAAAGTGCAGCAGCCTTTAAGAAATATATCAGCCATATGTGTAAACACAGTTCTCAACAGAAGCAACAAGTAAAATTTCCCAAATCCTTCACTCCTCAAACTTTTGCCTGGAACTGATGAGTATCACGTCATAACGAGGTGAGAGCACATTTCATAGTTTCACATACAAAGTAAGACAAGTCTGCAGGTTTGTATCAAAGTTGGAATGTTATAGATTTCAAGTCAAAATTGTCGGGGGGTAGAGTGGGTCACTGGGGACAAGCGTGTGTGCGCATGAATTACATTGTTTTTATCACAGGGCAGATTATCCAAATATAATGGCCCTCGATGCAACAATGAAGTGGGGTTATTGTCACTGCTACCAATACCATGTTAGAATATGATATATCTAAATGTGTCATACATTAAAATTTTTTATTATTTACACCAAATGAAAATGAAGATTATCACATGGTTGTAGCTGTATCACCCCCTCACACCTGTATCATCACATGACCTTCGGTCTCATAATGATACTGGTGTTCAGGGGGATACAGCTACAACCATGTGATAACCTTTTGGGTATCATCCTTTTTACCAGTAGGAGATATCATCATCATGGTCTTTTCCATATTACAAGCACTATGCAGAACTAAAGTCTTGAAGCAGCGGTACAGGTGTAGTGTGTCCTCTATAGCATATTTGATGTTAGTGTTTGTGGACTTTTCTACTGGGAATCTGGACCTTTTGGAGTGAAGGGGGCAGGGAAACTTCCATCATCATTTTCTTGGAAAACCACTGATTATAAACCTGGACATTTTTTCCTATGGCCTAATGCAACAAACAATATTTCCCCTTACAACACAAATTTGTTGCATGATTTTTTTTTTTCAAAAACCACAAGGTTTGGACCTTGATGCACAAGAACCGAATCTAGGTATGAAATTCTGTGAGACTTCCTTGAGTTCCATAAAAGTTGGCAACAACACTGCAGTAAATGCTACTCTCTCTTAAGTCAGTGAGACGAGATGAAGAAGGAGGGTGTGCTTTGGTCCTCTATGCACACTTTATCATAGAAGTCAGATTGGTACTTCACTGCTGATTAGTTGACACAAATCAGTAGCAGTAGTTTACATGACTTGCCTGAAGTTCACTTTTTAAGGGTCCACCCCATAGGGGGACCCTTTCTGTTGTCAGGTTGTCCGTCCATCAGGATGTTAACATTCTCGCTACCGCGATATGTACAGAATGCCTTCATGTATTTTGCTCAAATTTGGCAATATGCTCACCTAACCTGGCAAGATGAACTGATTAGATTTTAGTGTCACTGTGACCTAAGTTGAGCAAATGTCAGCTGAATTAAATGCTTGTTAAGGCTTGTTACCACAATGTCTTCCGAATGCTGCCATGCATCTTGCTCCAATTTTATAGTATGATTATCTTGTAAGCCAGGATGATCTTATTAGATTTTGGTGTCATCATGACCTAAAGTGAGCAAATGGCAGCTTAATTAGATGTTCTTTAGTGCTTGTTACCATGATATCTCCAGAATGCTTCCATGTATTATGCTCAAATTAAAGTTTGATAGGAATAATTAAGGGTCTGGCCATTGGACCCTTTATGTTTTTGGGTTGTGTGTCCGTCCAGATGTCCATCCATCCAGATGTGCACATTTTCGTTACCATGATATCTGCAGAATACCTTCATGTATTTCGCTCAAATTTGGCAATATGCTTATCTTACCTGGCAAGATGAACTGATATGATTTTGGTGTCACCATGAGCTAATTTGAGCAAATGGCAGACCCTTCAGTCAACGCTTTGCGTTGAAGGTATGTCTAGTTCAATGTTGATATGAAATTAATAGTTGCAGAAAAGTATGTAGTGCTGTTGTACACTATGTTGGAATCTGGACAGAGGGAGAATATTCCCATGCCAGAATTAAATCGTCATATAATGGAATTATGGAAAGGTTTCAAGAGACAGAAAGTTCTTTAATATCCAAGTACAGTTAAAAAATTCCTTCCACTATCTTCTTCTGTTGCAAAATGTCCAAACAGCACATCAATTATGCATGTTTAGCAGTGGGCGGGGGACACAGGAGAAATAGTGCCCTAGTTCAAAGACTTTGCTCATACTGTATAGGATATGTAGTTCCTTCTATCCAGGTGAAAGTTTATCCCTTGATCATTACGGCATTGTAACTAGTGTCCTTCCATGTAGAAGGAGGGGCAGATAGAAATAGCTTTTTCCATCCGTCCACCAGTTGCCTTTTATGGGTGACTGCCTGTCTCAAGTCAGGTGTGAAATTTGCTTCTTCACATTGGTATTGGAAGATGAATGGTGATGCTTTGGTAACTCTGGAATCTCTTTGCTTTCATTGTTGGGTTTTAAATTCATGAATATGGGGTCATGTTTTTCTACATAAGTTTAACCTGCTAGAGACGTCCGCCATTCATGTCATGGAGTAATTTGCTTGACCTTCAACTTAAGGACAGGTAAGACACCAAAAATAAATCCCACTTTAGTCAATCCAAGCTCAAACTGTATTTGCGTTAGGATAACATATCATATATGTGTGTAATCGTCATACTCCAAAGAATTTATATGGCCCGTATTTGGGTGTCTGTGGTGTTAATTGTTGAATAAACAATTGAAAGTTGACCGCAAAGCATCCACCCCATAAATGTCGATATAAGACACTAATTATTTGTGATAAAATCATAATTACACTTGCATCTTAATCCTGACATATTGGCAACAAAAAACGATCCTACACTTTTTTATGTTTGGTTTCGTTTTTCTGTTATCCATCCTCAAAGTTTGACGTTTCAATTTTCCCTTTGATTTTCAGGATGTTCATTTTCTTCATTTCATAGAAAAAGAACGAAGCAAAATTTAGAAAATCGCTGAATCGTTTTTGCAGTTCAGACATTACAAAATCAAAAGCCGGTAACCGGATTAAATTTCGCCCAGTCGTTTTCTTGGAATAATCATTTTTTGGTGGGGTTCTCGTCCTATTATCCTTTCTGAGAAAACAAGCTTCAAAGGCCTTTGATGTTGATCATTTGCCTCTGAAACAATACCATTTGCTCAAGTTGAGCTGATATTTGTACAAAACGTAGAAAACATCGTCCCTTAACATTTGGAGAGGTTGTCAATCAATTTTTTGCCAATCACATGAATAAAAGAGCCTTTGCAGTACAGAAAGCATTATTCAGCGATCTGTCAAACGGCGACATCGACAGTCTGGTTTCAAAGCGTGACGTCATGGAGGCGGCGCTTCGGGCCCCGTGACCACAAGGCTGGCAATGAAAGTTGTGTTGCCTTGCTTCGGTGGGCGGCCTACGGCCGCTGGTGGTCTGTGCACGGATGGCGGATTTGGTCTTCCGCCCCCTACCTCTTCATCCTGTTTTTCGGGATAGTATTTCATTGTATTTACTCCTATCTGTATACTTTATGTTGTTAGCTTGTTAGACTTGTCTGTACACTTTACTTAGTTAGCTTGTCATTATTTTGTAGTTATTTTGTCAATGAGTTTCATTTCTCTTCTTTCCAATCTGAATTTTGTAACGTTATTTTGTGTGTTTTCTCTGTTGTTCACGTTTATGCTTATTTCGATGTGTTCATTTGTACTTTTATTTCCTCATCCCTGGGTTTCGATAAAATATTATCATGTAGGTGGGTATTGTTGATTAAAGTGTCAGTTTCTTTCCCCGCCTGTCTTTGGTGTGCAGGACCACTGGGGTAACCCATCACGGCACGGCCTTTGAAGGGACATCGTCAGACGATTGCGGCTCCTCTTGAATATTTAAAGTCTCCCTTCGTTAGAACATTAAACAAGCAAGATAACAATAAAGTAAACCACTAAGGCTATGATATGTTTGCATGTTTGCATCTTTTCCCTGCCCACAAACATACTTTCGGTATGTCGCCTTTTTTCGCATTGCCGCCCTGATACCACTCTCCTTCTGCCATGGGCCGTTGCTACCCGCAGCCACGTGACAGGCTGTTAAGTATGATTGACGGGTGGCATTGTTCCGTTTGGCGGCTGAAAACCAAAATAATGACACATGGACGTTCGGATGTCCACATGCTTGTGTGGTTTTTGACGTTTTCCTCACATTTCTACTGTAGTTAAAAGCTTGAAATTTGAACAACTTATAGAAAGGACATTCATCTTGTAAAAACCGTTAAAATATCAAAATCGGCCAGGCAAAAATTTTTGGTGTCTTACCAGTCCTTAAGTTAGTGAAACTTTAGGCACAGATGCGTCTGGACATAAGGGTGTGTTGTGTACCAAAAGTAGGTCACCAGCTCAAGTATCTGGGTCACTGACATATTCTTATAAAATCGTGTCTGGGCTATAATGCCTTTACTATTTAACATAATTTCATGACACTTCACGCACACATATCTTGACCTAAAAGTGTTTCATTCATCAAATCTAGGTCACTAGTTCATGTATCTGAGTGACAGTGACATATAAAATCTTAACCAGGGTATAATTCATTTACTATTAATTTAGTGTCATGAAACTTCAGACACACATATATGTTGACCTGAAGGTATGTCATGAAAGAAAACTAGGTTACTACGTCAAGTATCTGGGTCAAGATGATACATTCATGTAAAACTACATTACACTTCAAGTCTGGGTTGTAATTGTGGTGTCCTTCAACTTAGATTAATGAAACTTTACACACAGATGGATCTGGACATAGGAGTGTGTCATGTACTAAAAGTAGGTCACTAGGTCAATTTTCTGGGTCACAGTGACATCCTTATAAAACAGTGTCTGGGCTATAATTCCATTACTATTCAACATAGTTTCATGACACTTCACATACACATATATTTTACCCTAAAGGTGTGTAATAAAACAAAACTAGGTCAATTTTCTGGGTAACCGTGATACAATCATACAAAGCTACATTACACTTCATGTTAGGGCTGCAATTCTGTTGGCCTTTGACTAAGAATCACTAAACTTTACACGCCTGTGTATCTGGACACAAAAGTGTGTCATGCGTAAAAGTACGTTACTAGGTCAGGTATCTGGGTCTCAGCAATAGCCTATTTTTAATGACTAAAGTCATTCCAAAATGAGACCTGTGATTAGCAAGGTTATAAATGAGACAAGGGAGGCATAGATCTAGCAATCTCTCATTGCATTTTAATTACTATCATTATTTTTTTTGTTGTTGTTGTTTTTTCTTTTTTTTTTCTTTTTCTTATCTCTGCTATTTCTTTGAAAGCCAGCAAAGATCGTGGTAAGTTTTTCTCTCTGCAAAACTCAGAATTTCTTCTCCAAAAATGGTATACAGAGATGTTATTGGTTGGCATAAGCATTATAAACCTGGTAAATGTACCAAAGCAGTCTTGACTACGATACACTAGATCCAGCCTCTCAAATCACCACCTGCTAATTGATGCCAAAAGATATGAAGATGTGCAGCAATATCAGAGCAGGTGTTCTCTGTGCAGCAAAAATGAGTTAGGGGATGAATATCATTATATCTTTCAGTGCCCAAACTTTGATAAAGAAAGTGAAAAAATCATCGATAGATGTAACTATAAAAGACCTAGTGTTATCAAATGTATGACACTCTTCAAGACAGATGATTGTGACACTTTGAGAAAACTCAGTTTATTTATTTTAGAAATTAATAGTAAACACACTGCCAAGAACTGTCAACCCTTAACTTAGTGTACATATAGACACTCATATTCATGTCATGACAGCTTGTACCCATTGTTATTTCATAAATCCCCCTGTGGGATATTTCGACAAAGAAATTGAAAAAAATTAGTGCAATGGATAACTCATATTATGAAGGATTAGTGGTTCAGTTTTTACATGAGATTTTAATGATTTTTTGGGGGGAGGGGATGTGTGTTAAAATTGAATAGCTGTGTCAAGTAAGAAGATGCAGTAAAGAAATTGGCTGACAGCCAATATGGTAGAGCAATAACTCTGCGTTCTCTCATTGACTGCCATGTGGCGCTGCGGACAGCTTTCATCCGGGTATTCAATAGCAGGTCAACCTGAGTTGCGTCGCGTACTATGATGTGTTAACGCATAGTGCAAACTGAGCGTTTTTCTTGGCGAATAAATAACCAAGTGTAACTCATAGGCCTAATCATGATAATGTTGTCATTTATAAATACTTTTTGCAGAAAGTAATGCAATCAAGGAATCAACCAAATACATATTGTTGTGGAGTTAATCACATTTGATTTTAATTTCAATTTAAGTTAACTTTAACGCTACCGGCCGACCCCCCTCCCCCCACACCCACACACACACACATACAGTAACACTGTAAAACTTGGGAATTCATCTACAATAACATATTCTGATGAGGTTGTCTACGTGTCTTTATTTTTGACACAATGACAACACACGCGGTAAATAAAATACAATCGACTCCTTACACTGTAAGTTACAGTGCTGCCAGCCCTCCCGAATTACCCGGGAGACTCCCGGAATTTTATGCTTAAAATTCTTGGAAAAAATGTGGATTTTTTACAATTTTGAGTCACCTCCTGGAAATTCATCAATATTTCCCTTCTATATTTTATATTAATTTATCAATCTCCCTTAATTTTACTTTCTATTTCCCTGATTTTAAGTTTGGCAGGTTGGCAACACTGTTCTTAAAATGCGATGACCAATGTTTTATTCTACTCGATCCTCCATTATCGCCTGCGATGAACTGGGTCACATTAAATCCTTGCAACAGGAGTCTTACGAAATCCTCATGCTGTTGAGTCCATATTATGTGCTATGTCGATAATTTGTTATATGTGATCATTGCATTATCTTAATAACTGTCGTAGAATATTCTTTATTATTGCATTTCTTTCGACCATTCACATAGTCGAGTGGCGCTACCCAGGAATGTAACAAGCAGAATGCGGTTCCCGGTCACCGCGGTTCAAATGGATTTTTCACTTTTTTAACACAGCATACGAACAAATGCATTCATACTCTGCACTAATACAATCTTATCTTTCGTGTGTGTAAAATTTATTAGCAGATATTACGTGAAAAAGAACATTTTTTGCACTTTGATTGCCAATACGTACAATGTTATCACAGTGTTTGCAAATCCGCCGAAACCAATGTTCACCCGCAGGCGAGTACCCGGATGAAAGGGATGACTCGCGCCGTGTAGTGGAGGTTTCTAGAAACTTAAGAAACTGCCCTTCCCTATTGTTGCAGTGCATCTAGTGAAAGGCTACCAGAAATAAGAAGGTATAAAGTGTGAATCAGTCATTTATTTTGTCTCTCCCTATAATGCAGGGGGCCATTAAACTAGGGCAGGTGGCAGACAGCAGTGAACCTAAAGTTGCAATCTATAATTTGCTAGACCCTATTGATATTGCACAGCTATAGCCACAGGAATGTAAACATGCTTGAGTACAATTTGTCATCCAAAACTTACACTGCAATACATTTACCATACAGAATCAGAAATAAATGAATAATGAACACAGAAGGTGAGTAACAATTAAAATAAAAAAGATTGAACTAACTTTGCATAGTCTGGGGCTGTTGGAAGATTTTATGTGTATGCAGAACAAAGAAGAAAGGTTTTAGCTACAGTTGTAATGTGTTTACTGTTGGTCACAAATACAGATATGATAGTGGAAAGAATTGTAACCTTGAGTTTGGTAACTGAAGGCAGGCCTCTTCCTCCTCCTCAAGTCATGTGTTCACCACATCATGTTTTGTCTGTTATTTTTTGCAGATAAAAAGAGGTATTAGGGTCATGAAGCTAAACACATGGCCTCAGTGCATTAACAAATTTGCTTGGCAAAGGTCAGAAAGCTATCATACCACGGGGATCATAAATATGAAGATCTGTGGTCAATTGAAATCATAGCCTTGATGAATTTATTGCAGCATGCGATGACAGCTTTTTAAATCTATACAAGGGCCTCCGGTTGTGCCCAGGTAACAAATTAAACTGACATCAAAGGAGGTAATGTGTAAAAAGGGAAAGAGCATCCATTTGAAACATGTTTCAACAAATGTCCAAGTAAAGGCTTAACAAAAATATATTAGTGGTTCCAGTAACCCGATTGACCCTACTGAAAAGGCCCGACTCTGATTAAATTTTATGAAACATAAAATAAAAGAAAAAGTTTCAAGAAGGCACCCTTCCCTTATAAAAATTGATTGACCCTGGCTGAAAGATTTTTTATCGAGAAAGTGGCCATCGTGTGCCATTATTTTGCAGCAAAGTCAACTTCAACACAGCATTTTATTTCAACTTGTCTGGAGGGTTAACCTTAGCTGGGGAAACAGCTTGGCTGCATAGCCACAGTTGTTGGGTGAAACAGCATAGCCTCGATTGTTCAGTGATCGTTATTGTAATATTTCGTTAGGTTCCAGGTGTCCTTTCTCCGAGTTACCAGGGCAAATGGTCATTAAAGTAAATATACTTTTAAAACATGACTTACTATCTTAACTTTAATATGCCCACTCAGTTGTGTCTGAAGCAGTTATCATCATTAGTAACAAATCCAAATGGGCCACGATACTCTGGCAAATTATGCACGTGTTGGTGCACATCATTTTGAACATGGTGCAGTGCATTGCAGGACAGTCACACAAAAATAATTAGCTACAGCATATATATCATATCATTATTGATGCTCTATAATATTTGCAAAATATATACTTATGGTTTCATATATTTTAACACCCCCCACCCCTGATCATCCCATTACTATCCTCATTTACAAACCATTGAGATTTTCAAAATGGCAGCCAAGGCCATGTGGATTAGTCTCAATTGGATATTTTGAAGAGGTAGTATCCAAAATATATATGTGATTAGTGTTTATGTAAGGTTAATTTGTCAAATGAATGTAAAGTACAATACATAATGGGACTTTTCCAGAGTAAGCATTGCGCGAAAATGTAAATATGATGCCTTGAACTTGCTGGTTGTGGGCAGCAGTGAGCCCAGAATAGGAATATTGTATCCCACACTGATGTCACCACTAGGCTATGAATATGGTAGAGCAATAACTCTGCGTTCTCTCATTGACCGCTATGTGGCGCTGCAGACAGCTTTCATCCGGGTATTCAATAGCGGGTCAACCTGAGTAGCGTCGCATACTATGATGTGTTAACGCATAGTGCAAACTGAGCATTTTTCTTGGCGAATGAAATAACCAAGTGTAACTCATAATCATGAAAATGTTATCATTAATAAATACCTTTTGTAGAAAGTGATGCAACCAAGGAATCAACCCAATACACATTGTTGTGGAGTTAATCACATTTGATTTTAATTTTAATTTAACTTTTAACGCTACCTGCCAACCCCCCCACCCACACAAACACACCCACACACATACAGTAACACTGTAAAACTTGGGAATTCATCTACAATAACATATTCTGATGAGGTTGTCTACTTGTCTTTATTTTTGACAACACAACCGGCAAATAAAATACAATCGACTTCTTAGAACGCGATGACCAATGTTGTTTTATCCTACTCGATCCTCCATTATCGCCCCCAATGAACCGGGTCACATTAAATCCTTGCAACAGGAGTCTTACGAAATCCCCATGCTGTTGAGTCCATATTATGTGCTATGTCGATAATTTGTTATATGTGATCATTGCATTATCTTAATAACTGTCGTAGAATATTCTTTATTATTGCATTTCTTTCGACCATTCACATAGTCGAGTGGCGCTACCCAGGAATGTAACAAGCAGAATGCGGTTCCCGGTCACCGCGGTTCAAATGGATTTTTCACTTTTTTAACACAACATACGAACAAATGCATTCATACTCTGCACTAATACAATCTTATCTTTCGTGTGTTTAAAATTTATTAGCAGATATTACGTGAAAAGGAACATTTTTTGCACTTTGATTGCCAATACGTACAATGTTATCACAGTGTTTGCAAATCCGCCAAAACCAATGTTCACCCGCAGGTGAGTACCCGGATGAAAGGGATGACTCGCGCCGTGTAGTCGAGGTTTCTGGAAACTTAAGAAACTGCCCTTCCCTATTAAGTAGCAGCACTGGGCGGATGTGCCAAGCGCCAAATCTGGGTCAAAGATGGAGCTTAGTGGAGAAAGTTGCCCCAATAGCGAATACAGGTCCGGGTTTAAAGCGCATGTAATCGGTAACCACAGTTGAATAGTAGATAGACATTATTATATTAATTTCAATTATAATTGATTGAAAAGACTGTTTCATGTATTATTGATTTTGATAGATGTATTTTGATCATCTGGTATGTTGGGTTAGGATGCCGTATTATCAGCATAAAATGAGTTACATTGACCTGATTTTCAAGCCACTGTATATCCATTTTGAGCTGTTGGTAAAAGATACTATAGTTATTTGATTGTGTGAGCATTAGGTGTGCTGACTTGCTTTTTGTGATAAAAGCTTCAAACTGCCAAGAGACAAATTTCTGCATTCTTTGGAATGTTTGGAGGCCTTGTGTTCATTTTTAGCTCAGCTGAATTGTCAGTCAGTCAAGCTTATTTGGTGGTTAGGCATCCGTCATCCGTCTGTGATCCTTTGGTGTCCACAATTCATATTTTCGACTTCATTTCCTAAACCACTGGCCAAATTTCCCTCAAACTTGGTGGGATGTACCTCGTGTGGGTCTCTACCAAGTTTGTTCAAGTGGTCACGCTCCAATGATTATTTTAATGATTTTTAGCTCAGCTGACCTGTCAGTCAGCTGAGTTTTTATGATGGTCTGTTGTCTGTCCATCTGTGTGTGCGTGCGTCCATCCACTATTACATTTTTGACTTTTTCTCCGAAACACCGGTCAGATTCACTTCAAACTTAATGGCAATGTACTTGGAGTGTGTCTCTACCAAGTATGTTCAAATGGTCATGCTCCAGTGATTTTTGGATTTTTATATATTTTTTTTTTTTTGTTCTTTTTAAGGGCAAACCTTAAAAAATCATCTTTTCTGAATCGCGAAGGTGGCACTGCAATTTTTTTGTGATTTTTTTGTGGTTTTTTTTGCTTTTTTCGACTTCCTCTCTAGAACTGTTACTCAGGTTAAGCTGAAACTTGGAGGATATGTTCCTTGTGGAAAGGTCAAAGTTGTTCCTTAGAAGACAATGCCCTAGATTCCTGATTTTTAGCTGTGATGACTTGTCAGTCAGCAGAGCTTATAGAATCTGTTTGCCTCCGCTGCCATTCATCTGTCTGTAATCAGACTTTTTACATTTTCATCTTCTTATCAAAAACTGCTGCATGGAATGTTTTGATTTTGCAAATGGATGTTCCCCAGGTGGACCTCTATGAAGGTTGCGAAGGAGATGATGATGATACAATAATTTTTCTATTTTTTATGAATTTTTTAATTTATTTTTTGAAAAAAAAAAAAAATCTCTTCATCTCAAGAACTACTTGGCCAATTGCTTTGATATTGCACATAAGGTCACCTGGGGTCAGCTAGTTCTAATTTTGGCCACCAGTAGGCACTGCTGTTTTCCCCTATTTTTTTTAGATAATTTGTGTATTAAGGCTATTTTTTCGACCTATTCTCCAGAACGGCTAAACAGAATTGCTCAAAAGTCTATCAGAATATAGATGGCCCTCAGACAATGAAAGTTTGAGAAAATAATGTGAATATGTTAATTTTTGACAAAGTTACGGGTTATCAAACTTTGCAACTAAGTGATTGCTGCCACTGTATATGTATATATGGCAATAGAGTGCATATATTGCGCCATTGTATTTACATTGTCGACTTTTTCTCAAAAACAACTGCAGGGATTGTTTTGATTTTGCACATGGATGTTGCCCAGGTGGACCTCTGCAAAGTTTGTAAAGGTGATGATGATGCAATAATATTTCTATTTTTTATGAATTTTTTAATTTATTTTTTGAAAAAAAAAATGTCCTTGTCTCAAGAAGTACGGGACCAATTATTTTGATATTGCACATAGTGTCACCTGGGGGTCAAGTAGTTCTTATTTTGGCCACCAGGTGGCACTGCAATTTTTCCAAATTTTTTAATGAGTTTTGTGGGTTAAGGCTATTTTCAACTTCTTCTCTAGAAGGGCGATAGAGAATTACTTAAAATTTTATGATAATATAGTTGGACTTTAGACAATGGTAGTTTGCAAAAACAATGTGGATATGTTAATTTTTGACAAAGTTATGGGATATCAAACTTTACAAACGTAAGTGAGTGCTGCCACTGTATAAATATATATGGCAATACAGTGCATGTATTGCACTCTTCTATTTACAATTTGGTCATCTCAAAATATCGATGCTTGAGTGTTGGCACTGTACATGTATATAGCTATACAGACTACAGTGCTTGTAATGCAATATTGTAAAAGCAGATTCCAGTCAGCAGAGCACAGGATCATCATGATCCTCTTGCTAACATTTTTTTTCAATTCGGGTACTTGTCTTTAAATGCCCCATTCCTATTGTTTACCATGTAAGTCAATGGACATTCTAATGACAATTCACATTTTAAAAATTTTTTCTTTAAAACAGTCAGTCAAATTGAATTCAAACTTGAGGCGAAAGTACCTTGGGTGGGTCTCCAGCAGATTTGTTCAAATGGTCACTTTCCATTGGGGGTTTTTTTTGTTTTTTTTTTTGTTCTTTTTTGGGCAAATCTTAAAAATCTTGTTCTCTGAAACAACTCGCCCGATTTGATAGCACACAGGAACAATCCTAGGGATTCCTAGTTTTGAATTTTTTCACCTGGTGGCACTGCAATTTTTTTCCAATTTTTTGTGATTTTTTGTGTGTTATTGCTATTTTCGACTTCTTTTGCAGAACTATCACTCGGATTAAACTGAAACTTGGTGGACATGTTCTTTGTGGAAGGGTTAAACAAAAAGGTTCACCAGGAGGCAATGCTGTTGATTCCTGATTTTTCATGATTTTTTCAATTGGGGTATTTGTTGGTAAATTTTATGCACCTTTCCTGTTGATTACTTTGTAAGTCAATGGGCAGCCTAAAAGCTAATTCATAGTTTTGACTTCTTCTCTGCAACTGTCAGTCAGATGGACTTTAAACTTGGTGGCAATGTACTTTGGATGGGTTTTAAGCAGATTTTTCAAATGGACACGCTCCATTGATTTTTTGATTTTTTTATGAATTTCTTTGTTCTTTTTTGGGGCAAAACTTAAAAAAATTGCAAGGGTATATGTACATGTAAGCTGAGCACAGGAGTGTCACAATTTTTTTTTTTTTGGATCAAATTTTTTTAACAAAATTTTTTAAAATCTGCGCAAAACAGCCCATTGCTTTGAAATTGTATGGGGACACATCTGGGGACCCCCGAAACCTTAATTTGTACAATAGGGGTTGCTGTAAATTTTTCATTTTTTTCAGCAAATTTGTGGGTTTTGACCTAGAGCTACCAAACAGTCATTCAGATGGTTCTGAAACTCAATGGAAATGGAGAATGTGGGAGGTTTAAAAGCAAAATTGTTTACAAGGTGGTGATACTCTGAATCCCTGATTTTTAACAAATTTTTCAAGTTGAGTACCTCTCACTCAATGCATGTACATGTATTCCTATTGATTACCGTGAAAGTCACTGGGGATTGCAACTGAAACATTTTTCACTTCCTTTCCAACATCCTCATCCCATAGACTAGAGTGGGACTTATTATGGGTTGAATGCCAAGGTCAGCTGAGGACAGGCTTTTCACACATTGCAGGGTTGTTTTTTTTTTTTGTTTTGTTTTGTTTTTTTTTTGTTTGTTTTTTTTTTGGGGGGGGGGGAGTGCAGTAGTTGTTGCATGTTGTGCACACATAACTACAGATGCATATATCATTCAGGCTGCGAAGTTTGCTGCAGCTAAAATTAATATGTATGTTCCTTGATATTTTATTCTGAGTCTTAACTCTCCATAATTACAAGATCCTTTTCTTTATTGTTGTGCTTTAGACACGGAATTTATCAGTGATTTTCAGGTAAGGAGACTGTATCCCACAAGCAGAACTGTAACATAATACAGTGGTACCTGCTATTTAAGACCACCCCTACAGCCAACAAAAGGTGGTCTCATACTGCAGGTGGTCTTAAATTGAAGGTATATTTAGCATGTAAATACAGCAGAGGGTCTTGAAAGAGTGGTCTTAAAAAGACATGCGGTCTTAAATTGGAGGTGGTCTTTGGAGCAGGTACCACTGTATTATAAATGAAAATCCACTTTTATCATGGTAGTTTCTTTGTCAAGCAGAACTTGAAAGGGACAGTCATCCCTCATGACAAATCAGAAACTGTATGTACCTATATCTTAAAAAGTGAAACTTGGACAAATTACTGTCTTCATGAGGGACTGATAGGCTGTCAGAAGTCAACAAGGCAGTGTCCAATTGATTTTGGAAAATTTTGTTTGAGATTTGGGGACATTTTGGTACACCTATATGTTGTCTGTCATGTGCCCAAGTTTAGTAGTTCTAGCCCCAATACAATCTGAAGAAATTAACAAAATACTTTCAATGTTAACATGGTAGCCAATGGAGCATGCTAACCTTTGGCTCTTGATTGCTGACAATGGGTATCTGTTCTAAAATGAACATTTCACATGGATACTTCTTTAAAACAAATTCTTTATACCAAACATATCACGGATTTTCTAAGAAACAATCAGTTCTTTTTTAAATGGCTGCCAAAAATGAATAGTCTCACAAACTTGATCAATTTCACAAAACAGCTATTTTTAAATTTCTGTATTATCATTATAACAAAATAGATACAAAACTAGGAAATATCCCTGATATGATTTTGGAGTTACATGTGTTGAGATTATAAAGGCACAAATTCGACTATCTTATCTTATATACTTTTTTAGACATATCCAACATTTTACAAAAATCACATTTTCACCCAAAACAATGTGCTTATTTAACAGCTTTGAATTTTGAGTTCCATGTTTAGTGCAGACAGATTCTGCAAAACTTGCTGTCAATTGAGTATATAGGTATACATGTCAATGTATTATTAGGTCAGGGATGGATGTTTCTGTGATATTTGGTCTAAAAGGGAAGTCACTTTTCCAGCTTGGACATTACCTTAAGGTGCGCAGAAGTAAATGCATTTGAATGATTTCACCATAGATGAAGCGTTATCCCCAATTTCTATGGCTTACACCGATGTTAGTCTGAATTATTTTGGTTCAGAATGTCATTATTTGCAACAGTTTTGTTCCAAAGGCCACAGGTGTTCAATTGATTGCTCTAGCAGGTGACACATGCCTTGGTTTACAAATATTACTGTTGAGCAGTATCATATGTAAACCAGGTACACCTTTGAACAGAATAGATTAGATGTGTCTCGAACACATCAAGTTCATAATGTGTGTCTTCATGTTGTGGATCCTTTGTAATACCACACAGTCATTGGAAACAACACACACACACAGAATTAGATTTGCTAAATCAGGTTCACCAAAGGAATTATGGGAGCAGAGATGAAGAGGTCTTCAGTTCATGTGGCCATTCATGTTGTAACTGTAGTACATCATTGTACATTGTGCACACATGTCCAAGATCAACATGGTTTTAAATTTCATAGCCGCATACCAGATTAATCCTAGCTGATTTGGATAAATGGTGGCACTAGAGCAAAAAATACTGTTGTATTCGGAATAAATAAAGGAAAACATATTTGTGATTTGTCCAACTTTATCACGTGATCAACATGAGATTAATCGCTTTGTGAACTGAATGATAACAAGTGCCTTATCAAATGTGTTTTGCAGACCTACATGTGTGACACAGACCTTTACCTGTCTTTTTGGATGTATGATGACTCACTCATCAGATGTTCATAGTCCTGGCAACTACATATATTTTACTGCCACAAGTGGTGTAACAAGCTGGGTGATCTGTACCAAAGGCTGTTCTTAGATGCCAAATGCAGGATTTGGAACTGTGTTAGCCACCTTGCAATCTCAGAGACAATGTTTTGTCACAGCAAATGTCTGCAGACAGCAAATGACGACAGCAGTCACTGTGCATATATTCCTTTTCTGCTGAATGTTATTGCATGTGGCAGAGCACAGGACCATCATGTGTTTTAATTTTGTTGCATAGGTGACCTCGACCTCATGATTACAACGTAGGATCATTCACAAGAAACCTGGTTTCTCCACAAATAATTTTATGAAAGCTGGGGAGACTGTTGAGGATTATGTCTTTCTGTCATAGATCGGTAATCTTGAGAAACAAATACAGTGTGATTTGGAAGAAAATTTATGATGTTTTAGAGAGCTATACCTCTCCATCATCTGAAGAATATAGGGTTACATCTAAGGGAATTGTTTTGATATGTGTAGGTTAACCTCCACAAAGCCATTCCAGTGTAACAGGGTATTTTTCATAGAAATGGGTCCATGTTGCCTCCAAAACAGACCAAAGCTGATTTGTTATGTCTACTGTGTTGGGGTCTGCCCATGTTTAACAAGGCCACTGTTTAAGTGCTGGAAAAGTAACTCAGTTTCTAATTGGCTGAGTATGGTTACTGTGGTAACAGGCTGCAATACACAATGAACCAGAGGCTACTACTGGCCAAGGTGATGATAAACTTCCTGATTGGTGTCTCAGCCTGTGGGGAGGGTCACTGTATAGTTTTATGTCCTGTACTACCAATATAATCCTGTCAAAAAGGGCAGACCAAATGTAGTAGAGATGACACCGAACTTGGTCTGTTTTGGAGGCAAGTGTCTGAGAAGATTGACAAACTTACACCAATTTTGCTTACTGTAATGCAAGCATTTAAAAATTATAAACACAAGAGTCATGCCTGGGGAGCATGAACATCTTACCAGCATGAATCATCAACAATGTAAATGTGTGCCCAAACATTATAGTGGTATTTAGTATACTTTTTGAATCTGTGAAATGAATCTCCGTATATTTACTGAAAATATACCACTTTTTTGAAGCAAAATGGCCACTTAAGTATATGACATGATCCTATGACTTACAGCTCAATGTACCTGTTTCAAAGGAATATGAAAATCTAACCTAGTACAGTTTGCCAGAAATTGCCTGTCCAGAATTTTTTTTCAGACTGTACACAGTCTAGCATTGTTTTAATTTGAGGGATTACGACCTTCGCACTCAATGATACTACTTACAGTTTCATATTTCTTTGTCAAAGATACAATGCCAAAAATTCCACTTCAGCCCATTCACAAATTTTGGTACTCCATCACATATATTTTCCATATATTCTCAATAAAAATACATTGTTTTTTACACATATCTATCTTACAATTATGGTAAATTTCAATCAATCACTACACGATGTACAGCATCCATCTTTGTGTGACCCTGCACAGAACATACACATGTGATCCCAGGCACATGTCCAACCAAGACCAGTTCATAGGACTCAGGTTTATTTGGTTCACTTTGGGAAGCGCACCCTGCTTTGTTTACATTTTGTGCTAGACCGCGCTGGCTGGATTACACATGGAAGGATCAGAAAGTAAAACACGGGATATGGTTGGATTCAACCGAGAGCAAGGTGCCAGTATCTGGTATCCCACACAGGTTGCCACCAGGCAGTTTTTTACTGACTTGCGCAACAAGTGACATGCATGATTGAACATGCCAAGGTGCTCTGCTATTTTTGCGATTCATTCCAAGTGATGAACACTAAGTTAGTCAGAAATTGCATGATTTATATTTCTGTGCACTTTCTATTTCAATTTACCCTGAAAAATTTGATTCCATAGATGGTGTCAAGAGTCTGATCTTAAGTGCGGTCACTTTTTTACCAAGCAACATGGGCCGTGCAACACAACCTAGTGTACACAGGCATGCGCCTGGGCATGATTTTCCGCCGTGTACATCTGTTTTTTCAGGCCTTCTGTCATGAATTTAATTAATATCTTGTTCTGTCATATAGATTTGTTCCATTCAAACATTTTAATAAAATAAAAACAAAATTTTGTTAAAAACATCAATAACTGACGCATTGGAGACAGCGATCAACAACACATCGTAATGGTTATGGCTACTATGGAGGTATAATACCTCCATGCTGCCATGCAGAGCTTGGCTTTGTCACTGTGCGGTCTGCATATTTTCTTTGCGTTCCATAAGGAAAGGAATTGACATTCCTGCCTTTATCTGTGCCTAGATTTGTTCAACTGGAGGTTTTTTTGTGAAAATATTTATATTTATATAATGGGGAAATTTAGCATCTTGATCCAATAATCTTTGCATGAATATGACTCGTTCACCTTCCCAACATTGCAGCCATGAGACAGGCACATGGGTAAAAGCGAGTTTGATTGGACAGTGAGCAACATATGATCAAATCCACCCAATGAGGAGCGTGGAATATCCTAAGTGCATTTGTAATGAGGGAAAATGAACATAACTTCCCATTTTGGGCCATTTTTCGAGGGATATCCCAGGAATATTTTGTTATTAGCCAGTAAGAGAGCTTCTTGCATAGAAAGAGGAAAATGTAAGGATTCCAGCAGTATAAAACATAATGGGGGACGATGCAAAACATTGTGACTGCAAAGGTGCATTGTCATTAAGTTTTGGGGGTAGATTTTACAGTTGTATCATTGAAAATGTCTTGAAAAATGGGCAGTTGTTGGCTTTTTATCCATTTGATAAGATCATTTTTTACGTCAAAATCAAAATAGGCATCACCAAGCATTGAAATTTCTCTACGATAGCAGGAAGCTGATGAAGGTTGGCTTGGGTTGCATGCGGCCGGACTCGACAATGGTGGCAAACAAAGTTTACATACACTTCAAGTGTGCTCGAACATGGCATGCTAGCGGTTAATGAAAAATCAAATTGTCAGCAAATTAAAAATGCATGGTTTACCACTATTGTGACATTTTATGTAAAAGTTTGCACCGTTCAGCACAATCCATGCTACAATCACTGGCGTTGGCTGTGGCATCTGTTGTAAACGTGAAGGCGTGGGCCAGACTCAGCCACTTTGCTGATTGGACAATCAGGTCAACAGTGGAATGCATAATTAATCATGGTCCGGAAAAGTACAACTCGGTATGAACAGGTCTATTGTATACAAACTAGTTCCAACCGATTTCTCCCCTTTTATACCAGTCAAGTGTGGTTCCTTTTTAAAAGGAAACTTGTTTGTACTTGTAATGTTCAAAAATGCACCAGATAACCCGGCATGTAAACACTAACACACATCCATTTAAGACAGGCACATCTTTGTTTTGTCGTGGCAGTTTTTTCTTTGAAACTTAATGGGAAATGAATTGTTATGGTAGACACTGGCACTCCCAGTATGTCCATGAAAAATAAACTCTTTGGGGTCACATCTGCAGAAAACAGCTCAAACCAATGCCCCTAACAAAAAAGAGAACAAATTTATAATAAATAATAATGATGGAAGGGTATAAGTGCCTATATTGGAGTATTCGCTTGGTTTTGCACATGGGTCACCCTGTGCTGTAGGTGACAAAGTCATTTAATTTCATATGCAGTAACCCCACATGGAGTTGAGAAAAGTTTGCGAAATGTAATTAAAATCATCATGTATCTGAATAGGATGTTGCTTGTCATGACGTGATGTGACTATACTTAAGTTCAAAGGATTTTGTGTACACAGGTGTGGCCAAAGTAGTTATGCAAAGGGGGGGGGGGGCACTATGCATGTGGTCTGGCAAGCACTGTCTGGAAATCTTGACACCTGAGAATTCTTGTGGTATCTGAGACCAAAAAAAATGGGACATCTCCTGCTTTATGGAGAATTTTAAGCCTCTTAGTGTGAACAAGAGCATGAGGTCTCCATGAAAAAATGATGAGGAATTAAAGACATGAGAAAAGTTAGGACAAACATTAACCCTTAAGGTGCTAATCACTGCTATAGTCCTTTTCTCATTACTGTTAAATATAGAATGGTTAAAAGATTCAAATTCCTCATGAAGATACCTTTTATTCAAATACCAGCAAGCCTAGTCAAAAGCAAAAAGTAGTCTTAGTCAACAGCTTTCCTGGGGGCACATTGCGCGCAAAGTACCCCCAGGAAAGCTGTTGAATCAATCTTAAATCAGAGCTTTAAGGGTTAATATCAGCTACTAACTTTTCCTGAAACTTACAATGAGTTACTTGGGACTGTTTTAGATAGGATTTCAGTAGTTGTTGGCATGGTTTGAAGATTTTATGGCTCATTAGAAAATCAAAGCCAGGGCAGCTGTTTGGGAAAGAGGTGCGTCAGGGCTGTATAACAAACTGAGATGAGATTAAGAGGTACACACATAATGATGATTAGGTGGACAATTCTGTGTCTTGCTGCAGATAACTGATGCTGAAGCTATGTTGTGTCCATTGTTGATGCTTTCATTTACAAGTACAGCATGTCTGCATCTTGTTTTGCCTGCAAATATAGACCATTCCATCTTTCATTGCACTAAGCCACTCTGCAGTGTCAAAACCATTCTACCTTGAACATGTCTGTACCATGATAACCATATTCATATCAGCTTGCAGGAGAATATTTAATGAGAGATAAGATACATTCATTTAGCAGAATGAAAAAGTCTTTTGCTAAGTGCATCAGCTTTTGTGCTCCATTGTTCAGACTGGCAGCACAGAGTTGTTGAGAAACACCTGTCATATTAATTATTCCACCGCTAAGACTCTGGTCCAATTTGGGTTTAATTAGGGATGAGCTGTAGTGGAGACAGAAGAGCATCAGTTGCATGTGGACTGCATGCAGTATGATAGTCCTCATCAAACGATTTTCCTTTTTTGTATGCCACTCTGCTCTCTTGAACACAGCTTCTGCAAGACAATAACAGAGTATAGCAACCATGCAAAATGACAAATTCACTCTCCATATCACAGGTTGAAATGGTCAGAATTGCAAGAAATTTCCAAAATAAAAAATGTATAATTCAATTAGTGAGGTGATTCACTGTTAATGTACAGTGAATGGTTATATGACTCTCATGTCATTGTTGTCATTAGAGGAACTGGAGGCAAGGTACAGTTCTGTGTAAATTCATAGAGCAACAACAGTCTTATCACAGTAATTTGAATAGGCCTCCACTTACATTTATGGCTTGTAATATATTTTCTGTAATTTAGACAGCACTATTTCTGTGTTAACAATATTTGCATGCATGTGCTGCCGTTGTGCTTTAAATATTGATGCTTTGCCCTTGTTTTTGCTTGTTTTAAGATGTATGTATGTATGTATGTATGTATGTATGTATGTATGTATGTATGTATGTATGTATGTATGTATGTATGTATGTATGTATGTATGTATGTATCACAAATATATATTTATGTATACCCCCATCAACATAATATCTGGTGGAAGACCAGAGTTGTGGTGACCATGTATTTTCACCCATTGACATTGTTTTGTTTGTTTTTTTTTCTCCAGCCAGGGCCATGAATATTCATGTACCACCAATAAATTTTACTGTGAGCCTCAAACACTCAAGTCATATGCTGAATACATCAAACATATGTCCTCCCCGTAGGGAAATCTACACCCGTTGGTTTCACTAGCAAAGACAGGACATGTCTCCCTGACAACGAAGTGTTAGTAAACATTTACACGTGCACACCATAGCACGTGGACTGGCATTAACCCAACTGACCAGTTCGACAGTTGGCTTTTCCAACGTAAAACACAATGGTTTTACGTCACTCTAAGTACAAATAATGTATAACGTGGACACACAAAACTCAACGGAAATAATAAATGCAGTAGTCTTTGGGCAGTGTCTGAAGAGTCCAGACAGAACGAAACCGGTGAGACAAACCTAAAGTCTTCACCCAAACAAAGCTTCACAGACAGGCATTTTTCGCCGTCTTGGCCCTTGCCTAGTCTTTTTTTTATAAACATGTATTTTCTCCACAATGTCAATGTATCTAGTAACACTTTCAGAATTAAGAGCGCCTTGAAATAGGGATCGCTTTTAGATGCGGCTACAGGTGGTCATAATACTAGGCTTCCAATCTACAACTAGAAAAGAAGATTTGCTTCACAGCAAATCTGTCTGGGTGCCTTCAAAATGAGAACAGTTGGGAATGATACACTTTGCCATTGTTCAACATAATCTAAATTTTGTGTATTAGCCTAATTTTTATAAATTAAAATGCTCAGCTTTGGTTCTTGGTTCAAGGGATGTGGCCATGTCCCAAACTTATAAAGTGATGTTTGAATGAAACTACTATCTATAATAGTTTTGAAGCTATTCAACATTTTAATTTTGTGTATTTGCCTAATTTGCATCAATTACAAGCCTAGAAGAACTTTGGTTTATTGTTCATTGGATGGGGTTATGCCACAAACCCATAAATTGAAGTAGGAATGGCACCTCTATAATAGATTTGAAGCTATTAAAGATTTACATTTTGCATATTCACCTAATTTGCATAAATTAAATTCCTACAACTTTGGTTCATGGTCCATTGGATGCGGCTTTGACACAAACCTACGAATTGAAGTTGGAATGGCATCTCTATGTACAATAGTTTTGGAGATATTAAACTTTTAGATTTTTCAATGCCCCTTATTAGCATAATTTGGAATTCTACAACTATACTGTCCATTATAGTGGCAAGTGTCACAAAGGTATATATGTACATTGAATTTTTGAGTCCATCTGCAATAGTTTGGAAGATACGGCACTTTTAAAATTTTTGTTGCCTCTAAAAATTTGCATAATTTTAAACATCATGACTGTTCCAAATGAGATGCACAATTTCACTGGTTATGTCAGTCACCATGACGAGTTTGGTGGGTTTTTCCAATAGTGTCTGAAAAAAAACTATACTGTCTCAGTATTGGCTATGAAGAACAGGCTTCATCTCACTGGTTACAAGAAAACTGAGACAGGAAAGTGTCCACAGAGATGACACAAATATTTGCACTTCCCTGGTCTGGCTGACATAGCTCTGTATGTTGTCTATTTTTAACAGAGGGTACACTCAGGCTTGTTCTGCCTAGAAGTCCAGAGCTGTGAGTTCCCTTGGGACTGAGCTCAGCAGACTGACATTGCCTCAGGCAAAAACAGGCCAGGTGGGACACCAGTGGAAGCAAAAGCCTGCCTGGTGCATATGGCAGCATGGAGTCAATCTGTTCATGCATGAACAGAAAGAGATACTCTGTATTTTACTGAGAGCCTCATTACACAGTTGATGGGACCTTCCAAAGCGTACACTCAGCATGCATGGACAGAAAGTTGTGAGACAGGTTCAAGCTAAGGGATAAATCAACATTATCATCATTTTTGAATAAGTACTTAGGGTACTAAATTGCATGACCCCCCTCCCTCCCCCCAAATTAGTATTTTAAAAATGATGATTTTCCCCCAAATCAGCAAAATTGCACAAAACAGGCCAAAAATTGACCATCATTTTCCATATCCTGTGAAAGTGTACAGACCCATTTAACCCCTTCCCCCCCTTGCGTACTGTAAGTACTAATTCAAAAATGATGAAAATGTTGAACCATCCCTAATTAATTATGAATGCAAAATGGTTGCCTGGCACCATAGACGTCAAGCAATAGGTCTCACGGCAGGCAATTGAAAGCCTGCATGTGGATTGGGGAGAAATTTGGTGAATTTAGCATGCATTAAAATTCCCCAAGTTTTGTTTGTGTGCTATTGGATTTGCCAGTTGTCTTAAACCTATTTGTGTAAGTTAGAACTTTGTGTCTATCTGCAATAGTTTGGAAGATATGGAGCTTTTAAAATTTTAAGTGCCCCTAATTTGCATACTTTTAAACATCCTGACTATTCCAAGTCAGGTGCTTAATTTCACTGGTAGGTCAGTCACCATGGCAAGTTTGGTGGTTTTTGGAATAGTAGGGTCCAAAAAAAACTCTGGACAAAGCTGGACATAAAGGGGGGGGGGAGAGAGAGAGAGAGAGAGAGAGAGAGAGAGAGAGAGAGAGAGAGAGAGAGAGAGAGTTCTTGGAAAAACAAAATGTCTTAGTGCCATCCAGATATAATAAGTTCAGTTTAAGCTGTAGCTGATACTCAGCACAGCTGTGTTCAGGTTGGGACTTATTCTGTTGTGAATATATCAGATCTGAGCTGAGTACGGGCAACTCACGCATCCTTATTGGTTGATGTCCAGTTTGAGTTACCAAAACACTTGGAATTATATAGACTTTTGACCTTTCCAACTATTATTTTTTTTTTGTTGTACTTCTTTGCCACAGTTGTTGTCACATCTATGAAATTATAATGTCTGCAGGAGGCCAATCTTTTGATACACAATGGATGCTGTGTATCAAAAATAAATTTATATGAACCTCTGTTTTATAGTTACATAAATGAATATACCATTTTTCTGTAAAACAGTACATCCAAAGACAAACCCTCTTCACACTCTAGCAAAGAAATAGGTAAATTCTTACTTCTAGTAAATAGCCAACACACAAGTAGACTGAATATTGTAATGTAATTGGAAATGTGTCATCAGTGAATTGTATATATGTCATCAATGTTTTGCAACTTTTGTCAAGGAATCTTGCTTCAAACTTCTTTTTTTGTGTATGCATATCTGCACAGAATGAGCACTAGAATAACTGAAAGTCACTACATATCCCTCCACTGATATAGCATTAGCACAATTTGTAGACATCTTACCACTAGTCTTGAAAAAGGCACTATATCCATTGGCATTTTCCGTGATCTAACTTAGGCATTTGATATCGTTAGTCATGAAATATTACTTAAAAAATTTGAATTTTATGGAATTTGTGGTACATCACTTGAGTGTCTCTAACATGCAGACAGCAGTTTGTCAAGTTTAATGATACAGTATTGGGCACCTTGGAAATGAAGTGTGGTGTACCACAGGGCTCAATTTTGGGACCTTTATTATTTCTTATTTATATTAATGCATTATCTATTTGGTTGACACTGAGATGCAAAAGGTGTCCACCTGGCTCAAAATAAATAGATTATTGATAAAAAGACGTATTTCAAGATATTCCACCAGAAAAAAAATGATGCATAATGTGGGACTTGGCATCAAAATTGATGAACAGAATATAGATAGAGTTACAAATATCAAGTTTCTTGGAGTGATGTTATATGAGAAACTAATCTGGAAAAATCATATTGATGATATGGCAACCAAAATGTGCAAAGCAATCGGCATATTTATAAAGGTTCAAGAGGTTTTGCCTTGGCATATCCTCCAGAGCTTACATTACACATATGTATATCCTTATTTGATATACTGCAATATACTGTGGGCATCAACTTATACTACAAACCTAAATAGACCGGTGATACTACAGAAGAAGATTGTTAAAATCATGACATTTTCTCCACTTAATACAAACAGTCACAACTTCCTTGTTTAAAAAATTAAATTTGCTACAGTTTTCTTATTTACATTAATATTAATGAATATTTTTGTGTATCAGGACAACAAGGGCATGCTCCACACTTTTTTCAATGGTTGGTTTACTTCGTCATCCTCTGTTCATAACTATGATATCAGGCGAGCTGATTTGTTGCAGTTAAGCTTGCATAAAAAGGATGTGGGGAAATTTTCTCTATAAGTACAGGGATGTAAATCATGGAATTCACTATCCTCAGAGATACGCTATACTAATGCTCTAACCACTTTCAAATCAGTATTAAAGTAGTCGCTTCTCGTCAAACAGTCAGAATAGGTATATTCACTTCCTTTCTGGAGATATAAGTATGTTATTATGCATCCAAAGTGGGGGGATGGATATAGTGTTTAGTCCCGTCGTCCGCCACCACCGCCGCATGTTGGTTCAGAGTTTTTTTCAGACAATATTGGAAAAACCACCAAACTTGCCATGGTCACTGACATAACCAGCAAAATTGTGCATCTCATTTGTCTCAACCGTCATGATGTTTAAAATTATGCAAATTTTAGAGGCAACAAAAAGTTTAAAAGCGCCATATCTTCCAAACTATTGTAGATGGACTCAAAATTTCAATGTGCATATATGCCTTTTTGACACTTGCCACTATAATGGACAGTATAGTTGCAGAATTCCAAATTATGCTTATAAGGGGCATTGAAAAATTTTAAAGTTGAGTATCTCCAAAACTATTGTACATAGAGATGCCATTCCAACTTCAATTCGTAGGTTTGTGTCAAAGCCGCATCCAATGAACCATGAACCAAAGTTGTAGGAATTTAATTTATGCAAATTAGGTGAATATGCAAAATGTAAATCTTTAATAGCTTCAAATCTATTATAGAGGTGCTATTTCTACTTCAATTTATGGGTTTGTGGCATAACTCCATCCAATGAACAATAAACCAAAGTTCTTCTAGGCTTATAATTCATGCAAATTAGACAAATACATAAAATTAAAATGTTGAATAGCTTCAAAGCTATTATAGATAGTAGTTTCATTCAAACATCACTTTATAAGTTTGGGACATGGCCACATCCCTTGAACCAAGAACCAAAGCTGAGCATTTTAATTTATAAAAATTAGGCTTATACACAAAATTTAGATTATGTTGAACAATGGCAAAGTATAGCATTTCAAACTGTTCTCATTTTGAAGGCACCCAGACAGATTTGCTTTGAAGCAAATATTATTTTCTAGTTTTCTTTATATTTCTGTCCCCTCTTGACCTATTGCCTCTTAATTTGATACACATAATCTATGGGTCTTGGAAATTTGTCCCATAGAATAATATATAACCTGGGGGTCAAAGGGCAAGGTCAAATCCTTGATGAATTTTCTGCTGACTCATCAGTTTTCACATATTGGCTTATACCTTCTCAATGATGCTTTGTAGGCGCAGGGCTACTATTAATTGTTAATAGGAAAGTATTTACGGGCTTTCAATTCGTATGGTTTATTTTAAACCTGAGTGAACTTGAAAGGTCAAACTGCATACATTCCTGTTGATTACTATGTAAGTCAAAAGGGGATTGCAATGCTAATAACCACATTTTCCACTTCTTCTCCAAGACAGCTGGCCCGGATTCAGTTCAAACTTGGTGGGGTTGTACATCAGGTAGTTTTCAAATAGTCATGTTCCAATGATTTTTTGGGGGGGGGGGGGGGCAAAAGGGGGTGCATTTTTGCATTCCTACTGATTACCATGTAAGTCAATGGAGTCTGCAATGGTAGTTCACATTTGACTTCTTCAAAACCTGAAACTTTGGTAACAGATACTTCATAGATTTGAGTAAGTTTTTACATATGTTTGTGATGACCTTCAGATCATAAGTCAAAGTCACAATGCCTTGCAAAATAAAGTGGTTTCCCTGCCACATCTTTGTTTGGGTATGATTCAAGTCCATCAAACTTTGTCATCATTTACACAGGTGATACTTCCAGTAATTTGATAAGAGGTGGCCTTGAGGTCAAAGATCAAGGTCAAACTTTCTGCAGAAGAATGGTGGCCCTCTTACAGTGGAGGTGCCTGCTCAGGGGATGCATAATGTTTTTTGGACGAAAAACTCACTTCTAGTTATTATTATTATTATTATTATTATTATTATTATTATTATTATTATTATTATTATTATTATTATTATTATTATTATTATTATTATTGTTATCATCATCATTATCATTATTGTCATTACGTCTACTGTCAACCAAGCTATTATAGTAGTAAACTTTACTGACTTATCGTGTATTAGTCATTATACAGTATCACTGGAATTATTATCAATTCTTGTAATCAGAGGGGACACATAAGCCTGTACAGGTTTCAGTCCCCATCACATTGTTTTGTATTTATGTGCAGTGTATACATGTATATATTTTTGTATACATTTTGTGACAATAAATATAAACTACAAATGCAAACATTTATTTAAAAACATTTCAATACATTCTTTGTATGCATTATGGGATGATAAATAGACTCTGAAGATGGCAGGAGTTTGATTTGAAAACATCATTGTCAACACTTCATTAAGAATCGGTGTTTTGGCAGGTGCGCAGTCTGACCTGCACCTTCTGCAGTTGCAGCTCTTATTTAGGGCCACCCCTGTTGCCAACTAAATGGTCTCATATTGCAAATGCACTTAAAGTTCAGGTAAATTTATTACAAAAATAGGCTCTTGCATCATGAAAAGGTGGTATTTAGATAAGGGAGATCTGTCACAACAGGTGACCTATTGAGGAGTTTCCACTGTATGCATTTAAAGTATGGCATGATTACCCATTATGATTGATGAGCAGCCCCCCATTCCCCACCCCCCACCCCACCCCACCCCCAAAAAAGGGGGAGGGGTGAGAGAACCCGCATGCACAGAGGCTGGCTTTTCTTGTCCAAGGCAAGGGTACCTGTGTGAAAATAATTGTAAAAAAATTCATCAGTGACACATCAAACTGTTTTTTCAGAGATACAGAGAGACAGATATACAGGTGTGAGAAGCTGCCACAGGCAAGCAAAGAAGAAAAAGATAAATTGGAGCAATCAGGGAAAACAACCCAGTCAGACCAGTCAGGAAAAAGCAAAGAAGACACACAAGATGACAGGTTAGTCTGACACTCTATGACTCAGAAGTATATCTACACTGTGTTAAACTGATGACTGGTGAGTGGCTTCCATAAAGTGCTTGTGAATGAATTACCAACATTTTTGATGTGCCAGGGGGCCCTGCAAACTGAAAGCTACAACGTTTTCTTGACACCCAGAAAGTCCTAGTAAATGATATACACATTGCAATTGCACACTTTAACACATGTATTAGTACGTGTATGTGTACATGGACATCTGATGTGACCTATATTTTGACAAGTTGACAGCTGAATATGCCTTATTAGAAATGTGTATGAAGTTATACATCAAATAAGATGGTAGCATATATTTTGTAATTTCCTCATGTTTATGTGGCATTTTGAAGTATGAACAAGGTTCTCCACTGGTTAGTCAAGCAGGATGGCCCACATTTCTGTCCTATGGTGGCCCCCTGCTATAATTTTACACACTAGAGAAACATTTCTGGCCCCTTGCTTAACACATTTTATGTTCATAAAAATATGTTGTAACTGTACAAAAGTTTCTCCAAAATGATCATTTTTGCTCGTGAAGTCTTTTTCGGACCTTAAAGTTACTCCAAAATTTATTTTGGCATTTTGTCAGTATTAAAGTAAGTTATTCAATTGATGAAAGAAATGTTTTCGTGCACAAAAAGTGTGTAATACTATTTTAAGATGATGGTTTTTTATCACCTTGTCTAAAGATTTTCTTGTGGAGAACACTGATAGAGCAAAAATATGTCACAAAAGCTATGTATGCAAGACATATTGTACATATAATACAAAAAAGAAATAATAACTGAGCATCCCAGAAGATATAATTGACACATTTTAAACTTCTACTCAAAAAGCGTTAGCTGGATTCGCATAAAACTTGGTAGGGGTGTACCTTGGGTGGGTCTCTACCAAGTTGTTCAAATGGTGACAGTTCAGTGAGTTCTTAATTTTTTTTGTTCATTTCTTTTAAATCTTTAAAAATCTTTTGCTCTAAAACTTGCAAGCCAATTGCTCTGAAATTACATAGAGACACTTGTGGAGACTCTTAGACCTTAATTTCTTCACCATATGGTCCTGTGACTTTTTCTCTTTTCAAGAATTTTGGGGGTGTTTTGCTATTTTTGACTTCTCCAAAGCTGCCACTTAGATTCTCCTGAAACTCAGTGTAAATGTATATTGTGCAATAATCAAAGAAATGGGTTCACTTGGTAATGATATTCTGTATCTCTGATTTTTAACAAATTTTTCAAGTTAGGTAAATATTTTTGATGCATACATTGCCATTGATTACAATGTAAGTTGATGAGGATAGCAATTGTAAGTCACATTTTTAAATTCTCCAAAATTGTGAACCAGATTAACTTCAAACTTGCTTGAGATGTACCTTGGGTTGGTGTCTACCAATTTTGTTCAAAACGTCATACTCCAATTATCTTTGGGATTTTTTTTATGAATTTTGTTGTTGAATTTTGTTTGGACAAAATGTTCTTCAAAACCATTGAGCCAATTGCTTTGAAATTGTATAGGGATACTTCTTTGGACCCCTAGAGCTTAATTTATTCACCAGGTGGTGCTGTATTTTTTTCTTTAAATTTTTTTTGTGTTTTTTCTTTTCGACTTCTTCACCAAAACTTTTTCATACATTCTTCTGAAATTTTGTGGAAATGTAGCTTGTGGAAGGGTCAAACTACAGTGTTCACCAGTGATGATATTTCGCATTTATGATCTTCATTTTTTATTTTTATCCCCCGCCCACGAAGTGGGGGAGGGGATATGGTAATTGGCACCATCCGTGTGTCCGTCCATCCTTCCGTCCGAAACAAATTTTGTCTGGCTCGTATCTTCTACATTATTAATGCTACCTCTTCAAATTTTTTGTGGTGGGTAGACCTTAGGTAGTAGGTGTGCATAGGCATTGTTTTGTGTGGCTAATTACTTGCATTAATTAATTAATTAACAAAGTTTGTTAAGCAAGACAAATTTTGTCCGGGCCATATCTTCTAAACTATTAATGCTAGCCCTTTGAATTTTTTATGGTAGGCAGATCTTAGGTAGTAGGTGTGCATAGGCATTGTTTTCTGTGGCTAATTATTTCCATTAATTAATTAATAAACAAAGTTCATTAAGCAAGCTCAAGCTACAATACAAATTTTGTCCGGGCCATATCTTCTTAACTATTAATCCTATCCCTTTGAATCTTTTATGGTGGCTAGACCTTAGGTAGTAGGTTTGCATAGGCATTGCTTTGTGTGGCTAATTACTTTCATTAATTGATTAATTAACAAATTTCGTTAAGCAAGCTCAAGATTTGTCCGGGCCATATTTTCTAAACTATTAATACCAACCCTTTAAAATTTTTATGGTTGCTAGACCTTAGGTAGTAGGTGTGCATAGGCACTGTTTTGCATGGCTAATTACTTTCATTGATTAATTAATTAATAAATTTCATTAAGCAAGCTCAAGATACAATACAATTTTGTGTGAAGCATAACTTTGCAACTAAAAGTGGTAACCCTTTAAGATTTTCAGCGTTGGTAGACCAGAGGTAGGAGGTGTGCATAGGCAGAAATTTTTTTGACTAATTATTTTCCTTCATTAATATATTAATTAACAAAGTTCATTAAGCAAGCTCAAGATACATAAAGTTGCTTGTGTTTCTCTTCTTTTTTTTTTTTTTTTTTTTGAGCAGATAACCAAGAACTCCAGGATCCTTTTCAAGTAAACTTGTTTATTTCTTATTTCAGCCAACTTTATTTTAAGTCCTACATGTTAAGGAAGATGTGAATAGCAAACAAACTCCTTCTGCACTGGTTCACCCTCATAAGGAGGGGGGTTCAGTGGCTACTTGTTAAAAGGGGGACACATAATGCATTTAAAGGCTCTCTGTATTTATTTCCATATTACCACCAACAGAAACCTTTCGCATTTTACCAACTATAATATACCAATGTACATCATGTGCATTTACCACCATGATTACTCTGGGCGGGGGATATGGCTAGCGTCAGCGGCTACTTGTTTAATTTGGGTACTTACCAGTCAATGTGAACATTCCCATTGATAACATGCAAGCCAATTGGGATTGCAAAGGTAAGTCACATTTTTTACTTCTCAAAAACTGTCATCCAGAGCCACTTCAAATGTGGTAGGAATGTACGTTGGGTGGTCTCATCGAAATCCACCCTCCATGCCACAATATACCTTGTCGAACCTGCTCGTACCTCAAAGTACAGATAACATCAGTTGAAGAACCACTTGTAGGTCTTGATGTGTACCTTGCCTCTCAAAGCAAGTTTACTCTAATTCACCTTGTCTCTTTCATGCAGGAAATATTTATTGCACATATAGGTATATAAATGTACATGTGTCTTATTTATGGCAATAAAGTATGTAACTACAACATTTGTGTACTGTGGTTTATTGTACAGTGGATCTGATGTGACATGGGGTTGCATCTGTACAGTTATATTTTGCCATTTGGTTATGGTACAATATTGTGTTGCCTGCTATAAGTAGACCAAGCTCCAAATGTGGTCTGCTCTGGGACTACAAGAGTTTATTTATGGTGAAGGTAGTGAGTATACAATGTCATCCACCTGCTAAAGACTGTACTTATATATACATGTATGTTCTGATTTTTATATTTGCTGGGGAAAACACAAGACAGAGAGGCTGGAGGCCTGCTTTGCAGACAACCATCTTATGGACTATCAAACCAATCAGGAAGTTGATAGTTATCATCTTGGCCATTGGTGCTAAGTAGTCTCATAACATTGTAGTCCGTTACCAAATGTAGACCAATGATTTTTGGACATGAACCACTTTTTCAGCGCTAAACCAGGGATCATGTTAAAAATGTAAATCAAAGTTATTTTATGTCAAAGTCAAAACACAGGCAGAGTGGAGTAAAAAAAACCCCAAGATCAGTCGGTTTAGCAGGCAAAGTATTGTGGTGTAGACTACCAGAATAGATAGGGTCAAGAGGTGAAGGTGAAATGCCAAGACTTGTACCATTCCCTGTTAATGTAGAAATGGAAGACATAACAATAGTTGAAGAGAATTTTAGAGAAAGGCTTGCAAATCTTAATCCTGGGAAAGCCCCTGGACCAGATATGGTTTCTGCAAGAATACTGAAAGAACTTTCAGATGTATTAGCAAAGCCATTGTCAATTATATATGAAACGTCATTAAGAAATAAGGTAGTACCAGATATTTGGAAGAAAGCTAATATCACTGCAATCCATAAGAAAGGAAGGAAAGACTTGCCTGCCAATTACCGCCCAGTGAGTCTTACAAGTATTCCTTGTAAAATAATGGAGTCCATTATACGGGATAGAATAGTAAGTCACATAAAAGTGAATAATCAGTTCAGCAAACAACAATATGGATTTATCGGAGGCCGTTCCACAGTATCCCAGTTACTTAAAGTATTGGATATGTGGACAGAAATCGTAGATAGTGGTGGTCAAGTTGATACAATTTTTATGGACTTTATGAAAGCTTTTGATAATGTCCCACACCATAGACTTATAGGAAAATGTGAAACATATGGATTAAACATGGAAATTGTTAGTTGGCTGAACAGCTTTCTTTCAGACAGGACCCAGCGAGTGTTTGTAAACAGCACAGGATCTAAAAGTACTTCAGTAACAAGTGGTATACCCCAAGGATCTGTGTTGGGGCCAACATTGTTCATTATTTACATCAATGACCTTTCAAATATTGTTCAGTCCAATGTATTTTTATTTGCGGATGATACGAAGATATTCCAAAGAATTGCAACTGTGAATGATATGGAACTGCTTCAAAGAGATTTGGATGCACTGTGTGAATGGTCAAGAAAATGGCTATTATTGTTCCATCCAGACAAATGCAAAATATTAAGCCTAGGAAGAAATACTTTGGAAACTTCATATACAATGAAAGACACTGATGATAATGTTAACCTTCAAAGGACTAGAGAAGGAAAGGACCTGGGTGTTATCATAGATGAAGAGTTGACATTTGAAAAACATATAAGTGAAAAAGTTAACCTGGCAAACAGAAATATGGGCATCATTAGAAGAACTTTTCAATTTTTAGACAGAACTACTTTTAAATATCTATATAAAGCCCAGGTTAGACCACACTTAGAGTATGCTAACTCAGTGTGGAAACCGTATAAGGCCAAGGACATTGATCTGATTGAAAAAGTACAAAAGAGGGCAACAAAGCAAATACCGGGGTTGAGAGATATGTCGTATGAAGAAAGACTGAAGAAATTGGGACTGTGTACATTGGCCTACAGAAGACTACGAGGGGACCTCATCGAGGTGTATAGGATTTTAAAAGGATTAACCGACCCAGAAACTGCACCCAATTTAAATTTGATTGGAGAAACAAGCACTAGGGGAAATGGGAAAAAACTTCTAGTCTTAAGAGCAGAAGGAGGTCATAACTATAGGCAGAACTATTTCACTCTCCGTGTATCAAAGATATGGAACAATTTACCACGTAATGTTGTGTGGGCAGAGTCACTAAACTCATTTAAATCAAAGTTGGACAAACATTTTCATAACCACCCATTGAAATGGGACTATAAAGTCAAGGACACCTTTACAGTATAAATTTAATATTATAAGAGCTAGATAGGACATGTTTGATATGGATACAGAGGCTTATAAGCCTAAATCCATTATTTCTGTATTGTATTGTATTGTAAGATCAACTAGTCCATGTAGGTTCTCAGTAGAGGGCTATGTAGTGTGCCCAGGGCTGCTGCTTAATTCATAGTCTGGGGATGACTTCAGTGTCTGATACAAAATCCCTATTGTGGGGCCTAGAACTTGTTACTGTATGGTGTTGTATTAACATTTTCAGGTAATGCTTACTCTGGAAGAGTCCCATTATATATTGTACATTATATTCATTTGACGAATTAACCTTCCCTTAACAACAATCACACATATATTTTGGATACTCCCTCTTCAAAATATTCAGTCGACTTGGCTGACATTTTGAAAATTGTGGATTCTGCATGCAATGGTTTGTAAATGAGTATTGGGATGATTGGGGGGGGGGGGGCTATGATAAAATAAACCAAAAGTATACATGTATATATTTTGCAAATGTTTTAGAGCATCAATAATGATATAATATACATGTATACTGTGGCTGCAATTCACTTTGGTGTCCAAATCAAATGTATTTTTCTGCAACTGTCCTACAATCAGTGCATTGCGCAATGTTCAAAATGGCGCTCACCACGTGGCAGCTCAAGGTATAATGTCACATTTGGATTTGTTACTAACAATGATAAATGCTTCAGACACAACTGAGTGGGCAGATTAAAGTTAACAGGGCGTGACATTAAGGACTGGTCGGTTGTCTGGGGCAACCAAATTTTGAGTTCTGTGGGATTTTAACCCACTGGTTGCCCCAAAATGTGGAAAAAGTGTCTGGGGGACAACCAGACAAAAAAACCTTTATGTCGACCCCTGGTTAAGATAGTAAGTCATGTTTTAAATGTACGTGAATGACCATTTGTCCCTGGTAACTCAGAGAACAGACACCTGGAACCTTCCAAAATATTACGATAAGGATCACTGAACAACTAGGGCTATGCTGTTTCACCAAACAACTGTGACCATGCATGCAGCTATGCTGTTTCCCCAGCCCAAGTTAACCCTCCAGACAAGTTGGAATAAAATGCTGTGTTTGAGTTGACTTGACTGCAAAATAACGGCACACAATGCCCACTTTTTTTATAAAATCTTTCATCCTGGGTCAATCAATTTTTATTGGGGAAGCACAGCTTGAAAGTACTTTTCTTCTTTCTTTTTTCTTTTTTCTTTTTTTTTTTGTGTCCATTAATTTTAGGTTTGGGCCTTTTTAATAAAGACTGTCAGGTTACCGGAACCACATATATATTTTTGTTACGCCTTGGGTAACTTGGGACATTTGTTGAAACATGATTACACTGGATGTTCTTTCCTTTATTACACATTACCTCCTGTGACGTCAGTTTAATTTGTTACCTGGGCACAGCCGGAGGCACTTGTGTATAATTAAAATACTTCTTTCATGACAGGTTTTACTGCACCTCACTGTATGTATGGCACATCAAGGTACATATTGGAAGAGAGGCAATGAAGTATTCAACTGTATCGTACTGAGATGATTTTTTTGTTGGGACTAGAACTGCTTCAGATTAAGTTGAAGCAGACAAGATTGTAATGATATAAAAATTATAACTGCATGCACAAAGTCTTCTAACTGGCAGCATTTTTCATAAAAAATTCTACAAACTTAATGGCTGTGGCCTAAGGATGGGTTACCTGTGATTCATTGAAATATTAATTCATGTAGACAGTTTGCTTCACTGAAGGGTGATCATGATATATATCATCACTCACAAATTGTTGAAAATTTAGGCACAAAAGTGTGAACTATATTAGCTGTAAAATGAAACTCGTGTACCTTTTTCATTTCAATTCAGACCATGCCTACCAAACCTATATGCAGGCTTATTGTTAAAATTGGGTACCAATTCACAGCTTCACTCAACAAAAGAATTAATTAGCTCTAATACCAGACTGAGAGACCTAAATGTTTATATGCATCAAAACCTATAATGTACATCTGAGTGATTGTCACTAGGAGCAAAAATAATTAGGCTAAGCATAAAGGAAATATATTAAAATAATAAAGCTTAGACATGAAACTTTGTACAAAGGGTCAGCTGTAATGCTCCAGGTAGCAACCAGTAGAGCACAGGACCATCTTTGTCCTCTTGTTGACTGGTTATGGAGGTATACAACACCTTTCCAATGCATACATGCTTTTTTATAAAGTTTAAAAACATGAAAGATAAAAGTCATGTGGATAGTGCTTTGGCTATGAAGGTTATGGAGTGATTCATAAATTGTTGTGTGTGTGTTCAGAGCTTTATAGAACATAGATCTGTATGAAAAGCTATGTGAAACTGCTAACAACAGACAGGCCATGGTTGATCCTGTCCTAGGATGACCGTTGTTTTTAACCTGTACCCTGTATGCATGGCCTGGTCCCAGTGAGACCCTGTGACTGAACTGTTGGCTGTCATGCAAGGTGACCGACAGATGATGAATTCTTAAACACTGAGGTTTTGAGACGAAAGTTTTTGTTGTTTGTCTAGGTTGGTGTGTATGCTTTAAGCCACAATTATCCAAGTGGGTCTTAAAGTTATACAGTAGTCCCTCTTTTGAAAGACCACTCCTTTGGGAGACCACCTCCTTTGAGAGACCACAGTTGTCAGGTCTTTCTGTTGTACTTTCCATGTTATTTATACCTCCTTTGAGGGACCACCTGCTTTATGTGACCGCCTTTTGGGTGGCACTGGGGGCGGTCTCTCAAAGGAGGGACTACTGTAATGAATTGGCTTTTAGTTCAGGAGACTATGGGTCCAATTCCCAAAGTCAGTGATCTTGTTTCTGTTGTATTGGGGGACCTGTATGATGTTACCTTTCTTGTACACATCAGACACAAATAGCCTCAACAATATATTCTATGCCTTTCTGTCCACTTCACAAGATTTAAATGATTTTGCAGTCATGACATAAGAATGCCCTATACACAGTGCAGTTTGTTATTCAACTCATTGACACTTTATGAAGTGTGGATAGCGAGATTTGGAGCTGATAAATGTTCTGGAATCAGAAAAGTGAAAATCTTAGTAAGACAAGTGAAATGCTGCATAATGCCATTGAATGTGAACAGATGGATACTGAATTAAGTGCTTTACCTCACAAAAGGTCAGATGGCTTTGTTTCATCATACTCTTGCATCCATTCTGTCAAGTCTTATTGTGTCAGATGGCTTTGTGTCACAATACTAATATATCCATTCTGTCAAGCCTTATTGTGGCAGATGGCTTTGTGTCACAATACTAATGTATCCATTCTGTCAAGCCTTATTGTGGCAGATGGCTTTGTGTCATAATACTATTGCATCCATTCTGTCAAGTCTTATTGTGTCAGGTGGCTTTGTGTCATAATACTATTGCATCCATTCTGTCAAGTCTTATTGTGTCAGATGGCTTTGTGTCACAATACTGTTGCATCCATTCTGTCAAGTCTTATTATGTCAGGTGGCTTTGTGTCACAATACTAATGTATCCATTCTGTCAAGCCTTATTGTGGCAGATGGCTTTGTGTCACAATACTATTGCATCCATCCCGTCAAGCCTTATTGTGGCATATGACTGTGTCACAGTACTGTTGTGTCCATCCTGTCAAGCCTGACAATTACAGATGGCTCCATATGACAAGAAACTTGGATCTATTTTTTCCAATCGCCGTTGATTGGATGCATTAGCCTCACAAGAAAGGAATCAGGAATCTGTCATGAAAATCATAGTTGGCCATATGGTTCTATATGACTAGAACAATGCGTCCATCCCACCAAATCACAAGTGACACCATGTGACAAGAACAAGGGACTAATTCCTTGTAACTAGAATGGGTCAGATGGCACAGTATGGCAGGGATGTTGGATCAAATTTGTGAAGGGGACTCAATTGGACAAGAACAATGGTCTAATCACTCAAATTACCTGTTATGAACTAGAGCATTGGAGGCATTTCTTCAGGTGACCATAACACAGTTTTACCCTACTGCATAATGTATCTGCTCTCTGCTCAGATTACCATATGATCCATGTGGCGAGACTAATGGACCCTGTCCCATATACCTGGTAACAAGAACAAAGGGTCAGTTGGCTGTTCTCCTCTATTATTCCATTAGTTGGCCATGTTTGATATAAACAGAAACTTAATTACCGGTAATCTAAATCTGTGAGACAAGAACAGCGAGTCCATGTCACCAAGTCACAATTGATAAATAAATCAAACATGTTCTGAGTACTTACCTGCTGAAGACCCTTTAATTTATTTGGCCTAATACAGCCTATGTCAAAACTCTACAGAGAAATGTGTGCAATATGGACAATAGTACTTCCAGATGTATATAGGTTAGACAGGGACAGGTTAGCTTATGGAGCGTAAAGAGCTTGGACTGTGGAATAGGGTAATGACTACCAGGAAGTGGTTCTGGACAAAAACCAAAAAAACATGAATACAATACAATAAACCATGTGGCAGAAACAAAGGATCAATTGCAAAAGTTATGTGTAGCAAGCAGAAATGGGGCTATTGGCTATGACTTTATACACAAGAACGACGGACCATTGTAGATATATGGTTTTATGTAACAGCAAAATCACTGACTGGTAAATTTTCTAAATGGCAGAAGAAAAAAAAAAGAATAAAATAAAGTAATCTTACCAATTAGTCAAATTGGTCTTTATGGCAGAAACGATTCGATAGGTCATTTTTAATTCAGTGTTGTCGCTTCTTAAGTGTTGAATGCTTGAATACTTTAATGAGAATAGATGGTAGTGGTAAGTTCTGATCTGCTCAAGCATGGATGACTGTATATCTATATTGGAGTGGTTTCACTCAGATATTGTTATCTGTTTGAACATGTCTCTGGAAACATTCTCGTTCTTTTGGACAGCTTTGACATAGGTATAGATATGTTTCTCACCATTTAACAGGTTCCACTCTGTAAGTTTGAATTACTCACGTACTGGTAAATGTGTGTACGTAAGTGGTTCCAATCTTAATTCTTGGACTGCTCAGATATTGGTTTCTGCATTGACATGTGAGTGTAGATGTATGTGATTCTATATTGGGTTTTATTTGTTTGTTTGTTTTTGTTTTTTTTTTTGTTTTTGTTTTTTTTTTTTGTTCTACCAAAACACTGGTGACTATGTCTTGATACAAGTGATTCTAGTCCTGTTCTTTTGTTCCACTGAGACATTAGTAACATATATGTATGTACATATATATGTATGTGTGTGTACATACATACATACATACATACATACATACATACATACATACATACATACATACATACATACATACATACATGCTAAAAGAGAAATTTTGGATTAATGAGGAAACAGCAGTTGTATAAATTTATAGGTAACAACCAATCAGCATCTGCTTGCAACATTCTGGCTAGTATTAGATCCAAATGTATTGTTGCACATAATAGTATGTTTGCGCATACAGCTTGGGAGATGTATAAATTTTGAAATTAGAGTTTGAGACCTTCTGTAGTTTGCTTTTAGAATTGTTACATATGCATGTCTGTGTTTCCTAACAAAAGTTGTGGTACATATGGTGTATCGGGCTTAACTATACATGCTTTGTAGACAAGAAATCAATAATGTACATGTTTAGTGGTGCAGACTTGTTACATGTGTGCATCAGCACAGACAAAACCTGGGCACAGAAGTTCCTTATATGTTTACAGCTTGCTGGCTAGGAAAGCTACTTCTAAAGGTACAGCTGTAGGAATTGTATCATGTATCATGTTTTAAGCAGATTCACTGGCCTGGGCATGTAGTATTCAGTTTGGTTGTATCAGTACTACCTGGGCATGCAGTATTCAGTTTGGTTGTATCAGTACTGATATCTCTGTGTACATACAGGTGCTGGTAAAGAATGTATTCTTTGTTTGGCAATGAATTACCCATTTTTAGAGTGAAATCCAGAGATAGTGATCCATGGTAGGTCACATGTCATCCCCATGGTCTATTGACCAATCAGATTGTTTCCAGCCTAAACTCCTTTTTCTTCCATGGTCATGTGTACTTGGGAGAATGGCAGCTGTGGAACAGGGCTGTCGTCCATTTTGGAGATTTTAGCAAAGAAGAATAGGAGAGGTCACAATTAGATAGATATACAGTGTGTACCTCAATACACAACTGGATACACAAATATTTATCAGGGCTAGAGTTGTGTATTCCAATTGGTTTGATATTAAAGTAACCCACAATAAAATGGTCACCATTGAAGCTGTGGTTATATAATTTTATTGAATATTTCAGCTATCTTTAACCCACAATAAAATGGTCACCATTGAAGCTGTGGTTATATAATTTTATTGAATATTTCAGCTATCTTTAAACAGTTTTTGGCTGGAAAATTTGATGTCTCTGTTTGCAATAGTTTTTAAGTTATAAGTGCCTCTGGCTGTGCCCAGGTAACAAATTAAACTGATGTTAAAGGAGGTAATGATTGTGTAAAAGGGTAAAGAACATCCATTTCAAACATGTTCGAACAAATGTCCAAGTTGCCTAAGGCCTAACAGAAATATGTCTGGTTCTGGTAGCTTGACCAACCCTACTGAAAAGGCCCCTCCCTAAATAAATTTGGTGAAACATTAAAAAAAGTTTCAAGCTACCCTCCCTAATAAAAATTCAAATACATTTGATTTGGATATCGAAGTGAATCATGGCCACAGCATATATCATATCATTATTGATGCTCAGAAATATTTGTAGGATATACATTTTTGGTTTCATATATTATTACCGCAGCAAGATCGTCCCATTACTGTGTGCAATTAGTGTTCACAGAAGATTAATTTGTCAAATGAATGTAATGTATAATGCATAATGGGACTTTTCCAGTGTGAGCATTACCTAAAAATGTAAATACAATGCCTTGACATCAGCAGTTGTTGGCAATGGTGGGTCCCAGAATAGGGATATTGTATCAGACACTGAAGTCGCCCCCAGGCTATGAACAAAGTAGCACCACTGGGCACAGCAGTCAAGAATTGCAGAGTCAAAGATGGAGCTTAGTAGAGAAGGTTGCCCCGATAGTGGATGCAGGTACAAAAGTACCAGTGGGTTTTTATGTAGTTGGTAATTAATTTGTAAATTACATTGGAAAATAATGGGAATACACAATCCGGAAATAACTGCACTGCCCTCTACAGCAAGGGCTTGAAATCTTCTACTTTTGTCCTGTCCTAGTGTGTGATTTTATGGTTTGGCAGGAAAATGAAAGGACCAAATAGTTGTTTTCATCATTTCAAATATGCAAATCTACAGCTGAAACCTACTTATTTGTGTTGTTTATACTTTATGACACTTGAAGATGTAGATCTTCATTTTAAACCTTTCCCTTTTGAATTAAGAATGAGTCAACAGCTTTCCTCAGTATGGGTTTAGCACTTAGCGCCCAACCCATGCCAAGGAAAGCTGTTGACCTGGGCCATATTATTTTGATCTACAATTCTCTGTCAAATTGTTTTCCATCACTGTGGAAATACATTTAAAACACTGAAGCAGATGACATTTGACCCCCAGCTAGTTTTGGCTGGCTTTAGGGGGGAAAAGGTTAAGGGAATAAGTCTTCTGATTCAAAATGGCGGCACTGTTTCTGGCTGAGGTAACAATTATAAATCAGAAGTAAATGTAAGTAATATGTTAAACATAGAATAAACAAAATCTTACAATGATGGAGAGTGACTGTGGTCACTTGTTATGTTTCCCGCCACAACTGCAAGCCTCCTTGTCTTAGTTACCATAGTCTTGCCTGGCAAGATACAGGTCACTGCCTGTATGGAGTAGTGGGTTATTACTAGTAGTTTGGAAATAAAGAATGCATAGTACAGGCAAATGGTAATTATTCTTGTAACCAACTTAGGATGCACTAAATGAAGATGACTTAGGTGTTTGCAAACTTAAAATTTTCTAAAAGACACTAATTTTGTGAGAAAAGGGTTTCTAGCCCTGTCTGTGACAGTGATATGCTCATGTGTGGTCAATGATTGACAGACATGAACCCCATGCTTTGTGGCAGGAAATTAATCTGCATGTCTCATATTGTAACTCCCTATCAGCCATAGCACTATCAGCCATGTTAGATTCTCTGTGGCTTTTACTGCTGAATGGGACATAGACAAACCCAGGAAAGATGATATACACTTCTCTGTATACGTAGGTGAGAATGGAAAAGATATTTACGAGATGTTTTGAATGGCATTTCAAAAAGGTTGTTTCCCTCAGCACATGTGCCATGATTAGAATAAATATTGCAGATGGATAATGCTAGTTACACCAGACTTGGACCATTTCAAGACTGCTTATAGAGCCTACCATGTGCTCCTATTCATTAGTTAATTCAATTTAAAGAAACAGTATTTTGTTTTGATTACAACTGGGCAATCTGATTTTTTTTTTCTGCCTGAAATTTTTATTTTTAAGCTCAGCTGACTTGTCAGTCAGCTGAACTTGTAGCATGGTCCGTTGTCTGTCCTACTTCGTCGTCGTTGTCACATTCACATTTTCGACTTTTTCTCCAAAATCTTCAGCCAGATTTACTTCAAACTAGGTTGGGATGCACTTTGGGTGGGTCTCTACCAAGTTTGTTCAAATGGTCATGCTCCAGTTATTTTTGGATTTTTTTATGTTTTTTTTGTTTTTTGTTTTTTGGGAGGTAAATCTTGAAAAATCTTTTATGAAATTGCTTACCCAGTTGCTTTGATATCACACAGGCACGCATCTAGGGACTCCTAGTTCTCAATTTGTTCACCAGGTGATGCTGCAAATTTTTTCTAATTTTTTATGATTTTTGTGTGTTTTTTGCTATTTTTGACTTCTTCTCCAGAACTTTTCGTTCAGATTAAGCTGAAACTTGGTGGATATGTTCCTCATAGAAGGGCCAGACAAAGCTGTTCACTAGATGGCAATGCTAGGGAGTCCTAATTTTTAACGATATTTTCAATTTGGGTATTTACCGGTAAATGCAGCTATCCTGTCGATTACTGTATGTAAGTCAGTGGGCATTCTAATGCTAATTCACATTTTTGACTTCTTCTCTGAAACCTTCATCCAGATTGACTTCAAACTTGGTGGCAAAGTACTTGGGGTGAGTCTCTAGCAGATTGTTCAAATGATTATTCTCCAGTGATTCGTGGATTTTTGTGTGTGTGTGTGTGTGTGTGTGTGTGTGTGTGTGTGTGTGTGTGTGTGTGTTTTTGTCCCCCACCACCAAAGGTGGCATAGGGAGACATAGAGTTAGTGAGGATAGGGGGTCCTCCGTCCGTCAACTTTCTACTTTTGCTATAATCTAAGCTGACAAACTAGTCAGAAGAACCAAAATAGTGATAGGCCGAACAAATTCTCTTTTTATTTTTGGCAGAAGCAAAACAATTTGTATTTTGAGTGGTTGGGCCTATACATATTGGAAACACTATAGTCTGTATTTAATAAAGAATATTTAAAAGGTTGAGAGGACCAGTTTAAAACCACCAGTTGCCTTTTGTGGGTGACTGCCTGTCTCAAGTGAGGAGTGAAATTTGTTTCTTCACATTGGTATTGGAAGCTGAATGTTGATGCTTTAGTAACTCTGGAATCTCTTTGCTGTCATTGTATGGTTTTATATTTATGAATATGGGTCATGTTTTTCTACATAAATGTATCATACTAGAGATTTCCGGGAGCATATCTCTAGAACCCTAAGAGATAGAATACTCAAATTTATACCAGAGATGCATCATACTACCGGCATGTGCGCTGTTTATTGTTTTTAACCGTGACCTATTTTCAAGGTCACAGGGCCCAAGAACATATCCATTGCAGTGTGTCTGGCAGTGTATCTCTAGAAGCCTTAGAGATAAGACAATGAAATTTATACCAGAGATGCATCATACCAAGGGCATGTGTGCCATTTATTGTTTTTAACCTTGACGTATTTTCAAGGTCACAAGGACCAGGAAGGTATAAATTTTTCGTCATCCTAGTTGTGCATCTTTTCAACAAGTGCACAACTTTTGCAAAATATTGTGGCGCGGGGACATAGATCCTTTGGATCACTGTGCACTTGTGTTTTTTTAGGGGGGGGGAGGGGTCAGGAACACTCCTTGGGACTCCTAGTTCTTAATTTGTTCACCAAGTGGTGCTGCAGTTTGTGTGTGTGTGTGTGTGTGTGTGTGTGTGTGTGTGTGTGTGTGTGTGTGTTAGTTATTGCTATTTGCGGCTTCTTCTACAGAACTGTCACTCAGATCAAGCTGAAATTGGTGTATATGTTTCTTGTGGAAGGGTCAAAGTTTTACACTAGGTGGCACTGCTGTGGATTTCTGAACGATTTTTTTTTTTTTCAATTTGGGAACTTATTGGTAAGTGCACCTTTCCTATTATTATGCAAATCAATGTGTATCCTAATGCTAATTCACATTTTCGACTTGCTCTCCAAAACTGTCTTCCAGATTGGAGTTAAACTTGGTAGCAATGTAGCTTGCCTCTGCCTCTATCAGATTTGTTCAAATGGCCACACTCCATTGATTTTTGTTTTTTTTTTTATGAATTTCTTTGTTCTTTTTGGGAGGCAAACCTTTAAAAATCACAAGAGTATATGTATATGTCAACTGATCACAGCACTTTCACAGTCCTCTTGTTGCTGTTTTTGACTTTTTCTCCAGAACTGTGGCTCCAATTAAAGTGAAACTTGGTGGATATGTTCCTTTGGGAAGGCTCAAACAAAGTTGTTTACCAGGTGGAACTTCTGTGAATCTTTTATTTTCAGTGATTTTTTTTCAATTTGGTTATTTATCTGTAAATGCACATTTTCTATTGATTACTATGTGAAACTTGGTCAGGATCTACCTTTGATAAGTGTCTACCTATTTTGTCCTATCCGAAGTTCACAGAAACACAAGTGTGATGAATCTCTAGGCCAGCTGAACATGGGCTGTTCACACAGCCCTCTTGTTTATAATTCCAAATGCCATTTTTCCTCTATACGTTTTTGCAATGACTTCTTTGAAATGCTACATGTCACCAAGTTTTTATAGCATCATCACAAATACTGAGATGGTATTAGTTAATAAACTTAAAGATAAAAGAATCTGCACTCATGTTTGCCAGTGTATGTGTCCTAAGGGAATTGAGCAATTTAAGTGTGAGTTAACACATGTTGATTCTGTCCGTCTGTGCTGACAATGTTTCCATGATGTCTCAAAAGAATACTTATAGCAGTGTCCCCCTGCCCCCGGCCCCATTTTTATTTGGGGGGGGGGGGGGTGAGTATTGGGGATGTTCCTAAGATAGAGCAAAGCCTTATTAAAAACTGGCCATCTCTTAGTAGTTTAAACTTATGAATATTTTAGTTAATTTATTTGATGATAAAGTCCAGTTTTGGTGGCTGAATGACATTTGGGCCTTGTTTTACACCTTCATATGATTCTATACTATGCTGGTCATGCAATGGTTTTTGCATTGTCTGAAAAGTAGTATTGTGGCTGCTTCATAGACTTTAGCCTGAAAAGATGGCAGCTTAAGGCTGTGCATGTAGCGGTATGAAATTAATAAAGAAAAAAAATAACAGGCAGCAGAAGGTAATCTGTTGTTTAACTCTTTCAATGCCCGCTGTGACTTAAGTTGAACTACTTAAAACAATCTGCACTGAATTGTAATAAGGGTACTAGATTCATGTTCCTTGGAAAAGGGTCTTTCATTCAAGTACCACCATGCTTTTAGTTACATGGAATGTATTGGTCCAGGTCAACAGCTTACCTTAGCATGCTTTGGGTATAATGTGCCTAAAGTATGCCAACGAAAGCTGTTGACTCACTCCAAAATATGGCACTGAGAGAGTTCAATATTATTTTCTGATGTGGAAATCATCTCACGTTAAGATGAAAGCAAGAAAACAGCTGAGAAGTATGTGGGTTTTTTTTCCCAAAGATTGACATGTGTGAGCAGTGTTTTTAACAATAAAAATTTTGTTGTGGAGATGTGTATTGATAATAAGTTTTATGTTCAAGAAGAGATGGGTGAACATGTGTAAGAAGCTATCATGTCTCAATGTTCTTTTGATGTTACATGTATATATCTTTTCCCTGACGTGATATTTTATGTTGATAGTTAATGTATTTCTAGACATCCCACACCACTGATATGTGGAGTACAACTACAGATGCTCAGTTTAAATATATCTCCAGGTGTCAGCAAAACATGAATATCTCATCTGAACTTCACCCATGAAACATATAGTTCAGGTGTTCTCTGTTTTGAAATAAGTGTTTCGTCTGGAAGGTAATCATGTGTTCACATTTATTAACCCTTTCTCCTTCAATTAAGACCCAAGTCAACAGCTTTCCTTGGTATGGGTTGGTCTCTAAGCATGCAATGCACCACACTGAAAGCTGTTGACCTGGGGCATGTTATCTTCATAGGGCTCATTACAATTCTTAGGATCATGTTATCTTGATAGGTTTCATTTACAATTCTCATTCAAGTTGTTGGTGCTGGGAAACTTGCATAAATTATGATTAGCAGACCAGATAAAACATGAAATGCAAACACCCGGTGGTCCACAGTTTTTCAAGTAAGGCACATGTAGTTTTCCTCAATAACCAAGTGAATAAATATCCAGATCAAGACCAATGATTGGTAGTATCGCCTACATAAGCACAGACAAAGACCCTGATAACATGCTTGCCCCCCTCTTTCTCTCATAACATGGTAATATATCAATTGAGGTATAAACTTGTAAATTATTTCCGGGAAAATATGACTAGGCAGCCATAATACAATACCAGAGTTATGATGCAGGTTCCTGAGTGTCATACCCTGGTATCTTTCATTGTTTGACAGCAGGTGATGCATTTATCCCACAGATATATGTATAGTTTTTCTAGCTATCATAGTCCTGCATGTTGATACCATTCAGTGGCTTGTGTTGACAAGTTTTGCATAATATCTGTCAGAATTAAGAATGTATAATGGTAACTTTTAAGTTCTGTTGAGCATAGGTTACCAGCTGATTTGATCACTCATCTGTCTCTTTATCCTTCAGTCAATCTTGATCTGTAAACTGTTTGCTTATAAACACCCGGTGGTCCACAGTTTTTCAAGTAAGGCACATGTAGTTTTCCTCAATAACCAAGTGAATAAATATCCAGATCAAGACCAATGATTGGTAGTATCGCCTACAGTATTATGTAATATATGGGTCAAAAAGTGAACACTCTAGCATCTTTAACTTTTGGTGAATCTTCATGACATTTTATGGGGTTGTGGAGGATGTCAAAATCATAATTGCTTGTGATGCTGATCGCACCACATACAGTTTGAACTTATGAACTGAAATCTGTGTTGAAGGACGTAATTATGTATTCCCCAAAGGAGGGGATGCATATGGTGTTTAGTCCTGTCCGCCGCTGCCTCATATCTCTTATTTTTCTTATATGTCTATCCCCTCTTGACCTATTGCCTCCTGATTTGGTACAGATAATCTATGGGTTTGGGACATTTTCCCCATATAATAACATGTAACCTTGAGGTCAAAGGTCAAGGTCAAATCTGTGTTGCATTTTTCTACTGACTTAGCAATTTTCACATATTGGCTTATACCTTCTTAATGATGCATCATAGGACTTAGGTTACTATTAAACATTAATGGGAAAGTAAATAAGAGAATACCAAGAAAAACTTTTCTTGATCACTTAATATAACCCTGCTCTAGGGTAGTGGAGGCAGTTTTCGGTCAGAGGTAGTTTTCAGCCATCCCACCCATTCATTAACCGTATTGCACACACGTTACATAATTCGATACTTTGGTTTCGTGCTGTGTTCGGCAGCTGGATTCCGCTCACAGATAAGATTGTTAGGCCTAGCAGCTCCGGTTGTTTTGGCGAATTTACCTTTTTTCCTTCTCTGTTCATTTCTGTGTGCCGCCATTTTGTTTTTACAACCAGGTTGTAAGGACCAAGAAACAAAAAGTGGTCAAATTTGCGGTAAAGTCATGTTACCCATCAAAAGCAGACGCCAGTTGGATCAGGGGAATTCCAGAACTTTCTTTCAATGTGTCACATGACCAGAAAGTGACAAATTTATCGGGGAGTGTCTTTTAATTCTATCCTATTCTTCCTACCGCTTGAGGCAGTTTTTGGTCACCTTGAATTTATAGCACTATAAGCATATCGGGGTGAGTTATAATGGAGAAGTGATGCTGAGTAGCTCCTAATAAAGTCATCAAACACATTTAAAAGCATGCACAAAAGTTAATTCTCGAATATGAGGTACTGGAGAGCAAATATGATGCAGGCGTCATTCAATTCCAACATGGCAGGTATGCTCCATGAACAATTCCAACATGTAAATTTCAAGCTGGTCACCTGTCAAAATCATCCATTCTTATGTTCTCATGAAATGCATAAACTGTGACAATTAGGTATATTTTACAGTTAGTTTTGCAAAAACTTTTACACAAATAAAAGCATATCTTTGCTTTTCGTCCATAAAGACCTGCTGACCAAAAACTGCCTCCGCTCGCCAAAAATCGCCGTTTTGAGCCCTGTAGACTGTCATGATCCGTACCAAGCAGGAACGCTGCATGTGACATCTATCAGTACACTAACAAATTAGTAGTGCCACTGCAAAGTCACATCCAGAAAATATTTATTAATGCCTCAGGATCTCTGAAGGTATGTATCATTTTATGCTTAAGTGACCGAAAACTGCCTCCACTACCCTACCCCCCTATCAAATCTATCATTCAACGCAACTGGGGCACAATTCAAGCCTCCAGGTATGCTAAAGATCTAGGACACAAAGAAGTGGTCCTGGGTTTCTGGACAACTCAGAATCTTAAAGACATACAGACTCGTACCAAACTGAGATACCAACCAACTGACAGGACAGCTGCAGTCTCCGGCATTGGGGAACAGAACCCGTGTGATACAAAGTCCTGCCGCTACTGCGATAGGCTTATTACCACTGGTAGGGTGACAAGCCTTGTCACAAGTCGTTCATATACAACACCTGCACAAGGTTCGTGCAAACACAACAACCTAGTGTATTTGCTTACCTGCCAAGGCTGCAGTCTCAGGTATGTGGGACAGACCAAATGCACAGTGATGAGGAGAGTGAGTGGACACTTCCTTCACATCAAGAACAAGGATGTAAATGTACCCTTGGGTAGACATTTTTGTCTACCGAATCACTCACCGGTTAATTTACCTTTAACCATTTAGATTCGGGAACATATTCCCCCCCCCCCCCCAGCTGTCACGCACCACAACACTCCGACTAGAAAGAGAAATATACTGGATACACCAGCTGTGCACTACTGAACCCTTGGGCCACAATGTTATGGGTAGATAGACACGCTTGCCTAGTCTTATACTAAAATTTATATTCTGTGACCATCTACCTCACCATAACACGCGGTCAACCACTGCAAAAGTTGACCCATTGAACACCAACAAATCACTTTTTTCACGCTATCTTTGAGATACAAATATGTTTTTACTTCTCTAGCCAGAATGGGAGTGTGCTCTCAGAGTCTGACATGGCTTCTGTCAAGTGTACTCTGTGTGGTAGCACTTGTTTCTTAGTAACCAGGCTCTGGTTACTCTACCCCGTGACTTCATCATGCTTATGAGACGTCATGATAAACCCGTGTATTTTGACGGTTTGACTGGTAGGCTAAGCATGTGTTTAGACGTGCTCCCTAAGTGACGTTGGTTTGACGTCCGTCAGCAACTGTGTTTCAACTGCCACTGATTAGAATCATGTAGGATTCAAAACTGGTCTGGCTTTTTCCTGTTCCTTGGGTTTCTGTCACTGGTCTTGCCTGGTCTTTACTCTTAATAGGAAAGTACCTATGGGTTTTCTATTTGTATGGTTTATTTTAAACCTGAGTGACTTTGAAAGGTCAAACTGTATACATTCCTGTTGACTACTGTGTAAGTCAATGGGTATTGCAATGCTAATTCACATTTTCAACTCCTTCTCCAAAACAGTTGGCCCAGATTCACTTCAAACTTGGTGGGGATGTACATTGGGTAAGTATCTACCAACTGTGTTCAAATGGTTGTGCTCCAGTGGTTTTTTTTTTTTTTTTTTTTTTTAAATTTTTTTTTTTATTTTTGTATTCCTATTGATTACCCTGTAAGTCAATGGGGTCTGCAATGGTAGTTCACATTTTGACTTCTTCAAAACTGTAAGCCATATTCACTTGAAACTTTTGGTACAGATACTCTGTAGATTTTAGGATTTTTCTCATATGTTTGTGGATGACTTTCAGGTCATAGGTCAAGTTCACAATGCCTTGCAGAAAAAAAAAATGGTCTCCTGTCACATTTTTAAATGGATAAGATTTAAATCCATCAAACTTGGTCATCAGGTACCCAGGTGAGACTTCCCTTAAGTTGGCTGAGAGGTGATTTTGAGGTCAAAGGTCAAGGCAAAATTTTCTGCAGAAGAATGGTGGCCCTCTTAGAGGGGTGGCCTCAGGTGAGAGGCGCCTGCTTGGGGGATGCATAATGGTTTTCGCATGAAAAACTCGCCTCTAGTTAATTTCTCAAAAATAATTCAAACGGATAAACATCATGGTACTTCAGACTTACTTGTCAAGCGTGAAAAAGGTATAAGCATAAACATATTGTCCTAGAGGGAGGCTAAAATTAATTGAGAAAAAAAATAATATAGGGTCCTTCTAGAACGTAATGCATATATTAAAAAGCTGTTAAAATAATTTTCTGACTCCTGGTTCTAAGGTTGGTGTGACAGAACTGCAAAGAGTTCAGGTTCAGTACTCTGTTGATTATACAAGTATACACAAGGTAAGGAAAGAAACCAGTCATCACATTGCAGTTTATAAATGTTTTGTTATGCAAGGTTAACCAATTGATATTATTCCTATATCAAACATGTTTAATTTAAGATATGGAAAGAAATAAGACTTGAACCCAAGCAGGCCTGGTCTTTCACTTTCTGTTACATACACAAGATTACATTGATGTGGAGGATAGCTGTATGATTAACTTTGCAATGCTATGTGACATGCAGAGCAGGGTGACATTGTATGACTTGATGTGACATGACGCAGCAGGAGGAGGGTCCAGGCTCTGTGGGTGTGTTGTAATGAGATAGTCTTGTATTGCATCAAGCATTGCCCACTTTCATGTCATCAGTTCCACATATATTCTGCAAAGTGACACTGACAAAGGACCCAAGACATGTACTTTGCACTTTGTCAAAGCAGCAGCCAGTGTTAGATCATACAGAAATATGCAAGCAGTGTGCAGGCAGAAGTGGGCTTCACAGTTTGTCTATTGAGGCACACACATCTAGGCACAAAGTACACCTTTTCCTGTTGAGCATGGACAATTGGCCCCTTTTGCTGTGGCCTTCAACAGAGCAGTTCCTATTACACACAGCTCCACGTGGTCTTGCAGCTCCTTGCTCGCATTACCTTTATCTTTTGTCTCTGCAGCTCTCTCCTACACACATCGTCACCTTGAAGGGTGTGCAGCCAACGGGCCCTTCCTAGCTTCAATGCAGCCTTTCTGCATCTTGTTCCACAGATAAGATTGGGAGAAAGGCCTATTTTTCTTCAGCTGCATCATTGCTGTTTACCTGGGCTGGCTCTCTGAGTGCAAAGAGCCCATGGTGCATTGAATTTATACATGGCAAACTTGACATATTTTTCTCAATAGCTTATACATGTTATATTAGCAGTGACCTTGGTGTGTGCACTGCAGAAACATATCCATGGTTGCAATGCCAAATTGGGCATGTGTCACAGAACTTATACCTTTTATTTTTTTTATTTGCTTATGTATTTATTTATTTATTCATTCCTTCCCTCTTTCATTCATTCAATCATTATGTCTGGGTGCCAACCCAGACATACTGTTCTTTCTTTCTTTCTTTCTTTCTTTCTTTCTTTCTTTCTTTCTTTCTTTCTTTCTTTCTTTCTTTCTTTCTTTCTTTCTTTCTTTCTTTCTTTCTTTCTTTCTTTCTTTCTTTCTAAGGCACTTTAAAAATTTAAATCTTGAATATCTTCAAAACTATAATAGATAAAGATGCCATTCCAAATTCAATACATAGGTTTGTGATAGAGGTGCATCCAATGAACTATGAACCAAACTTGTAGGATTTGAATTTATGTAAATTAGATGATTACCTAAAATTTAAAATTTGAATATCTTCAAAAATATTATAGATAGAGATGCGATTTTAACTTCGGCATATAGGTTTCCTGCCACAAGACAGGAACCAATTGCCATTAGATACCCAAAATTCCAAGTGCGTATCCAAAGTCAAAAACAAAATTACCACAACTCTTCCTTTATGAGTCAAACAGACAGAATTATACTGTGTGGGCAAATGTTTTCTGGCAGTTAGCCATGCAAGATTATGTATCGGGTGCAGCCAGCTTAATGCCCACCTATTTGATTCATATCAGTGCTTCCAATACCCCAATATGTCCATGCAGGCAAGGCAAGGAAGACGTTTGGCACTGTTTTTTCATTTGTCCCTATCATACTATTCCGAGGGACAGTCTCCACTGGGTCATAACAAATTATGCTCCTTTCAGCCTCAAGACAATTCTATGTGGTGCTTCAGGTTGCAATTTAAAAATAACAAAGCAATATTCTTGGCTATCCACAACTTTATTTTAAAAAACAAACATTTTTAAGTCATTGTCAGTACATGATTGAACATGGGTTTGGCTACCAACTGTGTAGCCTTAAGCTAATTTCATCTGTTTTCACACAACCAACTTATTGCAATTTTGTAATAGCCCCACTCTGCCTTGTGACATTGTGGACTATTTCTTCTGCTTGGCTACCAGTACTTTGCTCTGTTCACCAGTTCATACAGTCCACCAGTTTCAACTCCAAGACACTCATCTCAGAGAGCACTGCACTGGGCCCTGTGTTGTACCATGTGTCTGATGCAACCATCCTTTCTCTGCAAGAAGGGTTAATATAGGGTGTCACCCTTCTCCCCAGTTGTTTTCTTTGAATAAAGTATGATCGATGATGACTGGATGTAAAGTAAATGTATATCCATGATAACCATCAGTATGATGCCAGTGTATTTATGATGACTATCTGTATGATACCAGTGTACTGATGATGACCAGCTGTATGATACCAGTGTATTTATGACCAACTGAATGATACCAGTGTATTGAGGATGACCAGCTGAATAATACCAGTGTATTGAGGATGACCAGCTGAATAATACCAGTGTATTGAGGATGACCAGCTGTATGATACCAGTGTATTGAGGATGACCAGCTGAATAATACCAGTGTATTGAGGATGACCAGCTGAATAATACCAGTGTATTGAGGATGACCAGCTGTATGATACCAGTGTATTGAGGATGACCAGCTGTATGATACCAGTGTATTGATGGTGACCAGGGTCACAGAGAAAAATATGTCAATTACATTTCCATGTGATTTTTAGCTGCTGACCACAGGTCGCAGAGCTTATTGGATCACTCTTGTCTGTCCATCCATCATTCCGTCCTTCCCTCCATTAACTTTGCGCTTGTGTCTGCGATACAGTCCACAGTTTTGAAGTTAGTTCTATATAAATTTAAGAACTTATCAAGTGTATGGAAATCTAGGTCAAGTTCCATATTGCTGGCACTACCTACAGTATTATGTAATATATGGGTCAAACTGTGAAAATCTTGTGACCGATCTAGCACCCTTAATGTTTAATAGATCGTCATGAAATTTAGTGGGATTGATGGCAAGGTCAAAATCTGATACTAGTGGTGCCACTTATAATTTGACAGAAATTATGAACCAACAGGTGTGTAAAGATATAAAATTTGATATATCGAAAAGTAACTGAATTAGACTTACCCAGTTTAATGGATATATAGACCATGTCCAATGCTAGTAAGTTATATGATATCAGTGACTGTAACCTATTTGTGTTAGGTCACCTGCCCTGTAAAGTTGAAAGAGGTGATTTTGTAATGTCAGGGTGTAACTTGGACATCAATGGCAAAGAGAATTGAGCCTCCAGATCAAAATATTTTCCCTGTGGAAGGGTCAAACAAATTGTTCACCAGAGGTGGCACTGCTGTGGATTCCTGATTTTTAATGTTTTTTTTTTTTTTTTTTTCAATTCCGGTACTTATTGGTAAATGTACCTTTCCTCTTGATTACTATGCAAGTCAATGGGCATTCTAATGCTAATTCACATTTTCAACTTCTTCTCTGAAGCCATCAACCAGATTTACTTCAGACTTGTGGCAATGTACCTTGGGTGGGTCTCCACCAAGTTTATTTAAATGGTCACGCTCCAATGATTTTTTTGTTATTATTATGATTTTTTTTCTTTTTTTGACAAATCTTAAAAAATCTTCTCTAAAACCGCTCACACAATTGCTTTGATATCACACAGGAAAACTCCTAGGGACTCCTAGTTCTTAACTTGTTCACCAGGGGCACTGTAATTTCTGCAAATGCAAAGCTATCAACCAGCTTATTTCAACCGCTGCTTAGCATGAGCATTTCAAGTCTTTATTCCCGAGTAAATTGGTGGTCCCGCTGTCATTTATGAGTTTATTCCTGTGATTGCAACTCCAGCTTATGTCGCAAAATTGTTATTCTTTCTGTTTCCCCCAATACATGTCCATTTTCCATTCTTTCCACTAGGGTCCATCTGTGAGGAATGAACACGAGGATGCTGCCATGTTGATTGCATTGCCGCACAATTTCATTTCTAAATACGCAAGGCATAGGTTGAAAGTATACTGCATATGGATTATTTATTAAATGAGCTGACGATTGGGCAAGTAGTCATGGATGGTGGGAGGCAAGTTCAACTAGTTTTGATGCTCTGTGCATCTCATCAGGAACTGTTGAAAAAAACACTAGTGGCCTGTTTATACTTATATAGCTACAGTGGTTTCTATGTGAAGCATGTGCGTGTGTGTACCTAGAACAGTAGCCCCACGTCCATATCTTTCTGGATATGGCATCATTTCAATAAGATCTCTTTTTGAATTGGCCTGGCTTTCCTAATAATGAAAGTTGTTTTTGGCCTATCAGCTGTGGTCAGCTGGTGCTATTTGTCAGGCATTCTAAAATTAGTTCAAGAAGAATGCTGTTCCAATTGCCATAAATAGGGGCATATGAAATGAGTTTCATTTTAATTGTGGTATCTTTGCAGTTTTTTTTTTTTCCATGTTTTAACACTTTCGATGGTAAAATTGAGTTGTAAATAGCATGGGGAGGTGAGCTGAGACAGTACAAATTTGTAAAATGGATTATTTATTAAGCACATTGTTAACAGAATAAATTTACCTTCCTTAAATTGAAATCAATGATATTTATTCTGTGAAACTTTGGTTATATTTTTATTGCTAGTTCAAGAATAAATGCCAGTGTATGTCGCAGTCTATGTTGTACTACGTGCTTGCTCTGCACGAGTACCTTTGATCAAGGATGTGGGGATGAAGATGGGGAATGCTAATGGTTTGCACAAGAAGCACACAGTACAGGGTTTGTTAACATTTTAGCCTGTCAGAGTGGCCAGAATCACAGTTTATGAAAAAGGATGTTTCCTGAAACTCCAGGTAGAGTATAAATAAACACATCTTCATGGAAAAAAACACATATTATGGTAATATATATGATACTATTGGTCTGCACTAAGCCATAAGCGGCTTGAATCATGAGGCTGTATGCATGCAGCTGTTTCCCGTATGATTCCAATTATCATGATTAAAATTAAGTACAACTTACAAGTACTTAAAGAAAAATGTAGCTCCCAATTATATCTTGGGCCCTTATGTGGGGCAAGGAAGAAATGTGGCCCCAGTCTATATATAAGAAGCTATATAGGTGTGGGCCACATGTGGGAAAAAGGCAAAACCCCATGTACTGGGGTGTGACTCATACAGGTATTTGCATATGGTGCAACTTAAGTCAGTAACTTTCAAAGCTGAGATTCCATGGGGAACTATTACTGGTCATGTGGCATGTAGAGCTTCTTGGTCAGACATATTACTTGACTGGTGTGGACCTATCTCTTCTTGGTCAGACATATTACTTGACTGGTGTTGACCTATCTCTTCTTGGTCAGACATATTACTTGACTGGTGTGGACCTATCTCTTCTTGGTCAGACATATTACTTGACTAGTGTGGACCTATCTCTTCTTGGTCAGACATATTACTTGACTGGTGTGGACCTATCTCTTCTTGGTCAGACATATTACTTGACTGGTGTGGACCTATCTGTAGTTATCCTGTCACGCTGACAATAAGACTTAGCCAGAAACTATATTTTGGTACCACACACCATCAAGGATAGCTGTAGACCTGCCATTCAATCAGTGCAGGTGCCATGTATAATTTTTTTTAAAAGTTAAAGTCAGTGAAGCAGGGAAGAATTTATACGGAGCTGCATGTGAGTTGAAATGGCTAAAAGTCACACCATTAACAAGTGAACCCTTTCTTGGTTAAACCAGTCTGCAGCCACCAGTAATTTCAAAGGTCTGCACCATCCATTTTATTAGATGTTGTCTTTTCTTAAAATAATTTCAATGAAAATTTCAGGGAAAACTTACCAGGACAACGTGTCAATAGTCAACAGCTTTGCGTGACACCTGCTGAGTGCTGTGTCCAGGATGCGTCCAGGAAAGCTGCTGATTGAGTCCAATAATACGACTTCTCAGCGATCAAAGACCCATCACCAGTAACTTCCTGTTAGCACATTGCACTTGGTATTTATTGGCAGAAAAAAAAGTTTAGGATAAGAATTGACCTCATCTAGTTTGGTAACTTATGTTGTGTCACTGATGACAGGACTGGGGTCACTGAGTGCACAGTGAAATCCAAGGATGAAGGTTATCTCTATGATCATGTGTACCAAAGGATTTTATATTTAATGTCTTTGTACACTTCTTTGCAAACTGGCACAACATTGAAATGTGGTGAAGAATATTAACTCATTCCTTACTATGGTCACAGGCCTTGGCCAGTGGTTCTGGCACTGTCTGGCAAGTCATGCTGTAGCTGCCCTTGCGGCAGCTGCAGCATGACTTGCCAGGTAGTGCCAGAACCACTGACTTAAGACTATAAGCATGTTGGTACTTGAACGAAAGCTCTTTTCACGGAGAATTTAAATATGCAATTGTCGTCTTAAATCGAGGTAAATATACAGGAAAATCAGGGACTGGTATGGAATGAGTTAAAATGAAAGCAAATAATTTGTCACAGAAAAATTAAAACAAGTGAAAGGAGAAGTTACATGTATATTTGGATGTAAAAGTATCTAGCAGCACAGAGAAACTGTTCTGCATCGATGCTATGGTTTATGAGTTGATAATTATCATCTGGTGTTCCTTTTCATTGCATTTTGCTGGCTTTAAGCTGCATATACTCTTGTTGCAGATGGCACTCCCTTGTGGAGAGAAAATTCCAGTAAAAATACTTGATGTAAATTTTTGATAAATATGACAAAATGATGTACCCGAATGAAGTGAAATGACTTGCTTGTCCCTGAGATCTATTTGATCTGTGTGTGCAGAACTGATCCAGAAATTCTGGTACGTGAAAAACATATGGATAGTCTTAGTTTTGAAAATCTGATTCTCAAAGCTATAACCAAAATATGTTTATGAGTCCCTCGTGACATGTTTGTACAAAATGAAACTGGATGTCTCTGATCATAAAAGAAAGCCTCTCCCATGCATGTACTTCTATTATTTTTTCTAGCATTCACTTGATTTATTTAATGTTGACCTATATCAAGCAGATGTATCTGTTGACATAAGAAAAAGTTGTAGACAGCATAATGTTGTTTGTTTTTTTTTTTTAATTTGGACAGCTGTATGACCTTATTTTGGAAGTTGGTAGCTCTGCTGGCTTTACAAAAAAAAAAAAATAATAATAATAAAATAATAAAATTTGAACAAGAAAGAAAGGCCCTATGCATATTAAATTGGAAGGCTTGCATTAGAGTAAACATGTTTGAGCACAATTTGTTGTCAATAGCATGCACTGAAATACAACTATCATACAGAACTTTGTTAAAATCTGAGAACTAATTTATGCATAGATTGCTTTTGAAAGTAATGAACAAGTTAGTTCTTTACTTTCATCATCAAATTCAAAGTCTTGATTGGTTTAACTGTAGAAATATGTTGCATATGGCAGAGTTTTTATTTCTATAAACTGTACAGATTGGTTGCTACATGCTGTAAGGGATCTGTAACGGTCAGAAAATGTACATCCTGGGATTTATGGATATTGCTTCACGATTTCAGAAGTGTCCTATCCAGCTGACAATCGCGTCTCAATATTTGTGACAGGTCACCTTTTAACAGGCTTGCCTTCCAAGTTTTATTTGTATGGTGCATACATTCAAAATTAAAGTTCCCTTTTTTTATACAAAAAAGTACATTTGCTGCAGACATCTGTGGAAGTGGGGCACTCGTGTACACAAAAACATGTCAGAATCCTTTTCTCTTCCAGTGTCAGATCCAACTTTTGGACCAGCAACAGTGAACACAGCTGATAAAATATGAAAGGAGGCTTGCAGTACATTGACCTTTCCAGCATGACAGATATTGCTGGCATCTTTTTCATAGTGCTTTACTGATTTAAAAAAAAATTGGGGTTTATGCCTTTCCAATAGATGCTCATTGCCATTAGGAGCTAGGACTACTGCTGTGTGCCAAATTGGCAAAATAATCCGAGTAAACAGCCAGAAGTTGGGTTTGATGTGATACAGGTCATAAAGAGGAGAGAGGCCCTATTTCATTTTTGCTTTCATCAAGGTTTTTGTGGCAGCAGTTTTGCAGTGGCTTCCCTTTGCCATGATTTTCAGTTCTTCTTGCCATGTTTGTGATACACATTGTTGACTGGTCAATGTTACATTTAGTTCCATACATGTCTTTTAGCCCCCATTCACTTAACTCATTCCACCCTGATAGAAGACCTGAGTCAAGAGCTTTCCTCCACGCATTTTGGGCACAGTGCGCCGAGAGCGTGCCAAGGAAAGCTGTTGACCTTGGGCATATATTTGGCAATGATCTTCCATGCAAGTCTCATCCAAACTTTTGAAACATAATCACTAAATTAGTAAAATACAATCAGCAGATGACATTTGGATATTAGTGGGAAAGAACATCATTAGAGTGGAATGAGTTAAATGGCATATCAAATAAAGATGTTCTGACAGGATGAAACACATCTGCATTTTGGAGCCCTGTGGTATCTGTGATGGAACATTTCATTTCACTCTGGTGGTTATGGTCCCTGTTTTGAAAATCTGAGCAAAGTGGCTTGATCGTCACTGCTTATTTCGTATGTATTTTCGTGTCAAAAATTTGTTGGATCAAAGTATCAAGGAGTAAAGTCATATAAAAGTATCCAATGTTTATGGTGTCTATTTTGAAGGGCAGCATTGCCTGGAATGGGCCATGTGTGTGATGCTCTTTTTACTCACTGAAGAAACCACTGTGTCATGTCCGGCTACCTTGGCTACCTTCATTGAAGAATTAAATGGCATATTTGTGTTATCCATGCCAGGTATGATCACACTGGCCTCAGGGGCATGTTCTATGAAATACACAAGTTTCGTGGTAAACATGCTACCAGGGGCCAATGCGTTCATACCTGGCATCGATGACACAAACATGGTGTTCAAAACTTATATATACATGTCAGGTACATTTAAGATACAAAACAGATCAAGTAGTTCGAATAAGATTATGGGTCGGAAATCTTTTTCTTAAGTTAAGGAGTTAGCTGGCTGTTGAACAGCCATTTGATTTTGACTCACACCCAGGCTTGATGAATGAGAACACAACAAAATATAATTTCAATAATAGTACATTTATATCTGCAGTACATTCTGTACATTTAGAACATACAATGTATTTTGTTGACCAACCAAGAAGCTTAAAAGATGAAGCTCAAGGAATTTTGCACTCAAAGTAAAACTGGGTCAATGGTGCTTCAGTATGACACCCAGAAGCAGTCTTGAAGAGGTGATTTGCCCATGGTTTACAGGCAGCATGGGTTGCACTCAAAATGGTCAGCTTAGCAGGAGTAAGTCAGCTTGGTTTAAACATATCTTATTGTATTCAATAAAAAGATTTACATATTTCTTATGTAATCCAAGATAAGGAAAAAGGGCTTCTCCCTATCAGAATCCTTCTCACTGGGAAGAAAAGACAGTCAATACAGGACAAACAAAACACACAATGGGCACATGATCACCCAGGTTACATAAGCGTTGGCTGAGTGATCATGTGAGTGCTACAAAAAAAAGGGACACTCACTGTTACAAGACAGATACAGGGGTCATAAGTGTTGTCATTTACACACTGAGTCACTTATTTGTAAGTCATTCAGTGCAATTTGCATTAACTTATACCTGATGGCTTAAAACATTTCGTTGCTGCTATAAAATCATGTACTGTGGAAAAAATCTTCATATTGTCAGCAGAAGAGCAGTTTAAAGAACCATACAATACAGATTGTAAAGTAAACAGGGCTAAGGTAGATACTTCAGTGTGTAGTCTAGACCTAGGTATGATGTAAAGTGGACAAGCAAAGAAATAATGCCATGTTGTTTCATTGTTTGAACCACAAGAGCATTTGGGCTAGTGCTTAACTCTAATTTTGAAGAGGTGAGAATTCAGTTGGGAGGCTATGAGACGCAGGAGAGTGTATATAATAGAAAGAGAGTGATTTCCATAATAAAGTAATTCAGAAAGTGTGACAGATCTTTCAATAGGGGGAAGTAAATTAGATTTAAATTCCTTGAGTGTTGATACTTGCTGGAGGTAAAGAGGAAGTTCATTCCACAGTCTAACAGTAGAAGGGGAAAAGGACCTATCAAAGAGCTCAGTGTGAGACTAAAAATGACTGGTCAAGTCTCTGACAAGTTTCGTACCTGGTAGTCTCCCCAACAGGATTTGCAAGAATAACAGAACTCAGATAACTAGGAGCAAGATTGTTTAGGAGTGTACATTAAGGTTAATTTTGATGCTTCCGTGCATTTGGATAGTATTTGCCAGAGTGGTTCTAGAACAGAACCTTGTGGGACACTGGCATTAATTTCACCCCAGCTGGACTATTTGGCCTGGATAATGACAAGCTGATAGCAGCTGTCTAGGTAGTTGGAAAACCAGTCAAGTAATTTATCTGGGATCCGTGGTTCTCTAATTTGTGGAGGAGACCATGATGCCAAACTTTATCAAATGCCTTACTTATATCTAAAAATACCATTCTAACATCTTTGTGTTGATCAATAGCAAGGCAAACTTCATTGATTGACCATGGAATCACCTGGTAGGAGAGATAACTAAGTTGTCCCCCAAAAAACTTGAACACATGTTTGAATACAATCTTTTCAAAATCTTTGCCGGTGCAACTGAGCAGAGATACAGGTCTGTTGTTATTACATCGGCTGCTCCTTTTTTATGCCCCCCTTTGAAGAAGATGGGGCATATAGCTTTGCACATGTCGGTGGGTCGGTCGGTCTGTTGGTCGGTAGACTGTGGTTTCCGCACAATAACTCAAGAAGTTTTTGAGCTAGGACTTTGATACTGTACAGGTGTATTATTCTAGTTAAAAGCTAGGCAAAGTTTGAAGATGGGTGACCTTGACTTAATTTCCAAGGTCACAGTGGTACCTGAGTTAACTTTGGTTTCCGCACAATAACTGAAGAGGCTTTAAGCTAGGACTTTTATATTGCACAGGATTATAGTCCATATTTGGGGCTAGGCAAAGTTTGAAGATGGATGACCTTGACCTCATTTTAAAGGTCACAGAGCCACTTTACTGAATATGGTTTCATGCTTTCTACATGATAACTTATACCTTGGAGCTAGAACTTTAATATTGCACAGCTTTATGGTTCTCTGTAAGGGCTAGGTTGAGTTTGAAGATGGGTGACCTTGACTCAGTTTTTCAGGGTCACAGAGAGATTGTAGAATTCCTGTGGTTTCCGTGCAATAACTCAAGAAGTTTTTAAGCCAGGACTTTGATACTGTACAGGTGTATCATTCTAGTCAAAAGGTAGGCAAAGTTTGAAGATGGGTGACCTTGACCTAATTTCAAAGGTCACAGTGGTACCAATAACTCAAGAAGTTTTTAAGTTAGGACTGGGATACTTTACAGGTCTATAGTTCTTGCTAAGAGCTAGAAGAAGTTTAAAGTTTGGTGACATTGATTTAATTTCCAAGGTTACATTGGTACTTGAGTTAACTTTGGTTTCCACATGATAACTGAAGAGGTTTTTAAAATAGGACTTTTATATTGCACCTGGATAATTGTCTGTATTCAGGGCTAGGTCAAGTTTGAAGATGGGTGACCTTGACCTAATTTCAAAGGTCACAGAGCCATTTGGTTGAATACTGTTTCTGCATGATAACTTGCATTTTAGAGGTAGCACTTTTATATTGCACAGCTTTATGGTTGCCTATAAGGGTAGTTTGAGTTAGTAGATGGGTGACCTTGACCCAGTTTTGAGGGTCACACACAGACAGTAGACCCTGTGGTTTTTGCACAATAACTGAAGGTCAAGTGAAAATGAGTGACCTTGCTATAATTTCCAAGGTCATAAAGCCACTTTGCTGAATATGGTTTCTAAATGATGACTAATTTTTCAGCTATAACTTTTATATTGTCCCGGTTTTTTGTCCTTTCTTAAGGGCTAGGTTAAAGTTTAAAGATATGTGACATTGATGTATGATCAGCCTTCACTAATTTTGTAAGGTCACGAGCGCCCCATCTACCACTATCAATAGGGTAGTGAGGGCAAGGGTAATGAGGGCGGGGGGCATCTATGTTTTACAAACATATCTTGTTATACAAGGGTAACACATTTGCACGTTTCCATGCTGAAGGATAATTTTCAGTAGCAAGAGAGACATTGAATAGCCAGGTAAGAGATGGACCTATGATAGGTGCTGCTTCTTTAAGGAGCTTTGTGCTTATATTATCAGGGCCAGTTGCTTTTGTCATATCTAAGCCCAGAAAAGTGTCAAAAACCTCTTGCTCACTTACATTCAGGGAGTCCAGATTAAAGTTTTGGGGGATCTTAACTCAACACAATTGTGGAAAGGTGTGTCATGAAACAAAAGTAGGTCACTAGGTCAAGTATCTGGTCTCCGCGATTGGTGTCCAGGTTATAATTTGCTTGTCCTTCAACTTAGATTAATGAAGCTTTACACAGAGATGCATCTGGACATAAAGTTTCATTAATCTAAGTTGAAAGACAAGTAAATTATAGCCCAGACGCAAATAGCAGAGACCCAGACACGTGACCTAGTGGCTTACTTTTGTTTCATGACACACCTTTAGGTCAAGATATATGTGTATATAAAGTTTCATGAAACTAAGTAAAATAGTAAAGGAATTATAGCCCAGACACTTCTGTGGAAGATAACAGTATCAGAATCTTATAATTATATGATATTTTATATTTGAAGACTATCTGGACGAAATGGTTGCAAACATGCATGTCAATTTTAATCTTTGATTCTACTAAGCATTTTGTCTCAGACAGATAATCATTGTCTTGGCAGATGCTTTTCAACTTTTCATAGATTTTAGATAATAATGCTGGAGTGAAATTGAAGTCATAACCATCATACCTTTATGTGCTACATGTACATATTGCCATTGGTTTCTCGTGAGAGAATCTGAGAAAAGAGAGGTCGGTCCAGAAGCTGTGACCGGGTGTATTCTGCTGTGGTAGCCTTGTCACAGTATTGTGTGGGGTTGGTTAGTCCATTAGCACAGTTGATTTGAGATATTGATGATCACATTGGAGACATTATAGCCATTTGAAACAAGCAGTTGTACTGTAGTTGTACTGGCACACTCACCCAGTAGGCTTGGGTGGGTGGAAGTGTGGCCACGCCACACCCGACAAACCTTTTTGTGCGGAAAAAAAATCCTTTTTAAGCAATACAGACAAGGGAAAGCGGTCATTATTTTCCAAAGTGATAACCTTTTAAGTAGCACCTCAATTAGACGGGCTTTGATGTCTTTTCACCTGTGTTCAGCCACTTGTGCCGTGCATTTGTGTACAGCATCTCACCACAATGGTCTTTGAAGGTTCCACGTGGCCAAATTGTGGCCATTGATGGTCCAGCTGGAGAGTCTCATGACTGTGACCTCTCACCCTGCCAGGCCGCAGCTTGTCTCACTAACAGTTTGGTGTCCAACACCTTTGTACTTGTATGATGCCCTTTCATTCTGAGCATATAAGTAAATAGCTGGGAGGATGAAACATTAATTGCTTTTGTCTGGAACTCTGTGGAGTCTGTAACACCGGAAACCACTCTCTCCTTTGGGAGGGGCACGGCATACTTGTGTCCTGTCCGTGGTTTCTTTCATCCTTTCACGCTTTGAACTTCAGTCAAATTAATCTTTCACTTTTGATAATGACCAGCACCCAGCATTCTTTGCAGGGCGAATCTAAGTTTTTCTTTTACTCTCCTGTTAATGAAGGATGTATTATGTCTGGTAGTATGTCTTGTAACTGCAAAGACTTGGATTTCTATCATGGGTCTTTATAAAGTAAGTCTTCTGATATTTCCATTATTAAAAAAAGAAACCTGTCTTTAATATTGATGTAGTTTCTGTGAGGACAGTGTATAGACAGGTTTTGATGTTTGACATTGTATTGTAAATATTTAGTTTCAAAGATTTATGCCTGTACAGTGTACATGTATTAAAAATTGTCACAGGAGATAGGGCTTAACCAGCAGGTGGCCTGCCGCTGCAGGGAAATATGTCACCAAAAATGGGGCACACAGAACAGGTGGCTGCTCATGGCAGGCAGTTCCACATACAACAGGTACAACTGTACAGTAAGATAATTATAGCAACAGTATATACTGACAGTGGCCACATACAACAGGTATAACTATTTAGTAAGATAATAACAGTAACAGTATATACAGACAGTGGCCACATACAACAGGTACAACTGTATATAGTAAGATAATAACAGTAACAGTACATACAGTGGCCACATACATCAGGTATGACTGTATATAGTAAGATAACAGTAACTGTATATACTGGTAGTGGCCACATACAACAGGTACAACTGTATATAGTAAGATAATAACAGTAACAGTACATACAGTGGCCACATACATCAGGTATGACTGTATAAGGTAAGATAACAGTAACTGTATATACTGGTAGTGGCCACATACAACAGGAACAACTGTATAGTAAAATAAAAATAGCAATAGTATATACTGCTAGTGGTCACATACAACAGGTACAACTGTATAGTACAATAAAAACAGCAATAGTATATACTGCTAGTGGTCACATACAACAGGTACAACTGTATAGTTAGATAATAACAGCAACAGTATTTGATATAGCAGTTTTACCTGTTTACAGATCTTACCAATATTTTTGTAAAATTTTGTCAACAAATTGTAACAATTTGTGTATTTATTTGTTCATTTTTGGGTGGGGTGGGGTGGGTGGGGTGTCCCAAAAGTGGTGACATTCTTTTCTGTTAAGGCTGTTTGAATTTCAATGCATCATTACTATGCAGACACTGCAAAGTGATGTATCATTCTAACTCTGAACTTGTGGTAATGGGCACCGTCCGTGTGTCCGTCCGTCCGTCCTTCCGTCCAAAACAAATTTTGTCCGGCCCATATCTTCTACATTATTAATGCTGCCTCTTCAAATTTTTTATGGTGGGTAGACCTTAGGTAGTAGGTGTGCATAGGCATTGTTTTGTGTGGCTAATTACTTCCATTAATTAATTAATTAATTAACAAAGTTCATTAAGCAAGCTCAAGCTACAATACAAATTTTGTCCGGGCCATATCTTCTAAATTATTGATGCCAGCCCTTTGATTTTTTTATGGTGGGTAGACCTTAGGTAGTAGGTGTGCATAGGCATTGTTTTGTGTGGCTAATTACTTGCATTAATTAATTAATTAATTAATTAACAAAGTTCATTAAGCAAGACAAATTTTGTCCGGGCCATATCTTCTAAACTATTAACGCTAGCCCTTTGAATTTTTTATGGTTGCTAGACCTTAGGTAGTAGGTGTGCATAGGCATTGTTTTGTGTGGCTAATTACTTCCATTAATTGATTAATTAACAAAGTTCGTTAAGTAAGCTCAAGATTTGTCCGAGCCATATTTTCTGAACTATTAATACCAACCCTTTGAATTTTTTATTGCTAATAGACCTTAGGTAGTAGGTGTGCATAGGCACTGTTTTGCATGGCTAATTACTTTCGTTGATTAATAAATTAATAAAGTTTATTAAGCAAGCTCAAGATACAAGACAATTTTGTGTGAAGTATAACTTTGCAACTAAAAGTGGTAACCCTTTAAGATTTTCAGCGTTGGTAGACCAGAGGTAGGAGGTGTGCATAGGCAGAAATTTTTTTGACTAATTACTTTCCTTCATTAATATATTAATTAACAAAGTTCATTAAGCAAGCTCAAGATGCAATACATTTTGTCAGGAGTATAACTTTGCAATTATAAGTGGTAACCCTTTTAGGTTTTCAGGGTTGGTAGACCAGAAGTAGGAGGTGTGCATAGGCATAAATTTATGTGGCTAATTACTTTCCTTTATTTGTTTATTAATTAATGAACTTCATTAAGCAAGCTCAAGATCCCAATACAATTTTGTCTGGAGCATATCTTTGCAACTATAAGTGATAGCTCTTTGAGATTTGCAGTGCCACCAACAGAAACATTTCGCATTTTACCAACTATAATATACCAATGTACATCATGTGTATTTACCACCATAATTACTATGGGCGGGGGATATGGCTAGCGTCAGCGGCTACTTGTTACACTGTTAAAGAATTCAAAACATATTCCACACATGGATGGCCAATAAGAGTTTGTTGTTGTTTAGTCTTATATTATTTTGGTTCCTTTTTCGGTTCTGTAGTTTTTCAAGAATTCCACATAGATATCAACCCCCCCCCCCCCCCGCCCCAGCTGGTAGCTGCAGGCTGGTAGAAGGAGCTGTGTGGGGAAAGGCTATGTGTCATGGTGGCAGTGGGATCAATACTAATGGTCTAACTGTACATGTACCTCTCTGCTAAAAGCATCCCCAAGTGGCTGCATATATGATGTTAACTTTCAAATGTAATTTTAAACTTTAAAGTGAAATACAGTGTCAGTTAGACCAGTATGCTTTTACGATTTCTTCCTCTTCTCTTTTTTCCCCTTCCTATGCAACTTGCTACATGTACATGTAATCTCTTTACACACTGGCAATTATACAAAAAGCAAGTGTAAGCAAAACTAATACCTGAACATCTTCCACATATTATTTTAGTGTCCAGTAACTGATTGAGAAATTTAGTGTCCTAATTACATGGTGAAATGGATGAATTACATCAAAGGATAGTAGTGTCTTCTCTGGCTTGGACTGGGGAAACTGATTCCTTTTCAGGGGACCAGCATAAGTTATGTGCCCACAAAGCTAATTGACAATTTGAAGATGTTTGCACAGATGTTCAAGGGAATTGAAAAGGACAAATGTATGACTGTCATCCAGCATTGTTGTGCTTTGATAAGTGAACCCTGACACGCAATACTGTAGCCCCAGCCGCCATGGTCAGATCACATGTCTGTTTGCACCACCAACAGCAACCAGCACTTGTATCATGCCCCCACACAATGCCAGTGTCACCTAACAAAGCCCCAATACCCCAGTAAACTGAGCAATCAATTTGAACAAAATATGTTTATGATAGGCCATTTTACTCAACCAATTTTCCATATGCATAGCTTTGTATAAGGTAGCTGATTAAAGCTGTGGTAACACATTTGTTTGGCAGCAGTTTTGGCCAGTGGGTATATCCATACATTGTGCGGCTTGCATGCTGTGGCGACCATTGTTGCCTGTCTTTTGACATTCACTCCTCATTGTCTGTAGTTTTTTACGATGTAGCATTTGGTTTTTTAACCCTCTTCCTGTGAGTAACTTTTTTTTTCTTATTAACCCCTTAGTCTGTGAGGGTATTAAATTTCATGTCACTACCCCCCCCCCCCCCCATAACATACATATGTTGACCTTTTTTCATACTTATAATACGGCCATCACATTACTGGGACATGACCTGAAATGACCAGAACTTTAACTGCAACCTGATATTGATGTGATGAAGCTCCCCTGAGACCCAGAACTGTCTGGTAACAGTGGTATCTCTGTCATCCACTCAAATGATTTGTAACACTTTAGTCTTCCAGTTAAACAGTCACCTGGTATTACCAATTTTATGTGTAATCATATCAGTGTTTCCTGTCAAATTAAATCAAGCTGAGCCAAGATCAATCTGGAATTTAAATGGCTTCACTTTTATTATTCCCAAAGTCATATTTTACAAATTGTCACACTCATGTATAGCATTGTTTTTTGGGGTTTTCTCTACGCCTGAAATGATTCTTAATGCCACTTCTAGCTTATTTTACCTGGATACTTGAAAGTTTCTTGTTGTGCTTCGCAACATCTTTCTGTCTCTCATGGCAGACACATGGTTACAATGTGTTGCCAGTAATGTAACCACTTACAGTGGATGTGATTGGCCTTTTGGACTGCACAGCCAATCAGCATTAATGTATTAGATCTATGCCAAATGATTCATGCCTGTTCTGTCCACACAAGTTGACTAAAGATATAACTTGATATTCACTTCGAGGGGGGGGGTGTTGCTTTTGTTTTTGTTTGTTTTTTTTGTTTTGTTTTTTGTGGAGGGGTTTTGTTTTTTGTTGTTGTTTTTGTTTTTGTTGTCTTTATTACATCATAAAGATTAATCTCTCTTATCCAGTAATTATAGTTGTAGTTGTCTCGAAAACAGGAAGATACAGAGAGCAGAACTAGAAAAGAAGATTTGCTTAAAAGCAAATCTGTGTGCCTTCAAAAGTTGTAGTTATGGCTAGATGAAACTTTGAAAGGTCCAAATGACATTGACCTTTGAACTTTAAAGGTAACATGTTAATTATAAAATATGCAGGGTTGCAATACCTACAAGTTGAGTTTAGTATGACTAAAATTGGATGAAAATTGGCAAAGTTATGGCTAGGTGAAACTTTCAAAGGTCCAAATGATCTTGACCTGTGACCTTTGGAGGTTAAATGTTATTACAAAATTATTCAGTGCGCAATGCCTACAATTTGGGTCCAACTTGGTCAAAATTGGACGAAAATTGACAAAGGTAAGGCTGGATGAAAATTTCAAAGGTCCAAATGACCTTGACCTTTGACCTGTAGAGGTTACATGTAAATTACAAAAAATTGCAGGGTTGCAGTACCTACAATTTGGGTCCAAAATGGTCAATATGGGATGAAAATTGACAGACTTTTAAGGCTGGATGAAAATTTCAAAGGTCCAAATGACCTTGACCTTGACCTTTGATCTTTAGAGATCACATGTAAATTACATAAATGTGCAGTGTCACAAACCTATAAATTGAAGTTGGATTTGATACCTGCACTTATAATAGTTTTGCAGATATTCAAAATTAAAAATTTCAAATGCTTCTAATTTGCACAATCTTCAACATATTTTCTCTTTATTAAAAGACACGAATTCATATATACCTATAATCATGCCAAGTTTGAAGTTTCTGAGTGTAATAGTGTGTGAGAAAACTGGCAAACAAAATTTGGTAGTAAAGAAGAAAGAAGGAAAGAAAGAAATAAAGAACTAGGAAAAACAGAATGTCTCAGTTGGCACACAGACATAATAACATAATTATTCCATGCACCTAATGAAAAAGCATATGCTGGCTCTAAAAACTTGAAACCGCTTTTAATTTTTTATTTGAAAAGGCTTTCTCATATTTGAAAAGAAAAGGATCAAAGGTCAAACTCAAAGTCAGAACTATGCCTGCATTCTTTCCATGAAGAAGTATTGATGACCACAACTTTGAACAGCTGTGTACAAATTATTGGGACAACCCCAGAACCCCACAACCCCATGTCTAATACTTCTGTCCATATTTGGGATCCTTTGCCCTTTGTTGGTTAAACAACTGAAGCATCTGATGTAACTTCAGGCCAACTCCACTGTATACATACATACATACATACATACATACATACATACATACATACATACATACATACATACATACACACATACATACATACATTTTAAGTGAGAAAAAGTAGTATCTGATAACCTGTGACCTAAACTTAAAACAAACCTCACTGAGCATGCTCAACTAATATGCTGACTTGGCTCACTGTCACATGAATGCAAATGTATACAAATCGGACCCCCCCCCCCCAAGAAAGAAAGAAGTTCAGTGGCAAGTGTTATAGTGTACACCAAAGGCATACATCATGTAATGCAAAACGTTAAACCGATGGAGCATAAAGTATTTGTTTATGACTGGTAGTATATATTAGGATGTAGGTCATGTACTGCCATGACACCACACTTCTACCATGATTGTACTATCAGGGTATTGCAGTTCTAAAAGCAAAAGGTTGTGACCTATATGAACAAATGCTGGCAATTCCAAGGATTTAAAATTACAAACTGGAGTGGTTTACACAGTCAAAACAGCAGAACAGCTGACATTGAAAAATGAACCACTCCAAGCTTAGATGTTAATAGGCTGGGAGTCACATATAGTTCTAGGAGTATTCTGGTCTTGGTGAGAGCCACTCAAGCATGACTGGGTCTGTTTCACGTGAGTGCGTCAGAGAGAGGGCATGACACATACAAGTGGCCCAGTGATGCATGCCAATGTTTCCTCTTGCTCAAGGTAGCCAATAAAAGTGCATGTTATGAGGCTTTGCCAAGTTTTTACAGCCATTATGCAGTTATTGCTATGGTGCTGTCTATTCATAATGTAGAACCTGCAACCATATCATGGACTGCACTGTGAGCTAATTGTTACCTATTGTATTTCAAGCCATATTTCAGAAACGAAGTGGTCATTATATTTGGCTTCTATGAAAGATGTTGAAGACTTGTGTCATATTTATGTCATGTCACAATATATAATATAGTGTGTAACATATCTTATATTTGTTACATGTCACAACATAGAGCCTGTCCCATATCATGTGTTTGTGTCACATAAAATATAGTCTGTGCTATATGGTTTTTGTGTCACATATAATCTGTTCCGTATCATGTGTATGTGTCATGTATAATATAATCTGTGCCGTATCATGTGCCTGTGCCATATCATGTTTGTGTCACATATAATATAGTCTGTGCCATATCAATCATGTATGTATTTGTGTCACATAGACAAAATTACCCGAGTCGTTAATCTGTCAAGCCGAATCCCCCTGCGCGCCTGATCACCCAAGCGCGAAGCGCGCGGGTGATCAGGCGCGCAGGCAGGCAAACAATCAGGGGAATTCGGTTTATACAGATTAACGACGAGGGTTATTTTGTATTTATCCCCTACAGTCCATCAATAAAGAAAAAAAAACATTTATATAACTTATAACATTTTATTTCACTACATTACATGGGACTTTGACACAAGCATGCCGCGCGTATGAATATAAAATTTAAAAAACCAAGAAAAGCGGTCGACCACAGGCCTAATGGCGGATTTTTTTGAACGGCCGTCGCTTCAGACAAAAATATCGACAAAAAGACACTTTTTAATCATTTTTATACGGAATTAATTTGGTGGAGAGGAGGATTGGAAGGTCACGTTGAGTGAATGTTGCACTAGCAAACATTCCAAAGTATGCAGCCGTGGAGCTCAACTGACTGTTGGCCGTCAGATTGTCCCCATCATCACTGACATCAGTGACGGCAGCATTGCCAGCATTGCCCGAAGAAGCGGGGCGATGGCTCCCTGCCACGCTAGCTGGGACAAACGATGAAGACAGAGTCTGGGGAGTGTTTTGGACAGATGTTAGAGGTCTTTGAAAAGAAGAATGATTTCCCTGGAGAAGGCTGCACGTGGCGTGCTGTTGCATAATTGTTCACGGGCTGTGCATTTTTGTGCCCGCTCAGCTGTTGAATAATGGCTGGCGGGACACTGGGATGTAGGCCTAAAAGTCGACTGCACATCGTGCGTCTCACAGAGTGATTGTTTTTTTCTGCCAATCATCAGTCCTGCATTTTTGGCTCTAGTTTCCATCACAGAATCAAGTTCATTCTTACCCATTGGCCTCGGATTTATACCACAGACCATCAGGTTTTTGGCCGTGATTTATGGCAAGGTAATAAGGCTAGTTTGGATGTACCAAATATGGAATTGATTCCTTCCATATTTGGAAAACCATATCTCTGATTTTACAAATATGGTAAAAAGTAGTCCTACCCATGAGATATGGTCAACAATATCACATGGGCCATATCCCATGGGTTTTCAATGTAATATGGTACAAAGTAGGGGATAAATATAATATAGTTTGTGCCATGTCATTTGTTTGTGTCACATATGATACAGTCTGTGCCATATCATGTGTTTGTGTCACATATATAATATAGTCTGTGTCATATCATGTACGTGGTTGTGTCACATATAATATAGTCTGTGTCACATGATGTGTTTGTGTCACAGAATATAGTCTGTGTCATATCCCATATAGTGGGACTTAATTTTACATTGCAATCTATTTGTGCATTGCAACCCAAAGGTTTCTTGCTCATTGTAATGTGCTACTGCATCATGAATATGAACACAGAGACACTGGCCAGCCAACCAGAAGACAAAGCCAACAGTTCTAATTGAAATAGGGACCCCAATGGAAATAATCAACTTCAGACTTTTTGGGCTATGCTAGAGAAATCAACATACAGTCTGTGTTTTAGAATAATTTGATATTTTAGTTCACTGTGACTTGTTTTATTGTACATGTGAGATTATGTCTACATTGATTTTAGCTATGACTCAAGTACTTTTTATATTTTGCTGTATTTATATTTTATGTGTGTGATGTCTGTCTTATGATTTGCTGTGTTATATTTCTGTATGTTTCATCTGTTTCGTTTATAATGTGTATGTTGATTTTCTGAATAAATTCAAATCAAATCAAATCAGATCATGTTGACCACTTTTCTCACAAACATCATGATGTTTCAGCATGCTAAAAGATACAAGTCTTACCTCAGTTACTTCAAAGGCCAGACAGGATATACAGAATATCCTTGCTCTGTTCCCATGTGTTTACTTATCCAAATTAAACTGATAAGGAGAGTCTTTTTTTTGGGGGGGGGAGGGGGTCATGGTTGATGTGACACATCTGCGACATTATTTAACTGCAGTATTCAGTGAGATGCTGGTGGTTTTATGTCTCATTAGTTGATCTGTTCAGTGATATAAGGGTTCGATAGGGGGTTAAATACTGTCTATAAAACACACACTTCTTATTCCATGTTTTCAAGGCAGGTTAGTGACAGGATCATCAAGAGTTTTTTTGTTTTTATTTTTGTGCTAAAATCTCCATATGCCAAACTCATCCTAATTAGCTAAATATACATGTATTGCTGTTTGGCCACAGTATGTTTTGATGCACCCAACGATAATCAAACCCAGGACTTTAAACATCAGAATCTTTCTAGTGAAATCTAGTGTTTTAAATTCTGAGTGAAAGCCTTGATTTTAAAAAGGAAAGTTTGATAGCTGAGGGTAATTGTAAGCCACATGTAGCACCTAGCTTAAAAAGTCCAATGTTTCGACCTCTGACCTTTGCCCCACAACCTTTAAAGGTTGATGTGATAGTTCAGTGTAATCACAAAATAATTTATGACTGACTCAAGGTAGGTGTGCAAAGTAAGATCCAGATTCTCATTTTAGAGACGTTGTGTGAGCATGAATGGACAGTGCTATTAATTCACATCATGGATAAGGGAGTAGCACTTCCAGGAGAAAGGTCATTGCCTGTGGTTGCAAAAGATTAATGGTTTAAATTATTTCAGCTTATCCATTCTGAAGCCTTGAGGTGGATCCAACAGGTGCTTTCAATGCCAGGTCTCTGCTTGCGCAAGACACAAGGAAAAGAACAAGTTTGTGTGTGTGTGGGGGGGGGGGAGGGGGGAGGTATATATAAGCGGCAGCAGTCCGATGGTCCAATGTAACCACTTGCTGGGTGAGAGCAGTCCAATGTAATCACTTCTTGGGTGGCACTACTCCAATGTAACCACCTGCTGGGTGGCAGCAGTCCAATGTAACCACTTCCTGGGTGGCACTACTCCAATGTAACCACTTGCTGGGTGGCAGCAGTCCAATGTGACCACTTGCTGGGTGACAGCAGTCCAGTATAACCACTTGATGGGTGACAGCAGTCCAATGTGACCACTTGATGGGTGACAGCAGTCCAAAGTAACCACTTGATGGGTGGCAGCAGTCCAATGTAACCACTTGCTGCACACATTTACAGCCACTAAAAAACTTTCAATTCAGCAAGTTGGTCAAAGGCAGCAAATTTGGAAGTTTTGTTTAGACAGCAAGCTATTAACTGTTGACCTGATGTACCATCAATGCAATCAGATAGAGCAGCTTGCCACAGTGCTACAGAGGCTGTAAAGTCTCCAACACATACACCAATAATCCCCCATAATTTTGACTTTCACGACTGCTGCCGGTAATGAGTCTACAGTATCTCAGACCTGACAATGGTCTCTTAAAATAGTTAGCATTTTTACACGGACTGCTTCTCTATCAGTTCTGCTCTTTGGGTTTGTTTATTTGAACTTTTTTCTCATGTAACAGTTTCTCTTTCAGTTTCACTTTATGTCTGAACAGGGTAGACAATCTGCATACACCACAGTCTCATGAAGCAGCTTATTTTAAGAATGATACCAGTAAAGAATGTGAAACAGTTGGAGCGTAACATCATTTCTGAACAAGTCTATCCTGCACTTAACATTTTTAGCGCAGGTTCACATTTGTCCACAAGGTTACATTACAGTGTCTCTCTCCACAGAAGCTGCATTTACAAACACTCAACTGCTTCCCTTTTTCATGCAGTGATCAATGATAAACCTTGAAATTAAATTGCCAGATTCATGCAGCCATGCAGATTGTGGTAGTGCCATGTGTCCAAAGAGGAAGCCTATACCTATAGCCCCTTATCACAGTCTATCAAATTACATGTGATAATCTGTTAAGTAGTGGCATATTGCCTGCTTAGCTGACTTTCAATTCACTTATTTATCTGGCTGGTGGCTTTTCCAGTAATCCAGGGCCCTAGGTTTGCTAAGCAGGCTAAGTGAGATTTTTTTTCATCTCATGTTAGTGCTTGCAGCCCCTACAAATGCTGATGTGATCTTCTTTCATGGATCACATCACCCATATGCAAATTAGCCATGTGTTGTTAGTAACGAAGGATCTCCTCCATATTTGGGAGGGACTACTTTATTGCTAAAAATACATGTACCTTCTACACATGTCCCGTTATAGCGAGTAGTGATATGCCCATATTACCCCATGTACACTTTCCCCACAATGTATTGCTGGGCAGGGTGGTTGTCAACATGAATAAACACAAGTTTGAAATCAATCATATGTGTATTCATTTGTTGTAAAAGATGAGATAAGTACAAACTGTAGTTTGTTTGGGTATCTGGACCCACAGAACAGACTGGTGTGTTCGTTGGTGTGCGGACACCTCTCAGCCTCCAGCTTTGTGGTGTACCACGCACCAAAGAACACACCTACTTGCTCTCAATTATGGTTTGTGTGTGGACAAATGTTGAACACCACCATATGTAATTAACCTGTGATGCAAAGGTTTCTAAGCAGCAACTTCAGTTCAATCATAACGCTAAACATATGCAGCCAGGTGATATATACTGTATAAATTGTCGATCTGATAAAATAAAACTAAAAGTTGGGAGACTGTTTCATTGGTTTGATAATGTGAAGTGGTTCAATCAGGATATAAATTGTCAAAGAAAGTTAAATTTATTTTTAGAAGAAGGAACACATAGTATTAAGTTCTAGCACAATCTATGTACAGTAGGAATTATGCATGAAGTTTTAGAAAAACAAACTCATGCATAGGAAAGATATACCTCTTTTTTGTTAAAAAATATAGATTTGGATTTTTCAAAGAGACTTGTTGACCTTATCAAAAGTCCTTTCCTGCACAAGATATACATCATGATTTCATCATATTCATGTAACAATTAACTTGTTCTTCTTTAGGGTCAACTGTTCTGGGGATTTCCCGTGCAGATTCTCCATGTATACCTGTCAGGTCTCCCCCATTTGACTAGAGTCTCCCACTTTTTTTAACTTGCTTTTTAGACTTTTTGGTGCCAATTTGGTGAATTTTAGACAATCTTCCCCATAAAAATCCATTTGTTCCTTATTTAATCTTTGTCAAAAATAAAATCTCCCCCATAGGGAGAAAATTTTTTTTCTTATTTCTTGCCATAGAATATTGACACGTATGCACATAACTAGGTATAATTACTACCAAGTGTAGACATATGGTTTTCAGGACCTCCTGTAAATGAGTGATGTATTGCTTCATTTCTGAAAGGAAGAAGTCCATGCTGGTAACATGTTTCTCTGTCCATTTTGTGACATGAAGTGTTTATGAAGACAGAAGACAAGGTGAGGCTGTGTTGGTCTCGTCTACAGTAATAGGCTAGGCCTGTGTCTGCCAGAAGCCACTGCCACACCTGAGCAGGCGGCCTGTCAGTCACCGCCAGAGACAGTCGCTCCTCCTCAGGCAATACCAGTGTTAGCAACATCAACCACTGGTCCATGTCATTTGCCGACGTAGGCTGTTTGCATGAAGGCCAAATTAACTGCTCTTCTTAGTTTGCCTCAAGATAAGGCACTCAAAATAACTAAATTTCCTGATAGTGTCTTAAGGTGAATCTTTAACTATAAGGTACATTCTCTCTTGCTTCCAGTGCGTTTCTCAGGACTGAAAAGAAATTGTACATTCTTCTGTCAGATTTTTCTCATTTGCACAGCATGCTTGTGTTTCAAAAAAGTGATATACAGAACTTCAGCAGTGCAAACAAACATTCATTAATAGAAAATATTAGTGAAATTGCAATTTTGTTTGCAGACAAAGGCAGGGAATGAGTCACCTTTGGAAATAAATGAACATAAATATGGCAAGCCATTTTAACATTTAATCAGATTTATGGATATTCCAAATGGAATTATGGATATACAAAATTGAATTTTGGATATCCAAATTAATTATGGATATCTAAAATTGAATTTTGTATGTCCAAAATTGAATTATGGATATGCAAAATTGAATTTTGCATATCCATAAATCTGATTAAATGTCAAAACCGCTTGCCATACATTTGATATTTAGCAGATAAAGAAATGTACAGTTAACTTGACAAAATGTGATACAGACATCATACAAACAAGTCTTCTTTGAGTCTGAATGTTGTGTATGAGATAGTAAATAGGTTGAACTGAAATTGAATTGGGATCAGCTGTACCTTATACCTGTTTCACTGGGTTAATTCATTTTCTGGGGATGCCGTATACTATGATTCTGTGGGTAAAATAACTATTGAACATCAACTTGACAAGTTCGTTGACAATAAAGATCTTGTTTTCTTTTCATAATTGAATTGCAGTAATTGTTGAGCAAGAAAAAAAATGATGTGTACTATTCAAGTTGACTCACCTGTGTGTGAGACGTTGACTCTGTTGATCTGGAAAGAATCTAAAGATATATAGTTGTCTATTTATGCAAACACTGGAGATAAATACTAGCCTGAGCAGTATGCCATATGCAGTTTGGTGAAACTAAAACATTGTGTTTTGTGGTCCACAAGAGATTATAGTAAAATGTAGAAGAAATTTCTTTGCGATGAAGTGATCATTTATATGCATGCAGCAGGCACAGGTCAGGATAGATTATAACATTGGGATGGACTCTAACTCACCGTATGTGCTCTTGCAATGTAATGGATTTGTTCCTTATTGACCATGTCTTGTGATAACATTATGTAAGTTAGGGAACTTAAAACTGGATGTGTTATTGGGAAGAGTTACCGTCTTTGAGGTGCTGATTTGGCAGATATGTTGGGTACATATCCCGTGACACCTTGGATGTGCACATGTGTGAAGCCATGGCAAAGAAGGAGATGACAGGGCTGTTAAAAGACATGTCAGGAGTAGAATGTTAGGGGTGAAGCAGGGTGCATGATAGTATAGTAATGCATCGCTCAAGTATGGTATTGGCAGAGAGCAAACATACTGCATTTTCCCACGTCAGTGGCGCTAATGTCCATCGCTCCTTGTCACATCGAGGCAGCAACTGACAACATCTCCCAACCCAGATGAGCGAATTAAGTCCTTACATTTGTTACACGACTACTTTTTCCCACACTTTGGGATCACAAACTTTCAAGTTCCTTCTTCCCCTGGGGTTCCACAATAAAAAAAAAATGTGGGCAGCGAAGCAGAGGTACATTGTAAATATCCCTAGCAGCTAGCTCATCAATTCTGCCTCAGTGGCCTACCAGTGTGTTTTCTCACAACACTGACGACAGAAATTCATCTCTGAAATATCAGGCCCTGCAGGGTAGAGGAGACTTGTGTTGGCTGGGGTTTCAGCAAACATCCCATGAAGCTGGATGCACATTTCGTGTATGACATGGGGATTACTTTCTGGCACAGGAGTGCACAAAATTACGAGGATTGGCAGAGAGCTGTATAAATGAGAGGCAGGCGGCTCTGTCCGCAGCCAATGCCTACTCACTTGTTAAATGCAAACTTCAATACAAAGTTGTCCCGGTCTCTTTCCATGTCTGTGCCATTCTGATTAATTTTGCTGTCAGTGTGGAGTTAATGTGATACAGGCCCAGACACAGTTAAAATAATGACTATGACTGATGTAAGATAGTTATTCTGTAGATTAATTTCGGTAGACATAAACTAACATGACATGAGTTGTTTCAAAATATCACTTAAATGTTAGCAGCCTGTATGGTAATTTGATTCTGATTAGTTTTGAACAAGAAGAAGCATAACTAGACAGGTGAACTCTGATGAGACCGCCAGTATGTGCTGCATGGCTGTGTCATCGGATACAATTATTTTTTGCTGTCTGTGCTTGGGCTGGATGTACTGGCAGAGACAGGGAAGACCTGTGGGAAGCACCATATGCTGCAAAAACAAAAACAAAACAAAACAAAAACAAAACAAAAGAAAGCAAAACAAAACAAAAAAAACAAACAAAAAAACATAAATTAAAAAAAAACAGATATAAAAGATATTAGAATAAAATAAAAAACAAAACAATCAAACAAAAAAACCCGCACAGTCACACAAAACTAGAAATGAGCAGCATAACCATGCAATATTAACTCAGAGCTTCAGAGGCTTCACATGTCCAGCTGGTTCTGGTCTTAAATTTCCATACAGGATCCATGTGCACTCTACAGAAGCCAAAGTACAATGCATATTGGTTTTGCTATAACATATTTGAGATACTGTGAACCTACATGAAATATACATACTTTATTCTTTTAAAAGAAATGTGTTATTTTCCAGTTTTCCCAAGATGACCAAACATTTCCATTCAGGTATATGTTTAATGCCTCTTGGCCTATCTTGCTCACCCGAGATGGTAAAGACGTATCGCTTGATTTGTTTGCAATGTTTTATGTAGCCATTTGGCTTATCTGCCAGATATGGCATGACTATAAGCAAATAAAAAGAGTATTGTAGGGTGTTCTTCAATCAGTGTCTCCTTTTGCCCACTCTTCTCTGATATATAAGAAAGTTAAAATTTTACGTGAGAATTGAAAAATCTCAGTGCTAAAAAACATTTACAAAAAGATTGCAAATATTTTTATGCTAGTTAAAGCAATTAGCATGCAATTTTTGGCCAAATTTGCATCGTCAAACTGTGGCATATTAGCAAATAGCAGGCTTCATGTCAGCAATCTGTTTGTTTGTCTGTATCATAATTCCTCAAAGAGGAGTGAACCACCTTTTAATGGTTGCTATACTTTTTACCCTCAGCACATAAAGTGCCGGAGGGTATTGTCCTCCCCTGCATCATCCCTTCACAATCATTGTTAGTACTTAAGTGTAAAATACTAGAGACATCTGTCTGTCCATCTTGTCAACGTTACCGGGATATCTTAAAAAAATATTCACCATAGGTGTACCAAACTTTTGTCACAGAAAGACCTTATGATGGACCAGCTTTCTCTTAATGTTTTTAAACTTTTTATGAAACTTTTGATGTATTAATTTGAAGGCCATCTGAGTGGCATCAGCCCTGATGACATCACTGTGATATCTCAAAAAATATTGAGCCAAGCTTTACTAATTTTTTCTCAAAGATGTATCTTATGATGGCGCAGGTTCCTATTCAAAACCAGCTTCTTCTGAGTATTTGTTACCTTATTATGCAACTTTTAATGTATTTATTTGAAACCTGTCTGAGTGGCGTCAACCCGGATGACGTTACCGCAATATCTAAAAAAATATTGACCACAGCTGTACCAAATTTTTATCAGAGATGTATCTTATGATGGACCAGGTCCCTATTTAAAACCAGCTTCCTCCTATTATTTTTTAACTTTTTACGCAACTTTTAACGTATTTATTTGAAAGCCATCTGAGTGACGTCAACCCTGATGACATTACCGCAATATCTAAAAAAATATTGACCACAGCTTTACCAACCTTTTGTGGGAGATGCAGCTTATGATGTACCAGGTTGCTATTTAAAACAAGTTTCCTCTTTGTATTCAGAAACTTTTTATGAAACTTTAAAGTAATTATCTTCAAGGCTGTCTGAGTGGCGCACAAGGGGGTGACCTGACCATAATATCTCAAGAAGGATCCAATGCAGTGTCACCATTTTTTTTTTCAGAGATGCACATTATAGTGGACCACACTCCTATTGAAAACCAGCTTCTTCTTATTTTTAAACTTGTTATGAAACTTTTGAAGTATTGATTTGATGGCCCTCTGAGTGACGCACAGTACAGTGGTCTCGATCACCAGAACTTGCCCCAAGAACACATCCAAAAGTGCTCTTCATTTCATAGACAACAATATGGAAATTGTGTGTGAAGTATTCTACTGCAAAGTCTTGAAAAAAAAAATTGCAGAATTGAGGAAAAAAGATTGTGCATGCCGAGGGTAATCTGTTCTCTGAATCCTATTTTTATTATTCAAACTCAAAACTCATTTATTTTAGCCAATCAATACAATGACGATTTCAATATTGAGATATATGTACATAATGATAAAAAATTGATGTGGCTAGGGGGACTCCTATTAAGACAAATACATGTCGCTCTCATAGGAGCCACCTTTAAGTCTTAAACATTTGAAACAATATAGATGGCAGTTACTTAAACAATAAATGTCAAAAATATTTCCCTTGCATTTCCAGCAAGTATCTGTTGAGGAACATTCCTGGGATTACGTTTGTGGTGTTTAGTTGTGAGGTTCTCATTGTCTGATCTAATTGCCTGTGTAACTGTCCTTGACCTTGGCTCTTGTAGCCAACGACATGTACATTTTATTACACAGAACGGGTCTTGGGGCAAAACTACATCTTTACATCTTTTACATCATATTTTCGTGGGTTTTTTTTGGTTTTTTTTTTTAAATGATCAGTTTCTGCTGGTTTTTTGGAGTTCATTTCGTGGTTATGAAAGAGTTTTGCTGAGTATTTTACAGTTTGTACTGATGGTAAAATAAACTTGAGTTGTATCCAGGGCGACAAGTTTGTTTCTCAGTTTAGCAGAAATCAGCCAGAAGGCTGTTGCAGAGTGTATGCTGCAGCCCTGTATGCAGAGCAAGGTAAGGGTTAAAGTTACCTTATGTATGTACACGCATGCATGGTGTTGGGGGCTGGTCGTGACAAAGGTGTGGAGGCATGAGCACAAGCTGTCAGGATGTTTGGCGGGCACACTTGCTATAAGGCTGCACTGTCAATACCCTGCACATATTTACACAGGTCTATCAGGGACCCAGCTATGCGTTATTCAAGTTTACATGATTTCAGGTTCATTCATGGCACACTGGCACAGTTTCCACACGGCATGTCGTTATTATATGGTGGTATTCAAAGACTGGAACTAGACCTGGTTGTTTGCACCCTGTGTTTTTTGAGCACAGGGATATTGTCTTATGGCTGTGTGTCAGCTTCTGTGAACAGATATGAAGGAAATGTGTCACATTGCCCATTGTGGGGACAATTTAGAGATGCCAAGTGACTTAAACAGACAGGGTGCCATTAGCTCATGTGGCAACCCCCTCCCTTGAGAGACTTGGGCTCCTAGGGAGGGGACAAGGTTAGGAGGTTTGGGCATTGATATGGGTGTTGTGTGAGCCAGAGGCTGGTGTTTGCAGGAGTGCCATGTCACAGAGCACAGCCTTTCCCCTGTAAAGATTTCAGATACTCGTCGCAATCTCAAGCATTGTTTTTCTATACAATAAATTGATTGTGTCATACTGGGTAGTTGCAGGATATTAAATGCAGATCAATGGATGAATACAGCTAGTTTTAGGTGTTCATTTTGTGCCATGCCACCACTCAAGAATAAGGTGCACATTTAGGCTTTTCTTGCTGGTCTTTATAGGCACAGAATGCCATGCAGAATTTCTGTGGGATCCGCTCGTGCAGTAAGACCAGGTAGGTAATGTGTAGAAGATGCTGTTTGGTATGACTGAAGCCATATCTTGATGCTGTTGTGTAGCTTAGATCTGATTTCGTGAGGCAGAACAATGACGAGGGAATAGAATAGTCAGGAGTGGCTATAGCTTTCTAACTCTAATCACAGGCTCTATCACCTGCTAAAGCACCCAGGCTGCCCAGAGAAGCCAGCCCCTGCAGTTGGATGACATGCTCGGTGCTTGCCCAAGTACTCCTCTGACCAGAACAATGGCTTCCCTGCTGTTCAAATAACCATGATTACATGTGCATATTTCTCTTTGAGTTAACAGCTGGAAGGCCCTTGTAGCCTGCTGAATAGTAGCACACGTCATAGGCAAAGCTACCCGCATGCCCCAGCAACCTCATATGAACCATCCATGGACACACCTTGTACACTGACGCATTCCCGATATGGGATGAATCCAGTCCGTCAGTTGTCTTGGTATGTGTGCATCACTTTCTGTATACAAACAAACATGCATTTCACAGCTCTTTATGTCAAAGCTGACACCTGGCATGCTTTAGTTCATCCATAAAGATGTGTTGTCATGTGAAAAAAATAGCACATATTGCACAAATTATTCCAACATCTCGCTCTTAAAGATGTGTTGTCATCTGGAAGTGTAGGCTATAGTACATGTTGGCAGTGGAATTTCTGCTTGTGGAACACATCTCAAAATACTTGTGCATCTGTTACCATTCGCATCAGACACCAAGCAACATTGTATTGTGACATGCAATATGTGGTGACAGTTTGCACGGGATGCAAACTATATGTCAGAAGCAGGCTGGTGTAATAGGCATGACACAGATTTATTCTTACTCGCCAACATAAAACCAAATAGATTTGTATAGGAATCAAGACAATATGTCAAGGTCGTGCACCAGCTCACCTTAACACAGATTTTAACCCTTTATCTACCAACAGCCACTTTTATTATCTTTATCCTTCATCGACAAAGTTTTAGTGTGTGTTAACAGTAACACATGATGTATGATACATTACAAATTGTGTGTATGTATGAAAGTAAGTACATACATGTATACATACGTACATGTATTTTATATAAACAGCAGTGCAAGTTGACTAGTGCTCTTGCCCATTCAGCCTTTGCTGTCCATTTTCAATTTTGTCCCTCTGGGTGTTTGATTTTTATTTTATCCATCCATGAAAATCTAATAATGAAAATAAAACTACAGATAACTGTCAATTGACACATTTACTATTCTCATATCTCAAGACCTGTGACGATCACATATGGTTATATTAATCTTCACACAGTCACTACAGCAACACAGTCATCCATCTGTTTTATGTTTTATCCAATATGAAACATGTTGCAATCCGTAAATATTGTTATTCATCAATTTGCCTTTATGTCTCAAGTTTTTAAATGTATATTCCATGAGACCCTCCTCCCCCATCCCACTCCCACCCCCACCCCCCGCACAAAAAATGTAATTGTAATATATCAAAAAATATAGTGTGAAGCAGTTTAAAGTGTTATTGTATATAGGATACTGCATCAATTTGTTACGTGATTTGTAATATAAGTTGACTCTAATTTGTAGCATATGTGTACCTTACGTCTTCAGGACGTTCCTATTGGCATTTTTTCAAGAAAGAAGTGCATGCCTTATCCCTCCTTATCCCTGCTGTCTAGCCATCTGCACTCCCTCCCTGCTACTCTTCATCATGTTACGCTAGCTTGCGATACACTTCAGGGATTTAACCAGCCCATTTTTAACCTTGACTGATCTGCTCAGTAATTAATTTTTCCCCTGTGATTGTCAGATCTAAAGTGAGCTTCCAATTAATATTAGGAATACAGATTCACTATGTAAATTAGGTCAAATTTAAGAAAGATGTTTCCTGATATTTATACCCCTTTAAAACTTTATAATCATGGAAATAGATTTAAGTCAGTTTCAAAGTTGATTTTGACCTGACAGCAACCAGCTGATTTCCTGTCTGTTTTTGGCTTTGAATCAAACTGCTTCCTATCTGCCAATGTGGTGTAACTAATGAAGATATAGGGCACTTTTTGTTTGAGGGTCTAGTATATGTAACTGCAAGGTCTAGCTTGCATTCAGTATTTTCTAAATATGTCCTCACCTTCTTCAAACGGTACTCTATGTGTCACAGAACACATTAAAATTTTGTTCTGCCATTTAGGATACAGTGAAACCTGTTTTGAGAGACCACCCCTAAGGCAGGCTAAAAAGTGGTCACATGATGCAGGTGGTCTCTCAATGGAGGTACAATAACATAGGAGAGATTGCAAAGGGGACTTTACAAATATGGCCTTAAAAGGCAGGTGGTCTTTCATGACAGTGGTCTCTCAAAACAGGTTTCACTGCATAGTATTGTTACAGTGCACAAAAATTTCTTTAGCCATCTTGGTTCAAAATCAAGTTACACAGCCTCAGATGTGTACACATACATGTCTAAGCAGGTGGAATGCTGTCAAGTCCACATTTTATTAACTGCAAAATAAAAGTAAGGAATGTAAACATTTATCTGTGCATTAACTGCTGTGCAGCGTAAAGTTCATTATCACATTCCTGCCGTTACCAAGTAAGTCTTTATACAGCAGAGAAATCTGCTTTGTTTTAAAACTCCTTTCTGTGAATTTTTGGAGACTGTAGGTCTGGAGTCTGTAAAGTATGACGATGGGGCAGCTGCGCAGACTGTATGTGCAAAAACCCTCTTCCTATTAATAGATCTGTACCCCACACCCTCTGAGAGCAGCTGGTCTTCTTTGTTCTCTCTCTGTCCATAGCTCCTGTGTTTTATGTTGAAGGAGGCATCCTATGTCAAAAACTGATTGAAATGGTTAAGGATAGATTGTCCCTAGTTTTATGTTGAATGAACCAACCTATAGACCTAGCAATAAGATCTAGATGTAACAGGCAGTTTTGGTTGAGACTTCAGCTCGTAAAGTTATCAATTGGAAGTCTTCTGGAGTTGACTCCAATTTAGCTCTTCACCAGTGGGTGCTATTCCCAAAAAAACTCCATGACGAAAACTACAGCAGTATTCTCAGCTTATGATTTTTAAAATTGGTATTGGCTAAAAAGTTATACATTTTTATTCTGTGCAAATGTGTTTTACAGTTGAAAAGCAATCTTCATTAAATTTAGTTCCAAGTATTACCCATCTGTCTGTCGCTGGTCCAGTGTCTGTGTCTTTCTTCCGAAACCCCTTCAGTCAGGCCTCTTGCAGACAGACACATTTTGTAATAAGTCCTGAATCCATGGTCTTTTTCATAACAAAGAGAGTAACCTTCTTGGAGACTCAGTTCATATTTATATCAGTCTTGGTGAAACAAAAAAACAAACAAACAAACAAAAACTAAAAAAAAAAAAAAAAAAAAAAAGAAACAAAAAAAGGAGAAGCATGTGACTTTCACACTGACCTAAATTTGGAATGGGAAAAAGTTGCATGCAGATACATCAGGTCAGCTACCTCAGGGTTAATGTCGGATTTGCCACTTTTCGTCTGGTTGTTTTACATTTATATTTAGTACCATTGTTACATTGTTGTCATTACTAGTAAATGTATTTAAAACAAAAAGTACAAACATTTCTTTGTTTTGTGGCAATCCTTATAGTTGAAAAGTGCTTTGGACCATCACAAATCCTTTAAAGCACTTTACAATTATAAGCATTGCCACAAAACAAAGAAATGTTTGTACTTTTTTGGGACGCTAACATGATGTATCAGCATGCAACTTTTTCCCATTACAAATTATGTCTTGTATTAAGACCAAAAGTCCATCTCATCATGCTACAGTCTGACATAGGAAGTGCCATGAATTGTAAGATTTGTCTGTATATCCACCATATGAAGAGATTCATAGTAAAGAGCTGACTATTTCTACTTAACTGGCATACGTGAGAGTGTGGGAGGACACTACCTGCTTGTCCTGATACCCTGAATAGAATATCGTTGAGTCAGCGGTTTTCATGTGCAGGGCCGAGCATCAAGCACCCGACCCACTTGCTTTGTGACAGCATTCATTCTTGTGTGTACAGAAATAGGGCCCCTGTAAAAGACCCCATGGTGAATACGATGGCACCACAATGACCACACCCAGGCCTCAGATGTTTTTTTTAAAACCTCAGCTGACTTGTCAGTACAGCTGAGCTTTTAGGAGGCTTAGTCATCAGTCGTCCATCCATACATTGGCATCTATCAACATTTCACATTTTTGACTTCTCCAAAACCACTGGCCCGATTCCAGATGGCCATATTTTTTAAAAACTACGTTCCCCAAAACTACCAGGCCAATTGGTTTGAAATTACATATGGACACTTCTGGGGATCCCCAGACCTTAATTTATTCAGCAGGTGGCATGGTAATTTTCTTCTATTTTTTTTCTGACCAATTTTTATGTGTTTTCATTGTTTTAGACTTCACCACAAGCATCACTCACATTGTGCTCAAACTTGGTGGAAATGTTGCTTGTGGAACAGATAAGCAAAGGTGGACACCAGGTGGTGATTTTATGGATCCCTGATTTTTAACAAGTTTGAGCTCAGCTGACTTGCTAGTCAAGCTGAGCTTTTATGAGGCTAGTCGTCCATTGTCCGTCCATCCGTTCACAATGACATTTTCAACTTCTCCAAAACCATCAGCCAGATTCACTTCAAACTTGGTAGCAATGTACCTTGGGTGAGTCTCTACTAAGTTTGTTCAAATGGTCATGCTCCAGTGATTTTTGGAGTTTTAATGAATTTTTTTGGGTTCTTTTTTGGGCAAATCTTAAAAAATGTTCTTCGAAACCGCTCACCTAATCACTTTGAAATCACACAGGAGCACACCTAGGGACTCCTAGTTCTTAATTTGTTCACCAAGTGGTGCTGCATTTTTTTTCTATTTTTTTTTTAATGATTTTTTTCTATATTTTTCCAGAACTGTCACTCAGATTAAGCTGAAATATTGTGGATATGTTCCTTTTGAAAGGGTCAAACAAAGTTGATCAGTAGGTGGCACTGCTGTGGATTCCTGATTTTTAACAATTTTTTCAATTCAGGTACTTATCGGTAAATGCACCTCTCCTATTGATTACTATGTAAGTCAATGGGTATTCTAAAGCTAATTCACATTTTAATGAATTTTTCTTTAGACAAATCTTAGAAATACTTCTAAATGGCATATGCACTCAGCTAAAGCTCAGCACAGGTCTATTCAGTTGCAACTTTGATTTTGTGAACAAGCTTAGGTCAGCTGAGCACAGGCTGTTCACTCAGCCTTCTAGTTTCAGTTTTGCTACCTGTATATAATGCATGCATTTCCATATGATTATTGTGTCAGTCACTGGGGACCGCAATGGTTATTCATATTTTTAGTTCTTTTTCCTTCTCCAAAACTGTCAATCACATGCACTTGAAACTTGCTGGGGATGTACCTAAGATGTGTCTCTACCATATTTATTCAAATGGTGACATACTAGTGATTTTAAGATTTGTTTGCAACTTTTTGGTTCATTTTTCGGTAAAATCTGAAATATCATCTCCAAAAACCACCAAAACAACTGGTTCAAAATTGCATGGGGACACTACTGGGGATGCCCAGGCCTTCTATTGAAGAGGTGGTGCTGCAGTTTTTTTGAAATTTTTAACAAATTTTTGGTGTTTTCATTACATGTATTTTAGACTTCTCCAAAACCATCACTCAGATACCTATATGATAGTTTGTTCAACAGGTGGCATTGTGATTCTTTTTCTTTTTCTTTTTAAAGAATTTTTTGTGTATTTTCACTTTTCATGACTTGTTCCTATAAACCATAAGATGGATACTCTTAAAACTCATTGGAAATGAACCTGGACTCGATCCCCAGTAAGTTGATTCAGTACGTGGTGGTGGTATGATTTTTTTATTTTTAACAAATTGTCAAAATTGGTAAGGGGATATCTACATTAGCAACGATGATGATGGTCTTGTACAAAGGTGACCACACACTTAAGTTCACAGGACCACTTCTGTGTGCATGTAGGATGAGCAAAGCACAGGGCTGTCACAATCCCTCACAGTCCTCTCCCCTCCCCCCCCCCCTTTTTATTTATTTTTTGTTGTTGTTGTTGTTTTTTGTTTCAAGGGAGTTGTAGACATAAAATACATGGCATTGAAGACATTTTAGGTTCTTCATGATAAACTCCTTGCAGTACTTGTGCTGATGTTGTTTTGTCAGTATGAGTAGGTTGGTTCCCCATGCTGGCACAGATGTCCACACAAGGCTGACCTGTAGGATGACAGATGGCTGCCAAGACAGACCACTCTCTCTTGAGAGAACATTTTGCTGTCTTATTACTACTTCACATATTGTTTTAGCTATAATGAGAGACTGTGTTGTGGGGGAGGGGTGCAGGAGGACCCCACTTCTCGTGGTGGTACTGATGGTGATGTGTCAAGACAGGAAGACAAGAAGAACTACAGTAGAATTACTAGCTCTTGTCACCAGAGCAGCCTCTCCTTTAAGTTGTCAGACTTTTGTTTGCAGTCAGGAGGTTAACATGTCTGTATTGCATGTAACAGGAAGTGAATGTAACCAATCTCGGGATTGTGAATCAAAAACATATATTCACTTTATGTTCATCTTTGAAGAACTCTGTCATTCTGTCTTGGTGTGGCTGCCTGGTACATACACGAGTATCAGTTGCATGAAGGCCTGAGTCAAACTCCATGTATATCTATCCTGAAGTCACTGTTTAAGTACTTTACCAGAACTGTTCAGCAGCAGTTTGCACTTGATCCATTATTTACTGGTACACAATCATGTAAACGTCCTGTGGGGAAGTTGGTTTCAGTATTTATTCAGCTCAAAAACTTTTGAAAATCCATGTGTGTCATTGCAATTCCACACAGCCAAAAACATTTGAGTTGAGTATGGTTGATAATTTTTTCCAAACGGAATACAAATTGAAATGTGTACAAATTTTCACCACATGAAATTTGTTTTAATCACATTTAAAATAAAAAAACAGATATCAGCAATTTTTTTTTTTTTTTTTTTTTTTTTAAATTGGCATGAAAACGTGTTATTTACAAAGTTAGTTCAAAAATTGTGCCCTGTGTATGATAGGAGTGTAAGAATGTGGCTTAGCTGGGCTCAGATGGCCCACACTTGTACACACATGCATGTGAAAACACATGTTTGTGGGTTCAACATGACCAGTACTAACATACGACACTTTTTACAGAGATATGTTATTGTTTGACTGTGGTGGTTTGTTGGAACAGACAATGTCAACAGCTGAAGCCCCTGTCTTTGTACGCAACATCTGTGGCTTTGTACAATGCTCCACACTCCAGTCAATATACATTCCTGGACATAACCCGCGGCCAGCAATCTCTTATGCCCATCATATTGTCCAGTATTAGTATATCTCTGGTTGAAAACTTTGACTCACTCATTAGAGAATTAGATAAGTTTGTTTCATAAAGCTGCCACTTAGACCCCCATACAGCTGATGATATGGGGGACATGTAGGTATTTGTGGCAGCTAGGCTGGATTATCTCAGGTGTCGTGCTGTGCTAATCCACCTGGTGGCACATGGGATATTAATTTACCTTGCAGTAGTCAGGGATTGTAGGGGACAGGGCCACAGACATAAAGTAGCACTTAAAATTTTATGGAAATATACCAGAGGCAAGAAAGAGAACTGTTAGTCTTAGCTGCAGATGTTTCATCCATTGATTTAAGAGACAGCCTCTCAGGTGGTTCTGCTCTGCACGTTTACACAACGGCAGTGGTTCATGCGCTCCCATGCATTTGGCAGCCAGCAATTTGTGGCTTGTTCTCTGGCAAGGCTGTTGCAGCACAGCCACTGTTTGTCCAGTGATGAGCTGTGCGCGTCTTGTGTGCCGAGCATCGTGGATTCCCCATAGTGTTTGTAGACACAAATGAGAATTTAATTAATCAAGTTCGGCAGAAAATTTCTGAACTCTCATGAACAACTTTTTGAGGCCAAGTGATTGCATGTTTTCTGTCATTTTAGGCAAGTTTAGTCATGAGCCCGTGGTTGTTGTGAAAAATGTAATCTTAGGTTGGTGTTGAAAGATTTGAATACCGAAGCATTTGTCCAATTTCAGAGTACAAAGGGCTTAAATATTTGGTAAAATTTACATACTTCTGTCATATCATATTTCACCAGTATATTTTTTTTGGAACTGTTAATGCCTAATATGAAGACACATCCATTCAGAGCAGGTGGCAATTCTATTGATTACCTCATTTGCATGATAGTAGCTTATTAGCATAAATGCCAGAACAGTTGAAGTATCTCATTCTCCCATTTTTTACTCACAATATTATTGCCAAAGACAAAATTAATGTGAGGGTAGATTGCAACATCATGGGTCATGTTGTTAATTAAAAACTAGATTAACCCCCAAGGCAAGAAACATAGTTTTTAGACTGTGAACAAACAATGGTTCAAAAGAAGCGAGAGAGTTTCAAGAAATGGAACTTTCTGTACCCGTTCTTTTGAAGGTTTAATATGAATGAAAGTATCTGTTTTACTGATTGAAATATTGAAATCTTGAACAAGTGCTCAGTGATAAAATTTTACTTATTCCTTGCTCAACTGATTGTCTCATTCATTGTCCTGTTTCCACTCCAGCTAAACAACGGGATATTAACAAACACCAATTGTACAGCTGCCCTGGAACAGTTGACATTGAGAGTGTAGTGCAGTTGTGTTGGTTCTATCACTACTAGATCAAGTTATATGTGGATGTCCACTAAGTATTTGGTGTGTAATTACTTGATCCGGTTGTATATGGATGTTCACAAGTGTTTGTCGCATCTTTACTGGATCAAGACTGGTTATATATGGATGTCCATTAAGTGTTTGTTTTATTATTACTGAATCAAGACTGGTTATATATGGATGTCCATTAAGTGTTTGTTACATTGTTACTGGATCGGGTTATATATGGATGTCCATAAAATTTTTGTCACATCATTACTTGATCAGGTTATATATGGATGTCCATTAAGTATGTTGCAATATTACTGGATCAGGTTATATATGGATGTCCATTAAGTATGTCCCATTATTACTGGATCAGGTTATATATGGATGTCCATTAGTCTGGATCAAGTTATATATGGATGTCCATGTAGTGTTTTTTGCATCATTACTGGATCAGGTTATATATGGATGTCCATTAAGTGTTTGTTGCACCATTATTGGATCAGGTTATATGTATATGCATTTCTAGTATGTGTTTGTCACATTATTACTGGGTCAGGGTATACGAATGTCCATATAATTGAATACAAATGTGTTGGTTGCGTCACTACTAGATCCGGGTATATATGGATGTCTGTATGATTGAATACAAACATGTTGGTTGCATCAGTACTGGATCAGGTTATATATGGATGTCAATATGATTGAACACAAATGTGGTGGTTGCATCACAACTGGATCAGGTGATATGTGGAAGCCTGTATAATTAAATGCAAATGTGGTTGCATCACCACTGGATCAGCTTATATATGGATGTCCATATGATTGAATGCAAATGTGGTTTCATCACTACTGGTTCAGGTTATTATCGATGTCCATATAATTGAATGCAAATGTGGTGGTTGCATCACCACTGGATCAGGTTATATATGGATGTCCATATGATTGAATACCAAGTCAACCCTTTCTGTCTCAAATTACACAAAAGTACCCAGATGTAAACTGTCATCTGCTTAAATGTTTTTACTGCAGTTACATGTTAACTCTTGAAAAGCCACTTTACTTTTGTTGACATGCATTCTGTCTGCCAAATAAGTTTTCTATCGACTTTTTTTTTTTTTTTAATTTTGTAATGATTGGCACTCTTGAAAAAACATTATGCTGAAAGAAAGAGGGCACAGCTTTACAGCTTGGACCTGTGTGATTGACAAAGTATTGTGACATTTTTAGTTACCATTATTGTTTTACTGTCACATAAAAGTGCTAAATTTAAATAAACTGAAAGCAAATGTACCTTGTACAATGTAATTTTGGCATTGTTATGGTTGTTAATTGGCAAAATATGGAAAAACATTGGTAAAAGTGCACTTGTTTATGCCTCCATAGGACTTGATCACTTCTGGTAAACACTACATGTTTGGTATCATCGGAAAGTTCAGAACTTTATCTACATGAGCAAAAAGATTTCCCATTCATTAAATCTGACAGCAGTGCAGTCAATCTATGTCAAACATCACTATTTCAAAGGTTAGAAATGTTGTACAGATGATCCTTTCTATTGGCTTGCAGTACCAAGTCACATTGTCATATGACTCATTTGAATAATTAATGCTAAAAATTAGTCATCTGAACCAATAGGAGTGCAGAGATTGCATGGGTTGTCACTTCCTCCCTGGACTTTCACCCAGGTCTCAACAATGTGTTGTTGTCATAATATGGATGGGGGGCACAATAAAAGTGACAAATCGAGCTCATTCATGGCGTTAGAGTGTAAAAAATTTGATATTTTTTGTTGGATTAATACTTAGAAAGTTACATTAAAACTTTCTGTTACAATCATAAGAGGTATGGAAGGAAATTCACTGTGCATTTGGTACTGAGAGCACAGTCTTGTGCCTGCATGGTCTCCATTTGCATGTTGGAAGTATTGTTTTTGTCAAACTTAGCAGTTTTACCTACAATAAATCTAAAAGCTGATCATAAGAACTTCTAGAATAAGCAAGACATTGAGATTTGATGATGTAGAAATCTAACCCATGTGGTAATAGTCATTTCAAAGACATGACTGCAGAATAAAAACATGTGTCATTTATGAGATGTCTCCAGCATGGCATATGCTGCCACTGGCTTTCCAATAATTGAAAAAAAAAAAAATATTTTTTTTGCTGAAAATTGTTTATGAGGCCTGCCATGTTGGAATGCTCCAGGTCAATAGCTTTTCTTGGTGCAGGTCAATAACTTTTCTTGGTGCAGGTCAATAACCTTTCTTGGTGCAGGTCAGGTTCACTGAGCCTAACCCACCAAGGAAAGATATTGATTTAGACTTATTCAGACCAGGAAAGGTTTTAATTTTGATAGATGGAAAAGAACCTTTTGATTAATAGTTGGATGGTCTGTGTTTGCCTCAGAAGAACCTTTAACAAAATTGTGTCAGAATGATAAACTCGTTTCCAGTATATGTGAGCTTTCAGTCATCATCTCAGGATACCATTACACGGAGGTATAGAATCACATATCCCTGAATATGCTGCTCCCACATCTGAGTTGTAATTCAACTATTTTTAAACTTCAGGTAGGCTAAATTTAAATTTGTTACTGGATGGCAGTGTCAGGTGTCACGGGCAAAATATTCCAGTCATCAATAGCAAGATATGCATGTGAGGTGTCATATATAGAAAGTGATTCTGCAGAGTCACGTTGACCTTTTAGATTGTAAAAGTAGAACCAGTTGACGAGTACAATGTACCTATAATTAGAAGTTCTGAACATAGTAGTCAGGGTTTTTTGTTTTTGTTTTTGTTTTTTTTCTACAATAGTCTATAACTGTTATCATAATATCCCAGATAAAAATACCCACTAATCTACAACTATTGTGAATAGACGACTTCTTAGTAATATGATACTTTTAATAGCCTATCGGATGTTTGACATGACAGGCCACATGAAATGGCATCTTAGCGAGCAATATTTCAGTTTTGATCTGCTCCATTGGTCTACAGTCATAGGGTTGTGACTGACACACTGGTGTCTGGCCAGTTAGTGACTGGGTTTCAGGGACCAGCAGTATAACATTTGAATGCCTCTCTACTACACACATGTAACCAGTACTGCAGACGGTTACAACACTAGCTATGCTTTCTGGTCATGCCCAGGAAGTCAACATGTTCCGAGTCAAAAAAGTGGTGCTGTTCTCAGCATGCAGTGTCAGAGCTGTGATTGTGCTTCTGTGTGGTACAGTTTTTAGGTTGTTATTAAATTTTAAGATTTTTGCACCTCGCTCTCTTAATGAATCATATGAAGGGGGTAATTTTGTGTTTTTTGCAATATTTTGTTGGCCATGTCCATCATTTTTTAAAACATGGAAATTGGAAACTGTGTTGGAACTTAGTTAGAAAGGCTGATAAAGTTCAGTTTTCCCTTAAGAATCTTCAGCTTTAGTGCACGTAAGTTCTAACCAGCTGATACCTGGCAGGTCTGCCAATGGTGGTCATGAGTAGCAAAGGCATAGAACTTGCAAAGTATAAAGTTGAGATCGTTGGAATTGCAGATTGGTAAGTACACGTGATTATATTCCACTGTTGGAGCCACATGTATTATGGAATTGCATTTTAATGACAGTGACCAATTTCTGAAGTTTATTTGCCTAATTATTCATCCATAGTGACAGGACATCTCGTATCACATGCATGACTACTTTTTCCCCAGAACTATCCTGTTATGAAGTATTGCCAAGGTAGCCAATGATCATTGTGACATGCTCAGTCCGGGCCATTGGCTGTATGCACCAGACCAACATACTAGTTGTGTACCTTTCTAGGAATCAAGCACTTGCTGCATGATCCCAACCATCGATACAGAGTCTGATGTCATGAAAAAGTTGTGTGTCCCTCATGTGATGTGGCTGCAGATTTGGCCAGGTCACAGGCATGCTTATTGTGGGGGCTGCCATGTTTCCAGAAGTAACTAGTCCACTGCCCCCAAGTCCCTGCAAAACGACTCAGAAAGCTTGAGATTTTTTAATGGAAGTGAATGGTGCCTTGACCAGACGCTGTCCATGTTGCTGTCTTGTATGCAGAATGTAGTCCTCATTACACTCTGTGCAGCTGTCACCTGCTGATTGTACATTTAATAATGGTGTAAGAAACACAGCATACCCACTCAGCTTCAGCAATCTTCTATTCCAAAGGATGAGATGTAGCAAGCTTTGCAAACACTCTGGGCTGAGAGTTTTGCTAATGATGGGTATCCCTCAGTTGGATGGCTACAATGCTGAATTCAATGAAAGGGGGACCTCAAAACCATACTTGGAGAGCACTTTCCGTCTAAAAGATCCACACAAAAAAAGAACCCATCCTGAAACTTGGTTCATGCATGCAAGGTTGCCGCCTGAAAACAAATGACCCGCCAAAGCCAAACACGTGACTGTGGTGATGTCATTTGCTGGCAACTTGCTGTAAACCAATTAGGCAGGAGACAATTAAGCCCGCCTCCCATGCAGGCCTGTATGGCTGGGGGAAGTTTGATGGGGATTTAAAAGTTGATTATGAATCAATAATATTATTGTAGTCTTAAAAACTGTAAGTCTTTTAGAGAACACATGCGGCCAATTAGATGTTATAAATTACTTTTAAAAAATGTCTGTGTCATGGCCTTTCCAGTCTCAGAACATTACCAAACACATTGATGCTTTTGAAGAGCCAGTGAGATGACCAGTGTATACCAAAGCATTAAATGCTGCTGAAGATTATTGCCTCCTCCCTCCACCACCCCACCCCCATGTTGCAGTGTCATACTGATGTATGGGGTGGAGGTGGGGGTGGAAATCACATTTTCTGAAAAGACCAAGACACTCTTTGAGAGGACAAGGTAAAGAAAGCACATTGTCAAGTGTCAGCTTTAGATAAACTAGTGTCACCTTGAGAGACCCCTTCAATGAGAGATTACCTGGTTTGCATGTGATCGTCATCAGTGCATGTCTCTAATTCTGTATTTACTACCATACATACCTCCTTCATTAAACCACCTCTCTACCAGTGCTAGTCATGTTTTCTATAACAAGGGACCAGTATATCCATATAAGGGAGGGACGGGGTAATAGGGCCCCATTATTCTGGTACAGGAATTTTTCCCTAGTACAGAATGCAGAAAATAAAGATGGTCCAAAATAATGTCCATAACAAAGTACAGAAAACAAAAGGGCCTCCAGTAAGCTGGTTGGAAAATGAAATGTATGCCAGCGTGGTAATACTCTTTAACCCCCCCCCCCCCATAATATATACATACAGCCAGACAAGACAAGCAGACTGTGTTTTAAATGACAGATTGTGAAGTGAGTGGCCAAGAGCAAAGTACAGTACCCATGTGGCATGTTCCCGACATAAAACGGTGGTATAGTGTTGAGGACTGGTGGTAACATGTAACACAGAGCCTGCCTTGGGCCTAACTGGCAGGCATCACTGTAATTAGAGGAGTTTAATCAAAATAATAATATTTACATGCATTGAACAAAAGGATTAATCTCTGTATTAACCCCTATTGGTCCACATGGAATATCAATGAGTCGACTGGGAGTGATTAGTACATGGGTCAGCTCAGTGGAGAGGACTGCCTTTGTACCCTGTATTTTGGGAATTCCAACAGATGATGAGATAATTCAGGTTGTATTTTGTAAGATTGCCTGACACGGGCCTGCGTTGTGCATCTTGCCAGCTGGCCTTCATGCCACACCACAAGCACAGGGTCATAATAACCTGGTAACATGGAAAACCAAGCCAATTTGTGTCCATTATTGCAGGCTTAATGATAGAGGCCAGTAGAGGTTTCTCTTGCTACTTTCACCTTGGCTCTACTACAGTACGTTTTCCCTGAGCCAGTACTGGCCCCTGGGTCACCCAGCACCATGTGGCAACTGTCATACATGGAATGATACAAATAGTCACAGTTTTATACACCACGGTTCATCCTCAACTGACGGCCTGTCATTTTCTTGTGGTCTTGTTGGAGAGTCGACTGGTTTTGTATTTATTTGGTGCCACCATGTTATATGTGTAGACAGATATGAAAGAAGTGTGGATTTTTTAGTCAGTGTAAAGTGCCAGGGAAATAAAGCGTTCCTCACTTACAACTGCAGTGTGAATGCCAATGACAATGTCTCTTCATCAAGTTTCATGTAACAGGCATAAATAATAAATTTATGGGTCCCATGTTGTCAAACGAAACTCTGCTTTTCCCGGCCACCATGCACAATTTGTAAAACATTTGTGTTATGCAAACAGTGTTTTATTAATCATTTAAACAAGCATCCTCAATACATAGACCACAGATAGTTTTGCACTGTTAATTTCGCGAGCAGGTATTCATTTAATGAGGACAACAGTTTAACACGTGAAGCTGGGAGCTGATGGTGGATCTGTACAAGCAGTTTAGGGCTGCTTCTAGGCCAAGGGTATTAATTTCTATGACAAACCATTCCTTTAAAACAACTAAACAAAAGTGTCAGTAGTTGCCATGACAACAATTGAAATGAAAAGATGTTATCCCTAATTAGGTGCCCCATTCATAACTGTGAGTATTTGCGTGAAGAAGGCGGCAATTGTCATATAAGGCAAACAGTACAGCATTAAGCTTAAGTTAACCAGCAGGTATAACACGCTGTGGGACCCGGCACTACCTGCTCACTTTCTAAGGTCTGTCAGGATTGGCAGCCAAAATATTAATAATACTTCCTGGCAACTCCAGCTTTGTCTACCTCATACTGAATCCCCTGAATGCTGACACAAAAGTTGGTGAATTTTTACGTGGAATTAATTCCAAAGTAAAAAGTTGTTTGGCATGAAACTATAAGAAATTAAATGAGACTGACTATCATTTATTCTGTGGTTTTATTAGATTACCACCAGCCTCAGTGATCTGATTGTATTTCATCTATTTTAGAGCCCTATTTTTATGTCTTTTCACCTTGTTCATGCAGATCTTTTGTAGCCCATTAAATGAGATTCTTTTCATTGGTAGGTGTTGATGGGGAATATCAAACAGGAAGCTAGCAGCATAATTCTGATAGGAATATTGCCAGGCATTCAAGACACAGCTAACATAAATAGGATCAGGGTTACACCAGACATTGTGCATATCAAAGATGTTCACACACAGAGATGCAGCAAGCTGCAGGGTTTAAGTACATTTAACTCTCTCAGGTACGCAGCGTCCTTTGTGTGCTGTAAATTCAAACTGAAAGGATTGTGCTGTCTGCGCCACACTCCTTTTGTAACTCAGTTTAACTTACTCTGTCACTATGGGCCTGGTTTCTGTTGTCCAGATTCTGTTCAAATTGGGGGATATACCTTAACTTAATCTCTTCCAAATTTTTTCACTAGGTGGTGCTTTTGTCATTGGACGTATTGTTTTTGTAATAGAAAAATGATCAGCAACAGCACACAAGCAGATGCACAGGTGCAAATACACAAACAAGATTTAAAAAGTTTTGTCAAAAACTGCCGATTGGATCCTGTTTAAGCTATATGAAAGTACCTCGTATAATCAGTGTCTACTTAAACTTGGTGTTGCCATCATATTTATTTTTCCTCTAATATCTTGTGAAATTCAAGAAACAAATAAAATGATCATGCATAACTACATGGTCAGTCCCTTTATGTGGTAATGTACCTTGGATGGTACCGTGTATGGATCCCCACAAATCTTTTGTAGTTTTGGAGACTGGAGAGCTCAGTGATAGTTCAGCATGGAGACAGTGTGAATATTTAACCTTACATTGAACAGATTTCAATGGCAAATAAGATTATTAGGTACACCCAAGCATAAAATAGACACATCTTCTTTACAGTTATCCCAAACAGAAATTAATTTTTGTATTTTTAGGAAGTGTTTGTCTTAAATGTATATTTATATACATGCAGGTAAAGTCATTGTGTTTCTCTTTTTGATGAGTATTACATGTCAAAAAGTATAAATGTGAGCTACCAAGAGAATTTAAAGCCATTGGCAGATGAAGAGAAAAGTACATGTATGTGATACAAGAAACAGAGTGAGTTCATACATGTCATGTGTTACAAGACATGGAGTGAATTCATATATGTGATACAAGATACAGAGTGAGCTCATACATGTATAAGATACAGAGTGAGCTCATACATATATAAGATACAGAGTGAGCTCATACATATATAAGATACAGAGGGCACTCCTACATCTATGTGATACAGGATAAGGAGTGAACTCAGGTCTCACAGGATATGGAGTGAACTCATGTGACAGTGGACACAAAGTAAAACCACACATGTTAGTCCAGCTACAGAGTGAACTCGTATGAGTGAAACAAGTTTAGACCCAAACTTCTCACAGGTAATGAAAGGTAAAGAGCAAACTCATACAATCATGCAGTGAAATTGACATGCAAGACAAAGATATGAAGAAACACTTTTATGAAAGAAGGTACAGAATGGACTCACAGGTGAGACGAGATACAGAGTAGACTCATACAGGTCAGAAAAGATACCGAGTGGATTTACACAAGTGAGACAAGGTACAGAGTGGACTCGTACAAGTGAGACAAGATATGAAGTTGATTCACACAGGTGAGACAAGATACAGTGCAGAGCAGACGCATACAGGTCATAAAAAGATGCAGAGTGGACTCACACTGGTGAGACAAGATACAGAATGGACTCATGCAGGTCAAACAGGATACAGAGTGGAGTCATATAGTATATACAGAGTATACCCCTACAGATGAGACAAACTGTTTATTCAAGTTGTACATAAACTAGATGCCACAGAGACAGCATGCACACAGCAGGGCCTACATGTTATATGCTAGAGGAGAGGAGGCAGACAGGGAACTGTTATAACATTGTCCTGGGTGACAGGCAGCACAGAGTGCAGTATGTGACATGTCAAAACTATCAACATCTAGATTCATTTGAAAAATGGATGCACTAAACCTAGGTCAGATGAATTCTTCATCAGTGTGTTGATGAATTACTAAATTGAGTATGTGGTAAATGGAGTGATAATTATCATTTATTAATGCTATCAACTATAAAGGGGAAAGTAACTGTACTAGATGTGGATTAAATATTAAATGGCAACAGTGTAAAAAGAGGCCGTGTACTATTGTATGCATGTCTCTATATCTACTATTGCTTTCACTTGCAACACCAACACAAAGACAACCTGAAGGATCAAAGACAGCACACATTCCTGTTGTATGTGTGAGCTGCCACAGGAGGATCAAAGACAGCACACATTCCTCTTGTATGTGTGAGCTGCAATAGGAGGATCAAAGACAGCACACATTCCTGTTGTATGTGTGAGCTGCAATAGGAGGATCAAAGACAGCACACGTTCATGCTGTATGTGTGAGCTGTTTTGTATTTGTGTTTTTTCATCCAGAGCCACTTCCTGGTAGTCATTACCCTATTCCATAGTTTGAACTCTCTACACTCCATAGGCAAACTTGTGACTGACTAACCTATATATAAATATGGAAGTACTACTGTCACGTTCTTCTGTAGAATTTTGAAATAAGCTATATTAGCCCAAATAAATTAAAGGGTCTTCAGCGGGTAACTACTCAGAACATGTTTCGGAGCCTGTACGCACTGTAAAAAAAGGATCCAAGGCCGCACACATTCATGTTATGTCTGCCACAGGAGGATTTAAGACTGCACATATGTTGTATGTGTGAGCTGTAACAAAAGGATGAAAGACAGCACACAGTCATGTTGTATGTGTGATCTGTAACAGAAGGATCAAAGCCTGCACATATTCATGGTGTATGTGTGATTTGTCACAGAAAGATCAAGGATTGCACATATTCATGTTGTATGTGTGATCTGTAATAGGATGATCAAAGACTGCACGTATTCATGGTGTATGTGTGATTTGTCCCAGAAAGATCAAAGACTGTACATATTCATGTTGTATTTGTGATCTGTAACAGAAGGATCAAAGACTGTGCATATTCATGCTCTATGTATGATCTGTCATAGAAGGAACAAAGACTGCACACATTCATGTTTTATGTGTCAGCTATCACAGAAAGGTCAGACTGCATACCTTCATGTGTTGTATGTGTGAGCTGTAACAGAAGCACCAAGAACCACACCTATTCCTGTTATGTGTGTAAGCTGTTACAGAAGGATCAGAGACTTCACACATTTCAGTTATATATGTGTAAGCTGTCACAGAATGATCAAAAACCACATGTTCATCTGTGTGAGCTGTAACAGGAGGATCAAAGACACCACACATTAATGTTGCATGTGTGAGTTGTAACAGGAGGATCAAAGACAGCACACATTCATGGTGCATGTGCGAGTTGTAACAGGAGGATCAAAGACACCACACATTAATGTTGCATGTGTGAGTTGTAACAGGAGGATCAAAGACAGCACACATTCATGGTGCATGTGCGAGTTGTAACAGGAGGATCAAAGACAGCACACATTCATGTTGCATGTGTGAGTTGTAACAGGAGGATCAAAGACAGCACACATTCATGTTGCATGTGCAAGTTGTAACAGGAGGATCAAAGACAGCACACATTCATGTTGCATGTGTGAGTTGTAACAGGAGGATCAAAGACAGCACACATTCATGTTGCATGTGCAAGTTGTAACAGGAGGATCAAAGACAGCACACATTCATGTTGCATGTGCGAGTTGTAACAGGTGGATCAAAGACTGCAAATGCATGCTCTATGTGTGAGCTGAAACAGAAGCCCCAAAAATTTCATTCCTGTTATATGTGTAAGCTGTCCCAGAAGGATCCAAGACTGCACACATTCATGTAAGTGTGAGCTGTTACAAAGGATCAATGACTGCACACATTTCAGTTATATGTGTGAGCTGTCACAGAAAGATCAAGGACTACACCATTTGTGTTTGTGTGAGCTGTCACAGAAAGATCAAGGACTACACCATTTGTGTTTGTGTGAGCTCTTACAGAAGGATGCCAGTTTGAGGAGTGAGCTTGGTAGTCCTCGTGACTTACGTGCATGCATCTTTAGTCATTTTTATAGGCTTCAAAATAAGGGCAAAGCAGCTGCCTTGCCCCTTTAAAATGAAGCTGTATGACAAAAGTTAAATGTATTCCTTTATGGATATTTTTTGTGTGTTCCAAGATTATGGCATGATGGCCATAAATCAGTCAGCTGTTAGCAAGACATGGCCGTTCATGGTTATGCATCAATTCAGCTGTGAAAATATCTTTAATCCTTTTTGAGTAAAAGGTACAGATTCAAGGTTTCTGAAGATGTCTGACAAAAATGTCAGAAGGAACTTAGTGATCTGGGAATATTATTAGATCCATATAACTAGACTGAATTGTATTTTATAATATATTGCAGACTCAATACATTGTCTGGAAATTTGACATAAATTGTCATAACTTCTTAAACTAATACAATCAACACAAAACAAAGCTAATTAGGGACCTCAGTGTGATCTAGTACCAGTGGTACACGGCTGAAAGTTGATGAATTCCATACATTTTTGTTATAGCTATTCACTTGACAAGCAAAAGTCATCAAGAGAAAGCTGTTAAGGTATACAGGTACCGTCAAACCCGCACTAATGGACACCTGAGACTGACACTGTACAGTCTACCCATGAACTCATCCAGGTTAACCTGTTAACTGCAGCTTCCCATTTGGGCTCTCAGTGTGGTTTTATGTACTTAGACTATTACTGAACCTTGTAAAGTTGGTCACTTGTATATTTCCGTCGATAGACAGTGATTTTAGGTCTGTGACAGTCGGTACGCCTGCGTAACACAAACACATACATTGTCAAATGCAAAAAGTCTGTGCTTGTTAATCCTGTCATTGTTTAGTTTTGTTTTTTAGCATGTGGAGAATATCTGTGGTGAAACAAGTTGTCATTTGTGGTCCATTCTGCATATATAAACTAGGGTTTCATCAAAGCTGTCCAATTACGTATACTATCATTCTATTAGCTTTGGCCCTAGTCATTTGATCTTTGATATTAATTCCAAAGATAGTCCATTGATTTACTTTAAGGCATATTCTAGCAACCTGACATAAAATGGACATCTCCACATCACAAACACAGTCTGACGTGTTTCTGGACTGTTCATCCTAGGCCAGGTTTGACTTTACCATATTTTTTATTTGTCCAGCTTTTGCAACTTTTCAGTATAAATGAAACAATGAAGTATAGTATAAACTGTGTCACTATAATAATCAATAAATGTCAAGCCTAAACTGAAATATTAATAGTACAACCTTTAGGACTTCTTGGTGAATGTCAATATGATTTCAAGATGCATAAACATGCCAAAAATGTTCCTGGAGGCAAGTAAGAACAATGACACTGTAACATGACATTGATACACTGTTGAGTAGTAAGAGACATTGATACACTGTTGAATGGTAAGAGACTCCATTCATTCATCGACAGAAACCTATCACACATGGAAATTAATTTACAACATGTTGGCAAAACTTTTACTCAAAAAGAGAGAGGAGAAAATCTTGGGTTTGAGATCCAAAGCCCAATGCATCGAGAAAACTTGTTTACATAAGTTTAGAGTTGACCATTGTCATTTTTTATATGGAAACCTGTGAAAGGTGTTATAGATTGCCTATATGAAAAAACGAGTGGCAGATCTCATGGCAGAGTGTGACAAATCATCTGAGTTGTGACATTGTGTGTAAAAGTGTTGTAGATACATAGCAAAAAGTACTGATCAAACACATAAATAGACAGGTCTGCCTTATGCCACCAGACTTCCATCTTCTGTTGTTGTGTTAGTATATATCTGTAGTACATGTACTCATTTGGCCCAAAACTTCATTCTTTTGTACAGTCTCCTGTGTAAATGGGATGCGATGTGTATGTTTTTGTACCGTGGATCCTTGGGATAGGAGGCAGTAGGTCGTATAGAGATGAGGTGGTAGGTCATTTGGAAATGTAATAGATCATGAGGAAATCAGGTGGTTTACATGTATATTGGGATTATTAATTTATGGGATAAAGTGTTGGTAGATCATCTGGAAAAAACATTGTAGATAATATGGGAAAGTGTCAGCCCATCATGTGGAGGTAACTCATAGATCGTATGGAAAAGAGAAAGCAGGTATTGTGAAAAAGTATAATCATGCGTAAAAGTCTGGTGCACATTACAAGAGTGTTTAATATGGAACAGTGTAAATTGTGTGGACATATGTGGGCAGGTGATAGTTTTGAGGGTGGGAAAAAACATGTTTTCAGCAGAGCAAAGAACAATATTGTGGTGAAAGGTTTGTACAGCATGTGACTACAGTGTAATGTGCTATGACAGAAGTGGTAATTATGAATTATGAGATGAAGGTAGCAAGGACAAAGTGCCAAGCCAGGAGTAATTACACAGCCTCAGAACTATCTGATGGCATATTTGTACAACTTCACCAGGTGGCGGGCTGACTGCTCACAGCCAAACATTATATTATAAAGAGGTAGCATCTTATATGTAGGCCAGTGTCACTGGCTACAATCATTGGGCCTATGAGTATTTCTTCACTGTTTGTTGATAGACCAGACAAGATGGTTGATTTGTTTCCATAGATTGATAGAGTAGATGACAAACAGACATAAATATAACTATACAGCATTATGGAATATCCAATGTACAGTGAAGTCCAGGCCTTCCCCTGTCACTCGCCAATGTAGCAAAATGCTATGAAAATACCACTTTGGCTATAATTTTTTACAATTGGCTAATGGTTAACAAATAGGAGTGTCCCAAACATTGTATTATGCACACAAATTTGGCTACAAAATTAAAGTTTCCAGGGGAAGCCCTGGAAGTCTATCATCATTTGGTGGAAAGGAAGATTTGTTTCCCCCGAATATTGGTTCCCACAGGAACAAATATTCGTTACCACCCATGAATATTTGCCTGCGCCCCCCCCCCCCCAACTGATGATAAATTTTGTGTGTGAACATTGACTTATTGTGTGTGCCAGTAATTTTTTCATCTTATGTACGTTTATTCTTAATTTTCTTTAGCCTGTGAAATTTAGCTCAGCTTAGGTTTGGTTGTTTTTGCTAAGTTTAAGTTTATGCAGTTTAGCTGAGCTGCGTATTCAATATTCCCAAGTGTGAATACCATTCATAGAATAAACCCATTGATAGTACAGAGTGTATGGTAGGGGAAGAAATATTTGTATGGGGAACAAATATTCACCCATATTTGTTCCTAGGGGGAAGGAATATGCATTCCAGGAGCAACTTGCATTTAGGGGAAACAAATGTTCTGCATGTTCTGAGACACTGGCAATCCATGCTATGTAAGTTTTGCCTGTATTTCCAATGTTTGACAAGGGAGAGGACTCTTTGGTCAATCCATGTTTACTGTTCTGCCCCCTTCTTATTGTTGTCCACTTTGGTTGTGGTTACCTTTCTTCTGTGTTGGCTTGTGTTTCATACCATGGGTAATTAATCAGTTGTTTGTGTCGTTACCGTTCTATTGCACGTCAGGCTGTATAAAACATATATCTGCAGATGGACTGTTTTATGGAGTGTAGCTGCTTTGTCCAACATCTCAATGCAAGTTTAATAATAAATTATATAAAATTATGAAAACTCAGAAGTGGAAGATCTTAGCAGTATTTGTATAGCTGTGTGTATGTCATCCTGTGGCATGAGGACTTCTGTGCCTCAAAATAGGCATATCAGGTCAAGAGGACTGTATCCAGCGTAAATACCATATATTATGAATGAGCTGCTTCAACTTTAAACAACTTGTGTCCAATTTAAGCCAGCATGCAGATCCTGGCTTCATTTATAAATGATATCCACAATTGCTAAGGGTCAGCTTGTGTAACTGAGTTAGTTATGTACAACTTGAAAGATATCAGGGAGAATGTACGCCAGTTAGAGGGTTGATACATCTTGCTGTGAGTCAGGATCTGGTAGAACCTGTGTGCAGTGTGGAGGAATCCGTACGTGATCCATAGACAGAATACGATTGTATGATTAGTAGGAATGATGTGGCTGTCTCAAGAGCTGCATACATGCATGTGAGCCTACAAGTATACTACCTGTCTTGTGAGCTATATATATTTAGTACAAAAGTTTCCCATACCCCCCCCCCATGTTGTAGATGGGCTTACGGAATGGACCTCATATGTTTATGTTTCGTGGTTGCATTGGGCACCCTCTTGCAATAATGACAGAAAGCTCTATTTCAACATTACGGTTGTCTAGTACGCCAATACATGCCAGGCCATATGATCTAGGAAAAACCAGTGCACAGACAGGTGATAGCTTTCACCCAATGAAACATTATCATCTGAAAAAGGTATTTACTAAATAAATATAGTACATGCACAAGTGTACTACCTGTCTTGTGAGCTTTATAAATATAGTACATGCACAAGTGTACTACCTGTCTTGTGAGTTATATAAACATAATACATGTACATGTAATGTGGGTGTACAAGTGTACAACCTGTCTTGTGAACTATGTATACATAGTACATGTATGTCAGTGGACAAGTGTATTGTGAGCTATATACACAGTACATATAATGTTGCTGCTTTAAGAGCTTCATGTGTTGTACAGTAGTCCCTTTTTGAAAGACACTTCTTTTCAAAGACTACCTGACCATTTTAACTGTGCAAAAACACCTTATGATGTTAATTTCCTTCTTTTGGGAGACCACCTACTGAACCTCACCAGTGATCACCCAGTTGATCCCAAAAGACCACTTATCCATCCAGAAATTCCCAATTTCAGACAAGTAAACTCCACCTATTGTGTACAATATTGGTAAAATGATTTGTCAAAACCAGTTTACAAATTCGAAATATGCTTATAATATATGTACCAACAAATAAGTGAACGCAAGACTGCAAGATGATGTGGGTCTAGTAAATGTACATCACTCATATTTTAATCTTAAGTATGGTTGGGAACTGAAGGTAGTAGTTACAGTGGTTGGACAGGTGGTGCAAGAGTCAAGCCTCCTTTGGGAGACCACCTACATTTTGTGACCACTTCTTGGATAGCTTTATGGGTGGCTATTCAAAGGAGGGACTATTGCACCTGTGTGTGAGTCCACATGTATACTACAAGCAACACTCTCTTGAGCTATGTAAACAGGTACATAGTACACGCTGTGTGGGTATAAAAGTGTACTACCTGTCTTGTGCTCTCTTTTACTGGCTGTCTTAAATTCAGGCATAGTATTATGTCTCCCTGTGCAACGGGGGGACATATTGTTTTTGTATCTGTTTCTTCCGCTTCTTCATCTTCTTTTTCTTCTTCTTGTTCTTCTTGGTCTTCTTCAACACATTGTTGTGTGCGTTGCAGACGCAATAACTCGACAAAGATTTGACTTGGGAAAGTGAAATTTTGTGAAGATGTTCCTATATAAAACCTTGCTTGGGATTGCAGATGGGTGACCTTGACCTATTTTTCAAGGTCATATGAACATGTCATGTAAAATTGATTGGGACGCAATAACTCTGCAAGGATTTGACTTAAGAGGTTGAAATTTTGCATAATTATGTACCATAATATGAACTAGATTGGGATTGTAGATGGATGACCTTGACCTATTTTCAAGGTCACATGGCCACTTTTAAAAATCATTGCAGATGCACTCGAGAAAGATTTGACTTAAAGAGGTTGATATTTTGTGTGATTATGTTTTTATGTAAGATTTCTGTAAGACTTTGCTTGTAACTGCAGATGTATGACCTTGACCTAATTTTCAAGGTCACGTGGGCATGTCATGAAAAATTGACGCGGATGCAATAACTTTGCAAGGAATAGATTTAAGAGGTTGAAATTTTGCATGATTATGTACCATAACATGAACTAGGTTGGGATTGCAGATGGGTGACCTTGGCCTATTTTTCAAGGTCACATGGGCATGTCATGTAAAATTGACGCGGACGCAATAACTCTGCAAGGATTTGGCTTAAGAGGTTGAAATTTTGCATGATTATGAACCATAACATGAACTAGGTTGGGATTGCAGATGGGTCACCTTGACCTATTTTTCAAGGTCACATGGGCATGTCATGTAAAGTTGACGCGGACGGAATAGCTCTGCAAGGATGTGAATAAAGAGGTTGAAATTTTGCATGATTATGTGCCATAATATGAACTAGGTTGGGATTGTAGATGGGTGACCTTGACGTATTTTCAAGGTCACATGGCCATTTTGTGAAAATCATTGCAGATGCACTTGAGAAAGATTTGTCTTAAAGAGGTTGACATTTTGTGTGATTATGTTTCTATGTTAGACTTTTGTAAGACCTTGCTTGTAACTGCAAATGTATGACCCTGACCTATTTTTCAAAGTCACATGGGCATTTCGTCAAAAATCAATGTTTTGAAATGTCATTAAAGAGTGTACCTTCACCATATCTGTAGATCATTGGAATCAGTAAGCCTATTTATAAAAAAGGGTGACAATAATAAAGGCGCACGGGGAGACATTTGATTTTCTGTTGGAAAATCAGCCTGTTCTAGTTTTAGTTCTTCTTTCAATGTAGGTTTATGCCAGTGGTCAGTTTTGATAGTGACATCACGCCAGTCTACATGTATAATGTATCGTATGTGTTGCATGCTGATCGTATATTCAACTTGATGTTACTACCTCATAAAGGACCCCAGGGCTGAGGACAATTTAACAATTAAACTGGACTATGGTACATTATTTCAAAGTGAAGTAAGAGGTATGTAATGGTAGAAATAAAGGAGAAAAACAATTTCATTCACATCATTAATTCATCATAAGGTAAAACCACTTGGTTAGAAAAAGAGAATCTGGCCAGATATATTCAAGGTAAGATGAATGGTGTGAACACAACATCTGTTCAAGCGTTACATGTACACCTGCAATATCATCATAAACAGAATGAATCTGTGTTTCCCTATGATCATACATATCTTGAGAATCTATTAATTTGCCAAAACAAGTTGAATTGTTGAATTTCAATATGTATAGGCTTAGAGTACTCCTCATTGGTAATTATACAAATATTAGCAGGATTCTTATTGGTAAGTATGCATGGTATATACAGGGTTCTGGGTATTGGTAATTGTACATTTCATAAACATTGTTCTTATTGGTGACTATGTTTGTATAAGCATGGTTCTTATTGGCAATTACATGGTATATGATGTAATGACTCAAGGGTTTTCATATTGGCCCTGTTATAGGTCTGAGGTCAGCTGTATTGGCCTGAGGCTGAAGGCTAATGTGGCTAACAGAGGCCCTGCAATGGGCCAATATGAAAACGCTTGATTAATGTTAATTTTATCAATTTATTATGAATAATTCTCCTCTGTGGTATGAGTATCCATAGTATCAGTGCATTTTCCCTGGTCATCCGCAGGTGACATTTCATCCTCTGCTTGACACTAGGGGAAGCAAAATGCTGAGAAAGGGCCATTTCCCTGGTGTTTTGCCAAGTAATGCGGAAGTAAAATACGGTCCCTCGGCATTTCTCAGCACTTTTGCTGAAAAATGGTGAGGCCTTTCCCTGTCTATTCTGACCTTGTCGTTTCTTGACAAAAATGCTGAGAAACAACAAGGCCCTTTCCCTGCCTATTTTGACCACAGCCTTTATCAGCAGAAATGCCAAGGCCACTCTCATGCATGTTCTTACCTCAGCATTTCTTGGCAAAAATGTCAGGAAACTTTAACGGACCATATTTTACCTCAGCATTTCTTGGCAAAACACTTAGAAAGTAGCTTCTTCCCTTTCTCAGCATTTTGCTTCCCCCAGTGTGACCTATTTCCAGACCTGGTCCTGGGTCACAGTGGGTTCTGATTTTTGATGTCCATGTGACCATTCACACCATGTGAGTGAACATATTTTGTTGCTAAATAATCTGCGAGGTCTTGTTCTGCTAGATGATTGTAGCGCATGTTGTCTTGTGCAATTAATTCTAGCATGGCATCCCCATTTCTTGGGCACTTTGTCGCCATCTGTTTGAATGCCTCCATTTAACTTGAAGTGGGATGAAGTACATAGTTGGAATTTTTAACATCACTAGTGTTGGTTGAGTAGTATGGTCCTCATTTGCATTGTTTAGCAAAGCATTGGTGCACACACCAACAAATATGGGAACCATATTATGATTTAACTTATGAAGGCCCAGCTTTCTCGTATTGGCTCAGTTTCTTTCATATTGACCCAGTTCACGTCATCGTACAGTATAGGCCAAAAGTAATATATTGATGCTGTATTATCCATGGTCAATTACTAATACATGGTATAAACAGGTTCTTACAGGTAAGTGTGTATGGTATGGGCCGGGTTCTTATCAACCTGTGTGGTCAATCAGGGTTCTCATGCATCACCCAGTGTGGTAGAAGCTTGTTTTGTATCACTTGTTGCATGATAAGCATGCTTCAGTTGTGATTGTAACTGTAAAGGTAATGTAGTGGTTGGGATTCTTTTGCCTTTACCAATAAAGTTATGTCTAGAATCAACATACTGATCTGGAGAAATGTTTCAGCATTGATTCATATAACTAATAAAGAATGAAAATGTCTTTGACGGTGCCAAAATACTCACTTGTACAATGTTTTGAAGATTTGACATCATCTTTGCCAAGCAGCAGGGTGATTTGACAGCATCTTTGCCAAGCGGCAGGGTGATTTGACAGCATCTTTGCCAAGCGGCAGGGTGATTTGACATCATCTTTGCCAAGCGCCAGGATGATTCAAACATTTGGAATGTGGTGTTTTTTGTTGTTTTGATGTTATGTTAGCATAAAACTGCAACATTTACTACGCTAATGTTTGACAAAGCAAATGTAAAATGAAATCTTTGAAATATTATTAAAGCATTATGCTCATTAACCCATAGATTATTTTTTAATGGAATCAAACTTACCATTTTATATGATTAAACATGTTTGGAAAATGTTCATTAAATATTTTTTTCAGCGTAAGACTGAATATCAAAGGAGGTTGACAGTGCTCTGTATCCTAGTCAGCTCAGTGTGATCCTATTCAGTATGGCTGGAGCATACAGTGGTATCATGTACAGTACTGGCATGCTCTAATTAGATTGCATAGGGAGCTGAAACTTGTCACAAATATCCCAGGTCTCCTGGGGACCCTTCCATACACAGCTTGGACAGGCACAAGCAATGAAAAATTTATGTGGCAACTCAGTCAGAAGCAAGATTTTCTGGCACTGTGTCGCTGTGAGTACAGTGGTACCTGCCCTAATGACTACCTCTCATGACAGACTGCAGATCAGTTTAAGAATGGCTTTTCATGATATCACAGTCCATTCCTATGAAAAATTTACCTATATATTATGACTACCTGTCAGTTGAGACCACTTTTTGTGAGAAGTAGGACTAGTCGTCAATGACAGGTATGACTGTACTCCTGAAGCATATATGTTAATGGTGAGGCAAAATAAATGTGTATGGTACAGATAATCACTGTTCTATTTGATTGTGGCACTATGATATTGTAACATCAGAGATTATGTACTTAGTTGGCTGCATAGGTAACCATTAGCTGTGTCTGATGAGAAATTATTTATGAAGAAGAACTGGCAGTGTTTAATTGGTTAATTTGGATTGTGACAGTGAGATTCTCTCAATCTTATTCAAAGGAAGTAAGTTTTGTCAGGTAAAGTACATGATTTGGTGTTTTTTTTTTCTGCTGATGCCTTTGGTTGTATTTTATTTATTTTTATTTTTTTATTTTTTATTTTTTTGTTGCTAAATAACACAAGACATGCTGACTTTACAAGGAGACTCCCACATCGTATGGGCAGAAAACAGTATGACATGCTGAATAGAACAAGGAGACTCTTATAATGATATGGCCAGAAGTAGACAGTTATGACATGCTGAATAGAACAAGGTGACTCTCAAAATGATATGGCCAGAAGTAGACAGTTATGACATGCTGAATAGAACAAGGGAGACTCTCATAATGATATGGCCAGAAGTAGACAGTTATGACATGCTGAATAGAACAAGGGAGACTCTTATAATAATATGGCCAGAAGTAGACAGTTATGACATGGTGAATAGAACAAGGGAGATTCTCATAATGATATGGCCAGAAGTAGACAGTTATGACATGCTGAATAGAACAGGGGACTCTCAAAATGATATGGCCAGAAGTAGACAGTTATGACATGCTGAAGGGAAGAAGAGGGCCTGTCATAAGGAGACATCTATGACATGCTGAAGAAACTTATAGTGACTCCCATAAGGATGCAGGTGGAAAGAGACAGTTATGATAAGACTGTGCAGTTTGTTAAATGAATTTCTGATTGTAAAGTTATACCAGTTCATGCTCATAGTAGTATCATTCCATTTTGTAATGGAAACTACCTGAAAATTCAAATTATTTTGCTGAGATTAAAGTATATATATATATAAAAAGCTTTATTTAAAGAGGGTGACTAGTTAGTATCACAAAATATTAATCTTCCCTGAGGCCCTCTAAAAGAAACAAATGCAGTGCAAAACACATAACACATTATGTCATACAATAAGATATTGACTGGAGACTATTTAAGATACAATGACAGAGCATTTACCCATTACCACATAATGAAATAATGTATCTTGTTCAGCTTCTTTTAAATGAGGCAATGTAACAGATTTTGTTACTTCATTAGGTAAGCTATTCCAAGCTGTGGCTCCATCATAACTGAACAACATTTTTTATACCTAGTTTTTTGGCAAGAAAGGTACAGTTTATCACAGTTAGTTGATCTTAAGTTCACAGAGTGTACATCTTTAACATGATGAAACATTTTTGAGAGGTAGTCTGGTGCCATAGCATTCAAAGCTTTGACTATAAGTAGATATTTCCGATAAAAAAATTCTCTCCTCAAATGTCATCCAATGGAGCTTTTTTACTAGCTTTGCATAACTGAAATTCATTGGTATTCACTACTAAATAGGGGGCCAGTTTGTGGAGACGCTGAACTTTTCTTAATAAAATGTTTTTGCAATTACCCCAAATGCTACAGCATAGTCTATATGTGGCAAAATGTGAGGCACTTACAAACATTTTTCTTAGATAGAAGGGTATGAAATGTTGTATATTCTCAAGGATATTTAGATTATTAGTAACCCTCTTACAAATATTAGAAACCTGTGCATCCCAGGTTTAAAACCTGTACATACAAAGACCAAGAATTCTATGTAATATGATTAAGATGAAACAGCTTGGCTTTGGTGTGATACTGTGGTTTTTGGCTTTTGGCAGCAGTAGAAAGCTGCAGCAGGCTGTTGCAGTAGCAGATTAAGGGTGAGTGGGTGGCAGTGGTACATGATGCAGTGAGTTGTTGCAGGCTGCTGTGGCGGCAGATTTAGGTTTGAGTACTTGGCAGTGATGCATGGTGCAGAGAGTTCCAGCAGCCCACTGTACATCTGATAACAAAATATCGAAAGCCAAAATATCCACCTGCCTAAATTTCAAACCAATCTTGGCCTATTTTTAATTAAGTATTAGGGATCTTTCATCTAGAACAATATTCGTAATTATTTATAGGACAAACAGTCACCACAATTATTCAAAGTAGTACATTACAAGAAATATTTATCCATAGCTTAAATAAAATTGTTATACTATAGCTCAAGTTATTAACTGTTGTACCTTTTGAACATGGCTACATTAATAGCTTGAACTGATCTCTAGTCATTGCAGTGGAGGATCCATAAGCCTGTAAAGGTTTCTTCCTCATCATTTCTTTTAACATATGCATAGAATATGATATGTTGCATTCCATTTATAGAGCATACTAAAATGGATAATTATTGAATACATGCTCTAATATATGATCCTGTATATGTGTAGTGTATACAATTTTCATTTGACAAAAAACATTGCTAATTTACAATTTTACATCAGTGTATGGTTGAGTGGTTGGCAGTGATACACGAGGCAGAAAGTTGTAACAGCTCACTATGATAGCAGTGCAAGGTTGAGAGGTTGGCAGTGGCACAGGATGCAGAAAGGTGTAGCAAACTGTTCTGGTGGCAGATTAAGGCTGAGTGGTTGGCAGTGGCACACGATGCATAAAGTTATAGCAGGCTGTTCGGGTGGCAGATTAAGGTTGAGTGATTGGCTGTGGCACATGATGGAGAAAGTTGTAGCAGGCTGTTCTGGTGGCACATTAAGGTTGAGTGGTTGGCAGCAGTACATGATGTAGAAGGATGTAGCAGACTGTTCTGGTGACAGATTAAGGTTGAGTGGTTGGCAGCGGTACACAATGCAGAAAGTTGTAGCAGGCCACTGTGATAGCAGTATAAGGTTGCGTGGTTGGCAGCAGTACATGATGCATGGAGTTGTAGCAGACTGTTCTGGTGGCAGATTAAGGTTGATTGGTTGGCAATGGTCCCATACAGGTCATGACAATGGTCTCACTGCTTTACCTGACTGTCTCAACAACAAGCCAGGATTGTATCCCAACATTCAATCATCAATAATGAAAAACATGTGTGCCTTGGCATGTCCTGGCAGCAGCGGCACAGACAGGGGGTAGGGGCATCCGTCATTGGGCTGTTTACAACTACATTGTACCTGTAGCTTGCAGCTTTTTCTCACACATTAAAAAAATTATGAAAATACATTCTTAAATATTAAATATATGTTTTGCTCATTGTCTTATGTGTAGAGCATAAATTTGGTAGATTGCTGCAGTTGAGTTTGATAATGAATTAAACCATACTCAGTATTCCCCTCCAGTGTTGTGGGACCAGACAGTGGGATTGATGGTTGATGCATACTGAAGCGTGGCAAAATTCTTCAGCCACATTACAAAGGGAAGGCTCATCAGCTGTATCTAGCAGTGGGCTGGGCTGGTCCCCTCGGGACTTGTTTATAAAATTGTGCCAGTGTTTGTCACATTTGTTCCCACATCTCATGAGATGTTGTCCGTCCAGGTTGTCTGTCATACCAATCACTAACACCAACCTAAACAATGCTACTGACTGCTGAATAGGCAATCAATTGACACTCAAGTCATTAGCTCAGTGCAGCCAGAACACCGTCAGCATGGAGTGATATCACCAGCAGTGTGGCAATATTCTCTGCTCTCTCTTCCTTCTCACAGCTGGTTTTGTTTCTTTCACTGTATATTATCACAAAATGACCCTTAGAACCAGTGCAAAAATATCTGCATGCATGTAAGAGTATAGGAAAATGTTTCTGGAGAAAGACACTTGGGGGTGACACTGGTTTGACAGATTTGTATACTGTGATGCACACAAGTGCCGGTCAAAGGTATACATCGAAACTGTCTGAAAAGACAATCCCTAAGAATGACCAAATTGCAGTGTTTCATCAAAGATATAAATGATAGGAAAAATACTTAGCAAAGTATATATCTTGTAAAGAAGGTCTTTCAGGGATGACCAACTTGCAGTGTCTCATCAAAGGTATTGATAACATGAAAAATACTTTGCAAAGTATCTTGGAAAGATGATCTTTCAGGGATGACCAAATTGCAGTGTCTCATCAAAGGTATTGATAACATGAAAAATACTTAGCAAAGTATCTTGGAAAGATGGTCTTTCAAGGAAGTAGGTCTCATGGGAGTGGTCTCTTGAAATAAGGACCACTATGTCTTTGATTCAAGACAACCTTAAGAGTCAACCATAAGGGATTAAAAGTGGAATGTGGTCTTTATAATTACAGGTAAAGATAATAGAAATGTCCAGTGTCTTCAAAGGATGATTTTAAAAGCAATGCAGTCTCCTTTGAATGGTAGCCCTTATAGCAGGTACCACTGTATAATGATACAAGACAAAGTCTTAACTCTTTCACCACCAACTACAACTTTAGTTGAAGTACTTAACATGAACTTCTCTGAGTTATCGTATGGATACTATATTAGTATTCTTTGTAAAAAGGCCTTTCATGCAAGAACCAGCATGTGTATATAGTGCCATAGAATATGATGGTTGGGGTCAACAGCTTTCCTTGGTATGCTTTGGGCATATTGCACCTGGAGCGTGTCGAGGAAAGCTGTTGACGCAGTCCAAAACGTGGCACTGAAAGACTTAAGAGAGTTTTTGGAGGGACAAGGCAGCACAACAAATGTTTAATCAAGTTACTGCTATATCAAGACATATTATGGCTTCATGCATGATGGAGTTAGACGATTACCAGACATGCATAAGAGTAGGTGGCTGTCGGACTAGAAGTCAAAGGACGACCAATGAGTGGAGCTGTAACAAATGTTGCAGGTGGCTGTATTGTTGCATTCTTTAGGGTGTCAATAATTTCAGAAATTACAAATTTATTTGAAGTGCTCAAAAAGTGTAATTAAGTCATCTTCCCTGGTTTAATTTGATATTTATTTCCAAAGACCACTCACTTAAGCAATGTGTGTGACTCAGTGCTATGTTTAACACATAACTTTTAGTTTGATTATCTTGGTTGCTAAGGTCAATAAATGATAACAGTGACTTCTGAATATTGAGTGTCTTGCTTGTTAGCCACAGACATTTTCAATGTTTTCAGTCTTTAAAGGTCATTACCCTTGATGCATTGTTTGGGGCAAGCCTTTCTACCTGCATCTTGTATATAACCAATAAAAACATCAGGAAGCTACTGTAGAGAGAAGGTGTTTGTTTAGATGGTGCTCTGCTGTGACTGTATGCTATCTGTCACACAATGCAGTCTGTACGGCCACCCTGTTCTGTGGCCTGTGCTTAAAGCAGCCGAATTCTCCAGGGCTCTGCATAGGTTAAGTCCACAAAGCAGATAAAGACATCCCAAACGTGTGTTTACGTGAAACTGAATCTTCTCGACAAGCAATTGTGGTCCTTTTATGGGCAGACCTTTAAGCATTGCATGGCCAGGGCAAGTGGAAAACAAATCATGGTCATTTTGAACGTCTTTGGTCAATATTGTGCTGGGACACTTCTGGTGTCCGGTTACAAGGACGAGCCATGTGGAAATGGTTTTTACATATAAAAATCCCCATGCATTTGCCTGAAAGGCTTATAACATGAACATCTGGGCCGCCTGTATGGCAGAACAAGCTGGGCTACTGAGACTAAAGTGAAGGATAAAGTCCTAATCCAGTCATGTTTGAGCAGCTTTGGGTTAATATGGGATGCTGCAAGCAGGTTAGATGTCCTTGACCCCCGCAGACTTGGATTAGAAAGGTCACCCGGTGCCAATCACCTGTATCTGCATGCTGGGGTGGCTTATTAATGCTCATGGCTATGAAGTCTTTCAAGTCTTTAACAAAATTTTAAAATGGTGCATTTTATAAGGTATTTCATCAGTGACACGTATGCTGTATTTGCGTAAAAAGTGTTGTCAATACAAGTGAAAAAACATGAACTTTGCATTGTTGGTTTGACCAAACAGTGGTGTGATATGACCCTGTATGTGTGTCAATTGAGTATGGCATGGTACAGTTGAGGACAGACTTTCATTATACACAAACAAAAATACTAAAAAATGGGACATGATTTCTCCTTAATTTGGTTTCAGAGGACCATTGGTTACCCATGGCGATAATCTTAGCACAAAAAACACATGTACAGATTTTTTTTTAAAAATCGGGTTTGGTACACAAGGACCCTATGAGGCTAAGATTAACTGTTGAGGGCATTTTTGTCCTAATGTACGCTTTATCCCTAAACGTTGAAGCATTGAAGGTCAAGGTCATGCAGCCACCCTTTTTTTTAATGTCCTTCAATTTTCATGTAGCATTATGAAAGCTAAAAAAGTCCTTTAATTTTCATTTAATATTATGAAAGCTAAAAGAAAGTCCTTTAATTTTAATTTAATATTATGAAAGCTACATGTTATAAGCTGTTTAGCTGCCAAGATGTCCATATATGATAACACTGTACTCACACCATTGTTGAGGGCCTGATATTTCATAAATGACCTTGTCCTATTTTTGACCAGTTGTGACCCCTGCCCCTCACTTAAAGAAGAGTGACTGTCTCTGATTTTGGTTTCTGGGTCACTGGTTCCCATATATCAGTTATTCCAACTATGTACTGACTATAAAGCACATCATTATGTGCTCATCCTATAACTAAAGTTGTTACCAAGTGTATTTGAAATGCTAGCATTGACTTTGCTCTTATTTTGCAAAACTGTGAAAATAAAAACACAACAACTAGTTGTTATTTTCAGATAGATTGAATGGGAACTATGTCCAAAAGAGTGTAATCAAAACTTCAGTTAATTGCCTAAAATGCAAAAATGTATTGAAAAAAAAAGTAATGTACAGTAGAGAATAAGTACATCCACAGTATGTTAGTGCATTGGTTCAGTTTTGTGAGTTCTTAACAGTACCAGGCTAGTTTTTTAATGGCAACTTTGTCAAACAAATGGCAAATACATGTACATGCACTGTTCAAAATATCTACTGTTGGTCAAATATGAGAACTTTTATACCATGATCCATTTGTTATGTGTGAGAAGAATGGCTGGAGACTTAATTTGAGAGTGTGTCGAAGAGACTTAATTTGAGAGTGTGTCCAAGAGACTTGGTTTGAGAGTGTGTCCAAGAGACTTGGTTTGAGAGTGTGTCCAATTGACAGTACAGTTGATAGTAGAAGTATCAAAGCAATTTACCTAACTTCAGCCATTATAAATGTCCAGGTGCTGAGTCTTTTTTACCAGAGAGATATATGTAAGTGAGGGAGGAAACACTGTGTGATGGTCGGGGATGGTCTGTGGTAGGAAAACAGGGGAGGTATGTAACTCTAAGTGACAGATAACTGTAACAATATTGTTTGATGGAGAATGTCAAGCGGATGTTGCCAGATAAATGCTACACAAGGGTATTGTTTGCTGCTTTATGGATCAATGGAGACCCACCCATTGTGGGCCTCTGTGGGGGGCACACAATGCTGGCAACAGTTGCTCCCTGTCTTCCTTCTGCTCCATTGCTTTACTTTGCTCCCTCATTCATCTTGTTTGCCAGGCACTTTTAGTTTTATTTTTGTATTCAATTATTACATTTTTAAAGGTAAGAGTGAAAGGCGAAAAAATGGTGGATTTTAATACATGGCATAGTAAGTGACTTAAATCTTTTTGAATCAAAATAGGACATTTTTTATCAGTAACTTTCCTGTTTTAGACTTGTGTTTAGTGTATATAAATATCGTTGCAGGGTATTGTGATGAAGACTAGTTTGCTTCTTGTCTGTGCATCAGACTTACATTATAGATTTCAGATCTTCAAGAGTGCAGTGTGTTTTTGGGGCAGTCATGTTGTGTATATGTGTCAGGATCAGACTGCATTTGGAGCAATCACTGGCTTTGCCTCTTCCATTCATCAAGCAAAGACCATCATTAAGCAAGCAAATTGTGTATTTATTGGTTTTGCTCCTTTTTTTTTTTTTTTTTTTTGCTTTTCTTATTTTTTATGAGCACGAAACCTATATGTTGGCTGTGCTGTATGTAAATGTCATTTTGCCTAGTACGGACATTCTGCTGATGCAAGCAAGTGGCAACAAAACTTGACATTGAAACTTGCAGATCACCTTTTTTCTCTTTTTCTTCTAATGTTGATAAGTTAATTCAAGTCACCAAATGTTGTAGAATTTGAAAAAAAAAAAAAAAAAAAAAAAAAAAAAAAAAAAAAAAACAAACATGTGATGCAACTTTAGGATGAGAGCAGACATGCTGAGCCAGCGAGTGGCAGGATTATACAGAGAATACTGCGGAAGACCAGGCCGCACACAGCAGCAGCAGCAGGATCCGTCTTGTATGGCACGGCCGCCTATTCTGCGCCTGCTTTGTGGTAGTGCAGCTGTTTCCCAGCAGCCATTTGATACATTGTATCATCCTTGGCCAACTTAATCAGTGGAACAGTTGTCAGCAGAGGCTTTTGTCACTTCTATCACTAAATGTCTATTGGGCGCCTTTGTGCAGGGTGTCAGGCCAAATAATGATGTGAATGGGCCCATGACAGGCTACAAGTTTTGCCGATCACAATTGACAGGAATTTATCTGTCAGCAAAACAACACGGTGGCCACAGCCTGTTTGACAGGTTTTCTGTGAGACAGTGTGGATAATACAATACATATGCTCAACTGCCGCCGCACATGGTTATGAACACTGCTTTAATTGGCAAATTGCTAGGTTCATCAACATCAGAGTGCAGGATCGTCCTGAGATTAGTTGCAAGCTTCTCCACAGAAAATTATGAGTCATGATGTGCAAGCCTGCTTAGTAGTCAGGAAAAAAGTAAAGCTCCATGCACGAGAAATTGTATTTGTAAACTACTTGCTCGGGTATTTAGGCGCTTGCTGAGTGTTTGGGTATGATGGAGGAAGAGAGAGACAGATGATCAAAGTGCTCATTATCCAGGCAGTCTCAACTTGGAAGAGACAAAGGGAATGTAGTGCGTCAAGATAGGGCTGCTTTGCTTGGTTGGATTCTTCTCCCATCGTCATGCTTTGTGAATCTTTCGTGCATGTCGGCAGAGTCTGTGTTTTGTTTCTCCTCACAAGCTGATTACCTCTGAAAGGGACAATCAGCTCCCAATGGGAGACAAACACAAGTGTACCATTATGTGGACTGCTCATGCCTGACCAACCATGACCAAGCTGCTATTGCATGTTGGGTTTTAGTGTTTACCCATCGCCACCCACTGGTCAACCTCTTTGTCAGCTTTTCAGTTGCACTTTTATGCTTTACAATAAAAGGAGAGTGTTCAAGTCAACCCTAGTTCTGATTTTGGCTCAGTTTCTTTTAAGGATTTTGTTGCGCTTCTTATTTTTGAAAATATTTTTTTTTTGTCCAGAAAATGTTAAATAGATGTGTCAATCAACTGCACAGCATCCATATTGCGCGTGTTTACCTGGCAGCATTCAGGATTTACAGTGTTTTCTGCTGCGTATACAGCCACATATGTCGCACTGCTCCATTTCTTTAGATATTGTTTTCTAAGTCCTTTTCACGCATTTGTGACAGAGACTTTTCCAGTATTATTGCAGCACACAATGCCTGTCGTACACAACAATGGCAGGGCAGTTGTTCTGAACTGCCATATAGCCGTGCATGGTAGGCTTAAAACATGGGTGATAATGCCATTGGTTGTTGCGCTTAATTGAGACGGACCATATGATGCCAGCTGTAATTGGCTATTAATGCATTATGGTGAATACCTGGTCGGCTGTTTATGATAATTCTGGACTTTCGCTATGGGTTCAGAGTGGAAATTGTTGCTTTCAAAAGTTTATGCTTTCCTGTGTGCATAATGATAGAGGCGGGTATTGTGACGCACAGTGTTTGTCAGTGGGTAGTTTGTGACAGCAGTGGGCACCATTTGCACCACATATGGATGCTTTTTGTGGTCCCCATGCAGGAAACCTATGTGGGACTTTACATATGAACATGTCTGCATATAACGCAGTGCATTCACCATGGTCTGTCTTTATGACGCATATATTGCAGCCCACACAGTTTAATTGTGGTGTAGCTTGGATGCTGGAAAATGCCTGCTGACATGAAAAGGGCCCTATGAAGTTTTTAACCTTCGCCCACCTGAAGAGTTAAGCCGTGTGCTAAACTCCTAATTTGCTGCACTAAACAATTTGGAAACCTTTACCTTCAAGTTGATCGTTTAATGAAACTTTATCTGCTCCAGATTTTTAAAAGTGAATTTTTAAATATTGTACTAGATGACTTTGGCATAATAGTGTGGCCCTATCGAAATAGCTTTTCGTGGTGTCAACTTGGGGAAGCCATGAAACAGCAGTATATTATGATGGGATAGTGTTAAAATCCTCTCAGTTTCCTTCATGAAAGGAAAATGACTGTGTTTCAGAAAGGATAAAATGCAGTGTCTGCAGGATAATGGTGAACTGCAGAATAGATACATGTGGATACATACTTACCTTATTGACCCTATTTAACACCTCTGCTCTTATTAGAACCCCTCTCTTTTCTGGCTCTGTGGGACTTGCCAGAACTATATTGTGGGAGCAGTTAGTTCTTCATAATGGTGTACAGCCCAACCCTATGGGGGTTATAGAAAGTAAGGGGGGTGGGTGGGGGGTCAAGGCAAACCCTGTTTAGTGACGTAGACTTTGAAATGCTACATGCAGTGTGCATATGCTTATTAATCAGAAAAGACTGGTTCCCAACAGCATGCTGGCTAGAGGCCTTGTTCTTGTCCGGTATAGAAAGTTTTTTTTCTCTCTTTTTCTCTCCTCTTAAGGTTGTGGAAGTGTCTTAGCGTGTCAATAAAATCATTTCTAAACATATTATTACTGTAAAACAGGATTAGGAAGTCCATCGATAATAGCCATCACACTCCAAGATGAGCTTCTTTCTGATTCTTAGTTTCTAGGTATTTGCAGCAGGTTTCAAACATGGTTCCAGTCAATATTGTGTGCATATAAATAAAAAATATTCACACTCATGTATTTAAAGAAAAAGGGGTGGTAACTTGGAGAAATATGGTACATAGGACTGAGGTTAACTAGGATGAATATGGTACATACAACTGCGGTTAACTGTGAGGAATATGGTACATAGAGCTGAGGTTTAGCTAGGAGGAATATGATACATAGGACTGAAGTTAACTAGGAGGAATATGGTACGTAGAACATGGGTTTAACTAGGAGGAATATGGTACATAGGACTGAAGTTTAACTAGCAGGAATATGGCACATAACACTGGGGTTACCAAGAGCATAGTAAGAACAATGTGGATTAAATTGCCACACACTGATGGAGGAACTGTCATATGTTTGTTCAGAAATAAAGTTGCCCCTCCTTTGAAAGATCTCTTTTATTAGTTGTCTTCGTGCACCATTTCAATCGTATTTCATGTCTTAAGAGGTCATGTGCATTCTGCTTTGAGAAGCTAGCTTTGGACCTCCAGGTGGGTTTATACCTACAGTAATTTGATCAGAAACATTGATGTGCATGCATATATAAATAAATATGTTCGGGTTTTATTTTGTGCATAATGAACAGAAGCTTTAAGGTCCTGGTATATAAAGTTTATGCAATATTGTTTTGCTTGGAGAGCAAATAAACTTGGATTCAGAGAAGCTGTGACAGTGGAATGTATGTAGTAAACCGACTTCCTGCCCAGCTTCAGTAGCATTTTCATCTAGAATTGAACAGTGCCGACATTCTATTATTAAAAGATTAAGATCTGTTTTATTATTTATTAACATACGATTTATTAAATCACTCAGAAGGATTACATAAAATAAAAGCTGCAAGGTCTGAAAGTATTACTAAAGTTTCTGCATTATCAAGAATTATATGGCCCAAAGATTTTTCATAAGCATTATGACTTTCCTGTGTTCAATAGAACTCAACACGTAATCCAGTGCTGCCCAAGAAAAAACGCTCAAACTGATACAAATTTCCATGGAGTGAATATGTGTGTATATATATATATATGTGTATATGTATCTTTCATGGGGAGACGTTGTAGATATTAGTACATTCATAAAACTTCTGGCAATAAAATATGTTAATATGTTCATTTTAGAACAAACTACAGTGACCGGATTTATTTTATTGACTTTTTATATCAATCTCTGTCATAAATTTAAATTCAATATATTGACATTTATTATTGGACTGTAGCAAACTGGAGCAGAAATATGTTCTGTTGTGGAACCCAAACAACATACTTTGTAAAAAAAAAAAACGTAACCGTTTTTAGAAGCTTCAAATTATGACTGCATACAGTTCACGTATGCTCATGTGCATATAACCATGATAACGGGGCGTATAATTGTTTGGCCGCAATGAAATGTATACCACCACTACATGTATAATACACATGCAATTCTAGTAACTAAAGATACAATGAAAGCTTGATATGTCAGATATATTTCCAGTCTCCTATTTGACGTGCACTATCTTTATATACGTGTGTACACAACATATCTGCCCGATCTGCCTGTAGGCATTTCACTATTTTAAGCATTGGGGGACAACAATAAAAATGCAAGAGCACCGCAACTGAAAACCATTCACTTAGTGAAGAGAAACTAGAATACGGGGTCTGTACAAAGGAGAACTTGTCACAGCAATTGCTGATAGTCATGGAGATAACTCTGAAAAAGGCCTGGTTTGTGCAGCGGTGGATGACTATTGAGGGCTTGGTATTGATACGGGGCAAATGAGAAGTACAAGAGGGTGTGAATTAGAATACCTGTGTAGCTGTGTACAGGCCAGGTGTCCTGCTTCTGATTCACCTTTATAGTTTTGTGGCGCCTTTTTTTTCTCCATGGGACAGTTTGTGACAGTGATATGCCAATAATTGCAATAACTTGCAACAGCATGTTTGTTCAATTGAAGGCTACAATTAAAGTTTGATATTGACAAACAAGCGAGACCGTACCATCAAAGTCCCGTAACTTCTCCGGCTCCAAAACTGAATCAGGTTGCATGAGAAGAGAAATATTAGCACTTAGAGAGGAATTTAAAATGTGCTAATTATTGATGGGGGTCCGTTAGAGAAGTAGCTTGCTGAAGCGTGAAAGGTGAACACATTGTAGATTGGCTGCCCTCCTGGTTTGAGCAGCACAGGCTGAGGTACAATGTTCTCAGCACTACATTGATGGCAAAAGACTGGTAAGGGCCTAGGGACAACTGCAAAGAGACTTGAATAGCATGTAACAAGGGCAACATGCTTGAAAACTACTTCCCCAGTTTGATTTTTCCTTTTGCCAGCCTCATCCCCAGATCAATGGGGCTCGTACGTCTCTGCGAGGGCAAAGCAAGACATCAATACCCCAGTTTGTATCCCGGCATGTCCCTGTACATTGTATAAATATATAATCTAGTAATAATCTTAAACATGTTTAAAGAATTTTGATGCATTTAGTGTGATATTATTGACTTCCACTTCAAATATTCTAGTTAAGTATGCCTCACATTGTTCAGACTAAATATGCTAGTTTGAATTTTATAGGAAATCAACATCTTGGTCTCGGCAGAGTGATTGTCAGCCTCACCATCTCGTGGGGGGGTTCTCATGGTAAAATGATAAGATTAATTTTTAATAATACTTTTTTGCCCGCCTGTGAAACAAACCAGGCAAACAATGAGCTTGTACAGCAATGTTTGAATAATTGCTTACCATGCGGAAACTACGATTTCCGATACATGTGTTATGATGCCCTATTGTTTTGGTAAATAGGACTTTGGTCAGATGGAGATTGGTGACGTCTGCTTCACCATTGTCACTGAATTTTGCTGTGAGAAGGGATGTTGAACCAGGTGACTTTTCATTCAATATGTATAGTATTATCTGTGTCGTTTTATGCATATGTAATGTCAACATTGTCTGTTCATGAAATTAAATGAGAATTACCACAATTTATAGCCAGTTAAAATGTCATTACTTGATCATAGTTCCTGGAATTGAGTTCAGGAGTGGCTATTTTTTAAAATAGATTAAGATACTTATTGAAATACTACAGATTAAAAGATGCTGTATCAAATATTGGCAGTATGTAGAGGTTGGCAGTTTTAAGTTTATTTGCATGGCTTTGGATGATGTTTAAGAGCATTGTGATCAAAATGTGACAATACCTCATAACAATATTTGCTCGATCTTGAAAGTAAGAGAAAACGTTTAATAGTCACAATGTTATTTAGCCCATGTCTGGCTGTAGAGTAGAGGTTGTGCCTATATCATTGTGAAGACACACATGTCCATATATGGTGACAACAATTCCACTGGAGGATCATGCCAGCATTGTGTAAAATCATAAAGATACTGACATTTTGAAATGAAACGATCTATGAAAGTATTATTTCTATTAATCTGGTACACATTGAAGGAATCCTGCTTATAGAGGAATTAAGACAAAGTAACGCCAAAAGAATTGTGTGTTAGAGAGCTTTTCATGATTTTACTATTTTTTTTTTTTTTTTAATTTATTAGAAAAGTTTTGCAATATGATTTAAAGTAGACTTCATGGATAATCAGGGAAACAGAGTCAGGACAGATAAGAAAGAAGACATTGCTGGTGTGGCAGAAGGTGACGCCGTTCAGCATTATTCAGTCTTGTCTGCTTGATAATTTTGATGTGAAGGGTGACAAAGTGCCTTCCTACCCCATCATTGAAACCTGATCAAAGCAGCAAGACATTGAGATGCCAGTGGTGGGACTCAAAGAGAGAGACAGAGACAGAGAGAAATGCTATTTGAATTGTGCAGTAGATTGGAAAATGTTAATGTAACAGTTAAATGTCTTTCCTACACCTCAGGAATTGCATAAGGAACATGGTAGGCCTTCCAGGCAAAGTAAATACAAGTACAAGATTGCACTCTTCGACCTTGTTGATGCAGAACAACAAAGTTGTCGTCAATGTAACATCCTCCATTAGGGCAATGGACTGTACCTCAATTAAAATGTTGCTTTCCTGCATGAAAATGCAAAATGTATCAGAACAAACATGTGCTTCCCATAGAACGGTAGAAGATGGCTCATAACATCAGAATGATGTGGCCAAAAGTCATGCTTGCTCCATATGTTACCCAGCCCATAACTAGATAGCATTTTGATTCTGTGTGTATTAAATATTAGTAGGCTGAATAGGGGATGTTGACTTGGCGCGTTTGCTCGGTCTCCTCTGTTTGTTCACTGCCATATGTGTGAGCAAAAAATGAACAAGCATAGACAAAGGGGGAATGCGAATGAATTAAAGTGGCAGGCCGGGTGCGGCAGCCCCGGCCAAGCTGCTGATAAACACAAGCGTGGAATGCTGATTGCCACATGTGCAAACAAGGCAAGAAGGTCACTTGATCTTGCCTCAGTCATCAGTGTGCGCAGGCCATTACGCCATGTAACAGTGTTGTCCACGAGCGCCAACTAAACACAAGAAAACAATAGCCCAGTGGGGTGCGTATTTGAATTACCAGAGGACCAGCACAGATGTAGGTTGCCAAACTTCCGCAGTCCTCACACTGTGTATTCTCCAGCAAGAACATTTCATACTTGAGAGATTTCTGTGTGGTAACTTGTTGAAAAATGCTGACAAAGTTTCTCTTGTCCTTCAATTGGCATGTTGCTTCCATGTTAGCTTTGCTCTTAGATGTATACTCTGCGGGAAGAGATCTGTGCCGTGGAATGACAACCGTACTGGCACTTGGTACTTTGTCCTATAGATTTTATCCACCACTGCCTTTCTGTAGGACACATGTCAGCAACCAGAGGAAAAAAATATCCCAGAAACAATACTGAAACTTTAAACTGCATTACATGTCAAAATATGTACCTTGAATATGTGTTCATTATATAATTACAATAAAAGGTTACATATGAAGTGAAATCCTATAGTATCAAGTTATGAGCAGGGTAATACAGTAACCATAATCTTAAGAGTAAACCTTTATATAGATTATCTGTAGGGGAACACTGTGTATTTTTTTATAGATCAGCATACAGAAACCCAGAGTCCCTGTGTAAGCATTACACATAATGGTATGTTTGCCCTACCAACACATATGATACATTGATTAACCTGTCATTGCCCTGATCACTGATTTGTCAGTCTTTCAGTCTGTGTCTGTGTCAAGGTGTAACATAAAGGTATGTTTAACAATCTACTCGTTTTGTCCTTTTTCAAACAAGATATAAGCAGACAAGAAAATTTACTTTCACTTGGACAAATACTGATCTACATGACCTCTTTTTAGCTCTGCTGACCATAAGTCACAGAGCTTATGTGATTACTCATGTCTGTCCATCTGTCACTCCGTCAGTCCGTCCATCCCAAAACTTAAGCTTGTGAATGTGATATGGTTAGCATTTTTCTTGTTAGCCCCTGTACAACTTTCAGGACTTCTCAAGTATTTGAAAATATAGGTTGAATTCAAAATTGGTGGTGTCACCTACAGTATTATGTAATATTCAAACTGAAGTAGGAAGAATGCTGTTTTGCAAAAACTTCTGGATCATGTTGATACTTGGTGGGAATATCAATCAGGCAAAAAGATGAAAACACTCTAAATTGGGCACACCACCGACAGTTTTATGAAAGATATGGACCAAAAGGTGTTGAAAAGACATTAAATTCATTATGTTTAGGAAAAAGAAGATAGATGATACCAAGTTTTGTAAAATTTAGGATGACCTTGACCTATTTTCAAGGTCAAGGAAGTGCTACAGGACACTTACAAAAAAGTATATAGACCCATAACTTTTTTTTTTTTCTTTTTTTTTTACTACAGGACACTTAATTGTACATGTTGAAAAATAAGAAGGCTAACCATACGAAATGTACCACAAATGTGTACCATATATAGAAGTTCAATATTGCATAATAAGGGTGACTTGGATCTACTTTTTCAAGGTCACAGGTGGAATGTGTATTAAGAAATGATTTTATTGATTATCATGGCTTAATGAATTCAGATGGAACAGCAAAACTTACACCAAATATGCATTAGACCAATGGTCAAATTTTGTAATATGTTGTGTGACCTTGAACATTTTTTCAAGGTCCTTAAGCACTTATGAAAGAATCTAAATTCAATATGTTGATAAAAAAAATAAGGGGAAGGATACCAGATGTACCACAGATGTGTGTTCATGTGGAAGTTTTATGTTACATCATGTAGATGACAGTGGCTAATTTCTCAGGGTCAGGGAAGGAATGCATTTCAGGAAATTTTTTTTTTTTTTTTTTTTTTTTTTTTTTTTTTTTTTTTTTTGGTGATGCTCATCAGACCATATGTCAGCAGAGCATAAGACCTATGGGCCTCTTGTTATATCTAATCTATCAAACGGTGTATACTCCAACTTATTGTGGTGATTTTTTTCTTCTCTTACAGTAACTACAGTGTATATTCACTTAAAAACTTGATTGAAAATATAACTGTATAATAAGCCATACAATTTCTGGGATGCCTTCATGGTAGATGTTTAAAAGCAAAGAGGAAAATAATTCAATTATTGACTGAACAGTGCTCAGCTTTGTTACATTGCTTTTTTGTTGTACACAGTTTGGAACACCCTGGACCCTTGTAGCAAGAACAATAAAATAGCACAATTCCTTCTGCTAAATAGGCACAGTTGCAGATATTTCAGTTGACGAATTATGATAATGAAAAAAAGGGGACAAAGCATCACTTGATCAGTATTGGGCATGTCTGAGATAAATTCAATGTGTAGAAGCTTTTCGTGATACTAACAGTTAAAGTTCTGGTTTTTCAACCAGTTGTAATGCCTTTTAACCTTCTCCCCTTGAATTAAGACTGAGTCAACAGCTTTCATTGGGAGGGACAGGGCACTTAACATCCAACCCCTCACTAAGCTTGTGCCTTGGGGCATGTTGCTGTGACAGATATCATCTGCAATTGGTTTAAACATATTTTATTGACAATGCGATTGGGTACAAGGCAAAGACTGTATTAACCCCTCTTGCATCATCTACAGTTCTTATTTAAATTATTTTTCATTACTTTGAAATTAGTCAAAAACATTGAAGCAGATGACATTTGACCACCAGCCAGTTTAAGGGGGAAAGGGTTAAATTTAATATCTTTTGGTGGAAACCACATGACGAGGTCCTTTGAAAATCAAAGTTTTGTGGTAACTGCCATGATGACAATGATAATATTACTTTGTCAGCTCATTTGTCTAATATGTGACACATGCATCATGCACACAAAAAGGCTGGACAGAAAATTATTTTGTGCCAGCCTAGCTGGAAAAAGCTTGGAGAATTTGTGTTGCAGTTTTGACTCAATTTGAATAATCATTTTGTACCTAAATGTCTCAAATGTTCCCATCATCCACCATTTTCTTACATGTGGAATTTGAGAACTTGGCTTTCTCTTTTGTGAACTGAAACCACAGTATAATACAGTTTGTGACTTGTGTCATGTGCTCCCGTTTGGTGGCCCTGAGCAAAGTGTTGAACAGGGTTGTATGTGCCATTGAGCCAGGGAGGAAGGAACTGTGTAGTTCCGTCACTGTATGTAAGCACAAGCCAATGTACATAACTGTTGCCTTCTGTCGATCCCAGGCGGCAGGCTCGGGTTACCCATTGGCTATGTAATACATATGTAGTCATGAGCATTATCAACTTCTGTAGCCCCTGTTGCTGTTCTGCTCCCTTCATTTGCTAGATTCATTGAAGGAAAGCAGCAAACTTGATTTGTGGAAGAACAAGTATATTTCGGTGACTACCTCCATTATATTGCAGATACCGGAAAGGTATCTGTGTGGTAATATGAACTCAGAAAAACGGGAGTGCACATAGTGAAGTAGTCTTTGTGGGCATACAAACCATTATTGTTTAGAGGCAGCAGGATGCAGAAAGGAGCTGAATCGCATGATAATGCTAAGGATACGATGAAAGGAAAAAGCAGGGAGGCTAGAGTTGGGGGAGCTTCATGTCGGTGTCATAATGCTGATCATATTTCTCTTTCGCTGACTGAGTTCTTATAAAATGCAGTACCTGTGAGGCGATAAATTACTTTTGTTTTCACCTTTTAGGGAGCTGGTGAATATAGCAGTTGATTTGACACTGAGTTTAGGGTTTTCTTGATTGCAGAAACATGGGTGAATAATGGAAAAAATGAAACGTTGCTGCTGATATGTAAATAGTGTGAACAATGATACTGTGAAGTTCAGACTTCCTTGGAATTTCATTCCAATTACCATCGATTGATGACAGAGAAAAAAAATTCATCAACAGCATGCTTTTTCCCATGTCTGTCAGATATAAGTTGACAAGTCAAACCAGGACCATGTGGCTGTCCCGCGGCCCTTTACTTGACAGTACAGCTCCAGGCCTTTCAAGATTTATTAAAAATTGGTAAACAATGCAGTTTTAAGTTTTGCAAGTTGTTGAAAACACAAACATCTGGCCTATAGCTTTTAAGCTGGCTGGCATAAAGTGTGGTGTGTACACAGCCTGTGTACCAATGTCAATGTACAATTACGCGTCCACCTGATGCCCAATTGACGTAAATCATTACACGATTCTTTTTTTTAAACATGATTTGCTGTGTTTAAACACAGCCAGATCGATGCATGGGGTTTGATCTGCCGTGGAACCCTGACCCAAGGATGAGAAGGAAGTTGCTTTGTACATTGCTTGTTCAGGTTGAGAATGGGGGCAGTGAACGAAAATTTCCAGGATTGCCGGTCTTTAAGTTGAAAGGGTACAGACACTTGATCTGTAACTTGTTGACAGGTTGACTGGTCAATATTCTGATGTTTATGAAAGAACTGCTGTGCTAAATTTATCTTATCAAGGCTCTCCAAAGTCAGACACTGGTGAATACAGTTGCTGAGATGTACCATGCACAGCCTGGTGGTCAACTTAGATACTACACCCCAAATGACTTGTAATATCTCTTCAGAGACCTGCATGAGTGTAAATCTTCCATAGTTTAGTTTTCAGCATGGAGTTATTTTGTTAGTTCAAATTTTTTTTTATCTCAAATCATTTTAAGTTGAATTAAGTGGAAGTAAAAATGTGAAAGTAACACTCTGTAACAATGTTAGAACCCATGTAAGTCTGTGCATTAGATGCATGTATCAGGGAGCCAGATATTTTTGTGCAGGGAGTTAAGTGCTACCAATATCTACAAATGCATGTATATGATCTCCACATTTCTTGAATGCCATATTATGCCATGTTCAGGTATGTTGACCTGCATACTAATGAAGTTCACAAATACTTCACTTAAAGATGAATGGAGTTCTGTGTATCTCCATGGTATATCTTCCAGTTATTAGTGAACATCGCCAGCTTGTGGCTATTTTTCCATGCAAAGGTCTGTAATAAACCTGCAGGTGAAAAGTGTGTCCATCTGTCTAGGTCAAGAGATATGGTATATGTAAAAAAAAAAAAAATGCATTAAAGACATGATACATTGAACTGTACTGGTATGCAGGAGTCATGGAGTGATCTGGATCAAAACAACAGAAATTATTACACTGTGTCACAGTTAAAAGAACAATGCAGCTTTTGTACGAATCTCGCTGGTCAATTTAAGTATAAAGTTTAATTGCAACCCCACCTGAGTAATGCTATTCCTGTTGAACTAAGACTAAGTAGAGCCAGGGCACTATACCAGACCAACAACTCTGACAGGAAAAAGGAAGTGCTCCCTCTGTAACTCTAGTGGTGTAAAAGATGAGGAACACATTTTACTGTACTATAATTGCTGTCAACCAATTAGGAATTATTTTTACATCAAGCTGAGTAATACTATTGTGTTGTTTGGTGCACTGAGTAATCTAAATAAATTTATGTATATAATTAGATTGGATGATGATAGAAATAATGTACAGTGGTACTTGCTATTTAAGACCATCCTTAAAGCCAGACAAAAGTGGTCACATATGGCAGGTGGTCTTTCACTGCAGGTGAGCTTACAAAGAAATTGAAGGCCATTGTCTTGAAATGGCGGTCTTAAAAACTAGTGCGGTCTTTCACGAGAGGTGGTCTTTAGAGCAGGTACCACTGTACTACAATATGTCAACTTTTTATTTGAAACCAGCTGTCAGCTCCTTGGTTTCTAGTCTGTTACCACAGGTGGGGTAAGTTACCTGGGTCTACCTGTGTATACATTTACAACTTTATGTATGTGTTCTGAATATGTTGTGATTTTTGCTCTTTTTTTCCATACTAGTCTGACTATATCTTGTATCTAAGATACGTGTCAATGAAGATTGCTTCCATTATATATATATACATGTATGTATATATATATATGTATATATATATATGATACATATATATATATGTGTGTGTGTGTATGTTATAACATATATACATATATATATGCACACAAACATGTTCCGGTATATGTGTATCTGTATTATGCACAGACACACACATGTATCAAGATGGAGTTGTGTGTAAGTTTAAAGGCACCTCGAACCTGCTAAGGCAAGTACAGTATGCATACGACCCACCATGGGGCATTAACTTTCAAGGCAGTAAACAGTGTTTCTGCTGAGATGTTTGTCTTCCTAAATGTTGTCCACCTTCATGAGGGCCAGATGTACATGTGCGTGCCCATGTTGGTCTAAACGTGCTTAAAACATACATGCGCAAACATGCTCGCCCATGTAATGGTGCGCTGGCTCTAGTTGCTCAATGGTTTAGTAAATTTACTGTTGAGAGCTCAATAAACTTATATGGATGCAACTCAAATATTTAAGATGACACAAACACAATATTGACTTAATTTTGAATAACAATGGCATTAATTTTTCTGTTTTGGTTACGTTTTAGTTGAAGATAGAATCACTAATTTATGCAAATGGTCTGTGTGTCTTTGTACCTCAAAGTGCAAGCATTGAATGAAATTAGTGCAAGAAAAAACATTGGGTTTGTTTGTTTTTTATTTTGTTTTTCTTTTTTTTAACTTTCAGCATTGTGAGTTTGGAGTTTGACGTTAAATTGTGCAGCTGACACCCTATAATGTATTGTGGTTCCTTGCTGTGTGGGACAGGATACATATCTGTGCTACGTTCTTGTGAATGGCACGAGGCAGTGGAAACATATGTACATAAGATACTGAACATATTGCATGTTTGTGTCAGGGGCTTGTATTGTGCCTCATGCATGTATCGGACATTCTGCATTTTCTTTCAACACGTAGAGGCAGTCACAATGAGCCTGGTAAAGATGTCATTATGATGTGTTGATACGTCAGCAGTATTAATACAGGTCACCGCAGGTTTGTCACCTATTTATCATGAACCCCCATGTGTGTGACAGCCATTGTCCTCAACCCATAAAGAAAAAAAGATCAAATCTGCTAAGTTTGAAAGTATATATATTTTTTTTATGTGGGTAATATAATTTGAAAAATATTAAAGGATTCATAATTTAGTGTAAAAAAGAGTAGAAGACAGGTAATTTAGTACATTTATAAAAATCCAAGGATATGTCATATAGTGTAAAAAAAAGAGAGAGATTAGAGAATAGGTAATATAGCATTAAAAGAAGAATTGGAGGAATGGGGTGGGGAGCAAATTAAAAAAGGCAGGGAGCTAAGAATAAGGGCAGGGTAAATTTATTTTCTATTTTGAACTGCAGAGAATACATGTAGAATAAAAAGATTACTTTCCAGGTAATTTAGTGTGAAAAGAGGATAAAAAGTTTGGTCGGCCGGGTTAGTGTTCGGTGACAGGGATTATGTAGCCTTATACTTGAATCCATTTTGTGTTCATCATGCTTCATCCTCATTAAGTGAACATTTTACTGATTGCCTTATTACTCACCTGTTGTGATTGTAATGTCCACATTTTGAGCTCTAGTCAGGGCTTGGTATTCAGCATTTTTGTTACTTGACACACAGCACTTAGTATTTGGACAATTACTGGATTAAATCTCTGTTAAGCTCAAAAAGTTTTTTTTGTCTTTGATAACAAGACTTGCATTAACCCTTAAAGCGCTGATTTAAGACTGAGGAAAGCTATTGACTAAGACTACTTTTTGCTGTAAACTATGCTTGCTGGTATTTGAATGAAAGGTCTCTTCATGAGGAATTTTAATCTTTTAACAATTATATGTGTAACGGTAATGAGAAAATGACTATAACAGTGATTATCACTTTAATGATTAATATCAGAGCCTGACAGTTAAAAAGTATGTTTCAATGCAGGTTGATGTGTAATCTGTATGCACCAGCTTCTCGCCACAAGAAGACACTTTGCCAACCCTTGATGAGAGCACTGTCTATCAACCACAGGGTTGTAAATAAATATATACCCTTAAGTGCAAGTGGCTACAACATACCCAACCCTTTATGGATGTTGTACATATCAATTGGTATAGTGCTCAGTAGTCAATTATACCCAGCCTACCTGTGCACTGGTGGGTTAACAGTTTCCTTCTGAAACTGGCAAAAGGTCATCATCTTTAGCTTCTTGGACTAATGTCAACCATAATGAAACAATATGAAAATTGCAGATGAGACCTGTCAAGATAACATGCCCCAGGTCAACAGCTTTCTTGGCATGGGGGTGGTTGTTAAGCACCCACGCCATGCCAAGGAAAGCTGTTAACATAGTCTTGATTGAAGCAGAAAAGGGTTAATAGTGGTTACATAGACAAGGGCTTTGATTTCAGATGTGTGGTTTACCCCTTCAGTTTTATTTACCTGCTGAACATGTCAGAATTAAAATAAAAAGTAGATCAAGTGTTGGGAGGACCATCCTGGCACAGTTAACCATTGACCAGGGAGATAATCATTACATCGACCACCCAGCGATAGGCCCCATCAAGCAAGGCTGCTCATAAATGTTCATTTAAAGATTTTTACCACATAATGAGTTTTACAAACATTGTGGTCAATCTTAATTGCTGGTGAAGTTTGGCATGAAGTATAAACAGGAATCCTAATCTGCCTTTCACTCAAGCCTCATCGCTTGATGAGTTGGCTACTTAACTTGCTTTATTTCTCATCAAGTGAAAATTGCTGCAGAAATTACATGTGGACAGGTGGACGTATCGTGATGTATCAGTCCATGCACTGTAGATTGTGTTTGATCATTTGGACATTATTGAAAGAATATATTTCGGATAAAATATGTTACCATTTTTGTGACTTTTCTTGTCCATCCATTTTGATTTGCAAACAGCAGAAACAACTTGCGTTAAATGAAGGAAGCACTGATATGTTAAACATTGTAGTGGTAATCTTGAGTGCAAGGGATAGATGGTGCATTTAAGAGATGGGTGATAACTGGACGCAGCCAGCACAGGGATCAGTGTACCTAATTATTAGCCAATAAAAAGAGACTGCCATTGTGGCTCTTTCTGTCTGTGTGTCATCCTGTTAGCCCTTGCACTTACCACACTTTAATTTATTATCCCCTTTCCAGGATGTGGTGGGTCGTAGGGTAATGGGCACTGTCCGTGTGTCCTTCTGTCCATCCGAAACAAATTTTGTCCAGGCCATATCTTCAAAACTATAATGCTAGTCCTTTGAAATTTATAGAATTGGTAGATCACTGGTAGTAGGTGTGCATAGGCACTGTTTTGTGTGCCTAATTGCTTACATTAATTAATTAATTAACAAAAGTTCATTAGGCAACCTCCAGATCAGAAACGATTTTGTTCAGGCCATATCTTTGGAACTATTAATGCTAGCCCTTTCAAATTTTCAAGGTTGGTAGATCTTAGGTAGGACGTGTGCATAGGATTAACTTTATTTGGCTGATTACTTTCTTTTACTAGTTAATTAATTAACAAAGATCATTAAGCACCTCAAAATTACATGCATCCAAAACAAATTTTGTCCAGGCCATATCTTCTGAATTATAAATGTTAGCCCTTTGAAATTTATACAGAGTTGGTAGATCATAGGTAGTAGGTGTGCATAGGCACTGTTTTGTTTGCCTAATGGCTTACATTCATCAACAAAGTAACAAAATTTCATTAGATCTTAGGTAGGAGATTTGCATAGGATTACATTTATTTGGATGATAACTTTCTTTTATTAATCAATTAATTAACAGAGATCATTAAACACCTCAAAATCATCTGCATAACTTTGTCTGGGCGATATCTTATGAACTAGAAATGCTGGCCTATAAAATTAATAGGGATGATACATTTTAGGTAGTAGGTGTGCATAGGCATTGTTTTGTGTGCTGAATTACTTTCATCAATGAATTAATTAACAATGTTCATTAAGCAACCTCCAGATCTGAAATGATTTTATCCAGGCCATATCTTTGGAACTATAAATGGTAGCCTTTGAAATTTTCATGGTTGGTAGATTTCAGGTAGGAAGTGTGCATAAGCATGATTTTGTTTGACTGATTACTTTCTTTTACTAATTAATTAATTAACATAGATTGTTAAGCAGCTCAAAATCACCTGCATAGTTTGTCCACACATTTTCTTGGAAAATATAATAAATGACCCTTCAAAATTTGCAATATGGGAACTTCATACATGTATTGTATTTGTGTCTTTTTGCCCAGAACCACTTCCTAGTAGTCAATATCCTATTCCGCAGTTCGAACTCTTTACTCTCCATAAGCTAACCTGTCCCTGTCTAACCTGTATACATATGGAATTACTATTGTCTATATTGCACACGTTCCTCTGTAAAATTTTGACATAGGCTGTATCAGCCCAAATAAATTAAAGGGTCTTCAGCGGGTAACTACTCAACATGTTTCGGAGCCTTTTACCCGTACATGTCTCTCTGAGTAGCGGCTCCTTGTCTAAGCTAAATATTCAGCAAAGACAACCCACATAATAAAGAATAAATAAGAACGTGGCAAATGATGAATTAGCTAAATACGTGAAGTTTTGCTTATAAATGCAGAGCTTCGTTATGAAAGAAGAACCCCTGTCAAACAAACCATAATTACTAAATTTGTAAAGTACAGGTTCAGATAAGAACAATTTGACTTACCCCTGAACCAATATGTACCCTTTCTGGCTGGACAGTTTATCCTAGTTAAACCACCCGCCAGTGTATAACTGAAGTGGAAACAAGCTGGGGCCTTATATTCAGTCCCAGTGATAGTAAAATAAACAGTTGCAACTAGACCACCTGTACAAACCAAGGGAAATCCCAACAAGGACTGTAACAATGGACATCCTGCACCAGAAATGTAAAACAAACTCTGTGATGACACCTACCCCCCAAACAATTAAGCTCTATTTAACTGCCAACTCTGAGTCAATGTATCAACTTAATGTGTCAGGTTTGTGACATTTAAGAAAATACTGTCAATTTTGAGTAAATGTGCATTTAGGCATGTCAGAAAAGAATGAAAGTCATTAGCATTTATGTCAAAAAACATGTTATCAAAACAATTTTTCTTAACAGGATTTTGCGTACAAGTATGTTGAATTTGCTTGTGTTTGTTTTGCCTTCTTAGCAGACTTTCTCTGGTCCCTAACGAGGGGGTCAATAGTCTATTGCCCTCCAGAAAGTCTGTTTTGCAGGCAAGTGTTTGTTTTTTATTTCTTTTTCTGCATGTAACCAAGTGGCAGCTGGAAAACTGGTCACATGTAAGAAGAAAGTTGCTTGTGTTTGTTTTTTCCCCCTTTCTTTTTTTGCAGTTAACCTAGAGGTCCAGCACCCTTTTCAAGTAAACTTGTTTCTTTCTGATTTCAGTCAACTTTATTTAAGTCATACATGTTAAAGAGGATAGGATTATCAAACAACCCTCGTCTTTATTGTTTCCCCCTCAAAACAGGGACCCATAATGTGTTTGGGTTCTCTATCTTTATTTCAGTATTACCACCAATAGAAACTTTTCACACTTACTCTAATCTACAAATGTACATCATGTGTATTTACCACCATGATTGCGGTGGACAGGGGATATGTGTAGCATCAGCAACTACTTGCTATCTTTAACCCACTCATTTTCAAAAAAAAAAAAACCCCAAAGTGCATGTACATGTCAGCATCTGGATATCACTTCGGTGAATTTTTGTACTAAAGATAGGAAATGGTGAGGATAATTTTAGAAATTGTTGGGTGGATGGGCCCAGAGGGCATTGATATTCTGTCGTCAAGGAGGGAAAGCATGCTGGCTAGGGATGGACACAATGTTTGATGCTAAAGTGTCAAAGGGTTAATCAAAAAAACAAAGTCTGATGGTAACCATCAAGGGGTTGATCCAAAGTGTTAAAGATGAGAAAATTATGAGCAGTGAAATCTGTCACAAGAGATAAGACTGGGCCATTGTTAATCCTATACACTGCAAAGAGGCATGCACAGCCTTTGGCTGACTGAAATTACAGCCTTTGGATGTCTTAAATTACATCCTTTAGATGTCTTGAATTACATCCTTTGGATGTCTTGAATTACATCCTTTGGATGTCTTAAATTACATCCTTTGGATGTCTTAATTACATCCTTTAGATGTCTTAAATTCAGTGTCTTGCAGAGCTAAATTTTGATATTTTACAAGCATGTAAGTACAAAATTTTCAATGCGAAGTTTACATTTGAGGTTTTCCTTCAGGATAATGGATGGTGATCCTTGGTGAACTGTTCCCGTGGACATACCAAGATAGTAAATGTGTGGTGGATAGAGGTCTCGTACTGTCCACCAAGCAATTATCTACACATGTGGCAGCGTACTGAACAAAAAACTGAAGCTCTATGGATAATGGAGGAACTTTTTTGAGAAATCATCTGTCCTCGGCTCTAGTCCACTCAAATGCTCAAAATAAGAGAACAGTGCTTTTCCACATATTCTTGGATTATCGATGAAATTTAGAAGGCAGTTGTTTTTTGGTTTTTAGGCTGTTAATGGTTAAAATCAAAGAAAAAAAACATGCAAACAAATGTTCAAGTTCAATCAGCATGATATATATATGTGTAAAGTGAATGAATCCTTTGCAGACAGCCTCTTTGCTGTGCGAGGATAAAGCCTTAAGTAGGCAACTCCTCGTAACCTTCTGGGATAAAGCCTTATGTGGGCAACTCCCCATAACCTTCTGGGATAAAGCCTTAAGTAGGCAACTCTTCATAGCCTTCTGGGATTTGTAAATTAAGGCATGGGGAACAACTGTACTTGGCCGAGTCAGCACTAAAGAAATCACTCCCAAGAAACTCTCCGTAGCTCAGGCAAGGAAATGAGTAATTCTTGTTTGCTTTTGAGCAACTAATTTGCTCTGTCAGGACACAAGATAAATCTTCAGTGGGTAGGTTCCTTTTGGCTTGTAGAATCTTCAACAAATACTCGATGGGAAATCTCTTTGGCAATGTTTGATGTAAAGCTGTTGTTGGTTCTAGTGGTATACTGTAAATTCACGTAATTTTGCTGTGTATTTATTTTTACTTATTTCACTGACAGCATATAACCCTGAAAATAAAAACCTGTTAAAATCATATTTTAACCTAGTTTTAATAGGAACTACATCCAAGATAGTGAAATTAAAACTTCAATTAAAACTCTGAAATGCAAAACCACAAAAATGTATACATGTGACAGTGAATACCTCCACATTAAGAGGTCCAGATAAAATTGAGCCTTAACACTCTATCTGAACTGAAATTATGACAGTGTTTAGGTAATAAATGAAAAAATGAAACACTGTCAAAAAGTACAAAAAGGTTGAACATTTTATGCTGTGACAAAAGTTTATAGAACTAAGAGACATACAATACACTGCAGTGACTGATGGGTGCACCAATTGAGATACTGGCTATCATTTCCAGAGAATTTTATGTGATAAAAATTGTTAAATTCAGTAAATTTTATCATTGACGCTTGGGCAAAAATAAACTTAATGACAGCCAGATCCAATCAGGTGTTTTTGAGATACTGTGGTCAGAAAAAATGGCAATCTGACGGAAACACTAGAAGACAGATTAACTGACAACCTGAAAACACAAAGTATCCACCCTCTTGGGGCAGAACCATACAATTTTAAACACAATTGAGTTTGAATTTGTGGCAGTGTGGGCAGCAACCACAGTGGGATTTTGTGGATTTTACCTGTTCAGGAAATTTCATTGGGGGGGGGGGGGGAGCCATAATGTAAAGTACCGTATTGTAAAATTATGATTAATTTTCTATGGAAACTTTTCATTATTTGAGAAAATATAAAAGTTGTCATTTTTTTTATTCCAAAGTACTTCATATGTGCATGAAAGTTGCCATGAAATGTACTTTTTTGTCAAATAGCATGAAACTTGATATTTACATATTAATTAACATTAGTGAGCAGTAAACAGGATCACAAAATGTTTGTTAATATATATTGTACAGCCTCGTGATAAACATAAACTCTGCAAATTTCTTTGTATTCTTGCACTATAAGTGAAATATCCAGATGCAAAATGGTGAATTTGTGCAAATTCCATGGACGTCCTACAACAAAAAATTTACACTGAGGCAGCTCTCAGACCCCCTTTTTTGGTACGATTTTGCACATTGTGGATGTGGGTGGCTAAAGGACCCCCTGTTTTGTTTTATTGTTTTGCCTTTTTGTACATTACAGACATTTTACGGTAAATGATACCGGACGTCAGAAGGACATTGTCAAAATCAGATGAACAAATAAACAAACAACATTATGGTATGTTAAATGGCTATGACATATAAACAACACTACGCTCCGTCAAATGTCATCTGACAAATAGACAAACAATACTATGCTGCATTAAATGGCATCTGTTCTGTAACACGTGATGCCAAGTTCCCATGCAGTTGATCTTTATGACTAATGGGTGTAAAGAATGCACATGGGATGTAATAATAATGGTCAAGTTTGAGTTTTTGACCAGAGACAAAGAGAGTATCACTAAGAGCATGGAGTGTGAGCAGGGCACACAATACACTTGTGTATGTGGGCCATACATCAGCTGTCAGACAGAGCATGGGGAGGGGTCCTAACATGGAAATCCAATTATGTGCAGAGTCTGCCATTCAGTCCTCTAGTCATTGACTGTATTCACTTTGTGCACAAAAGTGTCAAGTTCCCTCACAGCTGCAAACACAAACGGAAAAATAAATTCACGGGGAAAATATTTCAACATGTGCAACAAGCACATGATGGTGAAGAAGCTGAGAATGCCAGGCCTGGCTGACTTGCACGTTATCATCTCATCTCTCCCTCATTTCAAAGTGTGTTATGCTCATTAAATCTTCATTCAATTAATTAAAGAAAGAAAGAACAAATTAAAAGTCAATGATCATTCAATGATTTTGAAAGAAAATTTAAGGAACAATATTTAATATATGACTGTGACCACAGTCAGTCCAGGTAAGTATCTATTCTTGATTCCACAGAAGCTGCATCTGAAGGCTGTGTTTTGCTGGGGTTATGGCCAAGTTGATAGTGCTGCTTATATAGATATTAAACTTAAGGATCTTGGGGTTCAGATCCCATATATATGAAATAGAGAGAAGTGTGCTTATATTTCAGTACACACCAGTAAATTAATTTGAGATGTAAGTTGGTTGTAAAATATAATGAAAATGAAAATTTTGATAAGATACTGCATGTGGCAGGCCATAGTGCTATAAATGTAGCAGCAGGAACAGTGACACTGGGGCTACAAGTCTAGGTATGGACAATTCTCAGGCACTCCTGCCCTGTACTCATGCTTCACTAGATCTTGCTGACTTTTTCACCAGTCTGCCCCAGAGCTGAAGGGTATTGTCCTTGTCAGTACCGTGGTCATTGTCGTGCCCCTTATTATGAGGGGTAACTATCCCGTGCAAGAGAATAACTCTGAAGTATTTCAATTACATGGATTGTGAAAAAAAAATCAAGTGTTGATTTATCAAGTTAAAAAGAGTTGCTGTAAATCTGGGTTATGCACTTATAATTATACTGCAGTTGTGTTTTTGTGAGGTGATGCATAAACTGACACATCAGTATCCTGCAGCATCTCAGAATTATTTTGGCTCCCATCAACATATGATAATTATAACTATTAGTTATGTAACGTTACCTCTCGACCACCATAGCCAAGACCTCTGTGTCTGGGTCAGATGCCCAAGAAATCGAGTTGGGTTCACTCACTTGATTCCAAAAAACCTGACAGTCCCATGACACAATCTCTCAGTTCCTATGGATCCGGTGGTGACTCCTGGTGCACATGCTCCCTGTATCATCCCTCCTCTTTTGGCACCATTACAGCTGGTCACTACATCTGCGGAGGCCTTCAAGCAACTGGAAGAGGATGCCAGGGGATCTGTCCTTACATTGTCGTATTCCAATGTTTCATTGGCCACCTTGAGGTCTCTCCTGCATGACCTCAAGGGATCTATGCATATCACAGAGGCTGTGCAGGATGCCTAGACCAGGCGTCACTTCTTGCAATTTCGTTGTCGTGAGCAGTTGATCACCAGGTGTGAACCGCCTACACGTTGGAGGCGAACCTTCATTTGTTGCGGAGGGATGCCTATCTCCATGATCAGAGGCTTCATGACCCAATGTTTAGCAGAACCCAAATGGGGCCACTTTTCTTGGAAACTTTGTTTGGAGGAGAGGTGGCGGAAGTGGTTTGCCAGGTGTAGAACTTTTCAGCACCTCTACCGATCAGACTCACTCCAAGGCGTTGACCAACTCTGTTTGGTCACTCTCTTCCTTGATTTTTCTTCCAAGTGCCAATCATGGAGACTTCATGGAAGTTTCAGTGGTTCGCATTCTTGGGCCAAGTGTTCAGGGCACTTCCATTTAGCCTGGTCATGGCACAGCTGGTGTTCACCTGGTTCACACAGACAGTTGCTGCTTACCTCCGCCATTCACATTCATGTGTACCTGAACGATTGGCTTATCCAGGCACTTTGGCACCTGGATTTGCAGCGTCACACACAGACCATTCTCAAACTTTGCCAATGCTTGGGTCTGATTGTGAACTGAAGCAACTCCAGTCTTTGGCCAGAGCAAACTTTTATCTTTCTTGGCATCCAGTTTGACCTGGTTGCCTACATCTGTCGCCCCTCAAAGGACAGGTGGCAGAGAAATCAGGCCCTGCTCAGAGCCTTTCTGACTTGGGTGGTTCTCTTGGCACAACAATGGCAACCCTGGTAGGTCCTCTGTCCTCGATGGACTTCCAGGTCTCACTTGGTTGCCGGCATCATTGCCCCTTGCTGCATGTGCTGCAGGGCAGATGGTTGAGGGACCAGGCCTACCACCTCCCTGATGTCAGTCCTCCCTCAGGACCATGCGCACCTTCGGTGCCAGTTCAGGAGAACATCATGTCGGGACAGACGCTGGTTCCCTTTCAGGCCCAGCTTGCCAACTACATGGACTCTTTGCAGTCTGGGTGGGGAGCTCAAGTGAACAGCCAAATGGTGTTGGGCCAGCACACATCATGTCTCGCCACATAAACTGGTTGTAACTGGAGGTGATACGCTTGGCACTCCCCCATTTGCAAGACCTTGTGGAGCACTAATATGTCCTGGTAAGGTGCAACAACAGGACCATGATTGCCTACCTGAACCGTTAAGGTAGATTGCGCTTCCCCGAGCTGAAGGAGTTAGCCGGATGCATCGCTCGATGTGAAAAGAGGTCAGAGGGTAGGGATGGAGTGATCACTCCACCCACAGGTCATGTGGGCCATATAGGGAACTCCACATGTGCACTTGTCCAACCTATGAAAGAAAGCAAAACTACTGGTTTACATCTTGCCAGTCTCGGACCCCCTGGCCCTAGCAGTGGATGCTCTAGCCATGGACTTGAGCAACCTTTGGGCATACGCCTTTCCACCTCTGCAGATCCTCGCGAGGGAACTGCGCAAGGTTCAGTCACACGACTGCAATTTGATCCAGGTCAACCCATGGTGACTGAGGACAGATTGGTTGATAGACCTCTTGGAATTAAGCATCGAGCCCTGGCTATGTTTACCAGCATGGCCAAAACTTCAGATGCAGCCGTGTACAAGTGAGTTCCACAGGAACCCTCAAGTGTTCAACCTCCATGCGTGGCTGTTGTCACACAGCATACCAAAGACAGAGGTTTCTCAGAATTGCCAGAGGCGGGCTTCGATCTTCTTCTCTTGACTGTTTACTCAGCTCATTGAAAGGTGTTTTCAGACTGGTGCACCAGTAGAATTCTCTCTTGGTCCCCGCACATCGCGGACATTGCTGACTTCCTGCTTTATAAGTGGGAAGTCCTTGGCAAGAGCTTGAGAACAGTGGATGGATTCTGATCAGCCATCTTGTCAACGCTTGTGAACGTCGTTCGCATTCACATTGGTTAGGATCCTTATCTGTCGGCACTCATCGTGTCCTTCTACACCCACAGGCCTGCAGCACCGCAGGTACTACCATGGTGGGACCGTCTGCTGGTCTTAGTCATGTTGAAGAAGTGGCGCTTTAAGTGTCTTCAGGACCCCTATTGGGTGAACCTCAAGTACTTGGCGTGGAAAACTTGTTTTCTCTTAAAACTGGCTTCAGGGGCTTGAGTCAAGATCCGCGCTCTATCTTTTGACTGTATCCAATGGTCACCTGACCACTCCAGGATGACACTGAGGTCTCACTTGGCCTTCCTTGCAAAGAACTAAGTCATCAGGCTGGAGATCTGGCTATGGCCTTCAAGGGTTCTACCCTCCATGCCATGGATACTGCTCTTTCCCTGGAGGAAAGAGCCCTGTGTCCCCTGAGAGTGCTGTGTTGGTACCTTTCACTCACAGACAGTTTCAGGGGTCAGAGGTCTGCCATCTTTTTACCCCTTGGTGACCTTTGTAAGGAGCAAGTTTGCAAAAACACGATTGCTTCGTGGATTAAGCAGACAATCCTAAAGGCCTACGAGACCGCTCTGCACAGAGGCCTGGTGCCTTACAGCTTATCTCACCAGACCTCACAAGGTGTGAGCCTTCAGTGCCTCCTGGCATGCCTTGTGAAATGTCGCAATTGTTGACATCCTACAGGCCTGCCCCTGGCAATTGTCTACGACTTTCACCGAGCACTACTTGCCTGAGATGATAGTGCTAGAGGAAGGCATGTACTTGCGGGCATCACAGGCGCCTTTGCTTAAAAGTTCTGATACCTGTCCGTTAGGCTTCTGGATCCCATCAGAGCAGCCATCATGTTCAAGTTTATGGTGCTTGTGTGGTTTGGATCCGATGGAGTCTATAGGTCGGTGCACTTCTAAGTGGGCCTCCTGCTAAATTGACCTAATCTTACACTCTTATCAGACATTCATTCCTCCTGTCCTGGCTGAGTTTCGGCTGGGTGACCCAGGTGTTTGCTGCCCTATGGAACTATATTCCAGCCTCCAGGCACCTGCCAGTTTCAGGACTAGGTCCTGTTAGATCTTTAGGTCTGAAGGAGTAGAAACAGACAGGGTCTATCCTCGAGGCAGACAGCTATCATGTTGGTGGGCGAGCTCCAAGGAGTTCAGTGCAGTCCCATGCTGGTCAGCAAGGAGGTTTTCTGGCTTAGCCTGGATTCTGCTGTTGGCAGCCTGAAGTCCACATACCTCTTAGATTTTCCCTTCATATGTTGCCTCCTAACATGGACAGGCGGTCCCCCCCCCCCCAAGGCTACTGGTCCCATTGGTCATTTGTGAACAGTGTGCCAGTGATGTGACACCATCCTTTTGGCGTCTGTAAATAAGCAATGGTAGTCGAGAGGTAAGGTTACGTAACTAATATGTAAAAGTTTAGTAATTTTGGTATTAGTGAGTCTACTTACCTCTCAACCACCAGAGAAGCCCACCCGACCACCCTGGTTCCCTTTTCACAGCTGATGTCCAGTGACCACTCATCAAAAGAGGAAGGATGATACGGAGAGCATGCACACCAGGAGTCATCAGCAGATCCATAGGAACCAAGAAATGGCGCCATGGGACCGTCAGGTTGTGGAATCAAGTGATTGAACTCAACTCGATTCCCAGACACACAGGTCTTGGTGATGGTGGTCAAGAGTTAAGTATACTTACTAAAACTGCAATTACTAAAAATTTCATGTGTTCCTTACATGCAAGACAACTAGTGAAAGACTTCCAGCATACCCCCTACTAATACCCTGAATGTTGAAAGAGCTTCAGTGACATAGCCATTGCCGACATGTAAAATGTCTTGTGATCAAGTTCTGTCGAGAGCACAGGGTTCTTTGGCTTTGGCTATTTCCTACCCTGCCAATACTCCATAGCTAGGATCTCAAAGGCAAAAGCATCTTCTGTCACATTTAAGGACCATGTAAATAAAGAAAAAGATTTTTAAAAAAGCGAAAACCCCATGAAATACATTTTATAGTAGGATGGCCTGCCTTGTGCGAGTAGCCTTAGGGTATGATGGTGCAGTTGAAAGGTCACAGGAGCAAGCATGGAGCAGCCTGAGAGATGAATGGCTTGGGAGTAAACTGGCTTGTGTATGTAAGCAGGGCTGTCTCAGCAACAGTGGACTGTAAAGTGAGGCATGGTGTGTAGACAGTGAGTTGAGACATGGGACTTAAGGAGTCAGGTGTGATGTGGGACTCAAGGAGTCAGTGTTGATGTGGGACTGTAGGAGTTAGATTTATTATGGGACTGTAGGAATGAGCCGTGATGGTGTTGTGGGAGTCCATTGTGCCATGGGACTGGTGACTGTCAGTTGCAGGTTGTAACTAAGCACAGACAGCACACAGGCCATTTGGTGGCAGGCAGACAGAGAGGTTGCTTGATTGGCAGTCAGGCAGGCAACATGCAGTTGTTACTGTGGACCAAGACAGCTGCAGCATGGGCTGCCTAGAAGCCAGTGGTATCTCAGGAGTGCGGAGAGCCAGAATCAGTTCAGAGACAGGCTAGCACAGTGCACAGCTGTCCTTGTCAACTTGTACATAAACTTCGTAGTGGTCAACTCCAATAAATGGTTAAAACAAGCCATGGCCATGCCCTTCATAAAGTGAAAATCTAGCAACTGGGTCATAGCCTGATGGAATGCATTGACAGTACAAGACAGAACACCTTTATTCATACACAATATCATAAAGTGAGAAAATAAGGGCATCCTTCTGAGTTTATAAGGCTACGTAAAACAAAGTAAACTCAATGACACTGGAGGACAACCCAGCAAGAACAGGAATTAACCCTTTCCCCCTTGAATTAAGACTGAGTCAACAGCTTTCCTCGGCATGGGTTGGGCAATAAGTGCCCAACCCATGCCGAGGAAAGCTGTTGACCTGGGTCATGTTGTCTTGACAGGTCTCATCTTCAATTCTCAGGCAAGCTTTTAAGACATCATCAGGTGGTTTATATGGTAATAATATGAGTTATCAAGGTCAACTTCAAAAGCATTGCATGTAAGAATGACTAATATCTTATGTATGATACCCAATAGTCAATGTTTTCATGCTGTCCACATACAACCGTTTATTATTTCAGTCTCCTCAGCTACACAGTAATAAAATTGTCAGACTAGTTTATAGTACAAAAATTGAACTGACTTGGGTCTTGTCTGAAAGGCACATTTAATGAATACTAACATTTGAATGAATGCCAGCGTGTATACATGGAATGCTTCAGTGATCTTGGATTTTTCTTTTTTACATTACAAGGCTATTTTACCAGAATTAGTTCCTGCACAAAATAACATAAACATTTGAACTTGTAGACTGCACTTCTTGTGCCATGTGCTTCCCAAAATCACTGACTTTGACCTGTATGAACACCACACGGCAAAGTTGTACTGAAGTGGGTTTGGCACATTACAAGGACCAGCAGAGTGAGATGGGGAGTGTCTTTGATTTGTGTTAAGTGGTAAAAACTGATAGTTTTTGACACCTTCGTTCATGCGGGGAGCTGAGATGGTGGTTGGTTTGGTGCCTGGACCAATGGTCCAGGTGCTCCACTCCACAGAGACAACCCCATATCCTGACGGCAAGACTTATTTTGTACCTGTAAACCTATGGATGTATATGTACATCTCACTATATCAGCGTGGTGCTGAAGTGACTTCTGTTATAACAGCAAGACCTATTTTGTACCTTTAAACCTACGGATATATATATATATATATATATATATATATATATATATATATATATATATATATGTCTCACTATGTCAGCGTATTGCGCAAGTGACTTCTGTTATAACAGCAACCTTTTGGAAAGACTGTTTCCGTTAAGAGTCATGAGTTTGGAAAGATTTAATAATACATGTATCAAGATAATCAGCCACTACAGAGGTGTATTATGGAGCATATCATGTAAAGAGGATGACTTCATGTGATAAGACCAGCTATTGGAGACAAACTTTACAGTGTTACTGTAGGTGTTGGACCAGCAGCCTCTTTTTACTTTAATTTTCATCCTCTTAAAAACACTGCATCAGCTGATTGGACCTAAGATTGAAGGAGGAATTTAAAGAAGGAACAATTATTTTGTTAGAGTATCAAAATACTTTTTAATCTTGAGGTTTAGGAAGACATTGCCTAAAAGAAAAAAAATAGCCTAATGGAGATTGAGTGAGAGCTGCCTTTAAGGAGATGTTGTCTCTCTTGTACTTCAGAGTATTAGAGTGCACATTACCTGACATTACAGCTTTAGTAATGCAACATTGCATTGTGCTGTTGTGTTAGTCTTAAGGACGAATCACCTCCACCTCCCCACCCAAAAATCTTTTAGGCTTTAGGCTCCTCAGTGTCTGCTACAAGCATTGTATAGCAAATTGTCTGTCCAATCACTGTGCATTTGCTCAAACTCTCAAGATTGTCTGAGCTGTTTCAGCTCAAATTTAGCACAAACAAGTTCACATGGCAAAAAACGAACCGATTATTAATTTTTGGGTCACTTTGACCTCATTGAGATCTGAAGACATATTAGGTATTCTGTTTTGACAGTTGCCTGGTTTTTAGCTTTGCTAACCAAAGGTTGCAGTTGGTATATAATCCATCATTTGCGCTAGGCCAATGGTCAACATTTTTCAAAATTTTGGGTGACTTTGATCTATTTTTCAAAGCCATAAACACTTTAATAGAGGACAACAAAGTCACATTTTTTGAAAAAGAATAAAGCTAATAAAACCAAATGTGTATCATGTGTAGAAGTTTAATGTTGCATAGTGTAGATAATTTTGACCTACTTTCTCAAGGTTACAGATGAACTGTATTTCAAGAAATATTTTTTTTGTGATGTTTATTACACCTTAACTTGTGTACTTATATCCATATACCATAACGGGAACATTATGCAGGAAAAAGTCTGACACATAGCATCATAGTGACCTCAATGGTGGTGTCAGTTGAAACATTAAATTTATCGTTGTACAAATAAATTTAGGTACAACTTCAAAATTTTACACCAAGTATAGATCAGGTCAATGGTCAAACTTTGTTAAATTTTGGATGACCTTAAATAATTTCAAGGTCATTGAGCACTTTAATGAAGGACCCTAAATTCAATATGTTGAGAAAGATTTTGGTCAATGACATGAAATGTACCACAAATGTGCATCATGTGGAAGTATAATACGGCTCACTGTGAATGACTTTGAACTACACTCCCAAGGTCACAGAAGGATTGCTTTTCAGGAGATGAATTTTTATGATGGTCATCAGGTTACATGTCAGCAGAGCATTAGGCCCATGAGCCATCTATCTATCTATCTATCTATCTATCTATCTATCTATCTATCTATCTATCTATCTATCTATCTATCTGTCTGTCTGTCTGTCTGTCTGTCTGTCTGTCTGTCTGTCTGTCTCTCTGTCTCTCTGTCTCTCTGTGTCTGTCGGTCGGTCGGTCTGTCTGTCTGTCTGTCTATTTATTCATGCATTTATTTATTATTTTTTTATTTATTTATGTATTCATTCATTCATTCATTCATTCATTCATTCATTCATTCATTTATTTATTTATCTAATCTATTCATTTATTTATATATTTATTTAATTTTGCTGCCTGAGGGCCACCCATCATGTGACTCCAGACGGGCTGTCTTTCCTCTTTATTGTGCAGAGAATACACTCCACAGACAAGCAACACCCAATGCATAGTAGTGACATTGTATAACAACAGTTTTCAGTGCACAGTAACAGCTGTATAATTTATGCATGTACCTGTTAAAGGAATATTTGTCTTTCAAAAAGTCATTTTAGAGCCCAGTAAGACGAATAATGATGAAATCCTGGTTTATGCATCAGAAAAAATGAGCTGTGTGCCTGTACATAATCAGCCGGCTGTGGAGTTGTGTTTATAAGCTTGTCATTTAAGTCAGGTTAGGTGCTAGTCAATTCAGCTGCACTGGGGGTAGAGAATACAGCTTGGAGTCCACTTTTTAACCAGGCCTTGCCTGATGTGTCCTTCATGAGCATTAAGTGCATGCGGCTGAATATTTGCCATGTAATTTGTGGAGTGAGCCAATGTTTGACCAGAACATTTTTCACATGTGTCCCATATCCTGAAAATCTGAGGCAGGGCTAATGACAAGTTTACACAGCCTTGTGAAGAAATTCAGGGGAACACATTTGTTAGGATCTGCATACCATTTCCTAGATGGAAAGTGACTTCCTGATCTTCCACAATTGTGGCTGTAACTCCTTTATGTATCCCTTGCACTAGGTAATTAATTTTGCCATTTCCACCAATTTTGTCCATTGTTGTGACTAAACGAATGCATTTAAGGGGGCCACAAAAATGGTGAAGAAAAAAATTAAAAGCTTTAGTGATGATGAAATTAACTGACAGAACCAAAACAATTTGAAATTAATTAATGCTCCCTTGTCGCATTGTCAGGATTGGCAATTAATGCATACCATTGTTGAATGTTATATCCATTAAGAGTACCTGGGACAGCATTAGGGCTGAGTGTTGGTCTAGGCCAAATGTTTTAAAGCAGGAAATTTGTCACTTTAAACCAATTACTGTAGTTTGCTTGTTGTTTTGTTGTCGGTCTTTTGGAATATCATGAAAATCTATCCTAATCAAACGTCAATTGACTCAGAAGGCCAAAGGAATGACTTCCTTACATGACTGCTTAAAATTGAAAATAAAATTTGAAAAATAATAATAAATGGAGCCAAAGAGATCACAGACATAGACTAAAGTAATAAAGTAGTTTTTGAATTTCCATTAAAGATGGAGACTAACCATATGGAAGTATGCACGTCAACAACTGAAACAGCAACAGTTTTAACAGTTTCACCTTGCAATGGCAAAGTGATATAGCCAAAAGTGTTGGAGATGTTTCCCTGTTTCCTCATGTGATACAAGAAAATGATTCTGAGAAAATTCTTAAAGGGTGTAAGATTTACATACAACACATACATGTGTATGTATACATTTATATATACACATACATACACTCCACACAGTACCTGGTGTATGCAACCACTGCTGTGAGCAGCAGCATTGCTTTTTGTGGTCACGACTCAGACATTGGAGTCAATTTCTTTGTAAAATTTACCTGCTGTGTGTGGCCACTTTTGTGGCAGAAAGGGTGGCCACATACAGCAGGTACCACTGTATATATATATATATATATATATGAGAGAGAGAGAGAGAGAGAGAGAGAGAGAGAGAGAGAGAGAGAGAGAGAGAGAGAGAGAGAGAGAGAGAGAGAGAGAGAGAGAGAGAGAGAGAGAGAGAGAGAGAGAGAGAGAGAGAGAGAGAGAGAGAGAGAGAGAGAGAGAGAGAGAGAGAGAGAGAGAGAGAGAGAGAGAGAGAGAGAGAGAGAGAGAGAGAGAGACGTTTCCTCCCCCTCCATCCATGTATGGTTTCAGCCTGAGGATCAGCACATAGAACAAGTAACTGTGTGATGGCTGCAGTTGCATGAAGCAAATGCTTTTGTATGTCTCCTTGACTGGCATGGGGAATTTAAATTGTTTGAGATGTCAACCTGTCTGCCTGGTTAAAGTATGTTACTATGACTTCTTCAAAAATGGCAGTATAATTTCTAGTCTAATCTTGTACAATAGCATGTACCTTATAGATTGATCTAAGATTAATATGATAGTTACTGTGACCTATTTGCTGACTAGATAGCATCTTGCAGTGTGTGTCATCCAGTCATATACAGTGATGTATAAAAAATGTCAGGACATATTTTGCTCAAATATGGTGCAAAAACACCTCACTTCACCTCATAAGGCTACAATGAAATAATTTGATTTCTGGGTCTCTGTGCCATATTTCATGAACATCTAGCAACACACAACACAATCCTCCAGTCATGTGTACTACCATAACATCTCAAAACTATGCTGACATTGCTTTATGTTGTCATAAAAGCATCTCCTTGGCCAAAAAGAACTGACAAGATATCTGGATCACTGATGTTGAGCATGTGACATCATGCCATGTGCATCGTCACTCTCACTTTGGTTGTGGAAGATGTCTAAAATGTCCAAATTTCCTGTGCATAGCTCAAAATATAATGATAATGGCAGTTGATGATGATGATGATGATGATGATGATGATGATGATGATGATGATGATGATGATGATGATGATGATGAAGAAGAAGAAGAAGAAGAAGAAGAAGAAGAAGAAGAAACTATTAGTCTCCAAGAATGGAGAATGTGAAAAACATCAAAATCCAAGCATATGCATAAATAGTAACTATGTAAACATTATTCAACAAAAAGAATGAAGATTAAATCAAATTCACAATACAATAAAGGACTGTAGGGTCAGCTGTGCATAATTGTAGATGACAGTTCAGAGAGAGGTGGTTTGGATCTATTCTACTCGTCACTATTCCTTGGTGTAAGGATTATTATATTCTCTGTGTGACAGAATAACACTGAGTGAGTGGACAATGGCCTTATCCAGCCAGCTTGTGGAGTTAACAGACAGGGCCTGATAGGAGTACTGCTTGTAACAGCAACCAACATAGGACAAATACCAAGCAGGGCAATGCAATCAAGCATAGATCTTGTCAAAACTGTTAACAAGGCCAGATTTCTGTGGAAAAAAATAAAATAAAATACGATAAACAGGTCTTTTGAAGGACAAAATTCATGGAAACATTAAGAAAGTGTGATGGTCAATGCAGAGTTGGGGTATGTTTATGACTGCCTAGAGACATGCACAACAAGATTATGTACACAGACCCATCAAGATGTTAATACTGGAGCTTTGTGCAGACCCAGTGAAGTGAATGGTGGATTTGTTAGAATGGATACAGTATGATACTACAGATCCAAGCCTGCTCTCTACCAGTCTCCCTAAGTTTTTCTTGCATTTCTTTTCTGTAGGGAGCACAACAGAGTTTTCTGAAAGCATGTCTTCTTTACATTCACTGTCACTGGATAGTGAACTATACAACCAAGTCTGCTCCTGTGCACCTTTCACAGATGATTTTTTCCAGTTAATTTTGAACACTCTGTAGCTCGTCTGCAAGTTGAGTCCTCAGACACATGTTCAGTGGTCTCCAGACCAGCAGTGACACTTTGTTTGGAACTCCACAATCATTATTAGGGGACCGCCAAAGGCAAGTCCCCTGTAGTGATTGCCGGTTCCATCTGTCTGGCATCCATCCGTCCATTCAGATAATTTCCGCATGATAACTTGAGAAGTTTTTGAGGGAGGGCTTTCATATTGCACAGGATTTTAGTCTTTTGTAAGGGCTACCTTAACTTTGAAGATGGGTGACCTAGACCCAATTCCCAAGGTCACAGAGCCGAATTAGTGAATTTGGTGTCCGTATGATAACTTGAGAAGTTTTTGAGCTGGGGCTTTCATATTGCACAGGGTTATTATCCTCTGTAAGAGCTAGTTCAAGTTCAAAGATGGGTGACCTGGACCCAATTCCGAAGGTCACAGAGCCATATTAGTTAATTTGGTGTCAGCATGATAACTTGAGAAGTTTTCAACGATAGAGATTTCATATTGCACATCGTCATAGGCCAAGGTGAAGTTCCAAATGAGTGACGTTGACCCAATTTCCAATGTCACACAGCCACTTTTGTGAAATTCAGTGGCCGCAGAATAATTTATAAACTTTTGCATTATTGGGGTTTAGATTGTACTTGATTATAGTCCTCTACAGGCTTAAGTTTGAACATGAATGACCTTGATCCACTTCTCAAGGTCACACAGTCACTTGTTTGCTTCTGGATGCTGGATTATATGTTTGACGATTTATTACTGTATATAGCTGGATTTGAACTCATATCCAAGGTCAGTTTACCCCATGTGGAAGGTGAGATGTATTTGCTGCCCTAAACTGTCCCATATTTGTATATGGCCATCCCCTGAGTGGTGCAAGCACCACTATTATATCTAGCTCTGTGTATTTTCACTTCCAGCACCATTGTCTCATGAACATTTTTAGTCAGTTCCTTGATAAGTTGCCAATAGTTAGACTTAACCCCATACGGGTAGTATGTGGTAAAATTGTGCTTTAATTGTTGTTGGATGGAGTGTGTATTCTTGTACCATGGGAAAAGTCACGATAACTCTCTGAGTACATTATGCAACTTGCCTAACATGTCCATATCAAATGATCCCAAAGAATTAATGTCCTGTGAATTATATTGAAAGACAGCAAGGATCTCGAAAAGACAAAGCTAACAGAGAAAACCCAAATTTTCTCTGCAGTTCAAGATTTTATTCCTTAATTTTTCTGGAAGGTTCTCACAAATGGGTATTGGTTGAGGTCCTGAATCATGTACCTAGTAAACATAATTATAAATTGTTTTGAACGTAGTATGCCCCTTTCCACCTGTCCCTGTGCAACTGTGATGTCTTCTCAGTCTTGTATCATGGCAAGTTAGCGGGTCCTGCCAATTAAATTATGCAGTGATTGTGCATGTGATGATGCCCTGTCAGTGTTACTGTGTCTATTCTTACACAAGAGGGAGTAATATAGGGCAAAGCTCTTTTCCCAACTGTTAACTGCCATTTAAGTTATTGTATCTGCATGCTATTGGAGAATGATTAAAATATATTTGAACTAAAAAGACACAGTACAGATGTCCCTTGGGTACGGGTGATAGGGATCAATCATTTTGTTAACATTGGGTTGACCATTCATTAACAGTCCATCACCTTTGGCTTCAGCCATCTCATCTACCTGGTCCTTGACCAACTTGATCACTCTGGGTTGAATGTGGGCGTCCCAGAAGTCAGCCATAAAATTGTCCCAAAACCTTCTAATGAAGTACGTTCAGTAACCCAGCTCTTTCACAGTTCAAGTGGCATGAGCATTTGATGGAAAATCACAAAACTTTCAGTCACATGAAATAACCAGGTCTCTGGAGTCATGCATGCACAATCAATCTCAGTTATCTCATCTATATAGTGAAAAAAAGGCTGTAGCTACTACATAGGTGCTGTGTAGCAGCTACATCATAGAGGCGGCAAAGGGCTCTAAGATCTGCTATATAGCTGCTACATAGCAGCTCATAAAATGCATTATGAGACTGCCCTAGATGCATGTGCATGTAGTAGTTTTCAAAAAAAAATATAAAGATTCATAAAACACTGCCATTATACATGTATCTATGCAAACTATGACACAGTCATAATCAGTCCAGTCAAAAATGATGTTAGGAGGGCAATCAGTTCATCAAAGTGACTAGTCACCAAAATATATACATTGTTGTAATTAGTACGTCTATGGTTGACTTTCATTTTGTCATAATGAAAATATGTTGAATGATAATGTAATCATTATAATGGTCTGTGCACATTTCATAGTCATGAAAAAGTGTTGAAAAACTTTACGAAGCATTGCCTCTAAATGGACAATTCTGATCATATGTTCAACTTGCAAATCCAAGTAGAAATTATGAAATCTGCTTTTAATTCATCATTGTGAGAGTGACTGGTTGTGTAGATATACAATGTATCTGTATCTGCATCTGTCACTGCGTTCTGCCTAAAGAGACTGTCAGGTCCCATTAACACATATCCACCACTGCTATGCTTAACATTTAGTAGGTGGATGCCTAGAACATGCAGAGTTTTAACTTGCTGTCATGTCAGCTGGTTGGTACAATATTAAACTTTTTAGAAACATTTATCAAGTTTCCTGTGGTCTGCTCTGATTGGTCAGAAAATCTGTGCTAGCTTTGTGTGTATTTGTGTGCCATGAACTTCTTTCCTGGCAGGTTGGAGCAAAAGGCAGCTAGGGATAAATACGGACAAGCGCAGTGCCTTCAGCTTAACTGGCATGCAGCTGAGGGGATCTATCAAAGCTGCATATAAAAAGTGGAACATGGATAAGGAAATGAAATGACAGAGACAAGACCAGCCACTTCCTCAGTGACACAGCAGTGTGACCCCACACTATCATGTTGGCTGGGTGGCAGATCTTGAGTTACAGCACTAGTGTGGGGGAGAATAGCAAAGAGTGAGGCCCAGCATGCTGAGGCAGGTTAACAAGGATAATTCATCATCAGCTTACAACACACATAAAGGGCTCAAGTCAGAGAATTATGACACATTTCCCATGTATAATATCTCATAGTGGGGAGTCCTTGAGTTTGTATTCAGCCCTGTCTTGTCCTTGGCTTTTCACTTCAGTGGTTATATGTGATACAATATGTGAACTTTGACTGTTTCGTACCTGAAAACATCAAAATTGAAATGGACCTTCTGTGTATTTATATCGATGCTTTCTTTGATGCACAGTGAAACCTGGAAATCAAGACCATACATGAAAATTTGACCTCAAATATGTATATATTTACACTTAATGAAAACAAGAGGCCAATACATAGATAACATCATATCTTGTGATAAATAATTGAGACGTACATTGGTCTAAGCGCAAGTCGTCCTCAATCACGGGGCATTTGATTGCTTTAGCTTTGCCTGGTAAATGGTGTGCAGCGACAAGTGGAATAATTCATGTTTGAATGTAACCTTTTCTGGCCTGTAGATTGTTAACATGTACAGCTCCATACGTTGTAAATTCGCTCCATTCTTTATCACTGGCTTTCAGAGTTTTGACAGTTGTCATGGTAATTAATCCACACAGATATTGTTGTCCTTTACTCCTTTATATGCAGTTGTAATTAACTCATTGGGACACCAGTCTGACCCAGCCCGGTCCATTGTCAAGCTACCTTTAATGTATAACCAAATTAACTTGTATCAATGATAGTCACTTTGTTATTTTTATTTGCTTTGGCCCCTTGAGCCATAGGGTTGCTTTAATATGGGATATTCACATTTGTTGGGGCATAGACTGTAGCATTGAGCCATATGTGGCTGGTGTTGATGGCTGGGGGAGGCATTCAGAACAAAATATACCCAGGGTCTCTCAATGACAACTTGCTGAAATGCTTACTTGTTTTAGTAATGCCTGAGTGACTCACCTGGTTGAGTCAGGCATTGTGTATGGTATTACACATATATAAGAATTGTGAATTTGACTGTAATTCATACATGTGATATTGCTACCAATTTGATATTTGTCTGACTCACTTGACTGAGTCAAGCATTTCTGTGGTGTTACACCTATATCAAAATCCTGTAATTGACTGTAATTCATTTTTTTATACAGCTGTCAATTTGATATATACCTGATCAGATAAAATAGGACCAAGTTAACAGAGACTGGCTATAAGGGGTGCTTGAAGGGTATACAGGGTATGTGTGTTATTTGGGACCACTTTATAAAACAAAGTATAACTACTAATTTAAAGTTGAGTTATACATATATACATGAAGGACAACCAAACTGTCCCTCTATTATATGTAAGGAAGCTATAGCCTCAATCAGGTGGAGTGGACCGGACTGACAATCATGTGCAGATAGTGCGTGAATAATTAAATGTGCTCCTCAAGCTAAGAGGAGCCTTGTGGTGGAAGTATGAGAAGCTGCAGATGATATTTTGTTGGGGAAGTAGAGAGAGGAGTGGTAGATGATCAGCGTGCTGCGTCTACAATATGTCAGAGTGTGGCACTGTGCACATTGCCCACTCAGTTGGGGAAACATAATACAGGGCTTGCCTGTTGTTTCCACAGGTCATAGCTCTTAATGTTCAGTAATTTGCAGGAATTATCTCCACCGTAGATGGCATAATACCGGTATCAAATATCACAAGAAGCCCTTTTACCTGCAAATTTGCAGGGCGGGAAACAGCTAAAAGGTGGCTTCCTACTTCTCAGCAGCACATTATCGTCAACAATTTAAAGCTAAACTAGACAATAACGGTGGCCTGCAGCAGTACTTCCTTGCCTTCATTTTATGTATTGTTGCCTCAGTTTGGTAGGCAGCTTTGCCTGCACTTGCTGCAGATTCGCCTTTTGTTCCACCATCCAGACGATGGGCATATTTGCACAATTGTGCGAAAGGTGTCCGTGTTAAGCTTCTTTGTGGCGAGTAGTAATGATGACAGGATGGAACGGCAACCTTTTTGACATGTGGATCACACTCATTATAGAGGATCAAATCCCACTAATCTATGGTGCATTATTTTGTGACATACAATACATCAGCGGCTCACTGGCTTTAATGCCATACATGACATGCACACTGTGAGACAATGGGACAGTCTGGTTCCCTGACACAGGACTCACAAGTACAACCTCAGTGGCACAGGTTAAACACACCAGGAGAAGAAGATCTATTTCATATCTGACATACCTATTCATCGATTACACCCCTTCACCTTTAATGACTCTGAAAGAATAATTGACCATTTAATATACTTGTTTGGATTTCCTTCACCCACCATTGAATATGAATTGATTGATTGATAAGGCAGGATTAGAAATGATTACGTATATTTGGGACAGCAATATAAGCCACACTAACAGTGAAACCTTTCTTCAGAGATCACACCTGGATGTGGAAAAAGTGCATTTTTGCATGGAAGATACAGTGAAAACTCATTATAATGACACCATCTGTTCCCTAAGAAATGTGTCCGATAACTGAATGTATCAGATAAATGAATCAAATAACAGGGATTTTTTTTTTTTTTTTCTTAAATTATGTTCAGAGCTCATCCCTTCATGAGGTTCTGCTTTGGGTAGCACATTACCTATGCAACCCATTGGGAAATGACACACATGTACCCACACTGTGTTTATACACAGTCCTAAGCTCCTGTGTTTAGGGCTTTGTGGTATGGTTGAACCACCACCCAGAAGTCTGATTAATCACCCTTGCTGACCCCCAGCAATGTTTCTATGGCAGTCTTTGTTTTACAAGCCTGCTGCAATTCAAAATTCCATTGAATCCAATTCACCTTGACAATAATGTCTTGGTGGAACCGATATTCTGTGTTACGTAATCACGATTCCATGTTTTACGCAGCAACAGAAAGTTACCCCTCGGCATATAAATCAGATGTAATGTCGGTTAGCCCACAGTTCCTGACGATATGTGAAACACAACGAAACTGGTCGAACTTTCTCAAACTTCTAGCTATTGTGACCCTTGCTCGGTCCTCATAAATAGAACAGAGAAAATTAGCCTTTTCCCAGGAAAATTGGTGTCATTATGATGTTGAATATGTTGGATATTTGAGTGTCATTATTATGAGGTTTCAGTGTGTGAGTATTATGAAAAATATTTAGCAAAATGTCCTGACAAGATGGTCTCTGTGACAGGTCTGTATTATGTCATGGGCAAAGCATTTTCATATAGATACAGCACCTATACTGTGTATGTTTATATTTCAATATATTGTATAAATACACTCTGTATCTTTGTACAGTGACAAATAGGTCACTTATCATGTCTCTTATTCCAATAAAAAGTTAGTGACATTCCTGAGGGTTCATGATCAACTACTATAGATTGCTTTTATTTCGCTATATTTCATTTTTGCTTATTTCACTGATAGCACAAAACCGTGAAAGTCAAAATGCAGTGAAATAGTATTTTAACATTGATTTGATAGGAATTATGTTCAAAATAGTTAAATTAAAAATTCAGTGAAGTGCCTGAATTGCAAAAACTGTGAAAATTTATACATGTGAAAATAAGTACATTTACAGTATTTTGTAAGCTGTGGTATTCATGCCAATGTGCCTGAGCCAAACACGTCTTAAGAAAGCAATATTATCCCAAGAAATGCTGCACCATGTGAATACATGTATGTGTCCAGATGTGTTTTAGTTTCAGATGAAATCAAGTTAGGAGGAGGTTGGAAGGTACAGTGGTCCCCCGCTTGTAAGGCCCCTCTCAAGACAGGCCACCCCCTCCACAAAGGCCACTTAAACATGCAGCAAGGTTGGCATTTTCATTATATTTTATCCCTCAAGAGAGGCCACCTCTCTTATAAGGCCAAATTTTTGGTGCATTTGGTGTGGCCTTATAAGAGGGGGGCTACTGTATGCTTAATTATACTGGTCCTTGTCTTGAGAGGCTATGCCAAAGGGTGTGTCTAAAAGTGGTCTCTTATTAAAGGTACATGTACTATAACATTGAAAAGATATTTTTTATGACCATTTAAATGTGACCTCTCAAAGGCAGATGGTCTTTCATTAGGATGGTCTCCTAAGAGAGGTTACGTTATACAATAGTTTCTGTCCACAATCAGTGTTCTAGTTCCTTTTCATACTGTTCCAGGAGTAGTCTTTACCCAAGCACCTTGTGACCTTCCAGTAGTATTTGATTGACGACAAGATTCTGTCATGTTCTCTATGTTAGATGTAGAACTTACATGTACAGTGGGTCTCGGCCAGGTGAACTGCAAATGGCACAAAAGACTACCCACTACAATGGATTTTACTGGTTGGTGCTGACAGACTGGGCACCCTTGATAGCATGTGTGAGCAAAAAGATAAACAAGCTAATTACCTCAACTATTGTGACCATGCTGATTGTCTTGTCAAAACATGCGTCTTTATGCAGCATCCCTCAATGAAGCCATGTTCAAATTGTAGATTGGACAAGGTAAACATGGAACTGTTTTCTTTCCTAAGTGGATTACATTCATATGCAATGAACCACCAGTCGGCAATGGTGGTTCTGAACCATATGGTTTTGCTTCCTGCGATATAAACATGCTTGCTTTAGGAGGTAAGAGAAAGTCCCAGCTTAATCTTAGCTAAGAACCCATTGCCTAAACTAGGCAAAATGTCCATCTTGAAACTGATGAAAGTCGTTTGATGTAAACATAAAGTGGAACACATGTTTAAATGATAAATGAGATTCACATCTTTGTATCTTGCATGTAAGGTGTTCTTTTTGTATTTATATATCATTTAATTGCATTTTTGCCATGAAACCTTCTGTAAATTGATTAGAAGTTCATCGTATATAACATGTTTACATTGCATGCATATACTTAAGAGTTTAGCAGTGATGAGTACAAACTTTTGTGGTTCCCATCATGTGAGAGTTACTTAGCTCCTCACAGATCCCATGAGTCAACATTTACTTTCCTGTGTCTGGTCACACAGCGTCCGTTGTTACTGCAAGATTTAATGGTGAGTCGTTGCATTCTTGGTCCATGTTCCACTTGGGTTTTGGTCTAGAATTTGGTTTGTACAATTTGTTGTCCAGCCTAGTCTGATGTGTGATGCTGATACTTCTTAAATACTAGTTTGAGCAGTGGATAGGTTCTCTGCTCAAATCATGATGACACCTTCATTTTTATGAAATGCCGCAACAGGTCCAGCGTCCAGTCACTGGATTTCTGTTGTTCACCTGATAAGTGTTGTCAGTTTGCAGTGCTTTTGTGGTTGATGTTGTGAAATGACTCAAAATTAAACTTTTCACAATCAAAATAAGACTCAGCCAACAGTATTTTGGGCACTAGGTTGCCAACCCATGCTAAAGAAAGTTGTTAACCCCAGGTGTGTTGATGTGGCAGGTCTTGTCTACTGGTCTTACTCCAAATGTTTGGTATTATCAGCAATAAATTTAAAAAGTTAAAGCAGACATTTGACATCTAGTGCAAGGAATATTTGTTCCCACAGGCACAAATATTCAGTGAATACAGTGAAACCTCATTATAATGACACCACTGTTCCCTGAAAATGTGTCAGATAGGTGAATATGTCAGATAAATGAATCACATAATGTAGAAAATACACTTTTTATCCCCGAAAAGGTGTGTCATTAAATGAATATGTTGAATAATTGAGTGTCGTTATATTGAGTTTTCACTGTATAGTTTCCCCCAGAGGAGCGAATATTTGTTCTCACCCACAAATATTTGTTTCCCCCACTCACTCACTGCCCCCCCCCCCCCATTCATATGGAGAAGTAATGATCAGTGAATACATTTTAGTGCCCACAATCCACAATCTTTCATCAGGTTACAGTTTAATGGTGATGTGTATTAAATATTTCCAACTGTGGGCACTGTATGCAGAGAGTAAATGTATGGGAAAATGCCGGGTGTGTGGCAGGGGAAGGAACAGTCCTGAGGGGAACAAACATCGCTGAATATTTGGAAGGCCAAATATTTCCTCTTTCTTTCTTTTTTTTTTTTTTAAGGAAGAACTAATATGCAGTCATGGGTACAAAAATATTCCGTGACACCAGACACTTTGGGGTAATTTACATGGGAAAGGATTGTTGAGGTTGTCAGGGCAATGGCTGGCAGTGATCAGGCCCCTTAATGTCTTCAAAATTGTGTATCAACCAGAATACGAAGCAACTGTAGTCAGTCGACTGTTATGGCTTTTTGTCCTCATACGAAGTTATTTTGCTACTATATTGGAATATGCCCAAAGTTCATAATTTCAGGGCCTACCAACTTCTTGAAGTAAGCTTCAGCCACATTGTGTACCATCACAGAACTTCTCTTCTTGCACTTTATACCTGGTGTATTCAAAGAGGAGGGGCTCATTTTACATTTGATTTTGGAGTTTGTTTTGTCAATGAACAAGTTGAAGATATATATGATTATAGATGTCATTTCACTATGTGGACAGTGTAATATATTAAGGAAAAAAAATGACACAGCCACATATGTGTACATTTGTGCACAGGGATATGGTTCAGTGGACATGCGTGTTTCCCATGTTCAGCCAGGAGGTTGGTACTGATGCCTGCTTGTTTTGAGACCCAGCCATTGTGTGGTAAAATAACACATACTTACACAGATATATGTATGTTTATATGTGTACACATATCTACATACATATGTAAACATGAGCATGCTGATGACATCCCTTTAAAACTTGGAACAAGAACGATGTATTTCATCTGCAATATTGAATTCCCTGCAGGAGGTCTATATAAAGGGATAACTAATGAAGCATGGGCTGAACACATGCATTTTAATTGTGCATCAAATAAGTCACAGCAAGCAAGAGGTCCTCAGCTGAATAAACTACGCTCCTTGTCACCTAAGTTAGCATTTATAAACACAAAGGAATGGAGCAACAATTTCATCTACACCTAAACTAATAAAGCATTCCGTGATCAGCATTGAACTGAACATTGCATTTTAATTGTGCTTTCAATGACACACATCGTCTACTATAGGAGACATTGTACTCAGTCATGCAACTCAACTTTATCAACATTGAATGATAGTAATGACAATATACTTTTCTAATTACAATGTCAGATTATTCTACAAATTTGACTTTATCCACATCATATAATTATCATAATGTTATAAGAACATCTGCATTCAATTGAAGGGCATCAATATACAGAACTTTCAGTGTAAGGGTGCGTCAGATTTTTTTTCTCACTCTTTACTCACGGGAAAATATCTCTCAAACACACTTAGATGGCCACTGGGAAACAAAAACAAAAAATAAAGCTTTCTGGACTGCTTCAGAATATGTGTAGATTTATATGAGAAGTTATTTGAATATTTTTATTTGCTTTGATAGACCTATGATGCTGACGGGAATGTCCATTGAAATGCAAACAGATTTCATTCAAGGAAGTTGATGTTGATAGTGCAGTGTAAGGGCCTTGTAGAGAGATAACCTGAAAATTAAATTATTGAAAAAATAACTATGACACATTCACTTTAACTTACATCATTATGAATCAGCTGCCAAGGAACTTAATACTAACCCACAATTTACTTTCTGCACAAGTGGGGATACGTAAATGTGCTGAGAGGTGATATGGTGAAGATGTATGAATAGATGTGGATCAAACTGGAGAGGCAGCAGATTTCCTGTTATTAAATATTTACAATAACAAATAATTCACCTGGGAATGAAAGGTAACTGTTTCATCTCATGTTCATTTCTGGCAGGTAACTAGGAAAAACAGAACATGTTACTGTGCCTCTTATGTCTTGCATCTAACATGAGACATGTTGGGACTGTAGGAAGCGCCCCACTGAAGGGCAGGTGGATTTCTTATGTACCCTGACAGACAATGGCAGCTTCGCAAGATGCAAACTTAGCATGTATGTACGGCGAAATAACACAAGACGACCACCATGGCAACACCCAGGTAGGAGACAAGACAGGCAGCCCCAGAGCCAGGAGGGTGTGCTGAACTGTTTACCTGCGATATTGACATAAATGATGGAAGAGAAGGGCATTATGTCGAAGAACAAAGACCAACGAGATGCGAATGCTGTAGCAACGTCTTTCAAACCCCCAACCCCTGATGTAAGCACAGGCAAGAACAAATACACTCCGTCAGCTCTGAAAGAAAAAGTGTTCTTTGCTGTGGTGAATTATTTATGGGCAGTGGCCCAGGTACATGTGGTCTCCATAGTTGTATTATCAGACCCGTGCCATTGTGGAACAGGGGTATTGTGACACAATGCTGGGTACACAAACGGAAACAATTGCCTTAACATTGCTCTTTATTTGTGCTCCAAACGACATCAAAGTTGATATTGTCACTCCTTGCTGCCAGTAGATGAATTTGATATGTGTCTTTTATATTTTATCCATCTACATTGATCAGCGACAATTACACACACATAGGTGCTCTTATTGATGAATTAATGAGTAATTTGGCGACATGTAAAGATGTTGCCAATGTACAGGGTCATCCCTCACTTGACCCTGGTGAGGGATGATCTTAATGTATATCTGCCTTCAGTTGCTGCTACATGTATTCAGAAAAGATGATTTTCATGTACACTTGCTTGGACTTGCTTCTTTAATGCTGTACACTTGTGTCAAGTAGGTTGCATTCAGGAAAAGAGGTGTCTGTGGATACTTGGCTGGAGTTGGTTATGTCTGGTGAAGAGGGTGTCCATGTATACTTGGCTGGAGTTGGTTATGTCTGATGAAGAGGGTGTCCGTGTATACTTGGCTGGATTTGGTTATGTCTGGTGAAGAGGGTGTCTGTGTATACTTGGCTGGATTTGGTTATGTCTGGTGAAGAGGGTGTCCGTGTATACTTGGCTTGAGTTAGTTATGTGTGTTAAAGAGGGTTACTGTATACTTGGCTAGAGTTAGTTATGGTCATGAAAGATGGAGTTATTTTCGTTTTTGTATTTGGCTGGAGTTGGTTATGTCTGGTGAAGAGGGTGTCAGTTTATAATTGGCTGGAGTTACTTATGTGCTAAAGAGGGTTACTGTATACTTGGCTAGAGATAGTTATAGTCAGGAAAGATGGAGTTATTTTTGTTCATGTACTTGTCTGGAGTTAGTTAAGTGTGTCCAGTGAAAAGGGGGAGGGAGGTCATTGTATACTTGGCTGGAGTTTGTTATGTCTGGTGAAGAAGGGGTCAGTGTTCAGTTGGCTGCAGTTAGTTGTATATGATGAAGACAGTGTCAGTGTATATAGACGGCTGGAGTTGGTTGTAGTCAACAAAGGTTGTCTCTTATACTAAGCTAAAAATTGTTTCTAAGGATAATTCTCTAAGAGAGGAAACAAAATTCTTTTGTAGAATCTTATGGAAGTTCATCCAGGATATATACAACTAAACTTAGTGTCCAGTAAAGCAGCTATTGACCAAAAAGTCTCTGTGATGAGAAAGTTCTTTTGACAGGAGGTGGTATAGCTGTGGCAGCAGTGATAATCCAGTCAGGTGCCAATACTGCTGACCCTGTACAGAGAATACAATAAGGTCTAATTGACCCAACCCATGTGCCCTGCCCGACATGCACAACAAACATTCCTGCACCCCAGTGTGCATTGAGCATGCTATTTGGCAAAATATGACAATTTTCTTGTATATAAGCTTGCCAGTCTCTGGGGCCAAGCCTCTTGGCAGCAGGTAGAGTACTTAGAATTCAGGAACAGGTCACAGAAATTAGCCTGGATAGGAAAACGTCAGGCTCTGGTTTCTGGTAAGCTAGGACGCTTATTGGCACTATTTAGATAGGGAGGTACAGGAGAGCATGCCCACAGAACTGCATACAGCAGTCGCGGCACCCCTGGCAGTTGGTAACTGAGCACAGGAGCACGCCTGCTGCACCCTGTGTGCGCAAATACCAGTTACGACCTTGTAGAACCTGGGGCAGGAAGAACAGCCATCTCACAGTGAGATCTCTAAGTAGGAGTGATCTATACCAGTCTCTGGCCCCCAGGATGTAGAGCTTACCATGAAGAGGTTTTCTGCGATTATGGTTTGATACATTCACACATATTCCCTGCCAGGGGTGGACTTGTTAATGTTCAACTGCTGCTACAAGGGTCACATAAGTACCATCTTTACTGACCTGTGACAAAGCCTTTTGATTTAGGGAGCCCTCCAGATGAACTTGTCACTTATTACAGACACATTTTCTGAATCTTGATCAACCAACATATATTGCTGTGGTCTTTGCTGAAGTAGCGACTAACAGCAACTGAACTAGTTGTATGATCATATACGCAAAGTTGAATCCAAAACAGTGGGTTACAAGTTGATAAAACAGGACAGGGATGTCCTTGATTTTAGGTTTGTCGGCATGTCAGACTGGCCAAACTGTGAATATTGAAGAAAAAAAAAAAAAAAAAAGAGCATTGTTTCAGCTTCTGCAACTGTTTGTAACATATTGTATTCAATGGAATGCCATTTTCTCTTTGCCACTTTCCCTGAGACAATGTTCTGTGAAAACTACTATATATATATTTGCAGAAGAAAAAGATGGAACACAAAACAAAAAAAAGTTTACCGATGTGAACAATAATTTTGAATAGAAAAATGTCCCAATGTTTCTACTGTAAAAATATTCCACTAACTGTGTATTCTTGTGGCAATAGAGACTGCTTAATTAAAATTATCCAACACAAGTGCATCTGATTTGAGAAAAAAATAATCAATTTGCATTTATCTGCAGACCAAGTGGAAATTGATTCCTGGCAAAAGTAATCTCCTAAAATTAAAGAACAATATGCCAAATCGTTTAGAGGTACATGGGGAGAACAGTTGTTGCCGGCGCTTACTATTGACTCACGTGCAATGTACATGGTGGACTAGGGAGTTACAATTTTCAATTATCTGTCCAAGCCAATGTACACTTCTCATCAATTAAGTTTTTACTGCAGCATCTTGCCTGAGAGGCATTGGATATTGCTTGCTGGAATGACATGAAGGCTGACCATGTGCCAATTCAGATTCAGTTAAGCTTTATTCAACTAATGAATGTCATATTACAATGTGTAAGGTACAAAATGTCGGGGAGGCTCATATTATGACATCAAGATGTCAGTCTTATGTTACTGACCCAAAGGGGCATGTAAGAATATATAATCAGGACAAAGTTTAATAATCATGAAATATATAAAATGTAGAGATTAAATATTAGATATCTGAATAAGATACAAAGGAAATAGAAAAGGGAAAAAAGCTTCTGTGCCAATTCTATTATATTTTATATGGTTAGATACATGTATAGATCTAATAAAGTGTGTGATACTTACTGTAAGGTAACAAAAAATTCAGTATTATATGAAGGATTTTTACCTCAGCTGACTTGTCAGTCAGCTAAGTATGGTCCATCGTCCGTCGTCCATCCGTCTGTCCACAATTTACATTTTCGACTTCTGCTCCAGACCTGTTGCCCAGATGTCCTTCAGATGTGGTAGGGATCGACCTTCGGTGGGTCTCTACCAGTTTTATTTATTTGGTCATGGTCCAGTGATTTTTGTGAGTTTTTTTTTGTTGTTGTTATTTTTGGGAAAATCTTTGAAGTTTTCTTCTGTAAAGCCATAGATATTGCACACAAACAGTTCTGGGTATGCATGGAACAGAGTGCGATTTGTTTTTGGTTGAAATTGTCAAGGTCAGCTGAGGATGGGCTGTTCTTACAGCCCTCTTGTTAATTGTTATTTCTTTGACTCAAATAACAATTTAATCTTAAACATGCAAGTTGATAGCCCAGTAAAAGTTTGTAACATAAGCAGCAAAATCCTGCCAGCTGTGGGTGTGGAATTTGTCTATAATATTCTTTGTTACATTTACAACCACAGAAACATTATATTTCAAACTTTGGCTGGAGTAGTGTCAACTATTTACAAATTGAGACCTGCCTGTTCCGTGATCACAAAACACATATAGTTTCAGTGATTCTTTGATGCTGGTGGACTTACATATGTCCATTCCCTGATCTGTACAACTCCGAATACAGAACTTGTACTGGATTAAATATAATGAAATGGGCCATGTTGATCATGGCATTCACGCATACTGCCCTCCATTCAACCATTTTTTTTGGTGGGGGGGGGGGGGGGTTGGTGCAGTTGCTATGTGTGATTCCTATTTTCGGCTAGGTGATTGGTGCCGAAGGTTGCTGGTTCGAGACCCGCCCATTCCATGGTCACAAAACATAAATAGTTTACTGTCTTCTCCAGCAGACTGACTGTGTGTCTTGCTTTGATTTATAAGAAAAAACTAGACATACCTTCAATGCAAAGCGTTGACAGAAGGGTCTGCCATTTGCTCAAATTAGGTCATGGTGACACCAAAGTCTAATCAGTTCATCTCTCCAGGTAAGATAAGCATATTGCCAAATTTGAGCAAAATACATAGAGGCATTCTGTATATTTCGTAGTAAGGAGAATGTGCACATCCGGACGGACATCCAGATGGACGGACTACCCGAAAACATAAAGGGTCCCCTCATGGGGTGGACTCTTAAAAATAATTTCGGTTAAAATATGCTTTACATTCAATAATTTCAACACTTTAAAAAGTGGAGCCATTTGGGTATTATATTGACTACATGGTATTCATCTTAGTCCTTTTTTATTTGTTTTCCTACTTTTTTCAATTTGAAATCCCAATTCAAAATTGTGTGGACTGAAAATGTCTAAGTTTATTAAAATTTTGACTTGCCTGGGAAATTTTGGTTGAGGTTTTAATGCAATCACCAGGCACAGAACTGAAAGCAGGAAGCATTAAGCAGCATTTTGATGTTAATACATGTGAATTAGTGAGAGCCTGGGGCCATGCATAAAGACTAATACACTGAAAGAAGCCTTCAGGTTCACAATGTCTACTGACTATTACAGTCTCTTCTCTATAGCTTAACAGGTGGATGATGATGATGATGATGATGATGATGATGATGATGATGATGATGATGATGATGATGATGATGATGATGATGATGATGATGATGATGATGATGATGATGGTGGTGGTGGTGGTGGTGGTGGCCATAATGTATTTGAAATACATGCTGATTTTGCCACTTATATTTGTATCTTGATGTATTTAATTTAACCTACATTACAACAAAAGTGAAATAGACTGAAAATAAAAAGCAAAATGGTCATTTGGGTAGATTTTGAGACCAAAATCTTTGTTTTTCCAAGGTATTGTTTTTGTCTCAAAAGCCCCCAGACCCCCCCCCCCCTCCCTCCCCCCAAGAGGTGCTTGCTTTGACCCTATCACAGTAACTTGTCCTGGAATCACACTTTCCAGTGTTGGCAGCCCTGGATTGATAAAAGTAGTTTTGCATGTACAGAATGACATTATGCAATACATGTATTGACATGGCAGTTCATAATGATTTTCAGAGGGTCACTACACATTGGTGTTTATTTGTGTTTATTCATGGTAACATATACGTGCTGAACTGTTCTGATAAGCTTAGGGAAAACGTGTAGTTGTTTTATAAAGACAGTCACCATGCTTGCTGCCTCAACCTGAATAGATATAGTCATTTGAAATAAGAATGAATGTTTTGTTGAATTCTGTGTTTCCTGCATATTTGTTGTGTGCTGATTTTTATTATGCCAGTATAGGTTTGATGCACATTTGATTTTTCGAGACAGGTAATATTGAACCTGAAGTAAGACTTGTGTGCTCAGTGTGGTATTATAAAGTCCATATGAAGTAAAACTCATGTGCTCAGTATAGTAAGTTCATATGCTGAGCCCATTTAGTAAGTTGCTTACTGCTGCTCAGTTTCCACTGGGAGATGCCAGATGCCAGTTACAAGTTAGAAAATGTGCTGAATTGAAGTTATACAGGAGGGGCTGTGTTTGTATATATAGTACATGATGATCAATATACAGGGCATTCGTGTAAAGTGCACACCCACTCTTTTGAAGCTAACCATATGTGTAGGCCTAATATTAAAGTGCATGTTACCCTCAGAAATAAGGAGAAGAGAAGGTCAAACCAGCAATTATCAGGTTACCCACATTGTTTTCCTGATGGTTTAATTGGGTCAGACATCTTCTGCCGTGTAGATTATGTATGAACAATATTCTTGTCTTTTATTGATTCAGTTAAAAACTTGCAAAGTTTGCAGATTTCCACAAACATTGTCCAAACTGTTTTCCACACATTGTTTGCAGTGTGATATCTGCAATTTGAAGTGAGGCAAAGCATTAACTCATTCCATACTTTGGTCACAGGCCCTGGTCAGTGGTTCTGGCACTGCCTGGTGAGTCATGCTGTGCCAGAACCACTGACTAAAGACTATAGGCATGTTGGTACTTGAACGAAAGTTCTTTTCATGAAGAATTTAAATATGCAGTTGTCGTCTCAAATCTAGGTAAATATACGGAAAAATCAGGGACTGGTGTGGAATGAGTTAATACTGCAGTGTTGTTTTTTAATCCAAATTTACACATAACCTAGACATGCATAACAGTGTCCATTTGAACAGCCTCCCAACAGAACTTTTTTTTTGTTTTTTTAAATGTTCACCATGTCAGGTGATCTGGGCATGCCCTAGAATCATCCGTCATCAAGGCTCATTGACCTAAGAATAATGTTTGCAAAAACATGCACAAGGCACACATTTTGGAAAGACTTGATCAAGAGATTGTAAATTGCTAAAAATTTTGACCCTTTGATTTCAGTTGTAAAAAAAAAAATTTTTTTTTTAAATTAAAAAAAAAAAAATCCCAAGTATTTATTTGATAAGTATTTATTTGATGATAAATTACAATGTAACATGAATGTAAAAATGTGGAAATGATGGCACCCTGCTTTCAGCCAACTGTAAACTCCTTTTTTCTCAGAATTATTCCATGCTTTTGTGGCAAAAATTGTCCCATAGATTTTCTTTGCTCATGTTTGTTTTGCAATTATGGAAAGCTAAGCATTGGGAAACCCACTTCACACAACAACGGCAACTTGGAAGCATTGTAACTGAAAAACAAACAGTGGTAAAGGAAATCTATAAGACATTTTCAGTCATATAGTATTTAATTCTGTGTAAACAGTTTGTAGTTTGGTAGAGCCATTGAAGTCATTTATACATATATGAACACATGTCATATTTAATTTTTCTTCAATAGATGGTTATTTATGCTACAACTGTAACAAAAGGGTAACCATGTAAGTGGTTTGACAATCTTTTTGTCACCAACTTTCCAAAATATGTATAGCTTTCACATGTTCACATAAGTACTTTTCGCTTTACAAAGCCAGAAAAATATGACAGATTATATGTAGTAAATCACATTATCAATAATTGTTGTAATGTCATGTGACAGTGGTTTCTATTGACAGGTGCCACTTTATTGGTGTGTTCATTATGATAAACTAAAACTTTGAATTAAAAACAAAATAAAATGACATGAAGACTCATTTTCGTACATATAGACAGGCGATGTAAAAACAGAGGAAAGGTATGTGAGATATCCTTTGATTAGGTTGGAGGATAGTGTGTCAGTGTAGACCCCTCTAGGGGTACACTTGAGGTGACTACAGGCCAAGCATTCCGCCAGTATAAGCATGATGGAGCCGCCGGTGCTGTGTCTTAATGTTGCCTGGCTGTCCATTTTCACAGGCAAGACATGTGCTGAGACAGGACATCTGTCCACTGCATGCCGTAACTCAACTCAATTCCCACAGTTGTGTGATGTGGAGGAAAAGCCGGGGAAGTTCATGTGGCTGGTAGACTTAGGGGACGCTCTCCGTAACAGGAAGCAGTGGTCATCTACTGGTCAGCTGTGCGTTGATGGAGCATTAGTCAGGATGATGGATAGCCGCTCATAGACACTAGGGTTGACACATGGCCCGTGCTACACCACCTATCACATATACATTGATATGCCTAGCTGTAACCCCACTGGTCTGTATAAGGTCTTGTCGTTCTAGTCAGGTGCACATAGCAAGCATCCTTTCCGTTTGTGGCGGTGATTGGTGTCCTTAGCGAAACTTAGCTGCTCATCTTGTCAGTCAAGACAAGAGGTTCTAACAGAAACACGGCCATTTGATAGCTTTATGAGGAAGCCATGGGTTGCATATAAATATCTTGGGCTTCCACAGCAAAACTAGTTTTAGTTAGACCAATGTGGGATGTGTAGTTTGTGCAACTGTATTAAACATGATACCAGCTCTGTGCTGTACACTATTTGTTCAGAGATGAATTCTTTGTAGACAATGAAATTTGTCTGTGGAGAACTTTCATTGGAACTTTGTGAAGGGCCTTTATTCTGTGTTTTCATTTTGAATGAAAAATGCAGCTTACACAAGAAACAGTGGTCATAATCTGAAAAAGCACCTTGGTGGTGGAGGGGCATGCTATGTGTCCACGGCTCTCTCCTTGTCACAAGAGGGTGTTGAAAGGCGGCTTATGGCTGTGCCATGCCATGCGTCACAAAAAGATAGCATGCTTGCAGGACAGGCTTCCTACAGATAGTCGAGGATAAGGGGGATAAACCTCAGTAGCATGGCCTGCCTCCTGACCACAGCCCGGGACAAGCCTGGCCTTGCTGCATGTCCTCTGTCTGTACCTGCACGCCATAGATAAGATATACCTAGGCCCACATGGGTCTTGTGGAGGTGCAAGACAGATTTTTTCCCATGAGGCCAGAGTCAGCTGACAGGTTTGACCCAACAGAAGTCCCATGGTGCACTGGGCCAGCTAGAGAGTGGAGATAAGGTCTTGTCTGTACTCTTGAATGTCAGGAGAGCTCATATCATGGCTGCAGCTCTCTGTGTAGTTCTGGATACTTAATACAGATATTTCAACATGCAATTGTATGTGTATGCATGAAAAGTGACCTCCATTGTGTGACCTGTCTGCAGGTTGTGAAGAAATTATGGCAACATTATACATTGGCATATGGCAGGCAATTGCAATATATGCGGTGCACGCCTTGAAATTAATATTGTTTGTTGTCATTTGGCAGGCAATTGCAAGATAGACAGGTACACCTTGACAATAACATTGTATCTTTGCAGGTAATGGAAATATATGCAGTGCACACCTTCACATTAACATTGTATCTTTGCAGGTAATTGCAATATATGGAGTGCACACCTTTACATTAACATTGTGTCTTGGAAGGCAATAGCAATATATTATGCAGTGCACAGCTTAACATTAACATTGTATCTTGTCAGATATTAGCAATATATGCAGTACACACATTGACATTAACATTGTATCTTGATAGGCAGCAGCAATATATGCAGTACACACCTTGACATTAACATTGTATCTCGACAGGCAGTAGCAATATATGCAGTACACACCTTGACATTAACATTGTATCTCGACAGGCAGTAGCAATATATGCAGTACACACCTTGACATTAACATTGTATCTTGACAGGCAATATATGCGGTGTAGACATGTATGATTGAGGATGTTTTCTGTTGGCTGTTTTGACCATCAAACTATATGAATGGGTGGAAGGAGGAATGAGCAAATCTTTTTTGTCCATCCCCAGTCAGTGTCACTCTGTCTTCCTGACTAGCCAGAAGAAACATGATTCGTACAAAACTAGAATGAGCCTCATGTTGTAGCGACTTTAAAGAACTTATTCCAGAATGGAAATTATTATAGTTAAAGTTTAATTGGCAAGTAGTTCTCACACAAGAATCTTTTCAGTTCTGGTCAGAAACATGAATGAAGTAAGTATGTATCCCAGTACTATCCCACTTTGATCACTTATACATCAGATCATTTACATTTGAAAAAGTTAATCATAATAACATTAACACAAACTTGTGTTTTAACATTTTTGAGGTTGCTTCAGTTGGAAGTACATGCAGTCAAAACAGGAAACCCAAACAAGTTTCTGAAACCACTGGACCAGTTGTTTTGAAATTGCACAGATACACTTTTGGATACTTCTAATTTTTTGGAACAGTCTGTCCCATCATGTTTTAAAATGAATTTGTTTGTTTTTGTAATTTGTTTATTTGGCTGCAGCACATGCTGGGTTGACTCCAAACTTTGTTGTAATATAACTTGACTAGGTTCCCACCAAAATTGTTTGCTAGATGGCAGTGCTATCTTTTCCTTATTGTAAACAAATTTCAAAAGTAAATGATGGCCGTTGAGGGTACATGTCAGCATACTTAATGTACATATAGTAGTGCTAGTGCATGTGAATGTATCAGTAGTTTTCTGCAAAACTGTTGGTCAGATCACACTTCAAACTTTGTGTGGATGTATGTTGAGTACATTCTAGAACTTCACCATCTGTAATTATTGTTTCATGAAACCTCACACACTCATGCTTGAGGACTGAGGTACATAGTATACAGTAAAACTAGGGTAGTAGGTCAAGTATCTTGGTCACAGTCATATCCATTGATATGATTTGCATTTGGCCTGTAACACTTTTGTCCTGTCATTCAATTATGTTTCCAGGTTTGTCTGCTGCATTTTTTAACATTACAAGCATAGGAACATGACTCCTCATGGTCAGTGCAATATGGTCACGTTAAAAAGTGCAAGCTTGATCACAATGCATGGTAAAATGACATAAAACTCGGTCAGGAGTTGTTCTTGTCACTTCAAAACCCCCACAGGAAGACAAACCTCAACTCATTAAAAAACCAGCTTTTTGATAATATGCTGTTTTTGAAGATAACTAATTTGTGTGAATGTTAATATAAATATTGAATGTTGCAGATGTGGAGCTGACGGTCTCCATGAACATTTCTGTGCATATGCCATAATGAGCTAACAGCCAAATGGCATCCACGGAGAACAGCCATCTCCTTATTGTCACCAAAAACTGCCATTTCACAATGTTCAGCTCTTTAGGGAAAGCTTCCACACAGGTCTAAAATGCATTGTCTCAGTACAATCAGACACCAAATCCAAAGTGATTTATAAAGGGCTCAGCCCTGTATCTGGCTTATAAAACATGTGTAAAGTAAACTACCAGGTCAAATACATGTATATGGGTCAGTGATATCCATATACTGTCATCTCAAAGTTTTGTTCAAGTTAGCCTTCCTGTGCTTACTGTTGGTCATTTCAAGAAGTAGCTGAACCTTATGCTTAACTCAGAGATTGTGGCTTGAATATTTGTAGGTCAGCTGAGCCCCGATGGCTCTTATTTAAATGTGCCTCTTGTTTCTATGTATTTAGTTTACTGAAATTGATAACCCAAGTGACCTCATCCTGTCCTAAGTAGTTAACTTTTTGTGGCTCACACCACCTAAAAATACTCAGATGTAAACTAAAATCTGCTTCAATGATTTTACGTAAATTTTGCATTAATAGGAAACAATTTTGATCAATTACAGATAAGACCTATCATGATAATATGCCTTATCTGCACCAAGGAAGATAAGGTGCATTTTGTCCATCTCTGGCCAAGGAAAGCTGTTGAATAAGCATTATTGTAATCAGGGATGGATGGATGGACAGATGGGTAGATGGATGGAAAAAAGGAAGGAAGGCAGATGGATGTGTTGACATTACCAGATGGGTAGAGGTATAGAAGAAAGAGCTGCCGGAGTTGTTTGGTGGGAAAAGTGGATCAATATGCCTATTGAAAGATGAAATGTCATGAAGATGACAAAACTGTTGAATGTGTAAGCAGTTTATGAATATGTATGTGTGGCAACCAGTTGAATTAAGTGGAGGATAAAGTAAAGACGCACACAATTGGCTGCAGCGTGCATGCATGAGTTCACGTGCCACACACACAGTGGGGTGGCTTGCTACAGCAGCCTGTAGCACCCACTGTACGCAGATGCATGGTGGGATAGGGACACTGTTCTTACTTAATTGTGACACATAGATTTCTTGTGCTTCATTGCTACATTGATAAAAGAATGCTAGATTAATTTACGTGGATCGGGTGGCATTCTATTGTCATTAAGTTGTTACCCTTTTTTTTTTTTTTTTTTTTTTTTGGCAAAGCATGGACTGTCTGGCTGCTAGTCAACATGATACTGCAAACTCAACCTGCATTGTTGTTTTTCATCCAGCCTATATTATCTCTAACTTCCCACATGAGTCCTTATAAATCAATTTCCGCTTGGTAAAAATTGTCTAGGTGTCATTTGTGTCACTGGAGGCTTAATACACGTGTTAAGCAGACCATACAAACTGTATATGTGACTACACACCAGCTTGATTGCACCAAGACACAGTATATAGAAATACCAATACATGGGGGTTGCCCCTGGCAACCCCACATTGTTGAGACCAGGCATCTGGGTGGTTGCTGCTGGAGTCTTGTTTAAGGTGCGGGGAGGAAAATGACAGAGGTAGCCAGGACCAGTGTTTATGTACACCCACGAACTGCTTTACCAATCTCATTGGTCGTTGCTCTTTACCTTATACTGGGCACTCCTCAGTGTGAAATGAAGATAATCATGATACCAACACATGATGTTCTTTATTTAGCACAGTTAACATCAACATCTCACTGAATATAAATGCATCCTTGTCATTTCTCGTCTTTTGGAAAGATTATTGTCTTGTATCTATCAATTTAAGTTTGTTTTGAGAATAAACATGGAAATGCGTTAAAAGTGTTTTGGTTGTATAGAAAGTTTGTGCATGAGAATTTTATTTGTTAAAAAAAAGTAAACCTCCCTTGCTCAAAGGCATCAGTGATCAATTTACATTCTACTCCAGCTGAGTGGCACTGTATGATGTATGTACTGATCAGGTTGATAAGAGCATTTGAAGTAACTGGCTTGACTGGCCAATCAGTACTCAGTTTTGCAGATATGTTCTGGTGTGACCATTTAGGGGGAAAGGCTTGTGTTGTGGCATATTATTTGGAGATTCATTTGCTTTTAATGCTCTATCCCTTTTAGTTGTGTAGTCATCCAAACATTGTAACATGTAAAATATAATTAGTTGCTATTTTTTAATGGAGATTTGATGTCAAACGTAAAAAGTTGCCTTCAACTTAAAAAAGACCCCCAAATTGAAATCAAAGGGTTACAATTATGAGCATTTTTAATTCCATATACACACAAATAACAAGCAAATTGAACTGGGTCACTGCCATATCACAGTGATCCAGAAAATTAATTGGGTAATTTTTCTTTGGGATTATATGTGCCAAAGTTGAGAAACTTTTGCAAACATGTTATATTTAATGCATGCAATGCATGCTTGCATAGTTAGTTTCATATTGTGGACTTGGATGCTGGAAGAATCATCTTGTGTCAATGGTGTAATACTACTTTACCAATCAAGTGCAATAATACTTGTTTGCCATCGCAAAGAAGCCAAACTGTTCAGTATATCAATAAGTTAAGCTATAAATTTTAACTTTGTCATGTGACATGATATAGATGAATGAGAAACCATCGCAGTCATTGAGACTAAATGGTCCAGACTTTTAACAGCAATGATTTACTTCTGGTGGGAATCACTGACCTGGATTATGCCTGGGGGAGGCACTTGGCTGGACTGGCACTGCGCGAGTGTGGTAATTGGAGCTGTAATATGGGGTCAATGGCAAATCATAATTATGAGTCTTCATGCTGAATAATTGAGACACAGGTGAAGCCATCAATGAGGACCCCAGCACCTCATTGGATTAGGCAAGTGGACTCCCGCACTGACAGTTGGCAGTCTGTATTGCCGTCTTGGTGACGCAGCAGTGAGGGGAAAGCAAAACTACAGTTGTTGGTAGGAGAGGGAAGCCAGTGCATAGAGCAGACACAGGGAGGCAGCAGGCAGTGGTGGGAAGTGAAGCACATGTTGCCGGGTCGGTACTGCGTTGCACTTTGAATAAATAAGGCCCAGGGCCCTTGACAGTTCACAGTAGAAAGATGACACCTACTCACAAGCACGGGCCATCAAAGCCTTTCAGCCTCGTTACATTATATCATAGTTTTCACTTTCACGAGCATGCTCATACATGCATGTGTGTTGCGCACAGAATAAATAAGCATCGGTGGGGGCCACTGCTCGGTATGCTGTATAATTGATAAAATATCTGCGGGGTAGAATCTTAGGCAAGGCTACCAAGAACCTGGTTTAGTCTGGGGTTTGTTCCCAATGTCCCTGGCAACTGGCTTGCCAACAATGGCCGAGCAGTGCCAACTGATATGGCCAACCATTCAACTGATAATGTGTACAGAAGCTCTGAAGAATTACCTTAACTGCACACAGTATTGTCCACACACAGGCTGTATTTACCAGACAACTAACCTATGAAACAAGGCCGCATGCTTCATTGTTTCTGCCAACAATGACAGAGAAAGGGTCTTTCAGGGCTCCAACTGTTTGGATAGAATCAAGTTTGATACAGGCAGGGAGCAGGCCGCATAATAGTGGTGCTACTGGTCGCCAGCTCTCAGCGTTTACCTCATCCCTCAAAACAGATTTCACATGTCACTCATGAAAAGCTTCTGGTCTGTGCCCAGCCTTTTGTTTCAATACAGTTTGAAGAGGTCTGGTTTAGGATATTCTGTGCTATAGAATGGTGAAGTTAAACACACGCCTCGCTTTTCTGTCTTACCTGCTGAAGCTCAGAGCTCAACTGTATTAATATTGTCTCTTTTCAGTGGTCCTTACCGACCACACTGTTTTCCCTGACACATTGTCAACTGTTCAGAATTTTATTACTTTCAGTTTTGTTGACACAATTTGTGTCAATTTATGCAGTAATGTCATTTGCGCTCAGTCTTATGACTTTGTGTAAATACACACTTGCAGTTGGTTATGTTTTTTATGTGTTTAGCTGACTTTTTGTCCCTGGCTGACTCAGTGCAAGCTCATTTAAGCCATGTCAGTCCTCAGGTGACCAATTTTCATATTGTACTTATGTGTTTTGCAATATACATGTACACATATGAACACTGAAAGAGCTTAACAGGCCATATCAGCCTTTAGTTCATATTTTGTGTACCAGAGTAATATAGTTAGTAGAAGTACATATACATGGATACTGAACCTTTAAAATGTGGAATAACAAGCCCACTTGAAATATGTATTTATTTTATGATTTTGTAAGTTTGATGAATTCCAAAAATAACAGGATAGAATGTACAAATAAGTAGGTATGTCTTGCAGGCAACATTTGTTGTCTGCCAATACCATACACATTTGCTTGCCTTCCTGCCCATGGCCTGTCTGTTCTACTGTTTATAACTCTGACTTTTCAATTTGTACTATACATAGCTGGACTCCAGAAGCTTCTTTTGTCTGTTTGAAAGTTTTGGCCTATATACACAGCTGGTCCAGAGAGTATAGTCATCTTCAGCATTAGGACCGCCAAGTCACTGTGACTTTGAAGGGAGTCCAAGTGCAACCTATTGTTAACAGCCAGTCATACATGTACATGTGAATGTAGGTATATCGTTAATTCTGAAAGTCATATTTTTGTGGTTTTGTTAGCTTAAAGAGTGAAGGAAAATTATCAACTGATCTGTTAAGGGCTCCAAAATGTGACAACTTCCATTGTATGTGTTTCATGGAAGAACTGCTTTGATGGCTTTATGTTCTGTTAGGCACTGATAGGCTTTGCACAGCTTCACTTATCAACTATTCTATGAGGGATCAGTAGGCTTTTGACAACTCAACTATTCTATGGGGGATCAGTAGGCTTTTGACAACTCCACTTATCAATTATTTTGTGAGGAGCCAATAGGCTTTCGACAACTTCACTTATCATCTGTTTTATGAAGAGCCAATAGGCTTTCACTACTTCACTCATCAACTACTTTATGAAGAGCCAACAGGCTTTTGACAACTTCACTCAACTATTTTATTTGTGATCAATAGGCTTTTGACAATATCACTTATCAACTATTTTATGAGGAGCCAATAGACTTTTGACAACTTTGCTTATCAACTATTTTATGAGGGATCAAAAGGCTTTCAACATTACTTATCAACTATTTTATGAGGGATCAATAGGCTTTTCACAACTTCACTTATTACTGTGTCATGAGGGACTGTCAGGCTTTCACAAGCTCATTTATCAGCTGGTTTTGAGGCATTGCCAGATTTTTGACAGCTTCACTTCTGAACTACTTTATGAGGGACTGACAGGCCTTGACAATCTCACCAATGAATTCTTTTATGAATGACCAATAGGCATTTGACAGCTGATAAATTATTTATCAACTGTTTAAAGAGGGACCAACAGACTTTTGACAGCTTCAGTTATTAACTGTTTTGTTAAGGACCAAGAGACTTTTGACAGCTTCACTTATCAACTATTTTTTGAGGGATAAATACGCTTTTGACATTTTCATTGATAAACTATTTTTTGAGGGATCAATAGGCCTTTGACAAATTAACTTTTCAATTATTCTATGAGGAGCCAATAGGCTTTTGACAACTTGGCTCATCAACTATTTTATGAGGAGCCAATAGGACACTTCACTCATCAACTATTTTATGAGGGATCAATAGGATTTTGACAACTTCCCTTATCAACTATTTTATGAGGAGCCAATAGGACACTTCACATATCAACTATTTTATTAGGTATCACTAGGCTTTTGACAACTTCACTTATCAACTATTTTATGAGGGATCAATAGGCTTTTGACAACTTCCCTTATCAACTATTTCATGAGGGATCAATATGCTTTTGACAACTGTGAACTATACTTTGTGAGTGACTGACAGGCCCTGACAACCTCACTTATGAATTCTTTTATGAATGACAAAAAGGCATTTGACAACCTTAGATGTCAACTGTTTTAAGAGGGATCAACAGAATTTTGACAACTTCAGTTATTAACTGTTTTATTAGAGACCAACAGACTTTTGACAGCTTCATTTATCAATAGTTTCATGACGGACCAACAGACTTTTGACAACTTAATTTTTCAGCTGTTTTGTGATGGACAAACAGGTTTTGACTTTACATATCAACTGTTTTATGAGGAACCAACAGGCTTCTTCATTTGTGTGAGTTGTATGCAAGTGCCACTATCACGTGGCCACCCATCAAGCAACCATCACAGTGTCAAAGGGCTTCCCACACTGACTGGCTTCACCCACATTCTGCATCTCTGCATGCAGTCAGTGCTAATAACCATTCACAAGTGATTGTACTCAACCCTCCATGATAAAGTCAGTAAAGAAAGCACAAAGGTTGATGTACATACTTCTTTGAGAATTGTATCCTTATAATTTGACAGCCTCATGACACTCCCATTGGACACTCTCATCCAGGCAATAACCTTTAACTTTTGTAATTAACAAGGTACGAGAGATACTTGGGTCAAGTTTCCAAAGATGTTATTGGTCGTTCTATGGACGAAGCATCCTTAAGATGATATTGATATGTAGCATGGATTTTGTTAGAGACAGTTGATGGACTTTATCTGGTTGTTTATCTGCAGGGTAGAGACAAGCAAGTCTTCTCAAATAGTGGACCTCTGGAGGGGTAAAATGTGATAAATGGTGACCTGTCATCTATTCACATGCCAAGATAATTTTCACGTCATACATGACATTTTTGTCGCCACTTCCCTTTGCTAACCTCTACAGTAAACTCTGAGGGATCGACTGTAGATGTGTCAGCATGCAACTTTTTTTCGCATGAAAAATGACCAGCATGTGGCTGATGTCATAAATGCTATCTTCTTTCTGGTCACAGGCGTTCTTTGGCACGTTGCACCAAGGGTATGTCACTCACTGTCTGCAGGCTTAACAAGCTATTTAAAAATGCCTGCTGTATGAGGCTGCCTGTAGAATGATTTTTTTTTTTTTTGTAGTTTTGCTGCAGTCTTGTTTCAAGTCAAGTTTCCAGGCATGAAATATAGCACCAATAAATGACTCATGGCATGTGGAGTTATGCAGTTGCTTTTGATTGCAAACTTTTTAATATCAATTGCACGTATCGCAGTATTTCTTGTTTAAACCCATAACTGTATGCATTTTTAAACTCCCAGATAACTCTGTACAAAGAATTGGGGGCAAATGTGCTGCTAGAAAATACACTCTGTCCATCTCAGAAATATTTTTGTTCTTTCTGTCTCCATACAGTACATGCACTCAGTTTTTTTTTTTCCCCCCACTTAATCCGAAGTGTTAAATGGTAGTAGTTTGGTCATTTTCAGCCTCTACATAGTCCATGTTGCCATGATTAGCCTAATGATCACCATGGCAACATGGCAGACTTCAACTGCGTGTCAAACCAGAAAACTTGGCAGAGCACCGCACAGAAGGCAGGATGTCCAGGGGTGGCCATAGACAAGCTGCATCAAAGGTGCTGTAGGCCCAATGCAGCACCACAGGGCAGGGCCACTTTCCATTTGTCTCTTGCCAAGGACTGGCACAGTGGAGTGTACAGTGCCGGCCGATGGCGGCAAACATGGTGCGAAGAGCACACTGAAACCTTCCCTGACATTTGATCTCACTACAAAGACTGCCTATATCAAAGATCCCCACCTAAGGATACAATTAGATGGAGTTGAAGTGAATAATTGTTTCCATGGCAACAAGATCTGAGTGAATCTTGAAGCACAAAATATTGTTGAGAATGTGCGGGAATGTGTGTGGCTGTACGGAGGGTCTGTGGCCAGTTGACTGGGTTTGAGGGAGAGCGCCTCATCTGGCTAAGGGCAGCCTGTGGGTAATCATGCACGATGATGGGCACTTGGGTTTTTCGCTTGCTTTTGTGTGCAATGATTCCATGCCACATGTCGTCAAAAAAGCTTTCTGGCTATCTGCCTTGAGTTGAAGCATCTTTTAGCTACTAGCCACTTCAGATGTGAGGCAGTCTCACTGTAGGCCATTGGGAGCGCAATTCATCATTTCTGGTCATAAGGTTCAGTGAGGCAGGGTATGAACCCTGTGTCAATCAGACTTAACCCCTATAGAAAGGCAGGGTGCAGAGAGCACGATAATAGCTGCTACCCATGGAAAGAATCCCAAGGAAAGGGCTCGTGCGGACATCTAAAGTTGACAGGGGCTCTGTAATGCAAATTTACCAAACGTAGGTGCAATATCAGATGGCTGAGATGTGTCACGGTCCTGATGAGCCAGCAAGTGTGGCTGTAGAGAAGCATGCTCCGCAGCGCCAGCTTCCGCACCACTGCCGACGATGAGGATGAGAGCGGGGATATAGAGTGTCAAGTGAAGAGAGCATGAGGCTGCCAAAGTCTACAGCTAATTGATGCAGAACGTTTGTAGTTACTAACAGTGTCAATCAACCCGGCCATAATATCAGAACAAGTGATTGTTCAATAATTGAACTCAAGGAGAAAATGCAAAAGCAATTATGATTACATGCTTACAAGTTGATAGGGCCGAGATGTAACTGTTAGAGTGAGTCAGATGGCTGTGGCCACCATGCAGAAAGAAGTGACAGCCACATATATCACTCTCTGGTCCTCTGCTTCCTACTCCCCACATTATGTACACCATCAGTTTGTCACTGGTCAGCGCGCATCTTGCAGAAAAGTGGGCCAGGTGAAAGCCATGTAGTGTGTAAACCTGTAAACTGAGAAAAGCGATGATAATCAGTGAAGACTTTAATAACATGCTGCTGTAGCTACTCAAGTATATATGAGAACCACTGTCCTTATTACCCAAAAAAGTCATTGTTTTCAGCACTGTACATATGTAGTACTCTGTATGTAAAGTCCTTTGTGTATGCATACTTGAATATTTTGGGTACGTATATGGACATCCGTTATGTGTCAGCATTGTATAATTTGGTTTAAACCAGTAAGAATTGAAGTTCTACATTTGACATTTATGTTCTTGTTATGGTGCAATTGAAAGTCTGGTTATTGCAGACACCAGTTATGCTGTAAACTTTGCAATTAAAAGTATACACGTATGTTTGCTCTAGTTCTTAGCATTACAAGTATATGGAACATTCACACAAAAACAAAAAGAAAATGAGGTTGAGTGTCCGATTACATTCACATTTGTCTGCCCGGCTTGTAGTGCTATGACATGCCCCTGACCTCATCACAGCATCTTCTCACTGAGTGGCAGTTGCAAAGCAACAGCCATCAGGGCTGTCATGTCCAGTCTGCTTACTCCCACTGGTAAAAACACATTTGATTGGTAAATAATGAAGCAAAGGCTTTGGCTAATCATTCTTCATTGCTGCTTAAATTTTGTTAAAACATTTATTTTTGTTTGAAGTCTAATTTATTGTAAATATAATAGTAGATTTTCCTGTGATTTTGGACATTTGTGTTTGATTCCAGCTTGTTGACGTGCATTTTTGCTTACAATGTACAGCATGGAAAGTGCCAATCAACAAGTTAGGATTGCACCTTGATAATATCAACGGACCTTGCTTAAGAATAGGTGTACCCATAAGACTTCATTAATGGTCACTATTACTGTCTTAAAGAAAAGTCACCATGGCCGAATGGTTTCGGTCCTCGCTTTCTGTACAAGGGGTACGGGGTTCACATCCCAGCCAATCAGAGAGGCTTTAATGTCTGTGGCTCTCCACATGCAGTGACCACTTTACTGTTCAAAGGCTAAGTGGAACATGTTTCAGTGTCCTGTGCCTGATTATGTCAGTGGTGATGACATGGGCTGCAAGTCTCCTGATTCAGTAGTGGCACTACAAGACATGCACTTACAACAGGTCACTATACACACTTGCATGCATAGTTGATTGCATGGCACATGTTGAGGGCTCTGGGTAAGATAAGTGTCAGCTCACCAGGTTTCTATAAATAAGGTTTGTCTACCTACCTACCTACCTACCTGCCTACCTACCTGCCTGCCTACCTGCCTGCCTGCCTGCCTGCCTGCCTGCCTGCCTGCCTGCCTGCCTGCCTGCCTGCATGGCTGGGCATCCTGTAGCACTGTAGCACCAAAGTGCTACAAGAATGCAGAAAAGTGCTACAGGGAAACATGTTGTACCATTATGAAGATAGGAAATTTAGACTGACTGTGCTACAGGAGGAAAGTTTGATGCTACAAGCATTCTGACACGTGCTCAGTCCTGTGCCTGCCTGCCTGCCTGCTCTGTCTGTCTGTCTGTCTGTCTGTCTGTCTATCTGAGTAGTGTACCCGTGACACTGCATTAACAGTCAGTGTTACTTTCTCATATAAATGGTGTACCCATGAGGCTGCAGTAACAGTCGGTATTACTTTCTCATATAAATGGTGCACCCATAAGGCTGCTTTAACTGTCAGTATTACTTTCTCATATAAGTAGTGTACCCATGAGGCTGCATTAACAGTCAGTTTTAACTTTCTCATGTAAGTAGTGTACCCATGAGGCTGAATTAACAGTCAGTATTACTTTCTCATATAAGTAGTGTACCCATGAGGCTGCATTAAAAGTCTTATTACTTTCTCATATGAGTAGTGTACCCACGAGGCTGCATTTACAGTCGGTATTGTTGTCTTATGTACGAGTAGTGTGCTCATGAGACTGCATTTACAGTCAGTATTGTTGTCTTATGTACGAGTAGTGTGCTCATGAGACTGCATTAACGGTCAGTATTGCTGTCTTATGTACGAGTAGTGTGTTCATGCATGAGACTGCATTAACAGTCAGTGTTGTTGTCTTATGTACGAGTAGTGTGTTCATTAGACTGTATCAACAGTCAGTATTGTTGTCTTATGTACGAGTAGTGTCCTCATGAGACTGCATTAACAGTCAGGATTGCTGTCTTATGTACCAGTAGTGTACTAATGAGACTGTATTAAAAGTCAGTATTGCTCTCTTATGTATGAGCAGTGTGCTCATGAGACTGCATGAACAGTTAGTATTGTTGTCCTATCTAAGAGTGGTGTGTCCATGAGACTGCATTAAGTCTTACTGTGTAGGGGAAGTGTATCTGTGAAACTGAAACTACATTAACAGTCTGTAATACTGTCTCATATAATAGTATAGTGCCCATGAGACTGCATTAGCAGCCAGTACTACAATCCCATGCAAGAGTAGGTGTGTCCATGATGATACAATAACAGTCCGACTACTATTGTCTATTGTGAGAGAGGTGTGCCCATGGGACTGCATTAACAGTCAGTAATACTCGCTCATGTAAGAGTAGGTGTGCCCATGGAACCACATTAACAGTCTGTATTACTCTCATGTAAGAGTAGGTGTGCCCATGGGACCACATTAACAGTCTGTATTACTCTCATGTAAGAGTAGGTGTGCCCATGGAACCACATTAACAGTCTGTATTACTCTCATGTAAGAGTAGGTGTGCCCATGGGACTACATTAACAGCCTGTATTACTCTCATGTAAGAGTAGGTGTGCCCATGGGACTGCATTAACAGTCTGTATTACTCTCATGTAAGAGTAGGTGTGCCCATGGGACTACATTAACAGCCTGTATTACTCTCATGTAAGAGTAGGTGTGCCCATGGGACTACATTAACAGTCTGTATTACTCTCATGTAAGAGTAGGTGTGCCCATGGGACTACATTAACAGCCTGTATTACTCTCATGTAAGAGTAGGTGTGCCCATGGGACTGCATTAACAGTCTGTATTACTCTCATGTAAGAGTAGGTGTGCCCATGGGACTACATTAACAGCCTGTATTACTCTCATGTAAGAGTAGGTGTGCCCATGGGACTGCATTAACAGTCAATATTAAAATACTGTCATTTAGGAGGAGGAGGTGTGCCCATGATAATACATTATCAGTCATGCATTGTTACTCTCTGATAGCTGTGTACATCACAAGAAAGCACTCTGACTCTGTCATGTCAAGTAATTGATATTGCATGCTATGTAAGCACAGATACATGACTGCTACATGTATATTGAACTGTAGGTTCAGCAGCCATAGCAGAGATACATTACAATTAATACATGGCACGCCCATCTCTTTTTCCTGCCATGCTCTAACTTGTGGTTGCCAACTAGTCATTTTATATGCACCAGACATTCTACGTCCAAACATGTTGCATTGCTGTGTTGAAGTTAGATTGAAAATTTAATAGTTATTTAAAACAAAAGTATTGTAATGGTTAACCAAAACAAAAGTATTTTAATGGCTATCCAAAACAAAAGTATTTTAATGTTATCCAAAACAAAAGTATTTTAATGGTCTCCAAAACAGAAGTATTTTAATGGTTATCCATGTCGTAAGTATTATAATAATTATCCCAAACAAAAATATTTTAATGGTTATCCATATCAAAAGTATTTTAGCCTTTATAGTCCTGGTAGAATGCTCCAGGTCTACAAGTTAGTAGAGTTGATTAAACAGGGAGACTGACAACCAGCATTACTCATGCTGAAGAAATGTACACACCTCATGTGACTGTACTAACTTTCAGCTTATAGAACTATACCTGATATATCATTTTGACATTTTGTTTTATTCTCACTGCTTGAAATGCAATGTTAATAGTTCTGTATGTTTTTTTTACCATGAAACCAGGTCTAAAACAGAAATATGACAGGAGTGACATTATGTTTTGTGTGTTTTTTTTCTTCTCTGTCAGGCAGACTTAAATTTTGCTGTGCTGTTTAAGGTCCCATTGACACTGTTGTGTGACTTTTGACTGTGATGTCAAAATGACTTTGTGAACTCCCCATGACAATTATAGTGACTGTTGACTCCATGAAATGAAAGAGATTCCAAAGTTTGATGGTACCAGAAATTTGATTGTTACCAGTAGTCACATGAACTGATACTTGATTGTTACTAGTAGTCACATGAATGTGTGTTTCTTGGTAGGTCACTGTATCATGTTGATGTTGACGCAGAGCAATTAAACCAAAAACTGGTTATGGGTAGGGAGCTGAGATTGGTACATTGTGACATAAAACAACATCTGTCGTGTGTTTCTGCTTTAATGTTGAAATTAACTCTTTTGGATGATACACAAATGTTATTAGGGTAAATATGCTGCTTAATATTTATTTCACACCATCCACTGTTACCAAGAGAAGTCACAAAATATCTAAATGTCATGAGAACTGGTTATTTTGGTTGGAGCTGATGAGTCAAAGCGGTCAATTAGCACCTGAAACTCATGCAGAAGATATGTGCAGAGCGACATGTCTGTGAGTTGGTAGAGTTGATGAGTGTGGAGCACCCACAGCCAGTACATGTATATGTAATTCATTCTTCATTATCCCTGCGCTGTTAGTGAGTACAGCTTATGAGTATGAGCACTCATATCCAGTATTCATTGTCCAATACCACAGGTCTGTAAGCAAGTATAGATCCCCAGTGCTCTCGGCTCCCAGGCCCAAACCTGGTAGACACAATCTTAATTTCAGTGGCGGTGGTTTCATTCTTGGGTCCTGGGACCCGAGGGCTTCCGGTATAGCCGATGGGCTCAGCTTCCAGGCTCTAGCCTGCTGGATAAACTGAAATGCAGTGGCGATAGTTCCGTTCAGATATGGCACTCGGCAAGCATATGTATTTGTATTTTGAGTTTGACATTCACTTAATTTTAGTGCTTTGTTTTTATCCCCCGCCCACGAAGTGGGGGGAGGGGATATGGTAATGGGCACCGTCCGTCCGTCCTTCCGTCCTTCCGTCCTTCCGAAACAAATTTTGTCCGGCCCATATATTCTACATTATTAATGCTACCTCTTCAAATTTTTATGGTGGGTAGACCTTAGGTAGTAGGTGTGCATAGGCATTGTTTTGTGTGGCTAATTACTTGCATTAATTAATTAATTAACAAAGTTCGTTAAGCAAGACAAATTTTGTCAGGGCCATATCTTCTAAACTATTAATGCCAGCCCTTTGAATTTTTATTGTGGGTAGACCTTAGGTAGTAGGTGTGCATAGGCATTGTTTTGTGTGGCTAATTACTTCCATTAATAAATTAATTAACAAAGTTCATTAAGCAAGCTCAAGCTACAATACATATTTTGTCTGGGCCATATCTTCTAAACTATTAGTTTCAGGGCTAAACCCTCACTTTGTGCCCTTGAATAGAGCGCCCTGGACCCCAGGCAGCCAGGGCATAGAATCTGTATACTCAGAGTACAGCCTCCATGTCATATACAGGGATGTCATTTTCACAGGTCACATGATCATGATCTGTTGACCAGTACTAGAATATAGTGAAGAGGTAATAGAAATACCTTTTGTACGATGAAGATTTTTCTTCATTATCATTATATTTTAAGTGTTGGTTAGTACAGTGGCAGTCATATAATTGGTGCTATTGCTTATCAAAAAACATGTTTGGGCTTATGATTTGTGCAACAAGGATGATTCACTGAGCCTTAAACACTATCCGCTGATGGTTAACTGCACTTGTGATACTTGCACCAGTGACCTATTGAGCCTCTAAAATACCAGGCTGCAATGACCCTCTGAGCCTACAATTAGTAGCATAAACCTGCTGTGCTCCAATGACCCATTGAACCCTTAAAAGTGACCCACAGGCTCTTGAGTGCTGTGCTGTGCTGTGCTGACTGCCAACCCTGTATTACGAGCAGCATGGTCAGATCTTGCACCCACTGAGCATGTAACATTTTGCTCCATCTGTCCACAGAGCATGGTCACATCATGCACCCACTGAGCATGTAACATTTTGCTCCATTTGTACACACAGCTTAATCAGATCACTCTCTTAATGGCCTGTAAACTTTTGCTCCATTTGTCCACACAAACCATAGTTGTATCGTCCTAAAACGAACATTAAGCCAAGATTACTGTACATGTATTCTATGAACCCTGACTGAGCTTGGACTCAACTCCTGTGTAAGTAAATTAAATATTGTGTATTTGGCAAGGCCCAAAAATCATGAACATCCTCAGAACCTATGTTGAATGCAGCCTGATAATGGCAGTGTGTATATGTATACATGTGTGTGTATATATATATATATATATATATATATATATATATATATATATATATATATATATATATATATATATATATGGTTGACTTTTGAAAATAGTCCACAAAGTTGGTGACACAATCTTGTTCTAACATGCAAGCCAGGAATTAAACATGGCTCTGTTGCAGTAAACAGCTTTTCTGTCAAGGAAAACTGCGACATTGCAGACGACCATTGCATGTATAGTAATGTGGCATTGTCTGTGTGCACTAGTTGCTGGAAATGCCCAGTGCTTTACTCTGCCTTACATGTGTACATTAGATAGAGTGGCGGAAACACTTGACTGTGTGAGAAGGACAATGTCTGTTGTTACCATGACAGCAGAGACACAACAAAGGTGAAGATGAGATCATCCAAGTGATATTGCAGCAGGACGCAGGCATTATAAGTCATCATATAATGCTTCATAATATCACTCATTGTCTGTAGTCTGCTATGGCTTCTATGCCCTAAACAAGCTGTGGTTGTCTTGTGCTGTCATTTCATTTATCATCACAAAAGTTTTCTTATGAATATGAAGATTTTCAAACTGAGTAGACAGGAGATGCGTTTGTCTGTGTATGAGGTGTCATGTGCCACTTACTATCAGAAAAGTAATGACAGAATAGAGTGCTGAGTCTCATTTCCACCAACTAATTCCACTTTTCTGCGAAGTACATAAATTTCACATGAAAACCTGTTGTAATTTTAACCAGGAAGCACTTTTTGCCTTGTGAAGAGACTCACTGGATTAATGTTCGGCAGTGTTGCAATTTTTTTTTCAGCTCTGCTGAGCATCCTTTTCTTGGCTCCTTTTGCAATTCACATTTTCAAGACCTTCTTGAAAGTTAGGTAAACTGGAACTTGCCGTTAGAGAGGGGGTGCCATGGATGGGTCTCTATCAAGAGTCTGCAAGATGTTATGCTCAAATGGCTTTTTTTTCACCTCAGCTAACATGTCAGTCAGATGTTAGGATGGTCTGTCATCCACCCTTCCTCCTCCCACCACATTCCTTAATGTAAATTTTCTATTTCTCGTCTGAAATTGTTGGCCAAATCGTCTGCTAAGTATATGGGGATATATCAGGGTAGGTATTTCTGATTTTGTTCAACACATCACAGTCTGGTGATTTTAGGTTTGTAGATGTTTGTTTTTTGGTTTTTGTTTTTGGCCGGGGGGGGGGGGGGGGGTCATTATGGAACAAAATCTTTTTTTTTTTTTAATTCTCTACAACCACCAGGCCAGTTGCTTTGAAATTGCTCAAGGGACATTAGGGTGCTACTTTAATATTGTGCCTGATGATACTCTGTAATAGGGAACAAATTATAACTGCACAAAGATAACCTTGATCTGATTTCTGGATATTGAACATGATGATGGCACAACATCTGATGGTCTGTTATATGGGCCAAGTTCAGAATCAATCTAGGTGGAACATGGAGCTAATTCCCAAGGGTATAATGCCACCTTACCCTGTGCATGTAAGTTCTATCAGCCGGGCATAGGACCACCATAGCCCCCCCCCCCCCTTTTTTTTTTTAATATTTTGTTTGTTTTTTTATTCGTGTGTATTTTTTTTTATTTTATACACACCTGTAAAAACCTAATTTTACTTCTTGATATGTTTACTTAAGGCAGTCAGGAATATCCTGGTTCCAGGACTACACTTGCACATTCTGACACAGGTCATTACCCTAAATAACTGTATGTCAGGCACCAAAAACTCATTGATGGGGTGTGGGTGCATATTCAAAAGTAAAAAAATAGAAATTATAGATTATGATTCATACATTTGACTGATAGCATGAATGCTCAGCAGGCTATATCCATATTTTTCTGATTTTCCCCAGACACAGAGTGCTACCTGTGTTTTCTGCTGGCCTGAAATACAAGGCTTTTCCTGTACCTTTGAATCATTTTAGACTAGCACAACTGTATATGTGCAGGTCATGCAATTTATATATGCAACTGGTGATATTCTGTTCTTTGGAAATATAGAAAAAACTCAAACTCATTTTCAAAAGTATGTTTAACAAAGAACATACTACATCTATCTGGAATACTTGGGTCTGTCCACCAAATTTTGTTTGCATGTCAGGAAACCAGTTTATCTTAGGCAGTGCCATCTAGTGGCAAGTAAATGTGATATTTGGACTGTCAGTACCAGGCAGGTATAAAACTAACTCTTCATATTGTTATTGTTTGATTCCGTTTTTCAAATGAAGTTTAATTATGTTTGTTTATGGTGGTCTTAAATTCAAGACTACCATAAACAAACATAAGTTTGCCCCTTTTCTTGATTACGTCATGAATAGTGTGCTCAAATATGACAGCTTTAATAATTTGGGAGTGAAAGTGAGCTTTTGCAGTTTGCATTGTACTTTTGTACATCAAAATTATGCATCGAATCCATACAAGGAGTAATTTTGAGCAATGAACATGTTACCAATCTGATAGTTTAAAGAATGAACAATATTTCTAGCCAGGATGTGGAAAACCCACCAGGCTTACATTTCAGTGAAGCTGAAAAGGCACTTTCAAGAAGAGCAAGAATTATAAGTAAAAACTTGACAACTTGTATGACTTGGGTAATTAAAAACTCATCACCATAGTATGACACAAGTAATCAAAATTCATTACCATTTTATGATATAGGTACCAACTAAAAACATATTATCATATTATGACGTAGCTAATTAGAAACTCCTAAGTATGTAATGACTTGGGTAATTAACATTTAATTAATGTATCAAACCCTTTTTAGTGCCGAAGCCTGCCAAGTGTATTAAACCCTTTTTGGTGCCTCAGCCTGTCAAGTGTATTAAACCTTTTTGGTGCCTCAGCCTGTCAAGTGTATTAAACCCTTTTTGATGCCTCAGTCTGACAAGTGTATTATATCCTTTTTCGTGCTTCAGCCTGTCAAGTGTATTCAATCCTTTTTGGTGCCTCAGCCAAATAAGTGCCTATCTCTTTTGATGACCTGGAAAGTACTAAAATCATGCAAATATTTTTACTCTTTACCATTAGTTATGCAAGAATAGTATTTTTATATTTAAAACATAGACCTGAACTTGTGTCTCATATTTTGAAAATGTCTGTAGTGCCAGGAATGCTTTAAAATGAGAATAAAATGGTATTCAAATGTACAATTGAAGATATAGTGGAACCATCCTGATTTGAGTGGTTGAAACATTTTTGTGTTCAGGTAGGATTTGTATGAAGAAAAACTGTTTCTCATAAGTAGGTGTGAAGGAAATATATTTTGACAAGGATCTGATGTTTGGAGATGATTGAATGATAGATCAAAATTTTATCCATGGAATGTATCTGCATCTTTCAGCAGTGCACCAGTTATTTCTATGGGGGTGATAGGCTTTTATAATGTCTCTAGCATGTCGGGTATACATGTACATGCACATAGAATGCATGACTGAATCTTGTTTGAAAATATACAGCTTTATATATAAAATGGCAGGTGTTACAGGTGAACCATATTACTGCCTAGGACTGTATCGTACATGTGTGTGATCTGTATGTATGTATATAGTGGTAGATGTCAGATCCATAGTTGTATGCAACAGATGTATTGCATGTCCTGGCTGTTATACCTGTTTTACCCTAGTTTTTTCATGTAATATATGTATTTTATGAATGGTATTGCATACATGTGTATGAATTTTCTCTTGTGTATCATATCTCTTGTTTCCATAATAATGCAATAATGGTGTTATGTTAAAATTGTCACAAAATATTTCTTTGACCTGCAAATGTAGTTGGCATCAGATATATCACCCAGTATATTAGAGTTGATCATTGTGTATTTTGTTCAAATATTGAAAATTGCCTTGTGTAAACATATACCTTTATTAGGCATGTAGGACACCTGCCTGTGCTTGGCAGATAAGCTGTGGCAGACAACAATACATTAGCTTTAGCATAGGACAACAGAATTCCCATGTTTGGTTTGGATACTTCTTGTCCAAATTCCTGTCAGCTTCACAAATGAGTACAACATCTGTGTACAGTTATCAGCTCTGATTGGAAAGAATTGTGTTGTTTGTTTGTTTTTTAATGAATATACAGTGGTCCCTGTCTTGAGAGGCCACTAAAATGAGACCAGCCATCATTAAAGGCCATGTTTTCAAGATCATTACATGATAATATTTTTCATGTTGTTTATACTTCCTATGAGAGACCACTTGTCTTGAAAGCCCACAATTTGCCCAGCCTTAGGTATGCTCTTTGAAGACAGGTTCCACCAGTATGACAAATACTTAGACACAGCAGTGTATTAAGATAGAGGAGGAGGAGCTAGAAGTTTGAATTAAGTCTTACTGGTTACCATGAGCTACACATGGTAATATTGGTAGTTGTTCCACCTGACTGAAAGATAAAGTCAGCAACTGCTTCAGTGTCAGGTATTAAACTAGTGAAAGACAGAAAACCTGACCCAAGTGACAACCTAGCCACACTAGTAAACCATTCCCATGAGACCTAACCCAACTGATAACCTTGCCACACGAGTAAACCATTCCCATGAGACCTGACACAGATGACAACCTAGCCACACAAGTAAGCCATTTCCAATGAGACCTGACCCAAGCGACAGCCCAGCCAGACTAGTGCGTCATTCCCATGAGACCTGACCCAAGTGACAACCTAGCCACATTAGTTAGCCATTCTGATGAGACCTGACCCAAGTGACAACCTAGCCACACTAGTTAGCCATTCTGATGAGACCTGACCCAAGTGACAACCTAGCCACACTAGTAAAGCATTCCCATGAGACCTAACCCGATAACCTTGCCACACTAGTAAGCCATTCCTATGAGACCTGACACAGATGACAACCTAGCCACACAAGTAAGCCATTTCCAATGAGACCTGACTCAAGTGACAGCCTAGCCAGACTAGTACGCCATTCCCATGAGACCTGACCCAAGTGACAACCTAGCCACACTAGTTAGCCATTCTGATGAGACCTGACCCAAGTGACAACCTAGCCACACTAGTTAGCCGTTCCATGAGTATTCATTAGTGAGCATTATAAGTGTCAAGTGATTATGCATTTCTCATCCAATACTTGGGATGGTTTTATATTCAACTGTAAAACTTACATGCATATATATAAATGGGGCATGCAGCCATTTGGTTGTCTTTTGTAGGTCAGAATAACAAACATAAGCTGGCATGATGCAGGGTTTGCCAGTTAACATGTCCATTGGCCAGGACAAATGAAGAGCCAATCATGGCAAATAACAATTTTTTAAGCACTTGTCCTGGAGGCAACCAAAAATTTTGCTTTTGCAAATGAGGACTTGAATTGATGGTTAATTGATTTAGACCAGGTGGCATGTGAACTATCTGAACATTTGCCCTGAAGACCCTACCAGATTAAAAGAATTGGTTAGCGCTGAATAATGTCATGTATAAAGGAAACTTGTAAAATTTTGCTCTCATGCAAGGTACAGAAAACAAGAAAATGTACAAATAATGGTTGGTCTGAAGTACAGAAATTAAAAGGCTTCTAGTGCAGCAATTGAAAATGGCCAGTATGCTATACGCTAGTACGGAAAACCCAGCTGACATCTCATACACTAATATTCATGTTACAGAAGTGAAGACCAGGGCAGTGACTGGGTCTTGGTGGCTGACATTTCATACACTGATATTCATGTTACAGAAGTGAAGACCAGGGCAGTGACTGGGTTTTGGTGGCTGACATTTCATACACTGATATTCATGTTACAGAAGTGAAGACCAGGGCAGTGACTGGGTCTTGGTGGCTGACATTTCATACAGTAATATTCATGTTACAGAAGTGAAGACCAGGGCAGTGACTGGGTCTTGGTGGCTGACATTTCATACAGTAATATTCATGTTACAGAAGTGAAGACCAGGGCAGTGACTGGGTCTTGGTGGCTGACATCTTGTACACTGATATTCATGTTACTGAAGTAAAGACTAGAGCAGTGACTGGGTATTGGTGGCTACATGACATCTCATACACTGATATTCATGATACTGAAGTGAAGACTAGAGCAGTGACTGGGTCATGGTGGCTGACATCTCGTACACTGATATTCATGTTACTGAAGTAAAGACTAGAGCAGTGACTGGGTATTGGTGGCTACATGACATCTCATACACTGATATTCATGATACTGAAGTGAAGACCAGGGCAGTGACTGGGTCTTGGTGGCTGACATTTCATACAGTAATATTCATGTTACAGAAGTGAAGACCAGGGCAGTGACTGGGTCATGGTGGCTGACATTTCATACACTAATATTCATGTTACAGAAGTGAAGACCAGGGCAGTGACAGGGTCTTGGTGGCTGACATCTCACACACTGGTGACTACTTTGCTGCCTGCGATGACCACAAACAGCTGACATTGTGGAGGACAGGCCCAGTCTGGCATCGGCTCAGCATCAGGTCAGTCCATCGGTCTCTTTTTGTTTGTCTGGCTGCCGTCTGCTTGATGCTCAAGCTACCAGTGTGGCAGATTATAACCTTCTAATATGGTAGATTACGACCTTCGTATGGTAGATTATAACCTTCTAGTATGGCAGATTATTACCTTCTAGTATGTAGGTTATAACCTAGTATGGTAGATTACAATCTTCTAATATGGTAGATAATAACCTTTTAGTATGGCAGCTTATAACCTTCTAGTATGGCAGATCAAAAACCTACTAATATGGTAGATTACAACCTCCTAGTATGGTAGATTATAACCTTCTAGTATGGCAGATAATAATCTTTTAGTATGGCAGCTTATAACCTTCTAGTATGGCAGATCATAACCTACTAATATGGCAGATTATAACCTTCTAGTATGGCAGATTATAACCTTACAGGATGGCAGATCATAAGCTACTGTTGTGATGTTATAATTATACAAACACAAGTAACAATGCCACATCTTCTGTGTAGTTATGCCCCCGCCCCCCTTACTGGAGGGGGAGCATATAGTAATCACTTTTTCCATGTGTCCATGCATCTGCCCTTTCAAATTCAGGTTCATCATCCCAGCAAAGAAGTGTGTTTCGAAACAAAGTCCTCAAACTTGTCAAAAATTCACATACTAACTACTGCAAAAAACTGAAAATGTACACGGGTGTGAATAGAATGTGGATTACAGATAGCACAAGTGATATTCTACCAGACATTAACAAAATCAACAATAAGAATGGTGCCAAATCAATTCATAACTTTGATTTCTCAACATTGTTTACAAAGATTAACTTGACAGACCTAAACAATGTGTTAATTTTAATGTTTCATAAAGCATTCAAAGGTGGCACATGTCAGTATATTAAAGTATCTGGTGCTGAGACTAAATTTGATAAAGGTAAGAGCAAAGGAATATCTTACACAAAGCAAGAGTGTGCTCAAATGATAGAATACATTTATCAATAATGCATACTTTTGCTTTGGAACCAGAGTCTAGCAACAAATAGTAGGCATACCAATGGGAACAGATCCAGCCAGTTATATTGCCAACCTTTATTTACATTATTATGAATCAAAATGGATGGAGGAATCAGCAAAAACAAACTTAACAGCTGCAAGAAGATCATATTCTGACACAAGAAGATTTATAGATGACCTGTGTGCTTTAAACAATGGAGATGAAGTAAAGGGAAATTGGAAAAACATATGTCCCAAAGAACGAATATTAAATCTGGAAAATGAAACTGATACAAAAGCTACTTTCCTTGATCTGGATATAGAAATAAAGAACAACCAGTATGTAACAAAAATATTTGACAAGAGAGACCAGTCCAAATTTGATATTATCTCCCACCCTGATCTGACAGGAAAGATTCCAGAGAAACAAGCATATGGAGTTCATATTGGACAAGTGATATTTATTGCTAGAAACACCACACTTTTTAGCGATTTTGTCAATAGAGTCAGAACTTTGTTGCAAAAACTACATCACGAAGGTTATAAAAAAACAACAACTACACAAAACTCTGTTGAAATGTTTCCAGAGATATGACCAAATACCTAAAATATACAACACTAACTCAAGAACATTAGTCAAACAATGTCAAGATGGAGCTTGAAATGACAAAGTGTAGTCCTCAAAGTGTTTGGAGTGGTAAGAGGTAAAGTACCCGGGGTAAAGTACACTTAACCCACCTAGAGAATTTTCTCCAATCCGTATTAAGTTGGAAAACCATGATCCAACTTACGTTTTACAGGATTTCTTTCATTTCAACCATCATCCAGTATAGTGGAAGAGGTGGCTTCCAGCTTAGTACACTTTACCTGATAACACATCTAGTCAACTTTATGGTGCTGAAAATTGTATTACTATTTACAAGTTTATACCAGTGTTGGTATGGTGGAATAGTGTATGAAGCTTCTGAGTTTCAAAGGAGATGTCCGCTTTTCGTGTGTGGGCTGTAATTCATTTGTCCTTCAACTTAGATTAATGAAACTTTACGCACAGGTGCATCTGGACATAAAGGTGTCTCATGTACCAAGAGTAGGTTACTAGGTCCAATATCTGGATCACAGTGACATAATTCTTGTAAAATCTTGTCTGGGCTATAATTCCTTTACTGTGTAAGTTAGATCAATGAAACTGTACACACAAATGCATCTACACATAAGGGTGTGTCATGTACCAAAGGTAGGTCATTAGGTCAAACATCTGGGTGACAGTGACATATCCTTATAAAATCTTGTCCAGGCTGTAATTCCCTATGTATCTTACTGTCATGAAACTTCACACACACATTTATCTTGAGCTAAAGGTGTGTCATGAAACAAAAGAAGGTTACTAGGTCAAGTATCTGGGACAGGGAGATACAATCAAGTAAAACTATGTTACACTTTATGTCCAGGCTGTAATTATGTTGTCCTTCAAGTTAGATTAATGAAACTTCACACACAGGTGCATCTAGACATAAGGGTGTGTCATGAATCAAAAGTAGGGCGCTAGATCAAGTATCTAGGTCACATTGGTATATCGTTGTAAAATCATGTCCGGGCTATAAATCCTACACTATTTAACTTAGTTTCGTGAAACTTGTCGCACGCGGATATCTAAACCTAAGGGTGTGTCATGTACTAAAGTAGGTCACTAGGTCAAGTATCTGGGTCACAGTGACATATCATTGTAAAATTGTGTCCGGGCTATTATTCTTATACTATTGAACTTAGTTTCATGAAACTTGACACACACATATCTTGACCTAAAGGTGTGTCATAAAACAAAAGTACGTCACTAGGTCCCATTATCTGGTCTGCTCTATTCATGTCCCGGCTATAACTCCCTTGTCCTTTAACTTAGAATAATAGAACTTTACACACAGGTGCATCTGGACATAAAGATGTGTCATGTACCAAAGTAAGATTACGAGCTAGCTGTACGTTATACAGTAGTCCCTCCTTTGAAAGACCACTCCTTTGGGAGACCACCTCCTTTGAGAGACCACAGTTGTCAGGTCTTTCTGTAGTACTTTTCATGTTATTTATACCTCCTTTGAGAGACCACCTGCTTTATGTGACCGCCTTTTGGGTGGCACTAGGGGCGGTCTCTCAAAGGAGGGACTACTGTATGAAACCCCTTAGAAAGTGGGCATGTATAGCATTAGCCTTAAGCAGCAAGTGTTTACAGTGAAAGTGGGCATGTATAGCATTGATCTTAAATTGCCCATAAAATATACAAGCATGTAGGGTCCCATATTTTTTAAATATGGTGACCTAAACCAGGTGGGCTTGCATGGTCTGTATACACAAGTACCAGCTCTTGTTGCATAAAGTAAACTGAGGGGCCAGTAAACAGCCTCATAAAAACATTTTCAGTAGCACAGAAACCAGTAGAAAATATCAACAACTTTATTACCACGAAAAGCTACTCCTTGACCAGGGAATATCATCCCCCACAGAACGTGTGCCTTTTCTTGTATTTTTCCCCATAATGGCGCCTATCAGAGGTGAATGTAGGGATGGGTTACAGCTATGTGTCATTGTATGTAGTAACCCATTCCAACTACATCATTTCCATGTTGAATGTCAGCGTCCCAAGCCAGTCAGCCATGTTGCCTTTACCCAAGCTACGCCAACTTCAGATTCATCTCCCCCGTTGTCTGTATCAAGGCGGGGTACTCTTGCTGCATCTTACACTCAGAACAGCTTATCAAATTTATTTGAGGGTATGTTTGCCAGTGCCCAGTTTGCAGACAATGGGAGCATTCATGTGCACTTCTTGCTGATATCGTGGAAATGCAACTGAGTGAACGGGCTTCTGACAGAAGTTGTGGCAATTCCTTTGTTGACATCTTATATTCATGCACGCTAATGTAGAATGCAAAACATCACAATTAAAGTTGTTTTCAGTGTTAAAATCATTGTATTTGTCTTATTTTATCTTAAAATTGAATAATTTCTCCATGTTACATTATGGGAGAAATACAAACAACCATTCCCGTGTGTTTACTGTCAGAACTCGATGCTTCTTGGTCGCAGAAGGCACTTGCCACAAGTGGGTTCTGCCTTCTGCAACTAAGAAGCATTTCATTGGTCATGGTGGTTTGTTTATCACATCTGTGAATGCCACCATCATACCGTGGCCTGTTCTTTTTTTTTTGTCACACTAAGCAAGGTCTCATGAGTGGGGGACCAATCAGTCTTTGATGATGGTTCTTGTCAGTTTCATTGTTACATGCTCTGTTTTAGTGAGCAACAAGTTTTGGTGAATGACATGTGGGGTTGGAATTAGACAAATCACATCTGGGGTGTGTTACACAGGCAATATGACAATTATTGATTTATGTATACTTTAATTCTATATTTAAATTAGCAAAATTGCCATCAGGAAAAAAGCCTGGCAGCATCATTTGTTGAGTACACAAAAGAAAAAACCAAGTCCATATGTTTCTACTTGCGCGTCATATTACAGAATGGCATGTTGGTAAGAAATCATTAAAAATGCTTTCTTTCAGATATAATTTAAAACACAATGTTATTTAAGGATTCCTTTTCTTTCAAAGAGTTTACTACAAAATATGAAATATTCAGGCAGAGCACAATGGATCAAAGTTTCGTGTTCACTGATGCATGCCGGCTCATAATAGCCATGTTTAATTTTGGGATTGAAAGTTGTAAAATGAGATAGCGTGTTTATGGAGAGCTAGATTTGGCTTAGGAGAGCAAACAATAGAAAGAGCACCACTGCTGTGGCAGCCGTGATTGGTTAGGCCACTGTAGCTGTGTGATGTGGTGATACGGAGACTTTGTGCTGAATGCAGCAAAGATGACCAAGTGCACACATCTGTTGTCCTACAACACACACAATATATGCCAGAGTCCCTTGTCACATCCACATTGTATTACTGGCTCATACTGGAGAGCTTGTGGGTGACTCAAAACACACCTCAAAAGTGTCAGGGCAAACTCTGACAAAGCCACAAGTAAAGCATATATTATATCTTGAAGTGTATTCATTTTGCATGTGGTGATGCTGCATACATGCATGTACTACATTTGTTTATTTGTTTACTTGAGGAAGGACAACAAACCTAATGACAATGAATAAAAGAAGTCACAGTGAAAACTTCATATGTATCAACCCCTTCCCTTGAATTAAGACTGAGTCAACAGCTTTTAGTGCCCAACCCATGCCAAGGAAAGCTGCTGACCTGGGGCATGTGATCTTGATAGGTCTCTTCTGCAGTTCTCTGTCAAATTATTTTTCATAGCTGTTCAAATTAGTTGAAAACACTGAAGTAGACTGCATTTTACCACCAGCTTGTTTTGGCCAGTTTAAAGGGGATGAAAACACAACACAATACACAAAATTCTTGTGGGCCAGAGTTCTTGTTTGCCATTTGATTGTGTGTTAAAAGTAACCTGGAATAAATGGTTCCTGTTCAGGATGTTGAGATTAATATTTCGAATTAATTGAATTTCATTTCAAAATTTACTATGAAAACTTGGTGTTTCAGTGTGCAGTGGCTTATATGCTAGTTTGTCAAATTACAGTGAAAAGTAATGGAATTACATGATTGTAACCCTGACTGAAGTGCCCTCTACAGGATGAATACAGGAACCTTCTATTTTCACTCTTCTTTATGGATAATTAATTGTGGTCATGAAGTGAAAGAGTTTTCCTTCATGTTTCAGATCAACAATAGGTAAAGTATAGGTATTAAAAGTACAGTTATTAGGCACAATGTGTTAGGTTACTTAAATAAACTCGCGAAGTTCTATACCTAGATGTCCTCAGAGTCCCTAAGACAGTGGATCCAGGAAGGGGAGGGGCATCATGTCAATAAAGTGGCAGTTTTCCAGCTTACTGTATACCAACTCCATGACACACAAAACATAAAAACATATATCATTATTCAACTTTTTTTGTTGAATAACTTGTGATTTGTTGTGTCACTACATTTAGCGTGGCTGAGATTGCACTTTGATGGGATATGTATCAATATGGAGAGAGAGAGAGAGAGAGAGAGAGAGAGAGAGAGAGAGAGAGAGAGAGAGAGAGAGAGAGAGAGAGAGAGAGAGAGAGAGAGAGAGAGAGAGAGAGAGAGAGAGAGAGAGAGAGAGAGAGAGAGAGAGAGAGAGAGAGAGAGAGAGAGAGAGAGAGAGAGAGAGAGAGAGAGAGAGAGAGGAGTCCTTTTACTACAAGTGCACAGGTCAGTGGGCAGATATATATATTTTTAAGATGGGTCAATAGTTAACTGTGTGCTATCACTGTCCTGAATGTGTCTGATGTTACAAAAACAACAACAAAAACAACAAAATAAATGAAGATTTCCCTTTTCAAAAAGCGGTACATTGTTGTGATGTTTTATGTCCAAGTGTTACACACTTTACACCAGCTGTATCCAAGAATACCTGATCAAAATTAAGATAATGCTGGAATTATGAAAATTATATCTGCAGGCGTTTTTGTTTTGTTTGGATTTTTTTTATGAGGCATAAATACATGTTTTTATTCTATATAATTTGAAGCAAACTGTAACCAGACATAATTCGTGGATGATTGAATATAGTGACAAGCACAGCCTAGAATAACAATTGAGAAGTTGGATGCTATGTGTATGTGTATGGCCTCCAGCCAACTGCACTTATCTTGTCACAGGTGGCAGTGATGTCTTCAGTTCCAAGTTTGTCCACCAGGTAGCACTGTCAGCTGGGCAGTTGAATTCTTACTGCCTGTTCCATATTCAATGTATTTACCTGACACTTGGTGCTATCTGCTTCTTGAAACAAGCTGTCATTTGATCAGTGGATTGCTGTCAATTATTTATGTAGAGGTTGGTCTATATGAGGGTATCTGAGTAATATCAGTCATACTGATAGACTATTATACCTGTTTTGTCACTTTGTGGTTTTGGTATCCCATAATGGGAAATTTGTGCAACCAGAGACTATGGAATAGGTCTGTCAGAAGCTTATGCTATACTTCATTCTGGTCCTGCACTCTCCCGAGGACCAGACTGCTAAATAACTGTCATCATGTCTGCCAATTTTTCAGTTGTGTATATAAACTTTTAAAAATCACTTGTCTTTGACACTGGACAGATGTCAAGTAGAGATGTTATGAAATTGCGATCAGCTGTCATTTTTTCCCAAAAATCTGCCACAGAATTGCCAATTTTTGTAGTACACCACATATATTTTTATTAATTCATTTCCCGTATTTGATTGTGATACATTAATCCTCTAGGTGCCAAATTTTGAACTGAGTCAACAGTTTTTCTCTGGAACTATAGGCATGCTGGTACTTGAATTAAAGGTCTTTTTTACGAGGAATGTGAATTTGAGATCCTAATGATAATTCAGACTAGTTTGACTTAAGTAGATCAACTTAAGATGTGATTGGCACTGGCAGAGTTAAACCCAATTCCACCCATGTGAGCTTGTCAAAAACATGGAAAAATGTGAGGACTCAAGGTCCATACAGCTGGTTATGACATGATTTTCTGAACATTGAAAAGGTGTATTTACCTCCAGTATATATCCTTTAGTTAGTTTAGTTAGTTATATTCTTCTTGTGTCAGCAGTAATGAGGGTCTGTCTGCTTGTGTGAGGACCAGGGAGGTCACCAGAGAGTGTGCTGTACACCTCAGCTCAGACTGACAGCAATGACAATGGACACGTGGTAGGAAGAACAGCATGTCTACTTGCAAGTTTAAAAAAATAAATAAATTAAAAAGAAAAATAAAGAAGCACATTCTGATGGATATGTTTTTCCATTTGGTACAGTTAGTTTACTTTCAAAATGTAGAAATATTCATCATGTATTGAGTCTTTTAATTGGCAGCACAGAGACATTGGTCCCAAATGAAGGGTAACACCTTAACACAGGCTGACTGTGAGAATACAGGTGAGAGATGGAAATCTCTTACGATGGACACAATATTTTGTTGTGTTTGTGACTGTGAAGTTGACTGTCAAGAGCCACCACTGGTTCACATTTGTGTCACTACAGCTGAAAAGTGGTACATTTCTAAAAACTAGTGAGTCTCACCAAATTTACATAACTTTACTTTCGACGAATCTGTTTTGTTCCTCCTGCAACAATTTCATTCTCAAATCACCCAAATGTGCCAGGTGGAAATTGTCATCTACTTTAAGATTTTGACTTAGATTTCATATGTGTAGAAGACATTTTTCCTGGGAATTCGTGCTATTGACCGAGTCTTATTTGGCGCAGGAAAGGGCTAAATAATTGGTGAAATAATACTTATGTGTTTAATGGCCTCAAAACAATAACAAGCATGCAAATTGGTGGTAGTCATATTTCAGTTGCAGAGAAATTGATATTATTCAGATAGAAAAATACATATTGCAGCTGAAAGTGTACTAATAAAAAGTCCAATAACATGTTTTATTATGAAGGAGTCTGACCCAATTCCAGGGCAAGTAATCAATGTGTTGTCAATAAAGCCATTAGCAGAAGTACAATCTTAATAGGTATTTAATGATACGCTACAAGTGTTATATGTCATTGGCTGCTAAGTCCATCAAAGATGCAGCAGCAAAACACAGGAACATGCTGCAAAACAGTTACCTGAACTTCTTGTCTTTCATTATTTATATATTCTCATAATCATATTTAACATCTTTAAAGCAAGTATATTGCTATTGAACAACTTATCGTACACGTTTTAATTAATGATAAGCAATTTTATCAAGTTGATTTTCACACTCAAGAACTAAATGCATGTGACGGAAACTTTGTAGTTTGACATTTCAATGCAATTAGCCAATGTGCATACAAGGCAATAATTGAGCAGCTTAAGCTGTCATGTTCCACCAGTGTCGATTTCAATGTACTGTGATTCAGGGCTAAATACCTCACATGAATTAGACTCAAAACGTTTCAATTAAAATATCTTAGGTCTTCAGCATGAAAAAGATGCTCTGTTTATGGAGGGGGTATCGTGTTTTGGCGATCATAGGGAAGCGGTCTGCCCAGAACAATAAGAATCTTTGGTCATCCCATTTATAGAGTTTAATATTTATTGTAGCTGTCTCCGAAAAACAATCCATTTCTCTGTGAATATGGCATGTCTACCCAGTCCACTGAAACGAGATACAGATGCGTGGTGTCTTGTGTCGCCAGCATCTTTGGGCCAAGTGGGTGTGGGAATGGTCCGTATGTTGATGCTAAGTGCACTGTCCTGGCACGGTGATCAACTAATCATACAGACATATGCTGTATAACTACAAAATGATGACCTCCAATTGATTGAAAGATGGCTCGGGGAACTCACTTTCTTGGCATATAAGCATTTTATTGTCTCATGAGAACGGACAACCTCGTTTACCTGTTGGCAGTGTGACAAATCGAGAAGCATGTTCATTTGGAGGACAGGGGGACAATAGTGGGCTGTCTCCCAGGGCTGTACCGGTAGCATCCTGCTGGGCTGTAAATCACCACAAACACAAACAATGTGCTGTTATTCAGCTCTCCCATCTAAGATCTCAGTTTGCCAAGTATTGCATTCAAAAAAGACTTCTGCCTAATGCATTGTGAAACATGAATCTCTTGTGTCACCGAAAAATGGTCCCTTTATTTATTTTTCTTGTATGTCACTAAACACGTAAGCACTTTTTCTTGTTATACTGTGAAATCTGAGTCCCTGTGTAAAAAGGAGACCTTTTTGCCCTTTAATATTGCTAATCATTTGATACGAATATTGTCAGCAATAGGCAGTTGATCTTCATCTTTTAAAATCACATAGACGTAAACATCATAATAGAAAAGAAGTATTGCCAACTCTGATGCGATAGCAGTTCACGAAGATTCCCTGAAAAGGTTATGTACAGCAAATAAGTCTGCCTGCCATAAGATATAAGAATAGGTGAGGCCGTGTCTGTTGGCGCCATTTGTTTGCTTGCTCATCTATCTGCTGTTGCACCCAAGTTTTCAAGGCTAACTGGTACTGTGGTAATACAGTATATGTGTACACAAACAGTGTATTAAAGCTGAATATCTCTATCTGATATATCCAGTTACATGTGACAATTGTGACACTGGCAACTTTAATTGCTGTGCAGTATCCTAAGTGTAAATAGGGTGCACTACACCCTGAAGGGGTTAAACAGTTAACTCTTTGAAGTTAAGTCATGGCATTAGCAAGTTTCTACATTTATGGTCACCTCACGATGGCAGAACTGTTGAGAAAAACTGTTAATCTGAGAGCTTTACATACAGGTGAAATTGTCTTCATGACTTTTACCCATAAAATATCTTCAAATCTGTGTTGTTCTGTAGTAGTACATTGTCAAAATGTTGAATTTTGACAATTTTAAAATGAGATTTGGAGAATGTGGGCTGCTAAGAGTTAAAAGATAGGCTCCTTAAGGTGTTCATAATCAACTAGTGGTAGCAGTGGTCAATGAAGCTTGTCACTGTTGATATGCTTCTGGGATCTATCCAGCGTTTAGTCAGTCAATGCAGTAATAATACATAGCTGCCAAGATCATTAGAGCCAAGTTGTGGGCATGGTTACTCCAGAGACATCTGCTGGTAACTGTGATAACTATTCTAATTCTTCGAGCTCAGGCATGTTTCATTGCTGTCCATCAGTACAAGCTACAAGAATAATAAAAACATTATCACATTTTGCTTGTCCTGTTTTTGAGGGGGGGGGGGAATAAGAGAGAGTGAAACATTGCTTCTTAGATAACACAGAAAGCAACATAAAGTAGATTCATGTAATGATGATGATGATGATACTAAAAATGATTGGACTAGTCACATATGTAATTATTCACTCTCAAACAATATTTTACTTTTGTTGTTATGTGAAACTAATAGTTCAGCATTCTTAATATATGTGTGGGCATTTACCAGATGCATCTGAAAGTTTCTATAAATTTTCAGTCTAACTGTTGAGTTTACAGTTCTGTTTTCTTTTTGTTAGGAAGGCCTCGTTAGAGTCTTTTCTTTTTTTTTTTTTTTCTTGTTGTCTTCCCCCTGCCCCCCCCCCCCCAAACTAAACCTTTGTCCGTGAAGTTGAACGGACTTCATTCAGTTATGTATACACAGGAAAGGATAAAAGCACCATAATCTATAATCAGCTCAGAATTAGGTGGCAAAATGGATTGAAAAGCAAATGTGGGGAATACCGGCTTCATTTGATTCTGATGAGAAATTGATCGTCGGCTGCAACATATTGACAAAATTTTACACATCAGCAACCAAGTAGAAAATACCAATTTATTGCCACAAATTTAATTTTGGACGCTGCGGTGCATTTAAAATAAAGATACGTAAACCTGTATTTAAAATCCTGTGATGACAATACTAAGATACAGGAAAACATATTGATAAAAGTTTTAGCCACGGTGATTAGGAAGAGACACATCTAATCATCCTGTAAATATTCATGGTAATTGAACTTGGCAAAAACAATTTGCATAGGAGACAACTTATTATGATATGTCCTTATGTGTGGACATCTGTCTGTTCTTCTCATTTGTATTTTGTTTGTTGTTTCCTTATGGAGAGGAACTTTTCTGTAAGAATAAAGAGGCAATGTGTACCCAGCTGACATTAATATTGTACAAAATGGATAAATATGTATAGTCCCTGTTACGTGTAATCAAGTAAACAGCTGGTGCTGTCTCAAAATTATTATTCCTTCCCAACATTAGGCAAATATAATTAATCTTGTCAATTCATGGCTACTATGAATGGAATAAATAGATATTTGCTAGAATAACTTTGGTAGCTTTTATTCTTAAACATGGTTATTGTATGGCCAATAATTTTTCATTGACTGTGCTACAATTACGGTGTATGAATAAAACCTACTTATATTGATGTGAGTTGACTTACTTGTGTATTCTCTTTGATTGCTCCAACACCAAATAGAAGTGAAACTGGAAAGGAAGATTTGCTAAACAGCAAATCTCTATGCCTACAAATTGCAGTACAGGTGGATGCTTGAAAAACGTCTCAATCTGTTATGGTTTTGAAGGTGTTGAAGCTGTGAAATTTGATGTGCACCAGATAAGCATCTGTAGTGTTGTTACTTTTGTTCTATATTTAACAGGTGTACAATGAATGTAAAAAACATACATATATATATATATATATATATATATATATATATATATATATATATACATACATACATACATACATACATACATACATACATACATACATACATACATACATATATATATACATACATACACACATGTATATACATACAGAGAGAGATGTACACAAGTTTCTGGACTCCTCAACACAAAAAGGCAAACTCTCATCCACAGAGCTATACATGTACCCACACCGAACTTGGAGTTTCAATATGATGGCGTTCAGTGAAAACACTTTGCAGATTAATCTGTGAAGAATTGAAGAAAGAGAAAAGAGATTTTTTAGAAAAGCAATAGCTATGATAAAATTCAGGTATTGTGGAGAGAGAAGACAGGACTTCTTTGAAAGACAGGCCAGAGACATAAATAATACACATAGGAGTAGTGGTTTGTAACCCCCAAAATACAAATGCTTTACTTTTTGTTTTTAAAGTGAAAGCTGCGTGAGTGAAGTTGTCATTGTTGACAAATATGTGAGGGACAATATTTGAGACGTTGATTCCCTCTAATACCAAAGCCTACACCTCCTATGTTAAGACCTGTAGACTCATACAGAAAGTATTAACTTGTACTGAGCAGAACATTTTTAGAGACACATCTAGATGACACTGTTAGATGTGTTCATTGTGTTGCCTGCACACCAGCAATATGGAAAAGGCACTAACACAATTAGTTTTCTGTCATGATACATATGATATTCATACATTGTGTATATCAGTGCTTACTTAAATACACTTTCACAGCTTTTAATTGCAAACTGAAATGGAATGAGGTTATAGTTAACCTTCCCGATGTTAAGCCCCTTGCTTATAGTAGAAATGAAGAACATCAAATTTTATGCTTTACTTTTCCTTTGAGCAGGCCTCTGGCAAGAAGATGTGTGTCCTTGACCTTCACCTATGCAGATGACCAGGTCATTGTGGCAGACAAGTCTGGGGATGTGTACAGCTTTTCTACCTTAAAACCTGAAGAGCCAGGAAAGCTTTTGATGGGGCACCTGTCAATGCTGCTGGACATTGTAAGTGTCATGTATTTGTCATTAGTAGGAATCTTCACGTGTATTAATGGTCTGTTTATTTGTTTTCATCATTTCTTCAGTATGTCTGAAACACAATGCTACTACTGCTACAATGCGCTACACTGTACTACTACCACACAAAAATATGTTCAGTGTGTCTGTTTGTTGTGCTTGGGAAATCAAGAATATTAAATACACAGGAATTAGGGTGCAATCCACAAAACCAACTCCCCATGGGATATAAAGTGTCATACAGTATGTACAAAACAGTGTGTATTTCAACATTTGAAGATAAAGGTGTCACTAGCATGTAAGTCTCAGTGGGCACAAATAACTAGCATGCAAGTCTCAATACGCACAAATAACTAGCATGTCAGTCTCAATACGCACAAATAACTAGCATGTCAGTCTCAGTGGGCACAAATAACTAGCATGTAAGTCTCAGTATGCACAAATAACTAGCATGTAAGTCTCAATATGCACAAATAACTATCATGTCAGTCTCAGTAGGCACAAAGGCCACAGACCACAGTTATAAATCCTTCTATTTTTCATATGAACATTTTTGAGTCTAAAAAATCAGCATTTTGGTATTTTAAAATTCCGTGAATGGCATTTAACAGATAAAAATGTCAAAAACATGGATGGATTTTTGTCATATAATTCCCAGCTCGTTAATTGGTGATAATTGAAATACGAAACAACACCTGGATGTCAGTTTTATACAGGTGTATGAACTGTGCTCTTGCCAGGGTCACATCATTGTCCTTCCCCACCATAAAGTTCCCACCTGGCCTGGAAGACAGTGCATCTATATGACCACCAATGAAGCAACTCTGTGATGCAGCAAACCTGACTTAGTTAACTTTATTTAAACAGAAAATACAGCATGCTGAAAACACAGTATTTTCAAAATTACGGACTATCTCCATTGGGATGCGCAACCAGCCAATCACAACTGTGGTCTATAACCCAAATAACTAGCATGTAAGTCTCAATACGCACAAATAACTAGCATGTAAGTCTCAGTAGGCACAAATAACTAGCATGTAAGTCTCAGTACGCACAAATAACTAGCATGTCGGTCTCAGTATGCACAAATACATGTAACTAGCATGTAAGTCTCAGTAGGCACAAATAACTAGCATGTAAGTCTCAGTAGGCACAAATAACTAGCATGTAAGTCTCAGTAGCCACATGAGTGAGACATAAGTGTTTCTAGCATGTGTCTGTGTGTGTATCTGTTCAGTGGTGAAACATAATAATGAAGTGTTTGAAGTATGTTTCAGCTTGATCTTAATGAGACATAAATGCCTGTAACATGTCACAAAATGTATATAGGACATTTAAGTGCCTCCATTGCTCATTGCTTGTAGCAGCATGTGGAAGCATGTAATGTCATATACTGCTTTTTTAGCTCAGCTGACTTGTCAGTCAGCTAAGCTTATGGGATGGTCCGTCATCCATCTGTTGTCCATCCGTCCATCCACAATTCACATTTTCAACTTCTCCAAAACCCTCAGCCAGATTTACTTCTAACTTGGTGGGGATGTACCTGGGGTGGGTCTATACCAGATATGTTCAAATGATTATGCTCCAGTGAATTTTTTATTTTAAATGAATTTTTTTGTTCTTTTTTGTGGCAAATCTTACCAAATCTTCTTTTCCAAAACCACTCACCCAATTGCTTTGATATCACACAGGAATACTTCTAGGGACTCCTAGTTCCTAATTTTTTCAGCAGGTTACACTGCATTGTTTTTCTAATTTTTTATGATTTTTTGTGTGTTTTTGCTATTTTCAACATCTTTTCCAGAACCGTCACTCAGATTGAGCTGAAACTTGGTTGATATGTTCTTTGTGGAAGGGTCAAACAAAGTTGTTCACTAGGTGGCACTGCTGTGGATTCCTGATTTTTAACAATTTTTTTTTTTTTTTTTCAATTTGGGTACATACCAATAACTGCACCTTTCCTGTTGATTACTATGCAAGTTAATGGGCATTCTAATGCTAATTCACATTTTTCAACTTCTTTGAAACCACCATCAGCCAGATTGACATCAAACTTGGTGTCAATCTACCTTGAGGGAGGTCTCTAACAGGTATGTTGAAATGATAATGCTCCAGTGATTTTTGGATTTGTAATGATTTTTTTTGTTTGTTCTTATTTGAGGCAAATCTTTACAAATCTTCCTCTCCAAAACCACTCACCCAGTTGCTTTGATATTACACAGGAACACTCGAAGGGACTCCTAGTTCTTGGTGAATATCTTCCTTGAGGAAGGGTAAAAAAAAAGTTAATCACTAGTTGGCACTGCTGTGGATTCCTGGTTTTTAACATCTTATTTTTTTTATATTTTCTTCCAATTTGGGTACTTATTGGTAAATGCACCATTCCTATTGATTACTATGTAAGTAAATGGACATTCTAATGCTAATTCACATTTTGGACATCTCTGAAGAAACTGTCAGTCAGATTGACTTCAAACTTGGTGGCAGTGTACTTTGGGTGAGTCTCTACCAAGTTTGTTCAAGTGGTCACGCTCCAGTGATATTTGGATTTTTTTTGTGATTTTTGTTTTGGAAAATCTGTGAAAAATTTTTAATTGGAAAGTTTAAGATGGGAATTTTTTGTAATGGTTATAACTTAAATACTTTTGGTCAGATTTGTGTCAAACGTGGTAGGGGTGTACTTTTTATACGTGTCTGCTTATATTTTGTGCAAGTGGTCATGTTCCAATGATTTTTGGACCTTGACCCATTCCCAAAGGTCACAGGACAACTGACATGAAATTTACTGTTCATCTGATAACTTAAGATCTGTTTTGAGTTATTACCTTGATGTTGTACATGTTAATGTTTCTCTATGAAGGTCACGCTAAGACAGTACATGAGTGATCTTGACCTCATTTCTGGGATGTGCAATGCACATTAATTTTACTCTTCACTATAACTGGAGAACTACTTGAACTGGCACCTTGATGATGCACATGTTAGTGTTCGTCTATACGGGACAGCTTACTTAGTACATGGGTGACCATGATCATATCCCAAGTTCACAGAACCTGAAGTGTGATGAATCTCTAGGTCAGCTGAGCATGGGCTGTTCACACAGCCCTCTTGTTGTCATTAAAGACTAAAAGACCAGCTATAGCTTTCCTTGGTGCTCTGTGGGCACATTGTATTCAGAGTACTACAAGGAAAGCTTTTGACTAACTATTCAGATGATGAAGCCATTCACAAGCTAAGACATTCAAAAGTCTCATTCGTATACAGTCTTCCAGTCTGAACATCACGTTGTGTTTCGGGTGTATTTTAATTTGAGATCAGGTGTTAAGGAAGCTCCTGTTAATTTAATATTCATGTCTTTGAGGTTTGATTGGAGATCAGGTGTTTACAGGGAGCCCCTTGTTAATTTAATGCCTTTGAAGTTTAAAGCTACAAAAGTTTGCGCAAAACATAAAAGTTACAGGGTCAAGTTAATAAGCATATTACTTGACAGTGTCTCAAGGTTTGTGCCTTGTCATTAAAGTGCATTAAAAAGCAGAGCTCAGCAGCAGAGACAACAGCTTGACTTCAATAAACTATGGATTATCAATAGTGCCTCCATAGGGACAGAAGCTTAACACAGGTTATGTGGTTATAAGAGAGACCATTTTAGTGACAGCGCAACTATAGAATGGTCTTCTGTCATCCTTTGATATTAGCTGCTGTTTAGTTATACTCCAATGTTATGTAAGTGGAAATGGAAAGAGATGAAGCCTGATTGGCCATCCGCTGTAACGTACACAAGTCATCAAGTTTAATGTGGTCTTTACAATTTGTATCATCTTTCAACTCTCTGTGTTTGTTATGAACTGGGTCGGGTTACTCCAAATCAGACAAATTTGTGACACAATAGCAACTATGATATGTTTGAACCATTGAAGTGCTTGATAGCAATTGGTAAAAAATTAAACAAAAATGAGGGTAATTAACTTTGGTTTATGCATACTTTATTACTTTAAATATTGTGTTATTGCAAAGTTGGTTTAAACGCTTGTAGGTCAATTACAATGTTAGTATAGACTGATTTGATAATGTAATTGTGATTGCAGAAATATAAACGGCATGTTAGTGCAGCTCAGTTTGTGATATTACAAGTAAGTTTGCGATGAATAAACACAATGGTGTCTTGTCAACACATGACACTTTATGCCGGCCATTGTCTGTATACTGTACACATGATGATTGTGTGGTAGAACATAACCTGCAAGGGACTTGAGTATATTTTTAATGGTTTGGAAACAGAACAGTCTCATCTCAAAGCTAGCAATCTTCATCACCTATCACGTGTAAAGTGAGAAGGGTGTGTGATAAGAAGACAAAGGTGTTTCCACCAAGAGAATGTATTTAAAGTGAAACCTCTGTACAGTGGGCACCCTTGGGACCAGAGGAAAGCGCCCACTGTAAGTTTAGTTTAAACATATTTATTTCAACTGGATCGCCCTATAGTACATCGAGATGTCACTAATCGGGGGTGGGGGGGTGGGGGGGGTGGGGGGGGTGGGGGTTCAAAATGTATATTACAAAACACACAGGATAAAACAAGAACAAAGTTACCCAATTAACAGAGAAGCTGTACACATATTTCAGATTTGTACGCTGCATGTAAGGACATGCTCACTGCAGAGGGTTTTACTGGACATGATGTACCAGTTCTTGATAGGCTAAGCCATGCTGTTTTGTAAAATGCAGCATAATACATCACTAATCATAGATAGGAAAATTATTGTTATGAATCAGCTCTGAGCTGTATTTCCATGGTAAAACATAAACAAAGTTGCCATTTCTTGATGAACGCAGGTAGTCTGTGCAAGACATGTCACTTCAATTCTAGTGACGAGCTTGTAAAAACAATGTTCCTGTTCTCAATATAGCAACTGAAAACTCCTCACAGATTAAGTTCAAAGTGGGTCAGTAGGGCAAATATTTTTTTACAGAAGTAAACATGAAATCAGTTTATGGAAAATCTAAAAATCTCTGCAATTATTGAAATATAAAATGTGTGTGTTCTCTGGAAAGTGTACTTTTTGCTTAGTTTAAGGAACCCTAATAAGCATTTACCAGTCGTAACTGAGATGCTGGGGAACGGAACTAAACATTATTGCACTAAATTTCACAGTTCAGAGACTGGCAACTCATCACATATAAAGATAGATTAGCAAATGGTAATAACTAATTTTGCCCATCCTATCGACAATAGGAACATATCAAGAATAGGTACATTAATCATGTACATGTACCACATTCTATCTAATAAGCACACAGTGCCGGTGTACCAGGATAACTTCCACCCTGGATAACTTTCCCCCTGGGGAAAGTTATCCTTGAATAAGTTCTCCTCCCCAGGGCAAGTTATCCCAGGATAACTTTCCCCACCCCTGGATAACTACCCCCCCCCCCCCAAAGAAAAAAGAATACATACATACTTTATCTGTTTAAACTGATTAATAAACAAATAAAACTGGTTTTGTACTTAAAATATGAAAGTATAGTAACCTGGTAGGAAAAGTTAGTTACATAATATGGCAAAAAAAAACAGACAAAGGGCTGAATTGAGTATGAAAATATACTTTATCAATGAAAATCAAAGGGTTCCTATTTGGCAAAAAATGGGAGTATGAATCCTGAACTTACTAGAATGAATACAATGAGTTTTTACTCTGACTGTATATTGCGTATACCATTAAGACCTTGCAATAGGAAAACAGTCACTGAGGCTTCAAGTTGGCATCTTGGGACAGCAATGTTGAAGTGGGAGACGTCTGTGGTGTTTTGCTGCAGCAGTTTGTCAGAGGCGAACAAGTAACATTACTCTTCAGACGTGCACGACTGGTTGTGTCCGACTCCTGATGTCTCGTTTTACCTCTTACAATATTAGCAAATGGTCTTTTTACGTGGATCTTGCAGAATTTCAGAGAGCGCTGTTTGTTTGAGAGAATAAAGCATTTGTATGCAAAGCCAAGAAAAGCCATTTAGAGCAATTAACCTGGGCTTTCTGAATTACCTGAACAAGTGGATCTGTCACAACTTTGTTTTACATGCATTGTATGGGGCAGGCCATGGTGCTGTATTGTGTGGTCATGTCAGCATACACTGGGGCTGTGTGACAGTACTGTCATCAGGGGGACCATCTATCTTGTCATGACAAGGGACCATTGTCTTGCTGTTGAAACAGTACGCAGGTAATTAAGACAGGGCCACCTCAAAGCGTCTGGCTGTAGACCGTCTCCAAGATGGGAACAAACAGTAGCAGTGTGGGTCCATGCTGACACAATGCCACCAATGTCTTCTTTGTCTCTCCTCCTCACCCAAGAAAACACAAACTGCCACGTGAAAAGAGTCCTTTCTTGTCGGGCATTGTGATGAAGCCATGTTGTCACGCCTGGCAGGGCAGCTATACATTGCTCGGTGTGTGTGTATAAGCAGGCAGGTAGTGTCGCAAGACTGCCTCGTCCACATCATCTGTTTGCAGGATCTTCTGTAAGCACAGATCTGACAAAGGAATTGTGTATCCCATACGGTCTGTCAGCATTCTATGCTGCCTGCTTGACAACACATATCACAGTAGAACTCAGTGTCACAAAGCCCACAAAAAACAGGAAGATATTTGATTTTAGGATTATTGGTCTCATGCTTCATCATTTTCCGTGACTGTACCTGTATTGAATAGAGACCATTTGAGCTTTTCCAGCTCTTATTTGTGGTTTTGTGTCTCTATCTTTGTCTCAATCAAACACCATGGCAAACAATTGTTGTCCTGTCTATTTAGCGTATAATTCTTTACTGTCAATGAGAGAGTACCACTTTTTGTCATTGTTTTTGATGCATTACTTTATAAATGCTGATATTGATTGTTCATTGGCTCACGTGAAAATGTGAATGGAGGGTAAGAATTTCTACAGCAGCTATGTGCTTTGAGAATTAAACCTCTTTTAGGATTCATCTTTCCAGGTGATTGACAAATAGTTGTTGTATTGAATGAAATGTGTGTTACAATTTGTCTGATATTAACCATTCAGTCTGTGGTACCATCTTGTCTAATATAAGGCATACAATATTTGATAAAATCATCTGTGGTATGTTCAGTGTGTGGCACACCTAGCCAAATATGGGCCTTTCAGTGTTTGGTGTTCTTGTTTATTCTGTACCTGTGGCCATATTACCTTGAAAATGGCCCTGGTGCAGACAAGGTAGTCTGCTGTCCCATACTGCCTTGCTACTAGCCCAGCTGTTTCTGATTGGTTGTTGAAAATCTATACTACCTAGTGTCAGAACTTTTTTCCATACCACCTTGTAATTAAACCAAGGTAGTCTTATGTGACTGTCTTCAACAGTGTTAATCAGCATTGTGTTGTCTATGTGAAGTTTAAGTTTGTTTCCTCTGCATACACAAAGACAACATTGTCATTCTTTCTGCACACAAAATCACACATTAACTCAAGACAGGTGTAATTTTGGCACTCTTGTGGAATTTAGGACCACAGCACTTGACAGTGCTCATTTGCGTAAATTTAGATATTTGCGTAACAAAAGTTTCAGAGGGGTTTGTTGTTATGCAAATAAAATGATGCAAATGATCAAGTGCTGCCGTCTGAGGTCCTAAAGGGGTCTATTGAACACTACTTTAAGTGTCCCGACTTGGTCGCTGAGGTTCCCCCCCCCCCCCCAGTTTCGCCTCTCCCGGGACCTTTAGCCGCCCCAAGGTGCCGGGTGGTGCCACCTGGTAGACTCCCTCTGACAAAGGCAGGACACTTTCCTCGCAAGTACCAGCACTACATCACTACTATCGACAGGCTAATGCCCGATCAGGCTCTGTATGGGTATGAAGCCATCTTACAAATGGCTGAGATTTCAGTAGAAGTTGGTATAGTGGTGTAGCACTGGTAGGCATCACTTTGCCAGTCTTCCTACTTCTTAATAAGGTCAGGGGGTACCCCTGCTTCAAATGGGAAGGTGGCACTACCCCTTCAGAAGCTGTGTCCCGAGAATTGGGTGATGTCAAACCCTAACTGCTGAAGTATCTGTTTTACCTTGGCCACAAAAATGGGCTGTGTCAAAATATGTTGCTTTCCCTGGACTTTGTATATAATTAGAGTATCACCGTTAACTGCCCAGCTATGCAGTGGAGCAGAGACTGAGCATAAACAATTACCCTTCAAAAGTCACATGGGCACACCAGTACTCTTTGGGCATTGAATGGTCTTGGGCTACTTGCAGGTGGATGATGCCATTAAAAACCTTCTCCGATTTTGAAAGTAAATTGGATTTGTGGAAGAAACTTGCCGTAAGCAATCAACCTTGTGGCCCAACAGGTTGCACTTTAGGCATCAGACATATCAATGACATGAAAAATGGCTTCTAAGATCTGAGGTGACATCGCTTGTTTCTTCGTCACACTGTTGCAGAGGTCTCTTTTCATACCTAACCAAACTGATTTCAAAAACCAATTGTTTTCAAAGGGATTTGGGAATCCCACCTCCAGATGCAGCACTCTAATGATAATTAAATATTGTTTGACATTGAAGTATTTCAAGGACCTTGCCAGGAAGCCAGCATAATGTGTCAGAACCAAATTGTCCACTGGAACTGGCTTGTGACCACAATAAAAATAAAGAATCTAAGGTATACATCTCTGTGGGTGCGATACACCCCTTTTGTAGAGTTCTGGTATGTTAGTCCTCTGTAGTAAGTGATCTGGTGATTCGTGGCTTTTTCAAGCGCCACCTGGTAGAAGATAAAATTGAAGGCAGCATAAGACAAGTGATATAACAAAGCCTCTGGAGTAAGGGAATGATATGAGTACATGTCCCTATCTACCTTGTCAAATATTTTGCCCATAGTGTAATCTACTTATCCTGTCAGAATGTATATTGAGGCGAGCGGGGACATGGGAGGCAGTGACATGGAAGTTAAACCCAGCTGGCAGCCAGAACAGGTCTCGTAATGCTTGTATGACCACCAGGTTGCTGCATCATCCCTTATTTATAATCCCCATTGCATCCATGCTATCAGTTTATATTTTTACCCTTTTGTTGGCCCACCAGGGGCCCCATCTTTGGCCGCCATTAGGACTGTCATGACCTCTTTATAAGTTATATACTCTACAAAAAAAGTTAAGCACCACCCTCCTTAAGTGTGGGGGGGGGGCTTAACTTTTTTTGTAACGTGGACATGCAATGGTACATGCCTGGGGCCAGTCAGCCTCCCAGTTGAGGTGGCACCAGTTTGTTCCAAAGGTGGCGCCTGGTCCATCATTACATGTGTCCAGAATCATGAATCTTATGGGCAACTTGTCTAGCAACAAAGAGTGACCATTGGACTTGTGTATGAACTTAGTCCACCACATTATGTCTGACTGCACAGAACCATTGAGCGCAATTTTATGGCCAGCTGCCTTTAATGAATTTTGTGCTTCGATAATGCAGTGCAGGAATGTTCTTCCGCCGCGAATGACCTTAGAGGCCCAGCTTAGATACCCTGTGAGTTGTTGCAATGGTCATTTACTAGCCGTGCCTTTAGTGTGGAAAGATGACAGTAATTCTCTTAATCATTACTAACTTATTGTTAATAAAATACAAAAATATACTAAACAGTGATAAGCCTAGATATATATGCTGTGGCCATGCCTATGCTTTGGAAGAGCATCATCAAAATAGGATTTTAAGATAACACAAACGTGAAAAGGCAGTATCTCAGTGGGCCCAGACTAGCCTCATGCTTTACTATGTACATCAGGGGTCAGCCTCTAGGCATAGCCAGCAAGCAACATCCTGCTTCCATCCATAAAATCAACAAATAAGGCATACAGCTGTTTAAATAAAGGTGCTCCTTATTTTTACCAGGTACATCCTACTTACTGGTTCCAGGGACTGCCCCTGTACATATTTTTGAATATATAATACCATGAAAACTCTACCCTGACCGGTTGATGTGATGCCTTTACTGCCAATGGTTAGGTTTTTAAGTCCAACCTCATTGCAAGGCCCTAGAAGTGCATAGATTCATGCACATGAAGCAGTCAGTGTCTTGCTTCAAAAGGAAAGAACATTTAAAAGCAAATATGAGTAGCTCTGTTGTTGAAATATAAAATATAAATTGTGTAATTTCTTTCAAGCACAGAATAAAATAAAACCACCTACACTGGCCATCTGACCCGTCAGACCACTTCCATAGTGGTGCTATAACCATCAGGCATTCACACTCAGGTTACAGAGCCATGCCTCTGGTAGGTCTGACGGGTCCGATGGCTAGCTTTGGTGGTTTTATTGTTGTCTAATATCACCCATTCAATGTGTGGTACAATATTGTCCAATATAAGCCATTCAATCTGTGGTAAAATATTGTCTCGTATGAGTCATTCAATGTGTGATGTAATCTTGTCTAATATAAGCCATTCAAGTTGTAGTATACTGGTCAAATATAAGCCATTCAAGTTGTAGTATACTGGTCAAATATAAGCCATTCAATGTATGGTGCTATCTTGTCTAATATCAGCCATTCAATGTATGGTACAATCTGGTCTACTTTAAGCCATACAATTTCTGGCACAATCTTATCTGCCTAAAGTTTTTTTAATTTTTGGTAAAATAGTGTCAAATATAAGCCATTCAATGTATGGTAGAATCTTGTCTAATATTAGCCTCTCAATGTCTGGTACAATCTGGTCTACTATAAGCCATTCAGTGTCTGGTTCCATCTTACCTACTGCAAGCTATTCAATGTATGGTACAATCTTGTCTAATGTAAGCCATTCAATGTATGGTACAATCTGGTCTTATATAAGCCATTCAATGCATGGTAAAATCTGGTCTGATATAAGCCATTCAATGCATGGTACAACCCTGTATAGTATAAGCCATTCAATGTATGGTACAATCTTGTCTAAAGCCAGTCAATGTATGGTACAATTTAGTCTACCATAAGCCATTCAATGCATGGTACAATTTTGTCTAATATAAGCCATTCAATGTATGGTACAATCTGGTCTACTGTAAGCCATTCAATGTATGGTACAATCTTATCTACTATAAGCCATTCAATGTATGGTACAATCTGGTCTACTGTAAGCCATTCTATGTATGGTACAATCTTATCTACTATAAGCCATTCATTGTATGGTACAACCTTGTCTAAAGCCATTCAGCGTATGGTACAATCTGGTCTACTATGCGCCATTCAGCCCTGTCAGCATTGGACTAAGGCTCTGTCATCAGCTTGTTTTGGCACAAGCTAGGCACTGAGCACCTGGCACATAGCTACTGGCTCATGCCAAGGAAAATAGACTGGCAGTGTAGCAGATATTACTGAAGAGCACTGGTAACATGTACCCATTCTTATGGATGGAAAATGAGATGAAGCAAATAAAATTTAAGGTGACAATTTTAATGATACAGTAAATTCATGAATCTAACAGAGAAAATGAACAAATTCTTTCATTATTTCACAACACACATTCATTAGCTTCCCTGCATACAATAATAGCAATATAACATTTATTTTACTTTCAAACCTATTTCCAGTAGGCTCCTTTTCAGACGTTTTAAAAGTTCAAACTTCTCTTAAAATGCTGTTGAAAATATTTTTCCTAAGTTGGACTTTTCTAATTTTGTATTTTAAAACATCTACTGTATGAAATGTGGTTTTTGTTGGATATTTTTACAAATTTGAGGGATTTTAGCTCTGCAAAATTTTGCAATTGAAGACAGAAAAGAATAACTCAGGTTATTTTATTGATTAATATCCTTTCATATTACAAGTCATGAAAATGAGGTATTGTGATGATTGTCCATGTAGCAGTCTTTAAACTTGTGACGAAAATTTGTTCACCGTCGTGATTTAGTAAAGATGTGATGAATTACTGGAAATAGGAACATGTCGGTAATAGGTGAATTGGTCATAACTGGTTCAGGGGTAAGTCAAATTGTTCTTATCTGAACCTGTACTATACAAATTTAGTAAGTATGGTTTGTTTGACAGGTATTCTTCTTTCATAATGAAGCTCTGCATTTATAAGCAAAACTTCACGTATTTTGCTAATTCATCATTTGCCATGTTCATATTTATTCTTTATTATGTGGGTTGTCTTTGCTGAATATTTAGCTTAGACAAGGAGCCGCTACTCAGAGAGACTTGTACGGGTAAAAGGCTCCGAAACATGTTGAGTAGTTACCCGCTGGAGACCCTTTAATTTATTTGGGCTGATACAGCCTATGTCAAAATTTTACAGAGGAACGTGAGCAGTATGGACAATAGTAATTCCATATTTATATAGGTTAGACAGGTACAGGTTAGCTTATGGAGAGTAAAGAGTTCGGACTGCGGAATAGGATATTGACTACTAGGAAGTGGTTCTGGGCAAAAAGACACAAATACAATAGACATATACAGAACACTGCTGTTACAGGTACACATATACACAACACTACTGTTACAGGTACACATATACAGAACACTACTGTTACAGTTACACATATACAGAATACTAATGTTACAGGTACACAAATATAGAACACTGCTGTTACAGGTACACATATACACAACACTACTGTTACAGGTACACATATACACAAGACTACTGTTACAGGTACACATATACACAACACTACTGTTACAGTTACACATATACAGAATACTACTGTTACAGGTACACATATACAGAACACTACTGTTACAGGTACACATATACACAACACTACTGTTACAGTTACACATACACAGAATACTAATGTTACAGGTACACAAATATAGAACACTGCTGTTACAGGTACACATATACACAACACTACTGTTACAGGTACACATATACACAACACTACTGTTACAGGTACACTATACACAACACTACTGTTACAGTTACACATATACAGAATACTACTGTTACAGGTACACATATACAGATCACTGCTGTTACAGGTACACATACAGAACACTACTGTTACAGTTACACATATACAGAATACTAATGCTACAAGTACACATATACAGATCACTGCTGTTACAGTACACATGTACAGAACACTACTGTTACAGTTACACATAATTATACAGAACACCCAGTGGCAGTGACATACAGCTACTGTGCACAGCTTACATCACTCAACCCTTCAGTGATGTCCCATAGAAATTATCATTTTTAGATGTAATTATGTCTCCCGGTGGAAGCCGGGGGACATATTGGTTTAGTGCCCGTTTCTTCCGCTTGTTGTTGTTGTTGTTGTTGTTGTTGTTCAGGTTCTTCAACACTTGGTTTCCATGCGATAAGTCTTGAAGGACTTGACAGAATTTGATGAAACTTGGTAAGATTATGTATCTAGGAAAGACCTAGGTTTGGATTGTATTTGGGTGACCTTGACCTAATTTTCAAGGTCACAGGGTCACTTATGTGAAATTGGTTTCCGTGCGATAAGTCTTGAAGAACGTGATGGAATTTGATGAAACTTTGTAGGGTTATGTATCTTGGCAAGACCTAGGTTGGGATTGTATTTGGATGACCTTGACCTAATTTTCAAGGTCACAGGGTCACTTATGTGAAATTAGTTTCCATGCGATAAGTCATGAAGAACTTGATGGAATTTGATGAAACATGGCAGGAATATGTATCTAGGCAAGACCTAGGTTGGTATTGTATTTGGGTGACCTTGAGCGAATTCTCAAGGTCACAGGGTCACTTTTCTGAAATTGGTTTCCGTGCGATAAGTCTTGAAGAACGTGATGGAATTTGATGAAACTTTGTAGGATTATGTATCTTGGCAAGACCTAGGTTGGGATTGTATTTGGATGACCTTGAGTGAATTCTCAAGGTCACAGGGTCACTTATGTGAAATTGGTTTCCGTTCGATAAGTCATGAAGAACTTGATGGAGTATGATGAAACTTGGTAGGATTATGTATCTTGGCAAGACCTAGGGTGGAATTGTATTTGGATGACCTTGAGTGAATTCTCAAGGTTACAGGGTCACTTATGTGAAATTGGTTTCCGTGCGATAAGTCATGAAGCACAGGATGGAATTTGATGAAACTTGGTAGGATTATGTATCAAGGTAAGACCAAGGTTGGGATTGTATTTGGGTGACCTTGACCTAATTTTCAAGGTCACAGGGTGATTTATGTGAAATTGGTTTCTCTGCAATAAGTCTTGAAGAACTTGATGAAAATTGCTAGAGTAATGCATCTAGGTGAGAGCTAAAATAGGATTGTAATTTTCAAGCAAACTTGGTCATTTGTAATTTGTTATGACCTGTAGCTTATTCAGAGACGTAAGTGTTCCACCGGGAGACATTTGATTTTCTGTTGGAAAATCAGTCTGTTCTAGTTTTTTTTTATACTAATCATATAAATCAGTCTATGTAAGGTAGAAAGTGGAGATGTTGGAGTTTTTGACAGTGGAGTTAAAAGCCCTTGGATCCAATGACAACTTTCCCAGCTTGTGTTTGGACCAAACTGAGAGGATTACAGTAAGGAGTGTTGTTAACTCACTCCACCCTAATGACGCTTTTTCCCGCTAATATCTTAATGTTCTCTCCTAATTGTATTTTACTAATTTAGGAATAATTTTGAAAATTTTATGAAACTTGCATAAAGATCATTTCAAATTATATGCCCATGGTCAGCAATTTTCCTTGGCACACTCTGGGTGCTATGTGCCTAGAGCGTGCCAAGGAAAGCTGTTGACTTAGTCTTCTGTCAGGGTTGAATGAGTTAAAAAGCCTATTGTGGTCCTAATTTGTACCGGTAGCAACCATGAGGGTAACTGTATCAGAGCCAAGTTATAATAATAGATGCATTAACCCTGTCATATTTTGTGTGCCATCAGCAACGTTTACTTCACGGGGGATGTAAACAGAAGCAAATAAGCAATGTTTAGATTTTTGACAAACCTAAAAGAGCCCAGAGCGGCAAACATTATGGAATAGTGTGGATTGTAGTTACAATTACTTATGCCAGCCTTTGTTGTAATGTGCAATTTCCTACCTGAGACTGCTTTTGTTGGACACTGCCAAATGCATTTTAAGGTATGTTCCCCATTAGTATTAACCATTTCCATACTGGAGACTTGAAAAGACAATGGATGTAGAGGAGACATGTTAATGGCCCAGTAAACACTTTAGATGCCAAAATCTTGGCACGGAATCAATGAATTAAAGACCAGTTAAACGGCTGTCCATTATGTTTATTGAGTGAATTTTCTTGTCAGTAATGATATTTTTTCATGTATAAATACTGCAAATTAACTTGTTATCATGCTGAATCAACCACGGCTGTGGTCAGTGTCTTCTGTTTTTTTTTTAATTGCTGGAGGTCATGCCATGCTGTGTCTACCCAGGTAACAGCTGCAGCATGACTTGCTTTGCAAACACAACAATTGACTTGAGATTGAGTTACAGGACACAGACATTTTTTACAGTCTAAAAATGCATAAAAAAGTTAAATAACAAATATGCTTTGCATTATTGATCAGTGTTTCTGTTAGGAATATTTTCAGAGGTAATTATACTGGGAAATAAATGATAATAATAATATTTTCAGAGGGTCACAGGAAAGGAAATTCTGGGGAAAAGGCTAAATTTTCACCAGTTTTACATGTGAATAAACAAGAATTGTGACCCTTTAGAATTTTCTCCCAGGGTATTTCAGGCTTTGAAAGGGTAATATACCCCAATTTGGGAGTTTACGGAAACACTGATTGATTCTTAGCCTGGTTGGAATGTATGAGATACTTTGCCAGCTTCTGCCATATGTTTTAATGCTGCTTATTTTTACTGTAAAAATACATATATATTCACTTTTTCTTTGGAAAACTTTTTTTTTTTTTTTTTAATTTTTTTTTTTTTTTAAGTTTGAAGAATTGACAGGAAATGAATTTGAGACCAACCAGAGAAAAAATGTAAAATTGAATGTTTGATTTTGTCATGGGTAGGTCTTCACACAACTTTGAAAGTATTTTCAAAGGAGAGTCAAGAGAGGCTTCTGACGGATTCTGTTTGGGAAAAGGGGGAGGGGGAGGCAGTCACTATGTAATGATCCCATTAGATATGACAACATTTTAGTTGATTTCGATGTGCACTTACACAAGCCAACAACCATAAAGGAAAGAAAGCAAAAGCCTGTAAAATGCATTATGGAGGGTGTTTGGATTAACACAATAGCAGTCCATCTTCTGGAAAGGTGACATTTATTTTGACATGAGATATATATATATATATGCTAGGGTCCAATGCAACCATTTAAAAAAAAACCTTTGTAGAATTTGATACTGTGCCAGAGAGGTGACTGGTGACTTCTACTGGTGCCACAGGCCAAGTCTGTGCTAAAATGAAGGACATTTTTCTTTGATTGTGGCTTTGTCCCTGCATGTTACGACCATTGTCACAGGCTTTAATACCATGTTGCTGTTCACTTCAGCTGCAACTGATTGAAGCCCCATTGTTTTTTTTCCAAGCCAATTTGCTGATCTATAATCTTATTGTGTCATCAAAGTGCAAGATACACACAGTGACATGTCTATGTGGCCACTGACCAGCTCTTATCGTTCTGTGACCAATGCTACCTGGCAGTACCTCAGTCCACCTTTCATGTTGTGAAACAAGGCAAGATGTGTGCAGCATTGTCGTGCTCGGCTCATCCAGTCCTGCCGAGTATATTGTGCAGATCACGAAAACAGAACAGAACACAGGTCGGTCATTCATGAATAATTGATAAAGTAATTGCAAAATTACTGGCTGTTCATGACTAGTGAGGCATACAGTCTTTTGTTTGTTTCCCTTGAAAAAACATTTCCTAGGATGGATTGTAGTCAAGGCGAGTATGCATACATGTAATTAAGATGTTCAGATGTGGCATTGGGGCAGCTATCAAAAGTTGCAATTCAAGAAAACACTGTAGGGGCAACCCTGTCTTGGAGGCAGCTGTGCTGAACCTACTTCCACAAATACATGAAAGAGATGCCCACATCAAACAAGTATGATCGAAAGGATCAAACATTCTAGTGTGGTCGGAGGAGAAGCACTTTATTCTGTGTAAGAACTTGGCACTTTATGGTGTCTTGAGTGACTCAGATTAACAGTATTATTCTACTACTTTATGTTTTAATGCAAACCATAGGCTGTTCTTTGTAAATTAAGTAATTTAATTGCACAAAATTTGTTAAAGATTTATGGGGGGAGGCACTTATTGTGATCCAAGTGAGAAATTTTAATGTGAATATTTTGAAATTGGCATGGTTGTAAATTTACTGTTTGCTAAGTACCATATTAGTTATCAAATACCTATAAAGCAAATTGTGCATTTAGAAGCATAGTTTGGTGAAATGGAAGATTGAAAAAAAAGAATGTTCACAGTTCCCCCAAAGTGGTTGAAAATTAAATGTTTAACTTCCACCTGTCAGTACTGCACTGTTCTATACTTTTTGCATGGGCTCTCCATGTTACCCCTGTGAAGGACCTCATTCCTTGTCTCGACAGCCAATTTTTTAATACCTTGATGTACTACTTTGCCTCCATAAGCTCCCTGTATATCGCTATTGTTTCTGATGTGCTCTGATCGAGGGACCTCAAAAGAAAGCGGTGACAAATCTGGAGATGCTTAGGAGACAATGTACTACTTGGTAATCCAGTATAAATAAATACATTTAAACTAATAAATATGTTTAAGTATTCCTGGTGCCTTTGGGGTGGCCATACAATAAGGGAACCTCTGACTGTACAGTTGACAAGGGTGAGGCCTTCTTTGATACCAAAATCCCAGCATGCTTCTGCTCTTATCTTAATAGCCCTCTTGGACAGATTTTACCACAATCCCTGCATGCTTCTACTCTTGTCTTAATAGCCTTCCTGCTCAGATTTTACCACAATCCCAGCATGCTTCTGCTCTTGTCTTAATAGCCAGTCTGTACAGATTTTACCACAATCCCAGCATGCTTCTGCTCTTGTCTTAATAGCCTTCCTGTATAGATTTTACCACAATCCCAGCATGCTTCTGCTCTTGTCTTAATAGCCCAGCTGTACAGATTTTACCACAATCCCAGCATGCTTCTGCTCTTGTCTTAATAGCCTTACTGTACAGATTTTACCACAATCCCAGCATGCTTCTGCTCTTGTCTTAATAGCCCTCCTGTACAGATTTTACCACAATCCCAGCATGCTTCTGCTCTTGTCTTAATAGCCCTCCTGCTCAGATTTTCTTGGAGAGCAATAGCAAAAGAATCTGATCAGGAGTCATTGTGATACAGGAGTGTGTCAAGAAGGCACCCAGCTGACTCTCATCTTCAACGTGAAATGTAAATCCAGTTCAGTCAATATCTGCCTCAATATTAACTGTGTGAAGAGGCAATCTCCTATTGTAATCATATAAATGTTTCTTGAGTGGTAGGATAGGTCGCAATCAGTGATTTTATGAGTATTTGGTCAACACAAATACTTGAGGGCTGGAAGTGTGTATTCCCATTGGATTCAAAATTAAAATAACATTTAATAATTTAGTTACTTTTGCAACTGTGGTTTTAAAATATACATTTCAACTATACACAATGTCAACCATAAGAAATTTGATGTTGCAAATGCAGGGTTTTTGAAGTTATTGCAAATTACAGTGGAAAGTAATGGGAATGTACAGATCTACATGTGCCCCTCCTTCCTGCAGAGCCTTCTACTGAGAACCCACCGTACTAGCTGGTCTTGACCTTAATTGTTATGAAAAAAATAAATCTCTTATAATTACAAAGAAATTAAGGTCACAAATAGAATCTTGAAATTACAATGACATAAAAAAAAATGCTTAAAAAGACAAAGATCCAGGTCCTATTATTATAGTGATAGAGCTTCAGGAACTTGGACAGAATAAACAAAAATCTGATCAGGAAATTTAAAGTCCAGCAAACACAGAAAACTTGTAAAAATGTTTGAGTTAGAAAAACGTATGGCAGAAAGAAAAATGACAGAGGCTGATGTACTGGGGAGAGGTTGAATACATGGCACTTGTACTGAGAACTGAGTCTAACCTTGGTTTTTGTTTTTGACAATCATTTGATAATAATCACTCACCACCAGGACCCAGCCAGGCAACCACATGTATATATGTAATGAATACTGTATACAATACAAAAAGACAAACAAAAATAATGTGAAGACCCTTATTTTCACATTTTAACGTTTTTCCAGGCAGGCTGTGAATTTATGGCTTGAATGTCTTGTCGTCTACTGTACGTATGATATGTAATTGTCGTCAAATGAAGCACAAAGAAAAGCCGTTGCTGATACTGGTCATAGTATTTCTGATATTTGAATTAGTTTTGGTAAAGGACAGCAGTTTACTGAATCACAACATCAGATAATCCACAGTGAGTTTATAACAAATCCTTGCAGCATAATGTATTTTATTGTGGGTGTAACTGTATAAAGTATATGATGCATGACCTGGAATAGCCCTGTGGTCTTGAGTTTTAACAGTAAACAGTGACAGGTCACTTACTTATTTTGTGTCCAGACACACACCAACTTAGGATACTGGTAGATCAGCTGCAGACACAGAATGCTGTTGTTCAGAACCCATTATTCTTTCTCAGCTTATCATTTGTCAGAAATTAATTGTGAAAACTGAAACAGGGAAAATACAAGAGGAAAGTCTGTATTAAAGTTGTTCTTTCACCAAGAACCGTGACTGCTCTGCATGGGCCGAAATTTTCAGATATTTGGTAAGAGATGAAGGAAACATGTAGATGTGAAGCAGATGAACATTGGAGACCTGCACATGGGCAGAACAGAAACTGTATTTGTGGAGTCACTGTGTTCTTTAAACTTTGATATTCATGCACAATTATTGGTGATGCCTGAAGATAGAGTGTCATATGCCCTTTGCTGCAATGGCATTTCTCGTTGCAAACACAGTCTGTTATCAACATCAAAAGAAGGCGTACAAGTGTCCATTTGATAGACTGTACAGAAGTTGTGTAGCGAGAAAAGCTAATCAGTCTGATCATCAAAAATACATAACGGTGCTTGAGATATTCATAGTTGGTTAGCACTGAAACTGTAGTATGAAAGCAAGAGTTTACTCCAAAACTGCCAGGTGTGCACATTTAAACCCTGCAGGAAAAACAGATAATGGATCGGATAGTGAAATAACAGAACTAACCACTTTCATTTTCTGCTATATTACTTCTTTTCTTTTCTGCGGCTTTCAAGAAGACCCAAATTGCTTTTGGAATGATATCCCCACCAGAGGGATGACACTTAAAAACCAGCAGCCCGTGTGATGACAACACCTGCTGAAGGGTGTGGTCCCCCAAGTGTGTCGAAGCCTGATTTCTTTGATCTATCTCCTATTGATTCCAACTGACAACAATATCACTTGAAAGGGAAGTGTTGCAATTCATGCATAGGTGTGCTTAGAGTTTGCCATGAACACGTTACACTATCAAGTCAGTTTGATTCCTGACATATCATTATTCCTGCGGTTCCAGCTCTCTAGCCCCAAATTAAACAATTTCATCTGCTGATTTCTTGTGATATGGCCGGGGAGTGTGTCAGGTGTAGCTTATCCTGGTTGAATCTTGTCAATTTTTAATGCTCTTTTCTGCTCAATGTGTGAGCATGAATTTTGAAATGCTAATGAAAGGGACATTGCAAACTGGGATGATTGTCTTTGATATTCGTATGATATCTGTATCAAACAGAGTGGCTGTAATCTAACTGTAATTTGTCCAGTCTTTAATTGGTATCACATTTGAGTGACACTAAGGTACTAATTAGATGACGGTAATACATGTAGACGAAACCCTAATGGGAGCCCATACTGAAAAGTCAATAAGGAAAAATCAAATTTATTGATAAAGCCATTGCAGGAATTATCTTATCACACCTACTTTTATTGCCTTATTGTTTTTTCCCTGCATCTTTGATCTGGTAATCTATTTTTAATAGGTTTCTTTAACAATGAGCTGTGTGTTTTTTCTTAGTCTTTAAGTCATGCCTGCTATAATATGGATACATCGTCATATAATTTTGATCAGAATGTCAAAATTTGAGGCTGGAATGATACATTTTTTTTCACAATTTGATATGTATCTCAATACAGATTTCATGATGTGATACATGTCATGACACAGTTCACTTGTCTGTTTTACTGGTGATCACAACAATACATACTGTGTCATATGCCTGTAATAAACCCTACCGCATAATATTTCACCTAGTTGGCACCATCATCATGTTAATCTGGATCAGTACAGATCAAATGTACAGAAATGTACATTAAAAGATTTGAGGACATTTCAAAAAACTATTTTGAATTTTTGTGTTATTGTCTAAAAATTTCTGTTACAATAAATTTCACACTACATCTTTCCATATGGATACAATGTATCACAAAGCAACATATCATAATGCATCAATATATTGATAGATCATCCCAGCCCTATCAGCATTTGTAACTCCTGTTAACATTGTAAAATTTATCAATAAATGGTAACTTTTACTTAATTGCAGTTCATCTCCACAGATGACAAATTTTTAGTGACGTGTGACCGTGATGAGAAGATCCGCACAAGCTGCTTTCCTAATTGCTACAACATCCAGACATTTTGTCTTGGACACACAATGTAAGTTGCCGAATTTTAAATTTGGTTTGCATGAACAAACACTGGTTTCCCACTGTCTGCATCTCTTTAATACATTTAGAATGTAATCAGGGAATTCAACCGACCATCAAGGAAACATTCTGCCAGACTTGATCACCAGGGCCTTGCTCCTGAGGTCCAGATTCTAGAACACATTCCCACCCAACCCCAACCCCTGAGCTGAAAAAATACACACAAAAAAAACCAACAACAAATGAAACAGTCAGGTTACTAAGGGACTTTATCTGGATCCACCAATTACACACCATGAAACCATTTGTCTGATTCTGTATTTCCATACATACATAGAGATATACATACACACACACAAATATACATATACATGTACATGTGTATACAATCTTTATTTATACTCCATTTGCACAGACGGTATAAGCTTAGCTGTAAACAACTACTGTTCACTGAGTTGTGATTAAATGAAAAGAGAATATGCTGACGAACAAAAGATAAGATGAAAATCATAGGCTAAAAACTGAGAAAAAAGTGAAGTACAGTGTACATATCAGATAAAGCTGAACATCATATAGGCCAGCATATATACACTCCTGTAATTCCCTTACTTATTAACATCTAAATATCAAGACTGTGCCTGCAGAAATGGCATTTACAGCTAAGGACATTCCAGCCCTTAATTTGGGATTTAAACATTTTCAAATTCAAAGCAGTTTATATATCATTTGGCAGGCTTTTCCAGACTTTTGTTCCTGTGTGACAAAAGGAGTGTAAGCCTCCAGTAGTTGTCTTTTTGTGTGGCTGAAAAAGAGCATGTTTTGCATGAAGAGAGTACCTGTGTGAATTTGACATTAGATAGACTGCAAGTGCATGTTGGACGTAGGCAGCAAAAAGCTTTAAAAACCTCTATGGTAATCTGTGGCAGTTAATATAGTTTCAAAGTACATGTAAGGAGGTTTGCTGTTTTTTAAGAATGAAAACCTAGTATGAATGATAATTGTATACACACCTCAAGGTATGCAGCTGTACTTTTTCCAGTTCTTGTCTATTGCTTGCAGCTCAGAAGTGCCATACTGCTGGGCAGTAATTAATATGGGACAAAACAAACAATTTATAAAGTAGTAGTCTAATATTTTCATCAAGGAAATGTCCAAGGCATTTTAAACAGTTTAGCTGTCAAGTGGTGGATTTGGTGAGTTTGTGTATATGCTCTTTAAAATTGAGTTTGTTGTCCAGTTGAACTGCCAGCAGTCAGACATTTTCTTTGCTATGTACACTAGTCTCATCAAAAACAACTTCAGAGGACATCACTTCATTAGGTGTCATAACCTAAAACTTCGAAGGATTTGCCTCCATCTGGTTAGAAGAGCACAATGTGTTAATATTATCCCTGTTTTTGGAGATCTTTGTGATGAATTTGTTTTCAGTTTTGGCCTGTACCATAAATGTATTACCATGGCACAGTTGAATGAAAAAAAACTTTCACAAAACTTGAAATATCATTCATAAAAACATTAAAAAGTATGGGTCCAAGAATAGACCCCTGAGGGACCCCTTTCAGGATCATACACCGTGAGCTGGTGGCCTCTCCTACTTTTACTCATTGTTTACAGTTACACAAATAGTCTGTTAAAAGATGTATAACCCCTGAGGAGACCCCTTAGGCATGGAGTTGAGCTGAGATTGAAAAGTGTGGTCAACAGTCAAAAGCCTTTGATAGATCAATTAATAGGACACTGGCCTTGTTGCAACTGTCAAGAGCATCCTTCCAGGTATGACATCAGTGTAAAAGAACATGTTGGTAACTGTAGCCTGCCGAAAAGGTTGAAAGGCAATCATTATAAATGTGAGGAAGGAGACCACATGTATGTCATTTCAGACTCTGTTAGTCTCTCCAAAATCTGGTCAAAATACTAACAGGGTGATTATTTCTCCTGTCAAGGACATGTGTCTCTTTGTGAATGGGGGTAAGCTCAGCAAATTCTATTCCCCTTGGAAAAAGGCCAGGACCCACACATTTATTGCACCATGAACAAAATTGAGAAGCTAGCCAGTCACTTGCAGATTTTAAAGCTTCAGCTGGTACCTGATCTACTCCTGTTGCCCCTCTAGGGTTCAAATATTGGATGGTCCCTTGCATGATTTCTGGATTTACACACTTAACAGTAAATGTATGTGATTCTCTATAATGTCTCTCAATAGCAGGGACACTTGTGTGGTTTTTGTGATAATTTTATGCTTCAAACCTCTTTCGTGTGTTTTCTCTACATGACATTCTGATATTTTATGCTTCAAACCTCTTTCGTGTGTTTTCTCTACATGACATTCTCTCGGAGAGAGAAGATATGGACATATCTTACCATGAAATGGCAGCAGAACCCATTACTTCATGAAATTTCAGGAAAGTTTTAAGCTCAGCTGACTTGTCAGTCAGCTGAGCTTATCTTATGGTCCTCCGTCTGGGGTCCGTTCAGCGTCCATCGGTCGTGCGTCAACAATTCACATTTTCGACTTCTTCTCCGAAACTGTCAGCCAGATCCACTTCAAACATGGTGGGGATGTGCCTTGCGTGGGTGTCTACCAATTTTGTTCAAATGGTCAAGGTCCAGTGATTTTTAGCTCTGCTGACTTGTCAGTCAGCAGAGGTTATAGAACCTGTTTGTGTCCGTTGTCCGTCTGTCCCTCCGTCCGTCCGTCCGTCCGTCAGTCCGTTTGTCGTTAGACTTTTTATATTTTTGACTTCTTCTCAAAAACCGCTACATAGAATGTTTTGATTTTGCACATGAATGATCCCCAGGTGGACCTCTACCAAGTTGCGAAGGAGATGATAATGCAATAATTTTTCTATTTTTTATGAATTTTTTAATTTATTTTTTGAAAAAAAGAAAATTTCTTCATCTTAAGAACTACGAAGCCAATTTCTTTGATATTGCACATAGGGTCATCTGGGGTGAACCAGTTCTTATTTTGGCCACCAGGTGGCGCTGTGATTTTTTCCCTATTTTTTTATGAATTATTGCCTGTTAAGGCTATTTTCGACTTCTTCTCCAGAACGGCTGAACAGAATTGCTTAAAATTTTATCAAAATATAGTTGGACATTAGACAATGAAAGTTTGCGAAAATAATATGGATATGTTAATTTTAGGCAAAGTTATGGGATATTAAACTTCGCAACTGTAAGAAAGTGCTGCAGCTGTATATATATATATATATATATATATATATATATATATATATATATATATAATATATATATATACACATATGGCCATACAGTGCATATATTGCACTATTGTATTTACCCTTTTGACTTCTTCTCAAAAACCGCTGTATGGAATGTTTTAATTTTGCACATAGATGTTGCCCAGGTGAACCTCTACCAAGTTTGCAAAGGAGATGATGATGCAATAATTTTTCTATTTTTAATGAATTTTTTTATTTACTTTTTGAAAAAAAATAAATTTTTTTCATCTCAAGAACTACCTGGCCAATTGCTTTGATATTGCACAGAGGGTCACCTGGGGTCAACTAGTTCTCATTTTGGCCACCAGGTGGCGCTGCGATTTTTTTCCTATTTTTGGCTCAGCTGATTTGTCAGTCAGCTGAGCTTACTTATGGTCCTCCGTCCGCCGTCCGTCGTCCGTCTGTCCGTCGTCCGTCAACAATTTACATTTTCGACTTCTTCTCCGATATCGTCAGCTAGATCCACTTCAAACTTGGTGGGGATGTGCCTTGGGTAGGTGTCTACCAAGTTTGTTCAAATGGTCAAGGTACATTGATTTTTGGATTTTTAATGAATTTTTTTGTTCTTTTTTGGGCAAATCTTAAAAAATCTTCTTCTCTGAAACCGCTCACCCAATTACTTTGATATCACACAGAACCACTCCCTGGGACACCTAGTTCTTAATTTGTTCACCAGGTGGCGCTGCAATTTTTTTCATTTTTTAATGAATTTTTGTGTGTTATAGCTATTTTCGACTTCTTCTCCAGAACCGTCACTCAGATTAAGCTGAAACATGGTGGATATGTTCCTTGTAGAAGGGCCAAACAAAGTTGTTCACTATGTGAGAATGCTGCAGATTCCTGATTTTTAAGGATTTTTTCAATTCGGGTACTTATCAGTCAATGCAGCTTTCCTATTGATTACTATGGAAGTCAATGAGCATTCTAATGCTGATTCACATTTTCATCTTCTTTTTCAAAACTGTCATCCAGATTAACTTCAAACTTGGTGGGGATGTACCTTGGGTAGGTGTCTACCAGGTTGTTCAAATGGTCATGCTCCAGTGATTTTTGGATTTTTAATGAATTTTTTTGTTCTTTTTTTTGGACAAATCTTAAAAAATCTTTTTCTCCAAAACTGCTTACTCAATCACTCTGATATCACACGGGAAGACACCTAGGGACTCCGTGTTCCTAATTTGTTGACCAGGTGGCGCTGCAATTTTTTACTAATTTTTTATAAACTTTTGTGTGTTCTAGCTATTTTCGACTTCTCCAGAACCGTTACTCAGATTAAGCTGAAACGTGGTGGATATGTTCCTTGTAGAAGGGTCAAACAAAGTTGTTCACTATGTGGGAATGCTGCAGATTCCTGATTTTTAACGATTTTTTCAATTCTGGTACTTATCGGTTAATGCAGCTTTCCTATTGATTACTATGGAAGTCAATGAGTATTCTAATGCTAATTCACATTTGCGACTTCTTCTCCAAAACTGTCATCCAGATTAACTTCAAACTTGGTGGGGATGTACCTTGGGTGGGTGTCTACCAAGTTTGTTCAAATGGTCATGTTCCAATGAATTTTGTTTTTTTTTATGATTTTTTTTTCAAAAATCTTTACAAAAGTTTTAATAGGAAAGTTTTAACATGGGAATTTCTTGTAATGGTTATAACTTAAATAATTTTGGCCAGATTTACTTCAAACTTGGTAGGGATGTGCCTTGGGTGGATCTCTACCAAGTTTGTTCAAATGGTCAGGCTCTATTGATTTTTGGAATTTTTATGAATTTTTTTCGTTTTTGGGGGCAAACCTTAAAAACTCTTCACCTCTGAAACTGCTCACCCAGTTGTTTTGATATCGTTCATAGACACTCCCAGGGACACGTAGTTCCCAATTTGTTCACCAGGTGGCACTGCAATTTTTTCTATTTTTATTTTTTTTTTTTTGAATTTTTTATGTGGTTTTGCTATTTTTCACTTGTTCTCAGAACTGTCACTCAGATTAAAGTGAAATGTGATGGATATGTTCTTGTGGAAGGGTCACACAAAGTTGTTTACTAGGTGGCACTGCTTTAGATTCCTGATTTTTAAGTATTTTCAACCCTTGGGTACTTATCGATCAGTGCGGCTTTCCTATTGATTACTATGTAAGTCAATGGGTATTCTAGTGCTAATTCACAGGACAACTGACACAAAATTTACTGTTTACTTGATAACTTGAGATCTGTTTTGAGTAAGTACTGTGATGCTGCACATGTTAATGTTTTTGTATGAAGGGCATGCTCAGACAGTACATGAATGACTTTGACCTCATTTCTGGGGTCACAGTGCAACATACATGAATTATGCTCTTCATTATAACTTGAGAACTACTTAAACCTTGCTGCTGCACATGTTAGTGTTCTTTTATAATGGTCAGACTTACTCAGAACATGGGTGACCTTGATCCTTTCCCAAGTTCATAGATCTGCAAGTGTGATGAATGTCAAGATCAGCTGAGCATGGGCTGTTCACACAGCCCTCTTGTTTTATGAATTTTGGTGTGTTAAGGCTATTTTCGACTTCTCCAGAACAGCATGATAGAATTGCTTAAAATTTTATCAAAATATAGTTGGACATTAGACAATGAAAGTTTGTGAAAATAATGTGGATATGTTAATTTTTGACAAAGTTATGCGATATCAGACTTTGTGACTGTAAGTGAGTGCTGCCACTGTACACCGGCAGCCATTGAAACAGCAAGGTATGTCAATTGATAATACATGTACTACCATCAGCAGAGCTTATAGAATCCGATTGCGTCGGTCGTCCATCTGTCCGTCCATCCGTCCTTCCGCAAAATATATTTTAAGGACAAACTTTGCTACCGCTCTACATACATTTATATAGCTGTACAAATCTAGACTGCAGTCCATGTGTTCCAATACTGTAAAAGCAGATCCCAGTCAGCAGAGCACAGGATCATCATGATCCTCTTGTTGGATTTTTAATGAATTTTTTTTGTTCTTTTTGGGGCAAATCTTAAAAAACCTCCTTTCTGACACCGCTCACCCAATTGCTTTGATATCACACAGGAGCACTCCCTGAGACTCCTAGTTCTTAATTTGTTCACCAGGTGGCACTGCAATTTTTTTCTAATTTTTTTATGAATTTTTGTGTGTTATAGCTATTTTTGACTTCTCCAGAACCGTCAGTCAGATTAAGCTGAAACATGGTGGATATGTTCCTTATGAAAGGGTCAAACAAAGTTGTTCACCAGGTGGGAATGCTGTGGATTCCTGATTTTTAAGTTTTTTTTTTTTTTTCAATTTGGGTATTTATCGGTCAATGCAGCTTTCCTATTGATTACTATGGAAATCAATGAGCATTCTAATGCTAGTTCACATTTGCGACTTCTTCTCCAAAACCGTCATCCAGATTAACTTCAAACTTGGTGGCATTGTACCTCGGGTGGGTTTCTACCAGGTTTGATCAAATGGTCATGCTCCAGTGATTTTTGGATTTTTAATGAATTTTTGTTGGGTTTTTTTGGACAAATCTTTAAAAAATCTTCTCCCAAACCGCTTACCCAATTGCTTTGATATCACACAGGAAGACACCTAGGGACTCTTTGTTCTTAATTTGTTCACCAGGTGGCCCTGCAATTTTTTTCTATTTTTTTTTTTTGTATTATAAAAATTTTACAGAGGAACGTGTGCAATATGGAGAATAGTACTTCTATGTATATAAGTAAGACAAGGACAGGTTAGCTTATGGAGAGTAAAGAGTTCGGACTGCGGAATACGGTAATGACTACTAGGAAGTGGTATTGGACAAAAGGACACAAATACAATAGCTATTCTCAACTTCTTCTCCAGAACCGTTACTCAGATTAAGCTTCAACATGGTGGATATGTTCCTTGTGTAAAGGGTCAAACAATGTGGTTCACTATGTGGGAATGCTGCAGATTCCTGACGTTTAACAATTTTTTCAATTCGGCTCATTTTCGGTAAATGCACCTTCCCTATTGATTACCATGTAAGTCAATGGGCATTCTAATGCTAATTTACTTTTTCGACTTCTTCTCCAAAACCGTCATCCAGATTTACCTCAAACTTGGTCGGGATGTACCTGGGTGGGTGTCTACCAGGTTTGTTCCAATGGTCATGTTCCAATGAATTTTGGATTTTTTTTTTTTTTCAAAACTCTTTACAAAAGTTTTAATAGGAAAGTTTAACATGGGAATTTCTTGTAATGGTTATAACTTAAATAATTTTGGCCAGATTTACTTCAAACTTGGTGGGGCTGTGCCTTGGGTGGATCTCTACCAAGTTTGTTCAAATGGTCACGCTCTATTGATTTTTGGAATTTTTATGACTTTTTTTGTTCTTTTTGGGGGCAAACCTTAAAAACTCTTCTTCTCTGAAACCGCTCCCCCAATTGCTTTGATATTGTACATGGACACTCCCAGGGACACCTAGTTCCCAATTTGTTCACCAGGTGGTGCTGCAATTCTTTTCTAAATTTTTTTATGAATTTTTTTGTATGGTTTTGCTATTTTTTACTTGTTGTCAGAACCATCACTCGGATTAAGCTTAAATTGTGATGGATATGTTCTTGTGGAAGGGTCAAACAAAGTTGTTTACTAGGTGGCACTGCTTTCGATTCCTGATTTGTAAGGATTTTCAATTTGGGTACTTATCGGTCAATGCAGCGTTCCTATAGATTACTATGTAAGTCAATGGGCATTCTAATGCTAATTCACAGGACAACTGACACAAAATTTACTGTTTACTTTATAGCTTGAGATCTGTTTTGAGTTAGTACCATGATGCTGCACATGTTAATGTGTCTGTATGAAGGGCATGCTTAGACAGTACATGAATGACCTTGAACTTGTTTCTGGGGTCACAGTGCAACATACATGAATTATGCTCTTCATTATAACTTGAGAACTACTTAAACCTTGATGTTGCACATGTTAGTGTTCTTTTATAAAGGTCAGACTTACTCAGAACATGGGTGACCTTGATCCTTTCCCAAGTTGATAGAGCTGCAATTGTGATGAATGTCAAGATCAGCTGAGCATGGGCTGTTCACACAGCCCTCTTGTTTATATGCTATTGTGGATATAATTGATATTCCAATCATCCATGCACCTGGCATGGACCAATGTGTGATGGATGAGAGCATATAGTCCATAACCTTTCTCCAGAAGCCAACATGTGAACCACTACACATGTTGTGGGAAAACATCATTGGTCAGTCTTGTCAAGGACCAGCCACAGTACTGCAGTTTGTCATGTGGGACCTTAATTAAAGCCCTGGATGTGACCATATGTTTTTGAGAATGTTGCTTACGGTAATGTGATTAATTTCAGGCTTCCATTGTTCATTTCCTGATGAACCAAGTCAGAGGCAACACACATTATTGAACTTTTACTTCTGCAAAGCATGGAAAAATTTTCGGTTTTGGCCCCTAAGCCATGAGGTATATGCCTGATTTTAACAGAGAATGTAATTTAAATAGTATATTTCTGCTTACTGCGTGCAATATTGAGAGCTTCTGAGAGTTGTGTAAACAGCTGTAAGTGAATTAACAGTAGAAAAAATAGATTAGTTGACATTGTTCCGTGCACCTAAAAAAATCAGAGTCACTTGAAAAAATAACACAATATATATTAATACTGTAATAGGTTTGACTATAAAATAAAAATAAGTTAAGTTGCAGAAAATATGTATGAATGCTGCATTATATCTGTTATTGTAACTGCAAAATCAGATTAAGGAAATGTTTTGATATGGTGAACCAATAGTTTCATAGTTTCATTAAAGATTTAACAATTGAAGGCCCCATGTCACCACAATGACCAGCTGCCTGGCAATGTTAACCCATTCCTGGTCAGAGTACAACTAAGTCAATAGCTTTCCTTGGCACAGATTGGGTATATTGACTGAGCCCATGCCAAGGAAAGCTATTGACCCAGCTAGGGCACATCATCTTGAAGGGTCTTGCATACAAATCTCAGCAAAAATGTTTTCTAGTACGGAGAAATGTAAGTTAAAACATTAAGGCAGATGACGATTTACATCTTTTGAGTGATTTGAGCAGAAAAGGGTTAATATACAATTATGTTTTGTGCTTGCTGTATATACATGCTTTTATACCTAGGAGAGTGGTGTCTTCAGTACAAAGTAACCTAACCTTGAGAAAAGGTAAAATATAAAAGAAAATTGAATTGCTTTTCATTTTCAGGTTCGTCAGTTGCTTGGGTCATCTAGAAGAAGATATCATTGTGTCCGGGTCTGGGGTAAGCTTTGGATGTCTCCATTTTATTTCACACACACAAAAAAAGAATATTCATAGTATTCACAAAAAAAAAAGGAGATGATAAAGAACAGCTAAATAACTGCATCTCTAATCCTGTATTGTTAACAATCACGAGTGTATGCCAAGCAGGGAGAATTTGATAACAAAAAGAGATGTGGCAATGTAAAAACAAGGTTGATGTATTCAATAGTGTGAAAGTTTTGTTACCGTAATTATTTCCTGGACATTCATTGACAAAAGAAGCAAGACAAGTCATGCAGGCCAATACCAAAAGTACCAAATGAGAACAAACCACTCATGACATACTAGCAGGCCCAAGGTGAGACTGAATTTGAAAACTGTGAACCTTTGGTGGGACTCTGTCATATTTCATCAATTTTACTATGTTATAGAGTTCAATATGAGAACACACCATTGATGACATCATAATTAACACATGTAAGGTAATACTTAATTCAAAAATTATGATCCTTTGGTAATTCAAAAATTATGATCCTTTGGTAATTCAAAAATTATGATCCTTTGGTAATTCAAAAATTATGATCCTTTGGTGGGGTTCTCTTGTATTCTATGTATTTTGCCTGTTGCTTCTATGAACCATGAATGAATTTGCCTGTAAAACTCAAATTTTTTAAGCTTGACGATGAATAAATGTTTATAGAACTAAAGTCACTGATGCTACAGAACCAGCACCCAAATCTGAGTCAAACCTATCTCCAGTCATCTTTTAGCTGACAGTTTACACGGCAAAAAAAAGGTTGATTGAGTACCGTGCTGAGTAATGAGACAGTGTATTGATGTTGTCTATCATGGCCACTTGCACGTCTCTCAGTCTACAAAGTGTACACATGTTTATTTGCACGTTTAGTCATTTTATGACACTTTGCATGCCATGTTTTTCACTGAAGCATCAGGTCAAATTTTAAGGACATAAATCTTTGAGTATGGTGCTGTTCTATATGTGTGAATGTCCAGTTTTGTATCAAGAATAATAAACAGAAAACTACAGGAGCAATTTAGACATGAAGTTGCCAGAAAAGCAGCTGGTGTACTTGTATATTTCTCAGAGTCAAAGGTCCTTATCTCATCCATATCATCAATACACATTTAGTAGAAATCTGTTTGCCTAGCACTGGACATGTATTCTCCATGTCCATTCCTGGCACTGCCTATTGGGAAAATATAAATACAGAAACATAGAACAATTTCGTTTTTTTTTTTTTTTTCCTTTTTGTATTTATTCCTACTCTTAAGGTTTATTTGTACACAATGAACACATAAGTATTGAGAAAAGGGTATATCAGTCAGAAAGATGACAGGTGTTCAGCAGGTAACTATCAGAACTTGTTACCTACATATATATATATATATATATATATATATATATATATATATATATATATATATATATATATATATATATATACATACATACATATAGCTCTTAGCTGTATTTATTCCTACTCTTAAGGTTTATTTGTACACAATGAACACATAAGTATTGAGAAAAAGGTATATCAGTCAGAAAGATGACAGGTGTTCAGCAGGTAACTATCAGAACTTGTTACCTACACACACACACACACACACACACACACACACACATATATATATAGCTCTTAGCTTTGTATCTAAGAGCTGTTTCCAGATGTCTGTATGTATAGCTCTTCGCTCTTTGTACCTAGGAGCTGTTTCCCATATGTCTATGTATAGCTCTTAGCTTTGTACACAAGAGCTGTTTCCCAGATGTCTGTATGTATAGCTCTTAGCTCTTTGTACCTAAGAGCTATTTCCCAGATGTCTGTATGTATAGATCTTAGCTTTGTACCCAAGAGCGGTTTCCCAGATGTCTATATGTATAGCTCTTAGCTTTCTACCAAAGAGCTGTGTGTAGGTATTTGGCTCCAAGGTATTTTTGATCACCTTGTAGCTGCAATTTATACTACAGCCTTTTTGTGGGAGATCCTCAGTGTTCTAATGCTCAGATTAATTTCAAAATTATACTTTCTAAAATTTATTGCATGAGTGGTCAAGAATGCTTGCCTGCAAAAATGCAATTTTTCAATCTAAAATCAGACTTTTTGTCTAAAAAAATGAGCAAATGACAAAAATGTAAAATTTTCTGTGATTCTACATCACTCACTCTATGCTTATTAATTTCATCATGTTTTTAAGGTATCATGTCAATGAGTGGCAAAGTTGTTGCTGATTTTCAGCAATTTGGCACTTTTATATATTTTTAAGCATAAAAAATCTCTTTGCACTGTCAAATTGCTCATACTCATTGAAAGGTACCAACAAACCTCTGACTATGTTTGAAACTATGTTTTATGAAGATCTGCATCAGATACAGTTTTCATGGTCCTCAGTTTTTCCAGCACACATGTTTTGGTACTACGCAAAGTAAAGTGTGTTTAGTAAATTGACCAATTCGTCCTTATTTATGTTGGTGAAAACAGACAGTAGAAATAGATCCTGAATGTAACCACAGTGTCTCCTTGAAATATCTAGATTGAGTCCTACATTTTGTGAAAAACATAGGCCTATTGTCAGTTATCTGTGCCTAATTCAATTTTCATTTTTGACGTTTGAATAAGAATTTTGTGTATATTTTTTGTGAGAATGTCATCTAACAGAGTGAATATAATATTCCTATATTATTTCAGGACAGCACACTTAGACTGTGGAACTACAGGACAGGAAAACAGCTTTGTCAGGTCAACTGCAGGCACCATATGTCTGCAGAGAAGTCCACAGATATACAGTCTGGTGATGAGGCAGGGAACCAGCATCTTGACGTACGCTGCCTGGCTTGTAATCAAAAACAGCATATTATTGCTGTAGCATTTGACAAGTGAGTTTGCTACCATGTTGGGAAATATCTGAGCTAATCTTCAATGAATTGGTCAGTTCAAGAATCTGGATGTTGTGAATTTGTTAAATGAAAGTCCAGGAAAGGTGAATTTCACTTTTATTTTTAAATGCCTTTTATGGAGTCCTAGTTTTCTGTTATAATGTCATTCATGTACATGTATCTGCTATTGTGTAATGGAAGTAAAGAAATGTTTCAAAAGAACATAGAGCAACTTGGTTTATCTGCAGAGAAGCTGTCACAGGGGGAGTATATTGGCAGCCAAAATATAACACAGAGACTTGAATACTTTGTCTTGCAACAACTGCACCACACTGTAGTGTATGCCTTTCATAAAAAAAATATATAACATGAAGTGTGCAAAAAGCAGGAATATTTGCAAGTTGTAACTTGAAACTGGCTAGGACTATAACAGTGAGAGGCACCGCCAGTTGCTGAAGTATGAATTAATCAGCCACAAAAATCTATAGCCCTGAGGCTGACCTGGTTAAATACAACTGCGGAGTTTTTTAATGGGCTAATTCATCTAACAGAAGATCAATTTAAACAAAGTCACTGGATAATGAGAATTGATATAAAGTGGAACAAGCTGACACATGGCAGATTATTGTTTATCCTTTAAATAAGTGGATCATAGGAGCAAAGGGGAAGTGAAGAATTTGGTACAATCGTGTGCAATGACCAAGGCACAGGTCTTGGTATGGAAGCAAAGTAATTAGTACATGTATATCAGACAAAATGATAATTTTGACTGAGTGTATGAACTTTGACCCGTTTTTTTTTTTTTTTTTTTTTTTTTGGTTTTTTAATGTTTTACTTTGTGTATTGTTTGGGGGGATGGGTGAGAAGTCAGATGTGGTTACTAAAGAAATAAAGTATAACCATCATTCTGCCTGATTAAAGAAGTATGTAGCCATGGTCATGTTGAGTGGGCTCAGGGGACCAACTTCTACCATCATTGATTGCACACAACTGAAACATCATAAAGGACCTTGACATGCAATGCATTGGTACCTTGAACAATTTGAAACTTGATTGTTAAAATAACATTGTATGTTTTGCAATGCTAGCATCAAGTGAAAATGGCATAGTGATGTTCTGTAAGGTCAGTGTCAAGTGAGAATGGCATAGCAATGTTCTGTGAGGTCAGTGTCAAGTGAGAATGGCATTACAATTCTCTGTAAGCTCAGTGTCAAGTGAGAGTGACATTGCAATGCTCTGTAAGGTCAGTGTCAAGTAAGAATGGCATTCCAATTCTCTGTAAGGTCAGTGTCAAGTGAGAATGGCATAGCAATGTTCTGTAATGTCAATGTCAAGTGAGAATGGCATAGCAATGTTCTGTAAGGTCAGTGTCAGGTGAGAATGGCATAGCAATGTTCTGTAAGGTCAGTGTCAAGTGAGAATGGCATAGCAATGTTCTGTAAGGTCAGTGTCAGGTGAGAATGGCATTGCAATGTTCTGTAAGGTCAGTGTCAAGTGAGAATGGCACAGCAATGTTCTGTGAGGTCAGTGTCAAGTGAGAATGGCATTGCAATGCTCTGTAAGGTCAGTGTCAGGTGAGAATAGTATAGCGATATCCTTTAAGGTCAGTGTCAAGTTAGAATACCATTGCAATGTTCTAGAAGTGAAGATAGCATAGAAATATTCTATAAGAATAATGTCAGGTTAGCAGCATTGCCAAACTTGAGAAAAAAAAGTAAAGTTGATTTTTTGAGGGATAAATTTAGAAAAAAAAATGGGTAAAATGATGCATTTTCCTGAAGTCTGAGTACATGTACTCACCCCATTTTCTTTGGGTCGGGGAGGACATTTTTTTTTTTTGTCAAGTGCACAGATTTACATAGGGGTGTTTAAAAGTAATGAGAAATGGGTTTTCTTGGATTTTTTTAATGTAGTAGATAGATGGGATCAAAATATGTAGATCTCCTACTAAAGTAAGAAACTTGGTAACACTGGGTGGGAATAGAATAGCAATATTGTATTGGGTCAGTGTCAGTTATGAATGGCATGACAAGGTTGTATCAGGTTAATGTCAAGTGAGAATAACATAGAATTACTGGACAGATCATTGTCTGCTGAACATTAAATGATACCACTAAAAGACAAAGGTCTTAGAAGAACATAACATAGGATTGTGATGTAAGTTCAGCAGGTGAGGAAAAAAAACAGAACATAACAATGCTAAACAGGCAATGTGAAGTCAGAACAGCCCAGCATTGCTATATAAGACCTGTGTAACGTCAGAAATCCATCCAGTTTCACAAGACTGCTCTCAATGGACAAAAATACAGCACAGATGTACACAAGTTATGTCAGGTAAGGGTAACATAGAACTGCAGTGGAGGACCAGTGTGAGGGAAAACTCATAATTGTCCGTGAGACCAATGAGGAATGGAAAAAAGCATAGCACTGCAAAATAAAACCAATGTGAGGTGAGGCTAGCAAAACAGTGTTGTGTAAAACCAGTGTGAGGTGAGGATAGCAAAAGCAATGTTGTATGAAATCAAAGTGAGGTGACGACAGTGCTGTATAAAACCAGTGTGAGGTGAGATTAGCAAAATGGTGTTGTCTAAAACCGATATAAACATAGCATAACACTGCTGTGTAAATCCAGTGTAAGCTGGGAAATGTGTAGCTTTGGTATATGAGATCAAGTGGAAGGTTAGGATTAGTGTAGCACTGCTATATGAGATCAGGTGTAATTTGAGAATAGTGTAGCACTGCTATATGAGACCAAGTGTATGTGGGAATAGTGTGTCAGGGCTATATGAGATCAGGTGTAAGGTGGGAATAGTATGGCAGTGCTATATGAGATCAGGTGTAAGATGGGAATAGTGTGGCAGTGCTATATGAGATCAGGTGTAAGGTGGGAATAGTGTGGCAGTGCTATATGAGATCAGGTGTAAGGTTGGAATATAGTGTAGCACTGCTGTATGAGATCAGTGTCATTATTGTTCATATGTAATCACTCAAAAGTTAGAATGGACTTGTATAATGTGGTATAAGAACCTTGTCTTGGGAGCCAAGGAAAATAACGTATACAGCTGGATTTCAGTTAACTTATTTAAACAAACAGCTAAGTGTTTTATTTACAGCAGCTGGGAGCAGAATGCCCTGATCAGGTACTGCATTTAGAAAAGACAGTTGACTGTCTTTCAAAACTTTTGACTGATTGAGTATGAGACAACCACAAACAGAGTGACTTGTAGTGTTGTCTGTATCGTCTGTCAAATATCTAGGATAAAACAGTTAAAGTCATTTACGTTTTCTCCTTAAAGTCGACACCAAGAAATCTTTTGACTAAAGCCCCCTCATATAGCAAGTATGCTGGGAGCACAAGTCTTGAATTAAAATAATACGTTATTAACTATAAATATGAGTCCCATATTGACGGCTTTGTATCGAAGTGAAAGCTTAACCACCAGTTGTTTCTTCACCACAAGTGCTCCTCGTGGATCAGCTTACATGTAAAATACGTGAAGATGTGCCGTTTGCGCTGCTTTGGAGAAAGCCTGCTCAGACCAGGCACAATGCGGCAGTTGGCAGCTTGGGACAGGCAGGCATTAGCAGGTAGAAAAAGGAACACTATTGATTGAGTTTGTACCATATGCTAGGCTCATTGAAAACAGATACTAACTGTTACAGGTCTGTAGCTGTACTTGTGAATAAACTTAAAAGCATATTTGGTAATGTCTTAACACTGTGGCAAAGGATGTGGTTTCATCAGCAGTAAGCCTAGCAACATGCAGTCTGTCTACACCGGGCAGCTGCAATTTCTATCACCCACAACCAAATGTCAGCAGAAAGTAAAGTTTGATGTTTTCCCACCTTCTGCTGCTTGTTCCAAGTGGACAGGAGGATCAGAAAGGCATATTAGATGATGTTTTTTATTGATTCTGTACGTCTTGAAGCCTCTTGTCTTTCCCACAACATTTGCTTTTACCATATGTTTGATAAAGGCACTTTCATTTAATGGCTGTAGTCTCCTACTTTGTCATCAGTGTATGGGTCACACATCTTTTGCCAAGCATGTCTTCTTTGTCTTCTTTTTATGTGCCTTTTTTTTTTTTTACATTTCACCTTTGTCTAAGCTGTTTCTTGCTTTGGAGGATATGCCCTGCATGCATGGGCAGATTTTCACACTTTATGTACATTGCATGAGGGAAACAACTATGATGTTTAAAAATCAGTTTTAAGACAGAATTCATTTCTTGACAAAAAATATCATGTCTGTGTATCCCAGCCATAACATGAAATGCAAAATTTGCCTTGTAAAACATTAAATATTTTGCCTATTAGACTCTAATGATCATGTAACTATTGTTTATATTAGCTTTGTTCACATGTGTGTGTAACTTGTCAGTCCTGTCCAACCATTGAAGTCAACAGTGATCTATCATTTCGAATATCATTCTCGGTTAAGTAAATCCCAAGAGGAGACCTACTTGTAAAAGATCAAACATTTCCAAACCAACAGTTTTTGAACACCCAAACTGTGCTTTGGGTAAACCAAGGAGACTACACTTAGGTAAACTATTGATGACATCTGGGGGTAATTGTGTGAACCCTGTACCATTACATGTGTGTTCAGAAAATGCCTTTGACTGTTTCACCCTTAAACTGGCCAAAACCAGCCAGTGGTCAAATGTCATCTGCTACAATATTTTTTACTAAGCTCAGCAGTAATGAAAACAAAACAAGTTGAATGAGGACTGTGGGTGAAACCTATCAAGATAACATGCCCCAGGTCGACAGCTTTCATTGGCTTACTTTTACTGCTTGGTGACCTGCCCATATCAAGGAAAGATGTTGACGTGGCTTTGAACTCTTAATTCAAAGGGATTGGAGTTATCTAACTTTCCTACTTGTGGTGACATTTTGTGGTAACATTTTGCATTGTGCAATTACAAAGTTATAGATGACTATACATACAGCAGTTTCTGCATGGAACAAAAAAATTGAAGTGATTTAACAGAAATTGTCTTGGCAGAACAATATTGATGAAAAGTGCATTAAGTATTTACATGTTTGTGTGAACACAATTATTTCAGACACATGTAGCAATCAAGATGATGGATTTTTGTGTGGTACACAACAATGTAGTTACCCAGTGTGTGTTTACATGTACACGAAGGCCTGATGCTTTTAGGACACGTACACCATATGTTAAAGTTGCAGATAGCTTCTAGGGCCATCAACACAGTGTGTGGTTACATGTAGGTCTTATACTATAAGTTTATGTAGGTCTGATACTGCATGTTTACATGTAGGTCTTATACTTTAAGTTTACATGTAGGTCTTATACTATAAGTTTGCATGTAGGTCTTATACTTTAAGTTTACATGTTAGTCTTATACTTTAAGTTTACATGTAGGCCTTAAACTATAAGGTCACGTCATATACTGAAAGTATGTAAACCTTCCAGAACCATAGAGACAATGTGTGTTCACATGAGGCCTCAGATTATAAGGTCACATTTTGTGCTGCAAGTGAGCATAATTCCTAGGACCACAGACACAGTGTGTGTTTACATGTAGGTCAGAGACCACAAGGTCACACCATATGCTGAAAGTGTGCAAAACTCACAGGACCATAGAGACAGTGTGTCTTTATAAGATAAATGAAAATAGTCAATAAATTTCAGAGTCATCAAACAAGTTTTCTTGTTTTCAGGTACAGTACCATCTTGTTGTACCATTGGCAAGTAAATGGCCAAGACGTTTCCCTGGTATTCCTGCAAAAGGTGGCGCTGTGTGGACCAGTATGGGACATGTGTTTTGATGACCGTGGGCTACTATGGACTCTCCAGGCCAGCCCAGTCAGCCCTATGCAGGTGTTTGAGTGCTCACAAACTGATGTAGACCCCAGCAAAGTACAGGTGTGTTCTTGTTGGCAGTAGCTCAACCAGCCGGTAAAAGGGTTAATATTTTATATGAATACAGCATGAATGGCACGTTGCAAGATTTTTTTTTCATCCAGTTAAAAAAGTATGAAGAAAAGACTCAGACTGACATATATTATTGTAAAACTAAGTGAATAAAGGAAATAGGATTTAAATTATAACTCCTGTTTTTTTAAGACATTAATTTTTAAGGGTAAACATTTGACACATAAATGTTTAATTTACATATTTCATGGGAAAAACAGAGCTAAAGGCTGTGAGACCAGGACAAGAATTGGAATTTTAAGATTTGGATATGCATTTGAAGTATTTTGATGAAACCTATCTTTGATATTGCATAATGTCTTGCAAATACCTGATGTACAAGAAAGGTCGGGCATGTCTGTTTATGATCCTTACAAGACACAAGAGTACCCCACCAATAAAGATTAAGTTAAAATACCTGTCGTCAGTCTCACTTCTAACAAATATGAGAAAATTATTGTCAAGTACACTCACTTCAAGGAAGGCTGAAATGAAGCAAAGAAAACGTTTGGACTGAAATGTCTTTACCTAGTGTATAAATTCAAATATATGAGAAGTCTCAAATTTACTTTTTCCAAACTGCTGTCATTTAGAACATTTTCCGTACAGAGTCAAACTTGTAACAAAAGCAAATTTAGAAGATATGCATGTAAGTTTCACTTGTGAAAGTTTAATACAAGCCATGCTTGTGCCAAACATGGCCCATGTAGAGACACCTGGTGGGGAAAGCTGTAAGCAAGAGCAACAAATTGCACTAGTGAGGTGATGGGTGTGTCACAGCAGCAGATAGATTGGTGCTAATGGTGTCTTAACAATCACCTAACGACGGGTGTGCTGTGGGCCACTTTCTAATAATGTTCCACTTCAAAGCTGGCACACGCATGGGGCAGAATGTGCCAGGGCTTGTTGAATGCATGGAGACACAAATCAAAGCTACACAAATGAAATAATCAGATCAGATGGACATCTCCGACGGAAAATTCTGTCTCGTCACACTGTTGTAATGGAATTACTTGGAGCCTAACCTGTGATGATAGGCCAACTAATAGCATTGATCCCCTGCTTCCACGCAGTGCATAAACAATTGTGTCAATAAAAAGTTAGCCCATTACTGTATTAAGACTATTGATACAAGCTTGTTAGCACCTGCAGGGTTTAGTCTTCAGCACAGGAGCAGCCCAAAAGCAGCCGAAATCTGTTGTCTCTGTGGGCTGGAGAGTCCTCCATTGGACAAAGTGTCACCACCAGGATGTCAAATTTGTCGTTTTTGGATAAAGTCAATTTGTTAATGATATCCGAGGCTGATGAAAATAGATATTTTTAAACAAATTGCTGAGACCTCGAAGTTTGCCCAAGGCAAAATGACAGCTACATCAAACATTCTTGTGCTCATTGGCCAGTCTACAGATGAAGTTGATCATCTGTGTTGACTCCAAAGGTCAAGGACAGGAGGAAAAAAAAGATTGGAAAGCTGTGATGACAGACCAACCTATCATGTAACACATGCTGTTTACGGCATTTTAAGAATTGATGGCCTGGCAGTGATGGGGGCAAACCATTGTGTCAGGACACAGTTTTCTTGCTGTCCTTTTTTTCCCTTCATTGTCATAGTCATAGTTTATAGTGTTCTGATATTCCTTAATTTTGAATGTTAAAGATCACACAAAATTTACTTTTACATTAGATATCCAAATTATGCATTTTGCCATTATTCATGAAATCTATGATACATGATTAAAAAAAAAAAGAAGCACCAAACATATTGAATCTAAGTTGCACTTAGGATTGAAGGAGCTTCCAAAAGAAGATGTGTTGTGTTCACCATGTGTTGTTTGTACATATTCACAAGAGAGGAGCTGGAACGGAATGACATGTATGGAAATGCAGATTTCCCATCTGGAGAGAACATTCAATAAATTGGCATGGATTGATAATGTTGTTGTGGCACCAGACAGCTGTGAAACAATAAGTAGATTGAGATTATCAATAATTTTGTCAGTCTTGCAGTAGATAGACATAGAACCCAACTCAGTCTTAGAGCTGAGAGGGTCTTGTTGATTGTGGCTTCATCTTAAACACAGGTCTGTCGTCACAGCGAGAGGGCCTTAAGTCTAAACCTTAACCTTGTACTGTAGACTTGGACTAGCTGCTGAGCCTCTGACAATGTACGGGAATTTCTGTACATGAAAATAATGATTGTAGAATACTAGAATATTTGAACACACAGAAAAGAGAATCACAGCATCACAGAAAGCAGAGCCTGAAAATGGAAACTGCACATGAACTGTCAACTGTATCTTATAAAAGCTGGGGGGGGGGGGGGATAGGAGTTTAATGAGTCTGGAATCACTGAGCATAACGCAAGCCTCACCTGGAGCTGTGTCAAGTCTCTTGTGATCTTTTGTGTTGTACAATTTTTTAGACCTTAGTGTAGCAGCATATACAACACATAGTTGTCATTGTTACACACCCACATGACTGCAGGTATTTTTTACCCAGGGTTACACACATATGGCCTCTTTGTCCTGAATAGTCAGGGAAGTCCTAATGTTACTGACCCACATTCTGTTTCAGATCCGGCATGATTGGTCTGTGTATGAATTCTGGACAGCATATATATTAAAGTGCAGGCCATACATTTTATGTGCAAGCTCCCCAAATTAGCAGGTTTGCTTTCCCATGTAATTTGACATCAAGGCACTTCATAAGCAGGTTCTGCTGGGGAATAGTTTTACAGAACTCAGAAGAGCTTTACTTGACAACAAAATAGCATAGTACACAATGTTTATACACAATATGTAAGAAGACAAAAAGAAAAAAAATTAAATTTAGCACATAGCCCTAGGATGTTGTCAGGATGACCCCAGTTAAGGACACAATGTCTGCTGTCACCAGAGCCACCTATAGTAATATTACAATGCAGCAAAACCAAAATGTGTGTGTGTGTGGGGGGGGGGGGATTAGATGGAAAGACAATGTTTTGCAGTTATTGCTGTGATGCTCTCAAGACAGTTGGGACCTAGCTTCTGCAAATACAACAACCACAAATAGTGCAGATATCAGAATACTGATTGATGAAATATGACTTTAAGTATTTGGAAAACTTTAATACCAGTGAGTCTAAATTTGGTCGATTATACTTAGCTGTAGGGGGGTGTTTCTAAGAAATTTGGTAATGAAATATCTCATGCACTTTCAGGTGCTTCTTTTATGTGGTATAGAAGGTTGAGGTACATGTCTATTTCTGGTTTGGTATGAATGACTTGTGCATGGAAGGGCAACTATCTCTCATTGAAATATTCTGGTAGCTGTTCATGGGTGTATTTGAAGTAAAGTTTCAGAGCCTTGATTTTAAATAAATGTTTGACTTTCAGGATATTTAATTTTTGTAAAGAATGGGTTCATGTAAGAGTTATATTTTTCATGACATGTAAGTTGGACTTCTGATTTCTGAAGCCTGAATATGCGATAACATGAAAATCCCCAGGATAATAATGAGTAGTTAAGATGTGGCAGAAATAGTAAATTGGACATGGTCAGCAGAGTATTTTTTGGCAAAAACGTGACATTTCGCTTGAAGATACCTATTAATTTAGAAAGCTTGTTTCCGATTTTGTTAATATACAGATGCCAAATCAAGGTTTCATGTACATGTATGCGTAAACCAAGAAAATCAAATTCAGTTGTTTTATGAGTTGTAATGCTATTGAGCTTTATGTCAAGATTAATATTTATTTTTCTTTGTGGAAAATGGAAGATCATGTATTTCGTTTTAGTAACATTCAACGAGAGGTTGTTGGCTACCAGCCAGTCATGGACTCTCTGAGAAGGTATCAGTTGTATCAGAGTCAGTAGATAAATTAAAGTATCAGAAGGGGCTCACTAAAGTTGTCTCGTTTGCATAGAGAATATCAAACATGGATGAGGCTAGGTACATATCATACACATTATAAAACAACAACAAAAATGATTTCCAGTTTGCATGCCCAAGATTCCCACCTTTTGTTATTTAATGCTCTTGTAGGAAGACCTAATCTCCTTGTCAATGTTTTAAAGAGACTTATGTAAAGAGAGTGCAAAAGATATCACAAGATAATTATAGCTATTAGATGTAATTTTTGATAGACTGATCTCATTCTTACAGGTACATCCTGCCTCAGATGAAAAAGTTACCTCTTTAACTGCCGTATTTAACCAGGACTGGGACTTCTTCTGCGGTAAGCTATTTTAACGAAACTGTTTTCATCTATTTAACCATCTGTAATAGAATTACAAGAAAATAAAATTGTGTCAAGGTACTCAATGCCCTGCAGTTTGGCAATACATGTATTTGTTCTTGATGCTAAAGCTTCACAACAGATTTGTATCTTAAAACACAGTAATCGTGATCTGCTATGTAAGCAAAGGATCTTCAGTTCTAGTGTGCAAACTGTCTGTCAATGGAAAACACACGAGGCCTGTATAAACTATAAATAAAGCCTGCCTAAGATACAGGCCACTAAATGTTACAGCATTGTCTGCCAGGAGACAGAAATGTGGGATGGCCACAAAAGAAAGTGATGCCTGGCTTGATGTTATTGGCAGACCAGACTTGTTACCTCAATAGTTCTGGCTTCTTCAGGCTTGGTTTGTTTACTGTTTGTACAATCCTATCCCCAAGCAAACAGCCCAGCATTCAGATATTAAATGAAGATATTTGTGTGCCCCCAGTTCCCAAAGGTGTGAATTATTTTTCAGTGGTAATCAAACCTAATAGCAAGAGTAATCAAGTAAACTATCTTATTATAGACCTGCATTGTATTTCAAGATTATCACCAGAGATAATGGAGGGTTTTTCTAAGATGGCATAGCCATGAATAAAACATTGTTGGACTTGATACACAGCCTTGTTTGGATAGCTAAATGAGGTTGGGAACCAGCATTGTTATTGTTAAACTGTTAATATCTGTTGTATGTCCTCTTGTCCTTCTGTAAGTTAAGTTGTAGGCAGACAGTGTGGGGGGTACGTCTGCTCATGGCCTGCTATAGGAAGCATTTATCTTCCATCCTCACTTATTATTTGGCTGACACTGGCATGCATTTGTATGCAACAGGCACTGTTTATGTTGGTAGTTACCAAACAAAAAATGGGACTTATAGTTGTGTTGACCGGACAGTTCCATGATTGTATTGTGAGTATACTGAGGGCAAAGTGTTCAGAGAGACTTGCTACCATAGAGTGGGTGTGTTGTGGTATACTGCAACAACAGTGTACATGTCACATATTCATGCCCCCACCACTTTGATCGGGGGCATGTAGATTTGCACTTGTCTGTCGGTCTGTTCATCCATCCATCTGTCCATCCATCCCTTCATCCATCCTGCATCTAACATGAAACTTGTGTCGTGCATACCTACAAAACTATTTGACCTACAGTTATGAAACTTTACAGGATTATTAATCAATATATTTACAATAGTGAGACATTAAACTACTTAAAATTAAGGAAGTCAAAAACAGCATCATCAGTTGGAATCAAGAAGGGTTTACATTGGCCTTAATTATCACACTGCACAGACACTCAGTCAAGGTTGTTAAAATTTGTGTCATAATATGTGACCTTTCCACTCTATTTGGTATGTGATCCCTTAGATCATATCCAGTTCAAAATTTTATCTCATTAGAAACCATTTTTCTGTTTATGTTCCTCCAGACTGGAGACCAACAGGGCAATGTCTGCCAGTTGACCTCCTTGCCTCATACTTGACTCCAATATCGACCAATCATGTCAGTTTTTTTCTATTTGGCTGCTTTTGCATCTATGTTGTTTTCTGATCAGTAGGAATAATTATGTTGTTTTGACTCTCATTGTGTTCAATAGTTCGTCTAAGCTGCCTTAATTTGGCAGGTGTGAATCAATGCCACTTCTGACATAAGAGATGAATAGCTCACAGGACACTCTTTGTTCATTGAGCTAACTTTGGTGGAGCGTTTCCCACTTCATTATTTTTTCCAAGATGGAGCTAGTCTCATTATTAAAAGAGATGCCAGGTGAGCACATGCAATGGCCAGTTGGCACAACCATGGACATTGCCATCATTGTCTACATGCTATTAGTACCTCTTCCATTCATGGGTCATCAGCATTTACCAGCCCCATCACCACCCCGCCCAGACCAGTCACCTGTTGGTGACCTGAGGCACCGGTTGATGGGCAAGAGAGTTTTCTCACCAGTCTGGTTATCGTCCCCGCATCAGGACCCTTCACCACCATGGGACAGGTGCAGTTCTTGTCTCAGTTACCATCCCTGACTTGGGACCTTCCGCCAGCACAGGACAGGGTATGGTTATTGGTGTCACCAGTTACACCTGATTGTCATTTTCTGCCCACTCTGACTGCAACGATAGCCTCGGCAGTGGGAGGAAAAATGATCAAGCTCATCAGAAGCAAGGCACTGGTGGAACCAGAGCCCCCTGCTCTAACACAATAGGCTGACAGCACCAGTTTTACCCAGCCACCCTGTTGTGCCAACCTCCAACAGATCAAGAGCCCCAGGTTTAGACCACCCATCTCTGGTTGCTTTGGCTTGCGATCCAGAGGAACAGGATATCATAGATATCGGTATTGTTCCACCATTACTAGGTCAACAGATATCCTTAAAGGCTTATGCAAGTTGACACTCTCAGTCACACTTCCTTTTGTCCAAGCCATCGGAGCTGGATCTGTCTGAGGATGAAGAAGAGTCCCACCCACAAAGCCAGTTTCTACGCAAGGATACCGAGTGCTTTCTGCATCAACAGCAGCAGCTCTGTCCAACAACCAACCTCAACACAGTAGCAGAACATGCAGATGGTGAAGGAGATAGAGCCTGATGTCCCTGCTTGCTTCCACACCAGGAGGAGGAGGCATGAGGGCTCCAATGGCAAGCACACAGAAGGGCTACCTAATTCTACTGTCAGCCTAAATCATAGAGATAATAGTTCATCACTGAGGTTCTGGGGTCGCCGAAGAAGCTTTGAGCCTTGGTGCTGAAGCTGACATCTCAGGTGACAGAACAGCAGGAGCAAGTACCGGTCCTCTTCTCTGCATATATCAGGGACCAGACCAAGGTCATGTCAGTACATCTGAGGCTTTGACAACTGGCTGACCCCATGGGTACAACTTATCAGAGTTACTTCTGAGGAGCCTCTCCAAGATTTATCGGGTTCTGGCTTTTGCTTGGGACTTGAAGCCTTGTGAGCTCTGAAGAAGTTTGGTTCCTTATGTCCAGGAAAGCAGTTTCCATCTAGTGCTTACCTTCCACAGAGAATAATTGACACCATTATCACAGATATACACGTAGTTCTATTGGCCTTGTCCAGGTCTGGCATCAGAGCTGTAACACTCAGTCACCTGCCATGCAGGCTCACCCAATGCTTGGACCTGGATCCTTATGTCCATAAGTTCCTCGTTATTTTAAGCCACTTGGAGCAGTCCAATGCTCTCTCATTGCACCACGCCTTAGAGAATATGGTGCACCTGGACATTAATGCTATATTAATTCAGTGATGGGCCTACCTGAATATGTTGGCAATCAGCCAACATCACAGCTCGTGCTTATGTATATCACCAATAGACCAGGTGTGGTTTTCCAATCCTGAAGTCCTGCAGTCAGTGATACAGGACAATTGCCATGAGTCTTATCTGCAGATGCAGCAGGCCTTCTTTCAACAACACTGCCAAGAAAAGTCCTAGGGTGGCAGTGGGTGGAAAATGGAAGCCATTCCATGGAAAAAGCAAGAAATACAAGCATAGCAACAACCAAGGCAGCAGAGGTCACGGCGGCCACCAAAGAAGAGGCAGCAGCAGAGGTGGGGGCAGCAGGCCCAAGTCCACAGCTAGCCACCCAGTGTGCCTGACAGTGCATTCCAGTCACCCTGCACCTTACACTTACCTGTTGCTCAAGAGTCCAATTAGGGAGGAGCCAGGTTGTCATGCTATGTAGTCAGATGGCGCTGGTACTCCCAAAATCGGTATATTTTAAATCTGGTAGGTGCAGGCTACACTCTAATGTTTACTGAGCTAGTCCCACCTCCTTGTCAAATTCTCTTATTCATTGTCCTGTCTCAAAAGCAACAAGTTAACTGGAGAACCAAGAGGCAGTAGTATGGTAATCTGTTATACAAAGGGTGGTAGAGAGACTCCTTAACCTACATTCAGTTGGGTTTTACAGTCGCCATATCTAGTTCTTGAAAGACGCATATTTTCTGGTCCCAATAGCCACAGCTAGCTGTAAGTACCTGCTTTTCTTGGTAAACAAAGCCATCTATCAGTTCCAGGCACTACCCTTAGGCCTAGCTCCAGCACCCCTGGTGTTCAGCAGGATAATGAGCATGGTATTGGATGATGCATGCTGCTGGGGTGTGCATATTCACATATACCTAGACAACTGGCTGGTATGCTCCCTTTCATGTGAGGGTCTTCAGTCGGACATGACCTTCATACTAATGATTTACCTAGATTTAGGCTTACTAGTGAATAATCCAAAGTAGAATCTAGAATCGTTTAAAGAGTTTGTGCTTCTTGGCACGCTTTACTAGACAGTACCTTTCATTTGCAAGCCATTGGAGGATTACTTCAGCAGGCTTCGGACAATCCTGGAAAGGTGTTTGTCCAATGCCCATCTTCCTGTAGTGGAGTAGTAGAGCCTGATAAGTAGTCAAATATACCCATAGGCCCACCTGTTCTAAGGGACTGATGCCAGTTCCTCCTTCCCCTGCCCCCCCCCCCCCCCCCCCCGGCACATTTTAATTAATTTGCCTGTGGTATGAGGCTACCTGTTCGACATGTCAAAAGCCTACCAAAATCAGTCCCCTGCAAGCCACTTAACCTGTGCTAAGCACCCAATGCTCTTTTTTTGGACTTTGTATGTTGGTGCAAAAAATAATTTACGTCACATTCTAAGTATTTTGATTGTTAAGGACAAAATTCAATACAGTTTTTATTTTCATACATGTATGAAGAAAAGTCTTTTATGAATGATGAAAACATTTTGATATTCATATATGGTAACACACCATGATGTATGTATAGTATTTGTAGACTCTTTTTGCTTCTATGTCACTAGAACATACCAGGAGCAGCCTTGTGGCCATCTCTATTGCAACATCCCAAGTCAGGCATATTTCATTACAAAAACCCGCAGTTCTTCCTTGTCACATTTTGCGGCATTCGTGTAGCGCATTGCAGATATCAGATTCTGAAACAAGTGTCAGCAAGAGTTGCGAGAGCAAACTTTGTGCCACTTCTTTAAAATAGTCGGATTCCAAGTAGTCCAGGTTTGTCACATGATGTTTGAAAGGGGAGCTGGAAGTAGACCTTTGAAAGGCATCCATTCAGAATATAGCGACTTTTTATATAGCTCTTTGATAAAGGTCTGGAGGTTCGTACTATACCTGGGTATATGTTGGCAATCTGTTCCTCTCTAGACATGAAAGATGTCAATGCCAGCTCAATCATGGTACTATCCCGGCTTATAAAGAGCTTTTTTTATAGACAGTCCAGTAATAAGCAATAGCTTTCCTCAGTGGGACTTGGCAGTGGTTTTTGCCCGTCTCTGCTCTCTGCTTTTTGAACCTAAGAATACGGTCTCACTTTAGCTAGATTATCTGTCTCATGAGACAGTCTATTTGGTAATGTTGGCCTCCAGGGCCAGGAGAGGTGAAGTTTACAGCCTCTACATGTACCATTCTAAGCTAGGTTGGACCACACAGAAGTATTTCTGAAACCAAACCCTTTATTCATGAGCAAGACACATCCTCCTGATCAGCTGTTCACTGCCTTTGTTGGCTTTTCCATCAAAGCTCTGTCTGCCAATTTGGACAGGGTCCAGACAGATCTCTCTGCCTAGTTAGAATACTTAAGTTCTATTTAAAAGAACAAATTCCACCAGGAAAGGTAGGCACCCCTTATTTTTACCTGTGAAGAAAAAGACTTCAGTTTCAGCAGATTCTCCAGGAATCTGTGTGAACACTGTCTCAAGCTGGGTCACTAAGGCAGTCAAAGTGACCTTTTTAGCAGCAGCCACCACTGCCTCATGGGATGCTCTTAAGCAAGTTTAGCAGCATAATGACGGCATGGAGGTCCCACAATACTTTCTCCGACTTTTACTTGAGGAACCTGTCCTATGTGGAGGGACAACTTCTGGCTCTTAAACTCATACAGATACCTGCGGTGTATAAGCTATTATGTAGCTCAGGATCCTCTGGCTACCATATCCTATGGGGCCCATTTAGTTAGTCATTTATTCATCCCTTTAGGGGATCTGTTCTTTTGAGTTAATTTCTTTGAGAAACAGTGTTTCTGTCATGGAGTCTGGGTGGTTTCCCTCATCCAGTTGGTTGGGACATATAAATCTATCAAATGTAGTGGATATGTAATGTATTATGACACAAATCTGGGAAATTTATTATAGTTTCCACATTTGTTAGTAATATTTGCCTACCCACTATACAGAAGCTCACCCAGAAAACCCTGCTGCAGATCATTCTGAGATTACTTTTTCATGAAAAACTGATGTGGTTGGTCAATGCTGGAGGTCAAGTACTGAAATCAACCAATAGAGGTCTCCCCCTTGGCCTCCAGTGCAGAAAAGCACATATAGAGAAATGGTGTCTGGTTGGATAAAGTTTTGAAGTTGATGCAATCTGAGGGGTCATATACCAAATGCATTGTATAGTGGATAGACAAGTATCACATGTGCTAATAAACAATGAAGAAATATCAAGTTTCCCCGATATTTTACTTTTGTTAATTTCAACTGTGTTTTGTCATGACATGCCATACTATTTCCAGGTGGCTCTATAAATAGTGACGGGTGGGGCATCTACTGACATTTTTCTAGTTTTTTTTTTGTGTGGAGGGGGAGGTGGGGAGGGAAGGAAGAAATTAAGTTTTCATGCACGAGACAGCAGAGGTTGCCAGCCATGCTGACTGATTTGGTTGTTGCTGGCTTGATATCCACCTGAGAAGTCCGGGATAGTTTGCTGGCGGCAGTTTGCCAAATAGATAGTACCTGTACTTTACAACCTTATGGGCAAACAGTTCTCAAATAAGTCAACTTGCCTGTTAATTTTTTACTTGCTTTTGTTAGAGTAGCAATTTACTCGGTATATGGTGTACATGTGAGCTTTTCATAAAACTAGGACTTTTTGGGGGAGGGAGTGGTAGGTGTTAATTAAGCTGGCATCTTTAATGGGATGTTTTCCAGCAGAACAAGGATTTATCATAGAGAGAGAAATATGGGAAGCAGGTGGGTATTAGACAAGGAGTGTAGTATGGATACCACAACAATGTACATGTTGTCTTTTGTGGTGGACATAGCAAACACAAAACTTGTATAAGCAAACCACACGATGAATTTATCCAGTTTATTGATCAAAAGCAGTATAAAGTATCAGACTGATTGCCCAGGGCAGATGTTTTTCTTTCCTCTTTTTTTTCTTTTTTTGAGGTTGTTTGCTTTATGAGCACCAAAACCAAACTTGTATGAATTACTGATCAGCCACTGCAGTATTTGATATACGTGGGAAAATATTATATGATGGATCCAAACAGCCATTGGATCAACATTAACCTTTCTTGCTCAACCCCCAGAAGCACACAGAGGTCAAATGTGATATGCAATAGGGCATCAGGTGCAAAAAAAATACAGTTCACCTGGTAAAACAGACCCATATTTTCACACTGAGTGACCCAAAAAGTCAGTTTACTTTCCAAAATAAAATAAACACTTCAAACATATGTTTGAAAACTGAGTTACGAGGTAGCAAAATGGAAAACAAGTCTTCAGTCTATATTGGCACGTGCACAGCATAGCAGCACAAATAAAAAGTACCAAGGAAAGTACAGTAGTCCCTGTCTTGTAAGGCCACCCCAAATGCAGGCCCAAAAATGGCCTCTCAAGACAGGTGGCCTCTCATAAGAGGTACAATAACATGGAAAAGATAGCAGCAGGGACCTGCAACAAGTGGCCTGTCAAGCCAGGTGGCCTCTCATTGGAGTGACCTCTCAAGACAGGGACTACTGTATTATGAAAAGGTGGTCTTTGAAGGCAGGTGGTCACTCCTTAAGAGTGGTCTCTTGAGACAGGGATCACCACAGAAACCATTGAAATCTTCATAAAATACACATAGTCACATTTGAAGAAAAACAAAAAATATTATCCCTAAGTTATGGTATTAAATTTTTTTTTACAAATTTTCAAGCTTCTATCACTAATATTGCTTGAGTGTGCCTGTTTCAAAATTCAAACAGGACCCCTTGAATAAAGAGCCCTTTTTGTTTTTAAAATTCAAATTACAAACTTTAACTCTTCATCTAATCAAAATGTAATATATATACACATATATATATACATACATATATATATATATATATATATATATATATATATATATATATATATATATATAGGTTTATGGGGGCAAAAAATAACAGTAGAAATAAAGAATGTATTACCGTATATCTATTTGCTAATGGTAGCCTTGTTAAAATTTGACTTTCCATCCATGCATATTTCTCAAAATTACGTTCAAAATTAGATGATTCTGAAGTCAATTCTAAACAGTGGTGGAGTCTGTCAAAATCTGTCCTGAGCTCTAAAATTCACCATCACATACCCCCCCCCCCTCCCCTCCACTATCAATGATGATAAGACAATATCTTTCAACTGAGAGAAATGTGAACTTTTTGAATACATATTTTGCCAGTCAATGCAAAAAACCCAACCAGATATCAATGCCCCTCCCAGAGTTTACATACCATACTGAATCTGGATTACAGGACATAGCTTTTGAAGAAGAGAATGTTAGGATAGGATAGTCTTAAGCTAGGATTCCATATGTATAATGGTTGACTGCTAAATATATCATCTTGTATGTGCATGGGGTGTTTTTATTGTTATTACAGGTCAATTGTGCAAGTAAGGAAGACATTTGACATTACATATCATGGAGCATTTTCTAACTTAGTTGAACATTTTCACAGACAAGATAGTATCATAAAGATATCAGATTGATAATAATTGATAGCTCTTCAAGTGAAGGGAAAACTTGTACATTGTAACTGTTGATGTGTTTAAACGTATGAGTTTTTTTTTTTTGGGGGGGGGGTGCTTTCACCTTTCTCAGCTTTCAGGATCTGTCATATAAAAATGGGACTATAGTGGAACCTGGCTGTTGTGACCATACTTGGTACATTTGAAGAATGGTCACAATAGACAGCTTGTGGTAGAGTGTCGCGTATTTTATACCCACTTGAAGACTGAGAGCCCGGAGCTGCCATAACTGAGAGTAAGATGGCTACATGCATGGTTACTTCAAATCACATGTAGTCAGCGTCTAATCCTTTACTTTGAATATTAGAATCCATTTGACATTTTAAATACTAATAATGGAGTCATTTATTGATACAATTTTCAAAGTATGTTTTGATGCTAATCCCACATTTTACCACACGTTTTTAAATGTGCTTCTATCTCATGCACTTTAAAACCAAAACACTGCATCACAAGTAGAAATGAGCTTCAATAGCTGTGATCTTTGATGCTTTTTCTTGTGACTGGGCTTTGGAATGGTCCTGTTTAAGCTGGCTACTTGAACAACAACTGAAAAAAAAAATGAAAATGAGGCTCCCTAAACAAAAAGTTGTATTACATAGTACAACTGACCTGTGGTGCAGTTTTGTCAGATGAGGTGTTGCATTTTTCATTGCGAAAAACAAGTCAAAATTGCTGGATGCTATTACAGGACCAAGGCAATACATGTACATGTAGGCATAAAGTCCCATTATAGAGGTGGGGGCAGGAGCAGGTTCCACTCCACATGTACAGGCAATTTCTGAGGCCAGTTGGTGTATGAAGACAGGGACTGGTCATAGCCTTGACGACTCGCTGAGAAGTCATTGCAGGCACATCCATGGATCAAGGGTAGCCTTTGACCGAAGCCATTAGGGGACAATCCGAGGTACCTGGATGTGCCTGCAATGACTCATGGATGAGTAGTAAAGTCAATTCTATTATGTTCCAAGGTAATTTGTTAACAATTCTACTTATAGTACCAGTCTTTTTTTGCCCCCACAAAAGCCACAGCCAAGCATATGCTGTTCAACCGGGTTGTTGTTGAAATTCCAAGTCATGGACATCTCACCTGCAGTCCTGTTCTCTGATTGGCTGCAGACCCTTGGCAACCACATAAACATAATAGAATATGGATCTGTTGGTACAGATGTGAGAGTGCCACCCTGCCCAGACACTTTTAGGAAGATCAAAGATACTGATATAATCAGCAACAAATAAAAGCTAGAATAAAAACACTTGATGATAATGTAGTGCTACAGTGTAAAAGCTTAATGCCTGTGGTCTAAAACAGTAACATAGTGCAGGGATAGTGTGTAAATAAAGTGGAGCAGAATGTAAGCTCAGTGTAAGTTGTCTAAAACAGCCAATAATATAGTAGCACAGATAAGAGCTTAATGTAGCCCATACATCAGCAGGGTTTTATGACAAGGAGTTTATTTGATACCAGGAGGTTTCAGGCCTGTGCTACATGACAGCCATAAAAATGAACATTTTCTCTTCAGATTCTTAAAAAGGGACAAAAGTGGGTATTCATGTGATTAGAGCCTCACACTTTGTGGCACCCATTTTTAGCTCAGCTGGCTTGTCAGCCAGCAGAGCTTATGCCATCACTCTGCATCTGTCGTCCATTCACAATTCACATTTTCAACTCCTCTGGGACCGTCTGCCATTTTCACTTCAAACTTGGTGGCAATGTATCTTGGGTAGGTCTCTACCAAGTTTGTTCAAATGGTCACACTCCAGTGATTTTTTAATGAATTTTGTTGTTCTTTTTGGGGCAAATCTTGTTAAATCTTCTTCTCTGAAACCCCCCAACTAGTTGCTTTGATATCACAGAGGAACACTCCCAGGGACTCCTAGTTCTTAATGTGTTCACCAAGTGTGCTGCAATTTTTTTTTTTTTTTAATGATATTTTGTGTGTTTCCACTATTTTTTACTTCTCCAAAATAGTCACTCAGATTAAGGTGAAACTTGGTGGATATGTTCCTTGTGAAAGGATCAAACGAAGTTGGTCATTAGGTGGCACTGCTGTGGATTCCTGATTTTTAACGATATTTTCAATTTGGCCACTTATGGGTAAATCCACCTTTCCTGTTGATTGCAATGTAAGTCGATGGCCATTCTAATGCTCAATGTCATGTATTTTCTCCAGCAAGTAGCAATGTTCTTTTTAAAGTTCTCTTTAAGTATTCTTCAATATCTCATGCTCCAGTAAAATTTGTATTGTGAATGAATTTTTCTTTAGGCAAATCTTAGAAATACTTCTAAATGTCATATGTACTCAAATAAAGCTTAACACAGGTCTATTCAGTTGCAACTTTTGTTTTGTGAACAAGCTTAGGTCAGCTGAGCACGGGCTGTTCACACAACCCTCTAATTAGACTTTTCAGTGCAAATTTGGACAATTTTAGGCAATCTTCCTTATTAAAATCAATTTATTTCCTCCTTATTATTTGTCAAAAATTAAATCTCACCCATGGGAAGAAAGTCTTCCAATTTCTTGCCATAGGATGTAGAAGAATATGGACTTGAACACATGGTCCCTTTTGGAATGCTTGAAATACATATGTTGTGGCCCAGCATAAGACTGAGATGTTTTGTGGCATTGTCAGTAATCTAAAATTCTCAATTTATGTTTACAAGAACTAGAATGTACAGTTTCAATATTTGTGTCCAAATATTGAAAGTCCAATACTTCGGCAACGTATGTCAATATTGCAACAATCATCACATCAAAGACTTTTATAACTAGACCAATAAAAACACCTCCACATTTTCCTGAAGCCTGTTTGATAACAATAACTGCTTTCCACACTGGCAAAGGAGAAGCTATTGTATGTAATGCAGGGGTCCAAAGTAATCAAGAGGAAAACAAAACACCTAATACTTGTAAATTGGGATGGTATTGTATATTTTGTATGTTCCTCAAGATTTTTTTTTTGGGGGGGAGGGGGGGCAGTCTGTAAGAGGTTTATATTTTGGCACCAGGCCACCTAGGCATGATGCTTTTATAATAACAAATGCTCTTTGATGTGGTTCATTAATTAAATTGGCAGAAAATGGAGACTGTCTTGACATCCAGTGCAGTACAATATCAGCAAACTGAACTCTTATGTATGAAGAGCAGTTTGTAAATGGACAGGAGATGAGGCTCAAAATTTTGTGGTTACTTGTCATTTTTATATCAGTTGCTTTTTAATGCAGAAAAAGAGAACAAGTGCCATGAGGGAGAGACCTCATTGTCTGTTGTGCTGTCTGGTGTACAGGGTGTGCCATGAGGGAGAGACCTCATTGTCTGTGGTGCTGTCGCATGGTACAGAGTGTGCCATGAGGGAGAGACCACATTGTCTGTGGTGCTGTCGCGTGGTACAGGGTGTGCCATGAGGGAGAGACTTCATTGTCTGTGGTGCTGTCGCATGGTACAGGGTGTGCCATGAGGGAGAGACCACATTGTCTGTTGTGCCGTTTGGTGGTACAGGGTGTGCCATGAGGGAGAGACTTCATTGTCTGTGGTGCTGTCGCATGGTACAGGGTGTGCCATGAGGGAGAGACCACATTGTCTGTGGTGCTGTCGCGTGGTACAGGGTGTGCCATGAGGGAGAGACCACATTGTCTGTGGTGCTGTCGCATGGTACAGGGTGTGCCATGAGGGAGAGACCACATTGTCTGTTGTGCCGTTTGGTGGTACAGGGTGTGCCATGAGGGAGAGACCACATTGTCTGTTGTGCTGTCTGGTGTACAGGGTGTGCCATGGGGGAGAGACCTCATTGTCTGTTGTGCTGTCGCATGGTACAGGGTGTGCCATGAGGGAGAGACCTCATTGTCTGTGGTGCTGTCGCATGGTACAGAGTGTGCCATGAGGGAGAGACCACATTGTCTGTGGTGCTGTCGCGTGGTACAGGGTGTGCCATGAGGGAGAGACTTCATTGTCTGTGGTGCTGTCGCATGGTACAGGGTGTGCCATGAGGGAGAGACCACATTGTCTGTTGTGCCGTTTGGTGGTACAGGGTGTGCCATGAGGGAGAGACTTCATTGTCTGTGGTGCTGTCGCATGGTACAGGGTGTGCCATGAGGGAGAGACCACATTGTCTGTGGTGCCGTCGCGTGGTACAGGGTGTGCCATGAGGGAGAGACTTCATTGTCTGTAGTGCTGTCGCATGGTACAGGGTGTGCCATGAGGGAGAGACCACATTGTCTGTTGTGCCGTTTGGTGGTACAGGGTGTGCCATGAGGGAGAGACCACATTGTCTGTGGTGTTGTCGCATGGTACAGGGTGTGCCATGAGGGAGAGACCACATTGTCTGTGGTGCTGTCGCATGGTACAGGGTGTGCCATGAGGGAGAGACCACATTGTCTGTGGTGCTGTCGCATGGTACAGGGTGTGCCATGAGGGAGAGACCACATTGTCTGTGGTGCTGTCGCATGGTACAGGGTGTGCCATGAGGGAGAGACCACATTGTCTGTGGTGCTGTCGCATGGTACAGGGTGTGCCATGAGGGAGAGACCACATTGTCTGTGGTGCTGTCGCATGGTACAGGGTGTGCCATGAGGGAGAGAGCACCTTGTCTGTAATTATGCTCTAGGGATGGTACAGGGCATAATTTGACCCAAGTACGGTGCACAGAATATAAGACAAATAGTTGTTGTTTTCATGAGAACCACCCTGTCAGAATAACAGAGATGGAAAGTGGTGATTAAAGAGATAGAACAGAAAACACAATAACAGAATACACGTACATGTTCTGATAAACAGGGTTATTTTCTCCTAACAACATAGCTTTGAAGTGATGACAAAATTCCATTATTGCATTGTCAGGTAACAAGTTTTCTATCAAGAACACAAATAAGGGCTCATGTGATAGAGTTCCCAGGCCTGGTCCTGACAATGAAGCCCGAGGGTTGGGGGGGGGGGGTAGGGGAGCTGATGATTGTGGCTGTGGCGACACTGGCACATGGTCACATACAGATGAGAAAGGCCTCATGGTGGAAGCTGGGCACAGTAATTGTATTGCTTGGTTTGTCTTCAAGGGGTGCTTCACACATAATCAACCACCAGCTTCATCCATTAGGTTTTTGGTCTGGCACTTTTTGTGGTGGGAAGATGGATTAATTACAAAGCATGTATCCAAATGAACCAGCTAGACACAGGGGAATGGTCTTCTCCAATAATTACAGGGTTTCCACAGATAATGGGGAGCATAGAAATGGGGAGCAGGACTCATTTTGGCAGTATTGAAATGAGGAAATAGGGTATTGACCACGCTGTTTCATTGTCGTCATCTTGCAACGTTTCTGCTTGCAGACTCGCTGGATGTTGAGACAGTATTTCCCATGCTACACAAGAGTAAGATCGATAACATGAAAGAGTACATGGAGAGGAAACGACAAAGACTTGAAGAGGGGAACAAGTCAAAAAAATGTGCCGGAGCCCAGCAGGAGGCACCGGGCAGTTGTGAAGACCTGCCGCAAGATGAGAAGTCACCATCAAAGAGGGTGAAAATTGAGTGAAAGAGACATGGTAAAAGTGTGTTGGGACATATGGCACGGCTAGGCACACCAGATGAGCTACTCAGTCGTACTGTAGAACAGTAAGACAAACAGGTTGTATGTCAGCAATTGAAAGGTTATTGGCCAATACCAGAGTACATTAGTAAGCCAATACAGACCTACCCAAATACAAAATGAAATGCCAGTGGGGAATGAAGAGAAGTTAATTGTTATATTGAAATGACCCAGATACGAAGTCTGTGTATGAGTGCAGATGGATGATTTGTCAGCACAGGTAATACAATATACAAACACTATCAGAATTCTGGTACATGACATTTACAAAACTTTACTTAATGGTGAAATATGCTGCCATATAAGTTGAAAGTATACATGAAATTAATTTTTACAGAAGGTGTAAGTGCAGAAAGATGAAAGCTAGATCTGCTTTATTTGTCTGAATCTGTGAGGTACGGTCATGAAACTATGAGCCACTGTGAATTCAACCCACAGTGCAAGCATTTAGGACCTGCCAGGAATGCCTATCAGTACATGTTAATTTCCTTATATTGGTCATTAATATTGGGATTTGGTATTCAATGAATTCATGAAGTTGCTTAACCCATTCTTGGCCGACTAAGACTAAGTCAGTAGCTTTCCTTGGCCGTCCTGAGAGGCCAGATGTACAATTCTCAGCTAAAAAGTTCTCTATGAAAAATGTTCTTTTTTTAATTATAAAGGGTAAAGCTGACAACAATTTATGTTCAGGCACTTTTGGGTGATTTTTAGCCATAATGGTTTTAGTAGATTTAGAGCAAGTTTGAATTCAATCAGTATAGGAGAAAGTTCTTTTGTGACGTTAAATGAAGCCTGGAAATTTGTACATCAGTGAAATTAAAACTGTCAGTGATAGTGAAGTATCCAGGGAATCAGTCTTCTCAGTTGAAATGGAACAACAGATGTTAAGAATCTGTTTGAGTTACACAAATTCTTGCCACTGATATTCGATGAATGTCACCTTTTTACGACTCCTTGGTCACAACCCCCCATTTAAAAAAAAGAGGGCAAAATGTTGGCTGCCAGCGATTGCCATTGCCATAGTTTATTCTGTCATTCATCCTTCAAGAAGCACAGAGGAATTTTCAAAAGAACCACCAAAGGCTAAAGAAATTTCAAAACTGTTTTTATCCGCCGCTGTGAACAAAGTAGCTCGAAATGAAGCCACTTTGCTCCACGTATTGTTAAATGTGAGGGTTGAGATCAGAGGTCACACATAAAGGGACATCTGGGGCCTCCCACAAATCTGACACCCCAGCCAAACCTCACTCCAGCAGGGGCTGCAGGTACCTGCTGGGTCAATACAAGATGGATTTTTTTTTTACTGTTTCTATTTACCTTGTGGCCATGTGTACTCGACTACCTATGTTAGCTATTTGCCAATGTACATGGATGTTGACTTTGAGCGTTAATGCCAACAGCAGTTTGTGTGGATGTCAGTTTACAAACTAACAATTGTTTTGGGGCATTTGTCATAAGCAAACTGCCAGATGACAGTCCCCTGCAAGAGGTAAACTTTTGGAGCAACATGGAGGGCCAGAGATTGTTATTTTGTAAATGACAATAAAGTTTGTCATATCGATCTTGTGGAAAGAGGAGACGTGGCAAAGTGGGACGTTTTTTGATTCAGCATGTGCGAGAATTTGCTGGGTCAAGCAGGTGTCAGTATGGATTAGATAAGATTTGTTAAAGATTTACAGATGTATAAGATAATTATTTTTGTGAGAAAAGAAATCAGAGTTTGTCACGCACACAGAATCAGAGTGTCGTTATACAACTAGACATCAGAAGGATTTCCTACAATAATTCTTTCACTATGTCAACAGTCAGACTTGTCAAAGCGCTGCTACTTCTCATATTTGCTCTGAATAAATCAGCATTCCACTGCAACTTGCTGCGAAACATTGTTTTTTAAAGACTTTCATTTTGCTCGTCAAGCTTAAAAATTGTCTTTGCCAATCATGCAAGATACATGTTTCTCATGTCTTATCCATTGGGAGAGGGAATATACATGTTAATGGAAGCTTACGCTGTGCAATGGCTAACAAGTTAACCCATTTCGCAATAAATGGACTGAGAAGATAGCTTCTGCAGAACATAAAGGAAAATATTCAGTAGTACACTGAAGATCTTCATCAGCAATTTCACACAAACACCAAACAAATTCACAAAACTGCATGCTTATTTTGGTTTATCAATACATCAATAAATTGCAAAAACAGAAAAGTCCTTGCATGATAGTGGTTAACTTTCCATACCATAAGATTCTTACTTCATCTTTTGTCTTCATTGTAGATTATTTCTTATGAATCTGTTACCCAAATCCCTTTGTTCCCCACATACCAAAGTCTTTAAGCTATTAAAATAAGAAACACAAAAGTATAGAAACACTTTTTACCAGAAGCTTGTCTTGTGTTAAGGTAAAGAAAGGACTTGCACCATTAGATTCTTGATGTTTGAATCAAGGATCGACTGATGTTCATCCTTTCCCTATAACAGAACATACTTGTATTGTAGAATGGAAAAGTACAGCCCATGTATGGTGGTCCTGTCTCAAAATACCAACCTTAAGATGTCCTTAGGGGAAGTCTTGAAATACAAGTTTTATTGGATATGCACCTTGTAAGATCTGGAGAAAAAGGGTGGAAACAGTGAAAGGTAAAAGTGAAAATAGTAAGATATCTAGTGGTTGGTGGTGGTCTTGCACCCAGCTTAATGTTAAATGGATTCTTCAGCTCCTGCCTTCTAATCAGACATGCTTGCTGCTTTTACCTTTTGTGCAAAATGGGCTGGAATTTTTTAGCTCAGCCGACTTCGCTGTCAGCTGAGCTTATAGGATGGATGGTGATCCATTTTGCATCTGTCCATGCATGCATCTGTTTGTCAGTCAGTTGGTTCACACTGCATGTTTTTGACTTCTCCAATACTATCAAGCCAGATTCACTTCAAATTTGGTGAGAATGTTCCTTGGGTGGGTCTCTACCAAATTTGGTCCAGTGGTTGTGCTCAGTGATTTGTTGATTTTCGATGAATTTTTTTGTTCCTTTTTTTTCACCAAATCTGTAAAAAAATCTGTCGCTCTGATTGTTCTGAAATTCTGTGGAAATGTAGTTTGTGGGAGGGTTAAACAAACTTGTAAACCAGGTGATAATACTCTGGATCCCTGATTTTTAATAAATTTTTCAGTTTGGGTGCCTGTCAGTTAAATGCATGTATTCCTGTTTATTACCACGGAAGTCAATGTGGAGTGCAATGGAAATTCACATTTTTGACTGTCAACCAGATTCACTTCAAACTTTTGGAGGACATACCTTGGCTGGGTCTACACCGATTTTGTACACAATGGTCATGCTCCAATGATTTTAAAACTTTGTTACAAATATTCTTTTTCATTTTTCAGTAACACCTTAAAAAAATTTCTCCAAAAGTTCGTAGCCAATTGCTTTGCAATTACAAAGAGATGCCTCTGGGGACCTCTAGGCCTCAATTTGTTCAACAGGTGGTGCTGCAATAGTCCATATCTGGGTAAGTTCTAAATTCGCCTAAAGGTGGTGCTGCCCATCCTGTTCATGGTTGACCACCCACATCTTGTGGTCACTTTCCATGACCCTCACTTTTTCTCCATAGATTAACATGGGAAATTAACAGATATAAATTTAACCTCTGTAGATGTTGCCAAATAAGCATTAAACTTTCACTGTATGACACCTGGGTGTATTTGAAAGATAAAAATATGTACTTCAGGTAGATCAGAAGATAAAAAAATTGTCCTCATATGCAGGGTAAAACTTTCAGGTTCACTGTAATGTAATGGGCTTTGCTAACCCACCTGACTTCAAATGGCATGGGTTGCTAGTTGTCACAAACATGCATTATAAGAAAAAAAGGCTTTGTGTCAAGAAATTAGACCAACACAGATCACCCTATTATTTATCACTTTTTTAAAGAATTTTTTGTGTTGTTCATTTTTGTTTTGTTTTGTTTTGTTTTGTTTTGTTTTTTTGGCATAACCAGTGGGGTTGCAATGGAAATTCACTGTTTCGACCATCAACCAGATTCACTTCAAACTTGATAGAGATGTTACTTCCCTGAGTCTCTGCCATTTTTTTGACAAATGGTCACGCTCCAATGATTTCAAGACTTTGTTACTAATTTCTTGTTTGTTTTTTCTGTAAAATCTTTGAAAAGCACTCGGTGAATTGCTTTGCAATTGCAGAGACACTTCTGGGGACCTCTGGACCTTAATTTGTTCAACAAATGGCACTGAAATTATCACTTTTTTAAGAGTTTTTGTGCATTTTCACTTTTCTTAACTTTTTTCCCAAACCATAAGTTGTATACTCTTCAGGCTTGTTGGGAATGGACATTGACTTGATTTTCACAAATTTTTTTCACTACATGGCAGTGCTGTCATTTTCTGATATTTAACTAATTATCAAAATTAAGAAAAAATGGCAAGAGTACATGTATATGGACATGCTATCAACAGTGATGATGGATGATATCATTCTGAAGTTCACAGGACCACTTTAGTCTTTGCGTGTAAGGTCAGCTAAGCATAGGACTATCACATTCCTCTTGTTTTCATTTACAAAAAAAGTGCAATTATAGACCAGAAATCTTGGCCAAGTATCTTAGATGGCTATCATCTTCAGTATTTGTTGACACAGGTGGGCAGGGTGTCACTCATAACTATGGATTACCAATAGCCAGCCATAACCGTACATTAAGCTGTCTGTTGAAATATGCCATTTGTGTAATATTGGATTTCATGTATTTAATGTTAACATGAAAAATGATATTAGAAGGTAAAATTTACTGTGTATCTTTGATCTCAATCTTTTTTCAAAAGACCAAAAAGAAAAAAAAGAAAGCTTCTATTATCCCAATTTGCCCTGTTGTCTGGCTATCCTGTGCTGATATTACTTAAAGGTTGAAAAGTTTGGTTGTTGGATAAAACATGCTGCTACATCAACAACTGAATGCATTACATAAGAGATGTGTCTGTCAGCCAACATGATTCATATTGCCCAACCCACCATTTTTTTTTTTGCACCACATGACCTGGCATCTGTTTCCCTCAGTTAATCTGACCTGAGAAATGTGGGGACACCAAGGTCAGTTTGGTGGGCAATGATGATGACATACGGTCAGCTTGGCAGGCACTGATGGTGACCTAAAGGTCAGCTGGACAGGCACTGATGATGACATACGGTCAGCTTGGCAGGCACTGATGGTGACCCAAAGGTCAGCTGGACAGGCACTGATGGTGACCTGAAGGTCAGCTTAGCGGGTACTGATGGTGACATAAAGGTCAGCTTGGTGCGCACTGATGGTGACATAAAGGTCAGCTTGGTACGCACTGATGGTGACCTAAAGGTCAGCTTAGCGGGCACTGATGGTGACATAAAGATCGGTTTGGTGCACACTGATGGTGACATAAAGGTCAGCTTGGTGCACACTGATGGTGACATAGAGGTCAGTTTGGCGGGCAGTGATGGTGACATAAAGGTTAGCTTGATGGATACTGATGCTGGCAATTGAGGAGATGATGATATGGCATTTTTGCCTTTTTTTTCCAAATGATTTGAGTTTGAAAACTTAGTGGATAACATGACTGAGAAAATTGGCTTCCAATGTTACATCTGTGTTCAAAGTGGTATTTTCTATACTTTAACAAATGTTGATTATATAAACTGAAGGTGTAATAAGCAGCATTCACATGGTTTTTGTCATGTTTGAATTCCTGTAATACATGAAAACATTGCATGTTGTGTTCTATAGGTAAGGAACCAACGCTTCAAAGGTGCTTATAGGTGAACATTCTATACGTAAGTGTAACTGGCCATTTTGGCCAGTTGGCTTGTTAGTGATGTATCAATGTAATGATGTGTTAATCTATTGAAGGTACTGAAAAGTGGAATATTCTATTGTCAATGCATCTCATTCTTCACTATATTTTTTTGTGATCTGCATCACCAATGTGATCGCCATCATCACCATCATGAACAGGGGAGGCTTCTTCTATTGATCACTTTGCAGTCAGGTATATCTAGTTTTTACTTTCAGATTTCTGATGCAGCAAAGTTACACTAAAAACAAGTGAAAAATACAAATTTTAAAATGCATGGACAGATATGCGTGGAGACATTTTTTTCACGTAGAGTTGAATGCTTTTGTATTCTTGTGTTTGGAGATGCCATCAACAGACCATGCTGGTCCTCAGGTCTGTTATTATACAAACAGGAGCAACAGTGCATGTCATCTTTCATGTTATAGTTCTGAACCCGAGAAGTATCAAACTCCCATATGTCTGTTGCATGGTCTGAACCTGTGAGTTGATCAATATTATCATGTTCGAGTCAAAATTTAGAAAAATTGAGGCTTTGACAGCCAAAATAATTTATTAACGGGTCACCAGTGGAAAACCATGAAGCCTGTTTCACAGCCTTAATTTGTGTCCCCTAATCACCTTGGTTGGTGGTACAGGTTTTCTGTAAGGTTTACTGCAGTCAAAATGCCGGCAAATCTGTTGTTGACATCCTTCTCTGTTGTGTGACATATCATCAGATCTGATAGCACAAGCATCAGATCATCATCTGTGGTTTGTTATTACTGGGAAGTCAAACTACAAAAAGGAGTTGCAGGTCTGGTCTGAGGAAGAGATTGGAATCTGACATGTGCAGTGACATCTTTGAAGTAGGTACAGTACAGTACACCAGATGGCAGTACCAGAGTATCACCATGTACACAACTTACTTTGTAACTTATCTTCTGTCTGCATACAGAAAGAGTGACAGGTCATAAATGTCCTCAGTTGTGTATTCTATGCAAGGAAACATATTGTGGCATTCAATGTGAAGCATGTGCTAGACCATGTATCGTTGAAATGTGACCCCAAATGCCACTGAAGAACATGCAATTGGCAATGTTAATACTGTATTATTAAGAAATTAGTTTTTTCTTCGACATGTCATGAAAGTGTTGAACGCTGCAGTTCAATTTCTGTTTGTCCACGTTGCATATGAGACTTGTTAACAAGTCAGGGGTGTACCGTAAGAAAATGTGATGCTTTCCATTTTCCATTTATTGGTTATGACAGATAGCACTGGTCAAGAGGTGTGTACCTGTACATGTGTCTGTCATTAGACACACTCTAAGCAGACCAAGGTCAATGTTTTCTAAGGGATTTCAATGGAGGGGAGATCACTTTTGAAGTGTGTTTCACCTGCAACTTGAAACTAGTATATGATTAGTATGCTGATGCTTATGACAGCCACACTTATTAAATTATGAACAATTTGCCAACCAAAATGCATTCAGCTGTCAATTCTACTACATGCAGCCATATATGAAGTCAGACTGTTGTGATGGAGTATTCTGGAACATGTATGACAAGGCCAGGCCAGGGCTTTGCAGCAAGTTGAATTGAAGTTTTTTTTGTAAGAGAAATTCCCAACTGGTTCACCTTATGGGTGGCTCAACAGGGACTGAACGAGACCACTAGGATCTTCTTTTTATATACATGTACTGTGGCATACACAGCAGGCATTCAGTATATTGCTGACCTCCTTAGGATAACATCAAAGGCCTTGGTCAGTGGTTCTGGCACTGCCGGGCAAGTCATGCTGCAGCTGTTTTTGACTTGCTAGGCAGTGCCAGAACCACTGACTTAAAACTACAGGCATGTTGGTACTTGAATGAAAGCTCTTTTCATGAAGAATTTAAATATGCAATTGTCATCTTAAATCCAGGTAAATATATGGAAAAATCAGGGACAGAATGAGTTGAATACGTGAACTGTGGCATAGACAGCAGGCATTACTGACCTCCTTAGGTCACACGCAACTCATTGTTGCAGCTGACTTCCAAATTAGCCCACCTACCTCATGATGTGGTGAAGGAGATGGTGTAAATTTACACGTGCCAAGTTGTGTCAATCCTTTGTTGTTAGGAATGTCATTGACCTGCTACTGGGAGTTTCCAGTGGCATGGTGTATCCCATTTAAGTGATAAGAAAATAGTATTTGTGTGAAAAATGGTTTGGTTGATTATAAAAAAAAAAAAAAATAAGATCCAGGAGGAAGAAAAATGTTTGGGTCAATTGTGGGGACAAAAATTCAGGAAGATATTTCTGAATGCATAACCAAAACAGAATAAACTGAGGATTGATTGTTTATCCACTAATTTAAGTTTCAACTGTAATGAAGTACAGACTGTATCTCTACTGAAGCATGCAGTCTAGTGACAAACATGAAAGAAAGTTAAAAATGGGATATTACTGTGGAAAATTCTAAACTGAAGAAACTTTAATACTGGGCGCAAAGAATTAGCAGTACTGTACAGCACACACGACTGGCTTCAAACCTACAGGCAGCTTATTGGTCTAAAACTCAGCAAAACAAGAAAAAATGGACAGAAAATGGTGCTATGTAGTAAGTGACATTTATTTGTAAGTGGCCATTGTGTGATATCTCATTCAAAAAGGTTTTTTTTGTTTTTTGTTTTGTTTTTTTTTTCACTCATCCAATGATCACTATTTCTTATTATTCAGGTTCCCTTGAACCTTTAATCCAGACAGTGTACATGTGAACCTTATTCCTGTATCTTGGTACGTCATTCACCCTGCCAGTCAGGACATTTATACAAGTATTCCTTGTAGTTGGACTCGACTGTTCTCCTTCAGTTCGTGTATTTCTTTGGTGGGTCTGAGCATTGGAAGCTATTGTTGAGGTTAACAATATAGACTTCGATCCAGCCTACTTATTGGTGTACAGTGGTATTTTTTGTACATCTTGACAAATCAATGCGTCCATTGGGCAGCTTTGGAGGAAGCATGGACAGCTATTTACACATGATTTGTACATATATTTCAAATAAAACTGAGGTAGAACATTGTGGACTTTGGTCTTTTATATCCACACAGATATGATATTGTATGCACGTCTGTTTTGAAAGGAAAATATGCAGCCACAGCAAGATTTGTTTTTGCATCCAATATTTCACCTGGCCCCTTAACCCTTTGCCCCTTAAAGCAGGTAAAACCAGTTGGTTGTCAAATGTCGCCTGTTTCAATATGTTTTGGACAAATTTCAACAACAATGAAAAACAATTGGAATGAGAATTGTAGATGAGACCTATCAAGATAACATGACCCAAGTCAGCAGCTTTCCTCAGCATGGGTTGGCCAAAATATGCCCAACCCGTGGCAAGGAGAGCTGTTGAATTCAATCTTAATACCAGGGGGAAAGAGTTAACCTGAACACTTTCCTTTCTTGAAAGCAGCATCCAAATCAATATGAGGACCAAAGGCAGGGTGTCCACCGTTGACACCGTGAAGTGCCACGGCTCTTGTGTCTACTTCTGTGAGCCAGCACCACTTCACACAAAAGGTTGTGCATCATTGTGAGGACAAAAACCCGGTTGCAACCACTTCAAAACTGAAAGGTGCATCAGGCATAACCTTGGAGAGAGACATTGTTTAGTGGCCAGGCCATCTTCATGGCAATGGTAGAACCAGGGGCAGAAATGTTTTTGTTGAAAGGGAAAGGTGTTGGAGGCTGTTTGTGCTGAGTTGTATAGCCCATGATGGTACAGATATTGTGGGGGAATAAAGGTTGACATTATCCATACAACATGACAACAGGCAGGTGAGGTCAGAACAATCTGCAGATTCCTGGATGATGACCGTTGAGTGGGGGACTACATGGCTACTGAACCATGAGCAACAACTACTACAGTCCACAGAATTATAGAATTATACCCCCACAAGCCATTTTTTTTTTGGGGGGGGGGGGGATCTATACTGTCTTCAGCTTGTCTGACTGTCTGTTTGTAGCAGAATCCTTGTGAACAAAATCCTGATACATATACACAGGCCACATCAAACTCAAAGTTATCTCAGGTGAACCTTGACACAATGTCTTCACCTGATTACGGTGTGGTCCTCTTGACATCATTTTCAAGGTAGCAGGATTTGTGTGTGCAAGGACGGTATCTGGCCTCGGCGATGGCTGTTCTGACCTTCCCGACCAAGATTTGATGTACAACATCAGGGTATAATTCAATATGAACAAAAGTAGCAAAATGGTAGGAGATAAAGTGTGCAATCCATGCAAGTGTAGATTGCCGTAGAGACAGAGCTGCTTCCATTGACTTGGGGTTGACATCTATTCACTATTAAGTTTGACATCATTGACCAGTCTCTACAAGTACAACTGGAGATTGCCCAGTATTTAAATAAATAATGAACAAAGGGAAGCCAATTGTTGAGTGGAAGAAAGAACATCCATGGTTTGAACCAAAGATAATGTGATGGGGACAAGTGGCTGTGATTCAGTTACAGGCTGTGACATTTGGCCAATGCTGGCAGAGTGAGCAAAGTATCAAGCTGAAGATTGGGATGTCTGCCAGAGACAAATTTACAGATACTATGACAGCTACCTGTACATCACACAAGCACAAGTTCCCCACTACAGTGTTAATCAAGAGATTAATAATATATTGCAAGTAAATTTTCTTGTGTTAATTTGTTGTTTATTTATTTTATTGATTTATGCATTTGTTGTCTTTTTTTTTTTTTTTCTTGATTAATAAGTGTGTTCGTAGAACCAATTCAAGCAAGGGGACTCGTTACATGAATGGGGCTGTAAATTGAAGGAAAGATAATTAAGCCAAGGCAACATCCCAGAGGAACTGAGGGGGGAGTATTTGGGCCCGCTTCCCCAACTTAGAAACTTTTGAAAAGTCAAACCTAAAATGGTTTTGTCATTGTACTTGGCTACCAAAAATCAGTATTTTGTTTAATTGCAAAAGAAAAAAAAAAATGCTGACATTAATACTTTGCTTGTTCATTTAGCAGCAAAATCAGGTGGAGCACTTGTACAGTCAACTTTGAAGCAATATTGAATACTGTCTGCAATGGAACCAGCAGCCTTGATAACTTGAGATAGATGTGCCAGTGGTAACTTTCATGAAGCTTTAAGTTAATATAGCCCAACTGTTTGTCATTGCAGGAGGGATGTTAATGGCTCTCACCACAACTCCCTTCAATAACAATTTACAAATTACATAACTATGTTCCTTGCTCACTGATGCATCAGGTTTTAATCTAAAAATGTCTCTCTTAAAACATTTTGGTGTTTAAAAGTAAGCTGTTTTCAGATTCATCTCTGTTTTTATCCCAAACACTGTAGCATTTGTAAGTTTTTTTCCTAAAAGCCCATTAAAACGTGTGCCTTTAGGATAGAAGATGCATAAAAAGCATGTTTTTCTGACTGAAACATGACTGAGTTACTACCTAGAGCATATGGATTCCCATAAAATCAAAGTGTAGCCTGTTGTCTTTATTTATTTTTTTATTTTATTATTTTTTTTACTTTACTTTATTTTGTTTTCATATGCATGTATGTATGTATGTAGCTAATATGAAAAATAGAAGGATTTATAACTGTGGTCTGTAGCCACTTCTAGATATCTGCATTATTAAGCTTCATCATTACAGTAAGAAGCAAATATCAGACTTATTCACTTTATGGTACAAGTTTTCAGTATTTGTTGCCTTAGTTATATTTGACTCAGTTTGCAGGTACATGTATTGTATTTAATTTACAGATATTTGATATGTTTGTGTAGTAACACAAAGTGTCTTCACAACTTCAGTCCTGACTGTAAATCAGTTGTTTAGCAATTAATGCATTTTCTGACATCTCATTCATGTAGCAGTAATAGTTTACATTTCTACTGCTTATCACTTTTAACAAACATTGATTGTTAAGTACACTGCAAATCATATTTTAATGTGTAAAGCCTGGAAATCTGGAATATTTCTGGAAATATTGGTACCAATAAAAATTATCAAGATACTTTGTTCACTTAAACACAAAGGAAAAAAACACTGGTATAACTGGTTGCATTGGGCCAATAGGTATTGTCATACAATGTTTGCTCAGAGCCCCGCCCACTCTTGCTGACTGATGCTATGGCCCGTGGTCACTTGATACCTTCCGTTCCAATTAGACATGACAGGCAGACCAGTTCACAGTTGTGCATTCACAGTAAATCAAACAAATTGATTTTTATGATCAAACAATCATTTACCCATATTAAACTAATTATAAGACAGCATCGCTATGTCCCACTGTCCCACCCTTCTCTCTTTTACCTAATTTTTGTCTGGTCTTTTTATTTTTTTAAGAGGTGACCGTCACACCCAGGGACAGACTGTGCCTGATAACCCTGACACCAGTAATTATGTAGTGACTGGAGTGTTCTGGGGCCCGGCGTGGCGCTACAAAGTGCAGATAATGAGAGCCAGGAAGGACCTGAGCTATGTACCTGGCTTATTGTCTACATTTCATCAGTGAAAAGTCTATACGAGAAGGCATTTGGGTTGACTTTGATCTGTGATAATGATGAAGTTGATAGTATTGAATATGTAATCTCAATACATCATTAAGTTATGGAATTAAAGTTCAGGGCGAGTTTAAATGATGGCATGAGATTTACAAAGTTTGTGAAACAAATTGGATTACCTAACTGATACTTTGACCATCAAAATGTGGCAAGTGATGGTGATATGACCCCTTTGTGAAATGTGTTGGGCCACTTTCGGCCATAGTTATTTTACACAGCATTTTACAGTAACTCCATTACTCTACTGACCTGTGGTTAACTATGGACCCCTAACTCCAAGCAGGTTTCTACAACACTACCATACTTTATCTATAGCTCTTCTTTATCCACTCCAAACTCTACCATCATATAGCCACACAACTCCTTTATCCACTCCAAAACTTAACACATCTACATTATGATAAAATCGAGCTATTTGAAACACCACTTCTGACTTTTAATTTACTCCATTCTTGTCCACCCAAAGAATTCCAAACCCATGTTACAGCAGGCCATGTCATCTGCACCCTTACATGTATGTATTTCATACCCCCATGTTACAGCAGGCCATGTCATCTGCACCCTTACATGTATGTATTTCATACTCCCATGTTACAACAGGCCATGTCATCTGCACCCTTACATGTATGTATTTCATACTCCCATGTTACAACAGGCCATGTCATCTGCACCCTTACATGTATGTATTTCATACTCCCATGTTACAACAGGCCATGTCATCTGCACCCTTACATGTATGTATTTCATACTCCCATGTTACAACAGGCCGTGTCATCTGCACACTTACATGTATGTATTTCATACCCCCATGTTACAACAGGCCGTGTCATCTGCACCCTTACATGTATGTATTTCATACTCCCATGTTACAACAGGCCGTGTCATCTGCACCCTTACATGTATGTATTTCATACTCCCATGTTACAACAGGCCATGTCATCTGCACCCTTACATGTATGTATTTCATACTCCCATGTTACAACAGGCCATGTCATCTGCACCCTTACATGTATGTATTTCATACCCCCATGTTACAACAGGCCATGTCATTTGCACCCTTACATGTATGTATTTCATACTCCCATGTTACAACAGGCCGTGTCATCTGCACCCTTACATGTATGTATTTCATACTCCCATGTTACAACAGGCCGTGTCATCTGCACACTTACATGTATGTATTTCATACCCCCATGTTACAACAGGCCGTGTCATCTGCACCCTTACATGTATGTATTTCATACCCCCATGTTACAGCAGGCCGTGTCATCTGCACCCTTACATGTATGTATTTCATACCCCCATGTTACAGCAGGCCGTGTCATCTGCACCCTTACATGTATGTATTTCATACCCCCATGTTACAACAGGCCGTGTCATCTGCACACTTACATGTATGTATTTCATACCCCCATGTTACAACAGGCCGTGTCATCTGCACCCTTACATGTATGTATTTCATACCCCCATGTTACAGCAGGCCATGTCATCTGCACCCTTACATGTATGTATTTCATACCCCCATGTTACAACAGGCCATGTCATCTGCACACTTACATGTATGTATTTCATACCCCCATGTTACAACAGGCCATGTCATCTCCACACTTATATGTATGTATTTCGTACCCATGATTAAAGTCGACCACAAACTTCACCTGTGCAGCTGAACACCTGTTGCAGGTAAGACCTACAGACACAGCAACTTATGGCCTGCACTTTGCATCCTTTCTGATGAAGTCCCTAGAGACGGCTTACCCTGTAAGACACTTGTACTCTTAATAAACACAGATCTGCATTCTGGCACTAAATTCAATCTGACAGTGTGTGCCCTATTGCAAACATTGTTTGGTTGAGGACATGTGAAGACAACAAGGATAATTTCACACGTAATTGGACATGTTTCGTACAAAACAATATGCCTGGCAATGATTGGCATCACACATATCCGACATCTACACAAATGGTTTTCGTAATTGTGAGTATTGATATTTCAGTGGTGAAGGACTTGGCTGCCATACCTGTGTGCTGAGCGACCAATCATCAGTCTACCAGCAGCGTTCTAAGCTCTGTATCTTGTCTTTTCAGGCACATACGTATTCTGAAGCACTTTTTTCTTTCCATTACATATTGACCAGGTTGAATTCCATTTATGTCTCACCTGGTGTGTACAAATTGTCAGGAAAATATGTGTGTGTGTGCGTGTTTGTTTTATTTTTTTTTCTTCTTCAGTTGTTCTCTGGGGAAACTTACAAAGAAAACTTATGCATTCAACCATCCTGTCTGCAGTGCCTCCTTTGTACACCACAAATCACCATACATATTGTCTTGTACTCTTTAGACCAGAGTGCTTTCATCTTCAACTGAACTCTTAGGTCAATAAAAAATAACAGATTATGCCATGCCGTGCATACCCTTAGGTGTAACTGACCTTCATGAAGAAAGTTATGCAAGAAACTTGATGCTGGAGAATTCTGTTCACATCAGGACGGTTCGTGGTCACAATCAGCATGTCAGTCCATCAGCCCCTGTACTCTAGAGTGTAAGAAGTTTCATACATCAGACTTGTTATAGCTTGGTTGCCAGGGGAGCACTGGCCTTGCATAGGTCACAGGAGAATGTTTCTCGTGGAAGACACTGCCCCCTGGTGGCTATACATGGCCAATTTTACATTATAAGCTCTACTGCCCACATTTTTCAGAGCATCACTAATTTCCCTACACTTGCCCATAAACTTTTACTTGTGAATGTGATAAGTTCACTGTTTTCAAGTTCAAGCTCCATATAACTTAGGACATATGAAGAGCATAAAAGTGTAGGTTGACCATTACATGAGTCTTTACTGGATACACCATGATATTTATATATCTTACCATTTCCTTCAAATTTCATCTTTCCATGTATCAAATCACACTCTTACCATGGTATGTTTTCAGTTTCACATGCACGACCTCAGAACATGCAGCCTATCGGCCTCCTGTGAGTGTGTCTTTTATATATATATATATATACACAGTGGTACCTGCTATTTAAGACCGCCCCTAAAGCCAACAAAAAGTGGTCTCATACTGCAGGGGGTCTTAAATTGAAGGTATATTTAACATGTAAATACAGCAGAGGGTCTTGAAAGAGTGGTCTTAAAAAGACGCGTGGTCTTAAATTGGAGGTGGTCTTTAGAGCAGGTACCACTATATATATATATGTATATATATATATATATATATATATATATATATATATATATATATATATATATGTACATATATATTATGTGTATGTATGTATGTATACTTGTGAGAAACACTTGTATTCATTATGTGTCATTATCTGTTATCAACAGAATATTTCTTTGTTCTTTATGTGCACAACCAACAATGTCAGAGAAAAGTTGGCATGGGAAAGTCAAACTTCCACACAGGACAAGGCAAATATGCCCAGGTTCCCATGACAGTTAAATTGGAACAAATTGTTCTGTTGTGAAAAGTTGATGGATCATAAAATACTCCTTTTGAAGTCTGATTGATTCAATTTGAATGATTCTGTTTCAGCTCAAGTGGAGTAGGGAATCTTGACGTTGATGTCCAGGTTTGGCTGATCTGATGCTGTTTGGCAAAGTGCCTGCCAAGTGGATTCATATCTCCATTACTGATATAGCAGAAATGTCCCCTCAGACTATCCATGACAGGCTGATATGGGTACCAAGGACCTTGTATTTAGTAGAGAGTCCCTGGTCAGGCCAACATATTGTTTGTAACTCTGTCATAAGAGGGTCCCTGGTCTGGCCAACGTATCGTCTGTAACTGTGTCATATGTCTATAACTAGCTGATAACCTTCACTTGTTTTGTGCTGTGGTCAAACTTATTCATAACAATTTGTTTTAAACAGTGTTTACAATACTATAGCAAACTTTGCATTGGCAGGGACAAATGTGGACTTTAAAAATTGGAAAAACATGTCCAGGCATAATTCATGAAATTTTAGTCTTGGCCATTTAATAATTCATTTTAAAGTATTCTACCCATTTTCACATTTCTTTTTTTGCCAAATTCAAGAAACACTAGCATTTGGCTAATGGTAGAGTGGTCCCTGAATGGTCAGAAATTGCTAAGGAATGACTGATCAAGACAAGTGAGGGCTCATTACATGTACATTGTTGTTATATGCTGGTAAAGTACCCAGAACATTGTACATTTCTGACATCTTCCTGTTCTTCTCCTTTCAAAATGGTTTGACCAGCAAAACAAGACAAAGAGTTCTCTGGCTTCATCACCTGCTCAGTCCACATGTTTTACCAATTACTTTGTACAATTCTAGAGTCACTTTCGGCAAAAGAGTGCGCAAAGTTGTTCTCCATGGGATAGAAGTTAGCTTGCTTTTTTTGTTTGTTGTTTTTTCTCCAAGAATGTTGGAAGCAAAACCTGTCCAACTGATTACAAAGAGGGATGAAGAAGCTGCAGTGTATTTTTCGTTGGCTTAATACAGTCACAGTGGCTCCATGAAGGACAACACAGAAAACAGGGCGGTTTGGTGGAAAAGGTGTAAAATGTGGAAGTCCTATTCATTAAACATAGGAAGCATTGGTTTAAAAAGTGGAAGACAGGAAAATCCAAGTGATTTTTATGACCCTACAAGCAGATTTCTTGTTTTACCAGCAGACTTGGAGCCTCAGCACTTACTGCAATGTACATTGTGGCCATGCTCAAACACTGCCAGTATCCAGGCTGTGTTACAACTGACAGGCCTCTGGCAGCAACTTAATATTTGGTCACTTTGTGTCGGTAAAACTTACAGGGGACCAGGAAACCAGTGACTTGCTGGAACCAATCCTCAAGCTGTAAACAAAGAGGAACTTCACAATTGTCTTGTAGATCTTGCAATTTACAAGCAGAAATGGAGACCAGGAATTCTCAGTATTCTTGGTCTCAGGCAAAAGACAATATGGGCAAGAAAATTGGCAGCTTAACAGAACAAAGAGGTAGACATGAGCTGGGACACTTGATACTGCCAGGACAGCCTGCGGGCTGAACACTGGCGACACACAACCATTGATCTTCTATCAAATGTACCAACTTTCTTCTCTGGCAAATGATACTTTCCAAATGATTATGCTTGTGTAATCAAATCTCCAAACCACAATAAAAGACAAGAGATTGTCTTGTAACTATATGGTTTCAATGGTCCATTGCCCTGGGCAATCAGAAGCCGTTTTACCCACTCCTGCCAGTTGGTCCAATAAACAGCAGTTCATCTTGTCCAAGGATAACTCTGAATAAACGGTGGCTTGTCTTGTCCAAGGATAACTCTAAATAAACCATGGTTTGTCTTGTCCAAGGATAACTCTAAATAAACAGTGGGTTGTCTTGTCCAAGGATAACTCTAAATAAACAGTGGGTTGTCTTGTCCTATGATAACTCCAAATAAACAGTGTTTTGTCTTGTTCAGTGATAACTCTAAATAAACAATGGTTTGTCTTGTCCTACGAAAACACTTTTGTCAAGCAGTGGTTTGTCCTTTCCAGTGAATTTCCAGTAAAAATGCTACTTAAACAGTGATTTGTTTGTTTTTTCTCTCTACCACATACTATACTACAAATGAAGTATCATTAACCCTTTTCAACCCAATCAACTTTGCTGTTCAAAGTGAATGATGCTCTGATGTCAAATTTTGTCAGCTTCAGTGTTTTTGCTTTGGGCTTTGCATGACTGAGAAAGGAGGGTTGTAGAGGCGACTCACAAGACCAGGATACCTCACGCCAGTAGCTTTAACCCTTTTCTCCTTGAATTGATACTTGAGTCAACAACTTTCCTTGGCATGAGTTGGTCACTAAGTGCGCCACTCATGCCAAGGAAAGTTGTTGCCCTGGGATATGTGATTTTGATAGGGCTCATCTACAATTCTCAGTCAAAATTGTTTTTCATTATTGTTGAAATTCCTTGAAAACACGGAAGCAGACGACATTTGACACCCAGCCGGTTTTGGTTGGTTTAAGGGGGGAAGGGTTAAGTTTGGCAGAGGTTGTAGGTCTCATACCATCAGCTGCCAGCCTGCTTCAAATAAAAATCTGTTGACTGTCTTCATGGTTCATACAGCTTGGAAGCTTTCAAATTCAAGGACTTTTCCAAGACTTTCCAGGTCCTTTTTACTGAAATTCAAGTACTTTCCAACTTGATTGATTTTCCTTTTTTGTGTCTTGCAGTCTATTTTTTTTCAGGTTCCTATTGTGGGAGGAGGAAGTGATCGAGCTAACCTAACTTTTGGAGGAAGGTGTATTAGTGGACATTTAAATTTCAAGATTTTTCAAGGACTTTATTGCAAAAACATTGATTTTCAAGGTTTCCAAGCCCTTGAAAAAGAATGTAGCAAATTCAAGTACTTTCAAGGATTTCAAGGACCTGTATGAACCCTGTGTCTTTTACCTTCACCACATAATAAGTTAAACATCAAAACACCAATTCTGCCATGATGGGAAATCTGGCACAAATTTGCTAAAAAACTTGCTGTGTATATACTTTGTACAGTTTATTTATCTTCAACTGTTCTGATAACATTAGGGTGTGAAAATTGCATGCTTACAAATATTATCTGATTAAAAAAAAATACACTTTTCTTGCAAAGAAACATTCAAGATTTTTCTTGAAATTCCAGATGGAATGTATACATTGAATGAATTATGCATTGAAGGTCTTGAAAATATCTATATTTTTCAAAATAAATACTTTTTACTTTATGAATATGCTCTGTAAATTCACTTAATTTCATTGTACTTCTACTTTCACTTATTTTGCTGATGGTACAAACCTGCAAAAAATAAAAAAAATAAAAAAATGAATAGTATTTTAACATATTAGGTTGAATAGGAACTATGCCGGACACAGAGAAATAAAAACCTCAGTTAAAATGTCTGAAATGCAAAACTGTTAAAATTTATAAACATGAAAATAAGTGCATTTACAATATTCTAACATGACCACATCTACATCAACTATTACTAGGTTGGAATTTCAGTGTTTATTATTTAATAAACAGCACAGTCAAACCTGAATAATTTGTGATTAAGTATCAATCAGTTTCATCATTCAAACTTTGTTTACCAGCGACAGTGACAACCAGTATATCAACTTGTACTAAATCCAAAAGGTCGATCTTCTACTTTTCCAAGGCTATCAGCAAGTTTGGTCCAGTTCCCATAATTGAGTTGACGATGGGTAGACATGTAGGTCTGAATGTCCACCTCCAAAGCCATACAAATCACATTCAAAAAGTTTGTAACAATACAATTATTGGAGTACAATAATGCTGCATAATTTAGTACAGTGTTACAGTTTTCTAACCTTTCAAAACAAGTGTGGAGCTTTGTTGTTTCCTTTTGAAAGAGAAGTTACAAGCTCAGAACTGGTCGTACCCTGTGTGAGGTCAGGCCAAAGTCAGACAGCTTAGAATTCCAGCTCACTGATCACCCTGACTAAGTTAACAAATGTAGGAGCACCAGTTTAGAGTTCCTAGCCTGCTTCCCAGTGCTACTTCTTCGCTAAAGTCTGTCTTTCTCCATGTTGTAAGCTGGGAACCAGTCTCTGTAACTTTCTCTCGATGTGGACTACCATTGACAATGTGAATTTATTGGCAAGGAATGAATCCATTGACTCAAATTGTGTACAAATTCTCATCAGGTTCTGATGAAAAAGTTGCAAAGCAAAATGGTGACCAGTCTGTCTGCAAACTTTGTCTTTGGTGCTGCTCATCTTCGTGTGGACTGTTGCTGATCATTTGAACTTTTAACCAGAAATGAATTTATTGACTGAAAAAAATTATCAACATTATATCATGTTCTCATCGAATATTTGGTGTTCACCGACAATTAACTCATTCCATACTATGGTGCCAGAACCACTGACTTAAGACTATAGGCATGTTGGTAATTGAATGAAAGCCCTTTTCATGAAGAATTTGAATATGCAATTGTCATCTTAAATCAAGGTAAATATATGTAAATATCAGGGACTGGTATGGAATGAGTTAAAACTGTTTTTAGAAAACATTGTGGTGTTGTTTAATTCAGAAACTGAATGCAGCTTGGTTGCTGGTTGATCCCCCTGCTCAGTATGACTGGAGTAAGATCAAGAGTGCTAAGTGCTCGGTTATCATGGCCATAGTGACAATTCATTCTGAAAAATCATCCATGATGAAAATACTGCACAAAAACAGTCACTATAATATGATTATATACTTTGATTGAATCATACACATTATAATCACTTGTGATTAATGCATGTACAACCCAAAACCTAAAATTTACAATATCTTGCTGGGGGGGTGGGGGGATTGGGGGAAAAAATGGGACAACAGAGTGCGCTGTGTACATGTTTATGTCAAGATATTTGTTATTGTAATGCAAGGAAAAGGTAGTATATACAGCTGTAACTATAAAAATGCCTAAAATCAGAGCTTCTGGGGCTTTGCTCACTGTGTGGACCACAGGACCCTACATGGGAAGCTAGGCAGACCCCCATTCTATTCAGCTATAGTGCCTCCTACAGATTTTGTTGATTTGCAACTGCCAGATACAGGTGTATGGGAGAAAAAAAAAGTTTCCTTAGCCAAATTACCCCATTGGCAACTCAATAGCAACAAGATGACAACTTTTTTCTGTTTTGGCTGTGTGGCAAGACAATGAATGCCCCAAGCTGCCATCGGGACCATGGTAACAAAATCGAGGATAGGAATTTTGTATATAAGGATGTATATTCAGTAGACTACACATAAAATTGTTGATTGTGACCTCTCACACCAGATACAAGGAATAAAGGACCGCTTATAATTTGGAATATGATGCAGTCTAATTATATGTGCGGTGCAGTATTTTTAGATGTTAAAATTAGGCATACAAATCTAAACTGACAACATCCATATCAAGTTTGCATGTCTCGCAACTTATTTACTACTTTATAAATGCACCTGTTATAGAATTCATCAAACCCAAACCTCAAAACCACTTCCCCAATAAGCTCAATGTGTTTAAAGTTTAGAGTTAGAAACCTGTAATTTAGATAAAATAGCAAGACTGAAGTCCTATGCCCCTGAGCCATATACAAATACATTGTACTTCTATCTGGAACTGTAGTCAACAACTGGAAAGTTCCCATTTGTGTTGTCACTGTGTTGCCACTGCACATCATTCATTCCAATTCAATGTTCCTCTTCCTTTGCTGTTCATCCTCTCACCATAAACTATTTTTGGACTGCAGTTTGCCTACCAGTTAGCTCTGCCAAGCTCCATCTGAAGCGGCAACCAACCCATATGTCTTCAATGCATGTATGTGTACTTATGCAGCACTTGGTCCAATGCAGCAGAATGTGCCATTTTGTCCACAGTGGCATGTGGCATTGTGTTAACATAGGGCCATAATTTCAGCCAACAGCAAGGGCAGAGTGAATTCTATTGTATTTCCATGTCCCTATTTTATTCCATTGCACAGTTGCCATCATGTTGCCACTACATGGTCACCATTGCGATACCACTGCACACTTGCCCTGACGTAGGGTCACCATTGTGTTGCCATCATAGATCAAATGTGGCCAGCGCAGTACATTGACAAAATTCCAGTGTATTTCTAATTTGTTGCAACTATGTTGCCAAAGCTTGTTGACATAATGGAAGCACAACTGTAGCACAATAGAACAACACTAGCAACACAGTGATACCACAATGGCAGCATCAGTTGTTTACATGTACCAGCACTTGATATGACCTGCACTTTTAATCACGAAAGACAAAACCACTCATCCTGTATACATTTGAAATTGCACGCCTTCTGGTATTTGAATGATAACATTCACCAATCAATGATAGCTGTACAGATTTCAGCTTCATAGAGTGGAGGAGAAGAAATCATGACTCTTTGATACAAGATACTCAATCAACAGGCCCAATCAACTTAACATTAACAAAGTGCAGCCACAGAGATCATTACAACAGTTTTTATCATACTGTTTTGACTGTCTGCTCACAACCGCTGTCATTCTGTCTAAACACTAACAATATTTATGTGCACACACAACTGCTGACATATCAGTACACAGTTGTTTTCCTAGACTTTTGTTCCAAAGAGCTGTAATTTGTTAGATATTATTTTAACACATAGCACATACACAGAGTGTTCTTGACCCCTTCTGTGGGTTGAAACTGCTACAATGTATCTGTAAATACATAGAAAAAGTGCACCGATGCTACATTTGATATTATTTGTGATTAGATAAAAAGTGGAGGATGACAGTTGATACTGGCAACAGTCACCACAGCGCTGTACAGTCAACTTCTGGTTTGCTTTCTGGCCATGGCTCGAGTCTTCTGGGTGAAAATCTGTTGTACAACAGTCAGCACTGCCTCCCCCCCCCCATGCTAACTGAGTTTATATCAAAGCAACATTTAACCTTAAAGTACTGATTTAAGATTGAGTCAACAGCTTTCCTTGGGACACTTTGCGTGCAAAGTGTCCCGAGGAAAGCTGTTGATTAAGACTACTTTTTGCTTTAGACTAGGCTTGCTGGTATTTGAATGAAAGGTATCTTCATAAGGAATTTAAATCTTTTGATTATTATATGTTTAACCGTAATGAGAAAACAAATCTAGCTGTGATTAGCACTTTCAGGGTTAACAAGTATTTTTGAAAAATACGTATTTCACACTTATGAAACAGACATTATGCAAAGAAAGCCCTGTGAATATTGATTTCAACTTATCAAAGTAGAATTAATTCTAGTTATATTTATCAACCCCGCACACCAAAATATGGGACATCAGAACAAGTCCTTTGGTATCCAAACCCTTTACACTCACAAGGAAGTCATGCAGCTTTTGACTCGACAGATAAAGACTTTCCAGAAATTAAATACCATACTCACTTTTGATAAAAATTCTCCAACTTCATTCTCAGTGTCTATCAAACAAGGAAATCAGACACTTTTTGATCATCAAAATCACTCACACTTTAGTCTCCCATTTCTCTAGGAGTGTCTTTCATGTAAAATGAATAGTACATCAGCTTTCTACATTAATCTCCCACACTCTTATATACTCTGCACTTCCAGTTTCAATGGTACATAATGTACATGACAGTTTGGTTCTTGCAGTCCCCAAATTTATTTCCCAGAAAAGTGTTACAAATTAACTGATCAATCACTTTATAGATTACATAGCCACACCTGTCTGAATGTCATCCTTCCCCAACCACAGTAGCAATAGGAAGCAATGCTATTGCTCCTACTTCAGACTACACTAGTCCAAGTACACGCTCTACTCTCTGACCTGTCAACGTACGTGAAGTCATTTAAACATTGTGCCACTTTGCTCCATTACTCTTTATGCTTTTGGTGCCATCAGTATTGAAACAAAACCCTGCACAGTGACGCATCTTGTAGGAATGTCATTAGTTCCATCTTATTACAAACCAACAGCATTGAAATCATGGTACATTACAAACACTCTGATGAAATGTCCACTTTATCATGTCTGAATTTACAAATTTATGAACTTTCAATAAACTGCAGAAGATTATCATTTTAGGCAATATGGGGTGTCAGATACATGTATACTATTTTGCTCAGTGGTACATCTGCTTCCTGTGTCACAGGACACTTTTGATCATCAAATAAAGCATGTTTTGTTTATCCCACAGATGTCTCCACCACAGTTCACAAGGCATTGCCTGCTCCCCAATCACTTTTTTCTTTCTCAAGAAATAAAATAAGTTTACACCAGGTATCTCCACCTGCAACAGGTGAATACCAGAGAGGGAGTTAGCTGAAGTGCCACCTACTGGCAACATGCTGCATTGACACACTCAAGAAGATATCCACATAAGACTTCCTATGTGTGAGTAAGCACGTCATAAAATATACATATAGATGTAACCTCAGTTGGACTGACGGGATGTTTTAGTTGTTATTGCCGAAAAGGACTTTAAAACATCATCATTTCACACACGCAAACAGTTTCCAGTATTCCCTTAATGCCAGTGGACTGGAAGTCCTTGATTCTGGGACAATCCCATATACTATACTTTGCACTGGCCCATACGCATTCAACCATGTTGATCATGGCATTCGCACATAACTACCCACCCACCCTCCTCCCGAACTATTTTGTTAAAAATGGGGACATATGCAAGTGATAAAAAAACATGTTTCAAAAGTCAGCCAAGTGATAATAACCAAAGATTACTGGTTCAAGACCCAGCCATTCTGGGGTCAAAACCAAAAAATAGTAATGTCTAGATAACAATATTTATTCTCAGAGATACATCTATTCATATATTTCCTTGGTTTCTTTAAAAATAGATGGTGAAAATAATTCTGGTCATTAAAAAAACCACAAAATTATTGAAACTTTGCAAGTACATATAAAGTACTGTACCACTAATTTTGCCAATCAGGAGTAGGTTGCACATTAAGATTAAACTATTCACTCCCTTGGGAGGGGGGGGGGTATCTTTATGAGTCACAGGTAAACAGTGATTAATTAATATACAAAAAGAGTATATTGATGGATATAAACAGTAAAATTTGAAATGCAGTGTGGAAGTTAGTATTTTAATTTTTTATTATGTAAAATGCTTCCCATATGCACTCTGCTAGTTATGTACATGGGCAATTTAACAGGATCACCATAAATGCCCAGCTGCAAAAGAAACAGAAAAAGAAAATGGCATGCCAGATCATTTTTTTGGGAGGGGGGGGGGGGGGGGAGAGGAACAGCAGATCTGTCAAAATAAGCAAAGAGGTATTATCTGAAGAGATTCTTAAATACAGTGCTCCCTCTTTATAACTATGGTGTTGGGGTCCACAGGGTATACCATGTTATAGCAAAACCGCCTTGTAACGAGGGACATTTTAACATAGAAGTGATGGGAAAACTATTTCAGTGGGAGCCATGGTACCCACCATATTATATCAGAAACCACCTTGTAATGAGGGGTGTTATAAAGAGGGAGTACTGTACTGGAACCTGAGCCACATGCTCTAATGTAAGTTTATGGATCCAAATTGTGAAGTTCTGAACTTAAGAATAAGAAACACACATATTAATATCCCGCTACAACTGCATACCTGATTGTCTAGTCTCCTTTGACACGATACGGGTCTGTACCTGTTGGGACAAGCGGGGTATTACTAATATTTTGGAAATAAATAAATAATACTTATTGAAAGCAGACAGAATTGTTTTTTTTTTGTTATATATGGTTTGGGAAGTACTAGATGAATACCAGTTTGGCATTTGTGAACTTATATTTCTCAAAAAACGCTAGTTTTGTGAAAAATGAGCATATGGCACTGTCTGTGACAACGATGTGACCCGCATGTCCCCCATGATCACCTTGCATCAAACTCGTGCTTTGTGGCTGGAAATTAATATGCATACGGCATATTGGTTTCCTTTTCCATCCTGGTGGAACAGATCATCTTTTGGTGCGAACTTTGAGCAATAGGTGGCAGGAGTGCATGGACTAGTAAGGCAGCCACTCCTCACACAGTGCCGTTTTGCTGGGTCTCACCATAGATACTGATTTACAGAAAATATAAGCTCGTTATTGTACCTGACAAGTAAAAACAATCAATAACATTTTCAAAATCACTTTGGCTATGGCGACATACCACTAAGACTAAAATGTGAGCAAAAGCAGGATTTGGGCAGCATAATTACCCTCCCCCGGTAAAATTGGTATTAAAATCATACAGGTAATTAATCCACACATTCAGACGTTCATTCATTATGAATAACAACAGAAGAAGAAATATTCATTGTTCACTCTTTACTTTAATTGTGCCATTATGTACATGCCTTTATGTAAGCTTGTTTGCTTGATTGAAGGATTTGTAAAATTACTGATAAAAGAAAACAGTGATTTAATGATCACCTAATGAAGATTGACAAACATGAACAGAACTTTTACACTGATTATGTCAAAGTTTTATTTCTTTATAAATTCTAATTAACACATATATCACGACTGACTACAAAGATAATGAAATAGAGAAAAAATGTTCTCAATGATATTTCACATTGTAAATTTTAACAGGAATACTGTACAACTTTGCACCACTGACCATGTTCACTTCATGGAACAAATATAAAGCTCAGGCATATCTTCTTTGATGAACTTGACCATACATATATTTTCTTGTCATACATATAATTATTTGGTTCTTTTGATCCTTCAATCATGAATTAACCCTTTCAGTGCCAAATTTTGGACTGAGTCAACAGTTTTTCTCTGGAACTATAGGTATCCTGGTATTTAAATGAAAAGTCTTTTTATGAGGAATACAAATCTAGAATTCTGATGATATTTCAGACTTGTCAGACTTCAGCGTATAGACTTTAGACGTGTTTGGCATTGAAAGAGTTAAGACAGTTGAGTTAAAGGCCCAGTCAAAAGCTGTCCTTCAGGTGAGTTGGACACACTGTCCTTCAGGTGTGTCAAGCACTGTGTGCCCAACTAATTACCTGAAGGACAGCTGCAGACCTGGAGCATTCCATCTTGATACAGTTCTCATTCAAATTTTTCTTAATTACTGTCGAAACAAGACAAAACCAAACAAGCAGATGACATTTGACCACCCCCAAGTTGATGCCAGTTTAAGGGGGAAGGATTATATGTAATCAAGATTGCTTTTCACAATTGAAAGTCTGTTTTCCACTTTCATATTTCACATGCAGGATATTCAATTCCAATTCATCAAAATCTGGTGTACAATGCTTTTATAAACGTACATATGTATCTATATATGTATAAGTATGTGCGTGTCTGACTCACCTGTGTCTGATAAGCTCCTATTTTTGAGCATTCATCAGAGCCTTACTAAATCATACTCACAAGTAGACTGCTGTAAATGGATGATCATCACAACACTTCTTTCCACATGACTATTGATATTTATCACACAGGACCGTCACAGAAAAGCAGACAGCCACAGAAGTATTATTATTATTTTCTTTTTAGGATTTTGATCAATGAAATAACTGAATACTTGTTTGTTTCAATTGCAAAGTTTTGCTGAGCTTTCTCCCAAATTTGCCAAAAATTTACAATACATAAAAAGAAAGATGTGGAACTTAGGAAAAAATTTTCAACTGCATTTTAAGAGGATTTTTTTGTTTAACTTTTCCAGCATCCGAAAGGAGGCTTATTGGAAATAGAAGAAGGCTTGAAAAGCGTCTTACTGTTATTATTGTGTCTGGGGTAGCTAATGAACCAAGCATCCGTGCTGTGAAATAATGAAAAAACTTGATCATTTTCTGTGTTAGATTTTATGCATTTATCCTATCATTAAATCACCACCTTTAATTTTTTAATCACTTCCATAAGAATGGGTACATGTTGCCCAATATTTATATATATATATATATATATATATATATATATATATATATATATATATATATATATATTCATACTATTTCAGATTTAAATTTTGAGTCTGTAATTGTTTTTATAAAAGTAAAAAGTGAGGTAGAAAGTACCAAGATTGATGTTTTTGGTGAGCCTTTAGTTCTGTACATCAACTGGATAACCGTACACGACATGATACTTATGTGTGACTGCCAAAACATACAGGTCTCCCAAAAGCCAAAAGATTCAGCCTAAGCAACCTTCCAGGCAAAGCAGCTTCTACAAGTTACACAAACAAGTAATGCCCCCTGGTGACAACTGATGAAATTAATGACAGCACTTGTCTTCATGGCTGGATTGATCACTTACAGAAAGTGCTTCAGGCACACTATTCAAAATATGTCTTACTGTCAAATAATCAGTATAATACATGGTAGGAAAGCTATATGTGTACATAAGTGCAGATAAAAGACATTATGTGACACTTTTTCTTCAATGTTTATGGTCAATTATTTGATATCCAAAACATATGAGGTCCAAAACACATGAAGACATATCAGTTTGTCAACTGAACTTTGATGTAAATGTGGGATATTTTTTTTTTTTACCTCCCCCTCTGGGTAAAGATGAAGCCCTCAGCTTTGCTTGGTACTCAACATGTGCCAACATAAAACGTGGCCTGACAGCTGGCTTCTTGTTCACACCAGCCTCATCTACAACAACTGTTCAAAATGTTGCTTCACAAATGCCAAAATTAACCCTTTCCCCCTTGAATTAGGACTGAGTCAACAGCTTTCCTTGGCATGGGTTGGGCCCAACCCATGCCAAGGAAAGCTGTTGACCTGGGGCATGTTATCTTGATAAGTCTCATCTTCAGTTATCAGTCAAATTGCTTTTCATAACTGTTGAAATTAGCAGAAAACATGGAAGCAGACGACATTTGATCAGAAGCCGGTTTTGGCCGTTTTAAGGAGGAACGGGTTAAGCAAACACATTGAAACAGATTTTGTTTGACATTCAACCAGTTTTTGCCACTTTGAGCTGTAAGTCCAGATGGGTAAAATAAATATTGGTGATGATCAACCCCGGAAATGTTACGTGATGGATGGAATGAAGTAGTCTGAGTATCTACAATGGAGTCGTCCTCTCACAATGACCGCAAGTCTAAGGTGTCCAAAGACGATCTCTAAGACTTACTACTGTGGCTGTGTCATTGCTTTGGTTTTTTGGCGATGGTGCCCACAGCTGAGATGACGGTGGTCTTGGCTCCTGAGGCACTGGTAGTGATGGACACCACTGGGGGGTTTATGGCGGTGGTGGTAATAATGGCTGGCTTTACTCCCGTCATCACCTGAGGCTGAGCGTCCCATTTGCTCTTACGCTTGACCTCTCCTGCATCAAAACAATGTTGGACCACAGTTACCCAAAAATTCATCCATGAACAAGTTGCCGATAGAAATGGTTTAATAATGGCAACTTAATCTGATGGAATACAAAATTAACATCTATCTGACTGGACTTATTATGCTTGAACTTGCTTAGTTATGACAAGCAGGATGTATGGAAGGAAAAATCACTTGCTGATTGATTATACCAATGGGCTCAAATTGTTTATCAACTTATAAACATTGTACATCAGGTATTGCCACAATGATGTCATTCACACACCTATGTAACAGAATGACCGCATTCCTCGCAAAATATGCCATCACAGTCATCTTAAACTGCTTGCAAGAAATACCAATAAAAAAGTAATACAAACTGATACTGTCTTTTTTTTTTTTTTTAAATATGTACTTTCTGACAAATGTACATGGGATCTGAAGAATCATAATCAAAATTTCATGCTCTTTCTGGAAATGTATTTAAAACACAAGCACATTTAGTCCAAACATATTTAAAGCTAAAGTTTTAAATTAAATCAATAAAGATAACATACTTTATCCATCAGATTGAATGTGTAATAATGTACCACAATCTGCTGCAAGCTGCTGAGATGAGCTAAAGATGTCATGTGTTTGTGCATTACCAAGAGAAGGCTGCCGTGAAAGATGCAAGAAATTTAGCAAACGACTAATGCCACCTGGTGACAAATAATGGTATTAACACTTTCCTGATCAGAATAACCAAGACAAAAACTACCCTACCCCTCCCACACACATATTAAAAAGAAAAACAAAACAAAACAAAACAAAAACAAAAAAAAACAAAACAAAACAAAAAACAAAACAAAACAAACAAAAAAACAAAACAAAACAAAAAAACCCTCTCTACTCAGACAGACATGGGCTATTTTATATGTATGATCTTAATTCACCATGAAAAGGCATATATTAAAGAAATGCCCATTACATATATACAAGCAATCTAAATGAAGATGATAAAACTTTCCATATTCACATCACAGTTAAAAAAAAAAAAACACTATATAGCTGATGACCCTTATTAAAACAAATATTCTGATGACCCCATTTGGTTTGCAACAAAAAAGATATAATGAGCTAAACACCTAAAAAAAGAATAAAAAAAACAAACAGAAAAAGATATAATGACCAAAACAAGCATATCTTTTCTTCATCAAGGTTGTCTATAAGCAACAGATGCTCTAGATATAATGAACACTTGTAGCTTTTCACACAAAACTCTCTATAATGACACCGTCTGTTCCCTAAAAAGTGTCAGATAACTGAATATGTCAGGTAAATGAATCAAAAAACAAAAAAAACAAAAAACTTTTTCCCATGCAAATTGTTGAATATGTCAAACTGAGTGTCTTTATAATGAGGTTTCACTGTATTTTAAACTATAAATAGATAACCTTGTCAAAGAAATAAGCATAAATTTGCCAATAAGTCAACAATAGAAATTGTACGACAAGAAATATTATAACAATATTGCTGTGCCTACCAGAGCCATCAGATGAAGCTGCTTTCTTGGTACCAACCACAAATTCAATCTGCAAATAGAAACATATACATTCTTGCATTAAAAACAAAATGTAATCATTTAAAATGTTTTTGCAGTTATCAGTCAATACCAATGACAGAACTTGAAGTCCAGAGTTGATGAGGTCCTGCCAGCCATGCCTCCTGACCTCTGTATACATATATAGGCCTCAAATAAGTTAATTCCTTTTCCACTGAATTAGTAAAGACCTTGGTCAGTGGTTATTACATTGCTGGAAGATGCATGCTCCAGCCGCCTTTGGACATGGGCAAAAACAACTGGCTGCAGCAGTGTTTGTATTCTAATGACAGTTCTTTCAGTGTTAAATTTTTATGTGGAACTCTGATAAACTTGTGCTTAAATAATGATGAAAATTCATGAATACAATGGAATCAGTTCAACAAAAATGTCAGATGTTGTCACCTCACTATTAGACTGTCATCACTGCTTCAATTTTGAAACAGAGTCAGGAAAATATGATACAGTGTACTGATACAGCAAGATGGGCCTTGATGGGATTTGTGGCTCAATTGATCATTCAGAAACCACATCTAACAACAGCTCCCCCCCCCCCCCCCCCCGAGCAAGTTTACATGTAGTCACATATCATTAAAAATGAGGAACAAACGTTGTACATAATCTTACTAAGTTTTTAAAAATCCTACCAAGTGACCATTATGAAAGCAGTTTTACCCACAGTGGAGTAAACGCCCTCCCAATATCCATGTCAGGGGCACAAAATCAGTACAATCATGGTAAAAATGCTCATTAGCATTCTATGAATTCTCAAGCATTTGTGGACACATATGTGTCCCACATGTAATGAAGTAGCTCCAATATATTAATGGAATCAATATTTTGTCTGATCTGATTTGACCTAAACCAACTTCATCATGGACATCCTTGTACACGGATGTAATATTCACCTGATCCAGGTGTGACCCACCCATCTCTGTGCTGAACACATTGACCTTCATTTGTTCAGCAGTTCAAGCTATCAGTTGTCTCCCAATCTTTATGCAATCAGGGATCACAGGCAGTTGTAGCTAATCATAACTTTGTAATCTGGACAGTATATACCTAAGGTGATTACCAGCAACTAGTAATCTGCTGATTTGTCCATGAAAAGTACACAGACAGGATGACTCTTGTCACACACAGACAAGATGACTCTTGTCAAACACAGGCAGGATGAATCTTGTCACACAGACAGGATGACTCTTGTCACACACAGACAAGATGACTTGTCAAACACAGGCAGGATGACTTGTCACACAGACAGGATGACTCTTGTCACACACAGACAAGATGACTCTTGTCACACACAGACAGGATGACTCTTGTCACACAGACAGGATGACTCTTGTCACACACAGACAAGATGACTCTTGTCACACACAAGCAGGATGACTCTTGTCACACACAAGCAGGATGATTCTTGTCACACAAGCAGGATGACTTGTCACATACAGGCAGGATGACTCTTGACTCAGTTTTATAGCAACATGTCCAATTTTGTGCCAGAATCCTCATGGCGACTCATGGCTCTCATTATTGGGCAGAAGACATGGTTAACTTGAGCCACTCACACTGACAGGCTACTGGCCTCAACAGGAAGATAAATGTGCTGCCATCTGGTGTTGAAAAAAAATTGTTTATAAGACTTTATTTTGAATTTTGAGAAATTTCAAAACAGTATTTGCCCCCAGGAGTACCAAATTCAAGTAATGATTACCCAAACTGGTCCTGATATGTGACAGCTACAGGGTGGATTCTTTGCTGGGTGAATTAAAAAAATAAATAAATAAATAAAATAAATGCAACTGTTTGCCCCTTGGTACTACATTGACTATATTCAAAATATCCTGTTAATTCTACATGTACCTTTGTTCTGTCCTTCTTTTCCTTCTCTCTTTTGTCCATTTCAATCTTCTGGACCTTGGCTACAAATCACAGAAAAAAATGGAAATTATTTTGACAGAATAGTTATATATGTTCCAGCTATATTCCTGTGTATGCATGGACGTTAGCCTGCACAAAATTTACTAAAATGTATGTACCATGCAATATCAAACAGGTCTCTTTCAGAACCTGCTATAGACACAAGTACATGTACTCTGCACACGACAGTTGTGTCTGATAAGTAGGCAAAATTATTACATGTACTCTATATATGACAGTTGTGTCTGACAAGTAGGCGAAATTACTTTCATGCCATCATATCCATCCAAAAATCAAAAACATGTTCTGTACAATTGTTTTACTTGACAGTAATTACTTTCTTTTTACTTAAAGAAACATAGTAACAAAATTACAGGCAAAAGCCTTGAAAATAAATTATCATCAGTTGTTAGGTACAGCTTTTCATATCTTTAAGCCACATTGATGTAATTACCTAATTCATCATAATGTGAGTCTGCTCCAAACAGATGTGGATTGTATATTTCCTGAAAGATGATACAACAAAGTATTGCCATGACAGATGGATAAAGTAAACACAGAAAATTAAATTACATACACAATGATACTAGATATATCTGAACACAGACACACAAAAGAAAAAAGTAGAGTTCTACTTTTCCAGCTGAAAAGTACTCAATCATGTATATAGTAAACATTTGGAAAATGTACACCTGAATCCAGAAAAGACAACATCAGATTAAAAACATATCAGTATACTATTACTAGCACAGTTTTAAATAATCATTTCAAAATGCAAGTTGAACACTTTTAACTCACTCATTTATGGAAAATTACATGTCTCTATATTATGAGTCACAACATGTAGAAAAACCATTTTTAATTTATCATGTAAAAAAAAAAAAAAAAAGAAAGTTTTGTGAATTCTCACGTTGAGCCTGGAAGTCTATGAACACAATTTAACTTACAGGTGGATAATTTGTTCCCTTCTCATCTATACCACAGTACTGGATTAACTTTTCATAAATGCTGGAACAACACAAAGAAAAAAATTATAATGCAATTATACAATAATTTCAAACAAAACATACAATACAAGTTCACAGTGACATGAATTATGTTATATTAATAAATTCCTACAAAAAACATGTACATGAAGTTTGTCAAATAATTTGCATGCTATTTTTGTACAATAGTCCTCAAAAATCACAGAACTTAATTGATACATACATGTATTAAATTTGAACTTTTCATAGTTATAATAGCCACTTTGGAAATCCACGATTTTTCCCATTGTTCTATTTGCATATAAATATACTGTACATGTTAATATCATTGTGATGCAACAATTTTATGTTGTACAACCAGCATATGTTACAAGTTCAATTCTTATTAACCAGTGCTGTCATTTAGAGCCCATCAGTTACAAGATGCCAATATTTGTTCAGTGTCCTTAAAAAGAGAAGCATAATACACTTGCTACAAACAACTTATCATCAAAGGAGTAATCTCTCATGACCTAGACACCTTTACATACAGTACAGTCAAGATGAGTTGATGCACTTTACCTAGGATTTCTGAAGTCTTTTCGCTTCTGTATAGATTCATTCAGATCTAACCCCCTACTGTGCATTTTGTCATAGAAGCTTGCAATTTTTTCCTGAAATAGAGCAAAAACTACTCAACTGTCATCACATTTCTATGAGGATACACATTAAACGTAGCCACTACCAGTAGTAGTAGTTAGCCAGTTAGACTTCAACAATGTCAACCACATGTAGCCCATCAGCTGTTCATTGAGTTTATTGAACAGTTTACTCAGGTCCTGCTTCCTTGCACTCAGCTGTCATGCACCCACGACCCAGATTCAGGTGAAGGTCATTTTCCCTACGACTGCATTTTGCCGACAGGTGTTAACTTGATACTGGATGAGGACTGTATAGTTTTCTTTGGATTTTGATGGAGATTGATACAAATGACCAATTTACAAGAATTGTTGGAGTCTCTACTTTTCAGAACAATAAGATATTGGGCATCTTTGCTGTTTCTTACTTAATTTTTATAGATTATTTTATATCAATGTATTTTTTTTTTTGGAGAGAGAGAGAGAGAGAGAGAGAGAGAGAGAGAGAGAGAGAGAGAGAGAGAGAGAGAGAGAGAGAGAGAGAGAGAGAGAGAGAGAGAGAGAGAGAGAGAGAGAGAGAGAGAGAGAGAGAGAGAAGAGAGAGAGAGAGAGAGAGAGAGAGAGAGAGAGAGAGAGAGAGAGAGAGAGAGCATACATTCCTGTGTTGCCCAGACTTACCTGCAGTTTTCTTGAACATTTTCCAGGTGGACTTGGAGGTAATTTGACATCATCTTGTGAAAGGTGCCGAACACTACGTGTTAATGATGCTAAACAAACATAAAAGTCCTTAAGTCATATGCACCACATAACTATATTTAATTTCTCAAGTTATATGTCTTGCGCCAACTCTATTGTTTCAACATGAGAAATCACTTTACCAGAACCAGGACTCTCTCTCTGTCCATTCCTGTCTAAACACATTTTAGAGTGTTAGCCAGATATGCATCTCTGTTAGCAGCTTCTTATGCTCAGAGTGTAACCTATAGTCTGTTTAGCAATACTTATTATAAAGCTCTATTCATGTTTTTGCAGGGAAAAACAAACTGAAGTCTTGTTGAACAGACTGTAAAATTACATATTCAGCACTTATTCATTTGACAAGTATGTCTTCAGCCAAATGTGTTCCAACTATACAACTGCATCAAGGATTAAGTTTATTCACAAACATTAGGCTCAGATTATTTTCAATTAAAAAAAATTTACCATATATTTATTAGTACAACCTTATAACCCAGTTTCACATCTGCCTATCAAGGCAAAAGTGCCACTTGTTCCTTCCACTCACATGACAAGTCTTAGATTAGCAATAATGCAATTATATTAACTCTGTGCAAGCAGCCATGCTCAGGTCAAAAATTTTGTGATAGAATGAACACTTAAAACATGAATCTATTATCTGTACATGTATAATAACCCATGTGCGAGTATACAAGAACAATGGCTTAATTGGCCTGTTAATAGCTGAATACACAAGTCACTTCCCAATGGTTTTGCCTGATGCCCTGCAAGGGTGTGGGTATTTTAAAGAGAAATACACTAGGAATATGTACATTTTCCCTAAAAACTGCCCACAGAAACCAGGGAAGCACTTTGTATGAAAAATGATGAAAAGAAAGTTTTTCAGTCACACTCAGTGCTTTACATACTTAAATTATGAAATTCCAAGTCAATACTGGAATACACAAGTTTCAAATTTATCAAAGTTTGCAGGACTTTCTATTGTTCTTCATGTTCACTCATGCATTTCACGCACATACACTATTATCTGGTACTCATGTATACAGTATACATGTACTCCAGTTATGATGATCCTTTCCCTTAAACATGAGAGGGAGGAAAAAAAATGGGAAATCAAGTCATCTGCTGTTTTTACTTGAAAACTTTGTGGTTCGTGAAACATGCTGACCGAGAATTTACAATGAGCCATACCAGGATGGCACACCCTAGGTCAACAGCACTGTCTAGGTTACCAGCACACCATAGGTCAACAGCACTCTCGAGGCCACCTGTACACCCCAGGTCAACAGCACTCTCTAGGTTACCAGCACACCCTAGGTCAACAGCACTCTCTAGGTTACCAGCACACCCTAAGTCACAGGCACTCTCTAGGTCAACAACAACAGAGGCTGCCCACTGAATGCACAATCCAATCTAAGAATAAGTGATCTTTATTAATCTTAAGGAGATAGGGTTCACCCATCTTCCTAATCTGACATAAGAAATGCTCACCTGCCAGTTCAGAGTTGAGTGATGCATCAAAGGTTGTAACTATTCCCTGCAAGTAAAATAAAAGTACACATATAATCATAATACTTTATTGAACCCCCGGATTCGGGGAAATTAAAATTTACATCAAGATAACTGAAATAAACAATTTGCCACTACACACAAAATCGTTAGTACATTAAAATATCAAGATGTCATGCAAGAAAGTGAAATAGCAAAGAACAGATTACCCTCGGTGCCCCGCACAATCCTTTTTCCTCAATTATGCATTTTTTTGAGACTTCGCAGTAGAATACTTTACAAACACTTTCCAGATTGTTGTCTATGAAATGAAGGAGCACTTTTGGAGCTGTTTTTGGGGCAAGTTCTGGTGACAGAAACTGTACTGTGCGCCTCTCAGTTGGTCATCAATTAAAAACTTCAAAAGTTTCATAACAAGTTTAAAAATACAAAGAAGAAACTGGTTTTCAATAGGAATGTGGTCCACTATGATGTGCATCTCTGAAAAAAATGTTTGAAAGCTGCGTTGGATCATTGCTGAGATATTATGGTAACGTTGTCTCATTGTGCACCACTCAGACGGCCTAAAAGATAAATACTTTAAAGTTTCATAAAAAGTTTTAATATAATCAGAGGAAGCTGGTTTTCACTAAGAACCTGGTCCATCCTAAGGTCCTTCTGTGACAAAAATTTGGTACCGCTACAGTGAATATTTTTTAGATATCGCGGTAACGTTGACAAGACGGAGGGATGGACAGACGGGCGGACGACGCAGGGGACGACAATACCCCCTGGCACTTTATGTGTCAGGGGTAAAAAACCACAGGGTGGAACATCCGCCAATCTGGTGTTCACTCGCACCCATGACGCACAAGCCAACTGGGGGACCAGCAGGTGCTCCCCCCTGTCAGCTTAGGTAAAGTTTACTGATGAGTAAGGTGTCTGCATGAGCAAATCAACCACTCTGTCACAAATTATGGTTTATGCATATACTGTTGTGCAGTTGATGTAATGGCATGCACACATACAACATACACAATGAATCTTGAGTATCCTCATGAGCTTATATACAAGGCAGTTGGCACTCGTACAAAACACCGTCTGTTCACTTCCAGTTGATAAAATATGCAGTTTTTCTTGTGCGAGTACTTTGTTGCCTACATCTACATATGATTTTATCCACACAGATGTCTGGAACATCTAAAATGTTGTTTCACTTTTGTTAGTGTAAATCTGCTGACAAAATTCATTCAATGTTTAAAGTTGAAAGACTGATCATAACTGATGACAATAGGGAAAGCAACAAGAATCACGATGATTCGGTCAATTTTGACACTTGCAAAGATCTGTTTCAACTTGACAACTTAGGCGACAGAAATAAACAGATTTCATTTGTGAAAATATGCTCATACTTCTTTGAGATCACTTCCATACTTCATATTGTGCTACAAGCATTGGTAATTTCTGCAGAAAGACGCCCGTCCAAACGAGAGAGAAAAAAAAGACGCTCCCCTGGTGCATCACTTTAAAATGGTTGTAGCCTTGCTGGGGCAGATAAACACATGCTAACTTTAAAGCGATAGAAGCAACATTTCACAGCATGATAAAATGGAAATTTCTCCTGAATAATAATCTTAAGACCTTTTAAGAGCATGTGATTGATGATGAGTGATAGTATTGGCGTTATTTTGATCTTACAGCCACTTGAAGTTAGGTAAAGTTACCCTACTGCAACTCAAGGTGTCATCCCTGTATGGAGCCACTTGGTATTCAATTGGGGCCATGTCAAAGCTTCCAGAAAATCAACAGAGTAGGCCTATGTTCAGCATACAGGTATGTGTATGTGTGGTAAATTGGCTACTATTGTTTTGAAAATTTAAAAAAAGAAAAAAAAAAAAAAAAAAAAAAAACCATGAGGGTGCACTCATAGGACCAGGGAAGCTCATTGGGAAGAATATGGTAATTTATGGTAAAAAGAATGATTTCGAGGAAAAAATTATAATGGTAGCCCATCATAACCGTCTGTATATAATGTGACAGATTGTGTATCTGGTGCCACACAACTACATGTACAGATAAAAATTGCCAATTCAGTTTCATTCATCACTGCCTGGTGTGGAATTACATGTTAGTCACCTGTTGACCCATGTTCACTAGTGGTAATGGCAGGACCACTCACTCACATCTTCAGATGCTACAATACTGAACCACTTAAACCATTAAGATCATTATCATAATTCCATTCACCTCCTTCAATTGCCCTATGGCACTTTCGTCCTCTGATCCTGTTTCTTCATCCTTCATATGTTCTTCTTCCTCTTCTTCAGGTCCATATGATACAAGTCTAGTGGCTGCAAAATATAAGATGCACATACATTGACACATGCAGTCTGCCTTAAAAAAAAAAATTAAAAATTAAATTAAACACACACACACACACACACACACACACACACACACACACACACACACACACACACACAGTCATGCTTCTGGTGTACATGTATTTGCAATAGTACTAACTGGTCAACTGTCACTGAAAGCTGGTCAAGCAAGACTGTTTTATTACAGACAGATGATGAATACCCTGGGAGATGAGGGGGCCCAGCAGAAGTCCTACAATCTGTGGCCAGAATATTTAAGAATGCCTTTTAAGTTTTACAGATGGAATCATACATCAATCAAGCCTTAAATATGTACTTGCACAATAAATCATTTTCTCTCTGAATTTTTACATGACTTAATATGCATTTTCTCTAAATATTTAATGTATATGGGCTTATCAACCAACTGACCTCTTAATGCCTGGATCTTATGGATAATTTTACATACTGGTGATGTAACATGTATGTATGTCAGTTATGATATTTCCAAAAAAGCATTAAAACTAATATAATAGTAACAAAACACCAGGATTTTAAAACAAATTCCAATAGTGTTTCACACCACAAAAATAAGGAACATGCGAACATATATGACATCATTTCTGGAGAGTACAGGAAGTAAAAATAATACTCAAAACAAGTACTTTATAACCTGTAGCTTTCAATAAATCTGCGCTGCCCTCCCACGAGCAAGGCAAGGGACATAGCAGAAACTGGCCGGGAAAGGAACCTTCTCATAATAGGAGTTGTAGTTTGTCTCTTGTGAGACACATGGTAGTTCTGTCGGTATTGAGTTTTCAATCTTTCCTATTATTTTTAAAACAAAAACAAAATTTAAAAAAAAAAACATGTTCACACACACACACGTATGTTACTTCATTTATTTATAAAGTAACCATATGTTCACTTCTCTGTTACATTACTTATACATACACGGATACACTTTCCTTCTTTCACAATCAACTTGAATTCACTTTGAACACACTGTAAATGAAATTAAGGGGCGACGAACCTTTCCTTTCAACTTTTGGTGGTTTATGGTACTCCTCTGTCACTTCAGGTTTCAAAGGACGTTTCACTGGCACTTTGTTATCTTGTACCGGCATCTTTATTTGGACTCCCTCATCATCTGAGCCTGAGATGTTATCAACATCTTTCATGCTGGTGTCCTCCTCCCCCTCAGAGTCGTCAGCATACATACTGGCAAGAGACATCATGGCAGCACTGTCTGTCCGCTCCATGTTGTATATCTTCAATTACCTGAAACAAGTAATGACCCTACTCAGTGCAACCTCATTGTTTGTTCTGCAAACTGTTCTGCTCTACTAGGAACTTCATTATGCAGGTCTTTCATTGGTGTGTGTGCCGGTTTACTTCAATGTACTGCTTATGCAAATCATAAATTATCTACAACATTCAGGGCCAAGTGTTGGTGATTTGCCTTTCACCGGGTTTGACATAATTACAGGAAACTGAAGCATGACCAGTGATGCCAACAACTTTCCAAGGAATGTGAAGAAATTACCTTGAACTTATGTATCCACCTTTCTTCAGATTTCACTTAATTGTCTTTTAAAAGCATGTTAAGGTAGTAGGCAACCAAAATTGGTGTTTTTTGGCGTTTTTGTGGCATTGATTAGCTTGATATATTATCCTCATATCTATCCACTATAAAAATTTGAAATTGCTATCTGAACTGTAAAGTATTAAAAATGAAGAAAATACAAGTTAGATTTAACAACCTATTGTCAGCACACCTTTGTTTAGAAACAGTGTTCAGCAAACTGAAGCCAAGCCAACCAATCAATTAGAAACATACTCAAATTTTGCAACATGTACTGCTAGCAATCTGGCAGCAGCTCATTGAGTTCAGTGTCACTTTTGAAGATAAACAATATATTTGAACAGACTGGTATAATATTTGATACATGGGGGGGGGGGGTTGTTTTGTTTTTTCTTTTTCATCTTCAACACAGCTTTGCTGAATTTACTTTACTCTTTTAGTTTTTGGGTAAACTTGAATGGGTTTGTATTTTCAATAAATTAGAATTTCATTTAAAAGTGATCCCTCTTTTGTAATGTTGCACAGTGTACACCATTCAGGCATCCTGGTACTTTATTGTGCTTTTATTTGCTCTTGGTTCCATAGCTACCCAATAGCTTAGATTCTGCAACATAACACTCAAACTGTCACTTTAAAGCTAATGTCAATGGATGGAACTGTGAACAGCCAATCATTTTTGATCAGATATGAACAACTAAGCAAGCATTGTCCCCGCATAGGGTTTGAATTTTGACTTCAGAAACAGAATGGTGCCATGTTAGTAATGTCATGCATTTGAATTCTGTACTGTCAAGATGATTGTCTGGATTTTACAACAAACAGAAATACACGTATTAACATCATACTTCAACAGGAATACAGTTTAAAGTGCACCTGTATAGTTGATGTACCTATGCTGGATATATTTCTGTTGCCAATGGGATTGTTCACATTGTGTAGAATGTTATCCTCTATGAAACCTATCTAGCAGATTGTATCAAAGTGAAATTCACTACATGTACATGGAAACAAGTAAGTAAATAAAACAGAATATTTCCTTCACAGTGACTAACCTGTACTGAGTAATATGTGATTCTTTGTTTGTTTTATAGCTAAGAAATATGTGCATAATCTAAAGAATGTTATTTACTTTCACAAAAGTCCTCAACTTGTTCTGAAATTATACAGCAAGAGAATAGGCCCTTTTCTCCAATTACTTAACACGTTGCTGTATTTGGACGGCTACTTAAAACACTACTTTATCAGCCTGGTTCTCACTACTTCTTGATCAAGAATATAGTGAATAGGAGTATATGTTTTACAGGTATGTGATTACAAAATCGAGTTGCAGGTTAAAACATGGATAACCCTCTTTCATCCAGAACAGTCGTTGTACAGACGACTATAGCTGGCAAAGCCCAATCTTATGTTATTGCATAAAATTTATTAATTACAATGTTATTGAAGGCGAAATCTTAACAATGTACAAAAATGATACCGGATATCACATGAATGATGATCCTGCCAGTGGATGTTGTGAAGAGTTTGTGAATATCCTGCACACATTCCTCCACAACTGATTTTGGGGTTGAATTCTATCAGGGGTGCAGAAAATGAAGTCAATATCTTATTCCCTATCAGGGTTTCTGCCAGAGTGAAATTTTAAGGTACTCAAATTTTCATATTCTCAAGTAAAAATTCTAATAATGAAGCCTTTATGGGGTATTTCAGGGTAATATATGCGAAAATTGTTCTTTTCTGCTAAAATCTTAGGGTAAGCAAAAGTACCCTTGAGATTTTTTAGGGTATGCTATTTTACCCTCTTTGCCCTCTGGCAGAAACCTTGCCTATGGCTGTCATGAAACTTTACTAAAATGCAACATGGATGACACAGACTTTCAAGGAACCATATATATGAGGCACTGGACAGGAAAATTTATATATATCGTGCAATTGAGGCATTTGTTGAAAGGTCTGCGTGAAACACACAACCTTTTATGAGGCGGAGATGGTGCCCATATCAAAACAACACCGTCGATGCCTCAGAAATGGGGCTAGCCTGGCCCCAGCCAAGTCCTAGGTTTTTGTTTTTCCTTCGTGGCTATTTTCAGCAATACCCCTATCCTTACAGAATTTCCTGCGGAAAATTCAGTGTACAGTCAGGAAAATGAGACGATTGTTTTCCATAAACGCTTGCTATGATGAAATAAAGCACATAAACTGAAGAAATTTGTCCAATGCAATGGCAGTGCCAATGTACTGTCCTAATTGTGACTGAGTGTCACACTGACTCACAGTGTGGTCCACCGTCACTTTGTGAACGGTGGAGGGTCATATAACTGACCACCTGCTTGTTTTAAACTTCTTAAATATTGACAAGAACTGCGAACAACATCAACATTGGTATTGAGAGAATAACACGCTTGTGTACCTCATAAATAGCCCTTTTTTGTCCTTGCACACATCGATTTGGCAACGTTGATAGGCCAATTCCCTCTGGTGTGGAGTGTGGCTTCTGCTTCCGGTTGACTCCTGTTTCCAGTCCTCCAAACACGAAAGAGCTTTCCTCTCAGCAATGTTTATTTCATGTGTTTCATTTGAGCAAATAAGATACGAAATACCTACAGATGATTTTAACCAACACACAGAAACAAGTCTTTGAGCTTAATTTTTGTAATCAGGCAAAATAATGCTGACAAAATGTGACAGTTTGTTGTAACCACTTCCGGTTGCGTGCGCATATTAGAAGCCAAATTGCAGGCTTTCACGTCATTACAGTCTAAATCTGGTCACTGTTTACATCTGTTAAATCAGGGATTAACCCAAATGACATGAATTACTTTATGTGAAAACAGCTTAGGTAAGTTCCGCAATATGTTTTTAATGGTCACATGTAGACGTTTTACGTTTGTTGCGAAAAATAATTATGTTTTAGAAAAAATATGAAGCTTCCCAGCCTGTCCGACAACCTGCTCACTCTTGTTTGCACCATGCTATGAGTGGGAAATGCATGATTGTACATGTGGACACGAGGTATTGAACAGGACAACTCACTGTTTGATGTTTGATTGGTATGTTGCACGTGTACTTAAAATGACAGTTTAAACGTACATAATTCTGATTATCAGTGAGAGAAGTACATTTCAATAACTGATACTCTGGCCACTGAACTGTAACTGTTCAAACTCCAAGCTTTTGCCACGGTTTGACTAGAACAGGCCCATGGTTCAGTGAAGGCTTTTGTGAGTCATGCTTCAGGTGTTTTAAGTCTCACTGATGTTGATCATTGCAGTAGGCCTAAGCTTTCTGTTCAACAGAAAGCAGCATTATTCACCAGTGAATGCTGCAAGGTCAGACTGATGGCATGATTATTTTTGTTCTTTTATATAGCAGTAATTCCACTTCCAGGGAATCTACTCTGTAGATTAGAATGGAGTCTACCAAACTTATATCGTGATGAGTTGGGGGCAGCAGATACTTGTCCAAATTGTTAGTTACAGTGTGCAGCTCAAACCTTACAAAGCCAGGGGCAGATGCAAAAAAATTTGTAACGGGATGCTGAAAGTGTGGGCTGGCGGCACAGGGCCTGGGGCGAGCCTTGTGGGGAGGGAGTGGGTGGCAGGTCTTTTATGCAATCGTTTGACCTTTGTGAGGGAAATTTTGCTGAAAACAGTGACCTTCACTCAGAGCAGCACGTACCTGCTATGGTTACTGATGGGAGTGGTGCCCCCAACCCCCAGAACATGTGTGGCAGAGGGTATGCCTCAAATGTTGAAATGGATTACATGTATGGTCATTTGTGGGCAGGTTGGAGTTGCATATGCTGTCATCTGTAAAGACTACATGACTACATGAGGCCATCCATTGAAATCATGTAGCTAAAAAGGAAGTAAGTCAGTCAGTAATGATTTTATTGACATGAATACAGAGGTCAGTACTGACCTATATGTCCTACACATGATACAGAGAATGAAGGTGCACGCAGGCACCAATATAACTCTAATGTACAATAGAACAAGACATACAATATATGGACGGATGTAGAAAGTTTGCATATTGCACCTTGTTTTTTGAATAAGTAAAGATGAATAAAGTTAAACAGCTGTAAGTTAAGTGTCATACTATGCATCTCTAACTTTCATATTTCTACCATTCAACCCACACCCCTGTCTATGTTATCTAAGACTAAGTAAAAAAAAAGAAAAATAATCTAAAAAAACTAGAGGCATTCTGGTACTTAAATGAAAGGTCTTTTTATGAGGAAGATAACCCTGGAATCATGATGCAATCCCCCAACTGAAAAAAAAAAAATTTCAGGGTGATCTAATGCTTCCAGGAAGACTGGGCGGGGGTGGGTGGGTGGGAGAATTTGCTCTAGATACAGCAAATTATTCAGTACATTCATCAGAAGCACTGATTTTTACTGGGAAGTGGGTTTTTTTTTTTTTTGTGATATAAGTCAACATGGTCAAGACTAGTCAGGGATGCAGACTAACAGGCTAACACAGCACCACATTTGGTAAAATGAGTTTGAAAAACAAAATAACTGCCAGGGGATAATGGTGCATACTGGGTTCGTAGTTTTAGATGACCCTTCAGTTGTCAAATGAATTTCAAAAAGATATGTCATGACTTTTAATTCAATATAATTTTAGGACATACCTTTTGATTTTTGCACAGCTGCAGCCCAAAACACATACATGCAGAAGCTAGTCACTTATGGATGACAATTACAGGGATGCCATTTGCCAAATGCATGTTTACATGTTTCATTCATTTGGCTAAAAAAATTTGCAAATGACTAATTTCTTTTAACATGAATCGTATAAGAGTTAGGTCAAATTCTGCAATGATAACTTCTATATCCTGATTTGCTACAAATTTTGAAGGCCCAGATCTGTCCCTGAATTATAATCAAAGAATATTACACCAGCCCACTGTAAGGTGTCAAGCTTATCAGGGTTCTCGCCTGCATTGAACTGAAGACATACTTTTAATTAAATGCCTCAGTTATCACCCAAGCCATCTCACTGGAAAACCAAATTCCAAGCACATAAAAAAAAAAAAAAAAAAAAAGGGGTGGGGGGGGCAGGGCTAGCACACTGGTACAGACAATAATTATTCCTAATACAAGGTACAGAAAATAAGAAAATTTAGAAATAAGGGTAGGTATGAAGTAGGAAAAATGAAGGGTCTTTCAGTGCACAAGTATGGTAATGAAAAATAGCCAGTATACAGGTACAGAAAACCCATTTAGCCTCCCTTCCCCCCCCCCCTCCCCCCTATCATCAAATGATCATACATATACGTAAATAAAGGGCCTTCCAGTGCACAAGTATGGTAAGGAAAAATAGCCAGTATACCAGTAGAGAAAACCCATTTAGCCTCCTTGCGCCCCCCCCCCCCCCCCCCCATCAAATGATCATACATATACATGTATGAAGTCACCGTTAAAGAGGTAACAGTTTGATTTAAATCAGCATATATATATTACATATATTTTTATTTGGAGGGTTTGTCTGCTTTCCACTCCACAATTTAACACTTTCCCAGTGAAGGCCTATCACATCCCTGTACACAGTTGTTTGGGCAACTACAGTCAAAATTCTGTCACCTGCAGGCTGATCCAGCCCCTTCTGTGTTGTTGTAGACACCAGACACACAAAAAGGTGTTTAGTAACTGCAGGGATGTGGATTGACATGTACATCCCTGGTAACCGCCACTGTCTTACAGCTACAATATTGATCTTTGTAAAATAAAGCTTATCATATATGCTTGGAATAAGTATTCTGTATTCCACAAATATTAGTGGTGCAGTCAGATTTCCATCAGTATGCCCATACCGTGGCTGTGGATTGCCTAGTGACAGGGTCAGAGATTTTGGAGGGAAATCAATATTGTATTTGTGTTTTTTCGTCCAGAACCACATCCTGGTAAAAGTGAAATATGTATGTCACAGGTGTGACTGACTGAGAGTGCTGGATGGGCAGACAACATTTGGTTCTTAGATCAATGATATAACAAGGTGGTAATTAGTGGTCCCAGTATATTGTACTAACCTGCAAACAATATCCATCATGTTCATCCATCAATCCAGCCATATGTACTTTGAGTAGTCTTCAAGGGCATTAGGCTATAGAATAAATATTATGGTCAGACAGTGCATGCTGAAATGTTATCCTGATAATATTGTGATCTCAAGCCATTTATCTGTTCTTTTTGTTTGACCTTTTCCTGGTACCTTGGTGTCTGCAGCACAACTTGGAATATACATATATATATATATATATATATATATATATATATATATATATATATATATATATATATATATATATATATATATATATATATCATGTTTGGGTCGATTTTAGTACTTTAACAGGCTTGTATAAATACCGTATCATAGGCCTAAAAAAGCTACAGTACTCTTCCAGTGGTATTGGTACTCTTCCAGTTTCATCAGTGATTGTGTTGATTAGGAGTAAAACTTTCTGGAAATGTTGTTCTTGTTTTTGCCTTGTGTATTGAAATGTACAAATCAACCCAAAAATGAGATAAAAATTTTATAGCATGCTTTGCAGACGGTATGAAGTAATCAACTCGCACTGGATACCATATAGCAGAACTCTTTCGCTTCATTCACTCATTCTGCTGTATGGCATCCAGTGCTCATTGATATACTTCATATCGTCAACAATGCATTCTATAATATATATATATATATATATATATATATATATATATATATGTATCACATGAGCATGCATGTGTTGGGCTCTTTTACAATTCAGTGCTAATTTTCAGGTTAGCTCAACAGTTTTACTTGGCATTTGTTGGGTGTAAAGCTATTGATCTTATGTTCCCTGGGATCACGAGTTTTATATAAGGCATGCTGGTACATGCATGAGATGTCTTTCAATGAGGAATTTAAGATGGAAACATCAAAATAATTCAGATAATTCATAGACATTTGACTATGACTAACAGTCAGAGGATTGAAATTGTGACCTTATAGCATATACCATGACCAATATGTAAGTACATGTATGCTTTCAGTCATGCATCTCTATCTGCACAATTCTAGACAATGCACTGAAGTGGTTTAATCCAGCAGCCAATATGTGATGACTTTCTTTAATTGTACATTGGCCTTGAACAGTCCTTGACTTCTGAGGTCATATAATTAAAATTGTAATAATATAATATGATGACTTGGTGCTCAAATATCTATTTGGAATTGTTAGGGTGGGAAGCTTTTCTCTGTGATCAGGTGTTCATTAGACAAATCTCAAATCAAGGTGCCATGATAGTTCCAAAGTGTTCATTGTCGAGGTAAGCATATATGGTACCACTTACCAAAATAATAACATTTATACTGCTTAATATTTGATTTGACTGCAAGTTACAAATGGTCACAGTTCCTTGTTTGTTAACAAGTTTGGATAAATTAAAGGTAATATTTTTATACGAGGAAAGTAAAATTTTGCACATTTCTATAAAAAGTGTCAGGTTGGTTATGTGCATGGTTGAATAGGTATCTTCATAAAAATTGGGATGAGTTGATCAAATGTTTAAAACTGAATTCTGCAGTCTGATAGATATATATGGTATTGTAATGGTCCTCATCCTGTGAGGCTATCCGACTGCAATAGACATGTTGCAACGTTACAGGAGGACAACACTACATGTATGTGAACAACACATTTTCTGTAGAGGGTGGCAGCAGCTGGGTGTGTACCTGTCAACATCCTCTGACAACAAATGGAGAGCTCTGCTTTGTTGTCAGGGAAAGATTTCATAGTTAATGAATAATAGAAAATAAATTAATGGATTTAACTGTGGGAGATTGCCCAAAATAGCAAAAATGTCAATTGGAAAGTGAAAATGGTGTGTGTGTGTGGGGGGGGGGGGGGGGGATTGGGATGCTCATGCCAAATGGAGAGATTTGACAGGTATGCTGTGTTAAGAGTTGGCTTTTGTTGAGAGTCAGAGGGGCTTTTAAGATCATCCTTTTTGCTGGCCAAAATAGGTCATACACAGGTGACCAAGCTCCATATTATCTGTGGATGAAGCATGGATGTATTAGTCTGTTCAGCAGGCAACATGCATATGTCCAGTCTTAAATGTATTTATACATATCAAGAACAGATCTGGACTTTGGAAAACTGTAGTCAAAACTGGAAATAATAGCAAAATCCAGGAAAAGTTCTACCCTGGTCCTTAAAGGTCCTCTTGATTGGCCATGTTCAAATTCGATACATGGGTGACTCCTGGGTTGTTCCCACCATATGGTGCACTTTTAAAAAAATTGGATGTGAAAATAATACTTTTATTCACATTTTTATTTTAAAAACTCACGCTTTTTCGATCGTCCCTTTCCGTATATTTCCAACACCCACAAGGCTCGAAAGGCTTGTGACGTAACAAACGCAACCCTGCTGGCTGACCGGGAAAACTCTGACCATGCTAGCGAGTCATAGCTGCCATGTGTCACTTGGTTTAAACATATTTTATCACCTTTATCGAGAGGATTAAAAATGCATTTAGAAATATTTATTTTTGTCTCTGTTCCCACCCAGGATGGGTCAGTGTGTTGCTGGTATTTGTATCAATACAAGTTCTGCAGCTTGTTAACATTCCCCCAAAGACTTGAAATTACAGAGAGCATGGACCTGTGCAGTCAAGATTTACAAGGACAAGTGGCAAGGCCCTGGGAACCGATTTAACCTATGCAGCAAACACTTTTGTGAAAAGCAACTTTGATTTGTCAAATGTGACAGTGCTGAGGATAGGTTTGGCAAGAAAAAGCTACTGTTGTTGCCAAATGTGGTCCCATTGCTGAACAATGGAAGGATTCATGGAACTGGCCAAATTAGGCGTTACTCCAAAAACCAGGAACAGTGATTCATTATTTTTTTTCCAGTATTTACAAATTAATCTTCAGTATGATTCTGATTTTAAAGCTTCCATAACAGCAAAATATAGGTCGTATAATTCTACGACTGTTACGATGCATAACACAATTATCAATCAAATGTCACGGTGACAACGTGGGTCTGGGATGTTGATTGTTACAAAGGAACATTGTAACAAAACTTTAGTAAGCTTAACCATTTTGATTCAATTGGTGGAAAAAAATGGGTGGAAAACATGGACAAACAAGGACCGCTCTTGTTCCATACCCAGGTCTAGGGTTGAACAGTCTATAACTGATTGAGTTAGCTGCCCACTGTAACGTGCATGTCCAATTACTACTGTGTATTGCTAGGTGTCTAATCCCATAACCAAATAACACTTGTTTGGATAGCTAACACATTCACGCCTCATCTATGCAGCTGCCAAGAGCAGTGGTCTATCATCTGTTTCAGTCATGTGCCACTGTTTGTGACAGTCCACGGCCAGCTCCCAATAATTGGGTGCACAAAATTCCACCTCATTGTACCTTTGTCATTAATATGGAACCAGAAAATAAGTCAGTCACAGGAAAATATTCACCATTGTTACATAATGGATACCATCTGAAATAAAGGATATCATAAACACGTGTACTGATGACAATGTATACTGAAACGTAAATTACTGCCCTCCAAGGGTTGCAAGGTTCTGTCAGGTAGGATTTCTGATATTGAAAGCTACATGCAAACTTATATTTAATCATCCATAGACCAGTGTCACCACACATATGGGAAGGGAAAACTAACTGTTTTGTATTTGTGTTTTTTTGCCCTGTTTGTTTAGACTTTTATATACCGTAGGTGTAGGTCGTAGCTGTTTCAGTGAATGCTAGAATTTGAAACACTACAAGACCTGGCCCATCCTGATGCAAATTCCAATTTATTGCATTCATGCTTGTTCTTCTTAAATGGAATCTAGTAATTTTTGATAGGAAATATCTCTTTTGCAAGAAATTGTCGTTGCCGAGACTGCAAGTTGGGATCGTGTGGCTGCAACACAGCTGCACTCCCTGCAGTACTGGTGACGATAGGGTTCTGGGCGTCCCCTCATGTGTGTAAGGCTGAATGATCTTTTCATTTGCTGCTTCAGCTTTTCTGATTAATTCTTCTTCATGGTCATCAGACCACATACATAAAAAACTCAATTCATACACTCCGGAATTACTTTGCTCTGTTTTATATGCCATAACTCCTGGCAAACTGGTGACATTCTGGCTTATAACATATTCAGTCTGGCCTTAGGGTTGCGGTTTTGACATCACAAACTCTTTCCCACGTCCAGCCATGATCGGAGAAAATTTGTGCGCTTTCCTGTCGCAAATGTGCACACTTTTGGAGCTAAAAAAAAAAAACACTTTTCGAAAATAAATTCAACATTTTAGTTTTCAGACATCATTTCTAACCACCCTAAACATCAACTTTCTAATTTGTAGTACCCAATCAATCAAGAGGACCTTTAATTAATTCATCTTGAAACAATTTTAGCCTTTTTCAAATTTTTCTCGCCAAATTGAAGAAACAGTAGCATTTGGCTAATGGTAGCAGCAGTCCCTGGCATGTGAACAGAGTAACATGCCTTGCACTACGGTCATCTCTCTTGTCTTTTAAGAAAGGGAGTCTTGCTGGCAGTGTAGATATATATATATATATATATATATACTTAAATCATTTGTATTTATTCATTTGTTTATTTATTTATGCATTCATGTACAGTGGTCCCTGTCACCAGAGACCACCCCTACAGTGACAAAAAAGTGGTCTTATGAGACAGGTGGTCTTTCATGACAGGTATATTAACATGGGAAGTATAGGACTAAGGATTCTGAAAAGCGGTCTGTCATGAGAGGGTGGTCTCTCACGACAGGGGTCTCTCACGACAGGGACTACTGTATTTATCATTCATTCATGCATCTATGTATGTATGTATGTATCTATCTATCTATCTATCTATCTATCTATCTATCTATCTATCCATCCATCCATCCATCCCTATCTATCTATCTATCTTTCTTTCTTTCTATCTATCTATACAAAGTACCAAATACACATTAATTAATGCACACATATTGATATTTAAAAGGCCGAAAACTCATAGAATATAGGTAATAATCAAGGAATATGGACAATAATTTGATACATTTGGACAACGAGTCATAACCTAAAACAAGAAATACTAATTAAGCATATAATAAGACTGGCAAAGATATCAACACATTAAATGTCTTATATTGACTGTTGACTCAAGACAGAAGATGCTGTTTTTTACCAACTTTCTGGATTTGTAAATACTGTTGGCACTGTGTATTGTCACTGGTGCAGTATTCCAGACTTATGTTGCAACGTACAGAAAATGGACTCCATTTTTCAATGAACATGGTGAATGTATCACTTATTACAGGTGAGATTCAACTTTCATTTAATTTAGGTATTACATTCTGTTCATTGTAGTGTCGAAAGACACCTCTCCTTCCAGCTTTTTTTCTACCTAAAGCCAGTTTGTTTTCCCATAGGGAATTTTATCTTGGTGAAAGTAAGTGGACTGTTGCATGTTTTAACTGGTTTTAATTCCAGGCCACTCTAATTTAATTACAGTGAACCTTTTTCAAAATGTTCACCCATTAGAAAGTTGGTCATTGGGTCATTGTTCTCAGAGTCCTTTGTGTGACAGTCCAGTCAGGATTATGGTTAATTGATGTTTGAGGCAAGCTGGTATGGTTGCCATAGCAACTGGACCAAACATTCTGTACATGTGTGCATGATAAACTGATGCTGACATGCAAGATATGAAAGCATGTGTACTTCTGGAAGTCTGGTTAGGTGCTGTCCATGAACTGCTAAACTTGATACTATCAACTTTCAGCAAAACAAATTGACATCAAGATTTCATGATCAGGACTAACTGGATTTTTGTCACATTTCTCAACATTGTTAGTGATCATGAAAGATAGGATACATTTACAATCATAGCCTCTTTGTCTACACCTTATTGTTATTTTGTAGCCAGCATGTAATTGTGTTATGAATTGACTATTTGCAGACGGTGGTGGGCTGAGTTTACACTCAAGGGGATCAAGGATGGACTTTAGGGAGCATTCCACCCAGACTTAAAGAATGCAAGAGGACAATGTGAGAGTAGCAGTACGGGTGAGCATGGCATGTCCTTACATGTACAGTAGAAACCTGTTGAAGGAGGCGGTGCCTGGGGAGCACCAAACTGAAATATGTCAAAATATGTGGTCTGAGATAGGAGTGCATAAAGCACCCGCAAGCGTGATCTCTCAAGAAAGGTGTTGTCATGGAGGACTGGTCTTGCAAGACGGGGAGCACAGTTCATGTGTGGGTTACATAATACATTGGGACAAAAGAATTCTTTAATATTTGTGGTGCATTCTAAATTGTTTTGAATATGGTTCTACTGAATATTCAGTGTAATGTACAATCTGTACTTTTGAAGACACATGTCAGGGGCAGAACCTTATATCTGTATAAATCATGTTCATTATTGCCGACATTCTGGCCATTTGGTCACATGCATATTTTTTTTTTTTGGCTAAATTAGCCTACCTTTGTGCTCAGTGATGCAGTTAAAATATCAAATGATGCATCGTAAATAATTTCCTGAAAGATCATCATATTAGTTTTCATGTGCATGTGTTGTGACTTGACGCAGTTGACACAAAACCTAATCCTGAAAGACAATTGCTTGAGGCATGCAATGCAATTCACATGATTTGTGTCTGAGCCTTTTTAAGTGTCTATTGATTTTAAAATCTTGCGGCTCATATCTTAAAGTACCAAATCTATGTGATGCTGCCACAGGTTAGAAGTAAAAGTGATTCATATACAGCAAGTATGACATATTTATCATGTGTTGCACCATTGTGAAGGCACATTTCTAGTGCATTCTGGAATGTTCTTAAAATTTTAATGGATATATGTTCACATGGAGACTACAGCTCTGCATGTATCTCAGAAAGTCAGCAGTCAAATGAATGAAATTTTATGGTCATCTATGCAATCAGCAAAATGGACTTCAGGGTTACATGTAGGTGTTATCTGTGGTTGGAATTACATTTTGACAGCAAGCAAATTAACTCACCTGCCATGATTGATTAGCAGGTAGTTCAAAGTAATTGGATCTCATCAGTATTAATTACAATCAGATTATACAGTCTAGATCTCTGTGGATCATACTTTTCCCAATGACTACATGTTTTCTTGCATGTGTGGCTATTGTTATTACAGTGTACATGTTGATGCATTGGAAATGTATCATAATTTTCATCTGCAAGTGAAAAAGGAGTATTTAGTTTCATCACATTGTTAGAATATTCAGATGGTCATGACTGTCAGTGGGAGGACAAGTAAAAATAGACATAATGCAGAAGAGACGGAAGCACTGGTCATTGAACAATTGAAAGTTTGATTTCAGACCCATTTCCCCATAAAATTATTTTTATTGCATGTAAGTACATTTACTTATGTCAGATCTGTCACTTCAAGTATGAAATCAATGTTTTATATCTTTCTCAATGGACAGAAATTAAAGTCATGGTAATTGTTGTTTAATCATGGTGACAGTGGCATTTGCTATTTAAACCTGTCCCACTCAAATCACCCAAAAACACCCAGATATCAATTGTCATGTACTTTCATGTTATTACTTAAATTTATGTAAATAACTTTTTTTTTTGAGACTTACAGATCTATAAGACCTAGCCTAACAGCTTGCCTTAGGTCAATACCTTTCCTTGGCACAGATTCATGGATGCAATGCACCCAATCCATGCCAAGGAAAACTGTTGACTTTGTCTTATTGTGACCGGGAAAGGGTTAAGACTGTTTTCACTGCCAGCAAAAAGTGGTCTTGTACTGCAGGTGATCTTATAATGCAGGGACCTTTAACAAGGAATTATTATTAAGTGTCTTTGAAGAGCCGTGATTGATGAACAGGTCAAAAAGATCAGTATTCTTTACTGGAGGATGGTCTTTGTACCAGGTACCACTTTTTATTGTCCTAGTTTTGAAGTATTTATAGCAAAATGTTTGTAAACTTGTAAAATTGCAACCCATTGAAATTTAAAGGTGCATGCACAACTTTTACTAGAAAATAATACATGTGCAATTCTGCATTAATTATAACAGGGACATGATGTGGAATGCAACATCGTGAATAATAACGGGCCCAAAAGTATGAGTAATAGTGGATTATCCCAACAAATGCATCACATGTAGGTGTACATAAGTTAAGGGATGGTTCAACATTTTCATCATTTTTGAATTAGTACTTACAGTACGCAAGGGGGGAGGGGGTTAAATGGGTCTGTACACTTTCACAGGATATGGAAAATGATGGTCAATTTATGGCCTGTTTTATGCAATTCTGCTATGATTTGGGGGGGGGGGGGGAAATCATCATTTTTAAAGTACTAATTTGGGGGGAGGGAGGGGGTCATGAAATTTAGTACCCTAAGTACTAATTCAAAAATGATGATAATGTTGAACCATCCCTAACATAACACTGTACATGAACATTTCACAAAATCCAATGCTTTGCCGCTCAGTGGCAAGTGGTGACACAGCAGGCTGCCCCACCTGTGTGACAAAAGACTTGTTTATGGGTGCACAGTTGGCCGAGCTGCCACACGCTCGCCTTTCATCTCTGCGGCCCAGGTTCGATTCATGGCCGGGGAAGCATGTGGAAAGAGTTCCTACCACTCTGACTGTGCACGGTGGTTTTCTCCCGAGTCCTTCGGTTTCCTCCACCAAACATGCAGGTAGGAAGTATACGCCACGATCTGTGCCATGGAGAGTGATTAATATAGGTTTGGCCTGCTTCGCAATCCATGTAAAAGATATGGGTCTATACTTTTTTATACTAAAAGACTTGTTCAGGCCTTCATAAAGGTGTTACATGTGGGCTATGTATGTAGATATGGCTCTTCTTCAAATTTTTAATGACAAATATGCAAAGTAAACCAGTAACAATATATGTATATATATACATATATATGTCCAAACAGCTTGTTTAATTAAAATTTAAACAGCTGTGTAAGAAGTCATGTGGACTCAGTAGGCTTTATATATAACAAGGAGTCACCACATGTCAGGATAAGTATTCTTGGGTGAGTGTTCAGGCTGAAGAGAGTGATCGTTGACTACGGTTCTGTCCCAAATGGAGCTGTTATGTGGCTGTGGTCTGTGTGACACTGCTGTACTTGTATCTGCATACAGGTTCGTCCCATACTGCCCAAGGAAAAGCTAGCAGGGGAACAGCTATGTGTGAAGATTATCTCCTCCACCAAACAGGTGGTCTTGGGCAAGGATAGGGCATTCACCTTTGATCATGTCATCTCTTCAAAAACCTCACAGGTACGTCTTGTTGGTTGTTCACTGTTAAATCTCATTACTGAGGCTCATGTTGACAAGGTTCATTTAGCATTGCACCATGTATTTGGTACCAGTAGAATACTTAACATGTTGATAAGGAGATTAACCACACACATATGTGCATAACACACTTGTTAGCAAACAGGCTTGATCTGGGGAGCTTGTTTACACAGTGAAGGATGAAGGTAGGCTGTATTTTACAGCTTGAAATTCAAAGCTAAACTAAGTCTGACACCAAACTTAATTTGTCTATGATTATATGTACAGGTGGCACTGTTATACTCTTGAAACAGAGGTCTGAACTTAATTAGTGCAGTAAAATGCGCATCAGAATATGAAATAAATTGGTAATTTTAAGATTTTTTTTCTGATAATCCCCCCTCCCAAAGCAAACGTTCATATGGATTACAACAAGGATCCCATTCTTAGCCACTTGTTTAGAGTGAACAATAAAGTGTTAGACATGTTGCTGTTGTTGAAAAATTTTATGCTACATGAATAAATGAAAAAATGTATGATGAATGCTAATTAAATCAAAATGATATCATTTGGAAGTATGTCAAACAAAGAGATATTATCTTGGGAAACATAGACCTGTTCATATTTCAGTCTGCATTGTACTACATACATGTACTTGCTGTATGTAGCCACCCCATGAAAACAAAGGTTGCCACTGATACAGGGGACTTTTCTGTGCCAGGGTATTTGTAAATTCATCCTTGTGTCCAAAAGTACAGGGTTTTTTTCCCCTGCTGTAATTGCAGGCACCATTATGTCACAAACCAGTATGTAGGCTGGGCATTTTAGAAAACCTTATGTTGAACAAATGCATGAATATACTGTTAGTGAAATCAAAGCTTTTGAAACAACAAGTGACCATGAATGGATACAAAATCAATATGTGAATATATGTGTGCAAAGTCAGTTCATAGATAGAACTTTGGCAAACTGACAGCACGCTAGGTAGCAGATTTCTGTATTTATTCAGATTAACTCTTTTCCTGCCGCACACATGAGAATCAATGACTTTCCTTGTGATGTAGTTTGCTACCCAGGCTGGCAAAAAACTAAACCCAGTTTTTAGCTCTGCTGACCAAGCATTGTAGAGCTTATATGATCACTCATGTCTGTCCGTCCATCCATCTGTAAACTTTTGCTTGTGGACACAACACAGTCCACAGTCTTCAAGTTAGCCCTGTAAAACTTTCAGGACTTTTCAAGTGTACAAAAATCTAGTTCAAATTTGATGGTGGTGGCACCACCTATAGAACTATGTAATATATGGGACAAAATGTACAAATTTTGAGAATGCTATTTTACGAAGAGTTTTTCATGAATCATCATGAAGCTTGGCAGGAATGTCAATTAAAAGACAAACACTTGTTGAAATTCAGTGGTGTTACCTGCAGTATTATGAAAGATATGGACCAAAAGGTGTTGCAAACACAAAAAATTAAATATTTTGAGAAAGAACGAGGCTTATGATACCAAATATGCCACAGATATGTATCATGCACAGAAGTTGTATGTTGCTTAATATGGATGACAATGATCAACTTTGTCAATGTGACGGTGGGAATACAGATCAGGAAATGATTTTTTGGTTATGGTCATTACATCTGAACTTGTGCACATCACAATAACCTGATATAGACCAAAGTCTATGATGTGTGGTATGAAGTGGAACTAGCACTAAATTTGTGAAAGGTACAGTCAATTCATTATTTTAATTAGGAATTGAGATGCAACTTCAAAATTAACACCAAATATGCATTGTGCCAATGGTGAAATTTTGTCAAATTTTTAAGTGACCTTGACCTAATTTTCAATGTTATTTAAGGACATCGTAAAGGATACTAAATTTTACATTTTGAGAAATTAGGCCAGCAATAATAAATGTATCACAAATATGTGTCATATATAGAAGTTTCATATTGTTTGATATGGGTGACCTTGACCTAGTGTCAACATCACAGGGGAATACAATATACGTATCAGGAAATGATTTCTTATGTTATGGTCATTACATCTGAACTTGTGCACATGCACGTGTATCAATATACCTATACAGGAATATGATGCAGACAAAAGTCTGTGACGTGGAGTCATGGTGGGGCCACGGGTGGTATTAAATGGAATTAGCATCAAGTACAGTAAATTCATTATTTTGATTACAATTTGAGATGGAACTTGTAAATTTACACAAAATATGCGTTAGGCTAATGATCAAATTTCATTAAATTTTAGGTAACCTTCACCTATTTTTCGAGGTCATTAAGGATGTAGCAAAGAACACTAAATTTGATTTGTTAAGAAATTGGAAAACTGACTATACCAGATGTACCACAATGTGTATCATATATGGAAGTTTGATATTGCATAACTTGGGTGATCTTGACCTACTTTCTCAGGGTCACAGAAGGAATGCATATCAGGAAATCATTTTTGCGATAACCATGACATAATACATTGAGATGGAGCTGCAAAACTAACACCTGATATGCATTAAACCTATGGTCAAATTTTGCAGTATATTTTGTGACCTAAGCCTGTTTTTTCAAGGTCTTTCAGCACTTAAGAAAAGGCCACTGAATTCAACACATTAATAAATGAAGGGAAAAATACCAAATGTACCACAAATGTGTCTTCATGTAGAAGTTTGATGTTGCATCATATGGATGACCTTGACTATTTTCTCTGGGTCGTGAATGGAATGCATTTCACGAAATTAATACCTTTGGCTTACTTTGATGCTAGTTGAGCAATAAGTACCCAATTAGTGGCAAGGAAAATGTTAACCAAGGTCATCCTGACATGGCATGTTTGATCAGTAATTTTCAGTCAAACGATACTATGGTTGACAATTTCAGATTAAAATTGTTGGAACAATGACGTGACATCCAGGTACTTGTGGGCAGTTTGAGTGAGAAAGGGTTAAAGAGACAGGTTGTTAATTTAGGATTATGATGAAAAAGGTCCTCCCTTCTTTGTGACCTTTATCAAAATATGAGACTAACTTAAACCTTGTGTGCAGAGTTTTGTCTAATAGACATGGAAATTTATGACAGAGAACTTTCAGAAAAGAAGGAAGTCAGTCTCATTAGGGGTACATTAAGCTTGCCACAGTGCCCCACATGTTTGGGGTAGGTATAGTCAATAATGTAACCCTGGGTTAGTGGGTCACTGGGAAGGATTTATTAGGAAGCCCCAGTATTATATTTATGCATGTAATTATTGACCTATCAAACAGTGACATTCTTACCAGGTAGGTAAATAGATGTACTCTTCATAAAGAAGCCCCACATTCCTGTGTAATGAGGGTTGTTTGGGTGTACTTTGTGCTGTGTTTATTGCTGATCAGATTGCTTTGGCTAATTGGACCAATGTCATGCACAAAGTTTGGAAGAGACAAAATTAAAGTTATTGAATTTCCTCATCTTTGTTTCAAATTGGTGACTCAGACTTGCCACAGTCATATACATGCACTTTCATTGTCATTGTAATGAAATTATATCATGTAAGATCTAGTGCTGCTGAGCAAAGACAGAATGTGTACTCAGTATGATGTAGATTGTATGTGTTGGGTGAATTTCATATAAATGGCAAGGTCATTTATATTTTGTATGCTATCTTTGTAGATCATTAATTTTACAATAATAATGATAATAATAATAATAATAATAATAATAATAATAATAATAATAATAATTAATTAATTAATTAAAAGATGAATGAATAGATAATTATATGAACGAATGGATAAAAAGAGAGGGGGAGCGGAGGGAGGGGGAGAGAGAGATAGAGAGAGAGAGATAATAATAATAATAATAATAATAATAATAATAATAATAATAATAATAATAATAATAATAATAATAATAATAATAATAATGATAATAATAATAATTAATGAAAAGATGAATGAATAGATAATGAATTATATAAACGAATAGATAAAGAGAGAGAGAGAAAGAGAGAGAGAGAATAAAAAAGGGAGGCTACAACAAAATAATTGTTTTTACACCTGTGGTTATAAAATATTTTAGAGAGATGAGATGAGACTGTACAAAGTAGCTTATTACATGAAACCCAATTTATCTGCAGGATGATGTGTATGAGAAATGCGTGGAGCCCCTGGTTAAGGCCTGTTTTGAAGGCTATAATGCCACAGTATTTGCCTATGGACAAACTGTGAGTATACATAGTTACATTGTAAGACAAACAAAAAAGCTCGTTGAATGTAATGAAATCATGTAAAGAATTTTCGTGGTGGGTTTGAAGTATCTGTAGAAATTTTTCCACCATTAAGTTTTATGTACTCTGTAATCACAGGTGTTGCATAACAATGCATAAAAATGGACCACAGCAAAATATATAGCGTGTCGTATTGAGGAAAAAAATGATTGCTTGCTTAAAAATCATGTTGTCAACAGCTGCAATTTAAACAAAAACAAAAAAACTATTGTTTGTGATTTGATGGAAGGACTATACAGGTGTATACTCATTTTGATATGAATAATTTATCTACAGGGCTCTGGCAAAACTTACACAGTGGGGGGAGGAAACATTTCGTCTCTGACAGAGGATGAGTATGGCATTATCCCTCGTGCTATCAAACAGATGTATGAGATCATACAAGTAAGTAATCTTATTTAACTCTTTCAGTGCCAATCATGTCTAAAGTCGATCTACTTAGTGAGACAAATTTGAATTATCATTAGGATCCCAGATTCGCATTCCTCATAAAAAGACCTTTCATTCAAGTACCAGCATGCCTATAAGTCCAAAGAAAATATCCCAGGTCAACAGCTTTTTTCAACGCACATTAGGTGCAATGCACGTCAAGAAAAGTTGATTGAGTCCAAAATTTGGCTTTTAAAGAGTTAATATGAGACAATGTTTGTGTCATTTAAATATCTTTTGATTTTAGTAATACAACGATGTGATATCAAGTAAAAATATGTTTTTTGTTACTGAGACATTTGGGAAATCTTACTAAATTATCATATATATTTTCAGACAAATCCCAACAGAGAGTATACAGCGAGAGTGTCATATGTAGAGATTTACAAAGAAGAGCTCTGTGACCTTTTGGATCTAGAAACCTCCAGTAAAGACTTACATATACGCGAAGATGACAAAGGAAATACATGTAAGTGTATTGATATTGTCATGAGTGTAGTAAGATCTTTGATACAGTGACATGTAGGAAGTTGTGACAAATGATCTTGACAGCTTGTTGTCAATACTGGGTGTTTATATGGAATCAAAGTAAGGGAAATTACCCTTGATTACAATGTATTTTATTAAAAGTGGCAGTTGTATTTGTCCTCACTTAAATTTTATCGGAATCCAAAGATGATGTGGTCAAATACCAAATGATCTTTCAGAACTGGTACAATACGGGCGTTCCGAGTTAGGGATTTTTTTTAACACCAGGCTTCGCATGGTAGATTCTTGCCCTCCCCGCATGCCCGACATGCCTGGTAACGCAATTCCGCGGTCAAGCTTTCCCGGGGTAATAGTAGGCCGTGACCAACACAGCGTGACAGCGAAACCCATACGAGAATCGACGTGCAACAGTGATCGTTCAGTATCAGTGAACATGGCGGGAAATACGGACGACGGAGGAGCGGCGATTAACGTGATTGAACAGACGGGAAATGAACTATACGACAAATTTTCAAAGATGAAAGTGGTTGACCTTAGGAAATTTCTAAAGATTCGCAGAGTGCATGGGGTACAAATATGTGAAGAAAGGCCTAGTTGAGGAGAAAGATGTTACCATGGACGTGCGGAGAGCTCGATTGGAGTTTCCCGATGGGCAGAAGAAGGTGGCTTTGCCATACATATCTTCGATAACCTCCTGGACAGAAGACCTGAAAGCAATGCCAGTGGTTGAGATGCCCCATGTCATCGCCTACCAAATAAGCAAATGTGACTGGACACCCAACAGTGTTCAGAAGTGCCGCGAATTCAGGGGCTACCAACTTGCGGAACAGGGGCACATCCATAGGGTTAAGTTACACGCGCTGTCGAACTTTGTTTCATGCAAACTTTTGTATGTGAAGGCACTTTGTACAAGACAAACCTCGCAAGGCGAGGCACCGTACCAGGTCTGGGGAAAAGTCACGGAAGAAGGGGTCATCCATACCGGAGGGTGCCAGTGTACAGCGTAAGAGGGCTTTAATGTTAATTATTTGATATTTATTTATTCATTGTTTAATATCGCCAATCTTAACCAAATAATAATAGCTGATCTGAAAATGCTTGAAGGCCTACAGTGTGCCAGTGATCAGGTAACAAAGTTTGCAGACAGTGTATTGCCAATTTAGGTCAAGTGCTTTACTGTTAATTTCTGATTGCACCCGTCAAGCGCTAATCTGGTTAGTGGTCAGCCAAGCGCGAGGATCTTCAAGGCACTAGCAGAAGTGCGCCCCAGGCTAATCCCTCAGAACTCACCGAGTCAATCAAGGGTGACTTAATGCATGGTTAGTTGTGCCACAATGCAGGCCCCGATTTGTGTAGGTTTTGTCTCAGGTTTTGTGTCAGTATTTTTCATAGTGACCGTGTTTTCTGCTATCTGAGGTACACCCTGGTATCTTACAGTTGTACACTGGCATGCTTTTTTGTAGTTACACTTGTAGGTTATTAAAATAACTGGCGTTAAAAAAATGACACCAACTTTCCCGTGTTAACACAATGGGGCAAAATGGCAAGACTTGTAAGTGTCCCCCGAGACCTGCAGAAACGTCCGTGACATCGAGGGAACATAGTATTCAGTGCCACCGGTGGCAAAAATTGTCCCTATCTCGGAACTAAGCTATTGACATTGTGAACAAAATGAACTATCAAATGATTGATGCAATTTTAGTCCCTTCCCCTCCCCTAAAAAAGTAAATAAATAATAATTAATCAATTAATGAATTAATATCAAATATGATGACGATTTAATTTTTAAGGAAAAAAAAGACGAGACTTTTGATTTACACTACAAAATGATAGGTCTCTTGAAATATTAATAAAAATAGATTTGTTGAGTGGATATGTGCGTTTCCCATTTGAGGTGGGTGACTGGTACATGAAAAAGAGAATTACTTTTTTTTTAGGACTTATGTTTTATGAACCTGTAGCATAATGGTTTTGTGGATCTGTTTATGGTCCAGCCATTTGATTTTATATGTAGTTATGTCATGTGTTTTGTACAGTTGTAATAATCATGGGAGGTGTAGACCTGGCATGCAAGACAACATATAAAGAGATATGATATATTTTGTTGTATAGGTGCAGTTATAATGGGGGCTACAGAAATGGAATATTTCAAGATAGATGCAGTGATGTTGTGTGTTTCTGTATGCATGTAATTGTGATAACCACGGGAACCATGAAACTGGGGTATTGCATAATAGATGAAAGTGGGTCATGTTGTAGTAATCATTGGGGTTACAGAGTTATAGTATCAGATGATGAAGTATATGATTTACAGTGTATCATATTTAGAATTACATCAACCATATGCATTTAGAGCTAAAGAGTCACATGATTGAAGATATTATGCAATGTATATAATTACAGTAACCATGATGATTTAGAGCTAGAGTGTCACATGACAGAAGATATGATATAACATGTTTATAATTACAGTAACCACGAGGATTTAGAGCTAGAGCGTCAGATGATGTAAGATTATTATGATGTGATGTGTTTATAATTACAGTAACCATAAGGATTCAGAACTTGGGTGTCAGGTGATGGAAGATGATGTAACATGTTTCAGTGACAATAACTCTGAGTATTCAGAGCTAAACTGTCACATGTGGAAGATATGGTGTAATGTCTGTATCATTACAGTAGTCTTAAAGATTCAGAGCCAAAGTGATGTGTTTACAAATACATGATTCATGGGGGTTACAGAGCTGGAATGTCAGATGATGGAAGATATGATGTAACAGGCCTTTCCATGAACAAATCCCTGGCGAGCTGCAAATAGCTCTCCAAAAGTTCACTCCAGGAGAGCTATGAGTAGAGCTGCTCCTATGAACTCATTGTAAAATCTGCTGTCTAGGTGAGTCATCCATAGCTCTCCTAAAGGGTTTCTGGTGTGTGTGAGGGAGCCTGAGTGACTGCAAGGCCTTATGTAATGTGTTTAGAAGTACAGTAATCATGGAGATTGAGAGCTAGAGTGTGTTTATACTTACAGTAATCATGGGAGCTACGGAGCTGGAGTGTCAGACAATGGATGAAGTGATGACATGTCTGGAGCAGGGGTCTGCATACAGACACACAGGATCCACTCAGATGAATGAACATTCCAGCAGATCCCACTCTGTCTTCACCGTCTCCATTGGTACAGTTTTCCATGCTCCTTCTCATTCACCTTTATGCACAACTTTAATCTTAATGTCGCTCTGTTAAAATATAAGAGACAATGCATCACTGCTATGATGAAGGAGGTGTATATAATTCAAGAAACAACCAAGGTTGACACAATACGGTGAAACCTGGCCATGCATAAATATTTTCACTGCTGTACAGGCATTTGTGTGCAGTGAATGCACAGTACACATATTATACACATGTACATATGGAAGTTTACTTTGAGTGACTCAGTCAGTATGCTGGAGTAGATCCTATACTAATCTGGCCAGAGTGTTTAATGAACTTGCATTCATAGCACCAAAACTTTGGTATGTCGACCAGTTGAAATCAAAGTACATTGTATGTACCTGTACATTGTATGTACCTGTACATTGTATGTACCTGTACATTGTATGTACCTGTACATTGTATGTACCTGTGCATCAGATTAATTGATGCAAAATTTAAACTTAACACTGCATCTTACTATGTTAAAGAAGTCTGGGCTTTTCGAGGTTTCTCTGGTTCTTATTGCATGGGCTCCAAATACTCGCTTCATACTCAATTTGATATGATCAAGTGTTTTCGTAAAGTTGCTTTTTTATTTGAAAAGACAAATTTGTCACTGTTTGGGTATATGTACATGTGTTGTGTATCACATAATGCCAGCATCAAAACACCTCATTATTTGTGTATTTGTAGAACAACGGTGGTCAGACTCTGACGTTCCATTGTCAGCAAGGCCAAAGGATGACGACTGTGAAGAGGTCATTGATGATCCAGGAGGTGGGTACAACAATAAGTTCTGCTCTTTTTATTTGTAAAGTGGGTAAAGAATTCCTGACGATTCAACTTAATCATCACATGTATTTGTAGAAGCGTGAAAAGCTTCCTGAATATACAGGACTTAAGTTCTGCTAGTTTAAGATATTTTGCATTCAGTGTATAAGGTTCCATTATATTATGCACATGAAGGATATGTAAATATCTCTGTACATGTACTTTAGAATGTCAGTTTAAAATTGACATAATGATTTTTAGAGCCCAGAAGATTAGTTATTCGGGACACATTAGTGCAAAGATTTTGCTAGTATCAGTTATGTGCCAATGGGTAGTTTTGTGCTTTGATAATGTTTTCCTTTGAGAAATCTGTGCTTGGATGATTAAGTACTTATATCTTTTTAAATATCAAGTGATTTCATGTCTAATGTTTCCGGGCAGATTCATCTGAATTTATACCTGTTGATACGTGTATGGATTTAATGGCTTACCACTTTGTTAATGTTGATAATTTGTTTAGATGTTCGGGGGTTTTTTTTTTTTAGAAATAGAGAAACAAAATAATTATCTGAGCTGAATCAAGTGACACACGTACCTTAACAAATTTACTGACAGAAGGACTAAGAATGTAATTTCTTTGCGTATTTTTTGCTTTAGAGATCATCCACAACATGTGTGCCAAATTTCATTTTGTTGACCTGGCAGGGTCAGAAAGAGCTCACCGCACTGGCAATGTAGGGGACAGATTTAAAGGTAAGGTCAGAAAGAGGTCACCACACTGGCAATGTAGGGGACAGATTTAAAGGTAAAGTCAGAAAGAGCTCACCACACTGGCAATGTAGGGGACAGATTTAAAGGTAAGGTCAAAAAGAGCTCACCGCACTGGCAATGTAGGGGACAGATTTAAAGGTAAGGTCAGAAAGAGCTCACCACACTGGCAATGTAGGGGACAGATTTAAAGGTAAGGTCAAAAAGAGCTCACCGCACTGGCAATGTAGGGGACAGATTTAAAGGTAAGGTCAGAAAGAGCTCACCGCACTGGCAATGTAGGGGACAGATTTAAAGGTAAGGTCAGAAAGAGCTCACCGCACTGGCAATGTAGGGGACAGATTTAAAGGTAAGGTCAGAAAGAGCTCACCGCACTGGCAATGTAGGGAACAGATTTAAAGGTAAGGTCAAAAAGAGCTCACCGCACTGGCAATGTAGGGGACAGATTTAAAGGTAAGGTCAGAAAGAGCTCACCGCACTGGCAATGTAGGGGACAGATTTAAAGGTAAGGTCAGAAAGAGCTCACCGCACTGGCAATGTAGGGAACAGATTTAAAGGTAAGGTCAAAAAGAGCTCACCACACTGGCAATGTAGGGGACAGATTTAAAGGTAAGGTCAGAAAGAGCTCACCGCACTGGCAATGTAGGGGACAGATTTAAAGGTAAGGTCAGAAAGAGCTCACCGCACTGGCAATGTAGGGGACAGATTTAAAGGTAAACACGAGCTGCTTTCATGCTGATCTGTTGTCTGAACCATCCACAGTAGCCTGTGGAGTTCTATCTATTTTATTCTGTTGTCATTATAAAAATAGCGTACCATAGTGATGCAAACAAGTCTCAGCTCAGAGTAAACTGATTTTTAGCACATGATACATAAGGTCCTTATTAATTTACAGATTGTATTCATCAATAAGTATATCAGATTTTGAAAGCTAAAAATCACATCATTATTGTGTGGTCTTTTATTTTAAAACAAAAACCGAAAAAACACTGACCAAAAACCCATACAATAAGTGGATGTATATGACAGTGATTAATCTTTAATCATCCTTTGCGAAACAATGTACATATGTGGATACATGTACATGGTAAATTACAGAAGAGGTGGCTGGAAGGTAAACCTATTTATGGCTACTGTGTAATACAGAATTATGGCACAAGTAAATGCAAGGAGAGGTACAAACTTAAGACAATGGGTATTCAGTTAAGCTTGAGGAGAAAATAGTTTTATTTATAGACATAAACTCCATACTCATGCTATATTTATGAGGGAGTACATACAGTAATATAAATCATGCCTGGAAGTGGGTCAATCTCGTGCCCACTGCACTTTGCTAGGAAAAGGAATAACCCAGACTTTGACTTGTCCATAAGGTAGCCAGCAGTAAGTCTAGGAATACATTATGCATTATGAAGGAAGAGAATCATGACACGGAGGAAAGAAAAGTAATACAGTGGTCCTCCTCTTATAAGGCCCCCCTGAATAGAGGCCACTCCCTCTAGAAAGGCCACTTCTCCATGTACCAAGTATAGGATTTCCATAATATACTCCCCCTCAAGAGAGGCCACCCCTCTTATAAGGCCATATTTCTGGTGCATTTGGGTTGGCCTTATAAGAGGGGGACCACTGCACATAGATTACACCTTATGAACCATTGGTAGTGTGGGTCTTTGAGACCAATTGCTACAATTAAAGATTACAATGATGTTTAATGAGTACCTTTGACACAAAATGGAAATCGAAGGAAATAGGTGCTAAGATCTTAACAAAAACTTTAAAAATAGATGGATCAAATGGACTGATGATGTTTGTCATGTGTTGTCTGATCATAATAATTTAATTCAGGACAAACTTGGGAAAAATCAAAATTCTGTTTTGGGCTTTAATTAGGAAATTAAATGCTGGGGAATATATGTACATATGATTATACACAACCCTGGTTCTGTGAGTCTATCACCCGCCTTCTTTTAAGGGGTGAGGGGATTTGAAATTGCAATTTTTTAATACAATTCAGATCTAATGGTGATGATTATGTTTCATTTGTTAGTTCATAGATGTCACTGTTGTGTCCCGTCTGAGGGACCAATCAGAATAAGCAGATAAAGCATTTGTTTTTGCCTTGCTGTTGCTGGAAGAGAACAGAAAGTGATGCCATTCATATGCAAGAGATCTGAGCATAACACTTATATGTTTGTTGACAGAGTCAGTCCACATCAACAGTGGTCTGCTGGCCCTGGGCAATGTGATTAGTGCTCTAGGAGACGTCAAGAAGAAATCCACACACATTCCGTACAGGGACTCCAAAATCACAAGGCTCCTGAAGGTGAACATCAGCACATTATATGGCTCTGTTATGATTATCTCAAAAGTGAAAGTTCTATCAGTCCAAACTCACTCCTATTGATGTCAATAACCTTTCAGTTGGTTATGTTTTTGACAACACGAGATCATAAAAAGTTGCTGGTTCAACATTCCTTCAGTGCATGTATATCAAATGGGAGTTGGTAGCACACAGCATGACATGTGAAGAAACTTGTGTCTTGACATGAGATGCTATCGTTTGTGGTACATCCTTCCTGTTGCTCGGTTGAATTGATGACACATGTACATTGTATTTATTATCCTGTAGATTCCTTGTTCTACTGGCAGGCAAATTTGATGGTGTACCTTGAAAGATGATCTGCACCTGTATATACACTCTTATATAATGCAACTCTTACATAACACTACAGGCGTAGAACTCAGGTGGATAAGATGCCAAAATTGTGTGCCATTTGCATGAGTATGTCTCAGATTTCTAGAGTTGTAAGCAAAATGACTAGTTTGGAACTGTGCCAGGTAATATAACCCACAGACATTAAGTGATGTTACATAGAGTACCAGAGGATGACAACATGTACAACCTACTGATCTATGGCCACCTAGCTACTTTACAACTGAACATGTTCCTCGTGACAATAACTGCTCACTCAGCAGCCCTGGTTGCTGTCTTGTGGATAGCTTTGAACCATGGCACATATATGTGATTCCGAATACCCTGCCAAGCAAAACTGTTGAAATATTGTGAATAAACTTTATCTCTCATGATATTTAATTTTGAACCATAGCATTTGCATGCAATTTTGAATATTCTGTGAAATTGTTTGAAATACTGTAAATGTACTCAATTTCACATGGTATTTAATTTTGCTGTCTTTGAGATGGTGTAACAAATGCAAGATTAAGAACTGGTAAGTATTGTATCTGTGATGAGAAATGTGTGAAGTAAAATACATGCAATCAATGTAAAATGACAAACTTATAAAATTAAGATGTGGTATCCTGATCATTGATAAACTTCATATTGCCCACAAACCATGCTGTTGATATATAGATATATGGAGTTATACCTGCTAATAAGACCACTCCTGCTTCCAGCAAAACAATGTCACATATTGCAAGTGTTCATGAAAGCAGATACTCTCTCTCTCTCTCTCTCTCTCTCTCTCTCTCTCTCTCTCTCTCTCTCTCTCTCTCTCTCTCTCTCTCTCTCTCTCTCTCTCTCTCTCTCTCTCTCTCTCTCTCTCTCTCTCTCTCTCTCTCTCTCTCTCTCTCTCTCTCTCTCTCTCTCTCTCTCTCTCTCTCTCTCTCTCTCTCTCTCTCTCTCTCTCTCTCTCTCTCTCTCTCCCTCTCTTTGTTTAGTTTACTTTGTAGAAATATACTCTGAATTTCAGTGAAGATAAACACACACATATATATACATGTATATATATATATATATATATATATATATATATATATATATATATAATTTATTTTCCTCATTGTACCACATGATGTGGGTAAGGCAGTAAGGTATGAAGAGTTGGACTGAGCTGCCAGCAGGTACAATGTTAAATGCTGTAATTTAGACCTGTATATTTATGGTGTGTTGACATTGGCTGTGTTTGTGCTATAGGATTCCCTGGGAGGCAATGCCAAGACATTGATGATCTGCTGTATCAGTCCGGTAGTCTCAAGCTTTGACGAATCTCTTAATGCACTCAAATATGCGAACCGGGTAAGTACACTTGTGCGTCAGTGTTTGTGCCTTCCTTAATGTAGTATTGTAATAGTACTGATTAGTGTGCTGATACTGTCACACAGTTGTCTTGTGTGAATCTAAAAAGAAATTGTCACTGTTGTCACACACATGTTGTTTTTGACTCACAAAAAAATGACAATTTAACATAAGTGGACGTTTCCTACAACTACAGTCATTGATATAGTCATGTGACAGGCACAGGTGTACCACTGTGAAGTAAGGACATTGTGACAGACACAGTTGTACCATTGTAAAGGAAAGACATTGGGACAGGCACAGGTGTACCACTGTAAAGTGAAGATAATATGATAGGCACAGGTGTACCACAGTAAAGTGAAGATATTGTAACAGGCACAGGTGTACCACTGTGAGGACATTGTGAATGGCACAAGTATACCACTATAAAGTGAAGAAATTGTGACAGGAAAAGTGCTCAACTGGTAAAGTGAAGCCACTGTAACAGACAGAAGTGCTGCTATAGTTTGGCCTGAGTAGTAGATAAATTGCTTCAGTGGACAAATGAAACAATCATGACCCACAGAAGTATACCACCGGTAAAGTGAAGCATACAAGATGGACAGCAGTATCCCATTGGTAAAATGAGGCCATTGTAATAGGCATCACTGTACCACTCACAAAGTGAAGTTTTTATGACAGACTTAAGTGTACCATTGGAGAATTGGATCACAGCACCAGGCTGAAATTTAAGTGTACCGCAGGTTACTCTTCTATTGCTTCATGATACTCGTGGTAGGCTGATCTTTCAGCCCCTCCATGGAAGGATTTGACCAGCTTTTTGCAATGCTGTGCATCTCACCTTGGCAGCCCAAGAGTGTGGTTCATGTAGGCGGCACAGCCAAGGGTCTATAGACATCAGATCTTGATGTGGAGGGATTATATGTATGTTAGATCTGTATGTAGAAGAAAGGAGGGTAGAAGGGAGTTTGACTCATAGTTGCACCTTCGGTCTCCAGTTATTGTTGCATGCTATATTTGAATGCATCTTAGCCACCTGTGACTCTCTGGTCATAGGATACAGCATGGAATGAACTACATGTATTGTGAAATAAATGTGACACGCTGTGTCAAAGGGATAAACAAAACAATAATTTTGAATATCAAAATGTGCAATAGAAATAAAAGCTGTTTAGTTATGTGAGCCATCCTGATATTGATTATGTCCATTTATATGCTATGACATCTGTATTAAAGATGCTTGGCAGACAGTGAGATGTGTATTATGTCACGTGGGTGTGTATTGATTTCAAGTGACCTTATTGATAACAGGTGTCTGTTAACCTTCTCATGTCTGAGGTCTCCATCATTTTAGCACTGCAACATTAACTAACACTAAGTACAAGTTTGCACATTGTGGAACAAATTTAGTTTTGTCAGTCATTGGAAAAATCTTTTGTACTTATTCATCATCCCTATCATACAGCCTCTGAAGCAAGGTTCATAACTATGTCACAACAAACTATGCTGTTGTAGGAGTATTAGTGTGTGAAAACAGATACCCAAGTTTCATATTGTAATTTCATTGATTTTTCATGGTCTACACATATGTTGGTTTCATCCTGATGTAAAATTAAAGTGTCCATATATCTGTAGATCAGGGTGGGTCAAACAAACCAGCTTCAAATCCAATGTGTATTGGATCAAAGATGGCTTGTGCCAAGATTTTCAGCAGTCTAACGTGTTGTAAGGTAAACCTTAGTGCTATTTTGTACCCAGTTATAGACGCTGCCGTCCATCAATTACTAATATCTGGATTGATAGATTGGATGTGGTCATTGTTGATTGATTGGTGGGTTGAATGGTAGTTATTTGGATTATGTTCATCAGAGAACATTCCTTATGTACACACATTGTAAGAAGGTCAAGTTCCATCAAACACCCTGCCCACTGTACACAGGGCAGATGGTGCTCAAACACGGGCTACTGACCTACCTGGTATATTACCAACTTCAATGTAATGTACAACACTAAATGCTACGGATTTTATTGCTAGATTCTGTATAAGTTACAATTTTGACTGTATTGGGTGTGTTTTGCAGGCAAGAAACATCAAGAACAAACCCATCATCAATAGAGATGTACAGTCCATCAGGTTTGAAGAAATGCAGAGTGAGATAAAGGTATGGCCAACCATTGATTCTGACTCTAAGTAGGCTAAATGTGTTTTGAAATATTGATTTTATAGATTTATGACTTTCTAATTTGCATTTCTCATAGCCAGTTGATCATTTAGGACTGTTATGTTTTGTAATATTTGTGATATTACAGCAAAATTTGATAGGTTATACATGAATAAATACAATGAACTGGGCCGTGGCAATTATGGCATTCACACATACCTGCCCGCCATTGAATCATTCTTTTTAGGAATTGGGATTTGGTCAGTTGGTGTGTGTGTGTTTCCCATTTTTGGCCAGGTGATTGGTGCCGAAGATCTCGGTAGTTCCATGGTCACAAAACATATGTACCCATTATTATTAAAAATAATAGGTTTCAGTAAGAGCTGTCAGGTGAGATATATGTATATACTATCATAAATGCTGCTAATGAGAGTGCTCTTCCTGGTGTTGGCCCTGAAACAAGTCAAACTCCAGATGGACTGTACATCTGTCTCTATTGATGGTTATTTTGTGTACACTGATTATAGGCACTTCGTGAGGAATTACAGCGTCAGCGCACATCCATGTTCACCACCTCTGACTTTGACTCCCAGAAGGCCACACAGGATGCTGAAGTAGTGAAGGCAATGGAGGATAAGGTGGTCAGGTCAGTTCTCTAGTCAGGCTCTCTGGTCAGGTCAGCACTGTAGTCAGGCTGTTGTGTGAGAGTGACACCTAGATGGGTGTGGGGTGGCAGGGTTAACCAAAACTATGAGCGGTGCTCTGGTGGGTTGTTTGCAATTATATTTCTTGATAAGAGAAAACATCTCGAAGGACTATTAAAGATTCACATCAGGACAGCATGCCCAAGTCATGCAACCTTCTTTGACATTGTCATGGCACAAGGAGAATTCCTGACTCATCAAAATTAATAGCTCAGTCTTGTGCCAACAGAAAAATTAAGAATAAAGATAGGGTCTGTCTGATTCACGGATACCAAAACAGAAGGCCAATAACAAACTTCTGCCAAAAAATATGAACAGATGATAGATAATGTGGATGAAAAGATCATGGGAATGACCACAAGAGAGATAACACAAGATGTGAAAATCAAGTAAGAGCATTATGTGATACATGCGGCATATAATTTTGATTTAAAAAGGGGGGTATTATCAACATGCTGGCAATACAAATGACAGATACCTTTTGAGAAAGTAATGATTGTGGAGTATTGTCCAGGTGGGTGTATTTGATTAAATAGTGTATTTCTGTGTCTCCTCCATGTGCATTCGGTTCCAGTGGTGTTACATTTTGTGATGTACTGTGAAAAACCAAGGTCTCTGTCCACACCTTAAGCATTCAGGTTAAATTTGTGCATATTGATAACATGATATTAATACATTTTTGAACAATGTTACAAATTCAAATGGACAAAACGTTATAGATGAGCTGTCAAAATTTAATTTGTTAATTGCTTTGTACCTGTACACACACATGGGTGTCCAGAGGAACGTAGAATCCTTAGTTGATGCACACAGTCGGGTATTTTTCCTTGTTCCATATATGATGTGTTGACATAAATATACTGTCCAGACCCACTGTTTGACTGTGTGTCTTGTTTTGTATTTTGGATACAGTTTACAGACAGAATGTTCACACTATCGCATGATAGCAGAGGAGGCGTACAAACAGCTACTTGACATACAACAGAGAGACATACTGTCACAGAGCCAAAATGTCAGGCTGGGTGACTGGATGGAGCTGATGGAAGAGGTAGGACTGGTTACTGCTTGGTCAACATCATAGCGGTTTCTCAATTCATTTATTTATTTTTGTGTGTGTTTGTTTCTTAAAGTTTTCATTTATTATTTCCTTTATGGTGTGAGATGTTATAAAATACCTATCTTCATTCATTCGTTTCACATAGTGCATTGTCACATGTTTTCTACATCATAGACATATGTATCTCACCCAGAATTAAACTATTAACTTATCAATTATTGTTTTGTTTCTTATTCACTGAAAAATGAAAATGGTGAAATTAAATTTTGTGATATACAAGGAGCAAAAATGATTTTCCTGTCTCTGTCCATGAAGTCATCCTATAAGCCTTTGTGCTGTACAATAAAACCTCTCTAACCAAACACCTCTGTATACCGAACACCTCTCTATACTGAACACCATTTCTCGGTCCCAAATATATTCTTCCAATGTAAGCCAACCTCCCTATATCGAATACCTCTGTATACCGGACACTTTTTTCCAGTCCCAAGGGTGTTCGGTACAGGGAGGTTTTACTGTATTTCTCTGTCTGCAGTCCGTGCCTCGGGACCCTCTGATTTGCATATACATGTACACTGTATATCTTGTGTAGATCTGTATCATGAACATCTAATCCTGCAGTATCTGTCATGAACTTAGCATGAATGCATCAGCTTTTACATGCAAAGAATGATGAAGCATAAGCGATTCTTTTGTGTCAATAGATCAAACATCAAGTACCCGCTACATTAAATAAAGATGAATGGGAAAACCAAACAATTATTAGGCTTCAAGAAGAACTCAAACAGGTGAGATTTGTATGAACAAATGTATAGATAATGTGAGAGGGCTGATGGTGTGGAATATTGAATTGACAAAGATATAACAACATGTATCAGTGGATTTAACAGGTAACATATGCATGGTTAAAATTTCATTGAAGTCTGTTTTAGGCAATACATTTTGAGGTCCTCCTGAAAGGTTGTCAATTGCTTATACATGAGTATTCACATGTTATTGTTTTCTGCATAGAGTGCATTATTTTGATTGTTGGGTGACATACAGATTAGCATTTAACCTGCAAAGTGTTCATGTCCACATTGCTGAAGACTTTTAATTGACTGAATGACTGACAGAAAACATGATAATTGTTTGTTGACAAATCTAATCAGAAGAGTTTGATAAATTACAGCTAAGGCTATTACAGTGTAGACTTGCTCATTGAATACTTTGTCCTCTTGTCCACAGTGCAGGAATGATCTACGCAGTGATGAAGAGATCTTTGCTGAGAAAACTAAAGAATTAAGTAATTTGTATGACCGGATAGCAGAACTGGTAAGCTAGTACTTTTTGCATTATTTCAGTATGGTTTATCACCATATTCAGTCTACATATGTGTATAACATGTTGACTGGTCAACAAAATAAATTAAAAGCTTGTTTAAACATGTTTATTTTAACTGAATTACCCTATAGTACATCAATATACTAACAGGATGGGTTCTCCAGACATGGAGTGACACACAATTTTCAGATCTATTCATGGTGGAATGAAAAATGGTGCCTCAAGTCTCAGCTTAGGTTTGATGTATTTTGAGAAGGACTTGCTACCTCCAGTGAAACTGTTGCAATGATGTATTTTACATTAGCTGGCATTAGATCTGCTCGTTTGGTTCCATTCGATATATACGACTGAAGGGGCTTCTGTTTATGAGCTGTGAGCAATAGGAGTGGTTTGTAGTGTGATAAGGAAAGTAAAGATGAGTGTATGCAACATGGTCAATAGAACAGCACTGCTACTACCATGTATGGGGGGGGAGGGTAGTGTTTATGTAGTTAGGGACCTGGTATTATTATTGTCACAGTGAAGGTAAAACTGAATTTATGAACTACATGTATATGTACATGTAGTTGACTCTCACTTACCTGCTAAAACGGATTGCTACACTCTGTGGTCTGAGGGTGCTCCACTCAGTAGAGCACCCTCAGACCATAGAGTGTCTTGGCAGCCAAGAATCCCACTGGTTAACTCATACCATACTAGTCCCTGATTTTTCCGTATACTTATCTAGATTTAAGACAACAATTGCATATTTAAATTCTTCATGAAAAGAGGTTTGTTCAAGTACCAACATGCCTATAGTCTTAAGTCAGTGGTTCTGGCACTGCCTGGCAAGTCATGCTGCAGCTGCCCTTGTGCACAGTGAGTTTCAAGGTAAAATTGAATTTAATTTATGAACTACATAAAATCAGAAAAGAACAGAAGGAGAGTACAACTGGTGTGTGTGTGTTTTAGGAGTCCATGAGCGAAGAGAGTGACCACCGCCTGCAGGAAGCCTTAGACAGACAGAAACAGCAGGAGGAACAGTTGGTGGCACAACAGGTCAAGATTGAGGAACTCAACCAGAAACTCAAGGTCAGTGCTCACCCTGCACCTGATAGTCTAACTGATTGCAGCAAACTTATCAAAATTATTTCTTCTTTCTTGAGCAGAAAATTGAGTCAAGATTTTCTTCTTCTTTGATTGTGGTAACAAAAGGATTTTTATTGTATTCTGAAACACATCAAGACATTGCGTAGTAAAAAATGTACCAGGTACATGGAAGGTTTTGGGCATATAAAGCATTGAAACTGATGAAAAGCAATTGGACACATGCAAGTTATGACATCACAGCGCAAACTTGATTTTCAAGCCTGTCAGTTGTCTGCTGCAAATATATATATATATATATATATATATATATATATATATATATATATATATATATATATATATATATATATATATAGATAGATACATACATACATACATACATACATATGTTTTAACTATGGATTTTCATCCTAAAATTGACTCTGATTTGTTGTTTTCATACACACACATATGTGTATATACATACATACATACATACATACATATATGGATTTTCATTCTAAAGTTGTCTTTAATTCGTTGTTTTCAGGCCAATACTTTACATTACTTAAATATGGCAAGTACGCAGCATGAAGTCTTGTGTGACAATTTTTAGTGTTGAAGTTATCATGTGGAAGGGTTGCCTCCTAATGGTCTGTGTATGCACTGTATATAGCCCTACAAGTGTTCAGCCACTTTGCCATGACCAAGAAAGTGCTTTCTGCTGTACAAACATCTTGCTTCATATTCCACTTGGGCCTTTAAGAAAATTTAAAGAATGAAAAAATTGCAAGTACACCAAGACATATATTGTTATTGTCTGTAAACCTTTGAGCCAGGCAGATTGACATGCCACACCTGACCTAGCAGAAGGGTCATATGCTGTTGCTTAGCTTATCACTTCTGGGGTTATGGGGTGCACAGTGAGTCGATCATCAGACAACACATGATTGTTAATGTTTACATGCATATTTATGGTGTATTATAATCCTTCTCCTTGAGTCGCATCTTTCTCACTTGGTACAGGGTACACTTTTAGTCTGCGTCAGTTGATGTATTGTATACTATCCAGATAGTCCGCATCAGTACTGACTGGTCTCAATGTTTGATATTGATGAAAAATAAAATAAAGCTATTCTGCTTGTTGAAATTGGCAAATTTGGCATCAGGCTTCTATTGTCAGTTTGAATGGAGGTTTCATTACAACAAAGATAACTTTACCTAAGGATAACGTTTCTTGTCATGTCTGGTTCAAATTATGGCTAGCAAAGTCGTTACACTTCACTTAAAGTGCATCATGACACACATTTATGTATGTACAAACATTGAACAGGCTCATGGGAATCCTTAGACTTTCCATGTGAATTGTTCAGGATAATGTTGGACATTGGTCTTGACAGATGAGTATGTACATGTTATCAAGGTGTGTGACATAAGAAAACAGATACCGAGACAAGTACATGTACCTGTATATGTGTGTGTGGTCTGTGAAAATCCACATACATGTACCAATATGTGTGTATTTCCTCTACAGTCTCAGGACTTGCACTGAAAACTGTCTGTGATCTGTCTGACATAGGAGGTACATGTACTGATAAGTGATGAGCTGTGTGCTATGAGAGTACATGTACTGATAAGTGATGAGCTGTGTGCTATGAGAGTACATGTACTGATAAGCGATGAGCTGTGTGCTATGAGAGTACATGTACTGAGAAGTGATGAGCTGTGTGCTATGAGAGTACATGTACTGATAAGCGATGAGCTGTGTGCTATGAGAGTACATGTACTGATAAGTGATGAGCTGTGTGCTATGAGAGTACATTTACTGATAAGCGATGAGCTGTGTGCTATGAGAGTACATGTACTGATAAGTGATGAGCTGTATGCTATGAGAGTACAGGTATTGATTAGTGATGAACTGTGTGCTATGAGAGTACATGTACTGATAAGTGATGAGCTGTGTGCTATGAGAGTACATGTACTGACAAGTGATGAGCTGTGTGCTATGAGAGTACATGTACTGATAAGTGATGAGCTGTATGCTATGAGAGTACAGGTATTGATTAGTGATGAACTGTGTGCTATGAGAGTACATGTACTGATAAGTGATGAGCTGTGTGCTATGAGAGTACATGTACTGATAAGTGATGAGCTGTGTGCTATGAGAGTGCATGTACAGATAAGCGATGAGCTGTGTGCTATCAGAGTACATGTTGACAAGAGTGTATGGTCTGTCTGACACCAGAGTATGTGTACTGATGATAGGTGTGTGTGTGATTTCTGACTTCAGGGTGCATATATGTACTGATATATGTGTATGATCTGTCTTGAAATCAGGGCACATGTAGTAAGTTGTGTGGACTCTGACATCAGGGTGTTTGTTCTGATAAGTGTCTGGACTGTCTTACCTTAGGATACATGTACTGCTATGTATGTCTGCTCTGTCTGACGTCAGGGTACATGAACTGAGTAGTGTCTGGCCTCTGCCATCAGGGTACACATACTGATAAGTGTCTGATCTGTCTCATCATGGTACATGTACACATGTACTGATGAGTGTGATCTGTCTGAAATCAGGATACGCACACTGATAAGTGTGTGATCTGTCTGACGTGAGGGTACACATACTGATAAGTGTGTGTGATCTGTCTGACGTGAGGGTACACATACTGATAAGTGTGTGTGATCTGTCTAACGTGAGGGTACACATACTGATAAGTGTGTGTGATCTGTCTAACGTGAGGGTATTCATACTGATAAGTGTGTGTGATCCGTCTGACATCAGGGCACGTACACTGATGAGTGTATGTGATCTGTCTGGTATCAGGGAATGATACTGATGAGTGTGTTGATCTGTCTGGTATCAGGGCACGCATACTGATGAGTGTATGTGATCTGTCTGACATCAGGGTACCCATACTGATGAGTGTGTGATCTGTCTGGTATCAGGGTATGCACATTGAAGAGTGTGTGATCTGTCTGGTATCAGGGTATGCACACTGATGAGTGTGTGATCTGTCTGACATCAGGTTATGCACACTGAAGAGTGTGTGATCTGTCTGGTATCAGGGTATGTACACTGAAGAGTGTGTGATCTGTCTGGTATCAGGGTATGCTCACTGATGAGTGTGTGTGATCTATCTTATGTCAGGGTACGCATACTGAGTGTGTGTGATCTATCATACGTCAGGGTATGCTCACTGATGAGTGTGTGATCTGTCTGGTATCAGGGTACGCATACTGATGGGTGTGTGTGATCTATCTTACATCAGGGTATGCTCACTGATGAATGTGTGATCTGTCTGGTATCAGGGTATACACACTGATGAGAGTGTGACCTGTATGGTATCAGGTTATGCGTACTGATGAGTGTGTGATCTGTCTGATCTCAGGGTATGCATACTGATGAGTGTGTGATCTGTCTGGTACCAGGGTACGCATACTGATGAGTGTGTGATCTGTCTGGTACGAGGGTACGCATACTGATGAGTGTGTGTGATCTATCTTACATCAGGGTATGCTCACTGATGAGTGTGATCTTTCTGGTATCAGGGTACGCATACTGATGAGTGTGTGTGATCTATCTTACATCAGGGTATGCTCACTGATGAGTGTGTGATCTGTCTGGTATCAGGGTATACACACTGATGAGAGTGTGATCTGTCTGGTATCAGGTTATGCGTACTGATGAGTGTGTGATCTGTCTGATCTCAGGGTATGCATACTGATGAGTGTGTGATCTGTCTGGTACCAGGGTACGCATACTGATGAGTGTGTGATCTGTCTGGTACGAGGGTACGCATACTGATGAGTGTGTGATCTGTCTGGTATTGGTATGCATACTGATGAGTGTGTAATCTGTCTGACATCAGGGTACGCATACTGATGAGTGTGTCTGATGTGGTGTTTACAGCAGAAGGAGGTAAGCCTGGAGAGCAGCCAGTGTGACCTGGACAGCAGCTCCCGGTCCCTGGGTCCACCCACCACCTCACGCAGAGCCAAGTCTGTCCCTGCTCACATGGTAGGCAACAGGAGTGCCAGGGCACCTGTAAGTATAACTCATACTCATTCATAACAGATAAAAGAGATCCATCACAGGGCCCCATTAAGGATAAGGGCTAGCCACGAGGGGGCAGATATGGACCTGTTCTGGGCTTTGCTGAGCTGAATGCACCCAAATCTGCCAAACAGTGGTTAATCCTTAAGCTTGACCCGACCTGTGAAGGATTTTCTTTTCCAATGCTTGTACTTACAAAAACAAACACTGTCTGGCTCAAGAATTATTTGAATCAACAGCACAAATTCAACTTTGCTGTGATTTTTTTGGTGAAATTTTCACTTCATAAAGTGTCTTTGCTTATCATGCGGTACTGCATACTGCTACTGGTAGGCTATACATGTAGTTCCATCAGCCTTTGCATTCAGCACAGTGACTATTTGTACATATTTCATAACTTATATTGTCTTTCTTTAAGAGTGAACCAATGTAAATAACAGTGTGTACAGAAATCTGGTGTGTACATTACATGTGTGTATACTTGTTGCCAAATGAAAACAAGTTATCTGCAGTAGTGAGCGTAGATTAGTGAAAATAGTCCCTACGTCATGAAGAAGGTGACGGTGTGGTGTGGTATAAGTAGAGCAATGTGTGAGTGGCCTTGGTAACATTGGGTTAGGGCAGTGAATTAACTAATCTATTGCCGCTAACTTTATTCATCGTGACAGTGAATGATTAGACATCAAGGATGTAATAATGTGCATTTATTTCAAGTTTATGTCTCAAACTCAATTCAATTTTAAATACAACGCTGTTATTTTTGATTTGTGGTCTGTGAATAGCTATGTTCCCCAGTAGAACTGGGAGATCATATTCTTTTAGTGCCCATTGCTTCTACTTGTTATTCTTTTTCTCCAACACTTGATTTCCATGAGATTAGACTTAAATAACTGAATGAAACTTGGTAGGAATATGTATCTAGGTGAGAACTATGTTAGAATTGACTGTGACCTAATTCTCAAGGTCACAGGGCAACATATTTGAAATTGGTTTCCGTGTGATAACTACTGCAGAACTTAACAAATCTTGGTGAAACATTTACATCTTGGTAGCACCTAGGTTGGGATCATATCTGAGTGACCTTGACCTAATTCTTAAGGTCACTAATGAGATATCAGTTTCCTTTGGATAACTACTAAAGAAGTTAACAAAATTTCAAAGTTAATAATAATATGTAGCTAGATGAGACCTACTTTTGGATTGTATCTGGGTCTCCTTGACCTAATTCTCAAGCTCACAGGGTCACTTATGTGAATTTGGTTTCTGTGCAATGAAATCAGTTATATCCTACAGAGACAAAATGTTCCACTGGGAGACATTTGATTTTCTCTGGCAAAATCAGTAACTTCTTTGTTTTTATTATGTTACTTTGCTTCATTATGTATTGCGTGTGGGAATAGATGCTACACATATTTTATTTTGAGTTAGTTGTTCTCAAACTATGTCTATCATTGCTTTACCTGTAGGATGTACCTCCACGCAACATTCATACCAGCCCAGCCCTCTTCTCCCTGGACCGAGTCATGCAGAGTTTCCGTGCCAGAAGCAACTTGATTGTGTCACGCCTGGAGGATGATGATGACGTACTGCAGCAGGCATTTAGCGACGAGGAGCAGAGACCAGGAGGAAGTGATGGGGAGGAGGGACAGGAGGCTGTGGATGGCAAGGAGTGAGTTTGTCTTTGATGTTTGATACCACCAGTAATGATAGAGAAAAAACATTTTCTTCAATCTTGGGTGCTACCTGTACCAATAGAAATCTTGGATACCACCTGTAGTGACAGAGATAAAACTTGGCTGGCTTTAGATGTTTCACTTATTTTTTAATATTCAGCAGTGTCACATTTTAGGGGCAAAAAAAGAAATTTTCACAGAGCTCTTCATACACTAATATAGCACTTATATTTTTTAAAAATTTGTATATGTAACCTAAACCTACTGAGCACTTCGCAGTAACTTAGATTTGTATGTTTGTATATTTTATCAGAGTATGTAACTGTTGTGGGTGACCAAAAAGATAGTAGTCCATGCAAACTGACATATTTTGACAGACAGTTTCCTATAACAGGTTACTTCCACTGAGTCAGCATTGTCTTTCATGCTTTTTTCACTGTTTTCCTGTATTTATGGATGTGTTACTATTGTTAAACATTGCTGATTTGCTGAAACTAAAGAAGATGTTAATTTCTAAATGGGGATCAGACACAATTCTCGTACTTTGTACTTGAAGATAACGGGTTCTCTCAGTGTGTGATGTATAAATAGGATCCAGGCCAACACTTGATGGACTTAACCATTCATTTCATGTCTCTCAGAGCATTCCTGAGAGGAGAGCAAAAGAGAGGGACATACACTGTAAAGAAATCTGCCTCTGTCAAGAGAACCAACACATACAAACTACAGAAGAGAGATCTACATGGAAGGCAGACAGATGATGAAAAGATATCAGTGAGAAATGGCGAGGATGTGGAGAATGTCAACCCAGATGGCCAGAGCATGAGAAAAAGTTAGTCCCTTTGTATTTTCTAGTATATTATATGGTTAAAACACATTTTGTTGGAGGTATGTCTTACCAAAACACTATTAGAGAGCCAGAATCCCTACTAAAGTAAAATTGTGATTTTGACAGGTAAAAACCATGACATGATGAATGGAGATGAGCCAGGGTGGAAGCAGTCCCAGGCACAACGTAGCACAGAGAGACAGATGAAACAACTGAAATACAGTCAGCTGGAGGTACAACAGTCAACTCAGAAGTTGAAGGACTTATCTATCAACATCAGGTAGGTACCAGTGTCAGCAAATACATGTACATAAAGTGTCCTGGCATGTCGCATGTTTGTCAAACAGGCTCGGTGATGTGTTTGTGACTGAAATTTATGTCCACAAATATGATATAAAACTGAAGGAAATTTTGATACATGTATACACATATAGCAATTTACGACCACCCTGACTGCTCGCAAAAAGTGGTCATATAGTGCAGGCGGTCTTAAAATACATGTACAGGTAAATTTGTTGAAAAGCAGACTAGTGTCACGAAGGTCAGTCTTAAATACATATGGTCTCATCATGGAAGGAGGACTTTGGAGCATGTACTGCTGTATTTACTGAAATTGATGCACTATAATGGTGTTGCTGAGTGATCTGGTTGTCCATTTTGTTCAGTCAGTGTAGAGGAGTGGTACATACAATCACGTACCTATTGGTTGACATCACCTCATCATTTATTCAAACATTGCTGAAAAATTGGGGTTGTATGTTTATCTGTTGTTGAACAATGCTTGTGATACTTGTGATAAGAGTTTTCAACTTGTTGGCCAGTTCAGTGGTCCCCCTGTTATAATGCCCCTCTCACCAGAGGCCACCCGTCTTGAAAGGCCAGCATTCTTATGCAGAAAGTATGGTATTTCCATTATAGTCCCCCCTCAAGAGAGGCCACCCTCTTATAAGGCCACTTTTTGGCTGCATTTGGGGTGGCCTGATAAGAGGGGTACCACTGTACTATCATGCTAGAAATGACTTGTGCAGACAGAATGGTAAGTTATGTGATGTGTTTTGATGCTGATGTCTATTAGTTTGGAACTCTCTGATCAGGCTTGGCTACTGGTCAGATTGTCACAAGAAATATTAGTTAAACCTTATAAGATTTATCAGCTACAAGAAAATGTATGAATCATTCAATATTATTCAAATAGGCCGCCTCTTTTCTTTTAAAATTATATTATGTGACCCTTACTTTGTGTCTGCTTGGCTACAATTGCACAAATGTAATGTGTCTCACAGACAGGAAGAAACATGAAACTTGAATGTTTATGATATGCTGCATCACTAGGAAATAATGGTCTTCTTTTCAGAATGAAAGAGCAACTGATCAAGGAACTAGTGAAGACAGGAAAAGAGGCTCAACATGTCAACAAACAGTATGCTGATAAGATCAAGACACTGGAGAAGGTGAGACTGGCACTGAATGGCTCTACCTGGTAATGTGTCTCATGAACACCTTGGCCTCTGTAGTTTGTAGGTGAAACAAACTGGCACTGAATGGCTCTACCACATAATCTGTCTCTCAAACACATTGACTTCTCTAGTTTGTAGGTGAGACTGGCACTGAATTGCTCTACCTGGTAATCTGTCTCACAAATATATTGACCTCTGTATTTTTGTCATGTAAGGTGAAGAGATGGCAGCTGTCCCAGGTCACCTGGTACTCTCCTGATTTCTTTAATCATGTTGTGACTTACATGGGAACATCAGATTGATTATTATGCCCCCCTCCTACCGTAGAAGGGCATATAGTAATCGCTTTTTTGGTGTGTCCATCTGTCCATCTGCTGTTTGTGTCTGGGCTATAATTCACTTGTCATTCAACTGAGATTAATGAAACTTAAAATGCAGGTGCATCTGGACATAAAGATGTGCCATGTACCAAAAGTAGGTCACTAGGTCAAGTATCCTGGTCCAAGTGACATATTCTTGTAAAATCGTGTCTAGGCTATAATTCCTTTACTATGTAACTTAGATTAATGAAACTTTGTACACAGATGCATTTACATGTAAGAGTGTGTCATGTACCAAAAGTGGGTCACTAGGTCAGATATCTGTGTCACATTAATATATACTTATAAAATGGTGTCCGGGCTGTAATTCCTTTACTATTTAACTTAGTTTCATGAAACTTCATACACACATGCATGTTGACCTAAAGGTGTGTCATGAAACAAAAGTAGGTCACTAGGTTAGGTATCTGGGTCACGATGGTACAATCATCTAAAGCTACATTACGCTTCATGTCCAGCCTGTAATTCTGTTGTCCTTCAACTTAGATTAATGAAACTATAAACAGGTGCATCTAGATATAAGGGTGTATCATGAACCAAAAACAGGTCACTAGGTCAAGTATCTGGGTCACTGACATAAGCTTGTAAAATCATATCCGGGCTGTAATTCCTTCACAATGTAACTTAGTTTTATGAAACTTCACACACACATATATCTTGACCTAAAGGTGTGTCATGAAACAAAAGCGGGTCACTAGGTCAAATATTGGGGTCTCCGGTATTGTGTTGGGGCTGTAATTTGCTTGTCTTTCAACTTGGATTAATGAAACTTAACACATATGTGCATCTGGACATAAGGCTGTGTCATTTACCAAAAGTAGGCCTCTAGATTAAGTATCTGGGTCACAGTGACATATTCTTGTAAAATCGTGTCTGGGCTATAATTCCTTTACTATTTAACTTAGATTAATGAACCTTTACACATAGATACACCCACACATAAGGTGTGTCATGTGTCAAAAGTGGGTCACTAGGTTAAGTATCTGGATCACAATGACATATCCTTATAAAATTGTGCCTGGGCTGTACTTCCTTTACTATTTAACCTAATTTCATGAAACGTAATACACACATGCATCTTGACCTTAAGGTGTGTCCTGAAACAAAACTAGGGCACTAGGTCAAGTATCTGGGTCATGGTGGTACAACCATGTAAAACTACATTACACTTCATGTCAGGGCTATAGTTCTGTTGTCCTTCAAGTGAGTTTTATGAAACTTTACACACAGGTGCATCTGGAAATAAGGGTGTATCATAAACCAAAAATAAGTTGCAGGATCAAGTATCTGGGTCACAGTGACATATGCTTCTAAAATTGTGTGTAGGCTTTAATTCCTTTACTATTTAACTTAGCTTCATGAAACTTCGCATCCACATGTATCTTGACCTGTAGGTCACTAGGTCAAATATCTGGGTCATGGTGATACATTCATGTTAAACTACATAACACTTCATGCCGGGGCTGTAATTCTTTTGTCCTTTGACCTAGAATCATGAAACTGTACACACCTGCGTATGTTGACACAAGAGTTTTCCATGCATAAAAGTAGGTCACTAGGTCAAGTATCTGTATCACGGTGATAGCCTATTTCCATTGACTACAGTCATCTCAAAATGAGACCTTTAATCAGCAAGGTTATAAATGAGGCGAGAGTGGCATGGATCCAGCAATCTCTGATTGCCTTTTAATTTGGTTAGCCAACATTTTGCATTAAAAAGCAGTCAGGAATTCTGAAAATGTCAAAAATTTTAAAGATTTAGCTCTATAAATTATTATATTGATGAAAGTGCAAAAAATTTAAAGTAAAATTCTTATAGCTGTTGAAAACTTCTGAAAATATCACCTGATAGGCACACAAAGAGTAGTCATCTAATGATTCACTCTGGCCCAGAAGCTATTTTTACAATGTTGAACAGAACATGGAGGTAAATCTGTTTACTAAACAACATGTAGTTTTGTTTTATAAATCACGATCTTACACATTAAAAGAGCAGATTTTATTTATTTACTACTGTAGAATCTAATAATCTTTACTGTGAACAGTTCCTGGTATGTTATGCACTGCAGGAGTCATTACCTGTTCAAATATGTCTAACTTCCAGAAGTCACCATCTAATAGAGTTAAAAACATGTTCTTTAAGATCCAATTTAACATGGGTAGAGTTTAACAATAACACGTGTATGAATGAAAGTGTGCATAGGCCCACCATCACTGCTGATCATAACCTGTATAACATGTAACATTTTTTTGTTTGTTTTTGTTTTTGTCAAGTCTAGTTATACCAACACATATCAATATGTCTTTTTCTTCCTTGTTTCACAGGAAAAACTTGCAGCGAAGCAGGAGTTGGTGAGTCTGCAGAAAGCCATGCAAGACATAGAGGCAAAGGAACAGCAAGAGAATGTAGAGAAAGAAAAACTACAAAAGTAAGTGCAGTGAATGAAGCATGGCGTAGGAAGTGTGGGCACTTTATGCCATGATCAAGTCAGTCCTGTAGTAAAGGCAATAAAACTCTGGGCGTAGGAATAACAAGGACACAGATTATATTTTGCATGAAAGTGTGATTTTTAAATTATAGGATGGTGCTGTAGAAGTCTGTATATAGGTTTGTTCTGATAAAAACAGATATCCTATACTCTCATACTAACTTGACTGCATGACACTTGGCAGTGATATTCATCCGTACTTTTTTCATTGGGAATACTCATTTAATTTATAGATTCATGTTTATATGATAATTACAAATAGTCTAGTAAAACAGTCAAGAAATGTCACCTTTATGTAAATTCATGAATGTAATATTACTCCTATTAAAATACAAACATTAATAGGAATGATACTCTAGGGATATAAGTTGTATTGGGTGTTACTCTTTGTATTATCACAGTAGTGGTCTCTCATTCAGAGGTCAGTAATTTCAACATAACAGAAGCCAAAACAGGTCCTAGTTTCTCCTGGAAATTGTGTTAGATGTGTCTTTTTTTATAAGCTTTGAGTACATCTGAGATATGATATGTTTTTGACTATCAGGGTCCTTAGAATCAATAGCTTGAAGGTCTGCTAAGCAGGCTATAGCTCAAACGACAATCAGGAAAAGTGCTGTGGAGCCAATAGCTCAAACTATGATCAGAATATATCCTGCCTCAACTTACTCTCAGAAATGCAACAGCTCTTAACAACTTTTTTTGCAGAGATAGAGAACTTGTACATATGAAAAGGTAAACTTGGTTGTAAAATACTGACCACTTACTGCGGTTGACTCTTCAGTGTGTCTTCTCAGTTTTGTAATCAAGGGAAGCTCTGGAACTATAACTCTCTCATCAACTTGATATACAATGTTTACTGTGTGATGTGCATGCAATTTGAGTACACTAGGTAGGCAATAGAGTGTGTGCTAAAGATATTAGATGTACATGTATGTGAATGTGCATATAACTGTATTATTTCAATGGACCATGTACATTACTTCCTCTGTGTGGTGCCAAGGTATTGACAGACTATCACTGTCCACTATATTACCAGTTATCCAATGTGCAGGGAGAATTCACACTGTCTCATTGAAACTGTTTGCTACCTCCAAACTAGAGCTTCAGGTGTCTTATGCTTCTCTTAATTAGTTGTAGGGATCACTCATTATTTTGGTAGGGAATGCCAGCAGACACGTACTATAATAGCATGTCTGCTGTAAAGCATGCTATTCTGATCACCTATTATAGAGTGCACACATTTTTGCCAAGTTAGAATACAAGACATGCATATTAATTTCCCACCAAAAGCATTGAGCCTGTGACAAGGCTAAAGTAACAATCGCCGGCCATGATATGGGCACATTGACGGACATGCCTAGGGTGCTATTATGATGTTTAGTAAAAAAGAAGACTTATTACAAATGTAAACAGATGATGACTCATTGACAAGCTAAGCTTATTTTGTCATTCCAGAACTTTTTGAAACTATTAATTATTTCCAAGTTGCTAGTTTCTGCAAAAGCAAGACATTTGGCCCTGTTTTATAAAGGGGTTTGCCCATACATATAGGTAGTTCCTGGTTAAGTGATACAGGCTAAGGCAGTACCACAGTTAATATGAATGTCCCGTATTGCCTTCACAAATTTCCACACCAATTAAGAATAACAAGAAAAACCTAATACATGTAGTCATAACAAAATTTCTGTTTGTTACGTGGACAAAGTGCTCACTGCACCCTGATAAGCTATGAACCCAGACTATTCTCTGCCTTTTCAGTGTTTCAGTTCATGACATCATGTTCACAAACACACCAGAAGTATCTTTTGTAATGCTGCAAAATTCAAACTTGGTACCACAGCAGCAATGTCATTTCAGGGGCCTAAAACCCTTGTTTTTGGTCCCAATGCAGATGGCAAGTGTTGAACTTGAATTGAACACAGCCTATAGGATATGTTTACTACCACAATGCAGCCAAGACTATTGTCAATTCCCAAAACAGTTTGGTTGATGTTATTTTGTAAATACTTTTTTTGTGGGAAGGAGGGCTGCATGATAGCATTATGGTATGATCTTGGTGCCTTGTAAATTATGAAAATATTGGTATGCCCATTACATGTGAAAGCCAAAAATATGAAGCAGTTGTAAGTGAGGAGTATCACTCAAGCCAGGTGTAGAGATGGGTTCACCAGAGGGAGCACTGTACATACATATATTAGTTTACATTTATTGAATATATAATTTTATGTCATTTTATTTTATTTATGTGAGTGAATGTGCATTGTGTATGTTGTTTAACTACATGTTTATAGTGCAGTCATTAGTTTTGCTGAAGATGTTAATCATTTAAACTTTGTACAGAGAAGAAACTTGAGATTAATGTAAGATAGGGATCATCGTCGTCGTCGTCGTCGTCGTCGTCATCATCATCCTCATCATCATCATCATCATCCAACAACTGCAGTAGTTATATGTCTGCCATTTTGCCCTTTTCTGCGGTTGATGGTGATACAGCACAGTTACATTTTTATGGCCCCAGAAATTAGTCGACTTATTTGCATGTACATGTTCCTTTTCCATTTTGTTATCGTGGACAACTCGTTGCTGTATGGCCGGCATGCTAAGTCATTTTAAGAACTGCATCAAGCCAAAGCAATGTTGATCCTAACTTCACAGGATTGTGCCTTGTTAAATGAGGTTTGAATGGCAGGCTGACATAGAGTGTATCAGTGGGACATGTGGAATAAGCCATACATGTGTACTATTGTATTGGCTTATTGACCCATATTGTCTTTCAACTTTGTTTACAGTTTTGTGTCTCGTGACAGCCTGCATCAAACAAGTGTGCTGACTTTGCGTCAAAAGTGTCCCCATTTGAAATTGCTCATACTATGTCTTTGTGTTGGGTGGACAATCTGTAACGTTGTCATGTGTTAGTATGTTTTCTGCCTTGTACATGCAACCCATACTACATTCCCTTTTGACAGCATAAACACACACCCTCAAAAAAGGCAATAGTTTCTCCTTACATTTTGCTTTGTTAATCTTAACCTTTCCAGGGAATTTCGCAAGAAAATGGAAAAAGCCAAAACAAGGATACATGATCTGCAGAAGAAACAGAAAGAAACTGAGAAAATGGCTTCCCTGACAGGACAGAATGATAAAAGGTGTGTATGAAAGCACTAGTGTTGCCATTGTACAACATTTTATAACACTGCCCTTGTGATATACTCCACTCTTCAAATTTATGTGATGTGCCTTATTCATACAAATAACCATTGAGTTGATTATTCAGTAGTAAAGCTGCAAAATTAACATTTTAAAATTAAGCAAATAAGAATTGAACATGAATTTTACCCAAATAATTGATTTAGCATCTTAGTAACAGTTGCTCAAATGCAAACAGGTTGATATTTAATCCTTTCACAACACATGAAAGTGTTGGAAGTGTGTTTATGGCCTAATTGACTCTGTAGGATCCAGGACCTGGAGATGGCCATAGACCGTATGAAGAACCAGCAGGATGGACTACAGAGGAGACTGAAGGAGGAGCTGGACAGAAAGGTCAAATTAGAGGTCAGTGGGTCAAAGTCATAGTGTCAGTTTGGAAAACAAACAGGGAAAAATAACTAGTTGCACTGGAAAGTGTGTTTGTTATAAGAAACATTTAAGTCTTTCAGTGCCAATCACATCTTAAATCAAAAACTAGTCTGAATTATCATTGGGATCCCAGATTCCTCGTAAAAAGACCTGTCATTCAAGTACCAATATGTCTGTATTTCCAGACAGAATACCTCAGATCAAAAGCTTTTCTCGGGGCATGGGGTGCATTGCACTCAATGCGTGCTGAGAAAAACTGTTGAATCAGTCCAAAATTCGGCACTGAAAGTGTTAATTGGGTTTTCAAAATTTATTACAGCAAATGGATTGGGGGTAGTGGGCCTCTGTTGCTTGTTTGTGTCAGATCGATCTTCTTGAATGAAAAGGGTGCAAGGATGTGAAATGCTCCAAAATATTTATAGGAGACATCCTCTATCAAGGCTCTTCCATTTGTCAGCAATATAAATATGTAGATTATACAGCATGTTTTTAGTACATGATGGACTGTATATGAGGGGACATGACATATATTAACAGACACACTATGTTTGATGCTTGCTTGTGTTGACTGCTCCATACAGAGAGAGATGCAGAGGGAACAACAGAGAGTGAAAGAGTTAGAAATAAAGAATGAACAACAGAAGAAGGTGCTGAGGATTAAGACAGAGGAGATGACAGCTATGCAGCGGAAACTACGCACAGGAAACCAGCTGACACCACCTAGGTGAGATATAGGACATGTTTCTAGGCTACATTCTGCCTCTGTGTTATCTTAAGGTCTGAGGCTATTGACCATGTCATGATTAAGAGTAAACTGTAGGTCACAATTTGCCAGCACAGGCTGTGGATATCATGCAGAAGTGTCATGTGTACACATAGGAAAGTTGTTAGATTCTGTGTTAATATTTAGATCAATCCTGCTTTCCCATTCCCCTGTCATTAACCCTTTCCCCTTGAATTAAGACTGAGTCAACAGCTTTCCTTGGCATGGGTTGGGCACTTAGTGCCCAACCCATGCCAAGGAAAGCTGTTGACCTGGGGCATGTGATCTTGATAAGTCTCATGTACATATCTCAGTCAAACTGTTTTTCATAACTGTTAAAATTAGTTGAAAACACTGAAGTAGACAACATTTGACCACCAGCCAGTTTTGGCCGGTTTAAGGGGGAAAGGGTTAAAGAGATACACTGGTGTGTACAGTTTGGTGCATAAAGGGTGACCAGCAAGGATACAGTAGGTCAGCTCAGGACAGGGTGACTCCAATGTATGTGACCTGGTTGAAGTTACAGTGTGCATCATGGTATCATGTAGTACTTAGCATACCACTGCCTCATTGTCAATGGACTTAATGAAATGTAAGAAAGTTCTTATGTGTAATGGAGTGTTTTGTGTAGATTTTGGTTAACTTTACTTGCTTTGCAAAATCATTGTTCACTTTACTATTTTTATCAGTGGCTTTGACAGGAAGTTTTGGAATGACAAAAAGAACATCCATATTGTCCAGGAAAAATATAAATGGGGCAAAAAGTAAATTCTTCAATTTTGGTTCATAAACTGTTAATTAATGTTGTCTGAAGCATCTTACAGAGAGTGACTGTAAATATATCCAACATAATACAAAAACTACAAAGCAGTGCAGACATTGTTCCTGTATATATATATGGTATGTAGACTTAGTCAGCTAGGAATCAGGTTTTCAGCCATCCCAGTATACATGTGTCAACTAAGACCTGTTAAAAAGAGAAACAGAGTGTGTTGACATGCACTGACATGTATAATGGTGTATGATTGTACTGAAGGCTGGGTATCCAGTTTCATTCAGAATCTGTAACTTTTAGTGATCTCCAATTGTGTAGTTGTGAGTGATGCATTTTGTGCCTCTAATCCAGATGTCATTTTGTATGTTAGTTGCCATCATGAATGGATCTCTCAAACATAATGCAAGGCATGGCCCAATTAAACTTGTTTAATCTTAATCGTCTATATTTTGGACCCAACATAATGTTTTGCTTTGTAGGCCTGTGATTCGAGTCACACCTTTGCGGTACGAGTAGCTTGCTATGGGCTCTACTTACATTGTATAATTGGCTGTGGCAGGGGGCTGCTGGGCTATGACAACAGCTGTGTTGTACCTTGTAGATAGTCATCCAGTATAATGTAGTTGCTGCATGGCCCAGTTTGTTTGTAAATATGTGTATGTGGGCGCATATACATGGGCTCGTAATGAGCTGAAATAGAGGTTACCCTGGATGCAGCTTACCTCAGTCAATGTGTCCTAGGTTTGCATGTAAAATGCATGTGAGCCTAAACTAGGGTCGTGTCTGTTTGTTTAGCAGGTGTCAATTCTTAGCTAGTGAGCAAAAAAACAAAAACAAAAACAAAAAAACAAACAAAAAAACAAACAAACAAAAAAAACAAAAAGAAAAAAGAAAAAAGAAAGAAACAAAAAAAACTAAAACAAAAACCAGTGAGTCAACAGCTTTCTTTGGTCTAGTCTGGAAGCAGAGCACAGCAAAAACTATTGACTTGGGACCTACAGGTCTGGCTGGTGTCCTTTTGGTTTTATATGAAAAAAAAAAGACTTAAAAAAGAGATAAAAATGCATTATTTGAATGCCTGGTTACCATCACTCAATGTGAACTGATAAAGGGTTTACAGTAGTGTGGAATTCAGTTTGTGTAAAGCATATTATATATATTCTTATTTTAAGTTATTATTAAAAAAAAATTTACCCATCAAAGGCCACATATACCAGAGATTCTTTTCACATATAAACCAATCAGCTTAATAGAAAGACAAAATCTCCTTCAAGATTCGTTGGTGTTACCCTTTTTGTGCAAATTGTGGTGTTTTTGACACCCTCGCAAGTGCCACTCAGCATGAATTCCCCATTACTACATTACTACACTGCCGCATGCTGTCCGCAGATGAGATGCTTGTTAAAGGTCTGCATGGGTGTGTAATGAGTACTAACAGATATACAGGCCAGTTGCATACTCATGTATCATCAATACATTAATTTTCAAGTGTACAAATTTTCATCCTGTTTTAATGTCAGGTATTTCACTGAAGCTTTAAATTTGCAATTTTGATCCAATTCCTACCACATTTTAAGCTCAGCTGACTCAGTCAGCTGAACTTATGTTATGACTAGGCATCCATCATTCATCTGTCCATTGTCCACAATTCACATTTTCAGCTTTTTAAGTTTTAAGTTAAAAAATCTTCTTCTTCGAAAGCACCAAGCTAATTGCTTCAAAAGTGCACAGGGACACTTAGACCGTAATTTGTCCTAGAGGTAGTGCTGCCTTTTTTTTCTTCTATTTTTTGATGATTTTTTGTATGTTAAATATATTTTCGAGTTCTTCCCCAAACTGTTGCTCAGATTGTGCTGAAACTTGGTGGAAATATAGCACATGGATGGGGTAAACAAAGTTGTTCACTAGGTGGTGATACTGTGGATTTCTGATTTATAACAAATTTTTTAAAATTGAATTTGGGTATGTGTCAGTTAATGCATGCATTCCAATTAATAAAATATATGCAAGTCAATGTGGATTGCAATGGAAATTCACAAATTTGACTTCATCTCCCAAACTGTCAACCAGATTCACTTCAAACTTGATGGGGATGTTACTTTGGTGGATTTCTACCTAGCCTCTTCAAATGGTGACACACTAACGATTTTTGGATTTTTTATGTTTTTTTAAATTGGTTTTTTGGCAATTTGTTAAAATCTTCTCCAAAACTACTCAGCCAATTGCTTTGAAATTGCATGGGGACACTTCATGGGACCCTCAGACCAAAATTTGTTCAACAGGTGGCACTGCAATTTTTTTGCTTTTTTTTATGTATTTTAGTATGTTTTCACTATTTTCAACTTGTTCAAAACTGACTCAAATTGTTCCAACACTTGATGTAAATGGAGCTTGTGGGAGGGTTAAACAAATGTTCATTAGGTGGTGATACTTTGGATTGCTGATTTTTAATGAAGTTTTCAATTCAGGTACATTTCAGTTAATGCATGCATTTTTGATTGATAACAAGATAAGTCAGTGGGGATTGTTCCAATCTTACATCCAATCAAAGTGGGCCTACTTCACTTTGCTCTGTTAATCCTAGGTCAGCTGAGTGTGGGAACCCTCTTGTTAACATAGTTTAGCAAAATTTTCATTGTTGTGTGTCATCAGCAAAGTGAGGTCACTTTACAGTATAAGCATGGTTGGTACTTTTACTAGTATGTGTAATTTTATGTATCTGTTTGGAAGAGCATTCTTTACTATGATACAGTTATCCCAGCCTGTTACGGTCCCTACTGCAATGAAGACAAAACTTGAATGTTTGAATATTTCAGGATCAATCTGTGTGCTTTTGTCATTTATTACAGGTGTAAACATTGTCATTTTTCTGGTCATTATCAAGGCTTCTTTGTGTAAAGTGTTGTTATTTTTCTGGTTATTATAAAGGCTTCTTTGTGTAAAGTGTATGTGTTCTGTGTTTTCTCTGCTGAAAAGTGTAGTGTATGTAACATTATAAAAAGTTCAAGCAAAATATTTAACGGGTCTGTCACAAAATTTATATGATTATTATGCTGAAAAGACAATGATACACATAAATTACGAAAATGGCTGGGGAATTTTTTTTAATTTAATTTCATTATTATTATCATTTTTTTTCTTTAAAGATGTCAATAATGTTTTCTGTATTCTTAAAAGTTACACACTATACATGTATGCTTTAATATAGTTTCTCTCTCTCTCTCTCATATTTTTTTCTGCTGCATTATTAACTTATTTCCTACCTTCATAAATATTCCTACTCTGGCTGTAGGGGTGCCAGGTTGGCCCGCTTTAGGCACACACGCAGAATTTTACTGTGAGTAGGGGTGTAGTGGAGCTGTTTTATGTGTATTGATGCATTTTGCCCTTACTAATGGTACGCTGTACACCTGTATTCTGTTTGTACACCTTTGGCTATCGGTACCTGTGGTCTTTTGTATCTTTTATTTGTATGTCAGTGTTTTGGTTCCAAGGTTTGTCTTCACAAGTTACTGTTGTTTCAGACTTGTGTTCCTTTCATTTAGTGATATGTCAGTCCTTCAGTTTGGTTATGATAATCAGTTATACCTTGGTACATGTTACGTTGATAAGTTTTCAAGGTCATTCTTTTGTTGGAAACCTATCCAGGTGCCAAAAGTTTGATCTGTGGTTACTGATAATTTGTTTTGTTCCCAGATACAACTGCACGCACTGTGAATGATGAATGATATTATGACAGCACAGTTTACCTGATAAATACATTTCCTTAGTTTATATACATGTACAATTTTTGTTTGTTTGTTAGACATGTTTAATTTGTTTAAAAATATATAGATAAAACAGGTCATATTGTCACTGTCCTCAAACGTGTACCATGGGTATTGTTCATTTGACCACACTTACTGTGAGATTTTATGTTACCATGGCAACAGTGAAGAGCAGACCAAACTGGAGGAGCAGAAGCGCTGGCTGGACAGTGAGTTGGAGAAAGTGCTGGAGCAGAGACAACAGATGGAAAGTCTGCAGAAGGTGAGGCCTTTACCCAGCAGGTGTCGCTTTGGAACCACAAACTGACAATTATCATGTCGACTTCTCTAATTATGAACAGTCTGTGGTCCCCCTCGTTTTAGGCCACCCCAAATGCACCAGCATTGTGGCCTTATAACAGGGGTGGTCTCTCTTGAGGGGGATAAATATAATGATAAAGCCATCACTGTTGCACAGAGAATTGGCTTTTCTAGAGGGCATGGCCTCTCTTCAGAGGGGCCTTACAAGAGGGGGGACCACTGTATACGTATACAGGCCATCTCTGTGCCTTTACCATGATCCTTTTCATAATCTTCTGACACCCATTCCATCACCTGTTACCTCAGGGTATATCTTTCCTGACTAATTTGTCCACGACTGAGTGTTATTGGGTTAATGATTGCGTGGGAACCTCAACAGCGGTCCAGTATAATTTGTCTTCCACAGTTTTCATCAGGAATTGACCTTTTCAGCAGTTTATGTTATGGTTTTGGGTTGTATTCTAAAGCTAGATATAGTGAAGTGTATAAAAAGACAGGTTATTATTTTGTATTATAACATTATTATATTGGTCTTATATTGGCATGAACACTTAAATGTGGTTGTGCCATGCTATGATTGTAAACCTGCTCTATCGCTACATGCTATATTTTATGTACATGTACTGGTACTTGAATATAGTTTAATAGGACCATAGCAAGAGGTCATGGAATATTTAAATATAGGTGGGCCTACGTGATGTCACCAGAGTGAAGTGAAATGTAAGCTGCTAGACCTTATAGTCAATGCTTGTGAAGTGTATACAGATTACTGCTACTTTATGATTTTCATCTGACCAGGATCTACAAAGACGGGAAGAGATTTTAATGAAGAAAGAAGCCATGTTGTCCGAGAGAAGTGAGCTGGAAATGAAGAAACTACGCTCCAGTCAGGTGCTAAACAAGGTGAGAAAGATAACTGACAGGGTGCTATTATTGTTAATGATGATGTTACTAAATATAAATTTGGAGGCACCCTGTACACTGCTACAAATTCTTCTATTATTGTTAATGATAATGTTACTAAGTATAAATTTGGAGGCACCCTGTACACTGCTACAAATTCTTCTGTTATTGTTAATGATAATGTTACTAAGTATAAATTTGGAGGCACCCTGTACACTGCTACAAATTCTATTATTGTTGATGATAATGTTACTAAGTATAAGTTTGGCGGCACTCTGTAAACTGCAACAAATTCTTCTATTATTGTTAATAATGATGTTACTAAGTATAAATTTAGGGGCACCCTATAAACTGCTACAAAGTCCTCTACTCATCCCTGCCAGAGCTATGTTGGAGACTAAGTCAACAGCTTTCCTTGGTGTGCTTTGGATACAGTGCACCCAAAATACACAGTTCAAAGCTGTTGATCTGGACTGGTCTTTCGTTTGAGTAATTTAGTGCATACTGGTACTTGAATGAAAGGTCCTTTTATGAGGAATTATGATCTGTAACCACTAGGGTAATTCTGAGGAGGTTTTTCTTCTTTTTTTGTTTTGTTTCACAATTAGCAATGGAAGACTTTAAATTTATATTTGAGATATCCATTGTACAACATTAACAAATATAGGTGTTCAATAGGCAGAGAAAACATTTCAATGCAATATACAGTATTTAAAAAAAAAAAAAAAATTGTTTTTGGCTTTCAAAGTTTGACAGTATTATGAAAGGCTAAGTTAGTATTTTACAGCAAGGTAACCATTACAATATTTATGTGGATGCATGTCTCAATTTATTTTTGGACAATTCAAATATGTTTATGCCCACCAGCCATCACTTCTATCATTTTGCCTCCCAGGACATCATCACTGTAGCAAATAAACTAGAATTGATGGATCGTCAAATAGAAGAGAAAAATCAGGAGATGAACACCACACCCGAGGACCACAAGAAACAGGTGAAGGAGGAGATCAAGAGTCTACAACAGGGCAGGGACCGCTTACGAAAACAACGAGCCGTCATCGATACAAAACTGAAGGATGGCACAATTCTGTCTGGCCAGGAGGAAAGGAGGTGTGTCTGTGGCTACATTTATCACATTCTATACCTGTGAGGGTTGTGTTGGTTTAAACATATTTTATTTCTCAAAGTACATGTACACGAATAAAGTTTCACAGAAATAATATGACAATTGGGAAAAAGGGCTGAGCCCTATCCAAATCCCTCTTGCGGAGAAGAGACAGAAACAGGACATTACAAAACAAGACAAAAACACACTTGAGGATGACAGTCACAAGACCAGGACAGATAGAAGGGCTCATAGTCTTAGGTCTACATTGTAATACTGCCATTTGTGTACATGTATAAATGAACTCAAACACTAATGACCTGTCTTAGCCTACCCCTGATGGTTTAAAATGTCCAGTAGCTGAAATGTAATTGTGGGTAGCAGAAAAAATTGATTCATTATCGAGCAGAGAGCATGTACAAGAACCATACAATATTGTTTGCAGAGTAAATGGGGCGAGAGAAGTAATGGCAGAATGTAATGTTGATTGTGGTACAGTGTATAGAGGGCATGCGAAAAAATAATGCCATGTATCTTCAACGGGTGATCCGCAACGGCACTTAGGTGTGTCAAGGACACCAATTTTATGTAAATGAGAATTTAGTTGGCTGGCACCTAGACATAAGCGTGTGTGCTGAACCGATATTAAACTATTGTCAAAGTTATACAACTCAGAAAAGTTTATACTTCGAGGAACTGGTTGGCATATCTTAGACTTAAAGACTTGAAATGATCTTGATTGTTGAACATTGATAGTTAATTCATTCCATAACCGAACTGTGGGGTTGTGTTGATTTGCAGATTGGCTCAGTTGATTCATCATTTGATTGTGTTTTAAACATGTTATTTTACCTGGATCACCTGATACAATGTACATGTAGATATAATAACTGAGCTAAACTGGAGACTGTCCAGGTGAGGTGTTACATTACTTTTGATGAAACAGTGAATGAACATACAATGTGTACATGTCTGTTTGAAAGAGGTTGCTAGAGTATATCATTTACAGTGATCCCTCCTTTGAAAGAGCACCCCTTGGGCAGCTCCTAAAATGGTCACATAAAGCAGGTGGTCTCTTGAATGAGGTATAAATAAGTAATGCAGAGAGACATGAGAAATGTGGTTACAAAATACAGGTGGTTTCCCAAAGAAGTGTTCTTTCCAAGGAGGGACTACTTAGTACTTTCTTTAATTACAAACATTGCAGTATGAGTATTGTCTTTCAGCCTTCAATTTGCTGTCAGTCTCAAGTTCGTAATTTAACATTAGTGCAGATACCTGCCATGGCAAAACCCGTCTGTAAGAGACAGATTGATTCACAGGAAGTCTATATTTGTTGCAGACTGATAGAGCTGGACGAAGCTGTGGAGGCGCTGGATGCAGCCATAGAGTACAAGAATGAAGCCATTGTGGCAAGGCAGCAAGAGCTGAGGAAGTCGGCCATGTTGACACAGGTGAGGACTACACTTGCTTGGTCACCACTGCTTCTGAGTGTTGAATTCTGATCCTGTTGAGACCATCTTGTATTGTTGATAGTCAAATTGCAGTTATAATGTAGTCTGTTACCAACTTTGTCAAAGGTAATTTTTCTCTGATGTCAATTTAAGGGTGTCTTCGCTGCATTTTCCCTCACAAAGATGTTTTTGTATTAATCATCTATGGAATTTGCTTCTGTATTATTTTTACAGAGTGAAGACAATCTAATGGCCAAGCTGAACTCCTTGACATCCACTGAGACCAAAACACTGCTGTCCCGCTACTTCGAGAAAGTCATTGATTTAAGGGAGGATGAACATAGGAAGGAACTGCAGTGTAGCGAGCTGGAGGTAAGCTACCATAACAAAAAACAATGGTGCTTGCAGACTACCTCACTCTACATGTCAGCTGATTTCAATATGTTTGGCTTAGAGTGGGATGTCAAATAAAATACATTTATTGACTTTTTAGTGGATAAATATGATATGATATTTACCAAAAAAGCCAATATTGACCAAAAATTTTACAGAGATATTTAAAGTCATCTATATTTCTACTTATTGTTATCTCCAACTATATATTCATGTTTTTATGGGAATAATGCCCACGTATTTCCTTGGTCTCTCCCTCTTTCCCATCATACTTGTTATGTCCTGTGCATTCTGTATTTGTTATCTAGATGTTATCCACTTTTTGTTGTATTGTCAATTCATGTACAAGAGGCCTTCATGTAGGCATTGTGCCAATTGTTTTTGCAAATAAAATATGTTTAAACCAATGTTGACTGAAACAACAGCTGAGGTCAGCATTGTTTTTTCTGATTAATATTATCATTATATCTATCCAGTGAAAATCCAATAATTAGATAATACAGGGGAGATTAACCCACCCTTTAAGCATGCCCAGGCCTAGTCAAGAATATTTCATACACACATGGGCAAAGGAAGTGCTAATATGTTGCTTGAACGAGACCACGTGCTGAAGCATGTGTATGTCACGTACATCGTGTTCACTGGAAAATCCATTTATGAGTAGACATGGGTTTTTGTCAATTCAGCACGTGCTACCTATTACCCAGTCAGATATGTTATTTTTTTTTATAAATTACCTTCTAATACACAATGTGGACTGAAAACCCAAGGCCAAATGACAACATATCTTTATGTTTGCTCCAGAAGCCATATAGTATTCAAGGGATGTAACCCTTTGTAAGCAAACAAAAAGTTCACTACTTGTCTATTAAAAAATGTGATACGTACAGTTGTTCCAATTAGAAAATGAGCTATGAATGTTGAAATTACAGTGTTGAGGATTTACTTTCACTTTGAAGTCTACATTCATATTCCTAGGAGCTTTATTATGCAGTTTGTATGAATGAAAGTAAAAACAAGTTTGCTGCACACAGATGAAGATAGATGAGCAGGAACGGATGATACGGGAGTTACAGGGCACCATGCAGCGTGCTGCCATGGAGACAGACCGCAAGCTGACACATCAACAGCAGGAGTATGAGAAGAAAATCCAGCTGTTGATGAAGCAGTTGTCAGAGGCAGATGGCGCTAGTAGTAGTGGTGGCAGTGGAAGGTCGAGTGCCACTGGTGATCCAGATGTGGTCAAAGATGCTAAGTAAGTAATCAGTGTAGACACTTTTGACTTTCAAAACTGCATGCTAATTCAAGTATGCCACTCAGAATTATCTGTTTGACCTTTTTCATCGTTTGTGATACTGTTCTGTTTACTGAGGAATTAAATTTGCCTCACTACACTAAATAATGGACATTAATGGATTTGTCATCTGCACGCTATTAAGCTGATATTGCTGATGTGCAGCTTGGATGTCAGTGTCTTTGTGTCATCATTATGTTCAGTTAATGCTTAAGTTAAAAATATTCATGTTTGTAGTTATGTTTGTGCACATTTTCTTGGAGTCTGAGGCGTAAGCCAGGCATTAGGTGAGAACATATAATATGTGTAAACAAGTAATGATGCATAATGATATTTGTTGTTTACATAATGATATTTGTTGTTTACATAATGATATTTGTTGTTTACATAATGATATTTGTTGTTTACATAATGATATTTGTTGTTTACTTCAAGGATCCAGCAACTAGAGAAAGACCTCTATTATTACAAGAAGACGAGTCGTGATCTGAAGAAAAAGCTGAGGGAGGTGTTGGCTGGCCACATTGGTGGGGATGTTGACAGAGGTCAGCCTTACTGATCATATATTGACTTTCCACTTCCCACAACTAGTTTTTGTCATTACCAACTGTGTTAGATTTCAAGAGACAAGAAACACTCTGATTTTGAAACGATCTTTGTAGAATGGCTCTGCTGTGTTCAAAGCTGACTTTAACCATTTTTTGTCTTTCAAGGTTTGTGTACATACAATATAAGGGTTAAAATAAGCATAATTGTGACAGCATGGAAGTACTTTTTGTTATATTTTGAGTAAACAGTGCATCTGTTGTCCTGTATGATACTTTTTGGATCTCGAATAAGAATGATATAAACCTAAAATATTAAAAACTATATTTTTAGCAGTCCTTCCCTTCATTTGTATGTTTTTCATGCACATTACAAAGAGCTAATCAAGGCGTTTTGTCGATGTACAGATGATGCAGACTTGGGACCCACACCACGTGATGTGAACTCTCCAAAACCAGCAACACCAAGACTGAATGACATACATTCCACCAAGGGTCTGCCCTCAGCCAGGTCAGAAGCAGGAGGCCGAGAGAACCACAACAGTGACAGGTTAAACAATGGCTCTGTCAGGAGTAACACTTCTGCTCGCTCTCACAAGGAGGACGTCCCTAATCGTGGAGGTATGTCTGCCCGCACTGAGCGACTGGCTGAGGAACCAGGGTCTTCCAGACGACACAGCTCAGAGAAGGAAGACGATGTGTTTTCTGCAAGGGACAAGGGAGGTGATGGTGCTAATACAACTGTTACACCAATCAAAATTTCAAGAAAAGATTTACGGCGGATGAGTGAAGAGGAGGTACATTTGAGGAAGTCAGCTGCCAGTCAGAATTCTCCCCGATTAGCAGGTAAGTGCTGCAGTACATATTATAATTTCAGAGAGTTCTGAGTTTGAAATATAATTTTGCAACTAATGATGTTAGCTAAGCAAACTGTGGACGCATCCTTGTTGGTGTTGTTATGCCCTGCTCCCTGCCCCCCCCCCCCCCCCCCCCCCGAGGACGGGGCATATTGCAAATACTTAGTTAGTCCATGTGTCAGTGCATCTGGACCGTTTTCATGTTGTAACTCCAAAAGTTTTTGGCATAGGGCTTTCATACTGCACATGCTTATAATCATGCATAAGGTTTTGGACAAGTTCAGAGATGGGTGACTGTGGCTCAATTCCCAAGGTCACAGAGCCATTTTGGTGAATTTGGTTTTCATGCTGTAAGGTGAAAAGTTCTTGACATAGGCCTTTCATATTGCATATGCTTATAAATAGTCCTGCATAAGGTTTCAGAAGAGTTTTGAAGATGGCTGACTTTGACCCGATTCCCAAGGTCACAGAGCCATTGTAGTGAATTTGGTTTTCTTGGGATAAGTTAAAAAGTTTTTGAAATAGGGCTGTCAAATTGCAGGTGATTATAGTCCTACATAAGGTCTTAGACAAGTGTGAAGATGGTTGGCCTTAAGTAAAATCCCAAGGTCACAGAGCCATTTTAGTGAATTTAGTTTTCACAGATAACTTGAAAAGTTTTTGACCTAGACCTCTCCTTGTTGCACATGGTTTTAATCCTACATAAGGTCTCTGACAAGTTCAAAGATGGATCACCTTGACCCAAATCCCAAGGTCACAGAGCCATGACTCCTGTCGGTACTGACAGCTGTAGCAAAAGGGGGGGGGGGGTTATAAAAGGTAAACATTTAATTTTTGTCAACAACCAATTAAAATGTACCTGTCATACACTTATCAATCAAGACACCTGCTTTAAAGAAATACATAGTTTATATCAGATGTTATGGAAACAAACATACATGTCGACAAGTTTGGAAAAAATTTGCATTTTTTAATTATAAGTGTTGTAAGGTGCTCCAGATTTATGTGTGGTATTTTATATCTTTCAGATTCACTTGAAACTAGTAGGAATCCATGGACATGAATGACATGCTGAGCCAGAATATCATTTAGCAGCTCCGTGATATTAACATTAATGTATCTGCTTACAAATAACAGTGTGTTTACTAAGTAACATAGTCTCAGATCCAGCATATCAAGGGGTTTCAAACAATAGTGGAAGTACCGTTAAGACAAGGCAATACTAATCTGGTTGATACAGCCAAGAAAGAGAGAAAAGGGATGCTTGTCATTGGGTATGTACTTGAGATGCTGCTCTCCCACTGACCTGCAAAGGGAAAAGGCAGCTTCATTGGCTGGTATTATACAGTATTGTCATCAACAAAAACTGTGCGCAGTACTGCCATTTGATGAAGAAGCTGGTTTTTTTTTTTTTTTTTTTTTTTTTTTTTTACACTCAAAGAGTGTTGCAAGACTAGGCAAGATGGATGTTTTGCTATGTGGCTGTGATGTGACTCCCTCTGTTGGCAGAAAGTGGAATATCATTTTTTGTTCATAAAACATTTAGGTTTCGAAGTTTGCATATGAACATTGGCATTTCTTTCCAATTTTGGACTGAGGGAAAGAAGATCATAAGTTGAAAGATACACATGTGATAAAACAAGGCAACATACATTCCGTCCAGGTAGAGTTAGACAAGAAAGAGAACAGTGTAGTATTTATCAGTACATGTTTCTGCGGCTAATGTACTTAAGGTATACTTGGTTTTATTGTGAAAAGTATGCAAAGTTTGCATACAGAGTTCCATATTTAGTTGATTTTATTTCTGTAAGATATATTGGTTACTTATTTGTCATGTTAAAGATTTGTTCAAGGGATTGTAGTGTTCTAATGACATGCATAAAAAAATTATGAAGATGCCCACTCAACAGATTTTTTTCCTTTCCTCAACACTTATGTAATAAGTGTGTGGGCATGAGTTGTACTTAGAACACATTTTTACACAAGAAAGAGAAGTACAGGAAAGCCTCTTTTGAAGGTTGTCTTTAGGGATTACTGAATTAAGGTCTTGACATAATACAGGTGGTCTTTCCCTGACCATTAACAAACAAAGTGTTTGGGAAAATTACATGTAATATTTTACCAATTAAAAAGTAAGAGATTTAAACAAGTCCAGTCATATGAGATCCTTGTTTTCTACAATGTAAATGAAAAATTCACCATTAAACAACAAGAGAAATAAATTTTGCAGGTAAAGTATTGCTTGTGGAGTGTGATACATGTCTCTGACATGTGCCGCCTTGTACTGTACTATACATGTATATGTATAAATACACCAAGAAAATACTATACTGCTTCATAGAGGTGTAGAAATTTAATGTCTTTTTTTGTTTTGTTTGTACTAGTAGCTATCCTATATCAATCATTTGTATTTGTGATGTATATTTTTATATGAGTTTGTCATATGTGGGCCAGGGAGCAATCCATGAAGAAGGGACTAGGTTTGCTACAAGCTTCTGATTACAAAACTGAAAAGAACCAAGGTAACAAGTATCGTGGAATGAACAACTCTTAGTCCAGATTTTGAAACAGGATTTGTCTTATGCTATGAAAATAAAATCTAATGATTTGCTTCATTTGACAAATTACATGTACCAGAGAAACATTAGATTTTGTTTTATTTTTCTTTGGCATAAAACATGTATGTTAAGGAATATTTAATAATTGTTTAATTTTGTAAGTGACAAATTTATGCATTTTTGTGTGTATTTGACTGGAAATGAGCAAAATGATACAGTTTTTCATCAGTCACATTTTAAAGCCATATTTATTGTATTAAAGAAGCCATATTATCTCTTCTGAGATTATGGGTTAGATTTGTTCAAAATTACACAAGGTTAATCACTTATGGGAAGGTAAACATTCAGTTCCTTGCATTAATATGTGACTTGGTGATATATGTAATGCTGTGAAGGTCTATACTCTCTCATGGTTGCTTTACGAGCCTCTTATCATTGGCATAATTTGGTAGTCAGTTTATTATATGGTTTTGTGAGCACTCTGTGATTTTATGTACATACAACATACCTTTGTAACCATCAAATTCATAGGTGGTTTATCTGTGATGTCAATGCCTAAATAGAGCAAGTAGGCCTATGCATTTTTGTGATTGGCTATGTTCATTTTTCATAAACTTCCCTTGATTAGCAATATCCCTGTGATGTTAGAATCAGGAAAGCACCATATTGATTTTGTAGTACATGTACATTGCAGGTGTTTTTAGATTTCTGTTTGTGAAGAGATAGAATGTGTATATGTAAACAGTCCCCATGTGCACTAATGTAAATGAAATTGGAAAAGTTGTGTCATAAACTGTTTATCTTTTCTGGCAAAACCTAAGATAAGTTTCCTCAAAATATGTAATATAGCTTTTACAACTTTCAACATTATGGCTGATCCCTCATAGATTAATATTGAAAGTGAATGACAATTTTTTATATGAAATTAACTTAATTTTTACACCAAACATAGATGCATGAATATATTTTTTGTTACAAAACATCAGTACAAGTAAAATTAAATATACCATACTTTTTCTTTTTTTTTGACCACAGAATGGTTGGGTTTTAAACCAATGACCTTCAACACCAATCATAGCCAAACTGGGAAAAACATTAAACAAGGCAATATTGCTCTCTTAAAAGAGAATAATTCATTAGGTGTACTTATTTGTGTATGCCTTGTGAACTATTGTATCTTTACATGGACATTTAAAGTTGATGCACAGTGTATTTGATTTGTAGATGTCTGTCAGTGTGGTGGTCACAGAGACCTGGTGTCTGCAAGGTTGATGCTTCTATGAAGTAGAGCAATAGTTTTACTAGTTCAGGGATTTTCGTGTTCTTGCCATTGTAACAGCAGTTGCAAGGTCATTTGATCATTTGTTTCACAAAGTCAACCTACAGGTTGTGTCACTGTGGGTTCCAGATGTTTACATGTGTATTTGTTCACTGGCAAAATATTTATTCACATAATGAGATATTATGTGCAAGACAGTCAATCTGATCTGTACCCAGCAAATTTTGGAGGAAAAAAATCTTTTGATGTAAAAGTCCTTGGAACTTGATCAGTATGTACACGTACAAGTATCAATGTTAACATACAGGCTAGTTTGCCAAAGAGTGTGTTCTTTGTCTTTATAGAGATTGGCTGATTAAGCAATCGGAATAAAATACAAATTGATGTAATCAGAGACCCATGCATCAGTGTGATGCTTTAAGGCCTTGATAACAGAACCACCTGCTGCAGTTGTTGATAAATAGGATTTATGCAGAACTATCTTTGCTCACAATTAAGACACTTTTATCCTTTCCTAAATAGCTTCAAGGTCTGTGTTTATGATGATTGGTGTGCCCACTCAGTGTATTTGTTGCTGTCATTGGGAGAGATTTGGGCTAAGATTACAATGTTTGACACAGGCCATTGATATTAAAGTGTCAAACAACACACTGTGCAAAGCACAGGTCTATTAAGTAGAATAGCAAGCACTGCTACAGGAAATGCATTATGAAAATTGTCTCTAATTTAACCCTTTCCCCCCTGAATTGACACTTGAGTCAACAACTTTCCTTGGCATGAGTTGGGCACTCAGTGCCCAACTCATGCCAAGGAAAGTTGTTGACCTGGGGCATGTGATCTTGATAGCGCTCATCTACAATTCCCAGTCAAAATTATTTTTCATTATTGCTGAAATTAGTTGAAAACACTGAAGCAGACGACATTTGACCACTAGCCGGTTTTGGCCGGTTTGAGGGGGAAAGGGTTAACATTGGCTCCCATTTATATTTATGTTGATTTCCTACTTTGGGAAATTATTAGAACAAGGCAGCTTGTTTTGTACATTCATGTCAGGCATTAAAATACCAATTAAACCCGGAACCTGAGTTACTGTTTTGATGTGAACTTGTGAATTTAGTCAGATAGTATGCAGTCATATTTTGCACAGACAAAAAGTGATTTTTGCAGCAAGCTCTCCTTGTAGTGGAAAGTCTTTGAATGTCCACCTTGGTACAGAGAAACTTGGTAACAAATTTTATGACATTATATGAAGTAAATTTGCAGTTGATACATTCTAAAAAAAGAAGTCTGATGGACCCAGATCCCTTTTAAAGTGATATATAGACCATAACTACAACAAGGGAAAAATTTGCAGCATGATACAGACACTTGTGTTTCAGTTGCTCCAAGTTAAGCCAATGATCAAATGAGGCATATAAGGGAAATAAAAACCCCTACAGAAGGTTAATCAATCTTAGCCTATGCATAAACCCACCTTCAGATGTTTACATCTGTAAGCCTACACACAAACCAACCTTCAGCTGTTTACATCTGCAGGCCTACACACAAACCCACCTCCAGGTTTGGTTTACCGGGCTGTGCAAAGTACATAAACTGACAACCTTGCTTTTATTAGCATAACTTTTGTTCAATGTTATTTTACTTGCCTACTTTGGGATAAATGCTGTGCTCGCAATAGGATATTTTTGCTTTCAAAGGACAGCTGTGTCACATTCTGGTTTTTCATCCCATTGGTTAACTCCTAGATGCATATTGGCCAGGTGACTCTTCCTGTTAACTATTATATAAAGATGGGTCAGATACTCAATAACCATGGAGTGCCAGACCTGGTCTATCCAACGACTGCATTGGACAGGCTGGCCACCCATCTTTGGGTCTTGTGCTGGCTTCAGCCCTGGGTTTAGGTTTTGCACAGTAGCAGTAATCCCTGGTTCCTGTTTTTATGGGTTAGTTCTACTGCTGGGAAAAGGAAAAGATGCCCCCCCCCCATTCAGCATTATGCAAGTGTTAGTAGTATCTATGTGGGGAGTTTGTGTACTTTATTATACCCCTGCTTTTCACATCTCTTTTGGCATGAAATGGTGATCTTTAGAAGGACCATTTTGGTTGTTATTGAGAGGCTTCATGCATCAATAGCGGGTGTGACCACCAAGCTCCTGTAAAGGTTGGATCCACCTGGCCATGCTGCTTGTCCCCTTGGTGATCTAAGCCTGGGGAATTTGATTCCCCTGGTCTGTGAGCCCCTGTGCCAGTTGGTCCAGGATGGCTGCAGGCTCTTTATACTCATCCCTGATTTGTTGGCACAAGCACATGCGACAAATGCTCCAGGGGGGACTGGTCAGAAGGGGCTGGGGATGCTAACAATGGGATATTATGTTGTGTAGACACTGCATGCTGACTCGGGCGGTATGTGGTCATGCATTATCCTGATGAAACAGTAGCCCTGGATATTGTTGGATCCATCTGTCTACTGTGGGCAGGATCTCATCCACCTAGCACTGGCTTGTTAATGTCCCATTCGCCCTGATAATTGTCTCCCACATCAGGACTCTGCCTCCGTAGTAGCATTCATGTTCAACCATACATCCTTCTATGAACCTGTCGAAAGGCATTCATCAAACCCTTATTCTTCTATCATGGACATCCAAGCAGAATTGGGATTCGTCTGACCACATCACGCTGTTCTACTGATTTCTGATCCAGGTTGCATGTTTCTCTCAACACTGTACCCATCTTGTCTTGTGTGCAGGACTGAGATGGATGGTAATGGCAGGGTGGTATGCCTTTATTAGTGCCCTTAGTTCGCTGGACACTAGTCTGTTGTTAATGATAGACTGTGATACTCTGATGTTGAAGGCCTGGTGCCTCTGCTTACAATCCCTTTCGGTGGAAAGAAACCCATGCCTTTTCACATACTGGATAACGTAATTGTCATCTGTCCCATCTAACAGTCTTTCTTGGTCACCCAGATCTAGCCTTCCTTTTGCAGCCTCTGGTTTTACTGGAAACGATCCCACCACCTTTTAACTGATGGCCTGGCAACCTCCCAGTGGGAAAGACCAGCCTCCAACATTCCAATGATTCTGCCCCTCTTAAATTATAGTGCGATGGCCTCTTTTTTTGCCCATAGGCACCCCAATACCAGACGCACTTTTCACACCTCTCTGGCTGTCGTCTCGTTTTCAGGACATTTTTGCTGTGTTCCACTGCTCAGGCATTCCTTAAGCCATCCTGTTTATGTTATATAATATTCCCTGTGGCACCCCTACTTTCCATATAAAGGCATATTTAGAGCAGCCCATGTTAAAACGGAGGGGATGGTATGTTTTTTCCCCAGCAGTATATACATAAGATCACTCTCCGATGTCCTCAAACACCAATCTTCTGAGCAAGGAGGCTTCTATAATGTTTTGTTGCTTCTTGTCTTGGCAGAAAAGGCCAATAGGATGATTACACTTTGACTTAATTTAAGCATTTTTATTTATTCTGGATAAACATACAATACAAATAGTTGACAGGTGTGATGGCTTCTCTAGACACAGAGACACAAAAATATATACAAAATGCACAGGGCAGTACAAACTACCAACTGATATACTTTTTGTAGATGTTACAGGTCCAACCTTTTGATGAACAATTATGTACACCTTTAAGAATGAATACTATGTCTTAGTTCCGGACTGTTACTATTAAACTGGATAAATGAACAAATAGAATGACATTAATCACCATATTTAATGATACCTGATTCCAGGGGTTAATTTAGGCATGGTTATCTACCATAATTAATGACTACATAACTCTGTACAGCATACTTGAAAACAATCCAGAAAACAGGAAAAAAGAACACACAGAGATAGCAGATGGAATGGGAAAAGTTGGAATACAAATCGTCTTGTTTTGACAATATACTTCGAACAGCCTAAAAAATTTGAATATATGAAGCACTAGATAGTTCTTTATTACCCAAAACCAAAATGTTGACTAACCTGTCATTTGCGACATGGATAATGAGACTCAGATGAACTCTGGGAGCTAAAACAGATAGAGTGGAATTTATTTCTTTTCAAAATTTTACGGTAATTAACAAGAAAAGTATATTGTTCCATGGATCTTAATTCCACTCCAGCTAGGTTGCTAAGCGGGTTTGATTGGCCAGCCATCCTTTCTCATTTTCTGTGGTTGGAGCAGCCTTCTTTGTCAGAAGGCATATTGGCTTGCCCACTATGACCTCTCAGACATGGGCTTTGGAGTTCACACATTCCCTCTGAATTAAGAGTCCTTGGGTCTTATCCATGGGTGAAGATCATTATCTCTCCAATTCCACCAGGGTGACCATTGGTCAAGCTTGTAACTTAGGTTTGTGGCCTTGCGTAAGCTGGAGTCAGACTGTTTTCAGTTCTATCTACAGGAAGGCAGTAAAGAGGGTCTTTGGTACTCTTTTTAGCTCCGCTGGTTTGCCAGCCAGCAGAGCTTATGCCATCACTCTTCGTCTGTCATCCGTTGTCTGTCTGAAGGCCTCAGCAGACACTGTGACAGGACAGACTTCAGCTGCAGAGCATCAAACTCTTCCCAGTCTAAGTCCAACGGCAGTGAACTTAACAGAAAAATCTGCTCAGGCACAGAATACCATCTCCCCTGCACATCTGGCTTGGGGAGCAGTAGCCCTTGCCTCAAATACCCAGATGTCGGCGGCTCAATGGGAACCTGTGTGCCGAGTCTTGGCCATGAGCTGGTCATAAACCGCAGGCAAAAAAGGTATGGGGATGTGTTGCCATGTGTCCTGCAGAGACAAGACCCTGCAGGACAGTGCAACAGCCCCACACCTCTTCTCCTCAGCTGAGAGCACAGCTTGGTCATCAACCAAGCTCTGAATAAAAGCTTTGACATGGTCAAAGCCGGTCAGCAGAGCAGGCACTGTGTCCATGGTAACGGAAGGGGCAGAACCTTCTGCAGAACTTTCTGCAGAACCCGTGGTCACTGGCATGCTTGGCCTTCGTGAGCATGAATAGCGTGAGGGTCAAGTCCTCGATCTGATCTGAGATCTGCTAATGGATGCATCTGAAAACAGAAGCTCATCCTCTGCCTCGGTGTTGGGGTCTGTAGACTCAGGACTTTGGAGGGGAGCAGTGAGGCCCAAAGTCACATCAAGCAAGGAATTGTCATGGGTGATGGAGCAGCTGCTTGTGACAGCAGGGGATCTGTCGCTATGCCAGGCATTGGGGTAGCAAGGACTTCTGCAGAAGTCGTCACAGCCTTAGATGCCACCTCCACCTGCTGAGCCTAAATGGGGCTAGCGGGGAGGTTCTGGAGTGCTGATGCAGTGGTCTGAGTGGCTGCGGACAAAGATTTCTGCTGGCCGAAGGGATCCTGCTGGGTCTCCGAAAGACTCATTTCCGGGCCACAGCTGCTGCCGACTCAGTGATCTGCTGGCAGGAGGAGTCCTGAGAGAGTTCAGTGAACTCCCGAGTTCCATTGTTGAGAGAAAGAGAGAGCTGACTCAAGGCAGAAGCAGTGAGCTGCTCAGCTGCAGTATTGGCAATAGTGGAAGAACAGTGTTGTATCTCATGGAGCTCCTGCTCCCCTTGCCTCTCAAGAGATCTCAAGAGAGGGATACAGCATACCCGGCTCAAATGTATTGGCCAATGGAATCACCAACTGCTTGCTTTGGTGCAAAGCGGCCAAAGGTGCAGGAGGGACTGCCAACACTGCTGGTGGAGGATGTGAAGGCTCCAACTGGGCCACTGTAGGTGACAACACAGCTGGGGTCAAAGACCCATTAATGGCAGAGGGCGCCCCTGCAGACCTGGGTGTTTTCCTTCTATCTCCCACCTGCCTTGGCTTTCGAACTGAGCTCTCGGATGCGGCAGCTCGGGAAGTTTGCCGAGGCACTAGTGGTTTTCCGGACATCCCAGATTTATGCTCTGATCGCACAGACTGGCCGAGGTTCCGCAACACATGGACGAGAACCTGAAGGTTTCCATTCCAGATGCACATGTTTGCATGGCTGTTGTTCAGTACTGTCAGACTCAGGGGACTGACATCTCAATCACTGCAGCTGACACTTGGCTGCCTTCTTAGAAGAAGACTTCGAAAATGAAACAGCCTCTGGCTGAGAGGGGCCGATCAGTACACACATCTCAGCTTGCATCTGCATGCTCTTTGTCATAGACTCCAAAGCAAGGATAACCTTTGGGTCAGTGACTAGAGCAGCATTAGAAGTCTTTTGATCCAACACAGATGAGGACGGAGTGGTCACTGGATCAACACCGATGGCTTGTCTCCGAAAGGAGGCAAGTGCCTTGTGTGCACTGTCTTTCCAATCTCTGCGATCTGTTTCTTGAGAGGCCATCTTGAAGATCTAGGTTTCATGCCAATCTACCAGCTCTACTCCCGTCTTTTTCAGAGGTATCAACAGGACAGCAATCAGCTATCTAAGTCTCCAAAGATTCCCGGACCGCTGAGAAAAGACTTTCCACAGAAGAGAATGTGCATTGAGCACTGAAACAGTGAGTCTGAACAAAAGTTCATGGAGCTTCAACTCGAAAGAGCAAGCCAGTAATGGCACCCAAAATAGGAAGGATGATACAGGAGTGTGCACACAGGGAGTCGCTACCAGTTCCAAATAAACCAAGAGATGGCACCACAGGACCATCAGGTTTTAGTAAGTGAAATTCAACTTGATATCATGGGTATTTGACCCGAACACAGAGGTCTTGGCAAATAGTAGTCGAGAGGTAACGTTACGTAACTAGTCCTATATTTTGCTGACATTCACCTATCTCACATCTCCACCACATGTGGCTTATCTTTGTGCCCTAATTCTTACATTGAAGGTTTTGCCCTGGTATCTCCAGATAACCACCATGCTTGGTAGACATGAACAGCTGATTTGCAGCAACATTTTAAACGACATGCCCATATTGACTGAGAAGTACTCGTAGATGAAAGGCTGTTTGTAAGAGAATCAATCTTCGAAGTTCAAAATGATTTGGAAACTGGTTCACTGATCCTAGCTTGATGATGGACTAAGTGTATATGAAGGGATTTTCCTTATTCTCATTCCACTGGTGCTGACACCGGTGTGTCAATTTCGAAGAGACTGTCCTAACTGTCCCTGGAGTCTGGAAAACATTAATTCTGGGATGGATTGACAGACAAATCCAGGGAGATATGATGTAATATAGAACAGTGATACTATGCTCAGTTTTAAGATGCCACAGATGTGGATGAAGTTCCTATATAAAGGAGAAGTTTATGTGCCTAGACGTGAAAAGGTTGCTGTTGTATAGCTTCCCACCCTCCATCCGTGATCATGTAACTCTTGCTTCCCGCTCTGCGAACATATCTTCACCGGAGTTCTCAGATGTTGCACCAAATAGTAGCATGAGACCATTACGTGTCAATTTCATAGTAAAAAATCAGTCCAAGTTGAAAATTGTTTAAATTCTGACAAGCCCAACAACATGAGCATCACCAGATATAACAACTAGACTTGAATACTGTATAATCATTTATATTTGCGAGTGTAAAATTCACCGCATGAACTCCAAGAGTGCATTTCGCGAGTTTCATTTTCCCTATTTTTATATAGGCTCTCATTCGACATCCAATCTGCTAAAAATTACTCGAGTTTAATATTCCTGAACCGGATTAGCTCGGGAAAATTCGGGAATATTTATCCCTCACTAAAATTTATGATTACACAGTATACACCAATCAGTAGATTATTCATTGAATATCTAAAGATTATAAGATGTCATATTGACACCATAAAATAGTGACTGTCATGAAAAATTGAATTCGACAACAGTTTTCAACAATGCCAAAGAAACTGCAAATCCAATCAAACATGAAGTATCCATCAGAACAACATTAGATTTGATGTTTGGAATTGACTTTTAAGTTTTAAGTGAAAGTTTCTGGTCAATTGTAAGTGGTAAATTAAAAGACATGAAACTGTGTGCCACACTCATACTTCTGACCTAACTACTGTTGCTGTGGCATCCGTGATGCTGCATGCAGTTGTTGGCCTTTAAGTGCGTGCAAGGCACAATTTCAAGCAGAATAGAGTTGGCCCATAGCAATTTACAGATTGAAAATATTGAAGATCGTTAGCCTTTATAACCTTAAAAGATTTAACGTAACTATGCTAGGAAATATTGGCGTTATAGACAATATAAACAAGCCTTTTACCCATATTTTTACTTCCTGATAAAATAATTCAGGCATTTATCAGGTTTTGAATATATGTGAGGCCATATTCAACTCCAATAAATATGTAATTCGATAAGACATGGAAATTCGATATCAGCCCAGAGTTTCCTTTGACTATTGCTGTTGGTTGTGAACCTTAGTCGATACGGCTACTTCATTTATTTTATATTAAATTAATGCCCTATTTTCACAACCTACAAGCAGGAGTAATATTTCGTGATTTCCAATACCGGGTGTACAAGCACTTGTACCTTGTGTCGCGTCTCTTTGAATCCTTTACGTTTTTGCAATTTTTTTTAAAATGCTCAACATCATGCAACTTGGCTAACACGATTCAGGCGCTTGTTGCTAATGTATCAGATAGGCCTTGGAATATTGAATGAATTGCAAAACATTTTATATGTGTGCCCCTTTCAAATTGCACTGTGCATAATGCTGATGAACAGACGGGATACACCAATAAAGTGAAATATACTAAACTAATAATCCGGCTTGAAACATTAATGGGCAAAAGCCATTCACCTTAAATACTGATTTATTGCTTTATCATTTTGGAAAAACGTACATTTTACATAACCTCCTGGAATGTCAGATACACGAATGAATATATAAAAATTGACAGCCATTACGTTTCCTCAGTCAAGATGATCGCAATTATTACGTCTGCAATGCGCAGCACGTTACCATTTATATGCTAGTTTGTTTTATTATGTCATGTATAGAAGTATCTTGGCCCCTGAATATATGGGAAATACACGGAAAGAAAATATTTTATATGCATGAATTGAGCAAATATGTGTTGATGCTTTAGACATCTCTAATCATGATGGCTAGCTGCCCCGCCCACGGAACTTAAGTCACTGCATATACTATACGAAAGTGCACTGGATATTCTGCTGAACGGCAGAAAAGTTGACTTTGGGGGCTGTAAATGTTTGTCCTTACTGGGCGGTGAGTGAGCAGGGGGCAGTGACTTTCTTGTGTCACTGGGTCTTCTTACGGCACTACGTTTCCGTGTTTGTCCATACTTCTGTAGTACGTAACTCCCACTTTGGCTCAGTTGAACAAACCCATCCACTGGTTTATCTGGTGGTACAAGAGATTCTCTCAGTTGTACAAATCGTGGGTCTGTAATTCCTCTAATGTTTTTTGTATAATTCTTATATTCTGAAGGATGTGCAAATGTTTTTTCTCGTCTGACGGGAGGTCCTATGCCAAAAGAGGTTTTCCTCACAGGTGGATGAACAAAGGCACTGTGGATACGTCTGGAATCGATCGTGGGTAATGCTGCTGGTGTTGCCCCATTGGAACCGGTATAATTAGTTCTCGGCAATCCGTTACCTCTGTTAGGATCAAAGTGCCCCTTTGTGAGTCTTACATGTTTGTGTTGTACAGGTGGTGGCTCAAACTGTTGCATTTCTTCAATACCTTCACGAGAAGTAGCAACATGACGGCAGTGGGCTTGCATGACCACTTCAGGAAGGAAAGACACGTGGTTTATTCCCATGGCTCGCAGTTGTCTCTGCTTGAGAGACTGCCTCAACAAAAACGATTTCTTATGCAGTTCCAACAGACGTTTTGTGCGACACTTTTCAGTGGCCAAGTGAGCCAGTTGTACCTCAAGTAACTGGCTCTGATTGGCATTATCATACAGAATTACCCGTGTCAACTGAGTCTTTGGCATCAGATTCCTTTTCTTCCCGTAATTAGGTATTATAGAAGGTGGTTTGTGGTGAACGTTGTTTGCCATGCTTTATTTAATACGCGCACTATCGCAATCTCTGACACACAAAGTCACTGCAGATACTTTCAGATCGATATGTTGTAGTGGTGGATGTTTCACTGTCGCTGAGATTTTATATACTCCATAAACCTTGCCGTCGTAATTTGACATCCGCTTGTGGTTTGATTATGGAAATAAATATCGTCCATTGAATATTACTTCCGATCCGCAGTATCAGAACATAAATGTATCTTAAAATGGATTTTGTCCAATGTTCCGTTGTCCGACAGCGTTAGACTATCTTAGCGTTGAGGAATATAAACAAGTGTATGATATTCCAACCAGACGAAAGTGAGACCCTGTTGTAACCAGGAAGTAAAGTAGCACAAGTCCTGATATCTCTCGCCACAGATCAAACCTGAAAGCAAATTTATCAATGATCAATTTGTGTGCATATAAACATTCTTAAGTGTCAACGATAACATTGAATTATGTTGCTCTATCGATCGCGACAGAACGGGTCTGGGCACTTGACATGCATTGACAGAGGTTATATAAGCATGGTAAGCGGGCAAGCAGCGGGCTCTATCGCTGTAGCCAACTCTTCAAGAATTTTATGTTGAACATTTTTGAAAAGTTGCAGATTTTTGGCAGTTTTTAGCCACCTCCCTGAATTCCATCAACATTTTCTTTCCATTATTCATACTAATTTATCAATCTCCTTGAATTTTACTTTCCATCTCCAGAATATTAATTTTGGCAGGTTAGCAACACTGCTTTATCAAATTCGTTTTCAATTGAGCGTAGCACACCCTCAGTTCTTTGACTATCAACATAACTGTTTGCATGATGATTAATTATTATAAGTTGTAAGATTGTAAATACGGTGCAATATTTTCTCTGTTGTATTTGCAAATACTATAGAGCAGAAATCTACATCATTTTAGATATTCTAGCAATAAAGAGTATAGCTTTATAAAAATAATATATAATCTATATCCATGCTATTGCTTTGATATATATATATATATATATATATATATATATATATATATATATATATATATATATATATATATATATATATATATATGTTATAAATTAAAATGCTTCTATCATGTGTTTGAATATACTTGATATCCAAATCAGGTACGAAAGGGATATTAAATAGACCTACAGTATATTTCATTCATATAAAAAGTTTGACCAAGATCGTCATATTCCCGAGTGTATACGTTTGTATTGCCTCCATACCTCCATAACAAACGTCACGGCCTGCTTTTGAGGCAAGCGGTTGTTCGAAAAATCTGAAATTCCCATGAAGTCGGTAAATCATACACATGAATGGGTCATACTTCGTAATATTCATATTAAATTAAGTTGAAACTATTGTAAACTGGTCTATATTCACATGATTTTATTAATTTTGTCTATATTTTACATGTTTATTTTCTTGCACGTTGATGGAAAATTACTGGGAAATAATGGACATTGATAAATTTCTTGCGCAAACAAGGCATTAACAGGCTTTAATTGTCTACAAACATATCTCGACCTCCTCCCCCTCCCCCATTTTTAAATAATAAGTACGAGTCCTTACCATTTGTATTTTTAGACCTCGTGAAAATTGATGCATAAGGCCCTACACTTGAGATCAAAGCAATTTACATAAAATAATGTAAACCAGACAACGGATTAACACACACACACACACACACACACACACACACACACACACACACACACACACACAAGTGACAAAATTGATGCGAAAACGTGGTTCCAACATTTTTCAAAAATCATGTCTCACGGCTTTGACCCGAAAATGTCACCTATGTATAATGTAATTAAAAATAAGTATCCTTGGATAGGACACCTGCTTTTGCAGAATTAGACTATCGTGTAAGAGCAACTGGAATCGAAAATATTATCCAAAAATTGAAAAATGGTAAATCTCATGGCACGACCTAATAATAAATGAAATGTTGAAGAAATAAAAAATAATTTCAGCTCCATCACTTTTAAAGTTATTTAATGCGGTCTTATCTAATGTATATTTCCCAAGCCTGTGGAAAGTTGGCCTCTTAATACTAACCCATAAAGGGGTTTGTACAACTGATCCAAATACGTATCGCGGTATATCTCTAAAAAGATCTGTCTTAAAAATGTTCTATGGTATTTTGAATGCTAGATTGCAAAAATATTTAAAGGCCAAGAGTCTAAGAAATGAATGTCAAATTGTTTTTCTTTCTTTCTTTTTTTTTTTTTGGAAAACTCAAGAACGATTGAGCATATATTGGTTCGAAGAACACTTGTTTACAAATATACAAAATTATGTAAAAAAAGGGAACTATCTATATGCATGCTTTGCGGATTTTAAACAGGCATTTGATACGGTTTGGCGTGATGGATTATTTTATAAATTGCTAAATTGTGATATAAGTGGTAATGTGTATAATGTAATACGAGTTATGTATGATGGTGCTTTAACGCAATTAAAATTAAAAGAGGGACTGTCCGAATGTCTCAATCTGAACAATGGGGTACGATAAGGTTGTACCTTCAGTCCCACGCTTTTTAACATCTTTATTGGCAACCTGCCTGATATTTGTACCACAGAGTGCCAGCCTGTTATACTATATAACAAAACCATTAATTGTCTCTTGTACGCAAACGATTTGATCATGGTGTCCGAAACCGAAAAAGGCTTGTAAACTTGCTTGGATAAAATCAACGAATACTGTGCAAAATGGAATTTAACAGTAAATATTCAAAAGACGAAAGTTTAAATTTTCAATAAATGCGGAAAAAATCTAAAACGACAATGATATTTCTGAAGGCGACCAATTGGAATATAGCCGTACTAAGTGAAGTTGGCGAATTCACCCTTGTGCTCATGATGTTCACACAAATGTGCAAGAAATGGTTACGAAGAGTACACATGAAACCCGATAGTTTACTATATGATTGCTTCCTTTGTAATGTGGAACATATTGATGCCGGAAAGTTTAAACTAATTACCCCCTTAAATATATATTTTCAACTTACTTGGCTTTAATACCATGTGGGAAAATATCGGTTCGCGCACTGACATTTTTCCTACCCGGACTTTTGTAAAAAGAATTAAAAAAAGATTTATCATCCAATGGCAAGAAACTAAAAAAAGTAATTCTAGTTCCGACAAAAAACTACGTACATTTACTAAATTAAACTTTCGAGTTAGAGAAATATCTATTAGGAAAAGCATCACACGACTTGGAATAAGTTCACATGGTTTGAAAATTGAAATTGGAAAACGCAAAATGCTTTATAAATTTCCTTTAGGAGAAAGATTGTGCAAAAATTGTAGTATTTTAGAAAAATGTCATATTATAATAGCTTGTAAAACATGTGAAATTGAAAGAAAATACCTATACGATGCCCTGACCAATATTTCCCGATATTTGACAATCTGATTCCGAATATTTTATCCATTATTAAGTTCGATTACATTGACAAAATTGCAATGGTAAAGAATTTTTACAGATATAGAGAAAAAGAGGGGGTCTTTCTGATACAGAGCAGCATTGCAAATAGTAAACGATTTTTTCTTCTCTACACGTATTATTATTATTAATGTATCTCATGTGCTTGTGTTGTTGTAACACTAAATATATTTGTTCTTTTTTGTATCTTGTTAGTGAAATATTTGTCTCTTGTATGTATGTGTTTGTTATTTTAGCAAAATGTCATGATTAATGTGTGTGTGCAAGATACAGCTAAAAAGCTCAGGTCCATATATATATATATATGTATGTATGTGTGTGTGTGTGTGTGTGTGTGTGTGTGTGTGTGTGTGTGTGTGTGTGTGTGTGTGTGTGTGTAATTGAAATGCTGACCACTCTGACACTATTCTCGACTGTATAGTGATTTCTGAAGCGGAGGTTCTTGAAACACTTTTAAGTCTTGACATTTGTAAAGCTTCTGGTCCAGATGGGATCAGCCTGTTATTTCTTCTTCTTTAACTAAATTTTTCAATCTGTCCCTGCCAGCCAAACAATTTCCTTCTGCTTGGAAAAAAAAGCAAATGTTTCTCCTCTTCACAAGAAGGGAGCTCGAAATTTATGCAATAATCATAGGCTTGTTTCACTCCTTAGTTATACAGGAAAAGTTTTAGAAAAAATAGTATTTAAACATGTGAATTTTTTTGCGAAAACCTAATTATATCCTCTCATCAATCTGGCTTCATTCCGGGAGACTCTACTATCATCCAATTATTGCTTCTTTATGTAATCACCACCAACTATGTTTACCTATTGATAAATCAAAAGAGGTATATATCATCATCCTTGGAATAATTAAACCTTTCTATAAAGTTTGGCACCCTGGTCGAATTGATTAGTTAAAGAAAGTTGGTATTACTGGTAGTCTTCTCCAGTGGTATTCTGACTATATAGATAACCGATTTCAGTGTGTTATCCAAGGTCATTCATCCGATTGGGGCAACATCCAGGCAGGACTGCCACAAGTCTCAGTATTAGGCCCACTCATGTTTCTAATTTACATCAATGATTGCGTCAACTTGGCTCGTTCAAACATAAAAATGTTTGCTGACGATACTTCCTTATACTTCACTTCTGTAAATCTTGTCACCGCAACTGATACTATAAATTCTGACCTTTCGGACATTCATCAGTGGTCTTATGGTTGGCGAGTGGCCTTTAACCCCTTGAAGAATAAATCTATGATAACATCTCGAAAAATTAATTAAACCAGATCACTCACTTATAAATTTCCAGGGCCATAGGCAAAGCCATACAAGAAGTACCCCAACATAAACATCTTGCCATTAGCCTACGTTTCGATCAACGCTGGTCAGAACATATCAATGACATTACGATTAGGTCATCTAAACTAATAAATACTATGAAAGGGTTAAAAATATAGATTAGATAGAAGTACTTTGAAAACTATATATTTCGTTTATACTTGAATCCGGCAGTCCAGTGTGGAGCGGTTGTACAGCATCTGACGAGACTAAGCTTGAAAACATACATGCTGGCTGTGAAAGAAAACTAATTCGAGAAAATTTCCCTGTGTTAGTGAATGAAATAATAAGAAATGACCTTTCACCCAATATGACTACTCAATGAACGATGCTACACCTGCTTGCAACGGCCTGCCCAGCAGGTTTTACACATACTACCCCATGTGGCTGTGTTTTGACAACATGACCTCTATAGCCTTTATCAACACGGATGGGGATGGGGGCGCAGGTAGCAAGGTCGGCCCTCTGCATAGTTTATTGTGTATAGCGCCCCCTCGGAGCCGTTACAAATGAAGACATAATATAATATACCGGAGATTATATATAGAAAAGGTAAAAAAGGGTACAGCACATGCTCCATCTAGATTGTGCACTGCTACTCATTTGTGTCTTTTATTTAGTACTGTCTAACATAAATTGCATTAAATAGCACCTGAATAGTGTATTAAGTTGAGAAGAAAGGAAATCCGAGCTGGGTACTAGGATTACATAACATGCTAGCACCAAAATCATATACAGTCTAAAGTTGGGCCAATTTTATCTCCTGTCTGTCTGGCCTTCAAACAGTACTTTGCAATTTCCCTACTATCAGCATTATTCATTACATGTGCAAAAATATCTTCTGATGTACCATCGTTTGTCATTTTAAGGGCTTCGTTAATATTGGATTCTTAGAGCTGTTCACGTATATCTTTATAGGCTTTACAATCTATTATTAGGACATATGATTATGAACTTTGCTGCTAACAGGTGGCCACACCATGCCTTATTCCCTTTTTGAGTGCAGCTCGCATTATCATGGGCGCTATGCCTGGGACAAGCAACGCCAAACTATATGAAGAAATCGGGTGACTGACTCTTGTCGAGCGCCGGAATGTATCTACACTTACCTTAATGTATAAATTGATGAACAAGATTGTGCAAGAATCATTATGCTCTATCCTTACTGACTCTCCGGAAAATAATCATTCCCATAAATAGTTATAATACTCGTCAACAGTTTGACATTCCTCATTTTAGAGCTCGTAGTTGTGAAGAAATTTTTGACAAATACTTTTTCCGTTAACTGTCCGTCTTTGGAACCAGCTCCAAATAGATATTCAACATTCAGCATCTCTCCAGATCTTCAAATCAAAATTAAGTTCAAATGGTGTCACGTCCTATCAAATTTCCAGAATTATACAAAATTGGCAAAAGATTTATACCCGTTCAACATACACGCTTGCGTTTGGATTTGGTCAGAGAACCTGTGGGTGCCCTTGGGTCTTTTGCCCCATAATGAAAATCCTGTCTCAGGACCTGTTATATTGGCCAATATTCAAATTCCTGTGTCAGAGTTAAATTTATGGCTTCATGTGGATAGCAACGGCGGTGTTGACATGGTGGTTTCTAATTAATTCATTATTAGACCCTTTGTCTTGTCACTGTGTTGTGTTCTGCAACGTGTTTCAGTGAGTCTTGTGTTGTCCTGTGCCATTGTCTGTTCTCACGACACGGATTTAAATAGGGTTCAACCCTCTTTCCCAATCGTTATATAGCTACTGTGTACAATGATTTGTAATCGTTGCCAATAAAAATATGTTTAAAACAAACCAAATGTTGCATTGGCTTGGAGTATCGTGGCACAAAACATAACTACATAAACGAAGAAGCATTTTCTAAGATACCGAAAAAATCAGTCCTATTAGTGCCACTTTTCTGCAAATAAGCTGTAGAGGTTGTGTATAATGAGACCTAAGTGCAAATATTTATCTATTATAGTGGCATTACATAACCGTCATCTGGTCATGTACATTACACCAGTATACTTACTTTTAAGTGGAACAAAAATGTCTTTTGCAATAAAGGTAGCATTTATTTTGTTAACAAAGACCTCAGCCGTTATGTATATAGTTGGGCCCCGGAATTAATCAGATTAACTGTCTGCCTGGCAGCTTTGGAGAAAAAACAACATAAACCTGCTACAAATATTGCACTTTTGGTTACAATGACTGTATATAAGAACCGGCATCCACTTTAAATTGTTAAATTCTGGTTAGAGATGTGATTTTAGCTCTGATTGACGTGATGTCGCGTGTTTTGACTTTGTATTCATTCACAAATGGTCATGATTGTTCTTCTCTTTTTTTCTCAGAACAAATGTAGAATAGAACTATATGCAGGTACCACTTTGCCAACGGGTATTATTTATAGTATATGCCAATTTCAACACGCATCTGATGTAATTATTTAACTTTCTATAGACAAGACCTGCTATTTGCAACCAATTTACCCTTTAGTGTGTGTGTGTCGGGTGGGGGATGGGGGGGGGGGGTAAGGAGGTCCCTGGTACGCTGGTACAAATAATCATTTTCCCTAGTACAAAGTACCGAAAATAAGAAAATGTACAAATAATTGTTTGTACTGAAATTAAAAGGGATTCCAGTAAAAAGGGATTCCAGCAAGTAAAAATACCCAGTACGCTAGCACGGAAAACCCCTTAACCCCTACCCCCACCCCAACCCTTTAGTCAGCTTCATTACTTTCAAACTATTTGACAGTTTAAACTTGTTGATAAATTAAGACTTGGTGTTCCCAGCAACGTCTATCCTTGGAACGCTATACAAAAAAACAAAAAAAACAAACAAAAAAACAAGTCTCTAGACCTACAGGATAAACTAGAAAAGATTATTTGCTGCATAGCAACCCAATATGTGTATCTTCAAAGCTTATTGATATTTCAGTACTACAGTGTATTATCGGTACGACAATATATAATGGGTACTTCAAGTACAACAGTGTATGATCTGTATGACAATGTTACGGCAGTGTACGATGGGCACTTCAGTACTAATTAAGTGTATGATCCGTACGACAATGTTATGACAGTGTATAATGGGTACTTCAGTATTCCTTGCAGTTAGAGACAACTTATTACTCAAATCCATACTGTATCTTCCATCATACACCTACCCTATGGTTCACTTTCACCAACATGCCCGGTCTGTTGCTAGGCAACTGGCCTTGCCCCAATCTGAGACTAGGAATTCCCAGTCATAGCCCCAATTCAGATCCAATGCATGCATACATACACCCAGAAACTGAGTTTGCTTCATTTCACTTCATTTAACTGGATCAATCAGCTAGACAGTCATAGAAGATATAAATGGAAGTTAATGGTAGGTCTAACTGTTATATTTTTGATGACAGGGTCAACCTTCGGACTCTATTGCATTTTTAATTTCTCTCATCAGGTGTCACCACCTATTAGAGAGCTGAACAACTATGCCTTGTGTGCATACTTTTGAAGATATTCAAGATTTGAAATTATTTAAGATTTAAAATTTTCCAATGGCGCTGCTGGGCATAATTTAAATTGCTACAATTTTTGTTCTTAATTCATTGGGTGCACAATGGTCAACAATTCCTAGTAGAAATTGGAATGATATCTCTATCAATTATAGTTTTGAAGGTATTCAAGATTGAAATTTTCGAATACTGCTAATTAACATAATTTACAGTGCTACAACTTTTGTTTTAGATTCATCACATGCACAATGGTCAACAACCCCCTGGTAGAAGTTGAAATGCCATCTCTATCTATAATAGTTTTCAAGATATTCAAGATTGAAAATTTCGAATGCTGTTAATTAGCATGATTTAAATTGCTACAACTTTTGTTTTAAATTCATTGGATGCGCATTGGTCAATAACCCTCTAGTAGAAATTGATATGACACCTATATCTATCATATTTTTGAAGATATTCAAGATTTAAAATTCCAAATGCCTCTAATTTGCATAATTTCAAACATCTTCATTCCTTTGCATAAAAAAGATAAACCTCCTTGTATGGAGGTACAATCATGCCAAGTTTGGAGTTTCTCTGTATAATAGTGTCAGAGAAAAGTGTCGGACAAATTCACTGGTAAAGAAGAAAGAAAGAAAGAAAGAAAGAAAGAAAGAAAGAAAGAAAGAAAGAAAGAAAAGTGTATGTTGACACACACACTTTAGATATGCATGCATTGGGGCAGAGGCGAGACGATTGCGACTCCTGATCGACGCGTTAGTTTTTGAAGGCACATGAAGATTTCGTTCTTTGCTTTTATGCAAACGACTTGATAACCGACGGCGAAAATTGAATGCACACTGGCACTGGCAGATAATGCCATGGCGTTCATGTCGTATTTCAGGAGTCTCTGTAAACGAGCTTCTCAAACTGTAACTCAACATAAATTACAAAGATGATTTGCAGTATTGATATAAATTGATCATTCATACATATTTTTGCCTGTGTCAGCTTTAAGATATAACTTAATGTATGATTGTGATCACATGCATTCCTTTTTGCCACTTTGTGTCCTCTGTTCACGGAGGTTTTCTCCGAGTCCTGTGGTTTTGCGGGGAGGAATTGGATACATCCGCGCCGTGGACACCAACTAAGATTACAAGAACTTGCTTTGTGTAAGCAGACAAATCACTGACCAAGACACTGTAAATGAACCTGTTTTACATACTGCATCGTATGCGTAAGTCACAAGAACACGGTCGCCATAATGCTTTGTGGTGAACTGTTTAGCCACCAGCAGCGAACCCGCCTGATGCCATACCGAACACCCACCTGCAGCAGGGGAGAATCAACTTGTATACAGGCGGACGGCAGACTTCAGATAAGTTCTGCAAATTTTGAGAGTTTACTCTGTGTGTTTATGGTGCAAATACAGCCAACTTAATAAATATGCTTCACCAGCATTTATCCAGAGTAAAATGAGCTTACCTCTATGACAATTGCCTTCAGACCCGGTGTATTTGATGCATGAACAGAAAATCCATCATGCAGCTATATGAAGACCTCTGTATGTAAGGGTATCCTCATGCATTGATCATTGGACAGATAGGAATTAAAAATATATGAAATATACATTCTAAACAGCCCTGTTTGATTTCATTGTAATAACTTCGTTGGTAACACCACGGTTTATACACCTGTACACGTTCTCGTCATACGGTGAATGCATCTGCTACACGATTTTAACCCGTAATACAAGACGAGCAAAAGATGTAAAAAAAAAATATATATATATATTATTTCAGCTGTTTTAGGGACGTAAATTATACCAATTGTCTGAAAACATCAACACGTGTATTGACTTACATATTTTTACTGTAATTTATTTCAGAACAATTACAGCAAGTTTCCAGTTGTTTATTGTATTGTGTCTTTTCAAAATGTAGTTTTTAGTGTGTAATGCATAGGTAATAGCCTACATATATTGGTCCTGCACAAAGTTTGACATCAAAAGACTACCTTACATGAAGCTTACCTGCATGGCAAGCCAAACGCGCAAATACGCATAATTAGACTGGGGAGAGTCTTAAATACACTGCACAGAGTTTTCAATTCTATACAGACAGTTTTAAGTTGCATGTAGTGCATTTAAAACTCCGCAGTCTATTTCATTCATAAATACACTGCAGTCTAATTAAGACTATCTGAAGTCTGTTTAAAACTCTCTGTAGTGAATTAAAAACTTTGCACACTGTTTAAAAGTATTTGAAGAGAATTTGAAACAATCTGCACACAATTAAAAACTCTCTGTTGTGTGTTTAAAACTGTTTGCAGTCTATTTCATCCATAAATAAACTGCAGTATAATTAAAACTCAAAGAAGTCTTTAAAACTCAGAGTTTTTATAGACTTCAGAGAGTTTTAATTAGACTGCATTGTATTTATGGATAAAATATACTACAGTGAGGTTTAAATACTCTTCAGAGAGTTTTAAATTCGGTGCAGACAGTTTTTAATAAACTACAAAGTATTTTAAATTGTCTGCAGTATATTCAAAACTTTATGCAGCGCAATTAAATAAACTGCAATGTATTTAGATACACTGGAGTGAATTAAAAACTCTCTGCAGGAAACTGAAGAACTTCTTGCGGTCTCACTATGGATATACGCAGGTTTGGTATGTTATATACCTGAGAGTTTTCATGCTATAACCATAGACGAGTAAAAATGAGTGCGTGCATATCAAATCTGTCACAAAGTATGACTTCCTATAACACAAATAAGCTTCCTCCGTCACAAACGTGTTACAAGTTTTAATGAAGATAAAGTTCCTGCAAGCGTATTTAATGTTCTTGAACAGGCCACCTATTTGATACAGATGTCTGCTGAATGCATCAAAAATGAGAACAGTTGAAAGAGTCTGCAATGCACACCGAGGCAGAAATATACTCATTTCTATATTTGGCAGTTGAATTGATGCGCACAAATGGAATATCAATAATATAATAATGATATTTTATTGGAACTCCATTAATATACAATTTCTGTTTAGTTGATACCGGGCCAAAATGTTCTTCATATGCTCCCTGTCCTTATTCCATGTGATTAAAGCGATTCCAACGCGGCCCAGGGACATTCCTTGTTCGTGTATGTACACTAACTACTTTCACATGGTTTCACCAGAATGCTTTCTTCTCATCAAAATCAAAATATAAAATCAAAGTATGACGTGGATACATCAGGCTCACAAAATTTAACAGTGCAAATTATGAATGACAGACCACATACTCGACTGCATCTACTGTACTTATGACTAGATCAGTGTGGCTGATAAGATATCACAATCATTTATTTATGTTTTGATAGCAGTCGCATGACGTTTCCTTTCGTCCGAGGAAACCAAGCTCTGCCAATTAAACTTTACATGACGGGCACTATGAGATGGCTTTTGCTTGCTTTAGTTCACTTTTGACTTAAATCGGTAAAAAGATATATATATATATATATATATATATATATATATATATATATATATATATATATATATATATATATATATATACACACATATATATACATACATACATAGGCCTACCTTTTCTCTGTGCACCAAAAACACACACATTTATTTTTGGGGTAAAAACGAACTGTTTTGATTCTCTACAACCCTAAATACCTGTACAATTTATTTGGTCTTGCCATAAACCACATACATGCGTAAGTAATTGGTCAACACACTGACTGACAAATGTTACAAAATAATCCAAGATCAATCTCAAGCAAACTATATCCTTCAGGACAAGTAGCGCAATTGTATATCTTTGATGTTCCTGAAGTATGTCAGATCTCAAGATTATCCTCTGAAATAACAAAATATAAATTAAAGGCGATCGTGACTCACATTGGACCACCCACGACACCGATCCCTTTATCAAAATAATTTTCTTTCCATAATCCCAGCACAATACCTTCCATTGTCACAATGACTGGGGGCATACTATAATACACGGCAACATGAAGGTATTTGGTACCAAATTAGGACATCAAAAGACCAGTGAGAGGACATGGACTCAGAAGGTGATGGTAACAATCCTTCCAGCATGAACATCTTTACAAATATATTCGTACCAACGTGGTTGTGTCTCAGGTGCATTGCTTATGTTTCGATTTGTGCAAAATGCTTGTCTTTTGTCTCTGAAGCTTGCATCATGTACTCATTCTCTAATCTACTATGTTGTATCTTCCAAACCCATACTTTTTAACTTGAAATTTCTGACTATAGGGTATAAGTTAACTGAGACCTTTGTCCATACATAGCCCATTCAGTATATGTGCAAGATTTTAGCCTCACTGTACAGCTTGCTGTAGTCCTGACTGTCAGAGTGCTTTTGGCTATGTAGCAATCCTTGTCAAACTGGCACTCTTTCCCCATGGGTCCTTAATAACGATCAAAATGTGTGTATTGTAACCAAACAGATAAAATGTTTACCACGAAAGACGTCAGGTCTGACCTTGTCGTTATGGTGTATAAAGAATGCTCTCGACAAACGAGTGGTGATTCTCGGGTTGGAGCGAGAAGGGACAGTGCTATGTCGGTATGATACATGGCGTAATCGATGAGCTCTTTACGATGACCTGTACAGCTACATGTGTGTAAATTCAAAAGCCATGCATCGCAAGTTTGAGCATGTTATTTTTGTTGACGAGTGAATAAAACGTTCTGCAGCATTTCATTAGGTCGTTTACCATGTAGGCCTACGTTGGGTCTATGTCCAATTCCAGTAAAGAATTAATTCTGAAACGCTTAAAAGCATCCCTTGTCAAATTGGAATCTTTTGAAAGAATAACATGCTACTTTTCAAAATGCCTGAAGCCTATTGTCTTCTACCGGGAAAATGAACGCTATGTGATAACAGTGAGCTGAACTGTGGGGGAGTTTTGTAACGTGCCTTCTTTCTCTTTAATGAAAATGTAACTTGTAAATATGCTGTCGTGTCGCTCGATTGTAGTTATCTAGGCTGGCCTTGAAACCAAATTGCATTGAGGAGAGCAATAAATATATCATGGACTGCAAACCCTCACAAATCTTCATTTCTCTTATCTCGCGTTACAATCAATATAATCTTATGCCAGTCCTCTCTCATGGCGTGTATCTTATTTGACATAAGAAGCAAAATACGAACTGATCAGTCATTGAAAAGAAACCAATCCCAAATACATATGACAGTTTTTCCCTTGCACACCAATGTTTCTCTTGTCATGTGAGATTTATGGTTTGGGTAAGATGATGCATTTAATTTAAGGTAAGTTAACTGAATCAGTTGTCACACTTTTGCCGTTTGAATAATGTAATTTTTAAAAGTTGCCTTGCACGTCAGGGATTTAAATATTAGAAGGCACGGACATATTCTGAACTGAACTTAAAAGTATCCAGACAAATATACCAAGACAAATTGCTTTTCCCGTTGCTACTTTCAAAATTTACCTTGCAAAATATCAGAAGGTATGGAAATATGCCTGAACATGACACAAACGAATCAAGACAAAATGCATCAAGAAAAATGGCGTTTTCCGTTGTCGATATAAAAAGCCCTGAGTATTGGCAATGGTTCTAAGATGGAACACTTACTCACCTGCAGGCATAATAAAGTTATGATGAGGGATTTTATATGATAAAGTAATAAATGTACAGTTTTTGTTGAAAACCCAAAGTCGTTTTGTTTCTTTGCTGTCTGGAAGTCATACTTTGTATTATTATTATTATTATTATTATTATTATTATTATTATTATTATTATTATTATTATTATTATTATTATTATTATTATTATTATTACTATTATTATTATTATTATGACTTCAGTATGCAGTAATCCATGTCACGTGTTTGAGAAAACGCGTGCGCGTTTGTATGTGAGTCGCTTTCGTTTTTGTTTTTTTGTGTGTGTGTGTTTTTTTTTTTGTGTGTGTGTTTTTCATTCTTATGTTCTTTAACCATTCATGTCTGTTGTATATCGACGAAATATGCATATATAACTAAACACGACAATGGGTGTTTCTACTTAACACACATTCATAAAAGCAACATGTGATGTTACATTTAAAATGACGGACGACGACAAAAGTCGTCTTGCTTAAAAAACAAGACAGGAAAAATACACAAATAAAACAAAATTATTATTGCTTTCACCACCGTGAATGAGTAACGGATACTTCTCTTCATGCACAAGTGGGCTGACACTTCCTCAAGTCAATGAGATATTTCTAATGGTGAATCATTTTGTAGTCAAATCTGACTTACAGTATAAGCGAAGATCAACTGACAGAAAGCGACTTCAAATGAATCCATACTTCAGTATACACACCATCCGTAGCGGTTACATGACGAGCAACTCCACCTGAACATCATGGCTGGAAAAGAATAGAGTAAAACTTGGCTGAATGACCTACCTTAAAAGAGCACTAAACACAGAGTAACCAGATGACGTATGGTAAGATGTTACTGTCACCAGTCCAAGAATATGTGTGAAGGTCTCCACTTATAAATAAGCTCACTGGCCAGCACCAAATAAGCGACTAATGACAAACAGTAACAATATTTCATGGATCTCTGCATTTATACCGACTCGATTGGCGGTGACAGTAACCGGTTGTGATACTGACCACACACTGGCACATTATCGTAAGAACCCACGTGATAATGGTCTTTATTTTTTAATCTTGGATTACAGGTTGACATGTTATTGGAAATTTATGACTGACATGTCTGGGAAAGTTCTTTATTGCATGGTTACCGATGTGACCCGAGGCATTGAATAATTTGTTTTGGTTTCCACCTACAAAACACTCTCTGTGCAGGCGGAGCACGGATGTATCGTGACTGCCGGTGCTCTCCTTATTCACGCGGGAGAAATCTTGTGGAAACTTGGCACCACATCACTTCCTCATTACCGTACCTCATAAATGCCAGCTGTCAAGCTGTGCTACTTTTTTCCCGTGTAGCAATTTAACAAATTTAGTTTCATTTTCATCGGAGCCCAAGTTGACCAATGCCAAAGGACCCTGGCGGAGATGAGATGTATGTGCGTTATGTTGTATCAATGACCTAATGCATATCCATGGTTGTACCAAGGAACATACAAGTATCCTGTGTAAAACCTTAATTCTGCAGGGAAACTGAATTGAGAGCAACCCCTGCAGTACGCTGTAACATCCTACCAGATCACACGAGGCAGTAATTAATGTGGAACCAATGACCTATTTTCTATTTGACAAATGCAAATAAACTGTGTGGATAGTCGACCCAAAACAGTATGCCACGAGTTGCAAATCATGATGGTACCGTCACCTGCATAGTGTAAGGAACAGCCTGCTATGGCTGTGTGCTAACACGGACATCTTGTTCCAAAAGTTTCGTTTTCGCTCTCTATTCTTCATAGCCAATTTTGTCTGGAGATTTTCGGGGATACCATAACACCCAAGAAACACCAGATTCAACACAATTATTGATAATACAGTACAATTGTGCATCTGGTTTGGTAAAGTCAACATGTTCAAAATTACGTTGATCACAATTTTTAATGTTGCGCATCTCCAAAGCTATCATGGCTATGTACCAGTTGTTAAATTCATATGTTTGTTCTGTAGCCGCATCCCATGTACCACAAACAACAGCTGTGGAATTTCAATCTATGCTAATTGGGAACACTTGAACAATTCAAATTTTAAATATATTCAAAACCATGATTTGGGATTTACAAATATTTTTATTTCACGAGAAACGGGAATTGGAAAACAAATTTTGCAACTTATACTAATTCCTGTCCCGTTTACAACACATCAAGTTTCCCAATTAAATAACCGAACAAAAATATAGATTAATTGAAAAGATATGATGAAGGAGAGTTGCAAATCAATGCTTTTTACTCATAGAAATAGGGGGTTAGGGCATGATATATTCAAACCTATCTAGAGGGTCTTAGTTATTGAAACGTTTTGAAGCTAAAATGAATTTTGGACACTTTCTAACAATGTTTGTGTTCCAAGCAGTATTTTTTGTGAGGATCTCCATTGAGCAGAATTTTTACGCTTAACGTAGTTTTAAAATTACCAAACAATTCTTGTCTTATTGATTGATCTTTAGGTCAGTCTAAGAAATAATGTTGGATGGTTTCGCTTGGGGCACCATATGAATATGGTGGAATGTACCCCCAGCGAAAAATAGAAGCATTGAGAGAACAGTAGTCCATTGGCATTCTGCATGGTGGATCTGAGCAAATCTAAATCCTCCAGAAAGAACAGGGTAAACGTTCAATATTGCAGTTTAATGTCCTTTCAAATTCAGCTGAAGATACACTCTCTTTTCAATTTTGGTCCAACTTGTTCTTACTGTTTATAGCAGCTGGAAAAAATGACGCTGTCCTCTGCTCTGAACCTGTAACAATTACCAGTAAATCTAATCTATTCTTCATGTCATGACTGAATTCAGGCTTACCAGAAATTCGATTTGACAAATATTCTGGGTTCAAACCACTATTTTAAACAAATATATAAGTTTATTTTTCTTCTGTCTCTGACCGAAAGATTCCCGTTTTGTTTCTTGATATAAGTTTTCTATATCTGTCGTTTGGGCCACCTGTAAGGAACAGCAAGTTGAACCGACTCTGGTCTATCTTTGCATACTTGTGTGCAATTATCCCATAACACATTGGCATACTAAGGTAAAGATCTGACAACTGTTTTCTCTCTAACATATATTTCATACCCCTGAGGGTTTCGTGGCTTTAGTATAAATGTTTTCTATGTGCTTGCTCCAAGTACCGTTACTAGACGTGGTGACTCCTAAATGTCTGTGACTGTTTGTTTGAGTAACTGGCGTGCCTTTCATAAATAATGCTTTTTGCTGTAAATTTGGATACGCATACATACCATGGACTCAATCTTAGAGAGAGAGAGAGAGAGAGAGAGAGAGAGAGAGAGAGAGAGAGATCATTCATATTAAAAACAATAAAGGACCGAAAATAAACTCTTGAGGTACACCTTAATTACTTACCGATGTCCAGGTTGAAGCTTGTCCGTACATTTATAACCACTCGCTCGGGAAAGATAAGATGTGAACCATTTTAGATTACCTCTAACGCCATTGACAAAGAGTTTGTGCAACACTTCCTTGTGCCCTGCTTTATTGAGGGATGTCAAGAAATACCAATTGCACAGTTTTGCCAGTATCCAAAGTCTCAAGGATAATATCGTGTAACTCCAAGAGTTGTGACAGGGGAGTCTTCCTTTGTGTTGTAATGCTATTCTCTACACAATGATTAACAAGTTACTTAAAACCATGCCGTTTGAAAACTTTTCTTGTGCAGCTTAGTAAAAATATAGGACGAAAGTTTTTGTTTTGTTTTGTTTTTTGTTTTTGTTTGTTTGTTTGTTTTTGCTAACTGTTTGCTTTCTTTCATGTGTAAAGGAGTTAAATTGGCATTTTTCCAATCGCTGATAGAAAAAATACCACTTTACCCTGATTTGTTAAATATGGTATAAAGCGCTCACATACACAAATTTAGAATCTGCACAATATTTCACAAGGTTGGGGCCTATATTATCCGGTCACATGCTTTGTCTGTTTTTAACATGGACATACGATCTTTTACCACAGTTACGTCGATGAAAATATGCTGCAACGTTGTGTTTGGAGAGTACAACACCAGTGGTTGTTCTGTGACCCAATCATTTAATGAACGCTGCCCAGCAAAGAATACAGTGAACAGCTCAGCTTTTAGAAAAATCATCGGTGACGAGGGGGTCACCTTCTTTCAATGGTGGATATTCAGAAGATAAAGCGTTTGGTTTAGTTAGATAATATTTAACAATTTTCCACCAAAGCTTTCTGTATCAAGTTTTCTTGGTACTTCTTTTTTCATTTTTTCAGTTCATTTGCAACACGGTTTCGTGCTCTTTGAAATGGTGCCCAATGATCATCTCATCGAAATTTGTTCTTTTAGCTCTCGCCTGTAATCTATTTAATTTACGTATTAGTGTATTAGTTTGACATCAACGCTATTATAATTACATTTGTCATTCCAACTTTAATTCATAGCTTTTTACTTGGGATGCATCTAATTAACTACAAGCAAAAGTTTATGCCCATCAGGGGCATTTGAACTGTTCGAATGCAAAGTTTTTTTTTTTTTTTTTTTTCAAAACTATAGGTAGAAATGCCAAATCAACATCAATACCTGGGTTTGTGCTGAGGGCGCACCAATGAACCACAATCAAAAGTTATAGATTTAGTTTTCGAATCAACGACATTTGAACGATTAAAATGTTGAATGACTTCACAACTGTACAGATAGAAGTGCATTTGTAACTTCTATTTATTCTTAAGTGCTGTAGGCGGATCCTGTGAACCACAAATATCACTTTTAGAAGTTCGGTTTATGTCAACTGGGGACAATTGAACGATTCAAATGTTAGATATCTTCAAATCTTCATAGGTACAGGTGCCATTGCAACATTAATTCGTTGATTTTTATCGTGGGTGCACCCAATGAATAATGAAAAGAGCAGTATAATTTTAATTTATGCTAATCAAGGGGGTTTGAGAAGTTTAAATGTTTGATATCGTCAAAACTATTTGTAGAAATGCCATTCTAACTTCAATAACACTGTTTGTGATGCAGACACCTCCAATGAACCATAAACAAAAGTTATAGCAGTTTAATATGTGCCACTTAGGAACATTTGAACACTTTAAGTGTTGAATACCTTCGAAACTATTATACCAAGAGGAGACAGTCCAAGGTGCGTCTAATTAACAGTGAAGAAAAAGTTGCGGGGTTTCTATTGAAGCTAATCTGTTGAAATGTTGAGTATATCTTCAAATTATTACGGATTAACTTGTCAGCCTAAGTGCTGCAGGTAAAGCCTGTGGACGCACAGTCAGTATTGTAGGATTTCAATTTGTGCAAGCTTCGAAGGCACGCCGATTTGCTTTGAATGAAATCTTCTTTTCTAGTTTGATCTTACACAAACACACATAATTATACCTATCTTCCTGCACACATACATACATCATTTTTATCGTTATTCAATCGGAGTTCTTGTATGTTTGTCTTCCCGCTGATTGGCTAATCCTAGTTACAGACCAGGGTAACAAGCTGGCTGACTCTATCCCGCATGAAAAGGCCGTGTTGCAATATCCAATTTAATACACGTTGATTTCTTATTATATGCTGAATGAATTCTGGTGTTCCATATATCAAGTATGCGCATCATATAATCTTTAATTCAATAATCGATAGAAACGTGCTGCCGGGTACATTAAACGATCAGTCCCATAAGTGTTATTAATGGTTTCACCCACAACCACAAAAAGACATTTCGCTTCTATGATGTGATGTGCATCCACAAGAACCAAGGGTCAAATGTTTCAAATCAAATAGCGTTTCATAATACAACAACAGGAAAATGTGTAACTTCTGATAAGAACATTAAGCACAATAGGGAAAATATACATGCATATGCATCCTTCTTTGGTAGCTCCAAGAATTACATAAGACTTTAATAATTTATGGTTGACCACTGTCATAAGTCCCATTAATACTGTGTTAGACGTCATAGAAATGATACCAAAGTAAACATTGAAGTGGAAAGGGCTTTGCTTAAAGGTCTTGATTTCAACATGAATTTGTATAAATTGTTACCAGTACGTGATTATAAAAGATAAACATATGCCATATCAAATAAGAAAATATTTGTTCAACTACGACGAATGCAAGATACACATATAATCCAATGTACTCTTTATTAACGAGATAAAAGTACAAGTCCTATGCACGAATTATTCAGATAACTGACTGTGTGTTTGCAATGTATCTGTTATTGGCAAAGAGAACCCAATTATACACTTTAAATATATTATGTTTGTTGTCAAATATAAGAACGTTAAAAGTTTATTCTAAGGCATTAAAGGTCTGTCTGGGAAAAATGAGAAAGAGAGAGAGAGCAAACAAATGGACTGGACAGATGAATTCATAAACGAACAAATGAACAGAATTAACAAATAAATTACCCGCATTCGTGTAGACTCTTCTTACATCCGTGATGTGTCTTTCCAAAATGCTACTGTGGCATCATGCAGACAACTGGTTCTTGGACAGGTCAAAGCGGGTATAAAAGTTATCTGATAGTGATTAAACCTCTGCACTGTTACTAGGCATGCACCTGTCTTACCTGAGCACCACTGAGTATCCATTCCACTTTCACCTCACCGCATATCCCTGATTTATATGAAGGTCTCCAATGTACCACTGTTTTCAGACTCAGAGCAAATAATCCATAGTCTTTGCAACTTACCTTAATCTATAATGCACAAAATACAACGGCAATGCCCAGGAATCATCGACGCTTGGTCGCATGTAGCGGATAATTGTTGTCCAATTATTAGGACTGAGCTGTGAGCGAAAATTTTATAACAAAGCGGATTAATTCCTAGACAGCATGTGGGTAGTCTGCACGCAGGAAAACAGCCTGATGTCGTCTGTCCTCTGCATTTGTATGTTTAGTAGACATTCTGGTCTCAAACCATTTGTTATACATAATTGCCCAGGTTGCTAATAGCCGCATGTTTGGTTCCCTGCAACAAGGAGGGAGTTGGTGGCCTTTGCCCATTGAGGTCTTCACTTACGGTTACACGTATTAACAACTGCCTCCTGACTCGCATTGAATATCTATAAAATGGAGTGTTAACCATTTAACCCTCACTTCTTGGTGTTATTTTTTTATCATAAGACAAAGTTACTGTGCGCGTCAAAGGAAAATATTGACCATATATTGTAAAGGCCTGTAAGTTTATTGAATTTACTCTGAAACTTTAGGTCAACACTTCACGGTTCCGGGGGTAATTATTACATTTGACCAGGTGCAGGGGCACAAACCCTTACAGGCAACTGTATACATATGAATTGTCTGTTACTTGAATTAACACAAGGTGTGTGAAACTGTTCCAGTGGAGCTAGACAATGCAGTCCATCCGTAATATACAGGTAGGGTCTGCATTTACACAGTATGAATGAATCTGTTGCAAAATAAAGTTTGATTGACCAGTTCATTCAATATAAAATCCAACTTAGCCTGGCCTCCTTTTAAAGTGTGGTCTGTTTTGACGTTTGCTCGAAACCTGATAACGCCTGGTGCATCAATAAGCGTTGAAACCGTAAAATGCATGCATATTGAGACGACTGGAAACAAAAGTATGTGCTTTCAAAATTAAGGTAATGTCCAACCAGTTTTGGATAATTTTGTTCATTTTAAAATAATGGGACATTTTGGTAGACATATGTATTGCCTGTATCAGTTGTCCAAATTTGGTAATTCTAGTCCCAATACAAGCTGAAGAAACTATACTTTTTGCGCTAACATGGTAATCAATGGACCATGTTAACCTTTGAATCTTGATTACGGACAATAGGTGTTTGCACCAAAATGTCCAGTTCATGTGGATATATGTCTCTAAAACTAATTATCCGATTTTGATAAAATAAAAACTGATTTACTTTAAACTTGTTTAGAGCAAAAACGTATACGGGATTTTCTAAAATATGAACAGTTGTTTTTCAAAAGTGTGTCAAAAATGAAGAGTCCACCAACTTTATCAATTTTGACAAAATCAGACCGTTTGCAATTTTTGTATCACCATTGTAAAAACAAATAAAGTTATGAAAAATCTATGATAGGCTTTTGTAGATACATTTATTGAGATCATAATAGCACAAATTTGACAATTTTATCTTCAATATTTTTCCAGAAATATCCCAAATTTCACAAAAACATTTTATTCAAAACGCTTGTGTTTGTACAGTAAATTTGAATGTAGAGTTCCATCTTTAGCGCAGACAGATTCTGCAAAGCCTTGTGGTCAATTAAGTGCATGTATATAGGTTTATTATATAGGAATATATATTTCTGTGATATTTGACCAAGAATTTAAGTCACTTTGTCAGGTTGGACATTACCAGTGTTCTTCATTATAACACATATAGTGATAGAATGGACGTTTATGTAACAACTGAACTTGGCTCTCCTTGGTGAGTAGGCGCAAGCTCAAAAGTAACAATGTCAGAACATGTAATGAATGTTCCGAAGCCCTTACAGGCATTACGTTATGAAAACACTGTATTTTTATGTCCAAACATTGTCATTAAAAGTCATAACATTTGAAAGCATGAATTATGTTTAAAAAGGCTACACCACTACCAGTCTCAGCACCAACAAACGTAAAAAAAAGTCCATAATTTTAGTGCTCAATGGAAATTCGTGGTGGGTGTAAGCACGACTGCAACAAGAAAAAAGACAAAATATATTTTTGTCAATCAACAAAAAAGATAAACATTTTATTTTGTTATTACTTTTCAAGAAAAAATGTGTGAGCAGTTGACATGAACCTAATTTGATGACAGGTGAAGCTGTTTTTGTTGTCAATAATCATGCAAAGCCGTATGTGGTACCTGAGCTGTTTGCAGTAAGCGAGCGAACACAGTATAGACACAGCGTTTCAGACTTAAGTATATCATGTAAAGGGTGTCATATTTTAAAGTCATAACACACCTGATTTTCTTGAACATGCTTTTCTTTACGACTTGAAGCACAAAAGCAACCAGATGAAGTTGCGACCCAGTGCTACAATTACTTTGCAGCAGTGTAGTCCGAACCGACAAGAATATATAGCACCGGGAAACGTCATTCCCCCCTTTAAAAAGTTGGAAAGCTCGGCAAAAGGGGCATTTGTGTAATTTTCTACGACTACATATTTGCGTTACCAATGAGTAAACACGGTCACTTTGTCACTGCAGCACAAAACCCTTTTTGTGCTGATCGGATCTTACTTGGAATTTGCCCGGGGCAAAGCCAGACTTGATAATAACTTGAGACGGATCCGGCTGTTTATTTCTCCTAGCACAACAGCTGTTTTGGTCACTTTCCGAATCACATTTGTAGCGGAATTGAAAACAGTTTTACAACTCCGGGAATGAAATGAAGAACAGGAATGTGCATGGACAGTGTATCTAGATCAATGACTCAATGTATGTGGGCCTTACTAATATACAACAAAAATAATAATGTCTTAGCTTATAGTATGTAGGATGTATATATATATATATATATATATATATATATATATATATATATATATATATATATATATATATATATATATATATATATATATATATATATATATATATATATGCATGTATGTATATAATGAATTGACGAAAATTTTTGGGTTTTCTCTGGACTTTTGAGTCTTCGTCAATAGATGAGTTTACTATAAGACTTCTATAAAAGAAAGTAGAGATTCCAGTGAGGGTCAACATATATTTGATAATGAATGTGTAGTAGTGCGTCAGTCACGTAACAAGTACACGTGTAATGAAAGAACAATATTCTTACATCACACAAAACATGCTGTCAGTGTCCTTGATTTGTGCCATTAATGTACCACGCTTGCACAGTATGGAATTAAATTGATCCTATAGATATAAAAGCATTGATATTAACTGAAAAATCGTATTGTTCAATCTTTATGCAAAAGATTCAGTCTTTGCCGATGTGTAAATAGAGTTAATGCTCTAGAGCTGCTGTTCCAGGATTCCTTTCCATGCGCAAGAGATCGATGTCAGTGGATATCAATAAAACATTTGTTGGTCTATTTGTGCCTGGGACAGCATATGACCACACATTGAACTGAAACCAAAGAGAAAAAGTTATATTGGACACACAAAGCCGCTCTAAAAGGTAGCGCAAAGTGCATGAGACAAAGCCTTTTCACACACACAGACATATTTATGTAAGAACTCAAGGCAAAAGATTTCTAATGGAACATTTCTTTCGAGGCGGTAACAAACAATTGCAACACGATTTAATCTTCAAATAATGTGTGTGTGTGTGTGTGTGTGTGTGTGTGTGTGTGTCTGTGTCTGTGTCTGTGCATCTTGATCATCACGTGTTCTTGTTTTATTTTGTGGCGCGCTACCAAATAACATTCTGCTGCAAGATATTGCGGGCTGTTGACCGATTAATCATACAAAGATTTATATTGACACTTTTCTTGCTTGCTTTGGCAATGGGTAATTTTGCTTCTGCTCCAGGTTTTTCTAAAGTTTACACTTAAATTTACCATTACGCTTCAAGTTATATTGTCGTCGTCGTCGTCATCATCATCGTCGTCGTCGTCGTCATCATCACCACCATCATCACCATAATGCATGCTTGCCTGTGAAGCAGATTTCCCCTCTCTCGAAGTATCACATTATATAATACAGGAGAAGGCCGCTACCCTGGCAAACATGTGCAAGTACTGACGGAAATGCATAACTGTTTACTAGGGATAAGAAAAGAGAGACCTCGATTATGTTGGAGATACAAATATATGGTTGTTATGCTTGTTGACTGAATGACGACATGAGCACCAAAGCCACACAAAATCAATAGGGTTTACCATAAGTTTTTAGTCAGAAAAAAAAACTGCGTGCGAGGGAAAGACCTGCACATATACTGGTTATAGTGTTCAATTAATTGTAAAGATCTGCACATATACTGGTTATCGTATTCAATTAATTACAAAGATCTGCACATATACTGGTTGTCGTATTCAATTAATTGTAAAGACTGGGAAGATGCCTAAGGTGGTATTACGCTGGTGCAGTTTATTAAATCGTTGAGACTTCAAAAAAAAAAAAAAAAATCCGAACACAACCGATTACTCCTTGCCTAAAATAAACAGAAGAAACATGCATCCAGGAGTATAGTCCAAATGCAAGTTTTAATACTATAAACTGGACTACAATGTGTCAGAATGTGGTTAGGTATACAAATGTCCCGGTTCTAAATTTTAACGTAAAACCGTCCAATAAACAAACTTGTGTGTTGCGAGTGAAAGCCGGTCCTCAACTAACCTTAATATTTTTCAACCGTTTGTGTGCAAATTCAAACCACTGGTGCATGACCACTGGAGGAAACATAATAGAGACTCAACCAAGATATATCTGCACCAAGTTTTAAGCCACTTTAGTAGCTGGTTTTGGAGAAGCAGGCAAAATGTGAATTACAATTACAATCCCCATTGACTCACAAAGTAATCAACAGGAATGTACACATTGACCAACAAGTACCCGCACTGAAAAATCGTAAAAATCAGTGATCCGGAGCATCTCCAGCTAGTGCACAACATTGATTGACCCTTGATTTAAACTTATTTTATTTCTTGAAAGAAAAAAACTATTAGGGAGCAGGCAATTCCTATATGAACCCCTCTTATAGGAACCTTCCATAAGATACATTTAAACCACGCTTCAGTACAACGTAAGCAACGCTTTCGGAGAAGAAGTCGAAAATAACATACAGAAACAAGCCAAAATAAATAGACAGACAGACAGACAGGCAGGTAGACAGACAGACATATAGATAGATTGATAGATAGATAGATAGATAGATAGATAGATAGATAGATAGATATATAGATAGATAGATAGATAGATAGATAGATAGATAGATAGATAGATAGATAGATAAACAACTAAACATAGAAAAATAACAGCGCCATCCGTTAAACAAATTAATGTCTGGGGGTCCCTCGAAGTGTCCCTATGGCTATGCAACTTTGAAGAGTCTTTTAGGAGGAGATCTTTGTTGAAGATTTTGGCAAAAAAATGTTCAAAAAAATTCACGGAAAACATAAAAATAACTGGATCATGACAAATTCAACAACTTGGTAGAGACCCAACCCGAGCAGATCACCAAGTTTGAGGAAGATCTGGCAGACAGTTTTGGAGAAGTCGAAAATGTGAAGTATCATTGCAGTCCCCATTCACTTGCACGGTAATCAATAGGAATGTATGGATTAACCGATAGGTACCAGAACTAAAAAAATTATTAACAACCAGGAATCCGGAGCGTCACCAGCTAGTGAACAATTTGGGGGTCCTTCAACAAGATACATTTCTACCAAGTCACAGCACAATCTGAGGAAAGGTTTCAGAGGGGAGGTGGAAAACTAGAAAAATTTGATTTGCTTGTCAGCAAATCAGTCTCTGTGCCTAGAAAACTTTTAAAGGTTTCCTAGTCAGCATTTATTCAACTCCTGCAACAATATTCAAAATTTCATGTGGCTATGTCAAAATCTTACAAACTGAAATTGGAAAAGCACCTCAATCTATTATAGTTTTGAAGCTATTCAAAGATTTAAATTTTGTGTATTTGCCTAATTTGCATAAATCAAACTGCTATAATTTTGATTCATGCTTTACTGAATGCAACTATCCTACAAGTGTATCAACTGAAGTGTGAATGACACTCCAATCTATAATAGTTTTGAAGTTATTCAAGATTTAAATTTTGTGCATTCACCTAATTTTCATAAACAAGAATGCAACAACTTTGGTTCATGTGTCATTGGAGTCGGCTATGTCATAAACCTATAAATTGAAGTTGGATTGGCGCCTCTATTTAAAATAGTTTTGGAGATATTCAACCTTTAAATGTTTCAAGTGGTGCTAATTAGCATACTTTCAAATCCTACCAAATCGACTTGGCTTTGGGCGTCACTGCTCTACTTACGAGTCTTGAGTCATCAAGACCTCAACTTCGAGCAGCAGAATGAGCTTCTGCTCTCAGACATCCGTCAGCACCTTCCAGCCACGGCCACTGCATCTATCCTCACACTGCAGTAGCTCTGTGCCACTGAGCTCGATGCATGGTGACCCTGGGGCACACAGAAAGCCTTCTGCACCCATGGACACCACTTCAGCTCCACCACAGGGCTTCAACCATGCCAAAACTCTAATTCAGAGCCTAGTGGGAGATCAAGCTGTGGTCCCACCTGAGAAGGAGAGGTGTGGGACAGTCGTGTTGTCCTGTCAGGGCTTGTCCCTCGAAGATATGCATCACAAGACCCCTATCCATTTCTTGCCCTTTGTAACTGTGTTTTACAACAAGCTCACAGCCTAAGACTCGCAGCACAGGGGTTCCCATGCAGCTGCAGACATCTAGCTACCTGAGGCAAGGGTGACTCCTCCCAAAGCCAGACATACAGGGGCTATGGTATTCTACACCGGAGCAGATCTTCCCTTTCCATCCACTGCCAGTGGATTTGGATTGGGAGGGCTTTGTGCTCAGCAGCCAAAGTCCATCACTACATCTGTCAAAGCCTTCAAGTGACTGGAAGAGGATGCTGGGTGATCCGTCCTTATAGTGTCATATTCTGATGTCTCATTGGCCACTTTGAGGTCTCTCCTGGATGACCTCAAGGGCTCTGTGCATATCAATGAGGCTGTGTGGATTGGCAAGACCAGGCGTCACTTCTTGTAACTTTGTTGTCATGAGCAGTTGATCACCAGGTGCGAACCACCTGTACGTCAGAGGCTAACCTTCCTTTGCTGCAGAGGGATGCCTACCTCCAGGGTCAGAGGCTGCCTGAGCTGATATTTCACTGAGCCTGAAGGGGGTGTCCTTCTTGGGAACTTTGTTCAGAGGAGAGATGGCAAAAGTTGTTCATTGGGCACAAGACCTTCAGGCCCGCTCAGCCAATCAGACCCGCACCAAAGCGTTGATCGACTCTGTTCCATCACTCTCTGCCTTGGCCACCCGTGTGTGGAGCTCAGACCACACCTACTCCACCATGGCTCCTGCACCATCAATGACACCATGCCCTAGGAAGAGTGGGCAGTAATCTGAGGAGGGGAAGTGCTTCAGCAAAGCCTAGAAGTCGGGCAAGCCTCAGGGCTCCTGACTCTGGCATGCTGAACTGCCTAGTCTCAAGATCTGCCTCCACCACACCTTCAGACTCTGTGCAGTGCCCAGTTGGAGGCTGCCTCTCTGCCTTTCACGTGCAATGGGAGTCTATCACGGACAATTCTTTAATCCTAATCATCCTGATTCATGGCTATTTGCTGCCTTTCGCTGAAGACAGGCCTCTGTTAAGCTGCAAACTCAAGTGGTTTGTGCCACCTGCAGTGGAATTAGCCCAAAGCATCGGCATTCGTAGAGGAAACTTCGCAGCAAGTGCGCCATAGAGCCGGTGGAGAATCACGATCATCCCAGCTTCTACAACCTACTGTTCCTTGTCCCCAAGTGGGATAGACCGGTCAACACTGAACAGTTTCCTGGTAGTCCCGTCTTTCAAGATAGAGACCCCCAGCCAATGGCAGCAGCCCTGCGGCCCATGAAGTGGACAATATCCCTGGATCTCAAGGAAGCATTCTTCCACACACCAATCATGGAGACTTCATTAAGTTTCTGCGGTTCACATTCTTGTGCCTAGTTTACCGGTTCAGGGCTCTTCTGTTCAGCTTTGCCACTGCACCGCTGGTGTTCACCTGGTTTGCACAGATAGTTGCTTCTTACCTCCACCAGTATGCCATACGCATTCATGTGTACCTGGACGATTGGCTTATCCGAACCCTTCAGAGCCTGGATTCGCAGCATCACGTGCAGACCATTCTGGAACTTTGCCAACACTTAGGCCTGGGTGTCAACCAAAGCACATCCAGTTTTCGCCTGGAGCAGACTGGAGTCTTTTTTGACATCCAGGTCGACCTTGTTGCCTACATTTGTCACCCCTCGGAGGACAGAAGTGAGAGAGTTCAGTCCCTGCTCAGAGCCTTTCTGACTCGCACAGTTCTCCTAGTGCAACAATGGCAAGCCCTGTTGGGATCCCTGTCCTCAATGGACTCCCAGGTCCCACTTGGTCACCTCCATCATCACCCCTTGCAGCGCACACTGTGGGACAGATGGTCAAGGGCCCAGGGCCATCATGAGAGTGCTATATTGGTACCTTTCACGCACTGCCAGTTTCAAGGGTCAGAGGTCTACCCTCTTTTTCCCCTTGGTTACCCTCATAAGGAGCAAGTTTGCAGAAACATGATTTCTGAGTGGACGATCCTTAAAGCCTGTGAGACTGCTTTGCAGATACCTGGTGCCTTAGAGCTCGTCTCAGCCAGCCTCCTGACGCACCCTGATGAATGTCGCGGTTGTCGACATTCTGTGGGCCTGCTGCTGGTGATCATCTACGACTTTCACTGAGCACTACTTGCATGACATGATAGTACTAGGGGAGGGCATGTATGCCTTTGCGGGCATCACAGGCTCCTTTGCTTAGATTCCAATACCTGTCCGTTAGGCTTCCGGGTCCCATCAGAGCAGCCACTGTGTTCCAGTTTATGGCGCTCATGTTTAAATCCAATGCGGTCTGTAGGTTGATGCACTTCTTAGTGGGCCTCCTGCTAAATTGACCTAATCTTGGACTTGTATCAAGCAGTTGTTCCTGCTGTCCTAGCTCAGTTTCGGCTAATTGACCCAGGTGTTCGGTGTCCTGTGGAACCATATACCAGCCCCCAACTCCTGTCAATTTCACGACTAGGTCCTGTTAGATCTCTGGGTCCAAAGGAGTAGAAACAGACATGGTGGTCGAGAGGTAAACTGAAATTTTTAGTAATTTTGGTATTACTGAGGATACTTACCTCTCAACCACAAGAGAAGCCCACCCGACCACCCTGCATCCTTTCTCACAGATGACATCAACCAACCACTCATGAAAAGATGGAGGATGATACAGGGAGCATGTGGCACCAGCAGTCACCAACGGATAACCGAGAGATGGTACCACGGGACATTCATGTTTTGGAATCAAGTGAGTGCATTTAACTCGATTTCTTGGGCATTTGACCCATACACAGGGGTCTTGGCAATGGTGGTCGAGAGGTAAGTATACTTACTAATACAGAAATGACTAAAAATTTCACGTTTGAAAAGTTCCGTCTGTTGAATGGCATGGAGTATAAATGTACCATGAACTTATTGCCAATATTTTTTAAAGTACTTGAGCATCAATCTATAATGATGACTAAAGGTACGAGATGTTCAAATGGTTTACCTCCAGATGGTGGTTGTAAAACCTTCTTTAATACACAATAAGTTGTAGCCTTGAGGTTGACAAAAGATTTTAATGTGTGGTCAAGTGCCCTAAACTGCGAATAAGGGCCTTGAGCAATATTCCATGCTATTCCTGTCTCCAGAGGAGACCCAAATAACTAGGTGGACTAGAAGTCAGGGCAAGCTAAGCTCACTCACCTTGGGCTGGCTGGTAACATCCTCAAAACTAGAGGCCCATGGGCCTAATACTCTGCTGGCACCACGGCTATATTGCACCTACATTTCCATTCAAAGTTGCGAGCCCTCAAGTGGCTTCTTAACATTTTAAGCTTATGTGATTTTAGTGTCTAATTTGTCAATCAGATGGCAATTCACTCCACATGTAATCATAGCTTATTTGTGCAATTCCTGTAATGGATATTGTTGCACATGCCAAGACAACAATGAGTAACTTTATGTCCTCAGTGACCTTGGGGCAGGTCAAGGTCACCCAGATTATGTGATCCAAGAGACCCATGGGCCTGGTGCTGTGCTGACATTGCCATGGATGTCCAAGCTACACTCAGCCATTGCAAAATCACCTCTTTCAACTTTATAGGCATAGTGACCTCACAAAAATAGGACAAGGTCACTGATATTACAAAACATTCTAGCATTGGACATGGTCTATATATCCTATAAATTTGGCAAAGTCTAATCTATTTACTTTTCCAGATACGGAGTCATATCTTTAAACACATTTTGGCTCGTAATTGCCATCAAATTATATGCGGCTCCAGTAGTATCATTAACAGCTTAGATTTTGACCTCCCCCACAATCCCACCAAATTTTGTGAAGATGTGCCATAAGTTAAAGGTGCTAGAGTGTTCACAAGATTTTCACATTTTGACCCCTATAGTACATAATATTCTGGGGGTGCCATCAATATCCAGAGGGACCTAGATTTTCATACACCCTAGAAGACCTGAAAGTTATCCTGGGCTAACTTGAAAACTGTGGTGGTATCCCCATCACAAGATTATCACATTTTGACCTGTATATTACATAACACTATTGCTGCCACCACTAACATTGATGCAGACGAAGATTTTCATGCACTTATTAACTTCTAAAGTTTATACAGGCCTAATTTAAAAATTGTGGGGTTCAGAGCATTCACAAGATGACCCCTATATTCAAACTGGCCATTTGACCTTGACCTTCAACTCAGATAAGAAAATTGATATGTTTAAAATATGTGCCCCACATCCAGCTTTCCATACATGGTCTGTAACTTTTCCAGTTATTGGAAGAAAAACAATAAATTTGGACAAGTGCCAAACTCCATAACTACTGGGTTACGGTGACCCAACAAGTAGGTCACCAAGTACAGTTTTATGTACAATGTAATCAAGTGAAATATTGATCTGGAGGCACAATTCTCTTTGCCATTGATGTCCAAGATACACCCTGCCATTACAAAATCCCCATTTTCAACTTGACAGGCATGGCGACTCACAAAAATCAGTCAAGGTCTCTGATATTGCATAATATTTTAGCACTGGATATGGTCTATATATCCTATGAATTTGGCAAATCTAATGCATTTTTCCAAACATGGAATTTAATATCTTAAAACACATTTTTGTCCATAATTTCCATCAAATTATATGTGGCGCAACTGTTTTTAATAAGCAACTTAGACATTGACCTCCCCTGACAATCCCAACGAATTTGGTGAAGATCCGCCAAAAATTAAACATGCTGGTGTTCACAAGATTTTCACATTTTGACACCTATATTACATAATGTAGATGGCACCACCAATATAGAAAGGGGCCTAAAATTTCATACATTCTACAAGTCCTGAAAGTAATATTGAGCTAACTTGAAAACTGTGGATGGTGTCGCACTAACGAGCAAAAGTTTACGGACGGGTGGATGGACGGACATCCTTGGTTCTCATCGTCTTACATTGGCCATAATTGGCATTTCAGACAGGAACTTCATCTGGCGTCAGGTGTCCACAAGGATAGGTTTTCCAGTACAGTAGTAGATTATAAGTCAGAATTTACTGTGTAACTACGCTTAAAGTGAAGTAACCTATCTTCTCCCACGACATCGTCCAATTGATAGATTGTCACACACTGGTTTTACAATTTACAACTTTTGATTTAAATGGTTGCATCTCGGCATACATTGTTTTTGTTTTGGGGCTGCAAGTTGCATTGCCACAGAATGAACCAGTGCATCAGAGCACATTTTGATAATTTTGTCAATGAAGACTAAAGGGATACGGTTACGGATATTGTCGAAAAAGGGGGCTTATGATGGTGCCCTGTGGCGGGCCAGACAAGTGGTTGGACATAACAAATCTATTGTACTTCAAAGCAGAAGAAAGAGCCATTATCTAAAGTACAAAAACTTGTTCACCACATTGTGGACCCAGCGTAGTGCAAAGAATTGAAATGGAATCTGGCTCAATATGGTCAAAAGAAGACGGAACTCACTGTTGACATTGGTATGTACAGCAACCTGAATTTATTTGTACAATATGTAAATTACCAAGACTCACCATCTATATTTTGGATGATGATAATATACAAATTTCCATTATTTTATCTGTCTTATTAAACTATAGCATACATATAGACAATCTGTCTTGAATGATAAAAGCATAGCCTATACTTTGACAGCCAAGGTGGGATCTAAGTGACAAGCACTCTTTATTTTACATATCATTTGTACTTCATTCTTATTTGTGGCAGTTGAAGAACCATTGCAAGTAAAACAAACTAATAGGTCACCTACAATCTTATCACTTTAAATTAAATATAAACACAAATTACACATGGGAAAGGCTTTATGGATTACCGTATTGCAGTTACAATAGGAAACCTTGGCATTAGTGGGATCACAATGAATGTGACAACTATACTTAGTATGACACCATTTGTATTTAGTATGGAACAGAATGCGAGTTATATTCAGTATGTTCACACAGCAACTGAATACCACATGACAGTATTTAGATAGAACTACTTTGTCACCTTTACATGTTCTCAAAGCATATCACTTGACTCTTCCATGGTCGTTTACCCCACAGTTACATACTTTCTCCATGGCAGAAACTTACAGAGTCCACAGTAGTTTTGTTTTTAGTGTATGCAATTACTGGGAATTTGTTGTCTGTCAAGCAGACCTTTGTATACAAATCTTATTCTGATGAAACTCAACATTCTTGGATCTGTTGATCATGGTCTGCTGGACAGGCAAAGTGCAATTGTATAAAATTCTCTGGGGACATAACCTGTAAACCCATAGTGTGGAGACACCACATTGTACTGCTTATTTCCTTGAAACTTGTAAGCAATCAATGTTTTCTTTTTCTTTTTAAGTTTGGACATTTATAGGATTTAACTTCTGAACACCTGAACGGATGCACCTGTCCCCACCACTATTATATAGAAACAAGCTTCCTGTGGGGTTCTTGTTTATAAGGTTATAGCCAAAGCAGTTTACAGGTCATGCCCACAGCCCTTTATATTTTGTGGAATGAAGTCTTTGTAATACTTAAAGATAGTAACCAATACAGTGTACCTTTACTAACACTTTTAGTTTGTAATCCTCTGAAATACAGTATAACAATATATATGCATACAGGAGAGATAGCCTTATATTGTAGGCATAAAGAAGTTAGCCAATACAAATTATTTATTGCCATCTGTATCATGTACAAGCTTGATACATGCTTTAGATAACACTTAAACAAGTAAAATCATGCAAATGCCGATTTTAAATTAAAGCTTTTCATTATAGAAATTTAAATACATGTATGTCAACTTGTTTCAAACACAATTACAGATTTACATATATTTTATTTCTGTTGGATTGACTGGGCTGGTAAGAACACCAGACAAGGGTATCTGCATAGGTCCTCTTGGTTCAACTATTTCTACTAATAATAAACAGAAAGATACTATGCCTACATCCAAATAATGTCTTGCAACCTTTCAGGGATGATGGGAAAGTTTTGATACAATTAATCCATTCCTTGTCAGAGTACGACTGAGAAAGTAGCGTTCCTTGGTGTACCATTGTGAATGGTCTCACATACAAATCTCAGCAAAAATGCTTTTCTAGCAATGAGAAATTTACGTAAAAAAATTTAAGGCAGATAGACAATCTACATCCGGGTGCTTGTGGGCGATTTGAGCAGGTTAACACATAGACAATTTGGATACATACAGGAGTAATTTCATCATAAAATTTGACATTCCAAAGATGTCACTTTTCAAGCATAATGTGACAAATTAGAAGCAACCATGACAGAGATAAGCGATAACAGCAAATGGTAAAACATATCCACATCTCAGTCTGTTTCACTCAGCAAACATATTCACTTTTCATTCAATTAAAATATTTGAACTTTTATTCATGGCAGACAAACGTTTTGCATTCATTCTTCACAAGCATAAAATTTATGGTAAACAAAGCAAAATTTTGATTATTTTCCCCCATATCTTCTAATGTCAAAGTAAAGCTAAAGGACCTCTCATCTGTATGTAAATCATAATACTGCAAGTTTGATTATTCTGAATTGTGATTGAACCAGCTACATATAGGACACTTGAATGTGCACAAACTACTCCACATGGCTATCAAACTTTACATGGCAAGAATGGACTACAGTTATTCATACCTTGATATTTTCTTTGGGACAAAATGGTGTAGATTTAGGTAATTTTAAACTTCATTAATTGCACAGACCCACTTTTTGCATCATACTGATGTGATTCATGTGCTCTGGGATCTATCTGAATTTTTGTTACAATATATTTAGAACCAAACTTGCATTTCCAAGCAATGGATCGAGACTTCTCACACCCTGCATACCTAGGACTGGCCTAACTGTCACAAGGACAGTCTCACTACACGGAACAGTGTTACAAATGGCTACGACTGAACACACAGATGAGCACCCGAAGCAAAGCCCATCACAGCCCCACATCACACAAACTACCCACCCATCACAATCACCCCAGTCAGCCCCACCCTATAAATGCTGCTTTCACATTATCCACACTACACAATTTTTGCCATCTTGAAGCATTATAATGGAACCATGTCCGTAACACTCTAACACTGCTCCATCCCACAAAGACAACATAATGCCCTGCCCAGATAAAACCTTCTCTCAAGGTATTGAGAGAGATTTTTTTTAAAAATTCCCCATGTGTCCCCTGCTTCCACTAACATCTGACATGACACAACCACACACAGATACACCTATCACAACTCTGTCAAATATGCAGGGCTTGTTTATTTTTAGTACAAATTTGAATGTGTGTGATGGACACATTCATGCTCATGGTAATTTTGTCCGTTTATAATGTTTGACATTTGATTCCCACAACTAGTCGATTTAGTTTTTATTTTGTCCACTAGATGGCCCAACAAAAAACAAAAAAAACAAAAAACAAAAAACAAACAAACAAAAACAAAAACAAAAGGGCAAGGGTGGTGTATGTTGGAATTTGTGGTTTAGCCCCCACAAGAGCTGTAACTACCCCTGTTATAATATACATAATTAATAATACTGATCATTGAGGTGTTTACGAATGGAATTAAAAGTGTTGTGTATAATATCCCTATCATCAATGACTCTCTTCCTCACTCAATAAAATTGATTCTCAAATAAATATTTTTCTAAAAAAATCATCTTGGGTTGCAATTGATTCACACATTGCTAATGAAAGTATACAATCCAATTTAGAATTTTGTTCATCAACAACAATGACCGTCAAATTCAAGAGCTCCCTGTGAATATGTCCCTTTTGTCACCCTAAAGAGTTCATAATGGTCCATATTCCTAGCATAACTGTTGTACATATATAGGTATATTTATGCTTATAAGAACAAATACATGAGCTACATTTAGAAACACTGTAGAGAAGCAGAGACAGATAAACGTGGGTACTAGACAATACAATGCCGTATGGGTATGCTATAAAGATACCACACCCCACTGACAAGGCTCTCTGTTATATACATGTACTTCTACCACAAAACAATTTAGCAATTTGAAAGTAACACTCTTAAACACTCACTGGTGAAAATGAACATGATGAAATCACATGTCAAACATTTCATGATGATATGGTGAAAATAAAAATTTGAAATTACCAATAACTGGCAAAATAATAAATACACAACCAGCTATTCAACTGTAACAATAAATGTACTAGAAATCTATTATATCACTTTACTACACTACAAACAGACTTGGGAGATTTAAGTTTGGAAAAATTTGAATCTTTTACTTTGGCACCAAACTTTTACAATATACACAAATTACAACAAAAAATTTAAAAAGACAAAAATTATAGTCCAAATATGCCACCCCCCTCCAATTTTTAGTAAGGTAAACAAACATGCCATGGTTGGTATTGCACGACTTAGGGCATCTCTTGGATACATATACTATAGGGATGCCAACATTCAAAGTGTCATTTTAAGGACAAGTTGTCAAGACTATGATGGAAACAAAATAATTAACAAAGAAAAAAGCAGCAAATGCTCAATTTTGATAAGGAGCACACACCGTAAATTAGTCAAATTTTCAGCCAATTTTAGGGATTGTCCCTGATGATGAGGGACAGTTGACACCTCTGTAGACTAGACAAACCATGCCAAGTTTTGGTGAACCTTTCATCCTCACGCAAAGTGTTTTAAAATTTCATGTGCGTCCTTATGTACATCATCTGTCTTTCTTTTAACAGCAAACTTTACACTTGACCCAGTGACAAGCTGTCACCTGTCCTTGTCCTAATGGGCATTTTAGTTGTTCTGAACCACAGCACATGCACATTGAGAAATCCCTAATACATGTCACCACAGAAACCTGTCCATGTGCATGGACTTGGAAAAACCTGCCCCTGGTGGCAGAAGTGAAAAACTAAAACTCTGATTACAAATATTTTGATTTGCTTGTGACATACTAAAAAGTTTATTATTATTTGTGGGTCGTATGAATGGTAGATGTCCATTTCCGATGAATGTTGATGCAGTTATTCTGGTTTCCATGGCAACTGATGAATGGTATTTTGATATTGATGCAATGTTCTGTTTTCCATGGCAACTCCTTCCCTCTATCCAAAGTGTACATGGCCATATTTTCTGTCGCTCAGTACTTATTCTTTAAAACCAATTTGAAATTCTAAAAATTTAAAATACACCGGGAGCTAAAAACTAGTCAACTTAAGTCTTCAGTTTCTGCAATGTTATCGGACTCATATATCTAAAAATAGACTGTTATTTTGATTGTACATTACATCTATATTTTTCAATTATATAATTATGCGTGAGCCTGCACACTGGACTTTCCATCTGCAATCTCCAATATTCAACATGGAATTGTGACTTTTATAAATCCCATATGAACTGTATGGACATCAGAGCTCTTTACTGTACACAAATGTTCTACTGTTCATAGTCAACAGAGATGTATACAAAGTCATTTGCCACAAGCCATCACAGAAACATACAAAGCAGACATTGGATACACTCTACATGGTCAACACTTGTGTAGAATCTGGGGTTCCTACTATATACAATCCAGTTGCCAACCATATTCAGCACAGCCGAGCATCAGCAAGTACAACACTGGAATTTTGAACGCATCTGTACACAGAAATATTGGCCCCAGCAGCGAAGTATATCCCAGGGCCTGAGACAAGGCTTATGTGATTCATCCATTGTATTCATACATGAAAAGCCAGCTTCCACACAGAATGCCCTCTGGTGGTGATTCTCATAACTTCACATGGACACCTTGGAATCCATGTGCTGACAGCTCGGTCTCCTCGAAAGCTTTGCGTCCCTCGTCCCCAAAGGACAGCAGAGTATCTTTAGCTTTGCCTTTCACCACACTGGAGCTGTCCGTTTGACAGACATAACGTAACTGATCCATGCTCTCTACTGCCTGCAAACAACAAGCACAAAATGATCTTTATAATCTTGTTATAAAATACTTATATGCTGTTTACTCTGGGGGAGGGGCTGGCTGGATCTACAACCTTTTTTTGTATTTAATAACATGCCAGGGGTCTGTTGATTGCAAAAACTGATCCATAGATCATATCATAGAAAATCTTTACAGCCTGTGAGAACATTTAAAAACACACAGTATCAGGCTCTTGGGTTTACAATGTCAGTGCTATTAATGATCAAACTGTGACGAGCCCTGGCCTGTTTGAGAGTCGTCATGGATACTCACATTGAGCAGTCCCAGTGCCATACAGGCTGCACACCGCACGTCAGCGTTACGGTCCTCCAGGGCTTCCACAAATATCACCATTGCCTGCAAGGTAACAAAACTGTTAACATATGCCACATCAAGTCATATACACACATCCTTAGGATGTTGGCAACACAAGGGGCACACTAAGCAAATTCTACAAACTCTACTCTTATCTTTCACTGCTATGTACACTTTTCCAAATTTTATTACACATAAATATACAACTTATGAATGAATGAATGAATGAATGGCTTACGGCTGATACTACATGCACTAACATTTTAGTATACGTATTATAACATTCATATCTGTTTCATGTTCGGAACGAGTGGGACTCGAACCTGCAACCTTTGGCACCAGTCGTCTAGCTGAAATGGGAAACGCACATATCCACTCGACCAAATCCCCATTCCTAGAAAGAATGGTTCAATGGAGGTAGTTATGTGCGAGTGCCATATCAACATGCAGTATATTTACTGAGTCGGCATTTATTTCCAGAATCGGGGACTTAAATCCACCAGCATTAAGAAACCACCATCCACAGATTGAGAAATCTAAACATATATGGTACTTAAGAAGCCATCTGGTTTACCTCACTGCACTTTCATTTCTTTGATTAACATTTCTTCTGTTTATTTACCGGTTCTCCTTTCATTAATTTAATAAACATTTAAATGGTAAAATTAAAATCTGCAGCACTGGCAATGATCACAGAAGTTCTCTTGCACCACCAAGCTATGGGTGTTTGTGGTATGTATATTTGAGACAAACATAGAGTAATCTATGTACTACAAAAGAAGAGAGAGCAGAGAAGTGGTGCCTTGCAGCATGTGAGTGGAGTGTTTCGGCAGTACCTACCTTGTCTCTCTGGCTGGGGTTACCTGCTACCCCTCGCAGATAGCTGACTGCAAAGCAAGAAAGGCCCTTTACTGTTAGTTGCCCAGAGAATTGTTATGTGCTGTGGTTAAGTAGTTTATCATCATGTTGCGTATCCTTGCCAACCATAAAGTTCTATTATGGATCAATTTACTAGTTCCATTATTTTTCATCAAAGCTCTGCCTACACAAATTTTTACAACCAGTGCGTGAAGCCTTCTAGTCCAAATAGGCCAGATGACTTACCTGCCTATCAAATTAACTCTGAATTAACTCTGATGCATGTCTGGTTGGCTTGAGAAAGAAGTTCGCCATCAATCAAAAGAACAAAGTGACGCAAATGTAGGTCAGGACAAATGTAATGATACCACAGTAGCTGAATGTAATTGGATACAATATGACTGAGAGGAATTCACACAGTGCCTGCACATTAAATGTACTCTGTAGTAAAACTATGCCTGACAATGCCACATACACACATTCTACCCCAGAAGGCTACACAAAGCCTCCTTGTTCTACCCTATATCAAAATGTCTGATTGCATCATTTGGATAGTAAAGTGCAAGCATTTTTTCTGTATCAGATTTAATTTTAAATGCATAACATAAAATAGTACCATTTTATGACAACTAAGGCTTAAGATTGCATGTTAACACGTGGGGCTCTTAACGTATCTTCCTGCAGTGTTTACCTCCTTGATGAAATAAAATGTCTTGTGTACATCAAGGCTGGCTCACCTCAAGATCCATATTCCAATACAAATATTGTATGTACATGTACATGTATATTTTGTGCTTACACTATGTTTCAGTTAGCCCTACACATCACTTGTACATTTTTTAGCAAGTTTTTCCTCAGAATATGCTCAGGTATAAATTACTGTATTGATATCTCATACTGTTATCAGTTGAATCCATGACTGATGTTTTATTGCTGCACATGGATATCCCAACACCAAAAGCAAATATGCAGAAAAACATGATGGTGGTGTCTTTAGTTCTTTCATCAAGTAACCTCATCCAGACTCCTCCTATCTTTTCATTAGTAACCTGAACCCCCAATTGACCCACCAAATTTTATCCATCCTGACCATTTCTAAGCTGCCACCATATATGTTCAAATAATTTCAGTCCATTTGTTGTACATGGACATGATAATGGATGTATCCATACATAAGCTAACCAAATATGACTTTTCCATGTTATTTGGACAGAAGAATTAGCCATCACAGGAACACATATATATATCTCTGTATAGGTATCCCTACGTTCATGGGGCTTTTGTATGATGGGTTTTCCGTCCTTAATTCCACCAAGAATCTAGTCCAGGGGATGGGAGTTTACTGAATAGAATACTATCAAGTGTGTTCCTACCAATATGTTCAACCCAAAATCGTTCCTGTGTATCAGCTGGTCCTGTCAAAGTGTGCACACAGCCTATATCAATACTGAAGGCTTAACCCTTCCCTGCTCACATCACCCAAAAGCAACCAATGTAAATTGTTGTCTGCCTTGATGTTTTTACTTAAATTTCTTGTTACTAGAAAAACTTTTTACTGAGATATGTATGTAAGACCACGTTGGCATACTCTAGGCCAATAGATTTCCTTGGCACAGGTTGGGTGCAAACTGCACCAAGGAAAGCTACTGGCTCAGTCGTACTCTGACCAGGGATGGGTTAAGGTGCGCGAGATTGATTCATTAACCGTTTCACAATAAAACAGACTAATATGACACCCTTCTCCTGCAACCTCTGTGCATTAATATATAAGTCTACTCAAGACCATTGTATACTACGGTCATATTGTCCACATAAGTTCTGATTTTGCATTGATGTAACTATTATACAAAAATATGGCTAATTTCTCCTCATATCTCAAAATTTAGGTAATTTAAGTGTGAATAAGTAAACATTGAGTGCATCATCTGCATAAAAAATAAGGGTGCAAAGTTTTCTGAAGAAAACAAAAGATGTTGGCCAGCATGTACCAAAATGTTATAAATTACAATATATTTCTACTAGTAAATACCAGTTCATATTATCATATTCATTGAATTATACAGTAAACATTTACCAAAATCAACTTCTGAACTAGGTAATAATTATTTTTTTCCATTAGTTATGATAAAGCTCATAAACAAATTTACTCTTAAAAATGCTAATAACAGCTATTGTCGTTTTCTCATTACTGTTAACATACAATGGTTAAAAGATTAAATTCCTCATGAAGATACCTTTCATTCACATACGTGTATCAGCAAGTGTAGCCTACGCAAAAAGTAGTTTTAGTCAACAGCTTTCCTTGGGACACTTTGCACACAATGTGTGCAAAGTGCCCTGGGGAAAGCTGTTGACTCAGTCTTAAATCAGCACTTTAAGGGTTAACATCATTCTGAACAGTAGCTAATTGTGATTTCCAGGTCAAATAAAACACTGGTAAATTAAGGTGTAGAACAGATTGGCACAAACATATCGATGTAATATTCCATGATCGTTTCATTATAGCATTATTTCAGGTGTCATAATACCAAAGTGTAATTATTACCATTTACTGTTCCTATCTGTCTGAGATAGATGTTAAAAGGCCCCAAAGCTGTTTCAATGAGGTTTCATGAACTTACCAACTGTTGTTTTGATTTCTGTATTACTGGTGATCAGCAGAAGAGCGACAATACGAAGACACTCCGGGGGAGGCACAGTGTCCCCAAATGTCAAAATTGTCTTGATCACAATGTCTGTGTTCCCTGACCGTAGACGATTGCATACCCACACTACAAACAACAAACTTGTATTTAGTTTTTACTCTTACTGATACTTACTGTCACACAGACAGTCTACTTATTTTCATGCTATACATTCACTGTGTAATGTACTGAATATACACACAATCATTCAATTACCCTGTGTTGTCAACCTTCCTGGAGTAACCAGGAAGCTCCCAGAATTTTATGGTGGAAATTCTTGAAAAATTAGATTTTGACAATTTATAGCCGCCTCCCTGAATTTTATCAATATTTTCCTTCTATATTTATATTAATTAATCAATCTCTTTGAATTTTACTTTCCATCTCCCAGACTCGAAGTTTGGCAAGCTGGCAACACTGATCATGATTTACTTCCATGTATATACATGTATTTATATGGGCATGAATTTTGTCTTACTCTGGTTCATGAGTCAATAAAAGATAATTGTACATGTATACATCTCCTATGTCATTCAATATATTATCTGCCAAACACCTCTACCTTGTTTCTTTGCCATACCACTCAGCTACATGTCTTGCTTGCAAAATGACCTTCCCAGGCTTTGAACATTTACATGTAGTATTGCATCTGATTACTTGTCTTCAGCAGGCAAGTTTGTATCATATCTCTATGTCTACTGCACAAAAACAATATGAATGGCACAGTTCAATGAAGAGTTTATACCACCAGACAAATTATGACTTTCTTGAAGGGGATAAAAGGGCTTCCAGTAAAGTGGTATGGTTAACAAATTTGCCCTAACACAAGGTATGGAAAGTAACATTTAGAAATAATGACTGATACAACTACACAAAATATTGGGGCTTCTAGTATGCAAGTGCTGTAAATAAAATTGCCCAGTCCACTAGTAAGGAAAACCCCTTTACCCCCTCTTTCTATACATGATGACCAAAGGCCAGAAATAGTATCACCATAATGAGTATGACAGACACAACACTTACATTCACCGGCCATTTCTTGAACAAACTCTTCCAGGTTGCTGTCTTCTCCACCAAAGTAGGACATGAGCTGGTGTAGTGTGATATTGGGACAGCCATGGCCAGACTCGGGATCATAGAGAGGCACATCCAATACTTTGGCTATCAGCACACGAAACACTGCAATATAATCAATGGGATCAGTCTTCAGGGCTACAACTGTACAAATCTGCAATGAGGAACACAAAAGTGTAGCATGTAGACCAGTACCCAATCTGAAAGACAAGGACTATATTGAGGGTATGTATATCACTGGTACACTCTTGCAAAATAATAAAAATTAAAACCAAGAGGCCCTTTATTAAATAGAACAAGTGCTGTGCTGTGATGTATATACAGTGGTACCTGCTGTATGTGGCCACCCCTTCTGCCAAGAAAAAGTGGCCACATACAGCAGGTGACCTGTCACCACAGGTACATTTTACAAAGTAATTGACTCCTATGTCCAAGCCTGGTGACCACAAAGAGCAATGTGACAGCTCACGGCAGTGGTTGCATACACCAGGTACCACTGTAAATGAATTTAGGTACATGGGATGGAACCTGCTTATGTGACTATCTGGATAATGGAACATCACCAGTATCACAAGCAACCAATAGTCTGACTTCCTCCATGATCCCTCTAAATTTCATGATATTCCATCATAAACTCAAGATGTTGGAGAATAACAGCTTTTAACATTTTGACCCATGTATTACATAATACTGTAGTTGGCATCATCAATATCAAACTCACCCTTAATGTTGTACCCTTGAGTACTAAAAGACAGAACTAACTTGAAAACTGAATTCCATAATAGTTTAGTCAAATTCTACAATAGTTGGGTCATGGTAACCCAAAAAGTAGGTCACTGAGTGCAGTTTTATTTACAATGCATTCTGGTGAAATATTAATCTGGAGGCTCAGTTCTCTTCTTCCTTGATGTCCAAGCTACATGTATATGCCTCATTATTACTAGGTCACTTCTTTCAACTTAACAGGCTTGATGAGCTGGATAAAATAGGCGATGAATGATCCAACTTATATGGACCTAACTTGAAAACAATAAAAAAGGTTTATGGACAGACGGACAGAAGGATGATGGACAGACAAGAGAAATTGCATAAGCTCTGTGACATATGGTCAGCTGAGCTAAAAAAATCTCTCTCATTATATGTATACAGACACACACATCTACATTAAATTGTATTCTTTACACAATGTATACTCCAATACCAGCACTGTGACATTACTTTTGCTGAGTTTTGTGCCTTGTGGTTTAGCTTGCTGAGGAGACCTCCAGACCTCTTGACTTTGACTGGGCTATCTCTAAAAATATATCGGGTGTGAGACAGATAAACAGGCAACAACCATATGTGCTAATTACGATGTCCAAGTGAGCTACTGTCCACCAAAGAAGGGTAAATTTGTTCAAGAGGAATTGTGAACTAGTTTAGGTAAGACAAAAATGTCAAAACTGAGCCCTGATACATGGGAAAATTCTAAAAGCTGGCCTGAATGATAATATTGTTAGGCAACTACAGTACCTAATAAAAATGCATAAAAAATTAGTACCACATAACCACACTGCAGAAAATCACACCACAAAGTCCAAAACTTGTTAGTGGAAACCCATCAAGTCTGATTCAGCAAAACTCTTCCCGACATGCATTATATTAAAACAGTCCATACATGGAAAGAATAAGTTGCATCATTATCAAACCAAAAACTGAGTTCAGGACATACCTTTTATGACGGAGTTTCCAATTTCTGTACAACTTATGTTAGAATTAGTCAAAAATAGGCAGGTATGTAAAAGATGGACTCAAAGGGACACAAGTGAGGTCTGTCTGTACAGGATAATGACACTTTGTAGGCCAGTCATCAGGTCTGTCTGTACAGAATAATGACACTTTGTAAGCCAGTCATGAGGTCTGTCTGTACAGGATAATGGCACTTTGTAGGCCAGTCATGAGGTCTGTCTGTACAAGGCTATGACACTTTGTAGGCCAGTCATGAGGTCTGTCTGTACAAGGCTATGACACTTTGTAGGCCAGTCATGAGGTCTGTCTGTACAAGGCTATGACACTTTGTAGGCCAGTCATGAGGTCTGTCTGTACAAGGCTATGACACTTTGTAGGCCAGTCATGAGGTCTGTCTGTACAAGGCTATGACACTTTGTAGGCCAGTCATGAGGTCTGTCTGTACAAGGCTATGACACTTTGTAGGCCAGTCATGAGGTCTGTCTGTACAAGGCTATGACACTTTGTATGCCAGTCATGAAGTCTGCGTATAGATGACAATGACACTTTGTAGACCAGTCAGATGGTCTGTCTGAACATGGCTATGACACACGTACCTGTAGGGTGACACTCTAATAACATTCTGTCTGATTTATTCTATGTCATACAGTTGTCAAAGAAGGCCATTTGAGTCCTTGAGTCCTTGAAACACACCACATATTGTCGTATAGGTGCCCAATACATTTATACATGTAGGGAAAGTGCCATACCATTTCATCATTTTAATCTATTTACACTGATCATGTTATAAACACCAGTGTATAAATGCTTCTTGCCTATTATAGAGCACTGTCACATCTGGGCTGTAATGTCAATAATATGCACAGGGGAAGGCCTTCACGCTGGGAGTTTAGTGACGCACACTGGGTCATTAATGACTGTTTAGTGTACAGGGAAATCACACACAACAAAATGGGTCAATGTTTGTTACCTGTACAGGGGAAGTGAGTGAGGTCATACTGTACAGAGACATGTGATACTGGGATACCCGACTCATCCCTGTCTTCATCATCTCCTTCACCGACTACTGAAACACAATGATCCATCCCTATCTGAACACCGGTCCTTTTCTCAAATAGAACAAAAACATGCCATCCATGTTTCTCCTTCTTTTTTGGGCAACAAGAAACCAAAGTCCCAATTTTTTTTAACTAGTGCCAATTAAACTTGTTAAAAACTCACTTCAATGCAGGGAAAGAAATTAAACTACCACAAATGGAAGTAGTCATTCAAAAATAAACAACTACCTGACAGCATTTTGAAGTAAAAAGTACATTACTGTCTTTTTATGTTTGCCTTCTTGATATTTGTATCTACAGAGATCTACTGTGTTGTGTATTGTACGTACGACCAACAGTGCATGTGCTGGCAGCATATTCATACTGTAAATTTATTTGTTTTCAAGTGAATCAATTTTCACAGTTCTTACATTTTTGGCATTTAATTGAAGTTCACTTTACTACTTTGGAAATAGTTCCCATTAACTTATTCCATACCAGTCCGTGATTTTTCTGTATATTTACCTAGATTTAAAATGACAATTGCATATTGCATGAAAAGAGCTTTTGTTCAAGTACCAACATGCCTATAGTCCTAAGTCAGTGGTTCTGGCACGTCATGCTGTAGCTGCCTTTGCGGCATGACTTGCCAGGCAGTGCCAGAACCACTGACTGAGGCCTGTGACCGTAGTATGGAATGAGTTAAAGCTATTCTCATTGTGTTTTTATTTTCACAGTTTTGTGCCCTGAATGAGATAAACAAAAAAGAAAAGAGGAAAAGAAAGAAAGAACACACAGTGACATGAACTGAATTTACAGTATATCGTAAACACTTTTTGGTCAGAATGTTCATGTGGTGGTTCTTTAGAGGTGACACTTTCCGCATAGTATGAACAGCAGCTGCTTATTATCTACAATTACTTTCCAATGTGTGGCCAAGTTGTCAGTTTTGTGGAGACTTATGTGCCATTTACTGTGCTGTGAAATAGTGAAGCTATCTCATCTGGAAGAAGTAAACACCACTGCACATGTACACAGTTGTGCTGGTCATTGTGTCCACCCCAATGCAGATGTTTGACAGAGCTTAACAACTACTTAACCAAATTGACAGTGTAGGCACTGGCCCTGATTCCACTGGAAATGACTTCATACATTGTTTGTTGTCATACAACCTTCATAGATGTTATGAAATACAGTGCAAGAACTGATCTGCACATTTTTTTTGGGGGGGGGGGAGGCAGGGAGGAAGATAAATTTTTAGAGTTGACCCTAAATGCATTCCCATTCAATTCCACAAATTGTCTTTGTTTTCCTGTCTTTTTTTCTGTCGAGAGACACTGTCAATTCTGAACATTTCTGAACATTCAGCGGCACGAAGGCTGGCATCACTTTGGGTTTCACAGAAACAATAGATTAACCACTGAGTGTCCAAACTTTGATTCAGTGGGTGCCATGCAATATGAAACATGAAAAAGTCTGTGCAAACAGAACTATTGACAGAAAAATAGAAACAGACATCAACAATACTTACAATCTTTTTTGCACAATGTAAAAAGAAAATTGCATGCATGTATTGAGAAGTCGCTTGCATGCTTTCTTGCCAGTAAAAGAAACATAAATTACAACGCAAAGTTCTAAATTGACCCGAGGCCATGCCTTGTTACTGCACTGTGACCCTTTCATTGCCAATCCTGCCGAAATTTGACGTTCTCTGAATTGACATACCAGACTCCTATGAGCCAATCTTTCATTCAAGTACCAGCCTATAGTTTAGAGACCAGACCTTGGCGCATGTTGGGCACACTGCACCCAAAGCCTGCCTCAGAAAGCTAATGACTCCCTCAAAACTTGGCACTGAAAGAGTTTTTGTCTCTGAGATCTATTAATGTCTAATTAATATGATTCAAGTTCCTGTTGGTTCAACAAAAACCTAATTATTTGCTTTGTTGGAATAATCAAATAGCAACGAATGTCTTTTTGATAGATCCTTTCAACAAAAATTTCAGTAACACTTTTAATGTCGACATTGCACAGCAAGTGTCCTTGGCATTGAAGTTTTGATCTTACATCACCCTTCCATTATTTTTCATGTCCTATTCCACAGTCATGAACTATTAAATATCAGTTCAATGATCAAATATGCTACAAATTCCAGTATGTTAAATCTACTTATCAAAACAGAAAACTGCAAAGACTGGAAAGCTTTGGCAAATAGCAACAATAGCGTTCAAAGAATGGATTACTCTTGCAGCCCACAATCTTTTCTTCCTCAATTCTGCAATTTTTAAAAATTTTTTTTTATTTATTTATTTTTTTTTGGGGGGGGGGGGGAGGGACTTCACAGTAGAATACTTTACATATAATTTCCATATTGTTGTCCATAAAATCAAACAGCACTTTTGGATGTGTTCTTGGGTCAAGTTCTTGTGACAGAGATCACTGTAGTGTGAGTCACTCAGATGGCCATCAAATACATACTTCAAAAGTTTCAGAACAATTTTAAAAATACTAAGAGAAAGCCGGTTTTCTATAGGAATGTGATCCATTATAACGTGCATCTCTGAACAAAATTTGGTGAAGCTACATTGGATCCTTGTTGAGATATTATGGTAACGTTGTCCCCTCGTGTACCACTCAGATGGCTTTGCAGATAAATACTTCAAAGTTTCATAAAAAGTTTGTTAATACAAAGAGGAAGCTGGTTTTAAATAGAAGCCCAGTCCATCATAAGATAATCTCTGATCAAAATTTGGTAAAGCTGCAGTCAATATTTTTTGAGATGTCACGGTAACGTCATCAGGGTTGATGCCACTCAGACGGCTTTCAAATAAATACATTAAAAGTTTCATAAAAAGGTAGAAAATACTCAGAAGAAGCTGGTTTTTAATAGGATCCTGGTCCATTATAAGATACATCTCTGGCAAAAATTTGGGAAATCTGCAGCCAAATTTTTTTGAGATATTGCGGTAAAGTTATTAGGGTTGATGCCACACATTAAAAGTTTCATAGAAAGTTTGAAAATAATCAGAGGAAGCTGGTTTTCAATCGGAACCTGGTCCATCATAAGGGCCTTCTGTTACAAAAATTTGGTACAGCTACGGTAAATATTTTTTTAGATATCACGGAAACATCAACAAGACGGACGGACGGACGACGACAATACCCTTACTTAATGTGCCAAGGGTAACAATAGCCCATGCTTGCACACATACTACTGGGAAATCACCAAACTGGATTCTTCAGGTGAATAACATGGTTTGCCAATCACCATTTTCAGAGAGTTAAGCAACCTTAAATACAATTACTGTAAAATATGATAACCATTATTTCAGCCAGATTTAATACACAGATGGAAATCTTATATGGCACTGAGATCATGTTTTTTCTTGCACTGTGACGTATCAAATTACTTGCTAGTGCCACAAAAGCTAAGCATGGAAGGTTAATTTTAATGCAATATATCATAATTATATTAAGAGTGAGCTTTGAGGTTTTCACAACCCGTCCACCTTAATAAATCTATAAAATGTACATCTACTGTGTGCCTTAATCTTCAGAGCTGCTTCATCCTTGTTTTTCGTACAGATACTTTTCTACTACACTGCATGTAATTTACTGTGGATTCCTGACAGTACTGATTTCATGGTGCTAAAAACAAAGACAGACAGTGATAACAAAAAGCAAACGAGTTCAATGAACCAACACGTTACTTTATGCCGCTTGCCTCTGAAAATAAAACGAGAAGTTGTTCTTGGGAGGTGGGGTTAATGTTTTGGTTTGTAGGTGGGTTCTATTTCTGCAACCAGTCTGATGTTCCTTTTTATCACACTGAGGCAGACTTGTTGCAGAGATGAGAGACTACAACAGCATACTAGCACTTGCCATTACAGCTAATGGCATGCTCACCTTTTGTGGTTGGGATGTCATACTGATTACGTATCTGGTCACCAAAGCTCTTCTCCAGCTGTGCCTGGAAGCGCTCCGTGCAGGTGTACAGGACATTCTGGTCTGTACACTTCACCCAGAACTGCTTCAGGGCCTTGTTGTGTGTTATTCCAGACAGAACTGTAAGAAAGAAAGATAACAATTGTACACATTGAAGAGTCTTTGCCTGTCATGTACTCCATATGCTATAAACACACCACTAGCCTTTGATATACAGATGGCGCATTCCAATACCGTTCCTTCCACAGTAAGTCTCATGGAGCACAAATTAAACGTTGCTGTTTTGATTCTATATACACGATCTGAGACTTTTTGAAAGTATGTTTGTAATTATTTAACACAATATGGGAGTGATTCAGGCCTCTGACATTTTGTATTGGTGCCTGTGAAAAGAAACAAAGGAAAAAGAAAGAAAGCACAAGATTGTGCTCCTGTGTCTCTTGACAACTCACTAGTTTGCAGGTCGAGGAGCTCTATGGTGGCCAGACTGAGTAGTTTCTCGATGATGTCCGCCTGCTTCTGCAGCTTGTCCAGGGAGTAAATCTCCTTGCATTTGAGTGGACCAAACCCGCCAAGGTTCTGTAACACAAAACAAGCCAACATCAGCAGGTTATTAGAGACACTGTGGCTAGGTGCTTTCTTCCAGGAGATTAATATATCCAGGGCCATAGTCTAGGGGTCCGATTGGTCAGATTGGTTGGACCAACATTCAGGTCAGAAGTATCACTAAAACTATGTTAATATACAGAAATTTGCATAGAGTTTCCAAATTTCTGAATTTGGCCTGACCAACTTTAACCCTTTCCCCCTCGAATTAAGACTGAGTCAACAGCTTTCCTTGGCATGGGTTGGGCACTTTGCCCGACCCATGCTGAGGAAAGCTGTTGACCTGGGTCATGTTGTCTTGACAGGTCTCATCTTCAATTCTCAGTCAAATTGTTTTTCATTGCTGTTGAAATAAGTTGAAAACGCTGAAGCAGACGACATTTGACCACCAGCCGGTTTAAGGGGGGAAGGGTTAAATTGAAGGCCACAGCACTGATATCACTACATTTGTGTTCCTGGAAGTGATACTCCTGCAAAGTAAGTGGTCTTCTTTAAAAAACTTAAACATCACTCTTATCAATTAAGGTCATTCTGCTTGCAACAATACGCAAGCATCCAGTCTGTTGATTCAAACTGCATGGATGAACTGACAGTAGCAAGACCTACTGAATGATCTGGTCAGCAGTGGAATGAGGAAAGACTGCAATGCTGTTAAGTCAAAAGTTGTCGGTTATTGTGATGCCAACAATTACCTCTAAAAGTTTGTCACAGTACGCAAGGTGCCACAACAAAGCCTGGTCAACTTGCTCATTTCCCGTTGTGGGTGGCTCGGGACTTGAACCTATACTGTCACCAAACCCTCGGTCTTCGTTGAGTTGATTTGCTAAGGACTCTATGCCAGAGTCTGCTGTCTTTGCCGTGGACTCGGGGCTTAACGTACATGAAGCCTCTAGCTGATCCAGACTGGAACCACGGCTCATGCTGAAAACACAACAAAGGTCAAATGTATCCTATACACAGTGCATGCCTGTTGACAAAATACAGCAGATAGCAAGTACTTCATTAACAAATAAGCCAATGAGCCTCCACTTAAAGTGTAAAATGTCAACGTTCTTTACTATCTACTTGTTTAATGTATTCCCACAGCATAGTCCTCATCAGCATACAAGTTAATTTTCCAACAGGATCCTTGTATTTTTACAGCGATACAGTCTATACGTCTCGCTAACAGCAGACAAACAGCACAGCAGAATATATACAAAATGTACATGATGACTAGGAAGACTATATATGTGAACGCTTCAAATTCACTGTGTATTTGTTTTATGTAAAGCAATAACTGATGTACTTTGTTGATACACTTTCAGTTGTAAAATATTTGAACCCTTTTCTCCCTAAACTGGCTAAAATTGGCTGCAGGTCAAATGTCAAAGGGCACATCCTCCCCAAGCAAAAGCAGTTGATGTAGTCTAATTTCAAGGGAGAACTTTTGGGTAAAGTGCCCCCTCCTAAATACCATTCCAATATAGTCGAAACACGGCAAGGGTATGGTCCTGAGGGACTAGTGCGACCGGTTTCGTTCCTTGTGTAACTCTTCAGGCACGACGTCAGTTAAACCCCTGATAATGCATTCCATTATGTAGCGCGAGATGTAGTACAGTTCCCACGTGTAGAGTGCGGAAGTAAACAAAGGACGTTGCCAACGTTGGGGGTAGGGATGAGGCATGATGTCATAAAGTAGGTCTGTTCAAAAGGTCACCAGTACCAAGTTGTCAGGTGTTGCAAGACGTGCCAGTAGCACGTGGTTTAGGAATATTCATGTCTCCTAAGTGCAGGAGATATTCTCAACATGGTCATTATGGGTTATAATGATCCATATCTTATACCTATACAATGAGCAATACAGAGTGTAATTAATTACGATTTGATACCTCTGTATGCTGTTGAGATACCACTTTTTAATTTGTATCTAATATTTTTTAATTTTCTTCTTGATGGGTTTTTTCTCACATTGGAGACATGGGTGGGTCTCTTGTCCATGTGTGCATTATTTTTTATTTTAATTTTTAAAGGGGGGGGGGGATGTTTTTGTGTATTCTCTAACTGTACATTCCAATAGCTCTGCGGTGGGAAAATACCATTCCAGCAATGACTGGCAGTGATGTGCAGCTGCCTCAAGTGCTTCGGACATTACTAAAACTAGAAATACCTTTAAAGCAAAGCATTGACTGAAGGGTCCACAATTTGCTCAAATTAAGTCATAGTGACACCAAAATCTAATCGTTCATCTTGCCAGGTAAGATAAGCATATTGCCAAATTTGAGCATGGGACGGATATCTGGACAGACACCAGGACGGAGGGACAACCGAAAAATATAAAGGGTCCCCCCATGGGGTGGACTCTTAATTATTCCTATCAAACTTTAATTGGAGCATAATACATGGAGGCATTCTGGAGAAAGCATGGTAACAAGTCCTAATGAACATTTAATTAAGCTGCCATTTGATCAAATTAGTCATGGTAACACCAAAATCTAATCAGTTCATATTGTCATGTAAGATAATTATACTGCAAAATGTGAACAAAATACATGGAAGCATTCTGGAGATATCTTGGTAACAAGCCCTAACAAACATGTAATTAGGCTGCAATTTGCTCCCATAAGGTCATGATGACACCAAAATCTAATCAGATCATCCTGGCATACAATATAATCATATAAAATTTGAGCAAGATATACGGAAGTATTCTGGAGATATCACAGTAACAGGACCTAACAAACAGACAATTAGGCTGCCATTTGTTCAAATTAGGTCATGGTGACACCAAAATCTAATCAGTCCATCTTGGCATGCTAGATAAGCATACTACCACACTTCAGCTAAATACATTGGAGCATTCTGGAGATATTGCAGTACAAAGCCCTTACGAGCATGTCATTAAGCTGCCATTTGCTCAAATTAGGTCACAGTGACCCCCAAAGCTAATCAGTTCCTCCTGCCAGGCAAAGTAGGCATATTGCCAAATTTGAGCAAGATACATGGACGCATTCTGTAGACATGGCAGTAACGAGAATGTGTACATCCGGACAAATGGACAGACAACTCAAAAACAGAAGGGTCCCCCTATGGGGCGGACCCTTAAAAATAAGAAAAAAAAAAAAAAAAAAAAATAATTTTACCGTCTTCATACAGTATACTTTCTTCAGAGCTTGCAGTTTGGCAGGTGGCAAAAACGCTCTTCCTCAGTTTTTGCAAATATGCAATATGTTAGGGACATGGTAATGAAACATCCCATACAGTTACTGCCAGCCATCCAGCCATCCTGTGTAGACATGCCTGCTACAACATTACATCATCACACATGGCTCCTCTTCCTCAGTGTCGCTATATCACCATTACATACAACAGCTGTTCTCATTACCTTAAATATCAGTACCTGTATCAGTACCAGTATCAGTACAAGTACTTGTACTTGCTTACAAACACAATACAGTGCACCCAGGCAATGGTCCTGTTATATCATTACCTTCAGCACTTACTGTGTCCACTATACTTCAGTCTGCCATGTGCCTTTGATATAAATCCTGTACCCTGCTACAAGACATAATCGCCACACTGAAGTGGCTGACACAGAACTGCCTTTGTGAATTATTTCTAAACATGTCTTGTCATAATCTTAGCGTTACCACCAGCTGGTGTCCCATTGCCACAAGACCTGTGTGGTATTGTACACTTACTTAGCACTGCCATAGCCATCCACACATTCTTCTGACTCCAGGAAGTCAAAGGCTCCCAGGGCAGCCTCTATAGATATGCTGACATTGGACGACCGCGCACTGCCTGCTCCTTGGTTCTTCTGCAAGTAACATGCAGCTCATTGGTCAGTTAGTATTTATTGACCATGGTCCACAAAAATGCAATATGACATTTATGCACCAGTGGCATTAAACAGCTTCAAATAACAGTATAGTACATGACTATACAGGTCAATACACCAAAATCTTGTGAATCATCTTTAAGGTTTACATATCATTAGCATGAACCATAAAGCCTGGACACACAAAACATTCTGTGACATATAGCTCATTATGTCATACAAAACATTCTTCCTGTGACATACAGCTCATTATGTCATACAAAACATTCTTCCTGTGACATACAGCTCATTATGTCATACAAAACATTCTTCCTGTGACATACAGCTCATTATGTCATGTGTAAAATTCTTCTACAAATGACATACAGCTCCATGTAACACATGAAGTGTCTTCATGAGATACAGCTCAACATGCCATTCATAGCATGCTGCAAGTGATAGACAGCTCCCACATCATCCACATACTACCAGTGACATACAGCTTACTATGTCATAGGTACTACATATTGTTATATGCCACAACACTTTTATCCAAACACAAGCCAGAGTGCCATATCTTCCCTGTAGTTAGAACAGCAGGCCCATGTGCCTAATGCTCTGCTGACAGCATGGCTATATTTCACCTCTTCATTCCAAAGTTGCAAGTCCTCAAGTGGCTTCTGAACATAAAGCTTACATAAATTTAGTGTCTAAAATGTCCACCAGATGGCACTTTGCTCCACATGTAATCATAGCTTATTTGTGCAATTCCTGTGATGGATATTGTTGCATGTGCCAAGACAACAATGAGTAACTTTGTATTGTCAGTGACCTTAGGAAAGAAGTTCAAGGTCATCAAAATTATGTGATACAAGAGGTCCATGGGCCTGGTGCTGTGCTGACATTGCCACTGATGTCCGAGCTCCACCCTGACATAACAAAATCACCTCTTTCAACTTTACAGGCATAGTGACCTCACAAAGATAGATCAAAGTCACTGACATTAAATACAATTCTAGCTTTGGACATTGTCTATATATCCTATAAATCTTGCACATCTAATCCACTTACTTTTCAAGATAAGGAATTTTATATCTTAAAATACATTTTGGCTCATAATTTCTGTCAAATTATAGGTGGCACTACTAGTATCATCACCAACTTAGACTTTGACCTCCCCCACAATCCCACCTAATTTGGTAAAGATCTGCTACAAATTACAGATGATAGAGTGCTCACAAGATTTCCACATTTTGACTCCTATATTGCACAATATTGTAGGTGGTGTCACCAATATCAAAATGAACCTAGATTTTCATACACGCTATAAATCCTGAAAGTTATATTGAGCTAACTTAAAAACTGTGGACAGTATTGCAGTCACAAGATTTTCACATTTTGACCTGTATATTACATTTAATTCTTCAGGTAGTGCCACCAACATTAGTGTCCACAAAGATTTTTATACACTTTATAACTCCTAAATGTTATATAGGCCTATCTCAAAAATTGCGGGGTGCAGAGCATTCACGAGAAGACCCCTATATTCAAACTGGCCATTTGACCTTGACCTTCAACTAGGAATAAAAATTTTTTATGTTCCAGCTTTCCATATATAGTCTGTTTCTTCAAATCCGGTAATAACATTTTTGAGTTATCGACAAAAAACAATAAACTTGGACAAGCGCCAAACTCCATAATTACTGGGTCACAGTGACCCAAAAAGTAGGTCACCCAAGTACAGTTTTATGTATTATATAATCAAGTGCAATTTTGATCTGGAGGCTCAATTCTCTTTGCCATTGATGTCCATGCTAAACCCTGCCATTACAAAATCACCTTTACAACTTTAAAGGCATGGTGACCTCACAAAAATAGGTCAATGTCACTGATATTACATACCATTCTACCTTTGGCCATGGTCTATATATCCTATTAATTTGGCAAGTCTAATCCAATTACTTTTCCAAATAAGGAATTTTACATCTTAAAACACATTTTGGCTAACAATTTCTGTCAGGGTACAGGTGGTGCCACCAGTATCATTAGCATCTTACACTTTGACCTCCCCAACAATCCCACCCAATTTGGTGAAGATCTGCCAAAAATTCAAGATGCTACAGTGTTCACAAGATTTTCACATTTTTACCCCTAAATTACATAATAATGTAGGTGGCACCACCAATAACGACACAGGCCTAGATTTTCATACACTCTGCAAGTCCTGAAAGCTATATTGGCTAACTTGAAAACTGTGGACGGCATCACGGTAATGAGCAAAAGTTTACAGACAGACAGATGGACAGACATGAGTGGTTGCATAAGCTTTGCAACCTTTAGTCAGCAGAGCTGACAAAAAAAAAAGAAAGAAAAGCACAATCCCATCTCTTTACACCCCATAACCAATCCAGTCAGTGTCTATGTTTAAACCTATAGCTTGCTTAACATGGTAACAGTGGTTAATAATTAAGATATAGGTCTAGACAAAGACACTGACTGGACCAGCCACGCAGCACATTCATGCCATTTTTGGGCTTTCACCCAATAATATCATTATAAAAGTATTTCGAAATATAGACTTGGCATTGCACCTGAAAAAGTTAATATCCTGTCATGTATTGACAATTATTGGTGAAATTATACTGTACTGAATCTAAAAAGCTGTCAAACCTGAATACTTTTATGAGCAGCATTTCTTCATGGCATGAGGTGTATTTCTTTAGATAACAGGGACAACATTGTACCAATGTGCATCTAATACCACTAACCTTTAAAGCTTTGTCTAGCATTGCTATTTGTTCCTCCAGCTTCTGTAATTCTGGGTACTGTCCCTGGTAGTCCTCCAGAGTCAGTCTCAGGCTATGCAGTGCCTCCTCTAGCGTGGCTGCCTCCTGCCTGTCTCCCGTGCACTCTAATGCATCAGCTAGTAATCTCATGTCAAACAACTTGGGCTTTTGCATATTCAAGTCTGTTGAGTCTGCTATAGAGTCTCTCGTGGTACCCGTAAGGTCCACGGAATGTGGTCGTGAGTCCGTTTCACTTCTATTATCGCCCACATGGTTTTCTGTATGTAAGTGACTAGCTTGTCTGTCGGAGGAGGCTGCCTGGTCAGTTGGTCTCTGGGAAAGCTGGACGATATCCACATCTCCGCTCTGTGGAGAAGAAAGACAGCATGTAGACACTAAGCCTCCCATACATGTGGAATGGCAGACAGCTACACAGCGAGAGGTGTACCTTGTAACACAGCTGCCTCAAACCTTTGCCAGTGTCTAACTGCTTGAAATAAATGTCAACATGAAATACCTTGAATCATGCATTTTTTTCTTTTCTTTTTTGCTTTTCTTTTTTTTTTTTTGTTTTTGCCTTCTCGCCTTGTTATTATGTGTTCTGAATGAAAAACACCCACACTACAACATTCACTGAAACTGCTGATCAAAATGTTTTGCGGATCTACCTAGGTGGGTATACTCCATGGTCACGTGTAAAGAGACTTTTCCCCTGGCATATAATATTAATGTGATCTGTGTCTTGGGTGGCAGGGTCTCAAGCCCAGCAGATGACACACAGTGATGTCAAGGTGTACAAGAAGCTGTCAGGCTATGACTAATACCATCAGCTGAGGATTCCTAATGTGCATCCTCATAAAATAAGCTAGCCACTCCCTAGGTCTTACTGACACTTAAGGATGTGTTACACTAAAGCACATTTACTTCCTAACACTTTAAAATTACTTCTTATGTTACCTGTTTTTCTCTCCCTGTATGTATTATTTTCAAGTTAAGTTATGGGAATACATTAGACTTTTGTTCTCGCAATTATAATATGCTGTGAACATGTCTTATAATTTGTAATAATGCCATAGTAACATGACAACACCAACACTTATTGCTAAACCTCTGTAGCCACAAAATCCATACTGTAATAGAAAGCTTCCACTTTCTTTCTAAATTATTGTAACAAAATGATTAATTAGTGGTAATTAACAATGGTTGAGATTAGAGGGTAGGAACTGACAACAGATAAGTACAGGTAATTATGTCCAGACCAGGCCACTTGGATCAAGGCTGTATAACACACCAAAGACCCTCCAGCTTTCTGCAAGCTTTCTTTATTGTTTTGTTTACTCTCTAGCCAAAATTTGTAAACACTGCGGCTGAAAAGTGCAAAATTCTGGAACATACGAACATAAAATTTAATGTTTTGCTGTCTCCACAGCCCGATTTGTTTCTACATTCAAGTCCATACTTGGTACTTTGATATGCTGTTGTTCATTTCTGTTTTTATGCTTTTAAAGTATATTTCAGGTCTATTTTGCTGACATAATGGATATTTTAACATATGTTTAAATATATTTATACAGCCCTAGGCCTGCATCTGGGTATTTCTGTTTACTGATACTCATATCTTTAAAGAGTTCTTTAGACAAAATGTGGCCTTTGTAACATTAAGCAGGTTTTTTTTATACAATTTAAATATATGTACTGTGTTAAAGTGCAATTCAAGCATCAGCAATTTTATTCTTGAAAATTTAAAATGGTTCTTGAACAAATGAATTTGTACCACTGTCAAAATAGCAAAAGGAAAAGATTACACACAAAGTCAACAGATAAAATGAGCTGGGCAAGGTTGGCCTATTTTCATGCTATATCTTGGGGAGGATTATCTTTTTAGCTGAAGAACTTAATTATTGATACTTAAACATTCTTGTCCAGTCTATGGCCTACATGACAAGGGGAAGTCACAGGTGACAGGAGACAACTGCTGTCACGGTCACAAAGAGGTCAAGATAAAGCAGGTGCACCACATGTGGCCAATGAAATTACCCTTGGGAGGTCAAAGTTCATCAAAACTCCTTCCCTCATTGCAGACCTGCTTGTACAAGCCAAACACTGTGTCATTAACTGCACATCAGCAGAAGTAATGCCATAAATTAAACACTACAATGAAATGGGCCTGAGACATCATTCATGTTAAATGCTGTCCTCTTTATGACATATGTGAACATTATTACTCAGCTTGACAATATTCTTTTTAAGTGCAGTTTATGTGAAAATGTTCCTGTGTGCCAATCTGTCATGCTTTAAGTGTAAGGATATTATATCATGATGATAGCTTTATATATTACACAGAGCTATAACTCTGTGACAATCTGTTACTTAATACAGTGCAAATCTTACTTGGAAGTTCACACTACTATGCAGCCTAATAGTAATCTGGTAATTTGGTAAAGTAGAATTGTGCCCCTTTGATATGCTGTCCTGATGTTCTATTTTGAAAACTATTTTGGTCCATTCACTCTAAACGATTCCTCTGCTGACAGTTTTTAAAAACATGACCACTGTTTGGTCGACTCCAGGGCCAGAATTTTGCAAAATTTTGGGAGAATCTATTTGGATTTTTGTCAATTAGTTTTCTTTTTAAAGAAAGACAAGTTTAGGAGAATCTTTACGAGAATGGATTCTCGGATTCTCGCCAAAATTCTGGCCCTGTCAACTCCCATCACACGATTTATTGCACCCAGTAAGAATCTCTCTCTCTCTCTCTCTCTCTCTCTCTCTCTCTCTCTCTCTCTCTCTCTCTCTCTCTCTCTCTCTCTCTCTCTCTCTCTCTCTCTCTCTCTCTCTCTCTCTCTCTCTCTCTCTCTCTCTCTCTCTCTCTCTCTCTCTCTCTCTCTCTCTCTCTCTCTCTCTCTCTCTCTCTGTCTGTCTGTCTGTCTGTCTGTCTGTCTGTCTGTCTGTCTGTCTGTCAAATGATGTGTCTAAATTAAGTATACTGTTGTACAGAAGGTGGTCTGTTTGTCTGCCACAGACCTGTAGCATGTGGTCCACGGTAACACCCTCCACAAATCACACACAGGTTTTCCTCATCCAAGAGTAACATGTGTGTCATCTGGCACCTCCTGTTTGCTTCCTCTATCTGTGCATACGATTTTGCCAAATTTATGCCCCACTTGTCACTTCCTTTGTCACAATTACTTTTTTTTTTTTAGCTCACAAATATGTTACTGGTCACCTCTTGGAGACACAACAGCTCACATGACCTTGTTGACCTGACCTGAGGGGGACACCACACTCTGTTCCATCCCTGACTACATCAATAATATAATTCATGTATATAAATATGCAGACACATCCAATGTGGCACTAGTGGGTATCATCAACAGCTTATACAGCATAGTGACTTCATCCATACTGTGACAGGTCCACAGGAGACATGTTTCACACTTCATGAGTCTCCCTTCTCACAGCAGAGGTGACCAACTGACACGTCTTGTGGAAATATTTCAAGTTTTTCGCTTTTTTTTTTTTTAAGTTCTCTAAACATTGAGTGTGATATTTCATCATAAAAATCAACCTAGCATTTTTGGTTTGGACACAATAGATGTGGAGTGCTGTTTCATTAATGGACAATGATAAAGTTACATGTACTTGGAAAACTTTAGTTTATTGGACATATTTCAGTCAAATAGCAACACTAAAAGCTTCAAAAAATACACTCCATTTAACTCTTTCCCACTCAAATCACCCAAAAGTGCCCTGATGTTAATTATTGTTGGCATTAATGTTTTCCCTGAAATTCCATTTAAACAAAAATATTTTTGCTGAAATTACATACAAGACCTTTTATGATGGCACTTCCCAGGTCAACAGTTTTCCTTGGTAATGCGCCCAGCCTGTGCCAAGGAGAGCTATTGACTCAGTCTTATTCTGACCTGGAAATAGTTAATTTGATCTCGATTCTTGTTTTTCCTGCAATACAGAGCTGACTTGGTTTTGGTTATTGGGTGAAATGTGGTAAGTTGGCGCTGAGATCAAGATTACAGCATTCCATTCAAATCCCACTTATTACTCAGAGATCATATTTGGAGTTTGTCTCCCAGAATTTGGTCGAATCTTTTTAATTTGTCCTAAGACAAGACATGTCAATGTTTAGCAGTGGATAATTCTCTTCTTTGAAAGAAAGAAATAAGAACACTTACCCCCGTGCTACAGGATGAATATGTGGAATATGTAGACAGTCTGTTTTCATCTAGCACACTCATGCGCTTCTTGTTCGGTGTGCCCTGGGACTTTGGTGGTGGCTCATAGTAAACAATGCTTTCATCTATACCATCCAATGGACTGAAAATACATATATCAATGGATAAAGCAGAGGCTGTGAAATAAACAGAAAAAGAAAAAGACAAATTAACATGATAGCAAATGGTGGGGATGTACTCGTATTGGGAGCAAAAGAAGGTGTACACTTACGTATAGCTTCCCCTCCACATTTGTTCATTGACAAGTAGCCGAGATCTTGACAGATCCCAAGACAAACAACACCACATATAACTTGACTCCACGTTTAAATCCATGACCTCTGGTTCTCCCAACCTCATCCATGACGGCATGTTTACTCGATTGTCTCTACTACTATTTGTACACTAAGCTAGTAACTGTGCCCCCAGTCCCTGTCCAAGCTGTCACTACAGTAATGTGAACACTCTGCTTGCCTCCCCAGGGTTCCCAAAGGTTACACAGGTGGCGCCACACATGAAATCGACCAATCAGCACACAGAACCACTCCTGCCCTGGTCCTCAATGAGTCAACTGCCTTTGGGGATGAGATAATTTCTAGGTTGACTGACAGTGGTTCAGACCTGATTACATATTATATTTGATTGATGGCGTGACAAATTACAAGCAATCAAAGTATATGGTACAAGTTTGTGGTGAGGCAACTTCTTTCTTTTCTATTCACTATCTGCTCTTCTCAAATGACAGAGAAGTCCATTTCTTTGGAATGTATGCCAAATCTTTACACATGCCTAAATTAGCATTGTATAATCTTCTAAAATAAACGAACTACAGTGTTTAAGGTTATGGTTTTCTTCATCAGTGATATATGAGTTTTTGGTGATCTATGTGAAATTTAAAGTTCTACATAATATGCACGAACCTTGAAAGACATATTTCCACAGCGCCAGATACAAACTGTAAACTTTACATAGTGCTTTGAACATACAGGTAATCTACATTGTATACCAATTTGTTAACTGCATTATACTCATACGGGCCAAAAGGAGCCAAAGATGATAAAACTTGGGGAGTTTTGTTCTCTTCAATCATCTAAACTGATTCCCAGCACAAAGACACCAGTCTGAGTGTGGCCTGGGAGCAGTATAATTGGCTCTCCTGGCACCAGGTGTCTCTGTACATGTGTGGCCACGAGGACAGGTAGCAGATGCCTAATGCATCTGTCATTGTTTTGGCTCCTGTTGGGCTGGCCTTAATTTTTTTTTCTGGCTACAAACTGTGTCTGGTATGTAGGTCCAGTTATTTACCCATAATAAATCTATACCCAGCAGTTTGAAACACTGAGTATCAGAGGCATAAGCCACATTGCTTAAGTGACAGAGTAATGCCAAACTTCCATGGGGTAGTGGTAAAGTAGGGATCGGGAAATGTGCTTCATTTCCAACTGAACTCTTATTTAAACTGTACAGGTCTGGTGCTTCTGTAAAAAAAAAATTAATAAAAAAAAAAACAAAAACAAAAACAACATCAAAAAAAACCCCAACCCCCGCCCCCCAAATCTAACCAAAGGAAAAAAAAACAAAAAACAAAAAACCAACAGTAAAATGTGCGTTAAAAGTTCCACTTTAATACTGTCTGTATTTTTTTTTAAGCCCAAGGCATAAGATCTGTGCACCTAATATTATTTTGTCACAGTTGTTGAAAAGTTCTTTAAAATGGCCCCATATGGCAGCATGAGATAACACTGTAACTTCTCCTCAAGAAATAATAACAGTTTATCAGGACAAAATTTGCAGGCTTTCATAACACAAAGGTAGAAGCATGATTCGCGTTTGTTAAAAGACAGCAGTTCATCCATCACTTTTCAAAAAAAAAAAAAAAAAAAAGAGCTCACATACTTAAATTGTGTTAACTTTAGTTGTTTGGCCACTATTTCCAAGTACTAAGAGAGTAACAAACACAACCCCAAAAATACTGTTCAGAGAACAGATTACCTTTGGTACCCACAATATTTTTTCCCCTCAATTCTGCAATTTTAAAAATGTTTTGAGACTTCGCAGTAGAACAATTTACATTCATTTCCATAGAAAATGGTCCATTATTATGTGCATCTTTAATGAAAATTTGGTGAAGCTATGATGGATCCTTGTTGAGATATTATGATAATGTCATCCCCTTGTATGCCACTCAGACAGCCTTGAAATAAATACTTTAAAAATTCATAAAAAGTTTATAAATGCAAAGAGGAAGCTGGTTTTAAATAGGAACCTGTTCATTATAAGATGCATCTCTGACAAAAAATTGGTAAAGCTGCAGTCACCATTTTTTTAGATATCTTGGTCACGTCATCATGGTTAACACCATCAGATGGCCTTCACATAAACAGATTAAACATTTCGGGAAAAGTTAAAAATAATCAGAGGAGCCTGGTTTTCACTAGGAACCTGATCCACCATTCTGTGACAAAAATTTGGTAAAGGAATATTTTTTGAGATCTAATGGTAACATCGTCCACTTGTGCACCACTCAGATGGCCTTGAAAGAGATACTTTCCAAGTTTCACAAAAAGTTTGAAAATAATAAGAGGAAGCTGGTTTTCAATAGGAACTTGCTTCATTATAAATTGCATCTCTGACAAAAAATTGGTACAGCTACAGTGAATATTTTTTTAGATATCGCGGTAATGTCGACAAGACGGATGGATGGAAGGACAGATAGACTGACCACAATACCCTCCAGCACTTTATGTGCTGAAGGTAAAAACTACAGTGGATGATTTTAGCATCAACTGAAAGTCTCCTCATCAAATAGCTTAACCATTTTGTGAACAAAACTACAAATATACTGTAGTTCTAGAAATTTTCGCGCTTGATTTAATTTCGTGCTTTTCGCGCTACCACTCAGAGCGCGAAATTAAAATGCGCCCATTTGTACACACTTGAAGAATATACTGACAACACAAACAGAAATTGAAACCAAACAGATCAAATACAAAGAGAATAAAGAAAAATGTTTGACTCAGATCTAGGTGGTAGTTAGCTAGCATCAGCTGTATCAGTTAGCAAACAGGTTTTTATCCATCATTGTCAAACAAAATAAAGCAAGAGACACCAGAACCCTTCAGGAGTTTTCCAACCAAGTCTATGTTTGTGGGGTAATGAGGGACGTGAATAGGCACCTTCAGTTTTATGACATGACTGTGGGTGCTGGATCTTCAAAGGTTTGGTCGCAATTGCAAGCACAGTGAACAGGCCGTGGCCTAAATTAAAGGAGGGTTCCATCCCCACAATGTAATACATGTATTTGACTGGAAAATCCTTCTTAACACACAAAGTAAAAGGTACACTTAACATCCCTACAAGAGGGGTTCATATAGGGAAAACCCTGTTCCCCAATTGTGAAATAAAATATGTTTAAAACAAAAGTTAACATGCCAAAATATATTAAAGAAATTAAAATGCGCGAAAATAAGTTGCATTGTATTTCACTACATTGTATGGCATTGGATTGCGCGAAATTAAAATGCGCGAAAATTCTGTTATTTGATAAAAAAATGAGTTTGCGCGAAATTAAACACGCGAAAATTTCTAGAACTACAGTATAAACTGTAAAGACTTTTGCCTGACAGGTCTCTCTGTTTATTTTATCAGCAAGAAAGTCTCACAGGTTCTGTTCTGACAGCTAGAGACATAGCGTATTAATGAAAAGGAATAAACAGAGCTCTTATGTGTACCACAGATATTTTTGTACCAAAATTCTTATCTAACTTACTTCAGTCTACTTTGAAACAAAGATCAAAGAGTGATTTACATTATGTCTTCAAGTTCTCCGGAGCTGATTCAAAGAGATATCAAAGAATATTTGAACATCTGACTGACTGGATCATGTAGAAACCAAATTGAGCTTGTTGAACACTTCCTACATCTGCCCCCAGGTGTCAGCACAAGCTTGAGCTTTCACTTAGTGACAGCTGAAATCTTATGCAATACAACAGCAGAAAAAATTAGCTGGCCAAACTAATATATTTCCCAAAGTTTAATCAGGTTTTGAAAGCAAGAAAACTATTGCAAAATACTTTCAACAACATAAAAAATTACTACACTAAGTGTAACACATGCTAGACTTTCCCCATTTGTACACACTTGAAGGATTTACTGACAACACAAACAGAAATTGAAACCAAACAGATCAAATACAAAGAGAATAAAGAAAAATGTTTGACTCAGATCTAGGTGGTAGTTAGCTAGCATCAGCTGTATCAGTTAGCAAACAGGTTTTTATCCATCATTGTCAAACAAAATAAAGCAAGAGACACCAGAACCCTTCAGGAGTTTTCCAACCAAGTCTATGTTTGTGGGGTAATGAGGGACGTGAATAGGCACCTTCAGTTTTATAACATGACTGTGGGTGCTGGATCTTCAAAGGTTTGGTCGCAATTGCAAGCACAGTGAACAGGCCGTGGCCTAAATTAAAGGAGGGTTCCATCCCCACAATGTAATACATGTATTTGACTGGAAAATCCTTCAGTCCGGCTGGCTGGTTTAACACACAAAGTAAAAGGTACACTTAACATGCCTACAAGAGGGGTTCATATAGGGAAAACCCTGTTCCCCAATTGTGAAATAAAATATGTTTAAAACAAAAGTTAACATGCCAAAATATATTTAAAGAACAACATAATCACATAAACCATAGTCAAGACAGGCTTCAAATATTTTTTTCAAACAAAACTTTGTGACCGTAAATATCAATTTTGAAGATTTTTTTTGCTTTTGTGATATATGAAACAGAGCATACATCATAAAAGATATTTTCATTATAAGAACTACTTCAGTCTCCTCTCTCCTGAAGGTAGGATTAACAGTGAAGCATGGCTGTCAAAACTTGGAACAGAAGACTATCGCACACACATTAACTTGCACTTAATTCCTCATCTTTATTTTAACTCATTTCATACCAGTCCCTGGTTTTTCTGTATATTTACCTACATTTAAGACGAAAATTGCATCTTTAAATTCTTCACGAAAAGAGCTTTCATTCAAGTACCAACATGCCTATAGTCATAAGTCAGTGGTTCTGGCACTGCCTGTCACCATAGTATGGAATGAGTTAAGAAATGTAGCCCTGCTTGCACAAGAGTACCATAAATACAGGCATTTCCTGGAGCAGTGTTCTGACCAGGACTGACAGTTTGACAGCATGGCACACTTACTTCCACGTGATGATGACGCTGAGCTTGAGTGAGCCATTGGTGTTGAGGTTGACAGTCATCATCTGTGGGTGTGAGGAGAACAGGTCCTTGGTCTCACAGTTCTTCTCCCCCAGCACCACTGACTTGGCAAGACTCTTACACTCCACTGCCTACAAACAAACACACCAACACCACATGGGTCAGCCACCACAAGCTGTGTATCTCTGCTCCCTCATGATATTAGCACAAAAATACCTGTCTTGCTTTTATTTTTATGCATGTGTAGTTTATAAAAACATGTTGTGATTACTGTACATGTATCTATGTTTATATTTTGACCACCATGTGACAATTTTAATGTGTCCATATGGATCTACAAGCATGCATGGGCAACCTTCAATCTGGAATCTGTGTGTTGCCTTCACATGTGAATACTGTTGCCACCTGTTCCAAAATTGATGGGAGAACTCCCATAATGTCAGACCAGATATGTCCATAAATCAACAAGATTTTTGAGAAGGCTGAACCTTTTAGAATTTTGTCGTTCTTCAATGTCTCACCTTAAATTAGCAATCTGCCTGAACTTTACGTACTTTCCATGTCCCAGATTTTCACTTTGACAGATTGGCAATAGTTTGAAAAGTGAAATACATATCCTGTTGTTACTGGTCATTTTTTTTTTTTTTTGTACACATGTCTACTGACCTTAAACTATGTGATACAGTGAAAACTTGTTATAATGACACCCTTGGAAATGTATCAGATAACTGAATATGTCAGATAAATGAATCAAACAACAAAGAAAATGAACTTTTGCATTCAAAAGTTGTCTCATTATAAAGAATATTTTGGATATCTCAGTGTTGTTATGAGGTTTCACTGTACAAACATTTCCTCAATTGAAGAAATTTCATTACAATTAATCACTTTTCACAACTGTACTGATACAGTCATGTACAAACATAAATACATGTCCTCTTTATATTCTTATTTCATAAAAAATAGATCATAGTGTCCTACTTTCATTTTCCGCCTCAGAAAATAAAACAATTACGAAACAATCTGCATGTTTTAATTCTGCCCAAAACTGAGGATAAACATAAACATAACTAGAACAGACTGATTTTCCAACAGAAAATCAAATGTCTCCCGGTGGAACACTTATGTCTCTGAATAAGCTACAGTGATAACAAATTACAAATGACCAAGTTTGCTTGAAAATTACAATCCGATTTTAGCTCTCACCTAGATACATTACTCTAGCAATTTTCATCAAGTTCTTCAAGACTTATTGCAGAGAAACCAATTTCACATAAATGACCCTGTGACCTTGAAAATTAGGTCAAGGTCATCCAAATACAATCCCAACCTTGGTCTTACCTTGATACATAATCCTACCAAGTTTCATCAAATTCCATCAAGTTCTTCATGACTTATCGAACAGAAACCAATTTCACATAAATGACCCTGTGACCTTGAGAATTCGCTCAAGGTCACCCAAATACAATCCCAACCTAGGTCATGCCTAGATACATAATCCTACCAAGTTTCATCATATTCCATCAAGTTCTTCATGACTTATCGCACGGAAACCAATTTCACATAAGTGACCCTGTGACCTTGAGAATTCGCTCAAGGTCATCCAAATACAATCCCAATCTAGGTCTTACCAAGATACATGATCCTACCAAGTTTCATCAAATTCAATGCTGTTCTTCAAGACTTATCGCACGGAAACCAATTTCACATAAGTGACCCTGTGACCTTGAGAATTCGCTCAAGGTCATCCACATACAATACCAACCTAGGTCATGCCAAGATACATAATCCTACCAAGTTTCATCAAATTCCATCCTGTTCTTCATGACTTATCGAATGGAAACCAATTTCACATAAATGACCCTGTGACCTTGAAAATTTGGTCAAGGTCACCCAAATACAATCCCAACCTAGGTCTTGCCTTGATACATAATCCTACCAAGTTTCATCAAATTCCATCAAGTTCTTCAAGACTTATCGCACGGAAACCAATTTCACATAAGTGACCCTGTGACCTTGAAAATTAGGTCAAGGTCACCCAAATACAATCCCAACCTAGGTCTTGCCTAGATATATAATCCTACCAAGTTTCATGAAATTCTGTCAAGTCCTTCAAGACTTATCGCACGGAAACCAAGTGTTGAAGAACCTGAACAACAACAACAACAACAAGTGGAAGAAACGGGCACTAAAACAATATGTCCCCCGGCTTCCACCGGGAGACATAAATATTGTATGGCATGTCACCCACCTTTATGGTAAAGACTTCCCCCAGTAATGCCTTGTACATTGTGGCATCCGAGTCCCACACTTGACCTTCAGCTTTCACACGACCTTTCGTTTTCCACTTCTGAGGCCCATGTCGTATGCTAATCTCAAACACATCTCCAGGAATAAGCCGGGCAAATCCTATCATTCCTGAACATAATGAAGAGAAACTGCTTTGAACAAGGTGTTGAGCTTCGTTAGCAAGCTCTTTTTATGCACATACATGTACAAATACTTATCACATTTTCATTCTAAATCAGGGTTTGAAATTCCCAGAGGCAGTCCCAGCAAACGCTTCCACTGCTCTATCAGATTGCCTTGAAAAATCCTGTAAACATCTCAAGTAGCTATGAAAAATGTAATTTAATGCCACTTGTCCATACACTCACCTGATGTTGCCCTCAATGCAATTATTTTTTGCCTGTGCTCGAATTTCTTCATTTCAAGGCCTGCTAAACTATTCATTCTCAATGTTTTGGTCAAGAGAACTACGTGTGTACATCCTGTCTCTGTGTCCCAGTGTCAACTGTGGAGTACCATTATTTCTACATTATATTGCATTATTATGATTATAAACCTTGATGGGAATTTCAGTAACAAAGCATTGTAAAACAATGCATTGTGAAATACTTCGTTGCAGGTCACACTGACCCAGATATAAATCCATCCAAGTGTCTTTGTGAGAGAAGTCTGTGGACAGCACAAAACAGTAATTTAGCTTCCTTCCTTACAAAGTGAAGGCACAGACAAATTGGAAGTTTCTCTCTCTTAAATGTTGCATGAGGTGAGATCATTTTGACCCATGTGTATTTAACACTAGCTCTAACCTCAGTAAAAATTCTCCAAAAATCTCAGTAACTCTTGCCCAAAACTGAGGCGGAAAAGTACCTAAAACTGTTTGTAGCAGTCACTGAGATGCTTCCCTCCAGAAAATAATTCTACATCAATAAAATATTTCTACTTTAATGTCATATAACAGTTACACCGACATGTCATTCATTACTGGTATACTCACACTATCTAAACAGTATCATACTTTATCCTGTCACTGTGGGTCCATTTAAACTGAGTGTTTCAATATCAATGTATTAAAATGGGACAGTTCCACCAATATCACCAATTTTCCTCCACTTTACAAAGACTGGCAACACACTTATCCAATTGACATCACCAGTGAAACATAAATTAACCCTTTCCCCCTTAAACCAGCCAAAACCAGCTGGTGGTCAAATGTCGTCTGCTTCAGTGTTTTCAACTAATTTCAACAGTTATGAAAACCAATTTGACTGAGAAATGTACATGAGACCTAGCAAGATCACATGCCCCAGATCAACAGCTTTCCTTGGCATGGGTTGGGCCCAACCCATGCCAAGGAAAGCTGTTGACTCAGTCTTCATTCAAGGGGGAAAGGGTTAAAGCAGTTATGACAGGACATGGGTATGCCAAGCACACAGAAGTACAAAGTAGCATACATAACACAACAGTCCTCATCTTATGCACTGTCACACAGCTTTATGTGCTGCTATCTAGGTCACCTGTTCTCATACATAAATTATTCCATTTTAAACAAAAATTAGCATCAACAGCTGCAGTTTTTTTTAAACCCTTTGTAGACACAGAAGACTACAAAATGCACATTTACATGATCTATATTCATGTACATGTATGTCCATGTACGATCTGAATGGAACATTTTCATCACATAATTGTATTAGGTTTGGTTCTTTAGAATGGGCATGCAAATGCTGTGACATACTCCAAATCATGGGACCTATTATAATTTTCATGATCAAGATTATTATGTTAAGAAGTTCTTACATCCTACTTTTATGACAACACATCAAACTGTCCCGGTCATTATCTAGCTTTATTTTATTGGTCTCCGAAGATGTTCTGGCAATTTCTTTTTGATAAATCACAGGAAATCTGTCCACATTACACTAGAGACACTTGCTAATCTTATCTCCTGCAGCTCACACAAGGGTTAATGTGCAATTCTAATCATATAAATTCCATTTTCCAATTTAAGATACAATTACAATGTGGTGTCTATTGTCACACAATACTGTATGGAGATAGTCTTGGATTTCTGATCACCTGTACCAAAGGTTGAAAGACTTTTATGTGAATGGGGGGGAGGAATAATTCAAGATTATACACGTGATTTATCCATTAAGTTGCTCCTTAACCCTTCAAGTCAACTCTGAACTTATCTGTCCACATTACTCTACAGACACTTGCTAATCTTATCTCCTGCTGCTCACACAAGGGTTAATATGCAATTCTAATCATATAAAATCATCTGCTTCCATCTCCTATTTAAACAGTGCTCCATGCTGCCAATATAAAATAATCTACATGTTACACACTTAAAAACATTTGTCAACTGTATACACATTGTATATGTATATATAAACCTGACCTTTCATTCCTCTATTTCCAGCATGTTACAGTGTTACAGTCTAGTATTAAGCATTCCATGAGTTGTACACACCCAGTTGTATTGTTTCACTATGCACGTCCATGACTTATTGCCAGTCCCTGCCAATTTGCTTCCATATCACAATGCTATGTATTAACATGTCAAACCATCTGCTACATACTGTTGAAGCAGTTAATAACATCAAGCCAACTTCATCCTACAGCTATGTAATGTTTACCTGAGTATACTAAATATGTTGTTTTGCATCAACTTTTGTATCTATCAGCTTATATACAGCACAATGCAGTGACAGGTGCTTCACTGGACCAGGACAGTTTAGTATGGTCAAACCTGCTCCAACTGCTAGCTCCATTAACCCTGGTTACAACAGGACTGAATCAACAGCATTCCTTGGCATGGGTCAGGTGCAGTGCCCAACCCATGCCAAGGAAAGCTGTTAACCTGGAGCATTCTACTATAAGAAGTCTAACTACAGATTTCCCCCAACACGTTTTCTATTGGGGAGAAATTTGTGTAAAAAGATTGAGGCACACGACAACTTTAATGTGGGCACTTTGAGCTGAAAAGGGCTAAGCAACCAGCCACTCCACAATATTCCCTCCCTCCACAGAGAGAGAGAGAGAGAGAGAGAGGAGAGAGAGAGAGAGAGAGAGAGAGAGAGAGAGAGAGAGAGAGAGAGAGAGAGAGAGAGAGAGAGAGAGAGAGAGAGGAGAGAGGAGAGAGAGAGAGAGAGAGAGAGAGAGGAGAGAGAGAGAGAGAGAGAGAGAGAGAGAGAGAGAGAGAGAGAGAGAGAGAGAGAGAGAGAGAGAGAGAGAGAGCATGGTAAAAATTTATGTCAAAGTGGCCACCTAACACCTCTCTATCTTGAACACCATTTCTTGTTCCCAAATATATACTTCCAATGTAAGCAAACCTCCCTATACCAAACACCTCACTATACTGAACACTTTTTTCCGGTCCCAAGGGTGTTCGGTATAGGGAGGTTTTATTATATATATACATACATATATATATATATATATATATATATATATATATATATATATATATATATATATATATGCTGTACGAATATAGGAGTGACAGCTGTTTATACATGTCTTAATATATCAGCTCTGACCCATTTTATTCCTTTTCTCACACAGTGCTTTCTTCCCTGTTTCCACAACAGTTTAGTATGCACCTCAGCCCACATTATTTATATCATTCATACATGTATTTTCATCCATACTTATCTATCAACTTTTGATCAAATTTCTTTGGAAACCCTTTTTTGCAGTAAGTTATGTAGGCTTGGTTTATAATTTCTAGAAATATTTAAAATCATTCATCGCCCCCTAATAAACAAACCACCTAAAAAACAGTGTTAAAAATGGTGTTAGAACTTACCTCTCATTTTGCAGTGGAAGGTACCCAGCATGTTCTCTAACTGTGCTTCAATAGCACACATATTCTGAAAGCAAAAGAAGAAAAAATACATGTATATCTCATACCTTGAGCCCTGAGGGGTCCAATACCCATTTATCGGAATGCAATTTTCTCCACTAAGAACAACCTGAAAGTGTCAGGTGACATAAATGTCGTCTGCTTCTTATTTCATGTAGAATAACATGCCAAAAATTAACATCTTTCCTTGATATACTTTGGCTGCAATACACCCAGTGTGCACAAAGGATGTTGATTCCGTTTTCAGAGGCTAAGATTTATGGAGTGTCAAGATTAACAGAGCGTTAAGTTTTATGGCGGACTGAAATTTACAGAAGGTTAAGATTTACTATTTTGCTAACCAAGAACATTTAAGCACATTGTATTCAGTACTATCCAGGAAAATTTTGAATCCCCAACCTGCACTTGTAACATTCACTGATGTGACCATACAGTTTGCAACAATGACATGAATTTTGTCTGCTACACACACCAGGTTCCATGATTTAGTCATTCTCATGGGGTAGAGAAGTCACTAAGCTTGATCTTCTTGCCAGCAATCTTACTTTATCTGTTTTATTCCAACAGATGCATAGCAGCAAATGTCAATCCATCCAATCTAATTGAAATTTTTATTTGTGATTTTGGACTATGTTATAATGAAGTGTCAAACTGGTAGTGCAAAAGAATTATCTAACAACAAATGCAATTTCATTTATATATTCACAAGAGGCATAGTAAAATTCTACAAATCAATTGGACACATTAGTCAGAATAATGACATTTAGTTACATACCTGAGTGCATTCCTTGTAGCCATATTTGACATTGAGTAGGGATTCTTTTTGGTGATTGCCTGGTAAAGATACATATGCTTTTGCCATATTCTTAGCACCTGAAATATATGGAGAAAAAGCATGTCATTTTGACATGAGCAGAACAAATGTGATGGCAAATAGCAAATAAATGTTGCCAGAATTGAACAATGAACCGAGACTTCAGGAATTTCTCAGCTATTAAATTGATCACATACTCTTAAAATATGGGGAACACTCTTCTTCTTTACATCAAAAGATAGTTGAAAACTACAAGTAAAAGTTTTTTTTTTATACTAGTTCATAATAGCTGACTTGGGTATGGAATGTTATCTTTTCTTGTCTCATAGACATCTGCCTAATATAACAGCAGAGGTCAACATGATTTACAGCCAAAGTACTGTATTCATCAAAGTTTCTTGAATCCTGGACTGTGATTTGTTTCTGGTCTGTTTCCTACCAAGCTACAAGATTATGCATGTTACCACTGAAGGTTAAGTGTGGGAAAGCTGTTTATGCAGAGGTACATTAAGAAAGTGCTGGCGACTCCAGTATGTTTGTTGGGGCTTCTCGATGCTCACCACACCTGACAGGGGGCAGCACTTGTCATCAGCTGGCCTCCTTGACCTGATAACACAGGGTACTAAGCCCAGCAGGCAATACTGATACAACAGCAATGTTACACATGCATTTACAAAACCCACAGAGTACCAGCAATGCTGTTTGACAACTACATCATGTATATGTCCTGTGGTTGATAGTGAGGTCATGAATGCAGTCCATCACACTGTGGTTTGTATCAGAAAACCAAGACACACTTGCACTGTGTTGTCAAGGCCAAGTACGGGTCACAAGTTGATGTGAACAAAATAGCAATGTTTATGTAAACAGACTCTTCAACAATATTTTCTTCCCTACTTTAAATGAAGTCATCAGTCTCTTCCCCCCCCCCCCCCTTTTTTTTGACACTATGCCAAAAGGGCACTGCCATGATGTGTATTTGCATTGTAATAATGCACTTCAAGATCATGAAACATACATCAAGGCAAGAAGCTAAAAAGGTGATCATAATCACTATCAAGTCAAGTCAAGTCAAGGCACAACATGACCACATGAGTTCAAGGTAAACTAGTATCACATACAGCTTCTCCTGCCATATAGCTCAATGAAGAGAAACAATAAGCAACAGTTAACCACATCATTATACCTCACCACATAATTATGTTTAATATCATAAGTGACAAGTTCTCAAAATGGCCTCCTTGGGGCAGCAATCCATCTACACAGAGCCACTAATGTGGCCCTATAACCATCAGCAAAACCAGTGTTCACAGCCTCCTGATTATCCTTGTTAGGCAATTGAGCAGAAATCAATGAGTGGACCAGAAGTTATATAAGCTTAAGTTTACAGTGAATATATGATGCAACAGTTGTTGTTGAGGTGGACAGAGTCCATTAAAATGCCTGTGACTGCACGACTTGATTTTGTGGCAAGTATGCACAATTCTTATGGGTCCATTCTCAGCTTCCTCTCACTGGCACCTCAGGGTCACTTGACTGACAGGCAGTTTAGAACAACACAGCCTTTGTCACTGTCGACTCTGTCTCCTAATAAGTGGTGTTAATGACATTCTTGTTGTACATAATAGCTGCTGAGGACACCAATTTTTCATATTGTTTACTATTTTTATCATAAAGAGGTCCAATCATCCGATAACAAACCAATTTACTTTTCACCTCAAGCAGTAATCACAAAAGGTCATGTAAAAACAGATGCAACACACCCTAGGAAACAACACAAAACAACCATTACCATGTATAATGAAATCAAAATAACTTGTTTTTTGCTTTCATATTTTTAGAAATATATCTTCATATATGTGTATGTAAACACACTGTGCTCCCCTCTCATTTCTGTTCACAGGCTAATGAAGCTTTTTCTTTTAAGACACATTTATTTCCAGAGAAGCAAAATCTAAGCCATATTGATACCATATTGAAAAAGGTAAATATATATTTCTGGCATTGGTACCAAAAATAAGTAGATAATTGTTCACGGAATGCAGATAGACTTCTATGTATTAGACAAAGCATGTCAATCTGCCAGGATTAACTACTGATTAGACTAGCAAGTACATTACCCTACACATTAGCAAGTACACCGCACTACACTTTAGCAAGTACACCACACTACACATTAGCAAGTACACTGCACTACACATTAGCAAGTACACCAAACTACACATTAGCAAGTACACTGCACTACACATTAGCAAGTACACCTAACTACACATTAGCACACCACACCACAGCAAATAAATAACTAATGCTTACCTTCTCGTAACTGTTGTTGTAATAAATAATTCTCTTCCAACTCTTCAATCTGAAACAATAATTAAATCTGCATGTCAGAAACAGTCAATCACAGTAATTTTTGCCAGGAATCAAGGAACCAAACTGTAATCTTTTTTCCACAAGGACTCTTATAATAAATGTATTTGCATCCATGATTAACGTTTGCTTTTCATTAATTCATATTTTATGGGATGATAACCACTGTTACTTCTGCTGAATCAGTCTTGTCTCATTGCAATTAAACGAGGATCTGCCACATAACACATGCTGGTCAGAGAGAACAGAACATCACACTTGTCCACTGCTGCCATGATTGTGTGTTATACTGAATCTGAACAAATCTTTGGCACAACAAGTCCACTTTAACTGAAATTGCACTCTGTTATATTCTGAGATAAATACAAGGCTCAATGATGAAGCCTCTTTTGATTACAATGACCACCCTACAATCATCATACCCTCATTTCAAAAACTTTACGGCTTGTGCCAAAGGCTAGAGACTTGTTCTCGTTTACACACAGCATGCAGGTGCCCCTTCTGGAATTTGATATTCTGGATTGCATTTACAGTTATAGATACAGCTGAATAGCTCAACTGTTACATTTTTTAGAATTGTCCCTGTAAATCAAATTGAAATGACAACCATTCCATACTACAGTTTATAAATAGTCAACCTGCAGATCTAGTGTGCCTACCCACGGTTCTTCTTTTCCCACAATCAAATCTAAGTGCCAACATGAGTCAGCTACTAACCACCTGTTCTCCATTCTTTTGGCTTCACCTTTCATCTGAGAAACACAGCATTCTCTATTCCCAGAATATATCTTGCCTACAATTTTGCACACAGCCTTTCAATTTAAAAAAATCAGAAAGTCAGAACAGGAGAAAAAGGCAGACACAAACAGCTGTTGATGGAGATTAATCACTCTGTAAAAGGTCACCTACTTGTCACACCCTACAGTGGCTGGTCTGCTTATCAATACTTTTCATCATATGCCGACCAGTGGGGAAAAAAATCTGATCAGTTGTTGACCATGCATTTTGCAGCCTAGGAAGGGTGAACTCAGCTGTCAACATATTAGCCATAGGAGTTTGAATTAACACATTGCCTGCAATGCCAGACTGCTGGTGATGCCTCGTCATTTCTAATTATCTCCTTCTTTGTCATGCTTTAAGTGTATGCAATAAATGGTTACGGGTGCCCCTTTCAGTCTGCGCTGTTTCAACATTTTCCCTTTTCATTTATCTGCTAGTGCTGATCTCCTTGCACAAAATGTGAATTGTGTAAGATTTCTGTTGTATATATTTTTACCCACCAGATCACAGGCAATCAATTGATTTTGAATGTCACCCTGCAATTTTCTTTTTTTTTTGTTCATGACAAGAATATGAGCCCCAAAGGATTTCATAAATGCTTGCCTGACTTTCATAGGAGATGTGAGAAAAAAAACAGCTATGAGCTGTTTAGTTATGGTTAACAGCAAAAATCAATCAGATTAAATTTGACTCTAAATGGATGACATTTGAATGAAAGTTGCCTATGTTTTGTGACCTTTCGGGGTTTAAGACTGACCTGGGGCACACAGGCAGGGCACTGCTTGCTTGCTGCTCTGTAGGTAAGCAGCCAAGTCAATTAAGAACTTAACCCTTTGCTGTTGTTGTTAATATGTGACTTTAAAATAAACCCTGCTTAAAATTGATCACATCACTATGGAAGGAATTGCCATGACAGGTTCACATGAAGGTTGCAGCAATGACATTAACTCTTTCTCCAAAACTGGTTACATTTTAGTCATGTACTTAAATATTTTATCTTTATATTGTTCTAAATGAAAAATAACTTGAATAATAATTGAAAGTGTTTCCTATTAGAATACCAAACCTGCGGTAAACAGCTTTCCTTGGTGCAGATTAGATGAGCCAAGGAAACTTATGCTACATCAAACTACTACCAGACACTTTTCTCTAGACGTATATGTCCTTGCCTGCTTGCTCAGTCATAATTGTAGGAGGGTAAGAGTCAATTCCTGCAGCCTAGCTGTTGGTGAGCTGGGGGGCCTTCCAGAGTATGCATCACTGACAATGCTGTACTGGGTCTCCAGGCAACAGACCTCTAACCCTACATCCCGGTACTAAAATGCTGATATGTTATCATATACATGTGCTATACTGATCTTTTTTATTCCTCTCTGAACAGTCTATGCATGATTCTGAAAAACTGTGATGATTTAACGGACATCTATTTAGACTATATCACATACATTTCACAGCAACCACACTTGATAAAGCAATTCACCTTTATATTTCTTGTTATTTAAGATTACTTAATGTGTCTACATGGAAAAATACATAATCCATATCAATGATATAACTATCTAAATCAAGTGAAATGCAATGAAGGCTACACTGGAACTCCTCATTTTTTACTCCTTTGACTGTGTACAACAAATCTGGTCTGGGTCTCTGCCACCTCAGCCATCTATTTTGTGCAATGTGTATCAGCTCTTACAAGCCCATCCTTTGTCTAATGAAGTTACATTTCCCGTCAAACATGTCATTGTGCGTGGCTCACATCCTCAATCTTTCCCCTGTATCTAAACGAAGACCCAGTGCCAGGCACTTGAGCAAACACTGGACCTTATCATGTCATATTACTCACTTTACACAATGTCTATTGGCCTTGGCGGGCACTGCTGGGCAGGTGGCCATACATGCACAAGATACCAATAAATCATAGCAATTCACAAATTACCATAGTCCCTCACACAATGTACATGGGATTGATTTCCCAATAATATAGACCCACAGGAGTCAATAGCTGTACTCCCTGTTTTCACCCTCTGGGTACCCAGTCAATAACTGTCCTCACCCTCTGGGCACCAAGTCAATATCTGCACTCCCTATCTTCACCTTCTGGGTACCCATTCAATAACTGTCCTCCCTGTCTTCACCCTCTGGGTACCAAGTCAATATCTGCACCCCCTATCTTCACCTTCTGGGTACAGAGCCAATGACTGTTATCCCTGTCTTCACCCGCTGGGTACCGAGTCAACAGCTTTTCTCGGAACACTCTAGCGCAATGTGTCCAGAGTGTGCCCAGTAAAGCTGTGCAGTCACTCTCACGTCATATTATTCTAACTGACAACAAAGGTCAAAATTAAGTCAAAATAATAAGTAGATTACATTTACAGTGCCAGACACATTCCATTAACCCTTCCCCCCTTAAACCAGCCCAAACCCAGCTGCTGAGATGCCATCCACTATAATGTTTTTGACTAATTTCAATACTAATGAACAACTTGAACACAAATTGACAGGTCCTATCCATGTAACATGCCCCAGGTCAACACCTTTCCTTGGCATAGGCCGTGTGCTGAGTGCCAAACAAACACTAAGGAAAGCTATTGACTTGATCTAAATTAAAAGGAAAAATGGTCAATTAGAATTAGAACACACACACATGCTGACATGTCCATGTAAGACCTCCCAGGATTATATAAACCAAGATGAAACGCACCAGAAACAGCAGTTTCTGCCTTTGTCTTTAATAAAATGCAATAAATAACTCTATTCATGAGGATCCCCAGAACAGTCAAAATGTCCAATGTTGTTTGATTCAATACCTTCACCTTTCCTTCAAGTTAACTGACAATAGTTAAACTGAGAACAGGAAGCCTATATACATACCATGTCCCAAGTCAACAGCTTCCCTGTGAGCCCACTGCCAAGCTACTAAGTCATGCCAAGGAAACCCCGATTGGGTCTTAATCTCAGGAGCTAGGGTTCAGATCCCCTTTGACAATAACCTCTCTACTGCAGACTGACTTAAAACCTAGACACAGACTACCGTGAACAAGGCAGTCCTCCCAATAGCACAAGAGACATTTATTTCAATCCACAGTTAACTAGCCCAGGAGGAGAGAAATCCTATGCAGAAGACAACTTGGGGATGATCATAATTTCCTGTTTACAACTTGGAAGTAATCAATGTAATAGACCATGGATACTATTTCTACTTCATCACAAACGCTAATGGGTCCCTGTAAGACTTGTTTAATACAACCGACATGCAACTCAGACAGTTATATACTTACTGGAGAATAATGGAGCTGTGAAGACAACATGCAAGTTTTGCTGCTGGCAACATAGTCAACCTTTCATAACATAACCCTTGACCTTTACACTCAATTTTAAGTGCACACCAAAATCGTCTTGAGCACACTTTCAACTGTCACTATAACAGTGTACTTCCTATCAACTCCTATTATACCTTCTCTCTTGAGGTCTGCAACTTTACTTAAATATTTTGGGCACTTAACTCCACAACCTTTTCTCATGGATGGTCATATGACCATCTATATTGAAATGATGAAGACAATTTAGCAAGGTATCCATGCACGTAACATGAAATTACACTACAGCCTCATGGACACCCCAGTACCCTCATCCATGTACATGCATACAGAGGCCCAATGTAGCATGTAATATTAAGAGGTATTGCTGTGTTGGTAAATGGAATTATTTGTGCATTTAATTACAGATTTTGATGTAATATACCACAAAGGATGGTATAATCTATACTACTCTTGATAGTGCCTCAAATGTACTTTTGAAAAAGAGAGGTTGTATTGAAAGTAGTTCCCCTAGGATCCCATGTTCTGTGCCACAGAGCCAGGCGTGATGGTGAAGTCCACCATCAGTGTTCACATACAGTCAATATCCAGTCCACAATATTTCAGTGAGATTGTTTCTTGTGCACACTGTAAGGATTACAAGGAAGTGGCAGAAGGTTTACTTGAGCCGTGTGTTGAGCAGTGTGTAGGTTTACTTGAGCACCAGGGTTTCACTGTATTAGCACAAACAATCTGACTTGGGTGTTTTATAGCAAAAGATTTGACAGCAGCAAAGTATTACATATTTACACACATGCTCAGTGTATAGTAAATGCAGTAACTGCTGACTGGTAATGTTTATACGATGTTCTAACAATCTACTACCATGTCTTCACAAATCTTTACAATGTGCATAAGAAACAAATTCACCAAAATACTGTAGACTGGATATTGATCACACATGGACACTGATCATGAAAACTTCTCTGTCATGCTTAGCTCTCTGAATAACACCATCTGTGTTTCTTTACAAATACTCCCATCTATGTGTACAGCTTTTTTAAATGTCCACATGGGAGGATCGCACACATCAGTTAATGAAAATATGACCTGTGTTGAAAAATGTGCCACTGTATTTTGCCACCATTGTCCCAAGTGCATCTTCCAGTGTGTAACACTTGTGGTCTTTGGCCACACACCTCTGCCTGCGGGTCAAGTGTTGCAGCAGCACTTTTGGTCCTGTCATAAACACTACATCTGTGCTGACAGGTGTACACAAAGGACTAAAGCACAGTGAATTGTTTTGTACCATATTTAAGAGTATGAAAATAGTTTAATTGTGAGCTTTACGGAGACATTGCTATAAAGAAAAAAAATCCAGGAAATATTATTGAATTTTCTCACTCTATTACTGTTGTCAACAAAGAGATCTTTCAACAGAATACAAAACTAGACATACCTTCAACACAAGCGTTGACCGAAGGGTCTGCCATTTGTTCAAATTAGGTCATATGAGCAAAATATATGGAGACATTCTGTAGATATTGCAGTAACAAGAATTTGCACATCCAGACGGATGGACAACCAGAAGGCACAAAGGGTCCCCCCATAGGGTGGACCCTTAAAAAGGCATATTTAACATATATGTATAAATGATGGGATGTGGTTATTGGGAGTTAAAACTTGTGTATATACTAAACACAAAGGAGAAGTTTGGATGCAGGCATCTCAAAACACTATAGATTTAACCCTGAGGGATATGGTGCAAATGTACAGGCATGCAACTTTTCCCATTAGAAACTAACAGCTAGTAGCTAGTATCTGATGATGTCAACGTCATATGCTTGTGTTTTCTTTTCACTCAGATCAACATGCCGTCTGTCAACAGCTTAGTGCACCCAGGATGCACTGACCCTGGGTGCACTCAGGATAGCTGTTGACTCAGTCTCCAAACAGTTAAAGGTCACAAATGGTAAAACACCTCGTCAGCAGATCACCAGAGATAACATTAGACACTGGCACCCAAAGGGTTTACGTAGGAATGTACTATAGGGCCCAATGGGCATTACTGACAAGATAGACTATGGAACTGGTTTGGTGCTTCCAGGTATGCTGTATGTTATCCACACAGCACAGTGGTGATGATATACAGCCTATTGGGTAAATAATGATATAAGTATACACTGCATGTCCCTCAGCTGTATACATATTAGACATTCCCATACAAGACCCATCACTGTCCTCCACAATGAAACAATGGAGGCTGATACCTAGGGCTGCCTGATGCTTCTCTGGGCCACAATTTTCTCTTTCTTTTTCTGTCAACATGATATGATAATGAAACCTACATTATTAACCCTTTCCCCCTTAAACTGGCCAAAACTGGCTGGTGGTGAAATGTCGTCCTGCTTCAGTGTTTTCAACTAATTTCAACAGTAATGAAAAACAATTTTGACTGAGAATTGTAGATGAGCCCAATCAAGATCACATGCCCCAGGTCAACAACTTTCCTTGGCATGAGTTGGGCACTTAGTGCACAATGCATGCCAAGGAAAACTTCCCTTGTTATGGGTATGTTGTCTTTTTGAAATTGGTTTATATAAGCATTGCCCATTTCCGAATCTATTTATGAAATCATGTATGTTTGAACCGTAATGAACATAAAAAGCAAGCCATGACTAGTGGTCTTCTAAGATAGAACCACAGCTAAGTCTGCAATCCTCAAAGTTTGTACACTGCTGATGGAGCTCTGGTTATTATACTGATTACAGAGGACATATATGACCAATTATGTTATGCCGGTTCTTCCCCACACACACTGCCCTGGCTTCATAATAATTATCCCTATAGTATGCATGGAAATATGATGAAGGATATGTTAGCACACTGTAGCATGAGACTGTATTGACTGTGCAGACTAGGGGATAATAACATACCACCTCAATGTATGAGTTTGAGATGGCAACAAAAGAGCAGTGACTTATTCAATTTGCTGATGGAATGAGCTGACAATGAGGACCCCCTGGCTGGCTGTGGATGTACTGAGGCTTGGTGGCCTACAGTGTGACAGACCCTGTATAATCTCCTCCGCTCTATCCCCATGCTCCTTGCCTGCCTAGTTTTCCCTTCTTCATCACCACCCTGCTGACACCTACATATTGGCTGCCCACCTCTGCAACTCAATTCCATAGTGGAGTACAGTCAGTTGCCAGAGAGTGTATTCATCCAGCAAGCCAGCAGACTGTTGCCTCATTTCCATCTCATTGGGACCGCCACATCCAATCTTCCTCTCCGAAATCACTTCATCACCTCCAAGACTTAATTCTGCATTTCATCAATTTGCACTTTTTTCTGCATTTTTTTTTCTTTTCTTTTTATTAATCAATTTGTTTATTTTTTTAAGACAGAAGCTGGAAAGTGGCCAAGATGGACTGTCTGCAGTTTGTCTGTTTACCTTCTTGCTGGAATAGCCCAGGTCAAAATATATTTTCTCATCATCTGTCTGGCCTTCCAACAAAACCAAGCACGTTGAGATACAAGCTGTTGACCTGCATCATCTTGCTATTTTCTAAGCACTCTATACACTCCACCAAAACAAAAACAAAGGCCTGGTATCACACTGCACACAAATGTTAAGAAAATCTGATTGCTGGGCACCACAGGGGGTTAATACTACAACAACGAGCAATAACCACTGCTGTGTGAGGACTTCATATGCATTTAATTTTCTTCATTCACTTTCTTTAAACTTACAAATTTGAGAAAATAAATGTTACATGGAGTGTTGTCTGGATACTGGAAGAAAGCACCTACCCCACGCACAACTACAGTGCTTCCATATGCTGAACTAACCAAACCAAAAATTCTGGACCTCAATGGTGCCCCACAAGGCAGTCATTATGATCATTACGCAGGCTATGAGGGCACAAATGCCACACCAAATCACCGTCTGTTCCCAAAAGATAATGCATATTTTTTCCTCGTATCCTTTGCCTGGCCAGATAATGTGCAAAACAGCAACCTATTTGCACTTGTTTTTGTCAGTTGTTCACATTTACTTGTTGTTATCCCCTTTTATGTATTCAAATCTCACAGAAGAAGAAAGCTAATGAGCATAAAGTACTGTAATGATATCCACTCATCATTACACAGGCATTCATGGAAGAAAAACTATTATAAGACAGCCACATTGATCATGTTCAGTCACTATGGAACTATGGAACGTTTCTCCCTAAAATTCTCTCTCTAGACAACCAAGGTAGAATTAAGCAGACCTTTCAAACTTCATTTCTATTAAAGCTAATTCCATGTGACCATCTTTTCCACGCTGCCACCCGCAGCCACCCAAGACCCATCTATCTCACTGTTTCCTCGCCGGAAATATATTTTGACTTCAAGTTTGATAAAAAATAAGCAAAAAATAATGTGTGTACTGTTTAATGTTAATCCAAGTGGACAGCTGCTACATTTAATTTTCTTAATTCATCCTCTATCACATACATACATCTCCTAACCTGGAAGGTTTGGCTGGAAAAGTTCCAACACAGCCAGAGAAATGTATAATTAACTGCGGGCCTCCATTCATTCCACACTACAACAGAGACAGCCTTGGGCCGGCACTTGTAACACTGCAAGGGCAGCTGAGCCATGACTCTGCCGGCAAAAGCCACATACATCTCATTCTGATTATGCATGTTGAAACTTGAATTGAAGCTCTCTCAATAAGGAGTTCATACAAGCAAAAATTGTTACCACAGTCGACCAAGTCAATACAGCTGCCCTAAAACCTTGGTGCACACAGCTGAGATTTGATCACTACCTGAAGCACATGCTTACCTTTGCTAGGTGGAACTCTAGCCTCTTCTTGTACCTCTCGGCAGCTTTGACTTGCTGAAAAATAAACAGAACTACAATTAGTTTACAGAATTATAGGATTTTATTTCAAGTGACCACTGCTTTGCAGGAGAGTCCAGTCTGCATGGTTATATGTCATATGATAAAAAAGATGCAGGCTTTTTAAATGTGTATCCTATACAACAGCTACGCCATGGCATGCTGACTATTTGTGCCCGTTTACCTGTGTGCTCTTTGGCAAATTTAGGATTTGATTAAAATCAAAACAAGTGCATTTACGTGCTATGCAGATTTTCAAGCATAATGAAAGAAGATTTTAACTTGTAAAGTTGTACTATCAAACATTCACTAACTTATATAATTTTTAAGTTAGTATTTATAGGGTAAACCACAGATGCTATATATGTGTGCAGTGTAAGTAAACCCACATGAAAAAAAAAAAAAAGAAAAACTGAAAAACTACAATCTGTCCCATTTCCAGTCTATTCCATGAACAAGCTATTTCTGGAAAAGCATGTTACCCAAAATGATGGTAAATATTATTAGCATGTGACTGTGCAAGATCTACATAATACTGTGTGTTGGGATCTACCTACATAGGTGATCACAGAGAATGGTGCTGGTTCATTAGTTAATACCTGATGTCCAAATGCCCAAATATTATTGTTATAAGTGAAATAACAGAAATAAAATGAGACCTCCAGGAAAAGAAGTAAAATAACAAAACCTATACACACAAAAGATGCATTAGTATGCCCTTTAATTTCACACAAGTTGTTGTATGTGCACATGTACTGTGAAATAAGCAAAATATGCAACAAAATAACAAGCTTTCAAACTCCAATTACCGACTCTGGCCACCTCAGAGCAATGATCATGTGCATGACTGATTTCATAATTATGGTGTGCCTTGCTTGCCAAGTTAGATCAAGCTACCTTGACCTGCATTGAATACTTCAACATTTGATGGAGGTTGAAAATAATCTGCAACTTCCATGGATATTTCTCCAAATCAACCAATTTGTGTGCATCGAGACACCAGCCCTGCACCTCACAATTGTACACAGACAAGCCAAAGTCTGGGTGGTACTTTTGAACATATATCCTCACAGTGTCATAGTCCCATTCACTGTGGGTCTGCTTTATGACCAACTCTCCTGCCATCCCATCTCTTGCCAAGTATGTTGTACTATATTGAAGTATCATTGTGGGATCTCAGTGGCCAGAATCGACAACTGGATTTCAAAAGGTCCGTATTGAGAGTCCTGTTTATATACATATATGATTCTTGTCTGTTCCAGAACAAAAGACATTCAAATTGGTTAGCAAAACCCATGCACAGGTCAGTGGCATTCAGGCAGTTACAGGTGCACATTTCATGCAGGGCACTGTTTATCATATGGTTCCATGCTGCATGCATCGTTTGTATGATAAATTCTGTCACCAACAATCAACTGCTTGCATTTGTCCCAGAATGCTTTGTTTGAACTACAAACCTACTAATAGGCTGAAAATCTTACTTTTCTTTCTTGTACGCAAATAGCAAACTGAATAAAATGTTAACTTAAGTTTATCACTTCCGCAAAACGCAAACAAGGTTCCTTTGACTCATGAAGAGCTTTTGACATGCCATGCAAAACTGAGTAACATGTCATAAGTTTTAGCACTGGATATGAAATGCATTCAAAGAAACATTCTTCCCTGACATGCAAGCACTTTTCAATTTCTTGTACTTCCTACACCAAAAGCCAAGAACAAAATGGGAATGAGGACAAGGACTTGCACATGGCATATCACAAACATGATATACCATTCCTTTACCTTTTCTAAATCATGTAGTCGTCCCTGGAAGGAAGTGAGGATAAGGTGCAACATTAGTACCCACCAACAACATATACTACCAGGGCAGGTAGGCACATTCAAAGGAAACCACAAGGATCTGCTAAGTGAAAAATACCCCATAAACCTTAGTATCTGGATTGGGACACAGACACATACTGAGACTTGTTTTATATTCTGTAATTTAATGGCTATATGTAAACTCAATAATTGAACAGACATGTGGTTTATCAAAATTAACACAACATTATATGTCTAACATTCACTGATGAATAATTTTATGTTACATGCTAAGATACGCTAGCCATAAACTCTGGGACCCATAAACCACACCTGTGTCTACAATGATAAACAAAACTGGAAGTATATTACACAGAAAAAAAAACATAACAAAATTAAATATGACCCCATGACATGAAAAAAAAATAATAAAAATCTACACACAGATATTGTGGTAAAACTACTGCAAGTCAAGTGTCAAATCAATATTGACAACCATCAAAATCAATTTGTCCATTTCTTTTCTGACATGAAAGATATTCATATAAAATTAAATGCTCTGAATACATGTGCAAGAGTTGTTCAAAAGTTAGTATTGCTGACCTCAGCACTGTGAGTATTATGGGATGGTTGATTTGTGGCATCAAGAGAATGAGACTGTGCCATTGGTCAGCATCCAACCATCACCACCCACATCCAATCAGTCAGCTTCATACTGCACCTATGTGCATCCCTTTAATGTCTGGTAACTAGTACAGTGGTCCCCCAGGGGTGGCCTGACTTCAAGGGGGAAATATAATGAAAATGCCATACTTGCTGCACGAGGAAGTGGCCTTTGTAGAGGGGGTGGCCTCTCTTCAGTGGGGCCTTATAATAGGGGGACCACTGTGTCTACACGAGTGACAACAGAAGACAGGTATTCCTTCAATTTAATTCATTATCCTAGTAGGCAGGTGAGAACTGATGCGTCCACATTGTTCCTACAACTGCAAATGGCTGGGACCCTGTAGTCTGTGCATCCTTGGCCCCAACATGAAAACATCTGTGCACACCGTGTATCTGACAGGATATTTTACAGTGGAAGAATCAATGTCACATGGGAAACCATTGGCATCTCTCATTAACCCTTATGTTCTACCTCCTCCTTATTCTTTTGCACCAAAACTCTCCATGAATGACAGAATTCTAACTCCTTGTGGATAATTTCTGTCTCCAGACTACAATCATGACATGCAGCTATGCCCATGTCAACTACCTTGCCTTAGTGCCTCCTGCAAAACACATTATGGACACACCAGCAGCTGAGAGCAGCTGACCTGATGCCCGTCACCTGACAGGACAAAGGTTAGCGCATACAGTGCAATCAATACAGCCACATTTTCTATGATACCAGTCATGTCTATATGCTGTCCCTACTCCATTCCTACTCCTGCGATAAAGCAAATCTATTGCCAGCTTTTCCTGACAGAATGGACAAGCTGAATTTTGACTTCCCAGCCTAATATTTGACTAAATCCAAAAAAGATGTCAACTTTTCACATTGCCAAACCACTGACTACTGACAATGTTACACACTGACACACAAAGAAGCTACAACACAAGAGTTTCTGTTTACAGCTATTACAGTCCCAAATGGCAAGCTTGATTTACTGTTAACCCCTTGTCCTTTAAACTGGCCAAAACTGGCTGGTGGTCAAATATCATCAGCTTTGATGTTTTGACTAATTTCAACAGTAATCAAACATAATTCAAATGACTACTGCATATGACACATACCAGGATAACATTCTCTAGGTAAACAGCTTTCCTGGGCAAGGATTGGGAAATAAGCACCCAATCGAGGCAGAGGAAACCTATTGGCTCAGTCTGAAACTCAAGTCTCAAAGTAGCAGGAATGGTCCTGTTCTGACAACTTGAATGGCTGATAGCCTTTGATCTGTGCTTACATGGCCACAACATGAAAAACATCTACACATACTTTGCATTTTACAAGGTATCTCCCATTGGAGGACTCAAGGTCACAGGGGCAGCAACAGATATAAGCTGGGCTTAGAGGTGGCCAAGTTTTCTCTAGCTACCTTGGCCTCATCCAGTGTCCCAGTGCCTGTGATCAATACATAGGTCACAATGACCCTCACGCCCGGTCTGTACATTTCAACATGTATATGGGTCCTGTGCCAAATTTTATCAAAATCTCTCAACTCTTTCTGTGGCACATTTTGGTCTCAGTCAACAGCTTGCCTTTGTGTGCTTTGGGCACATTGCACCCAGACTGTGCTGAGGAAAGCTGCTGACCTGGATTATCATATTCTATGTAATTTTAGACATGCAGCTACTTAAGTGAAAGGTCTATTTACAAGGAAAATGAACCTAACAGCCTAAGAATTCAGAGCAGTTTGTTTTAAGTAACTCCACTTTAGTCACAGATGGCACTGAAAGAGTTAAGTACAATCAAAAAGGCAGAAAGACTGACAATCTGTTAATGTACATCCACTCTCGGCAAGATCTTATCCAGTGGATCAGATAAAAACACTTGACAGCACTCCAAACCAAACTAGTAACAGCAGTATTTATAGTGTCCAAGGTGAGTTTGATATGGCTGGATTTGACATATGTCAAAGTGTTTGAGATCAGTTCCCTTCATATGATCATATGATCTGTTTCTATTCAACTCATATTATCCACGTGCCTAAAATAACTGGAGTATATCATACACAATGTACCACAAACCCACACATATCCAGCTATACCATGAGTAACCCTTTTAGTGCTACATTACAGACCCAGTCAACAAATTTCCTTTGTACATTTAGGTGCATTATGCTGAGACAGGCTGTTGACCTCGCCCGTTCTTGTCTTCACTGGAACAACAGACATGCTGGTACTCAAATGACAGCTCCTTTTATGTGGAATTCAAATCTGCAATCTTTATACAATTCAGATGAGCAAAACTTTTGTCAACAACAGCAATGAGTTAAAAGGAACATGGATCATGTGCCCTGCATGGCAGAGCCGGCAGCTTTCACTGCATACAGGACTACTCAGGATCAGTCTCCCCAACAAACAAATTTTGAACCAATCTTACTCAATTGCATCTGATGCATTACATTCAATACATGTCAGTTTGCCCAAGGACTTCTCGAAGGATCTTCTTCTATTTTAAAATGTTTTCAAGCAAGTCTGTTACAAAAATAATTGTGCTGTTTGTGATAATACTGTTGTGGCACAAGTGATCAGCTTACCTGTCCTGTGGAGGATGCCATGGAAGCAGACTCAGACACTCGTAGTTGTGAAATGTCATCCTCTGTGGCCTGCACACACTCTCTATAAAAAGAAAATCAAGAACTTACACTCTTTGTCCTCAACCGCACACTGTACTATGACCTATACTTTCATAGCTGAGCCATTTTCTAGGAACAGTTTTCAACTTAATTTTGCATAGCATTTAATATTGTGTTTCTTGAGCACTCCGCATATACTATGTGTCAAAATACCACAAGAAAGTGGTCTTTATCAATAATATTGTTGAATACATAAAATCAATGACCTCTTTCCGTTTTTTCGAATATTTTAGTTTGTTTCAAAGGGTTGCAGATGGACAAACCTTGCCCTATACCTTGGAGCACATTTATTGGCATAGAAGGTCCGGGTACCATAACCCACATAGAACATATGGGTCTACACTTCCAAGTATTTTGGCAAGTAAGGTTTACCACCTGAGGTCTGAGTTAACAGCTTCTGTTAGGGCTCAAGGGCTCTCTGGGCACAATGTTCCCAGCATACCTGGAGGAAAGCTGCTGACTAATGGTACATAAAATTTTTAATGAAAAAAGAAACAGATGACATTTAAAACACTGGACTACTTCTGGCATTTTTTATGTATTTATAAGTTTATTCACACATTCATTCATTTGTTTTTTTATTTTTCATCATTATTATTGTTATTGTTTTTAATTGGAAAAAGTCGCATGCTGATACCTCAGTATCAGGTCCCTTAGGGTTAAGGAAAGAATGACCACTTGACTTAAATATGCACACTGATATACCACCCCAGGCAATTTATTGCACATTCAACGTTTCTGGTCTGGTTTGGAGTTTTACTATATATGTGATGATTTATATTATGATCCAAAAGACATGAACTGTCCACACACACAAAGTAGCCTTTCACAGAATGAGTCATGCTGTCACTGAATTTAAACTTTCATTGAATATTTCCACCAGCATTCATTGTACAACAATATATGTATTCATAGCTTCATCGAACAAACTCTTTACATCAACTTCCTGAAAGTGCAAGTCCAGCCCCAGGCTTGCTGACATTCCAGTAGATCTCCATCAGAAAGCACACTTACATACAGTACAGCAGACCCTGTCATGAGAGACCACCTCTCATGAGAGACCATTTACACAGATTCTGAAGCCCTATACTTCCAATGTTGATCTACCTGTCATGAGAGACCACCGGTCTTTAAAGACCACGTTTTGTCACAGGACTGGTGGTCTCTGGTGCCTGGAACCACTGTGCTACGCACATGTACAGTAACCAGGAATGATCTTTTTTCACGAAAACGTGGTTAAAAAAAGTTCTTGCAAAAAATAAATACATAAACAAATAAAATGTGTTTGCTGGTTGCCATAAAAACAGATTTGCATGCACATGACTTCCTCCTACCATTACGAATGCCGATGGAAACTCTAAAAACATTCCTTCTATAATTTGTGCATGTACATAATATGAAAATTCACAGTCAAAGAAACACTACTGAAATAAAATTTCAACAAGGTTTCGTGAAGTTAACCACACAATGAAACTGTGATGAAAAATTAAGTAAAAATTATTTCAGAACATGTAACTGAAGTGTTATACATGTATCCTCTTTGAACTAGATATGTCATGTATTCTAAATGTATAAATCTATGCATTGGACCAACTATGCCAGTGGCTATTACAACACAAACACACATACATCTTATGACAATGTAGACTCACCAACATTAATAAGGCTTGTCTGGGTGTATATTTTATTGACAGTGTTTAACTGCTGAAGCTCAAGTCTTACTTTCCTTTGTGGTTAATAAAACACATCGTTATATCAATTATGATGAAATAAAATTCAACTCGCGTAAGGTGTGTCACAATTACACATAACATAGGCACATATTACCCTGCTGATGTGGCACATTTACTTATTATGTACACATTGAATTTCAATATTTGTCAGTGATAATAGTTCACTGTATATTTGGACAAATTTTGTGAGGAAAAAATATCCACAAATTTTATATGTATTTGTTATTTCAAAAGGAAGAAACTTATTAAGCCTGCAAGCCTGATTTCATGATCAAAACAACCTGAAATTATATCTAAATTTCAAAGTCAAATGACATTTTGTTACAGGCCACTTGCATTTTCTACAAAAGGAAGGCTGCCCACATGAGGACTGGCATGTCCAGGGCACATACATATAGAGAGCATGATGTTGCCAAAAAGCTGCCTGTTGGACTTGGTGTCAACTAGAATCATGACATGTACCACTTGTCCTCTCTCGTTATTTACATATCTTTTTCTCACAATTTCAGGCTATTTTACTTTCAACCACAACACAAAATGAAATATTTCCATATCTGACCTGAGTCCTTGTTTGATACTGTGGAATATGGTGGTGGCTCGACTGGGCCGAGGCACTTTTGGCACTTTGACTGTTTTCTTCATGGTGAAGCCATGGTTTGGCATTGACTTCCTATTCGACTTGGGACTACGGAAGTTCTGACCTAATACTTTGGTCCTAATGGTTGTCGGTGATGACGGTGAGTTGCGGTGATTGGCTAGTCCAGCAAAGGACCTGCTCCGGTTCAAGGCCCCACTGGCCATACTCGGTGCCCTTGGCTCTTTTAGCGACATGGCTGTCAGCGGTCATCACATCCCAGGTGTGTCACAGACAACCTGCACAAAACAAACAATTTGTCTTCATTGAGCTGCAGTTGTATCCAGGAAACAATATTTAGATAAATGGTGTATTTCCCAGAACAAGTTTTAAATGTCAGCGGATGTGCTGCTGAACATTGAATACATTGTGGCAGTAGATCCTGTAAACAATGAACACTTTGTCCTCAGTCACTTTGTCAGTTGTAGGTTTCAGAGAATCACCCTGAGTTAACAGTTTCCTTCAGAACACTTTGGATGCCAAAGAAAAGAAAGTTGTTGACCTGGACATTTTGTGTCTGTGAAACTAGAGGCATGCTGGTACTTGAAAGAAAGTCTGTCAATAAGGAATATGAGTATGGAATCACTATAATTTGTATGACTGGGACTTTGATGTGATTATCACTCAAAGAGTGAAGTTTCAAAACAGAAGTCTCAGCACTGCTGCTCCTTATACTTGTAGCCAGTTGTGAACACTGACGCAGCTTGGCCATGTCCACACACCTTTGTCGTGTACAGTCAGCCCTCAGGTGACTGGCCTGTTGCTGCTTATAATGTAAAGTTCTCTACCAAGGGTTTTGTGATGATCTAGATGCCAGTACAAATGTGCATGTTTTGGTTATAATGTAAAAAAAAAAACACATAAGCAATACTTACTTTAAATAAACACTCCATTAACTTATTGATTGATTTTGATCATGTTATACCAAGGACTGATCCAGACTTCAAAATTAGTAGCCAAAATTGGACATAGCCATGATTAACAACAATTCTGTCATGGTCCTTTTATTTAATTTTACAGACATTTGCACATTTCTTAAGTCAAATTCAAGAAACACTAGCATTTGGTCAATTAACAAATGGTTTGCAAAGTCTCTGATTACTTTAAGTTTGATCGTGTATAACTTCAAAATGACTGATAAAAACAAATAATGCCTCAAACTACTTTTATTTCATTTCAGCAATCTCGTATTGTCACTTAATAGATCAAAAGTAGGCTGAATTGGAGTGACTCCTGTACATATATATCTATACAGTGGTGCTTTCTGTCCCCTGCTGCCCAAGGGCACAATTGAGGGACACAAGAATAAACTTAATGTTAACCCTTAAAGTGATAATCACTGCTACAGTTGCTTTCTCATTACCATTAAACATATAATGATTAAAAGAGTCAGATTCCTCATGAAGATACCTTTCATTCAAATACCAGCAAGCCTTGTTTGAAGCAAAAAGTAGTCTTCCTCAACAGCTTTCCTCGGGACACTTTGCATGCATTGTGCGCAAAGTGTCCCGAGGAAAGCTGTTGATTCAATCTTAAATCAGCACTTTAAAGGTTAATATAGCAGCAGTGAAAAGTGCCCTGTGGCCACCTCTTGCTTGACAGAAAGGGTAAGAAGACACAACAACTAGAACTATAGGAAGTTACAGCTGCTTTCCCTTCTTAAGTTTTGTGTCTCCTGGAAACATGGCATGTTGTTGTGACGATCAAAACAGACATGACAGCGATGTAGTTTGAAGGCAGGGCGTGACTTCCCATGGAAGTAACTGGAGAAGGGCTTTGTGTTGTTTCTATCCTGTCTTCATGTCGTCATGGCATTCCTGTTTTTATCATTTGTCAGAAATCATCCCTTTGTCTCCAATCATAAAGTGAACTACATGATACAAAGGATCGATGTCTGCCCCCCCCCCCCCCCCCACATCATGTATTGTCCAGATACAAAAGTACAAAATAAACACAAGTCACAGTACGAGGCAAATGGCTATTCATATGAAAATAGTATGGTCAAAGTTGGTTAGGATCATCCTACTGAAATAAGTTATACATGTTTTGAAAGGTACCATGATACTAATTGCCCCAAACAAATATGTATTGGGTCAACATGACCTTCAAATTATGTCAAGGTCATCCAAAATAAAGTATACATAAAACCTTTACGGAATGGTTACTTGGTAAAAACATGAAAGCCCTAGCTTTAATAGAACTTGAAATATGTGAAAAAACTATGCTGCAAAATACACCTTTAGCAGCCCTATGACCTTGACAAAAGGTCAAGGTCAACAAGGCATGGACCACATGCCCTACACACGAAACATCTGTGGTGTAAATTTCATAATTCTACCTGAAACAGATTATGGACAAGGGGCCTGTGACAGTCCTGTGCTCAGATGATCTACATAGTGACTAAACATGAGCCTTCTTTTTCAGTCTAGATGGTGGGCACTGCTTTTGATACTTATTTTAAAATATGCAAATGTTTAACAGCAACAAGATTTGTATTCTTAACTTTCAAATATGTCAGATCATAACTGAGATAAGTGTTGCTCATGGATAGTCCAGCTTATCACCTTCACATAATGTTCACACAGCACATCTACAGTGGAACCACCCTTCAGCTGAATGGCCTGGCTATGTGCAATGTTGACCTTCAGCTATAAGATATAAAGACATGGATTGGTGTCCCACATGTGTGACCATAGAGGGTACATAGCCCCTTACTATACAGGTCACAACAACAGGTAGACAGGCCTTTCACTGTATACAAATATAATATGTATCCAGCAACAAGCGCAACAATACCATGCACTGCAAACTGTGTGCTCACAGAGATGACTTATCTGTGACTGTTTATGTCCAGCTATGATAAAACAGACCCTGTACTGTAATTTCTGCAAAATGACCAGCTCCATGTAAGTGTTCTCTCTCTCTCTCATTTTATGTTACATCCATAACATGGTAATGCTACTACACAGAGGAATTTACAGTCTACTATCAAATGATGTTGACATTTACCTGCTCTATATGATATGGCCACAGTGTAAAGGCAATCACTCTTCTGTTGCTCTTTACTCACTCTAGTCTCTTCAATCCCAAGGTGACAGTGTCTCTCTGGGTATATACCAGACTGAAGGTATATCCAGTAACTCCCCTCAATATATCCACACACATCAAAGCTAACTTAGCTGTCACTTTCACCTCCATACAGTAACAATCCATGAAAGCTTAGTCACCTCAAAGCTCTAGTTTAAAGACAATAGGGTAGTTTTGCTAAACAAGGCTAAAAGGGTATAGTGTTGGCTTGCTGCAGGCCTGGGACCTGCAGTCTGTCAGGACACGTTGATAGACAGGTCCACACAATGGGCTCACTACAATGTGCCTCTGTCCATCCTCACTTGCAGTCATTTATGGCTGACAAAATTTGTAAACCTTCAGTCAGTGTGCATACAATTAGCCTTCTTATTATTTTAATAAAATTCCCTTTTTTCATATAGGTCTACACCCCAGACTGATGAGAAAAACCCACATGCTGAGACAGCTTGAGGTACAAATTCCAAGTTCTGCAGAACAATGGAGGTTCTCCCTGTACAGTTAACCCCCAGCAATAGAACCCTTGTCCACTAATTGGGCATTGACAAGAAAACTATAGCTGCAGGGTATAGTTGCCGACAGGGGGCATGTTCCAGTGAATACTCACTGTGTCCAAATCAATACACATTATGTACTATTACAACTCATTGCCTGCTACAGACACTCAGATCTTTTTACCTATTCCTGGTTAGAGTATCACTAAGTCAATAGCTTTTCTTGGTGTAGGATGGGTGCAATCCAGCCAACCTTCACCAAGGAAAGCTATTGACCTAGGGCATGCCATCATGAATAGTCTTACATACAAATCTTAGCAAATGTTAAGCAGACGACAATTTACATTCAGGTGTTTTGGGGCAATTTAAGTGGGACAGAGTTAATATTAATAATGTTAAGACCAACACTTCCAGGCCTCCAGTAAACAAGGGACACTTTATCTATTACCCAGGTACAACAATAGAAGGCTCATGGGCCCATGCAGTAGATGTCCCTTTAGTTAGTTGGGCTAGGGATATATGTATACATGTACTTCTATTGCTTATTCATCGTAATTTTTAATTGAATTACTTGAAAACTGGTGTAGAAATACAAACTTTTGTTGGTGAAAACTTGATTTATTATGTGTTAACCAATTGTTCTACACAAGTTTTCCATGTCATTTTTGAGGGAAACCATACAAATCAAATGTAAGTTTATATTACAGCTGAAAGTTGTTGTCGTTGGTTGTGATAAGTCAAGTCTGTCGGAAGTAAACACAGATATAGAGTTGAAATGGACTTTTAGTGTGTCAACTATGAAATGAAACAGTATATTCCATATCAGAACATTCCACAATTCACGCAGAACATTTTTTCCTTCTCAGCAGACTTTTGCATGGCACATTGCAATTTCAGCCACTGTCAGCTGGATACATGATGCAACTGCCGATGTTGACCTAGCCAATGGAACCAACAGTCCTTACAGGACACTCTGCACTTCTCTTATAGTTTTCCCTGTTACAGTCCGAATGATATAAGAAATGTGTAGACTAAGCTGACATTTGAACATAGCAAAGCAATGAAATAAGATGTCTGAATGTTCAAATTTGTGTTCATACAATAAACTAATTACATGTACATGCATTACTTGGAGAAAAATCCTTTCCCGCTAAAATTGTACAAAAGCAACTGGATGTAAATATTGTCATCTCCCTCAATACGTTTACTCAAATTTCATTACTAGAAAACTTTTTTGCTGGGGCTTGTATGTAAGACTGTTCATGATGGCACGCCCTATGTCAATAGCTTGAATCCTGGGTGCAGGTTGGGTGCATTATCAAGGAAAAGCTGACCCAGTCATACTCTGACCAGGAAAAGGTTGACCATAATAAAAACCATTCTTCACCACAAAGTGTACCACTTATAATTTACAACATTGCTGTAAGGCCGTTAATGTCATCCCTTGCCCATTAAACATACACCTCACATAATTTGAAGCCCTTCTCAAAAGTATGTTTTCCTGTATTCTCTCCTGTGCTCTCAGGTCCCCCCTATCACCTGCAAGTCTTTACTGATGTTGACTTTGGAGAATTGATCTACTATATGACTATGCCAACCGAAAAACTGAGAAAAAAATTCATAACAAAAGTTTGCAGCTTATTTGACAGGAGCTATGTCCAAAGATTTATCAAAATGCAGACTTTCAAAGCCAAGTGGCAACAAAATTTGATGTGTTCCATTGTACATGTTTACATGTATGTACTTAAGTGTCAATTTAGCCTGTGACATTTTTATGTAGAGGTTAGCACAAGCACTGAAGAACATGATCAAACAGAATAAATCAAAAGTCAGACAACAATGTACATTAACCCTTTCCTGGCCAGCATAAGACTGATCCAACAGTTTTCCTTGGTAAAACTGTGTTCACTTTGTACCAAGGAAGGCTCTTGACCCGGGACATGTTGTCATGATGGGTATTATCCATTATGATCCCTAAAGATGTTGCTTATTGATGAGAAATATAAGTAAATAAGACTGTGGCAGCACATTAGTAAAACACAGTTCACCGCCAAATTTACTTTCCCAGGTTTAGTACATTTCTCTAGAAGTTCCGTGTAGTTCCATAAGTAAAGTACATTTCTCTAGAAGACACACATACTTCCATAGGTATAGCACATTTCTCTAGAAGATACACATACTTCCATAGGTATAGTACATTTCCCTACATAGTTCCATAGGTTGAGTACATTTCTCTAGAAGATACACATACTTCCATAGGTATAGTACATTTCCCTACATAGTTCCATAGGTTAAGTACATTTCTCTAGAAGACACACATACTTCCATAGGTATACTACATTTCTCCAGAAGATGCACATACATGTACTTCAATAGATATAGTACATTTCTCTAGAAGATACACATAGTTCCAAAGGCATGGTACATTTCTCGAGAAGATACACATGGTTCCATAGGTATAATACACTTAGCTTTAGTTGATAGTATTACAAAGTGCATAAAACAATTTCAGATAAATGTTAATATTTTAATGGCTCAGTTTGGAAATGTTTTCTGCAACAGTAGATATCGATTATTCAAAGCATACTGTGTGCCCGTGTATGGATGTCACCTTTGGGACTTCTCTAAAGAGAAGATAGATTGTTTTTATGTAGCCTGGCGAAAAGCAGTTCGATTTCTTTGGAAGGTTCCCTGCAGATGTCACTGTGATCTAATACCATCAATTTGAGAAGATATACCCATAAGTCCCCAGTTACACAAAAGATTTATTAAGTTTTTTCACAGGATCATAAACAGTGAAAATGAAATTGTGTGTAATTCTCTAAATTTTATAGCTTCTGAATACAGGATAAATATAATTTGACGGACTTTGCACTTATTTTTTAGGATATATCCACAGATCAGTGTCTAACTCTATTTATTCAGAGGATCAGCATATAGCCAAATACCAACCTAGCGAAATTTAGTTTTCCAATTTTGACCACCAGGATCGCACGATGAAATTGAACGGTATTTCGCAGGAAGCGGGACACCATTATCAGAGGGTCATCGACACCAATATTAATGTGTATAGACATGAACAAAGTGGGGAAGTTTGAAAGAGTGATTTTCATCAAGTTAAAGCTGTACTGTGCCTGAAATATGCTTGTGTACAATTGCAAGGTACCAGGCTGTAGCGCTGATACACGCAAATTGTCAAATCTTGACAAATATCCATAGATGTATGGGGTTACGTTCCACAGTTTCACAGTTAAGCCTCCACTGTGGTCACAATAGCATCACTTGGTAGCAGCAGACCAGCGTAACTATGAATTCAGTCATGCGCACGATCGTCACAATTAGGTGACAAAAGGGAGAACTAAGATTTCGTTAGGCTCCCATAGATTGGGAATTGTGTTTTGCTCCAGATGATAAACTGACCCCAATTTTCACCAAGCAAGAAATCTCAGATTGTATAAATACATTATGTACAACTTAATGTGTTACAGATACCATCTTAACTTTTGTTACTATGTATAGCCTTTCTGCTGACTGACTTTGATACAATAATTAAACCTGCAGTGATGCTCTTGTGACATGAATCAACGATCTGATATGAATATATATATATATATACACATGTGTGTGTGTGTGTGTGTGTGTGTGTAATTGATTAATTATGTTCTCTCTCTTGCTTTATCAAATCTTCACTGTACCCATGTGAGTACAAATGAAGATGCTGGGTCAGGTGAGAACAGAGTTATGAAACGGTTTGCCACCAACAATCTCTGACCCATAAATAAGTACCGACCCTACACCTGCCTGGCTTCATGACCAGAATGCAAGCTCTGTGTCGTGCACATATGATGGGCACTTGCCTCACAACAAAACTACATCAGTGTCAGGCACGGAGGAAAACAGCCACATCCACACAGCTTTACATCCCCTGCTTGACTCAAACACTGCCCAACTGTTTTTATCTTTTCACAAATACATGTTCTAAATATATACGTCTATTCGTGATTTTCACAATCAGACTATGGTTGGGACATCTGCTAAAGTCATCCAGGGATATTGTAAGTAAGCTTAAATACATGTGACACATATTCAGTGTACATTGTGGGTGTCCTACCATGATGTGGATTATTAACAGAAACTGGAGACAGAACAGGTGTTCATCAAAACTATATATATGCACATTCTTGCTCTCTCTTAATATTTTCTAAATTCCATATATATATATATATATATATATATATATATATATATATATATATATACATACATACATGCCAGGATTTGTTCAGCCTAGGTTGAATAATTTTAACCCTTATCTACAGGGTTACACACACACACACACACACACACACACACACACACACACACACATATATACACGTGTGTGCATGTGTGTGTATGTGCATGTATGCCAGGATTTGTTCAGCCTGGGCTGTATATTTTAAGCCTTATCTACAGGTTATAATGATGTATGTTTTCAGCCCATCCTTAAAACAGTGATGGGGTGGTCCACATACATAAACTGGACCTTGTAATATGATAACACTGACTTATAATGACGGGGTTATAATATTGAGTGATAAATGGGAAAAGTCCTGCATAAACACGACTCACTATATATCATACAGCTATATGAGGCCGTTTTGAGGAGTGCCATGCAGCATTGCATTTGAGAAACTGGATTGTTGAGGACTTAAACTTTGACAGTTGGAAGTCTTATCATGATCATCATTGTGTAAACTGTTTATTTTTAAAGGATACTTGTGGCTAAATTATACCCATGAATTAACAAACATTACGAAACTGAATATATTTTTGCACTTTACATTAATTCTATATACAGTAGTCTTTCTTTTGAAAGACCCCTCTTTTGGGAGACCACCTGCCTTTTGTGGCCATTTACACTGTGCAAAAGCATTGGTCTTTTAACGATAATTAACCTCTTACAGGAGACCCACCTGCAGGCCATGACCAGTAACCACCAACAATGACCCCAAAAGACCACTTATCCAGCCAGAAATTCCCCATTTCATATAAGTAAGAGATAAGTAAACCCCACCTATTTTGTGCAAGATTGGTAAAATAATTTGTCAAAATGAGTAATCACATGACTACAAGATGGAATGGAATCAAACATTTCAGTGAAAATCATTCTTTTTTTAAATCAATTATGTTTTAATAAAAATTATGGATGGGAATTCAAAGCAGTGGCCAGTTGTTACGCAGGTGGTGCAAGAATGGAACCTCCTTTATGTGACCATTCTTGGATGGTACTAGAAGTGGTCTCTCAAAGGAGGGATTACTGTACATTTACACTGTATACCATATACATGGGTCTGGGGATTGGGGGTACATTATAATATTAATATCAAGTAGAAAATTTTAACTGTAGAAATAAATATTCACACAAAATACTAAAATTTACAGTTGTGCAGACTTGGGAGGAGCAAAGAGTGCATAAAAGATCAACATGGAACACCAATAAGCCATTATATGACCCCTAAAATGACTTAGAGGCAGGCTTTATAAAGCACTGTAACTATAGAGCTGTAACTGTGTTTCATCTCTCTATGTGGCTCCAGTCCAAACCACCACATGGCCCTAACGTATATATTCTCTCTGATGGCATGACATTTGTTCAGGCAGCAACTATTTTATACCTATGCAATACTACACTCCCTGCTAAATACAACTCTAGGATATACATATACAACACATTTCACACTCAGAGCTGAAGCCACATATAAACAAGCTGAGGCTCAGGGGTATGCCAAGTTATTACCTGTAACTTTTCACAGGTGATAATGCCTTGCTTGCTCATACAGACTGGTTGCAAAGCACTTTTGGATTATATAAGTATCTCTGCAATTTATCCATATGGATAATCTAAATAACTGTACATGATTGTAAATCTGTGTGCTTTAAACTTCAGTTGGGTCATGGGCATCAACGTCTGTCTGATGCAGCGGCACCTGTTATAAAGGGACTGCCTTTTAAACACAACACACCATAAGAGACCTCATTCAACTGACACGTGGGGTGATCTTTTGTCAATAAAGGACACCCGTACCCTCTTATCATTAACTCCTTCCATACCAGTCCCTGATATTTCTGTATATTTACCTAGATTTAAGACGACAATTGTATATTTAAATTCTTCATGAAAAGAACTTTCATTCAAGTACCAACATGCCTATAGTCCTAAGTCAGTGGTTCTGGCACTGCCTGGCAAGTCATGCTGCAGCTTGCCGCAAGGGCAGCTGCGACTTGCCAGGCAGTGCCATGACCACTGACCAAGGCCTGTGACTATAGTATGGAATGAGTTAGAAGCCTCCTGATAATATGACACGAAAGGTCAATATATAGCACACACTTTCTGCCTATCAATAACCAAACCAATATGCAGCACAAACTTTCTGCACAGAAAAGTAGCCTAACATTAAAATGGTCACGGCAATGCTTTAACCTCATGTATCATACCTAATATTCTACATTTTAAATGTCAATTGTAAGATATTTAAGACTTACCACATATACAGATTTCCATAAGTGTAGGCCAGGGACTTTACAAATTGGTGGCGTAATACTTGAAATTCAAGCTTTTCCTCCAGCATCTTAGATAAGTATATAATAATATGTTGTCACTGGCAGAATTCACTCATGCTTTTTCCAAGGAGTGCCCGGAAAATGGTTGGTGTAAGTTAAAACCTACATACCCAATATAGAACAAACACATGTGTATGTATATATATATATATATATATATATATATATATATATATATATATATATATATATATATATATATATATATATATATATATATATATATATATATATTATATATATTCTGTAGTTCATGGTTTGCCCCAGGCCCAAGTTTACAGCTCATTGCATGGTTTGGGTCACATGACTGACCTATGATACCTGTCTTCTTCACATCTCTGTAACTTGGGGTGATAAATCACATTCTAGTGTTTCATCCTTTCGATAATGGGAAGATACCACGTATTCCGTACCAAGCTTTCAGAACGTAAAAAGTAGCTCCATGGATTTTGTGTGATGTGAAGCCAAAAGCTGCCACACAACATCAATGATGGTAGCATTACTTACCTATGTATTAGAAAGGTAATGTTGAGTACAGTTATTCCTGATGGACACAACAATGTCATAAAACCCACATACCAGGTCTGTAGCTCCCCCCAGGCCACTCAGCCAGTTACCCATGCTCCACCGGGGAACACTTTAATGTCACTACCAGTAAAACTTCAGATGATAACAGGTGACCTGTAGCCCAAGGTCATACAGGTCAGGGGTCAATGACAAAAGACAAATTCCACGTGCTTAAATTTCAATTCTGTTATGTATTCAATGCATAAACAATAAATTGCATATCGAAGGTTACATCAGGAGGCTATTAACTTGGTTTCAGGCTATGTCATAGCTGTATGGCATAAAGCAATCAAATGTATCATTTCATGCCATCATATACACTACTTTTTTTTCTTCATTTTGTGGTAACTAATAATGAACACAGCCTTTAGTCAATGCACTATGGTAACCATCATGACACTGATTATCTACAGGTGAAAATAAACTGTTATACTTGACCCTTGAGTGTTCTGACAGCTGGGCTTATCAGTATATATAGATAATGGAGCACCTGTAACCCCATCCATTTTCCTGTTGCTGTTAACACTGAAATTGGCCTACATTTTGGCATGTATCATGTCCGTGTTTCTCCCAAGAATTCTGCTAAAGTAAGTATATTCACTGGCTGTGTTGACCAGCAGCATTCCAAACAAGGCCTTTTCACTTGTCTCAGACAAGTCAAATTATCTGACAGACACGTCAACTGTCACCTTGTTAGTGTATCTGTTCAACTTGTACATGCACTTCAATAAGAGGGACACTCTGTCTACCAAAACTACCTGTTTGCAGACAGATGAAGATGTTAGCTTATTGCTTTCACTGACCACTGGCAGTCATGCCAGATGTCACTCCATGTAGACCACTGATTAGTGTGATGACCACCAGAGGGCACCAATACCCTTTACTAACCCAGGCTTCCAGCTGAACAACAAATGTTGCTGTGTTGGTGTACTGTATGTAATACTTTACTTCTTGCCAGTGATAATTTGCTGTGTCAGTTGACATCATTATTTTTTTGTCATAGAAATGAAAACACCTTATAATGTTTAAATATGATTTTTTAAATGTTTGCACATTAAAAAAAAAATGTTGACGTTAAATAAAACTGGCCCAAAAATATGCATATCGTGTCTTCATATTTATGCATGTACCAAATTCCTGCAACCTTGTGATATAGCATAATAATTAATCTTACTGCAACACATACACATTGCAAGGAGACTATGTCATACAGTGGTACCTGCTCTAAAGACCACCTCTTGTGAAAGACCAATCTGGTTTTTAAGACCACCATTTCAAGACACTGGCCTTTTAATTATTTTGCTAGCTTACCTGCAGTGGAAGACCACCTGTCATATGTGACCACTTTTGTCTGGCATGAAGGGTGGTCTTAAATAGCAGGTACCACTATAGTATTAATCAAGGAACATGTTCCAAACAAACAAATCTTGGGAACTTGTCAGAGAAGAAAACACACAACACTCAGGCTGCCATTTTTGAGATCTCCTATTTTAATGCATTCCAACATTTGATACTGCTCCACCGACCTTTTGACTTAAAACAATACTGCATACACAGAGGCTGGGGTTACTAGAACACACACGTTATTTTAAACAAAGGAGCTGTGACCCAGCATCAGGATAGTATATAGAGCAAGGTTGGCCCATATTGTGCATAAGTATGTGTAAGAATTACCATAAGAAAAATCACACAGGGTGTCTCAAATTGTACCATGAGTACATGAAAGTACAACTTGTACTGTTCAATACCTACTATATAAATGCAATATCCAACATCCTCCCCCCCATTGGAGTATGTTATTACTTACTCCAATACTAAATTAAAACAAGTTCATAGTTATGACAGAAGACCCATAGTGCAAGTTCAAATAAAGGCAGAGTCTATGCGTCCAGGTTCTTACTACACAGTCAGCACTAAAAAAGATATTCAAATATGAGGAGTAAATCTCTTAAGGAAAACTTAAAGTAAAATGTAAAGATATGTGAAATGATAGCCATCAATCATCTTGAATATTGATGAAGCAGTACCAGTCAATTGACTTGAATGTTCTTGGCACATATTGTATACAAATGCACAACTTATTGCATATAGGTTATCTGATTTATTATTCTCATGCATGGGGCAGAGCACGTCGTACACCCCTTAGCATGTACATTATGGATCAATGCCAAGCCTGTCCACGCGTTTGACTGCACGCCCAGCACGGCTAATTCCTATGACAGACTCATCTGATTTGCTTGGCAATTTGGTTTCGGTATTAGAGTCTTGAGAACTTTCAACATTTTCACTTTCTTGCATGGGTTGGTCAGCAATGTTGGCGCCACCTGAATGATGGCTGGTTATTTCTAGGTCATGTAACCTTTGAATAGGACGGAGAATGAGCCCCTTAGCAGTTCTAAGTTCCACACTGCGAACTAACCCATCCCTACCAGGGAAAACTCTCTTTACTCTTCCCATTGGCCACTGCATGCGGGGTATATTATCCTCCCTTATAAGTACAATTGATCCCTCCTGTATGTCACCCTGAGGCCTGAACTTATTTACAGTCGGGGGCAGGTTGCGCAAGTAATTCTGACTCCAAAGAGACCAAAACAAGTTGAGACGTTGAACACGTACCATTTCGCGGTCACTAAGAGCTTGTACAGACACACTGTTTCCTGTTTCAGAGATGGGCACTTGAAACCCAACACTTCGACCTATCAGGAAATGTGAAGGTGTTAATGGGGTAGTGGCATCAATTTCATCCCCAACAAAGGTTAGAGGTCTTGAGTTAATACAAGCTTCTACCTCATGTAAGGTAGTCTCTAGCTCAGCTCTAGTTAAACAGCGGACACCAAGGGCCCTTTTCAAAGATCCCTTAACAGATCGTACTAACCTCTCCCACCAACCTCCCCACCAAGGTGAGCGGGGAAGTATGAAATTCCATTCAGGACTCTGGGGGCCAAAATACCTGGTCAACTGGTTGTGAGCACTAACAAAGGTCTTAGCATTGTCTGAGTAGACCAAGGAGGGCTGTCCACGTCTAGCCACAAATCGCCTGAAAGCCAACATAAAATCCTTCACAGAAAGAGAATCTGTGAGTTCTAAATGTATGGCTCGCACAACTGCACAAGTGAATAGCAAAATGTACAGCTTTCCCTTGGACATATCACAACAAAACAAGGGACCTGCATAGTCTAATCCTACCACAGAAAATGGTGGCGCTGGCTGAACACGCGAACCAGGAAGAGGGGCTCCAACTTGATTGCATGCTTGAGCATCCACCCTTTTACAAGGTATGCATTCCCTCTTTACCATTTTCACCAAACGTCTCAGTCCAAAAATCCAAAAGGTACTTCTCAAAGAAGATATCACTGTATCAGCACCAGCATGTTTTAGTAATACATGCTGAAACCGGACTAACAGTTTTGCCAAGTGGCCCTTAGGCAGAATAATCGGGTGTTTCTCTTCATATGTCAGTTCTGACCTGTCCAACCGCCCCTTAACCTTAAGCAATCCATCCTCATCTACAAAGGGGTCTAATTTAGCAAGAGGAGAAGCCTTGTGAACTGACAGTCCTTGTTTTAAAGCTTCAAATTCCTTTGCGTATGACAAACGTTGGACATACTGGAACAATTGTGCCTTGGCCTTGCTAATCTCTTCGTATGAAAGGTCGCCTTTGTGGCGCTCAGATACAGGCTTCCGTACATTATGGAGGAACCTCAAACACCAACCAACTATCCTGAATGCCTTGACCAATTTACCCCACCTGGTAATGTCTATTATCTCAATAGGGGAAGATTCAGTGGACACAGACACAACAGAAATCTTTTCTTCCTGTACTGACTCCATCTCCAGCTGCTTGTCTGGAGCATCATTTTCCAAATGGGAGGCAAGCCAAGCAGGCCCCCCCAACCATAGCTTTGAAGTAACCAAATCTTGAGCAGACAAACCCCTTGTAAGTAGGTCAGCTGGGTTGTCTTTTCCAGAACAATGGCCCCAAATCGATGGATCAGTGAGTTCTTGAATCTCAGATACCCGATTAGCCACAAAGGGTTTCCACTTATAGGGATTGCCCTTAATCCACCCTAAGGCAACCATTGAGTCAGTCCAGCACTTACAGGTAACCTCAGGTAGTTTCAACGCATCGCGAACAAACACCAACAGTCTAGCACACAACAAGGCTCCTAGAAGCTCAAGCCTGGGTAAGGATACTCTCTTCAGGGGGGCTACCTTGGCCCTGGACACCACCAAAGACACGTGAAAGCTTCCATCTTGAAGAGGGATTCTTATGTACACCGTACTGCCATATGCCTTTTCAGAGCTATCTCCAAACCCATGTAACTCTACACCCACCAGAGAAGACCAGGGTAAAGGACTGTAACAACGAGGTATGCTCCAACTACGAAGGGTACTGAAACCCAGGACCCAAGTTACAAATCGTTCCTGTATAGTTTCAGGCACTGGTTCATCCCAACCTATGCCAAGCTGCCAAGCTTCCTGGATCAAGAGCTTAGCAGACATGACAAACGGGGTGAGAAACCCCAAGGGATCATACAAGCGTGCCACAAAGCTTAACATGACACGTTTTGTGACCACCACTTCGGCAGGAATTTCTGGACCTTCGAAGGAAAAACAATCTGAATCAATGAGCCATTTCAGCCCGAGAATTTTTACAGACTCGGAGCCAAGCTGTTTTGCTCCCAGTTCCTGAAACATCATGTTCGAAACACCAGAGTCATTAGACAGGCACTTAGCCAGAGGCATACTAGCATCAGCTAAAATGTCTCTTGCCTCTCTGTATAATGAACATGCCTCTTGATAGGTGTCAGCACCAGATAATAAATCATCCACATATAGATTTTCGGACAGTTCCTTGACTGCCCTGGAACTAGGGTACTTGGACAGGTGGTGACGTATGGTGGCATTCAACAGGAAGGGGCTACTACAATTTCCAAATGGAACTCTGAGGAATTTCATGGTCCTCACATTGCCATTAACATCCCAGAGGAACCTATGCACATCTTGGTCTCTCTCACACACCTTTATTTGGAGGAACGCTTTAGTGATGTCTGCTGTAAGGGCTACCTTCCACCTCCTAAAACGAATGAGTATCTCAACGAGATTGGGAATCAGGGAGGGACCAATCTGTAAGCAGTCATTCAGCGAAACACCATTATAGCTAGGTGCAGAAGCATCAAATACAGGGCGCACCTTTGTGGTAGAACTACTCTCCCGCACAACAGGGCGATGAGGTAGGTAGTACACAGGACCCTGCGCAGCCTTTTCTTCAGGGGAAACCTCTTGAATAATTCCACAAGCCTCCATTTCTGATAAGGCTTCGTCATACTTGTGACCTAGCTCTGTGTCTTTGGCTAATCTACGTGACAAATTTCTCAGTCTCTTTCGAGCCAGACCCTCATTTTCAATCAAACTGATGGGTCCAGGTTTCCATGGGAGGCCAACTTCATAACGACCCTCACTGTGCTTCACAGTCTCATTAAACTTGGACAAAACAGGGTCATCAACTTCATTGCCTTGAAGTTTGTCAACTATACCAATGGACTCAAGATCCCAGAAATTCCGCAAAGTGGAATCAGGGAGGTCTGTCAAACACAACAACTGTTGAGAAACACGAGACGGAGGCTGATTAATCCCAGGCCAGGATCCGGAAACCACCCACCCAAATTCTGTCTCTTGCGCAACCACCCCTTCAGGATGTTTGATCAAGCCAGGTTTCATAAATTTCCAATATAGGTCCAAACCTATCAAAATATCTACAGAGATATCTCTTCTTTCATCATAGTGATCAGCAAATTCTAAATGTCCCAAGGACTGAACTATTCTGTAAGGGACACTTGGGCGATGCATAGGTGCACATATGACCTTTACTTCTACGGCCTGAATATCATGACTCCCCCCATGCCTACCCTGGATACTAAACTTGTAGACATTATGTAAACGACTGGTGGAGGGCGTCCCTTCCCCAAATGCAGCATAGGACATTGGTCGAGTGTTCACCCATTTAGGGTCAATCTTGTTGACCAGTGAGCTAGAAATGTATGAACTATCAGCTCCAGTATCAAACATCAAGGTGGCCTCAACATTACTGCGTTTACCCTTCACTATCACTCGTGCAGTTTGCAATACAGTGCATCGTTGTTCAGATTTGGCCACACTGATAGCTGAGTATGTAACAAGGCCTTGCGAATCTGTGGTTTCTGCAACACTATTGTCATTGCCTTTGGGGACATCCTTTGGCACACCCGGTGGTTTTTCAGTCTCCATTTGTTTTTTGCACAGTACATGATGATGCTTGCCCTTACACACAGTGCACTTGGCACCACAGCGTTTTGCTTGGTGCCCTTGGCCCAAACAACGGAAACAAAGTCCAGCAGTCTTAATTTTTTCATGACGGTCTTCCATTGGGGCCTTTGTTATATTCCAACATTTCTCTGTTGCATGGGGTTTCTTACAAATGCCACAGCCACTATTTGCTGCAGCAGCCAAAGCCGCCACTGTTGGTTGTCTGCGTCTCTCTTCTGCCACACTCTCAGTCTTACTGGACATAACTGTTTTGAATGTCTCGGAACGCTCCCTGCGCTCGATTTCACCACGGAGGAATTTCATGAGCCAGTCCAGGTCACTTTCCTTACCCTCACCGTCTCTGGCCCATTCCATGCGGATATCATGTGGAAGCCGCGACAAAATGACGGGAGTGAGAAATACGCCATATTCTGAACCACTAATACCAAGGGCTTCTAGGCTGCGTATGTGGGTCAACACTTCATCTTGCAATTTCCACAGCAGGCTCACTCTAGATAGTCCCTTAGTGTTTGGCATGGCAACCATTAACAGTCCCTGGATATGAGCGAAGATTATCCGCTCTTTGCGCCCATATCTTTCCTGCAACAAGTCACATGCTACCTTGTAATTGGCCACAGTGATGGACAGGCCATCCACAACAGATTTTGCCTCACCTTCTAAAAGGGACTGCAAGTAAGTAAACTTGCTGATCACTGGTAAGTCTGCTTGATCTACCAGTGCCTTGAACTTGTCCCAGAATGACTGCCATTCAGTCAGGGTACCACTAAACTTTGGTAATTCTAGTTTGGGTAGCTTCACATTGGTGCTGGCCTTGGTGCCTTGATCATTGCCATTGGATGCTGAGACTGAGCTAGCATCACTGCTTCTTTCAGCTATATACTTAGCTGCCTTACGTCTAGCCTTCTTCACCTCTGAACGAAAGCTTGAGGCTTCGTCTATGTCAGCATCCAAATCAGTCTCTTCTAAATCAGCCTCAACTGCTGACTGTGCCTCATCCATGTTTGACAAACGTTTATCGAAATCATCTAAAGCCTCCTTCAATTCTGTGAGATCAACAGTTTCTTTGCTAAGAATAATGTCAATGGCTTTAGATGAACGGGTACACCAGCCTCTGGCAGCTGCTCTTGCCTTCTTGGCTTGTCTCAATCTTTCTTCAGCCATCATGAACCTTTGGGTCACCCTGTATCAAAATTTTCAACTTTCTGTTGGTGACACCTTGAAACTCAAATTTTCCATGTATCGTCTATGTTTGCTGGTTAAGTTGAGTGGCAACTTGGTAAAACAAGAAGTTACACTTATCTGACGTGTTGCTAAAGCAGGTATAGTCCTGTTCCACTGCTCCTTGTCACAGTCTGCCACGCCCTACACCAAACCAGTCCTTTTTTGCCTGATTGTTTCTCCACAGGTTACAAATTTAAGTACCAAAGTCCTCTCTGACACACCCTAGGTTCTTGTTGCACCTTTTCCACCAATTCCCGGGTTTCGGCACCAAAATGTTCCAAACAAACAAATCTTGGGAACTTGTCAGAGAAGAAAACACACAACACTCAGGCTGCCATTTTTGAGATCTCCTATTTTAATGCATTCCAACATTTGATACTGCTCCACCGACCTTTTGACTTAAAACAATACTGCATACACAGAGGCTGGGGTTACTAGAACACACACATTATTTTAAACAAAGGAGCTGTGACCCAGCATCAGGATAGTATATAGAGCAAGGTTGGCCCATATTGTGCATAAGTATGTGTAAGAATTACCATAAGAAAAATCACACAGGGTGTCTCAAATTGTACCATGAGTACATGAAAGTACAACTTGTACTGTTCAATACCTACTATATAAATGCAATATCCAACATCACACAAAGTGTACATAACAAACAGAAATGTACATCTCATCAATTGTAATTGACAACTTCAGGGAAGCTGACTAGAATCTAGTATTTGTAGCCCTTGGTAATGAGATAAGTGTCATGTTTGCAGACACGAGAGATATTGTGCCTATAGTTCCAACAGATGGGACTAGTCTGACGCTAGATGAGACAGGAGGGATGCAGCACAGACACGATTAACAAGGCAGGGCACAGGCTGTGTGGACTGTGCCCTGAGCGGGCCACAGACCAATTCTGTTGGACACAGAGGAGGTAGAGTCCTCTGTCTGGCGACTGACCCATTGTCTGCCTCTCACTGGCTTCTATTGGCTCACAGCTGTCCTCACTGCTCCACAACCTCTCAGGAGTTGCTTTAATCAAGGAGAATATAAAGGGTATGTCTGCATGACTTCAGCACAATAGTCTCTAATACTGCATCCTTGGCCCAGGAAACATTATTTCTCATGACATTTCTGACTGTGAAGAGGCAAAAAAGGGAGGAAAAAACTCTTGAGAACTCCAAGTGACTGGGTCTTTGCACAAGGTGAGGGATCTGCCCAAAGCTTTTAGTGTCTACTCAGTGTTACCACATGCATGCATACAATCCCTGCCATACATACCAGACTCCTGCCATCAATACACGTCACCGTCACCCTCACTGTAACCAACTGGTTATTAAACTGATACACACACTATTCATCACCACCCTAAGCTTTATCTCCACGTACAGTGTTTAAAAGTGAAAACATTAACCCATTAACCCTGAGATACCTGATGTTAAAGTACCATTTTGATACCTTCTACCCACCTAAAAGACCTCAACCTTGACCTCCGTCAATGTAGCTGGCTATTTTTTCTGCATAAAAAGACTACTTTGTTTGTCCGTCATGTTCAATTCTGTAATGCAACTTGTTCCCATAACAAAATACCAGAAAAAATCAACTGTCATAAAATCCATCTGCTTCTTCTTAGTTTAAAAAAACAATCGAGGATCAATGCACAGCTCTCCTCAGATTCCTTGCTAAGAGGGTACACAGTACAGCTGATGACTCAGTCTTCTGAGGGTTAACTTTGTAATTAGCAAAGTGTAATTAATGTAAAGAAATTGACCATGCAGATTGAGAGAGTCCCATTTTCCATTTAAATGATTGCCTCAACTCAGAGGCTACACCAGAATGAGTTAAACTTGGAACGTTGTTCCTGCGTGTAATATAGAGGCATTTACATGCAATTGTACTATAGAATAAATCTGGGACCTAATCCTACAACTATTGTACAACTGTACGTTGACAACCACAGGCCCTTGGCCTGCTGCCAGACACACCTGAACACAACATGACAGGTCACACAACCACCATGAAGCCATTCTCTTCTGAAACTTCTTACCTTCCCTCACCTCTCCACCATGTCATAGAGCATCAACTATGTACAAGTACACCCAGCTACTTTTCCAACTCCAGATAATACTTTTTACACACATATAATAGGCAATATTTCAACCCAGAACTGTCAACATTGCTGGTTATTTGTGTAGCATAAAAAGGTGCAATCTATTTGTACATCAAGCACACTTGTGCAATAAGTCTCTAAATAGATTGCATGTTGTAAAATCATTGATCTAGTTGACCAGAGTTCATGTTTTGCCTTTTGCTGCCATCTTTCCACAATTCCTGGATGATGCTTTGTTGCATTAACAATAAGGCTCCCATCTGACCCACAACTTTCAGGCTTCAAATCTTTCTGCTGCAGTAGTCACCTTTTGACCTATGACCTGCCCTAAAGTATCAAAATACTGCTATAAGTTTCTATATTTTCTACCATACAGCCACTATCAGTCTCTGGTCTAGGTGAAAAATGGAACACTCCTCTCCACTTTGTATTTGATACAAAGAGAAACTTGACAAACCTAATTCTGTAAGCCCATGTACCATTTGAACACTATCAAATCTGATATTCTAAGAGCAAAGTCCTATTCCGTCCCATTCACTGAAAAACTGCATACAGTGGTACCTGTCTTGAGAGACCCCTCCAATGAAAGACCGCATATCTTTTTAAGACCGCTCTCTCAGAACACTGTGCTATCTTTTCCATGTTATTATACCTCTAATGAAAGACCATCTGTTTTGAAAGACCACATTTTTACCTGCCCTAGGGGCGGTCTCTCAAGCCAGGAACCACTGTAGTTCTAAATCATTATAGCAAATTAACTTTTGAAAGGAACAAATGTCATATCAGCATGGTGCCTCCTGGTGATCACTCCATGTCATGTCAGCATGGTGCCTCCTGGTGATCACTCCATGTCATGTCAGTCTGGCCCCTACTCCTTCTGACCACTTCTTATGTCAGTATGGTTCCTCATTTTCTGACTGCTTCTCATTTCATGTCAGTATGACCCCTACTCTTTCTGACTGCTTCTTTGTCAGTATGGTCTCCCTTCCCCCTGACCACTTCTTATGACATGTCCGTATGGTCCCTCTTCTTCTGACTACTTCCTATGTAACTGAGGTATGGGCCCCACTCTTTCTGACCTCTTCTCATGCCATGTCAATATGGACCCTACTGTTTTTGACCACTTCTCATGCCAGTATGGTCCCCACTCCTTCTGACCACTTCATATGGCACAGTATGGTCAGAGCTCCTGACTACTTCTTTTGCCAGTATGGTCCCCACTCCTTCTGACCACTTCATATGGCACAGTATGGTCACAGCTCCTGACTACTTTTGCCAGTATGGCCCCCCACTCTTTCTGGCCACTTCATATGTCATAGTATGGTCCCTACTGCTTTTGACTACTTATGTCATCACTGTCCCCAGTCTTTCCATCCACTTTATTTTCCATGTCAGCATGGCCCCCACTCTTATATTACTGCATCACTCACCTATGTCCAGATCTACATTTCACATGCTCTCTTCTTAGTAATGGCATATTTATTACAACTGTTTGATCCACCTGAGATTATCAACAGCAACTGGAAATTTTGTGATTGCTAGTAAAAGATCTTGAGAAGCACAAAATGTTTGGCATTTAAATAATTATTGTTATGTAACTAAAATAGATGTTTCCAGTTAGCAGGTAAATGAATCCAGACATTGTACCCTATTAGTGCACCCCAGGATACCCAGTGGGTGAGGGCATGGGAGGCCAAACTATCCCAGATTTAATTTCACTGATTATAATATAATCAATTAAACATATGTGTACACAAACTTTACTATCACATAAGTGAACTAACTTTGCCCTTGATATCATGTACACTGGAACTTGCCCTATGAGCACTCCAGCTTCTTACAAACTACATGTTGGTGCATCTCCATGCAACTTTTCCCATTACAAATTAGCAGAAAGTGTCCACATAGCTGGCAACTCTCCTGTTTTAGAGACTGAAAAATGTCTTAAAATGACATGGATTTTGAAACAAAATTGACTATTTTCTTCGATTTCATGCACTTTTTACGAGAATCTCCCGGTCTCGCTCTTTGGGGGTTGACTGTAACAAAGTGCTTGCTATGAAGATATTTGTTTCTAAAATAATAGCAAGAAAACTATGAATTATGCATATTATTATGGACATCAAGATACTTATGAATCATGAACATTATTATGTACATTAAGTCTTCCTTTGTTTTGTTAATAGCCATTAAGGCTATTTATTAAGTATTGTTACTCTTAGTTCTTCTCTGGCAGGCCCCACCCCCAAAATTCCCCCTTTTTTAGATCAAAAAATCCAGTTGGAACAAGCTACAAGACTACAAACTTAGAACTGCTATCTTTATTTATCCATGTCATTCTCATTTCTAGTTCTCCACTTCCATTTTTGGATATATCTCATTAAGATGATAGTAAATGTGAGGTTCACATGACTTCCAACTAATAAAACTGTCTGTGATGGGGATTTCCGCCGGAGTTAGGTATGTAAGAGACAGCAAGATACATAAGCGGTGTATTCTTGCCTGTACAACATCTATCTACAATTTAACTGTACACAGATCTTCAGATACCATACATTCCATCTAAAACACATGAACTTTCGTCATTTCTTCACCATTCAATCATCATTTGGTGATAACCATGCTACATTGACACCTATGTACACGTCCAGTGCTGCAAATGTTGTCTGAATCTTAGAGTGTGCAAAGAAAGCTATCACTCAGTTTCAGAGGGTTACCTCATAAATTTACATGCTACTTGCCTCCTAAGCAGATCAAGATCAAGTGTTTGAGTGGTGCATGCATGAAGTGTGTAGTCTATGTGGATCACATGTGTGATATCTTAACATTCGATTGGTCTCTCATACAGACCTACTAAAGTTGTAGTCCAAAACAACCTGCTACATGCATGAACATTACAAAAAATCTCTAATTACTCCCCAGTCTTTTTTGTATTGCACATGCCAACTCCACGTCCCCTACACCATTCATTTTGGACACACATACACACTGCAGAATTTGGCTCAATGTCAAAATGAGCCTCCTCCCACCCCCAGTCCAGGCTGCCCAGTCATTTCTCCTCTCCATCCAGTCACATCTGGAACAGCCCCCATAATAGACTGCAGTGTATTTTGTTACAGAATACAGTGATAAACCTAATGAGGCTTTTATCTTCTGATAGACATTCTGACTCTGACCCAGTCAGTTATGTCTGTGTAATGTGCATGAAATATCCCCTGCAAACTAATCTCTATTAGGAAACTGTTGTCAGCTATATGAATTTATTCCTTTGTTATGCACATGGCAAATAAGCACATTCACTCAAACCCATATCTTACAAGTGTAACATACATAATATACCCTTAGTTATGCTTTAATGTGATATAGCTGATCAGTGATGCCTTCATGTACCAAGAAACACAGGACAATCAACAACCCTGCATCGATCAAGTTTTTAACAATTGTGATGGCAACTCAGTATACTAGTTGTGTATGTAATTGCTTGTCAAAAGTATCATCCTCACAGATATCATAAAATAGATATAAATAATACACACAATTTGTGGGTACATTTGAGAGACAGACAGAGAGAGAGAGAGAGAGAGAGAGAGAGAGAGAGAGAGAGAGAGAGAGAGAGAGAGAGAGAGAGAGAGAGAGAGAGAGAGAGAGAGAGAGAGAGAGAGAGAGAGAGAGAGAGAGAGAGAGAGAGAGAGAGAGAGAGAGAGAGAGAGAGAGAGAGAGAGAGAGAGAGAGAGAGAGAGAGAGAGAGAGAGAGAGAGAGATTCCCTGTTAGTTTAGTACATGTATAATATTTGTTGTGGTACATGTATTTAAATGGTAACTCCCAGACATTTCTTCTTTGTTATCTGCATCCTCTGCAAACTTTGTACCCACAATGCCCCATCTACCTTCTGCAAAAACTGCAATCAGTGCTTGCCCCAGTAAAGCCGGATGGAAGCCACCACTTGCACTTACACCAATATAAACCATGCACAGGCATGAGTCATATGCCAGCGTGGCCACAATTACATCTCTCTTCAGTTGAAACCAAAACATGGTGGATGGCACAATAGTTCAACTTCAAATGGCTACAGACTTTGATAGGTCTGACAGAAATAATCCTACAAGCTGCAGTCAGCAGACAAATGGCTACACCCCACCTGTTGCAAGGTCAAGAGTCAGACATGCTCTGACAATCTGCAGTTGCCCTCATGCTAAAAAGCTCAAAAATAAAATTGGCCATCATTTGTGTATGTTTTACTAGCAGTATGCCAACCTGGATGTGGTACATGTGGTGCCAGACTGACAGACATGTCCTGTAAACATCTCCTCCCTCTGGAAATCCTGGCCTAGTCCCAGCAAACCAGTACACAACCAACCACAAGGCTACCACTCCATGTACACCACTGGCTGTTTGCTGTCATATTTTGTTGTGTATCAGATGCATTTTTTGCTTTCTGTCAGCTCCACATACTACAGTCCTTGTCTGGCCACTCACAAATCAATCACAACCATCACCAAAATTCTTACCCACAAACAAATACACCAGGATGGTTTTGGAATTCTTGGTAGCTGTCTGGGTCTTTTGGAATCTAGTGTGATGAATGTGGTTTTGGGGCTGTGAGATGACTGGGTGTACCAGTGACCAGAGAAAAACAAAACACTGTACAAGTGCCTGTGGTTGAGCACCAGAGCAATAATGTCAGCAGATATATCCTTAACATACACAGAAAAAAGCAATGAAATTCACACTTCTGCTACAAAATTACATGGGTATACTTTTGATGATTTTAAAGTGACAAAAAAAACAAAAACAAAAAAAACAAGAGGCCCATGGGCTTAATGCTCGCTGGCATCGTGGCTATATTGCACCTGCTCATTTCATAGCTGTGAGTCCTCAAGTGGCTTCAGAATATATAAAGCTTAATGTAATAAGATATATTTGTAAAACATAGATGCCCCCTGCCCTCATTACCCTTGCCCTCGCTACCTTATTGATAGTGGTAGATGGGGCACTCGTGACCTTACAAAATTAGTGAAGGTTGATCATACATCAATGTCACATATCTTTAAACTTGAATCTTCGACTAGCCTTGAATATGGACTATAATCCTGTACAATAGAAAAGTCCTAGCTTAAAAACCTCTTCAGTTAGCGTGCAGAAACCAAAGTTAAATCAGGTGAATATGTGACCTAGGAATTTAGATCAAGGTCACTAAACTTTACATTTCTTTTAGCCCTTAACAAGGACTATATAGCAGTGCAGTATCCAAGTTCTTGCTCAAAAACTACTTAAGTTATTGTGCAAAAACCACAGAAAGTCTACTGTCTGTGTGTGACCCTCAAAACTGGGTCAAGGTCACCCATCTACAAACTCAAACTAGCCCTTATAGGCAACCATAAAGCTGTGCAATACAAAAGTGCTACCTCTAAAAATGCAAGTAATCATGCAGAAACAGTATTCAACCAAGTGGCTCTGTGACCTTTGAAATTAGGTCAAGGTCACCCATCTTCAAACCTGACCTAGCCCCGAATACAGACAATTATCCAGTACAATATAAAAGTCCTAGCTTAAAAACCTCTTCAGTTATTGTGCGGAAACCAAAGTTAACTCAGGTACCACTGTGACCCTGGAAATTAGGTCAAGGTCACCCATCTTCAAACTTTGCCTAGCTTTTGACTAGAATGATTCACCTGTACAGTATCAAAGTCCTAGCTCATAAACTTCTAGAGTTATTGTGCGGAAACCACAGTCTAACTACAATCTCTCTGTGACGCTGAAAACTGGGGCAAGGTCACCCATCTTCAAACTCAACCTAGCCCTTACAGAGAACCATAAAGCTGTGCAATATAAAAGTCCTAGCTCCAAGGTATAAGTTATCATGCAGAAATCATGAAACCGTTTTCACCCCAAATATGGACTATAATCCTGTGCAATATAAAAGTCCTAGCTTAAAAACCTCTTCAGTTATTGTGCGGAAACCAAAGTTAACTCAGGTACCACTGTGACCTTGGAAATTAGGTCAAGGTCATCCATCTTCAAACTTTGCCTAGCTTTTGACTAGAATGATATACCTGTACAGAATCAAAGACCTAGCTCACAAACTTCTAGAGTTATTGTGCGGAAACCACAGTCTAACTACAATCTCTCTGTGACCCTGAAAACTGGGTCAAGGTCACCCATCTTCAAACTCAACCTAGCCCTTACAGAGAACCATAAAGCTGTGCAATATAAAAGTCCTAGCTCCAAGGTATAAGTTATCATGCAGAAATCATGAAACCGTTTTCAGGAAAGTTGCTCTGTGACCTTTAAAATGAGGTCAAGATCATCCATCTTCAAAATTCGCCTAGCCCCAAATATGGACTATCATCCTGTGCAATATAAAAGTCCTAGCTTAAAAACCTCTTCAGTTATTGTGCGGAAACCAAAGTTAACTCAGGTACCACTGTGACCTTGGAAATTAGGTCAAGGTCACCCATCTTCAAACTTTGCCTAGCTTCTGACTAGAATGATACACCTGTACAGTCTCAAAGTCCTTGCTCAAAAACTTCTTGAGTTACTGTGCGGAAACCAGTCTACCGACAGACCGACCGAACGACGTGCAACACTATATGCCCCACCTTCTTCGAAGGGGGGCATAAAAATTGGCCACCAGATGGCACTTCATTCCATATGTAATCATAGCTTATTTGTGCAACTCCTGTGATGAATATTCTTGTATGTGCCAAAAAAAAAAAAAACAACAACAAAAAAAAAAAAAAACAATGAGTCCTTAACTTTGTCCTCAGTGACCCTGGGACAGAAGATCAAGGACACCCAGATTATGTAATACAAGAGGCCCAAAGGCCTGCATGCTGCTGTGCTGACATAGCCATTCAAGTCCAAGCTACACCCTGCCATTACAAAATCATCTCTTTCAACTTTATAGGCATGGTGACCTAACAAAAATAGGTCAAGGTCACTGATATTACATATGATTCTAGCTTTGGACATTGTCTATATATCTTATATATTTGGCAAGTGTAATCCAATTACTTTTCGAGATATGGAATTTTATATCTTAAAACACATTTTGGCTCATAATTTCTGTCAAATTATAGGTGGCACCACCAGTATCATTACCAACTTAGACTCTGACCTCCCCCACAATCCCACCAAATGTGCTCAAAATCTGCCAAAAATTAAAGGTGCTACAGTGTTCACAAGATTTTCATATTTTGACCCCTACATTGCATAATTTGTAGGTGGCGCCACCAATATCGAAAAGAACTTAGATTTTTATACACCCTATAAGTCCTGACCGTTATATTGGGCTAACTTGAAAACTGTGGACTGTACTGCGGTCACAAGATTTTCACATTTTGACCTTTATATTACATAATGATATCGGTGGCGCCACCAACATTGATGTCGACAAAGATTATTATACACTTTAAAACTCCTGAAGGCTACATGGGCCCATCTCAAGAATTGTGGGGTGTTTTCCTTTCTCCTTTCCTTCTGTTTCCTACAAATGTTGATGTCACTTCTATGCCTAAGCTATAGACCAGTTCACCTAAGTTGTTGTCACTTCTATGCCTATGCTGTAGACCAGTTCCCATAAGTTGTTGTATTTTAAAGTACAGTTATCAGGGTACATTAAAGTTTAAAATATTGAATATCCTCAAATGTAGAGTAGACAGAGATACCATTCCAAACTACAGCTACTAGTACTTCTACTTTACAAACACACACATATGGGGACAAGAAATCCTTTTTTTTTTCCTGGTTGTCCTTACAGTTCTGTCACATAATATAAATTTGGAACTTTTTTTTTAATTCAACATGTTGCAAGACCCTATCAGTATACCCTGGTAAGCAAGTCAGATAAGCGTTTTTTGTTTGTTTGTTTTTTTTAAATTCAGTATGTTGCAAGACCCTGTGAGTATACCCTGACTAGCAATTCAGACAACATGAATGCTAAGCACTGAATTTAATGTACGAGGTACTCCATCAACAAAATGTTTTGCCCTACCTTCACAGCCTCCTGTTGCTCAAACAGGTATTGTGCAGATTTCAAGTTCTGAAATAAGTTCTTGCACAAAAAAAATATGGCACAGCAACACCACCCCAAGACAGACATCAAATGATCCACACAAAGGACTTTCCTGTCTCAGCACCCAGCATGTGACCTGTGACCCCTCACTATGTGTGCAGGGGGGCCCCTAGAGATCAGATGTCTCTCTGCTGGCCAGCAGAAGCAGCTCTGTCTTACCCTAATATGACCCGGATTACCAAAGGCACTGTGAGTGGACACAACATTACCCTACCCTGCTGGGTAGCTGTCTCCCCTGCTGTATGTGTGATTGCTGTCTTCACCTGAAAGCCTTCCCTCTCCAATAAGGACACTGAGACTGGCTTCAATTAAATATACTACATGCTCATAATATGACTATGGCACCAAGGGGTCTGAACTTGACCAGAGACAGAAACAGTGCCTCCAGGAAATGTGTTAATCATTCACACAGCATCCACAGTCATATCCTTCAACCATTATCATGAAAGTACAAAAACATGAAAATCTAATTGTCTGTGATATCAATTTCCTTTCCAAGAAGATTTTGTCTCCCTTTCTTATTTGTCATTTTATTTTTTATTATTTTTGCAGTTGGTGACTCCCTGCTAAATGACTGGTTTACAGTGCATATAGATAATGTATTTCTCACACCAACTATGAAACTAACAAGAAAAATCAAAAGATTATGGACCCTGAGTGTATCACTGGCCGAAACATTCTGGCCTGATTCAAGACAATCCCAGACCAAACCATGACCCCTAATGCACTTGCTTAGTAGGATGTGGGTGTTGGGATAATTTTTTACTGTCAGGACTTATTCATTAAGCCAGAATCAACTGCCATCTTGAGTGTTTTTCACATGCACTCCTACCTGTTGAATGCATGTACCACCAGGGGGCTCTTATCACATCAATAAAGGTCAAAAAGTTGATCCATCCCACTGAAATTGCCAAGAGCAACCAGATGCAAATTTTTGTCTGCTTTAATGTTTTTACTTAAATTTCTCATTACTAGAAAAAAAATTTGAGTGGGAATTATAGAGACCCCTCAGGATTGAAAGCCCCAGGTTAACAGCTTTGCCTGGTACATGTTGACTCCATTGTTGTTGCCGTAAGATTTTTTGTCACCAGGGAAGGGCACAAAAAAGGGTTGGTGCAGGTAGTGTTGGTTGATAGGACGTCTGTATGACAAATCTTGATGGGAGAAATTTTGGTCTTGGAAAAAAAAAAAAATCCAGTATATTTTAGCCACCTCCAAATTTGACAGGTTGTTACGCTTGGGTATCCCTCACAGCCAAATGCTTAATTAATGAGCAGATAAAAGAAAATTAATGGTAGCAGAGTGTGGGCTAGGGAGGAGAGGATTACCCCAGCCACAGGCCTGTGCTGTATGGACTGAGCCTGACTGTAACAGGACTCAGGGCTGACCTATCAATCACCTTGACAGTCAGCCCCTGCTGTGGTCTGCACCCACACATTATCTAAATATGTTTTCCTTTAGCTGTATGGACACTGATAAGGTTAATTCCCAACTGATAAAATCATCTTAGCACACAAGGTCCACACACCTCACATCATCTATAATAGGCAGCAAAAATTCATCATTGTTGGAAAATGTTCCCTTTACTTTTGACCCCTGCAGAAATCTGAGATTTTACTTTATCAAAATTAGCACTGAACTTTTGTGGTGTCCTTCAAATATTAAACCTGTTTCATCATAAGTCAGCTTGGGGAGGATTAAGATTATTACTGGCCACAGTATTTATCACAAGTTTATTAGCTGATAATAAGAATGACCATTCCAGCAATGTGACCATCACATGACACATGTTAGGCCAATTCATACATTGTTCTACATAATCTGGCTGTGAACACTCATTTATCATGCATTACTTTCCGCAGAAACTAGAGACCTATCATTTATAGAAGACTACCCCATTACCCCTGGGACTACAAGGGAGCATGCATTATTTTGAAGAAGGTGCCAGCTGCAGCATCACAGATAAGGAAGCATATTTCAATGACTTAATTCAGCTGTGATTTCTGGGTTAGTGCTCCAGATATTTAGCATCCTGGTTCCATGAATCCTGACCCATCTTGAACTCCCTTCCATTGAGAGAAGACAGGGGCATTCAGTGCATAAATTCATGAAATATGAACACATGACTCACTGGCATGGCAAAATGAATGCTTGTGGTACAAATTGGATTTCACGCCTAAACCTCTAAAAACAAAAGGTCAAATTATTGGAAGGTCCTGGGGGAGCAGGTCAAATAAAACTGTATTGCAAGTACTGTATGGTATGATTTCATTCATACTGACGGCCAAGACAAAAGGTTCTCTTATCTTGTGACTACATGCCTGGTGCTGAGATTTTGTTGGATCTGTCAGTCTGAAAGCAGAAAATCTTTAATCAGTGTCTTACTCTTTTGCCTGGTGCTGCAATTTTGTTGGATCTGTCAGTCAGAAAGCAGACAATCTTTAATCAGTCTTTTAATCCCGTAAGTCTCATCCTTCATTTCTTAAAGAGTGCATCATCAATCATTAAAATTTCACATTAAAAACAAATCCAAACAATTTTTGCACACTCAATTCCTGGATTGTGTCAAATGAATCAGCAACTGGCACTGTGCAGACCATGGCTGGCACACAGTCGGAGGACAACCCTGCACTCTACCCACCCTATCTGTACAGGCAGTGGCTGGCACACAGTCTGAGGACAGCCCTGCACTCTACACACCCTATCTGTACAGGCAGTGGCTGGCACACAGTCTGAGGACAGCCCTGCACTCTACACACCCTATCTGTACAGACAGTGGTTGGCACACAGTCTGAGGACAACCCTGCACTCTACCCACCCTATCTGTACAGACAGTGGCTGGCATAGTCTGAGGACAACCCTGCACTCTACACACCCTATCTGTACAGACAGTGGCTGGCAGAGTCGGAGGACAACCCTGCACTCTACACACCCTATCTGTACAGACAGTGGCTAGCACACAGTCTGAGGACAAACCTGCACTCTACCCACCCTATCTGTACCGACAGTGGCTGGCACAGTCTGAGGACAACCCTGCACTCTACCCACCCTATCTGTACAGACAGTGGCTGGCACACAGTCGGAGGACAACCCTGTACTCTACCCATTCTATCTGTACAGACAGTGGCTGGTACATAGTCTGAAGACAACCCTGCACTCTACCCACCCTATCTGTACAGACAGTGCCTGGCACAGTCTGAGGACAACCCTGCACTCTACCCACCCTATCTGTACAGACAGTGGCTGGTACACAGTCTGAGGACAGCCCTGCACTCTACCCACCCTTTCTGTACAGACAGTGGCTGGTACACAGTCTGAGGACAGCCCTGCACTCTACCCACCCTATCTGACCTCCACGGCACACACTGCTGTCTGACCTCTGCCACCAGTGATCACAGCCCAAGACAGGCAAATGTGAAGCCCTTTCATCACAACAGCAGCATCTATAATCCCTCAGCCAATCCTGGACACTTTAATACTAACCCTTCCAACCACTGTAAATTGCTTTAATTTCAATGTTATTTTTTTCTAGCTTACTTTGCTGATGGCACAAAACCGTGAAAATGAAAACACAGTGAAACAGTATTTTAACATCATTTGAATCAGAATTATGTCCAAAATGGTGAAATTAAAACTAGAGTAAGATGTCAAAAATATATATAAAAAAAAAAAACAATTGAAAATTTGAACATCGGAAAATAAAGCAATTTACAGTAGGCAGATATAGCTGTCCAACTAAACAGGCCTCTGTTGACAGCTGTCCAATTAAACAGACCTTTGCTGGCATGTTTGTTGAATCAATCCAAAAAGATACTGTAAAATTTTCAAACTAAATATGATATACATTCAATATATGTGACACTCATCTCAGCTTTAAAGAACTTGATTTTTTTTGGCCATGCAAAGGCGACCAAAGTTACTGACTCAGCTAATACAGGAATACAGTAATTGTGAAAGGTCAACCAGAACACCAGACTGCGATGGAGACAAATTGAATCATGTCTGCTATTGCATCCATCCATGGGACAGCCCTATTTCTGAGCTGGTCCTCTTGATAGAAACCACCATTTGTCATCAATATTAACATTCATGTCCGACCATGTGAAACACAGCAGAAAATTCCTCGCACTTGGTCAGGATTTCATTCTGTCCACAGGCTTTTGAAGTGAAGACTAAAAAATCTTGCCCTGGTTGATACAAATAAAGCACCTTTGTGCATGAGAAAGTGAAAAGTTTTGCCAATCAGCCTGACTGCATTTCACACGAAGATGCAGATAAGGCTATTGTGTACTCACCACAATAGCTGCAGCAGAATCCTTGCAGGTGTAAGACTGGCCAGGGGATGGTGCCTTCTGTGTACTGAGTGCTCTCTAGTCAGCTGCTGCAACATGCATCCTTCCCGTTAACCCCTTCACTCCTAGCTAATCTGAAGGCACAGCATAGCTCACTCTGCAGACTACATTGCAGACTACCTAGGCTCCTGTAGGTTCCACCCATACAGCCACTCTTGCTATCATCTTGATTAAGTGACTCACAGACACACTTTCTCTATTTTTTTTGTCTGAGGCATGCGTTGGTACTTGAGTTTAATATATGGGACTGGTGAGATGTCCAGGTCATGTAATGCAGTCTGTCATGAACACTTAGCAGTCAGTCCTTTGTGTTCAGCAGCAGATCGGGATTCAAACTTTGGCAAAACATGCCAATAATGAGAAAACTTGACTTTTCATAATGGACAGTTCATGTTGGGTCAAGGAATACTGTGACCTTGCAGTCTGTGCTAAGTAGATGTATGGTGTTTGCATGGGATGACTGATAGCTTCTGGAACACCTACTTCCTATTCACATCTTTTAACTTGATTGAAAATGTAAAGTTCGTGAGATGACTGCTTCCCATAAATTTTGACATGCAAATTATTTTTACAGCATTTCAGCCTGCATATTTTGCTCTTTATATCTATAATGGCATGCATGCCTTTTATCAGAGGCTCCTACATCCCATCTGCCACTAGCATGACCGTTTTAACCCCTTGCTGCATGGAGCACTGTGAAGCCTGCAAATTCTATGGGCATGGCAAACAACCTGCCTCGTACCAGGCAGCGGACATGCTAACCACAGACCTTTCAATGGCCCTGTGGGTTCTTACACTTCAGCATGCAGCCCCACTCCATACCATACGGGCAATCCTCAATCCTACCGTGCAAATATTTTCCAAGCGGAGATATGGCTCCATTGCTTGAGTTGAGCATGCCTTCTGGTTGTTGAAGAAATTTGGGTGCAGCTGTCTGATATGTAAACATGGGCATCCTGCAACTTGGGACCGATTTAATAACAATAAAAAAATATCAGCAATCTGGGCTGAGTCATGCAGTTCTATATTGTAAATTCACTTTGTGGTAATCTTTCCCGATGACTGACCAATGTTACTTTTGTAAGGAAGCCAATAGCAGCATCACCAGGACGATTCTTCAAATGAAAGCTGAGCTGTGTTGGATAGAGAATATCAACAACACACATTGTGTATGCTGTACCAAGAAATCTAACTGGTAAAGTCAGCATCCCAGAATAACAACAGCTGAAACATCAGGGTATTATTTGACAGCAAATACAAAACTGAAGACGGACTTTGACCGATTCCCAGGACTGTTTATTTATCTGTACACACAAGAGTAAAATCCAGGATAATGATTATCATATAATTGTGAGGAAAAGAAAATTCTGGATGACGATTATTATTATGAGGTAATATGTGCTCTGTAATATCTACCACCTGAAGCCTGGTACCATGTACTCAGCACATTGTCACAGGTGGACATATCATCACTCTAGTATTGTAGTGACATATCTCCATCACATTTTTTAGAAGTACAGACATGACAATACAACACTGATGTGACTACTGATGACAGTTGTAACTGTACTTGTGTGTATGCCAGCTTTGTCTTTATGCTACAATATTGCTCCCATTTCTTTTTCTTGTGAGCTTAGTCTTTTTACTATTCGACTTAGAAGAATTCATTGGAGTGAAACAACAAAGGTCTTGGTCTGTTCAGCAGGTAAGGCATTCTTTTTGACCCTTTGAGTGCCAAAGTGACTACGACTCCAGTCAAGGCACTTAAGAGGAACTGTTCTACATTATAATCAGGATGCTAGATTAATATTCCTTGTGAAAAGACCTTTCAATCAAGTACCAGCATGCCTATAATTCCAGAGATTATTATGGTCTGGGTCAACAGCTTTCCTCGGCACACTTTGGGTACATTGTGCACAAAGTAGGGATGTAACGATTCACCGGTGCATCGGTGCATTGTGATACAAGAAGCCACGATACGCATATCGAATCGTGAGCCTGTGTATCACAAAAATACGATACACGTTGTGTTGGCATGACAGTTTCAAGACATATGGAAACATGTACGAATGTATCGTTGCAAATATTCTCATTACCATATGCCAGCAAAATATGCTCAACAACAGAATGAAGACCATATATATGTTAGTTTTAATTTATTTTGATTCTCTGGTATCCAGTCCAACTGGCAAAGAAATAGTTTGGGACGGGAAAAGTGAGCAGCAACATGGCGGCCGGCAGCAGTGAATGCATTGCCACTGAAGTTTGAACATTCATCAAAGGCCCTAAATATCAACAAACACTTCCACAATACATACGATTTTTATAGATGTTGATATCAAGCTGTTATTGACCAAGCCATGGAAATAAAATCCTTAAAATGTGTAGAGTAAAACCCAAATCCATCAGGGTCACTTCATGCAGCCATGTGCACTTGTAGTCAAACACTGTGACACCATACTGTAGTTACATCAGTTCTGAATAGGGGACAGCACTCTCATCTTATCTGTATTGCATTTTGCTGTCTGCCAAAACAGCATTATATAGTTTCAAGGCTTGTTAGGCCTACATTAAGCCTGGTTTCATTTAATTTTAAAATGAGTATGTAGATGAATAAATAACAGCAGGATAAGACATGGTACTGTTCATACTAGTTATAAAACAGTAGCCCATAATATCATTTGACAGCAATTTTGTTGGAAATATTTAAAGCTTAGATATGTTTTTGAATTTTCTTTAATTAGTGAGACACTGAATTTGATAAGCTTTACATGAACATGATGACAGCAAAGAAAGTAAATGGTGATGATATTTCACTTGCACATTAATCATAATCTGGATCACAAATTTTTAAAGAATATAAAATTGTAATACATTTCATTGTAAGGCATTTCAACTTTTTAGCTTTACATTTCTGAATTATTTTACATTTGAAACATTTATCAGGTTATTTTACACAAGCAAATATGAAATCTATCTTTAATTTAAAAAAATTAAGAGCATGAATTCAGAATAAGTGATAAAAGAATATACAATGTAAAAAATTAATTTATATACATTATTCAGCTGCATGTATCGTATCATGTATCGTATCACGACCCTTGTATCGGGATATGTATCATATCATGAGAAAATGTATCGTTGCAACTCTAGCACAAAGTGTTCCGATGAAAGCTGTTGACTCAGTCCAAAACTTTTAAGTTAATTCCTGACTCCTTACACCTCATACACAGTTGCAGAGTGGAGCATTGATGATCTTCAGTGACAAGATTATTGCCACTGTTCAATATAGTGTACAATATGAGTAACAATGACTTTTATATGTAGACCCATATCTTTTACATGGATTGCGAAACAGACCAAGCCTATATTAATTACTCTCCATGGCACAGATGTTGGTGTATACTTTCCTAACCACTTGTGTGGTGGAAGAAACTGAAGGACTCGGAAAAAACCATCGTGTACAGTCAGAGTGGTACGGACTCTTTCCACTTGCTTCCCCAGCCGTGAATCAAAACTGGCCGCAGAGATGAAAGGCTAACGTGTTGCAGCTCCGCCAACCGTGCACTCACTTGACTTTTATATGACTATATGTAAACAGTATGCTTCTTTTTTCTGAGATGAGAACTTATTTCCCATAAATATGGTTTATCTATCATGTTGTATATGCATGCTTATTAATTTAAGGGAAAACAGCTATGTAGTTGAGTAACTATGCCACACATCAGGCATGATAAACAATGTAGAGCTTAATCAGTGATGTCAGCACATAACACACTACTGACCTGGGTGGTCCAATGCAAACATCATTCATTGCCCGATTCCTCCACTACGCACACAAACTGGCCCAATATTCCTAATATTTAGCCATAAATATAAACACATATTCAGGAGTAGCAAGTACCTAGTATAGCCCTGAGCATGGCTTTGGTCATGATAGTACTTGCCCTGTGGCACTTCCTTTGACAAATCTTAAGCACATGCTCCTTCTTCCTTTCACTTGTCCACGTGACTTTCTATGATCACCTGGCTCTGGCTTCATGACCTTTGACCTAACTTGTATGACAGTTTTAGAAGTTACTTCTCATTTCAATACATATATATATATATATATATATTTTACTTTGGTCATAAATAATGTATGTTTGTATATTTGTACATGCCACTTCTCACCAAACTTTTCCTTTTAAACTGTACTACATACAACTCACAACACTCAAGACACAAATACAGTATTTATAAAATCACTATAGACCAGGTTGTGTTGGTTCTTCATATATCATTATAATGAAACACACAGTGAACTATTTTCTTCCCATCAACTGTGGCCATTTTTTTTTTTTAATTCTTGTCATTTTTACAAGTGATCTACCACGTCCTTTAAATCACTGTCCTCCTTGCTTGATTCAACATCTTAACGTGAATCTTTCCCATGTTATGTGTCAGGTGAATGCAGGAAAGAAGCCACAGTGGCCATCAGCTGCATTCTGTCCATTGGACTGCTTTCTTGCCATACTTGGAAAACTCACCAGGAACTGTTAGAGAAACCCTGAGATTACCAGTTTGAAAAGCAAAATAAAATAAACAAGCAAATGAATATAAATAAATCAATAAATAACCCTAGATGCATACAAAACAATGTTGCCAAGACATGCAAAGCAAGAAAAGTGTGGCAATCTCTTTGCCTCCTGGCCTGGGGCTATTATTACACCTATCCAATCACACATTACATCACATACGGTGTAAGAGTGTCTACTCTAATCCCCTCTGGCTATTCTGTCCATTTAGGTATGGCACTTATGTAGACTGGTGGTATGTAGCTGTTCTGCTGTCATCTTTCTTGCTAGACACATACACCTTAATGGTGGAGGGACAGGCTGTCATCATGTTGCTACTGTATTTTTGTTTTGATGGAACAGAATATTTCTATTTGATAGTTGACATTACAGCACCAACAGATAGAATTTCCTCCCAATGATTGTTTGAGTAATATCTCTCCCACTCCTTCTATCTTACAGATAAAGCTGGTCCAGAGAGTGCTACAAACTTTATACACATATATGTACATATTTGGTCATATTATCATAATTACCACCAGAGGGCAGCCAAGAAAATTATGTGTATTGTCAGGTGCAGATCACAGCAGCACCAAAATTGATAATACCTTTAAAACCAAATGTCTAAATCTACTAATGATAGGCATGATACTGATGTCAGAGTTTGAAGATGTACCATTAAGCCTGCTTGGTTCATACATTGACATTATGAAGCTAGTTATGCTCATATTTACAAGAGTTTGAACTTTATATTCAGAAGTGGATTTGTCACCATACACCATTTGCCTGTACATGTACACAAGATTCAGAAGTGTTGAGAGCACTACCAAATATCACCTGATCATTATTGGACTGAAACAGTGTCCACACAACCACTGCATCAAACCAGCCTGTAGGACTGGAACAACCGAAGACCACATACCTGTACTCCCAATCAGTTGGAGATGTCATCACGACCCCTTCCATTTTTTTTCCGTATTGTTTTTCATGTACCTACCATATTAGAGTCTAACAGGGAGGGTCAAAATATATAAATGTATTCAACTCACTACGCATAATTCTAAACAACTGTTTCTCTTGTATTACGTGCTAATAAAAAAATCTGATCAACTGTTTACTTAACTTGGATTCATAAAGATGGGCCTTTATATAGCACCAGTAGTTTTACATCTCGATGTGCTCAGTGGTCCAAGTAGTGGGGGTAGATGGCACACGTGAGAGTTATAACATGAAAGGAGGCGATTATGGCTTATAACTGTCAAGTGGCGAAGCCACGAGACAGTTGTAATAGCCATAATCGTCTCCTTTCATGTTATAACACATTTGTCATTGGCAGGTAGGAATGGTCATTTGTGTTTAGGTCGGATCAGTGATTTCATGACTGAAAGCGTATTATCTGTCAGTTACGTAATCAAATTCTTACACACACATGTGACAGTGTCATTTCACTTCGGAGTCACATCATTCGTGATTTCGCTCAGGCGTTCAGGTAGTTTGTGAATCTGCTAGCTGCCACAAATGGAAGATGATGTGCCTCTAATTGAACTTGATAATATTGCAACTCAGCAATTATTTTTCCAAAGAAATGACGGCACTGGCAGTACTGGCAGGTATGTTGGTTTTTATTTGTAGTGTTTTTACAATTTCACAATCAAAGTTTGCTTTGCGTTCATGATATGCTACTGCATCAAGACTACTGACCCGGAGAAGTTTTGTGGCTGATGGTATAATGCGTGCTGGTACTTGAATGGAAAGTTTTTATCATGGAAATTCAGGTAAATCATTTCAAATTTTATTGTTAGACATTGAAAGGGTTACTTCGGAAAGAGTGAGTTATAGGTTTTACTTAATTCATCCTTTTTGCGATTATTGAGGGTGAAGGTCAGCCCAAAAAAGATGCATTATCAAGTTTCATAATACATTCTTTTTCATAATCAATGGTTATGGGATATAATCAACACTTTTTGAACCTTATGATTGGCTAATTCCTACCAGCCATATGACAAAAACCAATAACCCTTCCTTGCATTGTCTTGAAGTGACCTCAATGAATCAAGCCAGTGAAATAGAAACTATCATAAAGATTCAGACACAATGTTGAGAACTTTTGCCTGGCATATTTTGGGCACAGAATGGTGCCAAAGGTGTGCCAGCCATAGAGATAAACACACAATGTTTTGACAACCACATCCAAGTTTTATTTGAGGTTGTATCCAACTTGAGTTAATAATTTTGTTCATCTTGCAATTCTGTAATATTCTGCATGGCAGACAAACATGAGTAGACCTACTTGTTGTATGTCACATGTCCATATTTGCAAGTTCTAGCCCCAGTATATAATTTGAAGAAATTAACAAAATACTGTCTGTCTGTCTGTCTGTCTCTCTGTCTATCTATCTATATTTCACAAGAGGCCCATGGGTCTAATGCTCTGCTGACATGTAATCACGTCACCAAAAATTCATGTTCTGAAATGCAATCTCTCTTTGACCTTGAGGAAGTAGTACAAGGTCATCCACATAGGGCAATATCAAACTTCCACATGATACAAATTTGTGGTGCATTAAGTACTCACTTGCCTATTACTACTTTTATTCTTAATCAACATATCGAATTTAGCATCCTTGACCGAGTGCTTAATGACCTTATAAATTAGGTCAAGACCACCCATAAAGTGTACATTTTGTATGTCCATATCAATGTAATTATCACAATAACGAATTTTGCATTTTTTTGATATTTATGACATTAGTCTTAATGAATACCACTGGTGGCATCACCATGACTCAAGACATCTTACATTTTTCTCTGTATAATGTTCCTCCAATTGCATATGAATATATGTTTACACAAAATGTAATGACCATCATAAAAAACAGAAACATGTTCTCCCCGATATATTAAATTTCCACATATGATATACATTGTGGCACATCTGGTATCATTAGCCTTATTTTCCTCAACATGTTGACTTAACTAAAGTGCATAATGACCTTGAATCATAGGTTTATTGCATAGAAAGGTATATATCTGTGATATCTGTTCTAGAAATAAAGTCAATCTGCCTGGTTGGCCATTGCCTTCAAATGCAAGACCAGAAAGTAAACTGGACTGCCGGAAAGCTGATACTTAGGTTTTCCACTTTTGGGAGCTCTGAGTGAGAGACAGCAGTTTATCTGGTCAGACCCAAGTCTTTGTGAGGGATACCTGGGGAGCATGCCTGCAACAGGGCTTTCTGCACATTGCATCTTGCCTGCATACCTATCTTTCATCTGGCACTAGAACCATGCCTTGCATGGCAATCGGTCAAGAGGGTCAGACACAAAAATGTCACTTATTTTATATCAGGCGTTTAACTCTTTGTTGGTATCACTTAAGACTGAGTCAACAACTTTCTCTGGTAGGGTTAAGTGCTATCAATCAACAGCTTTCCTTGGCACTGCTTGACTCTTAGTGCCCAACCCAGGCCAATAAAAGCTGTTGGCCTGGCACGTTATGTTAGGTCTGAGACAAAATTTTCATTTGAAATATTTTCTATTATAAGTACGGTGAAGCAGACAGCATTATAAATCCTGGTACTTCTGAGCGGGTCTTTCTTTCTTTTCAGCAGGAAAAGGTTACACCCATCACACTAGTATGAGCAGTACATACCAATTTGCCTGTGAATCCAGTGGGTGATCCATCATTCCACCACTGTACTTATTTCCCACTTTAGATGGAGCTAACACACTGGATCCGGTGCTTCCATGCTGCCATCTCTCAAGACAGCTGTCCGCTGCCCTTTGTAAACCCTCAGCTAATCAGCAACACAACACTGATGACATTCTTTGATGAAGGAGGTAGCAATGTACACACTGAGACAAGTCTCACCTGGATTTCTGCAGCTGACCAGACTACATGGTCTTGCCCTGTGTGCCTTATGGGACGAGGCCTGCCTGCAGGTTAATTCATTGGCATAGCTGCATGCCTACAGAGCAGGCACCAGCTGGCCCAGCCTTCTCCCTAATGTATACACACTGCTGTCCCTGATCAACAACAAAATGCTTCCTTGTTTGTTTTCAGGCCTGCAGTTTTGTATGGTGGTGCAACACATATTTCAAAACGCATCACATTACACATTCCAGGATTCCTTACAATATGTGATGGTCTTGCAAACAAATATATTTTGAGCATGCAAGTTATCCCTACATTCAGGTGTATGAATGATCAGAATCTACCAGTGATTACTTTTATCACCTATGTAATATTCATCAAATATGTATGTAGATATACATGTACAACCCAGCATTTAATTTTCCAATATGATCCCAAAACAAATTTTTTATTCATTTTCTCAAACTGGTCCTGAATTGATCCAGTAACTATGTATAGAAAATAGTTCCAACATCAAGTATTCTCAAACAGACCTCCTCAAGGAAAAAAAAAATAATAATAAAAAAAAGTTTGTCCCTCTGATAAGTTTGTATAACATTAATAATGGTCAATAATATCTTCCATATATGTGTATGTATGTATGCACCTACGTATGTACGTACGTACGTACATGCATGCATGTATGTATGAATACCATTACATAAGTAATGTTAAGCTCAGACAACTGGCTGGCTATTAGTTACAGTAAGCCCTGTTCTGGCAACCTTTCCAACAACCACATTGTGTTGAGCATGTAATTCTGTCCAATTAACACTAAAACTGGAAGCCAAACAAACGCATACATGGAGACAAAATCATTTCTAGCTGTCACTCACACATGCAATTACCATTCAAATACTGCTGGCTGAAGTCTGAGATGGCAGTGGTACAGACGTGCTGTAGTTCATCTAACCAGAAATCATACACACTTGCATGCAAGAAATATCTTTGCAAATGAGGAAAAGTTATTATATACATGATAGAACAGATGCTGACCAGCATTTGATGCATTCCCTTGTGTCCATTATCAACTACACACCTGCCCATGTAAAAAGATGTAATCACCTTGATCATGTTCACTGTCACAGGTACCAGCAGTTATTTTTGTCACTTGCAAATCCATTTCAGGCTTTCTGTATAGTCAGAAGTGCACTCCTGAATTTTTAATTTTTAATTCTTAATTAACTTCCTGGGTTGAAAAGTACAAATGAATACACCAGATTCCATCTATATTATTATTATGTGGGCAGATACACAGATAAATGTCAATATACCTTTTCATATAAAAATAGCACATAATTCATGTAAGATACCCATGATAAACACAATGGATATCTGAAATGATCCATGCAGTATTTTTCCCCAAGTTCAGTTGTCTTTACACAACCTGAAATCATCATACAAATGTAGATATATGTACAATGTAAAATTATAAGTATATAAATATCCATGTCCTTATCTCCCATCTCCACAATATTGATGTACATTGTGTTTCATTTATAGCTGCACAGATGTACCTGTTACAGTTACTCATACTATCCATAAATTTGTTTAACCCTTACCCAGTTCAAAACAAGACAAAGTCAGCAGTTTAATTTGTCTTGGATTGGGCAGTAAGTACCCAATCTAAGCCAATAGGAGCTGTTGACCTGTGGCACGTTGACCTGCCAAGTTTTACCTCCAACTCTCATTTAACTCATTCCACCCTAATGACGCTTTTTCCCGCTAATATCTAAATGTCGTCTGCTAATTGTGTTGTACTAATTAAGGGATTATTTTTCAAAATTTGGGATGAAACTTGCATGGGAGATTATTCCAAATTACATGCCCCTCGTCAACATCTTTTCCTTGGTGTGCTCTGGGCTCAAGGTATAAATGTTTCCTATTTATATGACTTCCAGATCAAAAAGCACATTGAAGGAGACAACATGTTGGATCTGGACAGGCTTCGGCTGTGTCAATACTCTTCACATGTCTTCTACCTCCTGCCTGACTTCAATGCTCCATCTAACAGCCATTTTTATTACTTAACTCATTCCGTATCAGTCCCTGATTTTTCCGTATATTTACCTAGGTTTAAGACATCAATTGCATATTTAAATTCTTCATGAAAAGAGCTTTCATTCAAGTACCAACTGTGAACATGCCTATAGTCTTAAGTCAGTAGTTCTGGCACTACCTGGCAAGTCATGCTGCAGCTGCCACAAAGACAGCTGTAGCATGACTTCCCAGATAGTGCCAGAACCACTGACCAAGACCTGTGACTATTGTATGGAATGAGTTCAGAAGATAAAATAATGTAAAATATTCATATGGTTAGGCTGATTGAGTATTAGTACTGAAATCTTTGCAATGTGTATATGTGAAAGGAGACAGCTGACTCACTACTGATTAATTTGCATACAAGGAAAACTATTAATTAATTAACCATCCAAATCAAATTCTTCAGCACCTAATATCTTAATTAGCATCCAGTTTATGTAAGACAGCTTGCAAACAATGCACTAAAGACATCCCCCTGATCCTCACCTGTACTTCTGTTCACAGACGCACACAAAAAAAAAAAAAAAAATGTAATTCAAATGTGGCTGAAAGGTCTGTTGTAACTATCCAAGCTGTCAGATTATACATCACAACAGTGTACCACACATCTTCCTGTCCTGAATTTTCTGGCTTTTTTTTTTTTTTTTTTTTTTTTTTTTTTTTTTTTTTTTTGGTTGAATTGTATGAAAGGATATATTGATTGAATACAAGGAATGTTTCACCTATATTTGTGCTGTCCTACACAAAGACAACATGCTCCCTGCATAGTGGGATCAATCAGGCAGAAAATCTCAGTCAATGGGCATCATTCCTGACTCTTTCAGAAATAGAACTCGTACTACCTCTCACATCTAAGTACATATATATATATATATATATTTCTATTTTTGTTTGAAACAAATATAAAAATATATAATCTAAGACACACTAATGGAGTGCAACATGGAAGGCTTCTGAAAATGTAATTACTCGTAAGTCAAAAATAAAAGTAGTAATGAATCTGATTCCATTTAGTCCTACTAACACACAATATCCACCATCAATAATTAATCCATCAATCCACTTTAATACTGTTTATATCAAACTCTGGGATCATTCTTATTTCATTTAGTCATAAGGACACACAATATCCATCATCAACAATTAATCAATCAACTCGCTTACTGTTTACATCAAACTATGGGATCATGCTGAAAAAAGTAACTTATGCATCTACCAAAATGATCAGATGTGTATCAAACACAGATTAGAGCATCAGAATACACATAGCTATTATTGGTGTTGTCTTTCTGCAAAGTAGCTTTACATGCAACAGTGATACATGACTGACTGGCTGAGTCAACACATGCATCATTATACTGGTGTTACAGGCATTAGGCTGCATGCAGGCAGGCTTTATTGCTGTTCTCTCTTTACCAGCTTGGTCAAGGTGAATGCCCTTGGACCTGGTGTTTTATAATAACACACATGTAATACGTCCACCAATCAAGAAGCAATGACTAAGTGCCTGTCCAAGTTATAGTGGCATACCACATCCAAGCTGCACTCCGCATTTTTATCTTGGTGGCAGGTTGGGTGCTTTGACATATGCCGGAATCTCATATTTGCTGCAGGACTACTCTCCCAGGGTGCCCCATAATGTTTCATTTAAGTGACTTGAATTGATACAAACTGTAAAGTGAGTCTTTACTATATTGCTATATCACAAATCAGCATATGAAATTAATTTTTATAGACAAGAAATCCATTCCTTGAAGTGCAAGGTAAAGAAGCTAGATAATCTGCTTGGCATTTCAATACAAGTGCATGTTTGTCTGGCTAAAATCCATAAAGAGGTTTCCTTGGGCATTTTGTTGGACCATAGTCTTGGTCGTGAATGTCTGGCATCGACCTAAAAGAAATTGGAATGTTCTGTACTAGTTTGCATCAGCAGAGACTAGTACAATTATCTGGACCAAGATCTCAGCTGAGCAGAAGAGTTACTCTGGTCTGGGATACCTCATTGCACAAGACAGGAGAAACATTTGCAACACTGTGTACATCAGAATGACTGGTTCAGGTGTTCACCCAACAGAGATTATTGACATCCCTAAAAGCAGTGTAACCTTCATTTACCATGTTTTCCTCTGAAACTTGTTCAACTTAGGCATCTTAGCAAGGCAGTTCTAAAGGTGACTGGTTTGGGGTAATTCATTGCACAAGATTATGACAAACTTGCAACACAAAACCATTGCATCAGAATGAATGGTCCAGCTGTTCACACAATAGAGCTTATTGACATCCCTAAAAGCAGTGTAACATAGAGTTATGCATGTATTCCTGTCATTCACAATGTTTTCCTTTGTAGCTTGTACAACCTAGACTTGACGTATTCCTGTCATTCACAATGTTTTCCTCTGTAGCTCGTACAACCTAGACTCAATGTATTCTTGTTGTTTCCCTGTATAACTTCAAGCAGTGCAACCTAATTATGCGTTCCTGTCATTTACCTCTACAACTTAAAGAAGTGCAGCCTAGAGTTACCTGTTCTGGTCATTTACCTCTATAACTTAAAGCACTACAGCATAGACTAATCAATTCCCATAATTTACCTCTACAGCTTAAAGCAGTGCAACCTAGAGTTATGTATTCCTGTCATTCACATTTACAACTTAAAGCAGTGCAACTTGGAGTTATGTCTTCCTGTCATATACCTCTACAACTTGAAGAAATACAAGCCAGAGTGGACTGTCTTTTACCTCTAAAAGCAACACAACCTGGACTTATCTATTCTCATCATTTACATGTACACTGTCAAGCACCTAGAGTTATGTATTCCTGCCATTTACCTGTGCAACTTAAAGCAGTGCAACCTAGAGTTATGTATTCCTGCCATTTACCTCTTTAACTTCAAGCAGTGCAACCTACAGTTATGTATTCCTGCCATTTACCTCTTTAACTTCAAGCAGTGCAACCTACAGTTATGTATTCCTGCCATTTACCTCTTTAACCTCAAGCAGTGCAACCTACAGTTATGTATTCCTGTCATTTACCTCTTTAACCTCAAGCAGTGCAACCTACAGTTATGTATTCCTGTCATTTACCTCTACAACACTGCATTATGTATTCCTGTCATTTACCTCTACAACTTAAAGCAGTGCACCCTTAAGTTATGTTTTCCTGTCATTTATGATTATTGACATTTTCCAGTTTGAGTCCATACATTACAGACTCATGCAGCTTATCTTGCAGTCAGAGTTCATATATATCAGAGCCCCATCTTGAATAAACTTGACGATTTATTCAATACTTTTGGAAGACATATATCTTGAATGATTGTAGCTTGGCCCTAGAGGTATTTTGGCGGGGGGGGGGGGGGGGGGGTACAATGGACCTGAGTTCTTTGCCAACAAATCAATGTATAACTGCTTTTTCTTGCCATTTTTTTTTTTTTTTTGGTGGTGGGGTGGGGGTTGTTTTCTATTTATATTCCTTTGTTTGATTTGGGCCTGTTCAAGCACCTGCCAATTTTGTCATGTGTTTTGAGGTCACATAATGTCAATGTTCACTGTGGCGAGCTGCACAGGAAGATTGCTTCTTACAGCTGAAGCCTTTGCAGACATATTGACCACAGTGGGGTCTGATATCACAAACATGTTCCAAAATAGCACACACTGGGAGAGGAAAGTTTGGAAAGACCTTGGGCTATTTTTAGCAACATAAATCATAATCCTACCTACATCTTTCACATTGTGAAAATTTGCTCTTATTATTCGGAAATGAAGTTAATATTTCCCCTACCTACCCTTTTCATAAATATACCACTAAAGTTATAAAGTCCAACAAGTTGCGAAATTTCTATTTTTCTGCGCAAAATAAATGAAGGTAAACATCAGAATTGTTGCCATGGCAATGGAGTGTTACCTCAGCAACTACCATGGTAACCTGTATGAATTTTACGAGTTCCAGTACTAATTATTAATTTGGTACACAGCATGAAGGAAACAAGAGGGCTGTGTGAACAGCCCGAGCCTCAGCTGATCTGGACATTCATCACACTTGCAGCTCTATGAACTTGGGAAAGGATCAAGGACACCATGTTCTGAGTAAGTCTGACCTTTATAGAAGAACACTTACAAGTGCAACATCAAAGTTCAAGTAGTTCTCAAGTTATAATGAAGAGTATAAATTCATGTATGTTGCACTGTGACCCCACAGCTCTATGAACTGACAAGTCAGCTGAGCTAAAATCAGGAATCCGCAGCATTCCCACATAGTGAACAACTTTGTTTGGCCCTTCCATTAGGAACATATCCACCATGTGTAAGCTTAATCTGAGTGACGGTTCTGGAGAAGAAGTCGAAAATATCTATAACACACAAAAATTCACAAAAAAAATTAGAAAAAAACTGCAGCGCCACCTGGTGAACAAATTTACAACAAGGAGTCCCTAGATGTCTTCCTGTGTGATATCAAAGCATTTGGGTAAGCAGTTTGGGAGAAGCAGATTTTTTAAGATTTGTCCAAAAAAACCAACAACAAAAATTCATTAAAAATCCAAAAATCACTGGAGCATGACCACGTGAACAAAATTGGTAGAAACCCATCCAAGGTACATTGCCACCAAGTTTGAAGTTAATCTGGATGACCGTTTTGGAGAAGAAGTCAAAAATGTGAATTAGCATTAGAATGCCCATTGACTTCCATAGTAATCAATAGGAAAGCTGCATTGACCGATAAGTACCAGAATTGAAAAAATCGTTAAAAATCAGGAATCTGCAGCATTCCCACATAGTGAACAACTTTGTTTGACCCTTCTACAAGGAACATATCTACCATGTTTCAGCTTAATCTGAGTGATGGTTCTGGACAAGAAGTCGAAAATAGCTATAACACACAAAAATTCATAAAAAATTAGGAAAAAATTGCAGCGCCACCTGGTGAACAAATTAAGAACTAGGAGTCCCAGGGAGTGTTCCTGTGTGATATCAAAGCAATTGGGTGAGTGGTTTCGGAGAAGAAGATTTTTTAAGATTTACCCAAAAAAGACGAAAAAAATTCATTAAAAATCCAAAAATCACTGGACCATGACCATTTGAACAAACTTGGTAGAGACTCACCCAAGGCATATCTCCACCAAGTTTGAAGTGAATCTGGCTGACGGTTTTTGAGAAGAAGTCGAAAATGTGAATTGTGGACGACGGACGGACGGACGACGGACGACGGACCCTCAAAAAACCTCAGCTGACTGACAAGTCAGCTGCGGTAAAAAACAAAACCCAACCCTAATATTGATGTGCAGTCTAATGTTCACTAATTTCTTAAAAATCACCAGACACACACTACATTGCCCCCATCCTGCCCAGACTGTTTAGCGTTAAACCAGTGCAACCAAGAGTCGGGTCTTCCTGTCATTTACCTCAACAGCTTAATGCAGTGCAACTTGAGAGTTATGTCTTCCTGTCTATTACCTTCAACGTAGAGCAGTGAAACCTGGACTTATGTCTTCCTGTCATTTACCTGTACAACTTAGGGACTGCTGCAGCAGAAACACCCAAACATTTACAATAGATCAAGGTCAGTATCTTATATACCACTCACACAGACGCTTTTGTCTCAACTGTAAAAGTAACGAGCTTGTTGAAGAGTTCTTCACATAGTATCTTATTCCAGTACCAGTTGCGCATGAATGGTGTGTGTGTGTGTGTGTGTGTGTGTGTGTGTGTGTATACATATATATATATATATATATATATATATATATATATATATATATATAAATTTATCCCTTTCACATATCATGTATGCTGAGCAAATCCTCTTTAACCTGGATTAAAAGCAAGGCTTTTCGCTGGAGTACAGCACAAATCTTGATGTTAGACCAGGGAAGGTGGTGAGCCACCATATGTAGAAGCCAAGTTCAATACACCCTGACAGATGGGATATAATTTGTGTGTGAGGCTGAATTCACACATCCCTGCTGACCACGATATTGGTCCCTTATTGTTGACATCAATCCCACTAATAATTTCTTATGGCTATAAACATCTGATTATCAAAACACACAGAGAGGGGTGGGGCCCATCATACATCTTAAGCATAAACCACACAGCAGGTGTAAACCATTCACATACCACAGCTGATATATCACTACTGACAGCAGGTAATACAACCAAACCCACAGATCTAAAAAAAGGTGTTGACAAACACACCCACTTGAATATAAAAACAAACCTAAAATATACAGCATATACAATTTGCTGTCAGACTGACATAATGGTTTTAAAAAATCCATATGTACATACGTAAGTGCAAAATCGATAAGACAGACAAGGTCACTTTCATGTGCTCAACTTTATCCGATGATCAGGTGCATGGGAGAGCAATAAAGTCATAACTTACAGCCATGTAATCAGCTGTCCTGTAAACGGTTACACTTCCATATTTGGTCTCTAGTGCCAAAACTTTACCATGGTTTCCTTTATGTCCCTAGCAAACTTGAGCCTCTAAACAGCTATTACTGTTGTTAAAAGTAGTCATGCCAGGTAGACAAAGTCCTTCCTGATTTTTCTGCTTGGACCCAAATTATCATTGCACAAAACCTTGTGGTTATCTCTTTGTTTAACCTCAAAACTTCTAAACTGATGAAATCTTCAAGTCACATCACCATTTTGTTGATGTTGTTTCTGGCCTATATCACACATGTTTAAAATACATTTGCACCCTCTGTCAAGAAAGCAGTGTCATGGTACAAATATGATATCTCTTGCTAAATACATTACTTTAGAGGTTGTTTGGAGTTATTGTTTAATAAAAATGGAATTGTAAATGGTCATACAATAAATACAAATGCTCACTTGAATTGGGACTAAATGATTCTGTGCAGGCAGAATCATTTTGTTCCTAGCAGAAATACCACTCATCATGGTTTGTACACATACAGCTTGGGGAAGTGGGCCCTAAAAGGTTACACATGCTACATCAGCACTTCATCTACTTCCATAATATGAGTATGAGAATACACACAGTTGTAGTTAGATTTGTCCAAAATCAATTCTGCTGGTTGGTAAGGGTGGAGTCCTGAACCTAAGTTAGGTTCAATGTTAAACTTCCATATACGTCACCTGACTGCTGAAGCATTTTGTGAAGTGTTTATCTGCCAGATATTCTTAAATATATTTATCCAGATACTTATATTGTTTAAACACTAGTCAAGCAGCCTACTGAGTGTTTTTCATTCTTGTTTCCCTATTTCTTGCAAAAATACTCAAGATATAACCTGCTTTGTAGTAAGACTTCATGTGTTTCACATTTCCTCATGTCATCATATCTTCCATATTTCAAGGTGTGGTCACATGGCTAGATATCGAGCTTGTTGTATGGTACTTCTGCATGGCTGCATGGATCCATGGTCCAACATCTACACCCACCCCCCACCCCACCCCACCCCCCGACATGTAACTATTTATTTATCTACATTTTCATTCCAGATATAGATATTTGATCACAAATCACCAAGCTTGCTTTTGACACTGTGGAGTGGGATGGGGTAAGGGCACTTCTGCCAGAGTGGTGGGTCCATGGTCCCAAGATCGACATGGTCAAACCAGTCCCTTTATTCGTTCGTGTTGTTATACAGCATGTTCATCTATGATAACAAATTCTACATTCTATTTTCACGTCTTCAAGGTCAAATTATCCCACATCAACTGATAAATATTTATCACCACTTCAGAAGTCCAGGATACACAGGTACAGTGGTACCTGCTATGTAAGACCATCCTTAAAGCCAGACAACAGTGGTCACATATGGCAGGTGGTCTTTCACTGCAGGTGAGCTTACAAAGAAATTGAAGGTCATTGTCTTGAAATGGGGGTCTTAAAAACTAGTGCGGTCTTTCACGAGATGTGGTCTTTAGAGCAGGTACCACTGTATCCACATTGGATATCTCAACACTTTTCTGCAGTGGGCATGTGAGCTGAAATGACCTTGGCCAGGTATGGACAAAGGACCAAATACGTGGGCTAAGTCTAAGTACACAGTGTACCAACCTCAAACGATAATATCCAAGTCACAAAGCTGTCATAATGGAATCCAACTGTTAAACAGTCATCTATATAGTAAAAACAGTAATGGTCACTTCAAGTGGTCCATCTACGTAGTAACTATGTCAATAAACCACTGTGCCACACATACATGTACATACATACATGCATGCATGCAAGCACGCACACAAGCACACACATACACATACATACATACATTCTGGTAAAAAATGTTCATGAAGATTTGATCACAAAGTCTTGTACAAGTGTTAACATGTACATATGCCTGGAAGTCTTCTCTGATATCACAATAAAAGCTGTTCGTATGCTTCCCATTGTACAACCGGGTGTGTTAAATACCTGCAGTCTTGGGCCAAGAACTATTGAGTTTAATTCTATAGGAATGCATTTTAATACATGCATTCCCTCCGGCTTTTCCAAGTTATTTCAAATGTGCACATTATTTAGTCATTTTGACTACAGCCAGTACATCAGACCATATGCTATTTGCCAACAGTCTTAATACACGAGATCCATCACCCTGTGGCAAGGATACACAGTCTTGTATGTTCTGCCATACATGTAATGGAAAAGTTTCCTTCATTCTGTTATACTCATCAAGGAGGGCACGTCATTCATACAGCGTAACTGTAGACAAATTTTATGACTCATGTAAACAGGAACACTTTTTATCATGGTACTTCTTGGAAAATATTTCTACTCATAATCATTTTTTTTTTCTTAGAACATGTATGACAAAAAATGCACAGATTTAAACACTTAAGATCAGATATGAGTATACAAAGTTTGTAGGTGTGTGCAAAGATGACACTCAATTCCAAGTGTCACAGCTATGCTCTGTTATGAAATGGCATGCCTGATCCCCGACTTCAGATCTGTGACTCCACTGAGTGATATCATTCGCAAGTTACACAAGTCTATATACATAAGGATATGTGACAAATGATAACTGCATCATACAAACGAACACAAACGTCACTGGGTGATGGCACTGTGATGTAGGGACATACAAACCGTCAAGAGTAAATGAGGATAAGTAGGTCTACAACAGGATGCCAGCTCCAGTTGTGTAAACCTCACCTGCTCACCTGATTGACAGGATATGCTGGATATCCTGGAACACCATTTACTACCTACTCCCCAAAGGTGTACCACACCCTGCTATCAAAGACCTTCACATTCAAATTTAAAAGTGTTTAGACCATTTTATTTTATTTGTAGTTCATGGACACAGACATCACATCACATCTATAGATTTTTTGTTATATCCTGGTTTACTTTCAGACAGAGTCTGCCCTTACTTGCTATCTGTGGTTCTTCCTACATCAGTTGTGGTATCATAATCAATTGAGGCTGAACCTGGTGTGCCAAGTACACAAAATCTGGCAGTCAATTATTCATGGATCAAGGCAGTCTTCTCTATTTACAATCACTTATTTATACACTGGCAACAAGCAAGGTAACTTAAGTTCACATACTCCCTCCTGATTTTTGTACAAATTACCTGATCTCCATTTTACAGTCACTTGGTTCATTTGCAGCTAATATCAAGCTCTACTGCATAAGCACAGATTTTCATGCAATATTTACTTTCCTGGACTTCTCAAAGCACTAGCACTAAAGAGAACAAAAAATGTGACTGTCTTTATTTTTAATACTTTTGTCTTCCAAGATCAGCCACTCAGAAACATAAAAATTTCATTTTCAAGCAATTTGGCAAACATTAGTGTTCACATCGTATACTTGCAGTCAATAAAAATGCACAGCAGGCTTCATGTTCAAAATTTTCATCATGTGCTCATAAATTAGCCATTCTATCATACACAGAGACTTTCAACTTTTACTGGGAGCAAAAATGTTCAAGTGCATTGAGGTGTGACAGAGTGGCTATTGCATAACATTTTCTCAGTGTCCTCTAATTTCAAGTTACATCTTGTACATGTAGTCGTATGTTTGGCCACCACCAGCAGCTGCACAGACATTGCATCTGCAGTGCATGCATTGGCTCAGACACTGTTTTCTGTGTCCTAGGATGCCCATCCCACTCTTCCCTTGAGGCCTGGATCAGTTGTTGTCGGCTGGTCAGGCAGGCCATCTTTCTGGAAAGTCACTTTCCAAGTTGGTTGTGGAGGAGCTCAATGGGACTCATCAAAATGCTGGCCAGGGAACACCAGCATTGCTAGCCTCCAGAAATGCCACCATGGTCACATGGGTCTTGATTCAGCAGAGAACAGGACTCCTCTTCACCCTGACTGCTTCCAGTGTGACAGTGAGCAGGGGTTTTCAGCCGCTGTGGTAACCCTTTCATGCCCTGGACATGATCTGTTGTATAGGGAACCTGTTTTTCAATGACAAGCAACCACCCTGCTGATGGTGGAATGAGTACAACCCATGTACTGAGCCCGCCTCTGAAAAGGAATGCCCAGTCTGTGTCATTCCTATGGAGCTGTAGTGATTAGCACTTGTTAAGTGCAGCATGTGCTGTATGAAAGTGGCATTTCTCAATTTTTCTGACAGCCTTTATACAATGTATAAGGAATGGAAGCCAATCTTAAAAATCAGTCCACAGATGAAACCCACTGACATGTTAGCACCCGGGGGTAATATTATACAGTGCGTGTCCAGTGCAATGGTGCACATGAAGACAAAGTTAAATGATTAGTGCACAGCCATGCTCACTAAGGACTTCCAACTTCTAATGTAAGATGTAAATAGAGCTATGCCTTCTAAAAATACATATATATTGAAAAAATACAATGTACTTGTGCATTTTCATTGATTGCTTTTTTGTTGTTGTTTTTTTTTTGTTTTGTTTTTTGTTTTTGTTTGTTTGTTTGTTTGTTTTTTTGTTTTGTTTAGGAGTTACTAAATCTTCAATTGCAGGTTTGGATATTTTCTCTTCATTCCAGTCGAAATATCAACTTCAGACTTTGTACAACTATCATCAACATATTCTGATCAACTATGCACTAAGTATCACTTGTTATGATAACCTCCTCTGCTAGTTCTCCATAATTTGTGACATACATGCATTTTATTTCTGACAGAAATACCAGATGGTCAGTAACAATGCAATAAGTCTGTTTTTTTGCCACTTTTCTTTTCAGTACAGCTCAATTTCTTAAATATAACGGCAAAATTCTTCTGATGTGGTAAATGAAGGCAATGCTTGGGACCCCTGGCAAGCATACCATACCTCATGGTGCCCTGGTGGAATTCACATCAGACATGTTATAATGTTCGTGTTTGGCAACATATGTATTCAGCCTGCCTGGTAGAGGAAAAGGGCAAACAAAACAACGCTGACACAATATCAAAATATTGACTGGTATGTGACATCATAGGAAAAGATCAAGAACAGATGACATTTCCATTTTTTTTTTTTTTTTAACACCAGGTTATTTATGCATTCAGCAAATCCATATGTCACATACATTATACAGCCACAGTTCACTTATTGCCATGTGTGACACTATAAACTATGAGCCCAGACTCCCCCAACGGCTGTGTCTTGACTGGTCATGGCCAACCTTATTCAAATGCTAAGATATACCACAGTAAGTTCATTACATCTGAGCACTCTCATAAATATGTGGTGGGGTCACATAAAAATGTATAAACTAATCAATGACATCACCACAAATACAAATTTAATCTGGCCAAATAAATATTTCCTGCCTTTCCATCCCAGGCTTACTGTTTTGTATGTCATCCTCTTTCTCATACCATTGCTGTTGGTGCCAGTTGCTAAGAAAAGCAGCCAGGAACCCCAATTACTTTTCCTTCTGGTTACTACACGTGTATATTGTTCCTTTCTGTTACTACAACATGGTTATATGACCTTTGTAATTTACAAATGGATTGATCCTTACAGAGAATAAAAGGCGTAGCCAGAAGATTTATCATGGCACTTTGGCCTGGTACCTGGGAGACATATGTCGCAATGCACCCTAGCTTTACAGCTCTTGGTAGCTGAACCACCCTGGTTCAGCTACCAAGGATCCATTGTAGTAACAATACACACACATACTCTTGACCAAGCTTTTGGTAGCAGTCTCCCTGATTTAACGCCATAGCAGAAATATAGTAATAGCATACACATACACACTAGTTTACTCATATCTAGCTTTTAATACATGAAGCAGTCTCCCTGGTCTAATACCACTAAGTCTATGTACTATCAATCACACACTTTACTCTTTACCTAGGTTTTGATAGCAGTCTTCCGGTCTCATACCATGGAGTCAGTATACTTATAATACAGACACTTTCTTCTTAACCTAGGTCTAAAATAGTTGTCTAACTGATCTCATACCATAGAATCACTATAAAACTTGTCCTTGTGGACATCATAATGCGGACACCTGAATAATGTCGACAGTTGTATGTCCAGGTCCAAAAGGTCAACAAAACACCTGTCTATTGTAGACACCTGCCAACTGTGGACCTTTTTGCCAATCCCAGAGGTATCCACAATAGACAGGTTTCACTGTATTCGCAAAATACACACTTTACTGTTAACCTAAGTTTTAGTAGTGGTCTCCTGGGTCTAATAGTAATACCATGGAGACAGTACTGTTACTCTAAAGCTAGGTTTTGGTATCAGAAGCCAAAACCATGAATCCAGTGTAGTTGCTACATGTGTACTTTCTCTTTACCTGGTTTTTAATAGCAGTCTCCCTGGTCTAATACCATGGCTCAGTGTAGTTACATAAAACACACTTTCTTCTTCTCTAATACCATGGAATAAGTGCAGTCATAATTCAAACATTTTTATTGACCTGGCTTTGGTAAGCACAGCCATCCAGGTCTAATACCATACTCATTATAGTGACAATACACACACTTTCTCTTATCCATTACCCGGCTTAAACTGCAGGACCTGAATAAACTGTCTTCACCGAATAGGAAGTATTCATATTCACTGGGATCCTGTGCTGCAACTTAGACTGCAGCAAGGAGCTTGGCAGGAACGAGGGCACATCCATGTTTTACACAGAGCCAAGTAAGCTTCTATGATAAAAGTACCACTGGAAAAAGCAGAAAGCTCAGAGATGCCAACTGTCCCTCATCATCAGGGGCAATCCCTGAAATCAGCCGAAAATTGGCCCAATTTATGGCGTGTGTGCCGCATCAAAATTGATTGTTTGCTGCTTTATTCTTTGTCAATTATTTTGTGTGCCTATTGGTCTTGACTATTTGTCCCTGAAATGACATGTTGAGTGTCTGCATCCCGTTGTAAATCATACAAAATGCTAAACATATTTAAAATATTTGATTTGTTTGGTATAGTAAGTGTTATTTGTGGATGGTTAAGAAGAAAATCGGTGCAAGTGCCCTTATCATGGCAGCAGCATTGTTCCGTTGCCTAGCAACTGAGGGACCAGAGCAGGTCTGCAGTTAATATAGTTAGATATGAATGCCTCCTATTCTTTGTCCATTCCCAGCATTTCCATCACATATAACCAGATGAAGTTGGATGACAGAACCTAATTAACCCATTATAATCTAGTTAACCTCTTGCTCTATTAGCTACTTGTGGCTATGTAAGGAGATTTTTTCTTTGCAAAAGCTGTTTCTTTCTATTGTACTAGGAGGACATGAGTTAAATTATTGATTTATAAGAGCAGCTAATATTCTGAACCAGGTTTCCAACTAACAAAGAGAACTCTGTGACAAAATTAAGCCCTGAAATCAAAACACAAATGTCAGATATCCATTTTTTTTTTTTAGATGGAACAGTCTGGTCATCGTCAATATTAGACCTCTCAGACAACAAAATACACATGGATTATATATGTATGTAACCACACTGTACTTTTATCAATCCTCATCTAGGTTTTCCTCTCAAGGACTCAAATAGTCTTTTCCATGCCTTTTTTTTTCTCAAACTCATCTGGTTCCAAGAATAGAGCCTTACAGAATGAGCAGATGAGGATGAGGTTTTGTATGGTGTACTCAAAACATCTTGATTAAGTGGTAATGCTGCTGACTACGGTACAATGACAATCAAATAAGGCGAATATTGTTGGGTTGCATAATTCTTTTTGCTTACATGTTCTAGAAAATTTTGACACATGCAGGTATCTAAAGGAAGATAAAAAAAAAAATTACATGTCCTTTCCTTCCTGTTTTTGAAGAAGCCTTCCAGTCCAATTTTCCTTCATGCAAGTGACTCCTTATTAAGTGAAGCTCCAAAGTGTAAGGTTGGATTACCCAGAATGAGATCACTTGTTAGCTACTCTTATGCTTGAGGAAACCTCTTTCTCTTACAGTAATGTCTCCCTTGGTGAATGTGATGCACATCAACTTCCTTACAAACTCATCCTAATAAAATCTAATGGACTCTGTCATATATATAGACACCTTGTTCTCTCTGACAGACTATCATTTCCCACTTCTAATCCAGTCGGCTTCTACATGTATAACAAGTTGATCTCGATGCAGAACACCATGTCAAGCCAATACAATTCCAACCCACAGACAGATAATGAGCCATCAATGAGTCACTTTGATTGGCTGCACTAAGACAATGCCCCATGTAATTGGCCAATTCAAAACTTGATAAACAAGTCTCTTATCTATATAAACTTATTCCCAGTTTCAGATGACACATGATATTAAGCATAGCATAGAAGGCATGGCACAGTTGATACAATTAACTTTCTAACTAAAATTGTTGGTGATCTGGAACTAAATGATTCAGACACATCACACGCACTTATACATACAACTGACTTGCACCAAAGAAATGAACCAATAAAGCTTACTGACTGATTCAACTTCAATTGTTTTTCTTTATTCAATTACATTTTCTCTTATAAATTCTCTCACACTATAAACCATTTTTGTAATAATGTGAACCAGTCTTTAACTGTTTTCCAAATAATTACTTGCTCATACAAACAAGTTTGAGTGGCAACCTAAGAATAAGCTGCCTCTGGGAAAAAAATAAAATAAATAAATAACAAGAGGCCCATGGGCATAATGCTCTACTGACATCGTGGCTATATTGCACCTGTTCATTTCAAAGCTGTGAGTCCTCAAGTGGCTTCTGAACATATAGAGCTTAATGTAAAAATTGTCCACCAGATGGGACTTCGTTCCAAATGTAATCATAGCTTATTTTGTGCAACTCCTGTGATGAATATTGTTGCATGTGCCAAAAAGACGAGTGAGTCATCAACTTTATGTCCTCAGTGACCTTAGGACAGGAGATCAAGGACACCCAGATTATGTAATACAAGAGGCCCATAGGCCTGTCTGGTGTTGTGCTGACATTGCCATTCAAGTCCAAGCTACACCCTGCCATTACAAAATGACCTCTTTCAACTTTACAGGCATGGTGACCTCACAAAAATAGGTCAAGGTCACTGATATTATACATGATTCTAGCTTTGGACATTGTCTATATATCCTATACATTTGGCAAGTGTAATCCAATTACTTTTCGAGATATGGAATTTTATATCTTAAAACACAATTTGGCTCATAATTTCTGTCAAATTATAGGTGGCGTCACTAGTATTATTACCAACTTAGACTTTGACCTCCCCCACAATCCCACCAAATGTGCTGAAAATCTACCAAAAATTAAGGATGCTAGGGTGTTCGCAAGATTTTCATATTTTGACCCCTATATTACGTAATATTGTTGGTGGCACCACCAATATCAAAAAGAACCTAGATTTTTATACCCCCTGTAAGTCCTGACCGTTATATTGGGCTAACTTGAAAACTGTGGACTGTACTGCGGTCACAAGATTTTCACATTTTGACCTTTATATTACATAATAATATCGGTGGCGCCACCAACATTGATGTCGACAAAGATTTTTATACACTTTATAACTACCAAATGTCACATCGGCCTATCTCAAGAATTGTGGGGTGCAGAGCATTCGCGAGATGACCCCAATATTCAAATTGGCCATTTGACCTTGACCTTCAACTCGGATTAAAAAGTTGTTAGTGTTCAAAATATGAGCCCCATATCCAGCTTTCCATATATAGTCTGTTTGTTCAACTCGGGTAATAACTTTTCTGAGTTGTTGAGGAAAAACAATAAACTTGGACAAGCACCAAACTCCATAATTACTGGGTCACAGTGACCCCAAAAGCAGGTCACCAAGTACAGTTTTATGTATTATGCAATCAAATGCAATTTTGTTCTGGAGGCTCATTTCTCTTTCCCACTGATGTCCAAGCTATACCCTGCCATTACAAAATCACCTTTTCAACTTTACAGGCACGGTGACCTCAAAAAAAATAAGTCAAGGTCACTGACGTTACACAACATTCTACCTTTGGCTATGGTCTATATATCATATAAATTTGGCAAGTTTAATCCAATTGCTTTTCAAAATATGGAATTTTACATCTTAAAACACATTTTTGCTCATAATTTGTCAAATTATAGGTGGCACCACTGGTATCACTAGCAACATAGACTTTGACCTCCCCCACAATCCCAACAAATTTGGTGAAAATCTGCCAAAAATTAAAGATGCTAGAGTGTTAACAAGATTTTCACATTTTGACCCCTATATTACATGATGTAGGTGGCACCACCAATATTCAACTCGGCCTAGATTTTCATACACCCTATAAGTCCTGAAAGTTTTATTGGGCTAATTTGAAAACTGTGAACGGTATCGCGCTAACGAGCAAAAGTTTACGGACAGACATGAGCAGTCGCATAAGCTCTGCGACCTTTGGTCAGCACAGCTGAAAACAAAACAGGAAGTGGCTACCAGTACACCCAGATCCACATGTACGAAGTGCACTGAGACCCAGTCATTATCTGCCTGTGAATTGCTTCAAGAAGAAGGTGGCATTTACCTTTATATCTCTAACCATTACATATGCACATATATCTTTGTGATTTCACTGTTACCTGCATTAAAATTCTCAGGTAGGCTTAACATGAAGAGTTATGATGAATTGCACAATTTGATGGCAGTTGGTTTCAAAAGGGATATATGTAATGTGGTTTTAAACTAAGCAATTATCAAACAGAATACCTACATGTATTTGCATTATATTCAAATATTGGATGTACCATCAAATACAAAATCCTGTAACTTTCACAGTGAAAAAATATAAAATAGAATTTTTAAAAAAAAACATCATTTCTTCTTTTTGATCATATTCAAGCCTATTTTCACTTCAATTGCCCCTCCCCTTGCAAAAAAAAAAAAAAAAAAAAAAGACAAGGAAGTACTGACTGAGAAGATTCGAGGAAACAACAAAATGGGTGGGTTCCATAAGCATAATAAACATTGAGTGCAGATTTTATCAATGCCCTTTTTATGTTAATAGTCCTTCATGTGATACACTACATCCTCTTTGTAACTTCAAATGCAATGATAATACTCGTCAAATTTTTGGCTTACATAAAACCTACCAAAAGCCTTGATTCAACTTAAGTACTTTACATATGTCCTTATTATAATACACTTTGGTAGTTTACATGTGTCCTTGTTTATATACACCATGATGTCAGACATAGACATTGCATAGACAAAGGACTGAATGTGCACTTTAGTGTGTTGTGGCCTATATAGATGACTATGTATGTATCATACTGTTCCACACACGCTGCAGACACAGCACCTGTACACTGTTTATACCATATTGTACCAAACACACTTTGACAACAGCTACCTGTATACTATATGGACCATACTGTACCACACACACTGTAGAAACAGCCACCCATACACTGTACATACCATACTGTACCACACACACTGTAGAAACAGCCACCTGTATACCATATATACCATACTATACCACACACACTGTAGAAACAGCCACCCATACACTGTACATACCATACTGTACCACACACACTGTAGAAACAGCCACATGTACACCATATATACCATACTGTACCACACACACTCTAGAAACAGCCACCCATACACTGTATATACCATACTGCACTATAAACACTGTAAAAACAGCCACTGGTACATTGTATATACCATACTGTACTACAAACACTGTAGAAACAGCCACATGTACATTGTATATACCATACTGTACTACAAACACTGCAGTAACAGCCACTTGTACACTGTATATACCATACTGTACTACACACCCTGTAGAAACAGCCACTGGTACATTGTATATACCATACTGTACTACAAACACTATAGAAACAGCCACTGGTACATTGTATATACCATACTGTACTACACACACTGTAGAAACAGCCACTTGTACACCATATATACCATACTATACCACACACACTCTAGAAACAGCCACATGTATACTGTACATACCATATTATTATACCTCAGAGGGAAATCCGTACACGTGATTGGTTAATTGGGCATGGGACAGTTTTGCCTGTCCACTTCTGTGAAAGTACTGTCCACCGCTCACTGTAGCGCTAGATGGCGCTGCACCTCTGATGTCGCATGACCGCAGCCCATTTCTTGAAATGTGAACTTTTCTCCATGATTGCCATCTTGCCTTGTGTGCCAAATGTATAGAATGTGTGTTATTAAAATCTATTAAATGGAAGCTTTGATGTTTTATTGTTCTTCGGTATAATAAAACAAATGGTGCCCTTGGCCTTGGGGGACAGGAAGAATTGTGAACCTGAGGGATGGACTGTCCACCCTCAGGTTCACAATTCTTCCTGTCCCCCTTGGCCAAGGGCACCATTTGTATACTGTACTACACACACTGTAGAAGCAGCCACCTGTACACAGTATATACCATATTGTACCAAACACAATGTGGCAACAGCTACCTGGAGACTGTATATACCATACTGTGCCACACACACTGTAGAAACAGCCACCTGAACACTGCAGGGTGAGAAAATTCCATAACAGCTGTATTGGTGTACTTGTCTCAGGACATCTCGTATCTTTTATATGTTATTTTTGGGAATTTTCACTTGTCCTGCACAAAATTTTACTTGTCCTGGATAATTAGATGTAGGATTTTTCTCACCCTACACTTTATATGTCATACTATACCACAACTTGTCAAAACAGTTTCATGTACCTGTACACTGTATGATGCATAAATAGATAAGACATGTAGATCATCTATGTCTATCTGTCTGTCTGTCTATCTATAAATCATACTGTACTACACACACTGCAGACACAACCACCTGCACATTGTATATATCACATTGTGCCACCTACACTGAAAACACCACCTGTACATTGTATGCACCATATTATACCACACACACTGTGGACAGCCATCTGTAGACTATTTATGTACTTACTGTACAACACACACTGTGGACAGTCACCTGTACACTCCATGTACCATACTGTACCACCCACACCGTGGACACTGCCACCCATACATTATATGTACTTGCTGTACCATACACACTGTGGACACAACCATCCATGCACTATATGTACCAACTGTACCATACACACTGTGGACACAGCCACCTGTACACTCTTGTACTATGTATGAACCACCCACACTGTGCAAACAGCTACCCATACACTATATGTACTTACTGTACCATACACTCTGTGGACGCAGCCACCTGTACACTCTATGTACCATGTATGAACCACCCACACTGTGCAAACAGCTACCCATACACTATATGTACTTACTGTACCACACACACTGTGGACACAGCCACCTGTACACTCTATGTACCATACTATACCGAACCGCTACCTGTACATTGTATGTACCATACACACCGTGAACACGGCCTCTTGTACACTCTATGTACCATACCATACCACATACTGTGGGAACAACCACCTGTACACTGTATGTACCACACTGTACCACCTAAACTGTGGAAACAGCCACCTGTGCACTGCATCTGTATCACTTAAACTCATCTGTTACTGACTATCACCTTTATTGCCTGCCATTTCTGGAGTCATCAAAACTGCTAATAATAGCCCCAGGTCATGGACATTTTTGTCAATGTAATAGAATGAGAATTTAGAGTGCAAAGAGTTAAGGGTTAAATGACATGGGGCAGAGAATTCTATGACAGAATTATCAACGAATATGCATATCAATTTCTGATACTACCCCTCAGAAATAGTCACAAATATGAAGAGCATATCTCCATACCTGCACTACATGTAGGCCCAGAACTGACTCCTGGCAGTCTGCCTGTTTCAAGCCCAGGATCCTCAACTATTCCTGACCTCAACATCTGTACATCAAAAAAAAGTATGTCAGATATGCTTCCAATCTATCTGTCACAGTGTTACAGGTGCCCAGAAGATCATTCACAAATGTCATACTTCCCTAGGCCTCAGGTACACTATTTTAACATGAGATTTCCCGTCTTTCTGCCACAATATATGACAGAAATAAGTGGTTGATAAACAAACACAGTGGTCCCTGCTATTTCAGACCACCCCCTTTGCCAGCAAAGATGGTCTCACTTACACTGCAGGTGGTCTTGAAATGCAGGTAAATTTACCAAACAAATATAAAGTGTCTCACAGGAATGATCTTAAGATGTGTTCTCTAATAGAAGGTGGTCTTTACAGCAGGAACCACTGTAACCAACCTGTGTGTATACATGTATTGATAATTTCTGCCTTTTGCACACCCCCATATTGATGCTGCTCCGTCCAATATTTAACCACATATACTTCATTCAGGGTACTTAAGATTTTAAACATTTAATATTAGTTATCAGGTGAGTCTCTTTTTGAAGTCTTGACAATGAGTGGGTGGCCGGTACATGCAGTGACTTTGCAGCCACTGTCTCAAACATGTGAAGCCATATTTCATTCAAATGTTGTAGTGTTCTGACAACACTGCACAGATTTTAAAACGATGAAAAAGTTCCCGAAGGTAGGCCATGATATACATATACAGTAGGAACTCCATGGAAACCAACTTGCAGTACCTTTTTTAAGGTTACTTACCTGGGACGTGAGACCACAATGTAATCCATATTTTAGTTTACACCTGTAAGTCGTTTATAATCCACTCACTCATACAATTTGTTTTAGTTGATATGGTTCTGGTAATCCAGCGGTGAAAACACACAAAGACCCGGTGATATCACACAAACTGTTCAGTGGTAGATAGATCTATCTCAATGTAGCGCCCTTCCAAGGTTCTATGTACAACAAACAGGCTGATGCTGGAATTCTATGAAAAACTACAGATACTGCAAGTGGAACACTCCAGTTATTTCTATCCCCAGTGTGTAGCCTTCTGGGAATGCTATCCTGGAAGAACTGTTTCACAATTACAATCTATCATCTCGAGAACTCCCATGACCATGGCACAGCCCATCAACTGGTCTGGCATCTGCAGGTTACTGCCAGTCCCTGTTTGTAGGTGGTTCAAACACACATGTAGTGAGTGATAAGCCACCAGGCGCTGCAAATATGCTGTATGGAAAGGCATAAATTTGACGTCATCAACGGACACAGATGCTTGACACAGTTGTGTGGATGAAATGTCAATACCGCCTGGCTAGCTTTGCACGTTGTGTGGAGTGCATTATCCGAGAATTGTGCATAATTAATTAGTACTGCTGCCACATGGCACAATATGTACAAGGCTGATAGACCCTAAGGTACATTGGCTACATTGCCAGGCCTCCTACCAGATCCTCTGTGCTTTTAACTGCTCTGTCTACTTTGTACACATTTCCTGATGGAGATCCTGTAGCGCGTATCAAGTGGAATTTTTAAACTGTCAATTTTAATCCCTGGATAAAGCAGAAGTCAGCAGAAACTGTGAACAACTCAACTGTATGTGTATGGCAACCAAGAGACTGTACAGAAATATAGGTGCACATGTATGCAACATTAGTAGATGCAGTCAGCTCTATTTCATCTGACTTCAGCAGTCAGGATACAGGGATGCTGCATAAATTTATACTAATTAACGTACTAAAGTATGTCTCTTTTGTTTTAAGCCTCACAATCACAACATACACATACCATTGCTTGCTATTTGTTATTTTCACACCTGGCGTAGCATGACACACCTTGTATCAACAGTGCATTTGTCAAGGTACAGAAGCAGAATACTTCAGCCTGCTATTTGTGTATATGATCTATAATCGTCATAATTGCATGCATGTTCCACAATATAATTTGTCCCTCAGCTTGCCACACCCATCTTAAAGCACAGCGATGTGTTGTAGCTTTGATTTGTGATTGACACAAACCTGTGATATAAGTATGTTTACAATATAATTAGATGTAGTTTATTTCTCAACAGACTTCTTTCCTTTCTTAGATACTGTTATCTGTGCTATGCTGCATGCATGCTTTGTTGTGGGGGAGGGGATTTAGTCTCTCATGTGATAACCATGTTAATTAGCTTGGGTCCAGTGTGTACCTGTTATCCCTCATTAATCCTTTTATCCAACACAGTATGCTGCCAATGTGCTATCCACATACCTAAGTTGTGACAAACTCAGTTCACATGTTGCTCATGAGAGGTCTCTTTAGTCTGCATTGATTGAGGTTGCGCATGCCATGAATTTCCACCTGTAATTTCTTCATGGCCAGGGTTTTGTATTGCAAGATGTTTCCATTGTAGCTTGAAACTTGTATGAAAAATGCCAACTTCATAGCCTTAAAGCTATCATGTGAAAAACATCAAATTTTTCTCAACTTTGTGTTATTCTAACACGCAATCTGAACCTGATGGGAATACACACTTCTAGCCCACAAGAATTTTGTAGATCAGGTTGCATGTTTTTTCTGAATACGCATCAACTGATATCCTTGCACTTCCCAGTAAATCACACAGTGTCCAGCTAAAATGCTTGTATGTACACTACTTATCATAAATGAAATGGGTATTTCTGTTAACTGACATGCACTCTTACATATTTCAATATTTCCCACTTGAAAAGAAATGACTCAGTGGAAGAAGTGCCATAAATATGCAAATTTCTTAATACATTGTGTGTTAACACTCTCAGCCTTAAAAAAAACACTTCATTCAAACTTCCTTTTTCAGAGGATAATTTAAAATAATCGAAACTATTAACAGCACAGATAAGCATGAAGATCAACTTGTAGTTCTTCCTGTTGGAGACACAATAAGGCATCTGAGGAGCACAGTGAATCCTCTCTCAACTGGTCCTTCCTATCAGATGAAGCTCCTGCCCCTTCACTCCTGCTCACCTTCCCCACCCAGAAAACATAACATTTCAACTCTCCAGTAACATCCACCTACCCCTAACTTTTACCCTGGTGTTGATTACAGAACCAAACTTAGACTAACACATTTTCTGTCCTAGGCTTTTAGCAAGCTTGGCTATACATGTTGTTGTACATTTCCTAGCACTAGTCCACACAGGCACCAGAGTCGTTTCTGTGCTGTTACTTACACACCTCACACAGTACATATATTTGCAACTGGATTCTGTAGAATTATTTTCTGTATTTTCAAGCACATACATGTACTTACAATTTCTACAAAGCATAATGTGGATAGCCAACAATTTACTGAAGAGAAAAGTCCCCCTTTCGATGAAGAAAAGAAAAGAGTATCCAGTCAACTCATGCCCATCCCTGGCTGTAGTTTCAAGCCAGTAAGCTATGGTACACAGAGTAAATAGAGGTCATGGCTTTCCAGGTACTCAGCTCTTTGTTATGTTGATATGTGACTTCACATACAAATGATGGACATCATACACCCCTCTGGCTATTTTAATGTTAAAAACCTGCAAGCTAATACTTGGGAATTTCACATTCTATTTCACACAGACCTTACCTGGTTAAATAACATGCCACAGGTTTTGTAATGATCTCAACATAGGACACACTGGACTGGTTGGTGGTTTGGTGTTTCTATCCACAGTTTTGGAGGATTTGCTACATTTTACGAACTTCTATAAAGATTTCAGTCTGCAAAGTATAATGGCAAGCATGGGTTACCAGTGTTTGTCCCACTTTTCATTTGAGGTCAAATTCATATATACACATATATATATATGTAAATTTCAGGTTGATGTCCAATATACCTGTAATGACATATACCCATGCATATAAATTTCCTAAATCTGAAGAGGGAATATCATATCTACAAGTTTTAATATATTCATCTGGAATTACAGTAATTAAGCATACTCTAAAAATTCCATTTTCTACAAATGAATAACCTAGACTTACCACCACATACAAACCAATACAGAAAAGTGGAAAACTCTGTCTATCAATTTAATCAATTAATTAATTTTTTAAACTCGTCATTCAGAAAAGAGTTGCCACACAGGCAGTTTGTGACAGGAGCAGAGGTGTCTGTCTGCCCAGACCTTCTCCTGGTGGCAGCCACACTGTGCCACAGTAGCTCCCACTGTCTTCAAGCTGACAGCCACAGTCTGCATGACAACAATCAAAGACTATAAGACACCTGTCTGCATTCTTGCCATTCAGGCAGGTACAGCCCGGGGCTCCTGCATGTGATACATACCCTGGTTGTGGCCAGTTTCCTGCTGTCTGGCGTAGGAGGATGCTCACAAAGATGTATATAGCTGTAGGCTGCACCTTGCTCTTACACCTGCCACAGTCAGGCATACACCCAACAGTTCCTTCTCCCAACATTTAGGGTTATTCTATTGAATTTTGCTCCTTCAACTCCTCTTGGAGAATTCCTGAGGCAAATTTAGTTATCCTATTTGTTGTATGGGGGAGATGCAGGCTTTCTGTGCCCTTGGCTGCACTTAGATATTAGTCAATTTAACCTCTTATTCTATTAATATAGTTTCCAATTTATTACACCGCAAAATGCATTCACAGTGATAGATTTTGCAGTAAATTTGTATCACTTTAAGCCTTAACCCTCTTCTCCTTGAAGAGGGTTAAGGCTGGTCAAATGTAGTCTGCTCCAATATTTTTGACTAATTTTATTAGCGGTGAAAAGCAGTTTGAATGAGAATTGTGCGTGAGATATGAAGATAACATGGCCCAACAAGTCAACAGCTTTTCTTGGTGCAGGTTGGGCACTTTGAGTTCCACATTTAGCCTCCAACTCAGGACTGTCACAAAAGCTATTGACTCAGTCTTAGCTCAAGGCTGAAGGGTTCAAGAAAATGTAGCAGCTCATATGTTTATAAGGATAAGAGATGTAAGTGGCCTTCTTACATAATGAAATTTTTATAACATAAATGATCTTTAGTTCCTGTTTGATAAATCTATACGTGACCAAAGTTAAATCAATTCCATGTATATAAACTGTTTAATGCCATTCACGCTGATATACATGCCATTGCAGATTCTAATTAGCTTCCATAAGTATTCATGTATCATGTATAATTGGCCCATAAAATATTGTTACAGACATTATTAACATTATGACTTATTAAAGGGTAGCATTGTGAATTAAGAACTGCTCAGTGAAAGAAGAATGGTTGTCATCTGTGGTTAGCAGGAACTTTAACCCCTTCCCCTCTGATTAAGGCTGAGTCAACAGCTTTTCTCAGCACAGGTTCAAACCAAATCCACATACAGGAATGTTGTTGAATTAGGACTAACCTGCCATTCTCATTCGAAATTATAAAATTAAAAAAATACAAACAAACAAACTGAGCGGCATTTGACCACCAGCCATCATTAATAGCCGATGAAAGGGAAAACAAAAAGCTGTCCCAGTACATTATTCACAACCACTGGTTAATTCCAAAACTTAAGTTCTTTGCTTTTTCATCATTTACATTTTTAATACATGTGTTCACTTTCGTTGTGGTCTTGATGAATACTTCTTTACATAACTAACCAAACTGTATAAACAGTTATGCAAACATATGCATATATTGACTGGCAAATTATGAATTATTTGTTGGTATGCCCTTCTTGCTTATTTGCACTGCTGGTATTCATAAGTAACTCCTTATCTATATGCATAAATAATTTCTTATTTATCATGTTTATGTGGACCAGAAGGCTAACCAGCCAAGTCTTAAATAACTATTGCCATATGCATGCTGACTGCCTTGGCCTGTCCAACTCCACTGGAATAAAATTACCATCAACTGGGGGATGGCAAGTAGTTTTCCTTGCAAATGTTTAACAACTCTTGAGTAATGCAGTGTATTAAAATGCTGCAAGTAGCTGTAAAATATATCAGCACTTGATGATAAAAGTCTGATGATTTAAGTCACGGTCATGTCGAGGCTATAAAACTAGACAGATTATGTAAATATGCCCACAAGGTACAAAGTACCATCCTCAGGAACACAGGGGTGTTGGTATCCATCATTATGAGAAGTGTCAAACATTTTTAAAAAGAGTACAGTTCATTTTTCTACATTCTATCTCTTCTGATCCATTTAAAAGCACAGTTATGCATACAAATATATCACCATCTGGCACAGATAAAAGCTTACGGTACATAGGATGGCAACATCAACATTTTCAAAATGGCTGTAAACAATCCTGCGGCCCCTCCCCAAAAATGGAGTTTGTCCCCTTTAGCTACTTTGAAATATTTCAAGGATACCGTAGCTGGTGAAAATGGAGAGTGATATACAACAGACAATCGCCAACCTACCTGTAGTATATGTTACAAATCCACTTACGTCTGTCTGTGCCTGCTTAACACAGTCCACCTGCATTCAGGAACTCAGGGGCTGACAAGTCAGCACTTACCTGTACACTGTTGGGACTATAGCTATCAATCAAGGTCAAAGGTCACAGCAATAACCAGTATCACATGTGTGATATGAACCACCTGTACTTTGCCCAGTCGGCTCACAGGTGTGGTCATGCTGATTAAATGCACCACTATATAACAGCAAGCTGTGTGCTGCCCCACTTGCCTTCATTCTTCCAGTCTCTCACAATATTTCTCCTATATGACATACTACAGCACAGTGATACCTGCTAGTATGGCCACCTACAGTGACAGACTGTGTGCCTTTGTAAGATCACTCTTTCAAGACACTTGACCACATTACTTCATCAAATTTATCTACAGTTTAAGACCACAAGCAAAAAGAAAAAAGAAATGCCAGCACCAATAGCACTACTCGCAGGTACCACTGTAACATATTCCATCAGCCTACAATACATCTGTTTACCAGGTATTACATCTTTCCCTATGTGCAGTTAATAAAGGACTTCCATCTACACAAAGGGTTAATTAGTGAGTATAGTGGTGTGTGTCTATCTACCAATGATCACCTTTTTGCACACAGTCATAAGTATGTTGTAATCATAATACCTCGGAAGCAGGTTTAAGCTTGAAATATTTATGACCTATGAGTTCAATAAGCATCTGATGCACCATTTCAACTACTAATAGTACTTTTGATTGTTTCCCTCACAAAATCAATACAGTCATCCACCCTTTGACATAACACTCTGGAGAGGGCCACGCATAGTACAACTGCATTTACCAGGCCCGTAGTGTTATTTTAAAAAGGTCATTTGACTCCACTGAGAGACCACCTGCTTTATGTGACCACTTTTTGTGCTGCTCTAGGGCTGTCTATCAATTAAAAGACAATAGTACAATTGCCCACCGTATCATAAACGTTGTATTATTGTATAAAACCACTTTATCAACCCAAAGTATAATTAAACCTTCATATGTCACAGCATGGACATAGTCCATGGTCACCAGGACTTTTACTATAAAGTATATGGCTTATATGGAAAACTGGAGTAAGAGAAGAGCAGCTTGTGGCTGGCTGGGCAGCTGCATGGAAGTGGACTCAACAGAGAATCAGTGGCTCTTTCTGTGCTGCCACCTGTCAGAAAATTAAAACACTAAAATGTGTTCCAAGAAAACATGACCATGAACACTGGCCCAATACATATGACACAAACATCAAGTGTAATATTGCACAAATGTGTACAAGCTATTTGAGTTATGTTCATTCACATGTAAAAGCAATGAAGTCGTGTTGATTTCAACTCCATTTAAACTTTGAACTTGATCAAAGATTTAGCATGAGTAAGATGTCCAATGCGTACATTTTTTTCTTGTACATGTCTCCCTTCCATTCATTGCCCAGTCTCAAGAAGTTAATACATAACTTATGGCACAAGGCATGGTACTCCTCAGCAGTGGCTGACCAGTGCTGCACAGTGTTTATTATTACAGAATACAAGCACATAATTGTCTTTGTCATTTCCTACTTTACTCAAATGGATCACAGACTACGACAAAGACCTGATCTCTTGAGAAAGCAGTCAGCACATGCATCAACAGTTATTTCATTAGGTTTTAACTATTCTTCATTTCGGTCATATTTCACTGGGATTTTCACTTCCTTTCTGGTGAGAATACACAAACATGTGCTATGGAACTATTTACCCTTACATGTACTGTGCGCAGATAATTTTCAATTGAATGCCTTGTATCATAAGCTGAGCACTTTTAATCATTGAATACTCTGCTGCAAGGCCTACTGCTCTAAAACAGCTTTAAACCCTGCCAGTGGAATGGTCTCTGACACCTGTGTTAACTACAGTGCAGCACATCAAGATGAGTAGCAGAGAAAGCCCTGAATATCATCAATTTTGATGTTAAATGTACCTGCAACTTGGCTCAAAATTGAGCCACAAGCAGTCCCACATTTTGTAGTCCATGTGCTCTGTAACCTGCCCCTTTGTGCAGCAATAGCTAACGAGAGATCTGTTTGAATAGCACATGATCCTCAGCTGACCCTGATACTTTCAACCCAAAACAGATCCCACCCTCATCTACGGATCCCTATAATGTGTTTCTCTGCAATCTGAAACCCATCGGCCCAATGGTTCTGGGGAAAAAAATTGTAACCCCTCCCCCCCCCCACATGGTACTGGAGCATTACCACCTAACTATATTTGACAGCAACCTACATAAAGTACATCCTCACCTAGTCTGAAGAGAATCTGGGCAATGGTTTTGAACAAAACTATATTTACATGCATGTGCACTATTATCTCAGAAAAAAAAAAAAAAAAAAAAAAACATGCTAATATGTACCTTTGCTGATCATCGTGTAATTTCAAAAAATTGTTATGCCAGCAAATGACAGTACTTGCATACAGTAAACATCCTTGGTGGACATTGAGTCGAGCCATATTTCTACTGTGTTTGAAGAGAATTCAGCTTGTGGTTCACAAGACATCATTACAAATCATTAAAACACAGAAGAATCTATTTAAAAAAAAACACAAAAAAAAAAACAATGCAACACCACCTGTTGAATAAATCAAGATCTGGCAGTGTACTGACATGCCCCACTGCATATTCAAAGCAACCAAACAAGTGGTTTCGGGGGGGGGGGGGGGGGGGGGGGAGAGATTTTTAAAGATTTTGCCAAGAATTAAAAAAATAAATCATTTAAACAATCACTGGACCAAGACCTGTTGAACAAACTTCATTGAGATCTGCCTTAGGGGTATCCCCAACAAGTAAGAAGAGCATATAGCCGTTACTTTTGGCTAAAATAAAAATTTACATGTATGTGAATGAACATACGACAGATGTATTCTGGACCATCCTATAACCTCTGCTGACTGATACGTCAGGTACAATCTCCTTAAGCTGTGTCAAAAGATGATAATACCAGTGAGGTTGTGTTGCGGAGAGCGGTACAGTGTGAATAATGAGTTATGGTGGTCATATGTAGAGGCAGCACAAAAACATGTATCCTGTTTTTAAAAATTTTTCTACTTTCTCTTTAAGGGATGGTTCAACATTTTAATCACTTTTGAATTAGTTCTTTCAGTACCTGCGGGAAGGGGGGTAAATGGACCTGTACACTTCTACAGATAATGGGAAATGATGGTCATTTGTAACCCAAATTTTGTGGGTCTTCGGCATTATTTTTTGAAAGATCATCATTCTTAATTACTAAATTGGGGTGAGGGAGGGGGGGGTCATGAAATTTAGTACCCTAAGTACTAATTCAAAAATGATGATGATGTTGAGCCAACCCTAACAATTCTTGGCAACAACTCAAATTGGTCATGTTGGGTAAAAACATAATGTACATTCTTACATTTTGTTCACCAAAAACCTAAATTGCTTGTAAATTCACAGTCATATCCTTTTCTAGCTTGTCAGTGCATAAGTACATGTATTTCTTTTTCCCAATATTACAATCAATTGTTTTTATTAAAAAGTAACAAAAAATCATAATTTTATCATACAATAACCTATTTTAATGGAAATGTATAAACTGGAATAAATATTCAGGAAATAAAATGGGGTAATTATAATGTTACCATGGCAACTAATCAGCCAGACCATGTCTTCTGTATCATTTCGCAACAAATTTAGCATAAATAAATACACATTTCCTGTTGTATGACATTGTCCATGAATGACTCATAGCTAAGGTGTTTTTTTTTTCTTCGCTTCTTTGTGTTCCCAATGCAATCCAATTAACATGTGAATGTCACCCTGAATCCAAATTTTGCCATTAATAGCTTGTTTGCTGTGAGAGACAATACGTGGAGGTAAAACATTGACAATAGTCTGTTGATCATATTGTGGCAAGGTAGGCAGCTCTCAACTTGTTCATGCACATCACTGACGCAGACATGAAGATCTAAATCTATATACAAGTTAGCATTAAAACAAAGATGGATCAGATAGAGTGGAGGCAGGGATAATGAGTATGATACATGGAACTGTTGATATATCTTTTATGTAAGCAGCATAAACTGCTGTATATTTGTACAGAATGACACAGGTATTAAGACCATAAATGGGTGTGTTGCTTGAAGTCATAACATGAAAAAGGGGGATTTTTGGGCAACAAAGAGAAGCCATTATGATAAAAATCAAGATGTCTGAATGCATACATGTGTCTAGATGTATATATAACATTTAAAACATATTTTTTCATTTAACTGGAGTGAGTATTTTAAAACCTACCTCAAAGTTTGCATTTTAATCAATGCTGAATTATATTATTCAGATTATTCATGGCCTGAATTTCATAGCACACAATACATGTACCACAACAAATCACATATGTGTTAACCACTAATTTTTAGCCAACATGGAAACCTGTGGCCTCCTAAAAGAATAGCTGACATCATAAGTGCTTTACAGTTTAGGGCATACTTTTCTGCCATAAATCACCGTCACAAGTTGTCAGACAATCAGTGGCTGGCAATTAGTAATAAACATGAAAACCTTTTGAAAAACTTTATTGACATAAAACCATACAGGATACAGTGTAGTCATCATGACACATACACACCACAATGTCCCTGTATTTCATGCAAATTCAACTTTGACTTCTTCGTGTAAGCATGCTTTAGTATTTTTTCTCAAATACACAAAATAAGCATACCTGTTGGGTTCAAGATACGATACAATAAGTTTATTAATGAGCCATAATGTTTAAAAGCAAAAAGCTATCCCTCTCCCTTCCCCCTCTCTCTCTCTGTCTCTCAGCTAGATACTTGGATATTTTAACCCTGTGGAACGACTATGGAGTTACTGTACACTGAATGACCATTGAGGACATCCCTCCTGCCGTCTCTGACTGCTGCCTGCTTGTCAATCCCCACCACGCGGGTAAGCATAAAGGCATTCCATGTCTGGTCCCTTCCAACATGTCTTGCTCTATCTGCAAGCATCCAAAACTTACCTTGATTGCACTTCTCATTCCCACTTGACCTTGGCTGATGCTGATACAGGAACCTCGCATTCTGACTAGAAACCTGTATGCAGCTATCAGATTTCTGATTTATTCTGGGTCAGTAAGTGTCTGCCCAGTCAGAGCTGACCTGACCTGCCATCAGCTTAGTGAAACCCAACTCTTTGTTTTACATGAAACTTTACACCTCTAGTACCAGGGACCAGACCCTGTCCCAGTTCCCTCCCAAAACCATTATTTATCCACCATGCATGGAAAAGTTCCATTAAAACATGTACATGTATCTTTTTTTTTTTTCAGAGCTTACTGCAATATTTGTTTTTTAACCATCCCAAAAATTCTGATACATCCTGATTTGACTCAGACACAAGAAAACTTAGATTAGATGATTCATCTTTTCTCTCTATCTCCATCTTTTTTTTTTTTTTTGGCCACTTCTGTATTTATCTCTGACAGTCTAGCACTAGCAAATGCCTGAAGTGAATTTTTCTTTGTGATCCTGGTACATTTATCCAGTGCACTTGACAACCTAATCATGACAATAATGTTTTGGTGTAGGATAAAAGCTTAACTCATTCCAAACTATGGTCACAGGCCTTGGTCAGTGGTTCTGGCACTGCCTGGCAAGTCATGCTGCAGCTGCCCTTGCAGCAGCTGCAGCATGACTTGCCAGGCAGTGCCAGAACCACTGACTTAAGACTATAGGCACGTTGGTACTTGAATGAAAGCTCTTTTCATGAAGAATTTAAATATGTAATTGTTGTCTTAAATCTAGGTAAGTATACGGAAAAATCAGCGACTGGTATGGAATCAGTTAAAGGTATCTCGATTTTTCAGAACAGTCCATTTTCATGCCAACTCTGATACATACTTTCAACAACCATTGCCTTGATTTCTACTGTCATAAGGAACTCTGATCTCTTAAAGTGGAAGCATAGTTTGGCCAACCAAAGTCACCATTCTTAACCTTCAGAGCCTCGCATCTCTTCACTTTTGGTGGAATGCCGACAATATGCTGGCTACAGTACCATACCCCATACACAATGCCACAAGAAAGGTAAAAAGTTGCTGCACTAACCATAAGTGACCTGGGTAGTCCTGTGGGACACTTCACCTGGCTCTCCCATCAAGCAACATGAAACCATAAGCAGTGTAATTCCAAATGAACCTGCAGGGACTACTTAGTACCCACATGTAATTTCTCAACCAGTCCCAAGTGACAAATACTTCAGGACATCAATAAAGAATGTTACTTTAGCTAAATTAAAGGTTATATCCCACCAGGACCATGCATGCTAGGTTACTCAAACATATAGTTTACACTTGTTAACTAACTAGAGTAAATTGGACATTTTGCACTCCATAGGACATTCAGCCAATGACTGACAATATTCCCCAAACATTTTAAGAAGTACCAGGTGTGTATCCATTAATAGTAGACATGCTACACTCGGACCCGACCCGGACCCGGTGACCACCTCAATAAGAAAGGTCACAATTAGCAATTCCATGAAAATTCAGCAGAATATACAACTAAATACACAAAGTTCTTGCTGGCTAGAGTAATTTAAAAATATCAATCATTTCAGTTGTACACTCAGATTTACCACAAAAAGATTAGTGTTTCTACATGCAGTAGTTTTTAAATTACAATGGACAGTAATGTTAACACACAATTCTGGTCATCCTGATTCAAATGCCATATACAAGAACCTTCAATTCTTGTTCTTCCCTACTGTCAATCTACATACACTGCTCCCTCTTTATAACACCCGTCATTACAAGGCAGTTTCTGATGTAACACGGTGGGTACCATGGCTCCAAATGAAATAGTTTTCCCATTACTTTTACGTTAAAAGTCCCTCTGTTATAAGGTGAATTGCTACAACTTGGCATACCTTGTGGACCCCAACACCAGCGTTATAAAGAGGGAGCACTGTACTTCAAAATTTTGCCACTTTTCCCCAGTAAGTCCTTGACTCTCAAATACATGTATACATGATGCAGCTACCTAATATATTGCTGCTTGATGAGCCCCTCACCATACTATCATAAATAGAATATCTCTGCTGATATATATATATATATATATATACACATGTATAGGTGCAGTGAAGATTAGCACACAAGTTTTTCATAAAAGTATGTCACTTTTCCAGATACATGCCATGTTTTCCTCACGTCATAAACTTAAACCTTTCACCTTTTCCTCACCACCAACCATTCACCTTTTTACCACCTTGAATCTCTTTTCATTAAACAGCATGTCCTAAACCAAGATAATTCTGGAGTGTTACCCTGTTTACCACATTTCTGCTTTCAAACTCTCAGGAAACCCTGATATCTTTCCAAATAAATGTCTACACCAGTATATACACCTGGATGCAGTCAGTGGCAGTCCAGTGGTCTTTATGAACTGTCTCTGATCTGTGCATATTAATGAAGACTCCAGGAATATGCACAGAAGAGAAATTAGATTCATTACCACCCAAATGGTTGCACTTTTTACATCCACTCAATACAGCCCATGTACTGAAGCTGGTATTGAGCGTTTAGTTTTAGTAGCCCATACTTGGGACTAAACACCATGGTAATGAATTGCTTTGCCATGGTACTTAGTCTCAGATCCGCATACTAAAAAGTATATCTTTCTGCATACGGCTCCAAGTGTCTACATGCCAGCATATCACCATATAAACCACAAATATTTTTGTCATTACGCAGTGCGTGAATTACAAATATGAGAATCTCCTTTTCAATATTTCTAAAAACAGGACAAAATTTCTGCCTCATCATCAGTCATAACAAGGCTCCTTTCTTCCTACATCCGGCCAACCTTGCTTATTATTCTGACATATAGAGATTCTCTTACTAATAAGCTGTGTTCACTGTAAATTACCCACCTGATATTTCATACCTGTTTATGAGCTTTCACTCTGTACTGTAGCATTGTGCATCCCTTTAAAGGCAAAACTGACAACTCCATTGGGTGTGACCACAGACCTGTAGCCCAAGTAACCTTTAACAAGCTTGTACATAGCCAACACAAATGTGCCCACTTTTTTTCTCTGTCTTTTCTGAAAAGGACATCTACGCTAAAAAATCTTTCGTGTGCCACATTTAGGCTAAATAAGTGAATAAAGAAGCCAAAACAGTCTGTCTAGTAGGCAATGGATCTATAAATTCCACTCCCGCTGGCTCCTATAAGAGTGACATGTAAGAATGCCCTAACAAATGAGAACATCAAAATGTGCATAAAGCATTGCCTAGGGCTGTGTCTGAATCAAGTCTCAAGAGTCATGGAAAGGTTGAAGAATGTTTCAGAACTGACCGTACAAGATGTCTATGAAGCAGCCAGGTGCATTACACACTGCTATGATGCACTCATGATCTAACACCAGCTTTTAAAACACATAATCAGTAGACTTTAAGTCTGCTTCACTGGCAGTAGAACTGACTCATCAATGCTGAGCTGTTCAGGTTTGTAGACTGTGTATTGTAGAAAAGTGCAAGGGACACCATCAGACTGCAACATTTAGTCTTCTGGCTCTCAAAAATTTCAATTTGATTATAGATTTTTTGTCACAAATGTACACAGTAAATATCCAGGGCGCTATTCCTCAAATAAGATCATACATAATTTGCATGTAAGGGTATTAATTCAGAAAGCAGATAATGCATACCTTGGAACAGGTGTACATATGTTTTCTGAAGAATGTTGACACCATGAAATGAAGGATGAAAAATCTCCATAATTATGTGAATGATGTTACTGTATCCTTACTAACTTACTGATGGGGAAGGCCACTGGGAGGCATCTAACCGCAGCTTAATGCTTGGCTACCACTTCCTTGTTCCCACCTCATAATGATGTATTAACTCCAAAATGGACAACATATTCATACCAATTAACAACATATAATTTGCAGCTTCCTGATTGAAACCATTGAAAAACACTCTATCAACTATGTATGTTACAACAAATTGAAGAGGTCATAGTGGGCTGTGTGTATTCAACTCAAAACAAACAGGAGAGATCAGAGTGGACTGTGTATTCAACTCAAAAAACAAACAAACAAAGAGGTGAGGCCATAGTTGACTGTGTGTATTCAACTCAGAACAAACAGGAGACCTCATAGTTGACTGTGTGTATTCAACTTAAAACAAACAGGAGAGGTCTGACTCCGTGTATTCACCTCAAAATGCAAAAGATACAGAGGAATTATGCCATTGTCAGAACAACTGATTTCTAGGCTAAATGCTAACTTCTTTAGGTGTATGTTCTAATATTTTTACAATCATTTCAGACCACGATTCATCACACAGTTTGTTTGCAGATGCTGCAAATAAAAATTTCTTTATGACAGAAACTATTGCTGCAATGCAAAGTTTTACCGGTAAATTGACTGCTCTGACTGGTGAATACTGAATCAACCAATGTTACTCTATCCTCTCATAGATCAAGACACAGATTGATCATAAAATTCACACTTCATCTAATCATGTCGGTACATTATGCATTTCAGTAGTTCTGCATTTGGCTTGTATGGTTTATGGTGACTTTAGGGTCTGTCTCAGACTTTTGATGGGATCTATACACATGTGTGCCAAGCAGTCACAGTTCACTGGCAGCACCCACTCATGGTGGACGGTGGGTTGACTGCAATGGATAACACAACAGAAAATGACACACATTTTCTACATTCTAACTTCTACGGATATGTTGTTGACTAATGCACATCTACTAAATATTGAAAAAAAAAAAATTGTGGGTATTTTCAATTGAGCCAATTAAAGGATTTTTACTTTCTACATCTTTGAAACTATGGTAGGTAAGGGTGTCAATCTAAATTCTGTGTATTTGTTATCGACCATTGCATACCCAATGAATATGAAAACAAGTTTTAATGTTTTAAATTATGCTAATTGTGAGCATTTCTAAATTTAAATCGTGAATATCTCAAAAAGTTATTGGATATAACACACCCAATGGATATGAACAAAAGTTTTAATGTTTTAAACTATGCTACTTGGGAGCATTTCAAAATTTAATTTGTGAATATCTGAAAATGTTATTGGCCATTGCACACCCAATGAATATGAATAGAAGTTTTAATGTTTTAAATTATACTTATTGGGAGCATTTCAAAACTTAAATCTTCATTATGATGTATGAATAGATGCAACTCCAACTTGCACCCATAGTTCTACTTTGTAGGTAGCCATAGATATGTAGTCTTTGTGCAGAGGGGAGGGGTTGGGATTAAGTGTAAGGAAGTGGATGCCAATAAGACTGTTGGTTCCATGGACACAACCAACAATCTCTTCTGAATCCAATTCCTTGTGCACTCAACTCCACCCCTGGGTTCAACACGCCTACAGAATCCCCACAAATCTGCAGCTACTCTGCAGGGACATGGATAGATTGAATGCTCAGCAAATATTCTTTTTTAATGTTAACATCATTTCCTCATGTTCCTGATAAAACTCACACTGAAAGATCCTAAACAGATGTCACAAAGTTGTTTTGTCCAAACCTACCTGATGTCTACATTAGAATGCTTAGTAATACCTGACAGCATAGAAAACAGTCACAATGATAGATACAGTAAAAGCAACAAATCCCACCTACCTGATACGTACAGGCTTATGATGCTGCTACACAAAAGACCATTCCAGTAAATCTCCATCATAAATACATCTTACCCCAGATTTCTCTCCCATTTATTTCCAATCTCAAGATCTCTAACATGTCTTTTGTATGCAGCAGACCCAGTGTTTGCTAGCATCTCCTGCTTGTATAAATGTACATGTGGCAAAGGAGGAGCCGAGTGGAGGTGACACATTGACATTCACCACACAGGTACTATCATGTATCCCTAACACAGCACTCAGTGACAGTCAGCCACAAGTGGCATCATATACAAGGTGTGGTTGTTACTGCCATACGACACTGGCAGCTCTGCATACATGTAATCCTGCTAATATCATGCAAATGGCATAGGTGAAAAAAGTGTTTAACCTAACAGTCAATCAAGTCTGACAGGAAGATGTATTGTATAATTCCACACACTGTTGACATTTTCCGTTAGAACTTGTTGATGTATGTAACACATTAATGTACTATTTTATAATTAAGATAGCATGACATAACATATGACGATAAGTATGTTCCATAATGACAATTTACAGAATGTGTATTCATATAGGGAGTACCTGCCAGAGTAACAAGCCATTTCATCTATCTAATAATCCCAGAGATTATACAGACTTTGCTCATTAACCAAAAACTGTAAACTGCGTACACTAACCTTCCTCTCACTAAAATGTATCCTCTGTTCATCATGACTCATGTTACCTACCACCCCCACCCTCTGAAATACATCCAAAGTATTTTTGCATAATTCACCAGCAAACTTTTTCAAGTTGTATCACTTGCATTAATTTTGTGTCGGAGCATCTGCTCATCATGCTTTCCCTGGCATGTATTTTTACTCGGCAGTTCCTGGTTGCTGTGATTACATACCCTCCCCATACTCACTTAGACCTGTATTGTTGTATTGCCTCGGGGTGGGGATAAGGGTGACGACAGGCAGTAATGGTCAATTTTGTAGAGCCACTGTGCTCATGCTGGCCTCCAGTCCCTGGTGGTCAGTTTGTCCACTTAAAACTCACCTGAAGATGTCCACTCCCTGCTCTGTGTTCACCAAGCTCACACTTATTTAATGTTTCCAGCGAAGAACTGCTCTTTTTATGCACTCCCGTGCTCATATGGACTAGAGCTGCATGCTGAGCATTGTTTACCAAACAATCACACTGCTTAACTTGGCTCATGGTTCCCTACAGTTATAAATCAGTTTCTTTTTCAAATTCGGAGCTTTTCAAGTCTGAAACATTAGCAAATTTCAATTTTTAAAATTTGAAAAATAGTATTTAACACATAAAAATGCCAAATAACACCCCGATGGTAGCTTTATACTGGTCAGGTCACATCACTATACTTCTCACCATGATGTAGTTCTCACCTGGCCTAGTAGACAGTTCATCTACACATGACCATCAATGAAGCAGGAAAACCTAGCTTAGCTGACTTTACTCAAACAGATGCTACAGCATACTGATCTTTATACGGATGTTCAACCAGCCAATGGCAACTGGTCTACAACCTATTGCCTGTTAGTGAAAACCAGATGCCACTGACTGCAGGAGATCACCTCATCCAAGTAAAGTAGAATAGAAAACATCCACTTGTGAACACTATGTTGAGTCTGTGGAGATTTTACATCATTTGCCTCCAAAGCAGACCTAGCTCGCTTTTTTTTCTTTTTTACACTGGAGAGCCTCAGAGGAGAATACATGTCCATCTACCTTAATCTGTTCAGCAGGCCAATACATCATATTACTTGGAAACTGAAATGTTCTTATTACTAGAGAACAAAGCAAACAAATATACAGCACTAGGTGCTACTTAAGACCACCCCAACTCGACAAAGTATGATCTCATATTGCAGATAATCTTAAAATACAGGTAAATGTATTAGATAAATAGACTCTAGTCCAGAGAAAGTGATCTTTCAAGACATGTGGTCTCTCAAAAGATATTAAAGCAGGTACCACAAAAATATATTTTGATAATTACCTTTGCATGAAACTGAACACAAAATATTCTGGCAAGATATTGGCTGGGTTAGCACTAGCCAAAAGAGTCAAATGCTACTAAAACCTGAACATGGCTACTAAAATTTCCAAAAAATGTTTGTTTTGATGCAGAAATTTAACAAATTCAAAGTCTGTGTAGGTCTTTCCATGAAAAAGACTATTTTGGCTACTGATTTAAAAAATCCTAGTGCTAACCTTGTATTGGGGCCAGTTGCCAAATTCCCATCTTCATTAAAAAGATATTCATACCATCTGTCAAAGGGCACATTGCTCTGTTGGTTACAGTCACCTCCACTGAAACTCAACTCAATGTCTTTACACAGACAAGCACATGACAAGTCTGAAAGAGAGATGTCTTCTGTGCCACTGATGATCTCATGATATGTATTTCAACTGTTGACAGCAATATAAACTTGATAAAACATCTGCATAAAAAACAAGTGTTTATATACACTGACATGTAAATCATCTTATACATGAGGATGTTGGAGAGACAGTAAAAAATGTGAGTTTCTATTACAATCCCCATTGACTTAACTGGTAATCAATTGGAATGTACGCATTTACAGACTGGTACCAAATTGAAAATTTCATTAAAAATCAGGGATCCAGATTATCATCACCTGGAGAACATATTTGATTAATTCTCCCACAAGCTACATTTCCACCATGTTTCAGAACAATCTGAGTGACAGTTTTGGAAAAGAAATAAAAAACGTAAAAAAAAAAAAAACACACATAAAAATTTGTGAAAAAAATAGAAAAAAAAATGCAGTGCCACCTGTTGAACTAATTAAGGTCTGATGGCCCTCAGATGTGTGCCCATGAAATTTCAAAGTAATTGGCTGAGTGGCTTCTGGGAAGATTTGAAGGATTTTTAAGATTAAACCAAAAGAACTCATAAAAAATGTAAAAATCCCTGAAGCATGACCATTTGAACAAACTTTGTATGGACCCAAGTAAGGTACACTCCCACTAAGTTTGAAGTGAATCTGGTTTATGGTTTTGGAGACTTGAAGATGTGAATTCCCATTGCAATCCCTATTGACTTACATAGTAATCAACAGGAATGCATGCATTAAGTTACAAATTCCTGAATTGCAAAATTTGTTAAAAATCAGGGCTCTGTATTATCACTATTCAGTGAACAAGTTTGTTTACTCCTCCCACAGGCTACACAGGCACTACATTAAACAATATCAGCGACACTTTGGAAAAGAAGTTGAAAATATCAACATACGAAAAATTCATTGATTTTTTTATTTTTTAAATGGCAGCACCACCTGTTGAAAAAATTTGGTACAGACCCACCCAAGGTACATTCCCACCACAATTGAAGTGAATCCAGCTGATGGTTTGGGAAAAGAAGTCCAAAATGTGAACTGTTGACAGACAGACAACAGATGCCGGACCATACTATAACCTCAGCTGACAATGTCAGCTGAGGTAAAAAGTACCTGGACTGTTCCCCAGTTTTTTCTTCAAAACTTTCACCGTTTTTTCTGACCTGTCTTGCCAGTTATGTAGGAAGTTCATGCTATTATTTCGGTGACTTGTACATGGTTTTACAGGTGTCATTTAGCATAGAAAAAACAAAACAAAACAAAAAAAACACTTTCATAATGAGAAACAGAATTGAAAGTGAGAGCACCCTACCAAAAATCTGGGGGCCTGCCAAACTGTTGATTCATAAGAAAATGAACTAATTCCCCTGATATTTCTGGAAGCACAGACCACATAATGACATAGTTATGATAGTTTATCATGCCCGCCATGGTATCAGATATCTGTAACTGTCATTCAAATTTAGGAGTGCTTGTTAAGTGCATGATCACACACACAATTGGACCAAATGTATGGTACATGTATATATCTGTCCATCGACTTAACACCATTAAATCCTATTTGACCATAAAACAGACTTATTCAGGCTCATAGTACACTGCTGACCTGACATAAGGCCCCAGGGTGTTGATACTCATTGCTTTTTACATGGTACATATCCACAAGAGCTGTAGGTATATCACATGGAAAACTAGCTTTCACATACATACTGTTCACATATTTACAAGCACTTGCAGATCATCTTTGTACACACAGGTTGAGACAGCATACAAAATCTACTTCTGTATATTTTCAGAACCATACAAACAAGAGAAACACTTGTTAGCGACTGCAGATCAATTTTGGTGAAATAGTTGAGTTTACATCTGAATACTAGTGCATTCAAAAATTAGTTATTTACAGGTACATGTACAACAAAAATTCAATTTTTGTACTTAGCAGCAAAGTAAATGTTTCAATGTTTCCTTACTCAACTTCAGTGTTTTTGTTAACCCCAAACCCTTAAATACCCTCTGAGAAAATTCTAAAGGGTCACAATTCTTATTTATTTACATGTAAAATTGGTAAAAATCTAGTCTTCTCTCCTGAATTTCCCTTCTGTATCCCCCCTGAAAAAAAATTGTAACGTAAACAATGAACTTCACTGTAATCTATTTCCTCTTTCTACTGAACACATCTAGCTGTGCTCTTTAAATCTATTCCAGTTATCCATTAGAGACAGACTGGGGGGAGGATTTTTGCTTGGTCTGTTTTAGCAAGCAATATGGGTCATTCATGTCAACTATAGTGCTGCTTTAGCTCCTGTCATAAACCCAGAAAGTAGCCCTATGTATGGACAGATCCCTGCATCAAACAGCACAACATGTGTTGCTCTTTCTTGCAAGCACCAGCAACTTTGAAAATGATTGTTTAACAAGAGGAACGTTGGTCCAGTGTTCTGCTGACATATAATCTGATGACCATCACCAACAATCTGTGTCCTGAAATGCATTCTTTCCATAACCCTGATAAATGAGTCAAGGTCGTCCATAAGATGCAACATAAAACTTCCACATGTGTGAAAACACCTTTGTGGTATGTTAGGTATCATTTTCCCTTGTTGTTTATCAACATATTGCATTTAGTGTCCTTTTTCTTAGGCACTTAAGGTAGCGTCGGTAAACCTCCGCGTGTATACCGCTGCGGTCTTTAACCCGCTCTTCTGTCAAGGCTAATATTTTTACACCCATAAAACTATATATATTTATTTTCGCCAAGATCTCTAGATTTCAAATATGCTATAAAAATTCAGAAAAAGCGCACCCGTGAGACAAGAGCCGGGCTATTGCATGAGGGTCTGTTTTCAAGATTTTTTTAGGCGCAAATGAATAAAAATTTCCTTACAACCTTGAAATTTCGTGAAATGAAACTTTATGTAGGTGTCCAGGTTCGGCATTTTTGTTTTTTCTCTAAAAGGAATAGTTATCATTTTATCAGCTGTAGAAAGGGTATCTTCTCAAATTGACCACTTCTCTGAGTTTAGAATTCCGAAAACCACACAAAAAATCAAAATATATCCAAACGCAGGATGCCGCACCTAAGTTATATTGTTATCTTTTCATTCCTTGTTATTTCGTGAAGATTGGTCCACCTGTTTTCGAGAAAATTAAAATCAAAATTAGGAAAGTCGTCGCCAAAACGAAACCGCAAAAAATGGCCCCAAAAGGAAATCTGGCCGTGCTTGGTGGCATTTTCGGCTGTTACTTGAGCTGTATTCACTCCATCGTTACGACTCTTCTTGTGTGAAAAGAAACTATGTGCTAGTATACGCTCCATGCATTGTCATAAAAAAATGAACATTAAAAGCCGTCAATAAATCACAATCTTTGAAGTCATTCCACTAAAACTTGACCTATTCTGTGGTTTCCTTGTGATGGTTTCTCATGTGTCCCGCGACAAAGACAATGAGAGAGGTGGGGCGAAGGGGGATAACCATAATCGCATTATCACCCCGGGCAACCAACTTTGGCCCCCGTGTTCAAAATGGCGGCGTTGACAAACAACAACACGCGGTTTTACAGTTTGTTTGTCAAGTTTACAAATATGACATCGCTCACTGCTTATATGTTGGATCAAACGTTGGGGACCAGCAAATTTGGCATCGCCTACAACTCATAAAAACATCCTCTCCATCATAATTAACAGCCTTATGGGTGCTTCGCTTATCTTTTTCACTCAGCTTTCCCCATGTTCATTGTTGTATTGCCCGTGCGATTGTTGTGTGTTTGTCATACTTGCTGTAACGTTGATACCGACATGTTGATCTTCTCCTGTTCACTCGAATTCAGCGGGTTTGACCTGATTACGTCACGACTCACGGTGCTAAGTCTGATTGACAAGGCTATTTGCATACCATAACAAACATTGATCCGCGTGGGTGAAGAGTTGAAACTTGGAACATTTTTGAGCTCAAATTTCGCATAAAAGTAGACGTTTTTTTAAATCGATTTTTGGTCACATTACAGATGACATCCTAATCTTCCGAATTCTAAAAAAAAAAAAAAATGGCAGGAGTGATGTTTGCAGTCCAAATTAGGTTTACCGACGCTACCTTAATGACCTTGAAAAAAAGGTTACGCTCACACTACATATTACAAAATTTGACCACTGGCCTAATACATATTTGTAATTTGACCACTGGCCTAATACATATTTGGTGTACGTTTTGCAGTTCCATCTCAATTTCTTATGTTATGGGCATCACAATAAATTAATTTTGTGACATGCATTCCCTCTGTGACATTCAGAAAGTACGTTGAGGTCAACCATACCAGGGCTCTTCAATTTACATGTCTGCTATCCCAAAACAAGTCAAATTCCAATCAGGGCAGGTTAAAATCTTAAAGCCCTAGCCCTGGGAGCAACCAGAACTTTTGGTCTTGTAAATATGATTTATTTAGATAGACAAGTAAATTTGAATGGAGGGCTAGTAAATTACCAACACTTCTAACTCCAAGGACTACAGATAAAAACTCTTTTTGTGATTCTGCATCTAACCCTGCATATTGATATATGCAATACTGAACTACATGTTTGTGGTACATTTGGTATTGCCAGCCATTCTAATTTCTCCACATGTGAAATTTAGTGTCCTTTACCTTGTCCTCAATGACCTCAGAAAATATCTCAAGATCACCTGAAATTTAAAAAATTTGATCATTGGCCCATTGCATATTTGGTATCAATTTACTAGTGCCATCTCAATTTATATTTAAAATTATTAACCAAATGCACCTTTAATACCTACGATGCTAGTTCTACTTCATGCCAGTGACACCATCAGGACGCCACGTTATAGACTTTTCTCTATTTAATACATAAATTTCATCACTGATCACCACAGGGCTCGACAATTTTTTAAAAAATCACTTGTCCGCAGGGCAAGTAAATTTCAAAATCCACTTGTCCTGATAAAACTTCTATAAACATCGTTTTTTTCAAACACAATGCTAAGGCCTACACAAACCATTTACCCTAAAATATATTTGCCGTGTATTGTCGCTTGCAAATTCGCACAAAAATGTCAAATTTTACAACGATTCAAGCTGCAGCTGTTCGACAGTGAAACTGGCAAAACATTATAAATACAAATTAAAAACGTAAGCTATTTGCATGGGTGACTAACGATGAAAAATACATTGTAATTTCTGGGACGATAGGAGTCCGTATCCCGGTTAAACTTAAATAACGATTAAAATAGTTGCATTGGTTTCCGGATCCTTTCTCGCTGCCTCTGATGCCGTGATGGGATGCATATCGTTTGCGTACCTACCATGAACGCTATCGGTACATCGTAGTAAATTTGCGTATACAGTATTGGCAAGTTCCTCGCAATAAACGGTGTTCTTAAATCAAATTCAAACGAAAATTTTAATATTTCAAATCAGAAATCGAGCGTGCGCACCGTCAACATCTTTCCTGCAACTGTACACAAACAGCTGCTTTGGCCATGTGGCCTGACGCACAACACATCACCCGATTGGTCAATTGAGTCACATGCAAAAATGAGCCAATCGCGGCTCATGCTGCAGTGTTTTCATCATGGCTTCCGCCCAGTGAACATGTGTGAATATGCCGTAATTTGTGGAGGGAACACACAAACGGGAAGCTTTTTTTTTTTTTAATTGCAGCATGCGAAAATAAAGATTCCAGTGTTTAAAGCAACAATTATTTGGAGTCACAGGCAAATACACAAAGGTACGGGGATAGAGAAAAAAGCCGAATGTGAGACAGATCAGTCAGCATGATGCTCCGTTCACCGTAGATTACTCCACGCGGATACTTGCGTGTGACTGGCAGATGTGTGTTTTGTTTGGCCGGGAAGTCAACTTGCGGCACCATTACATGATCTCTCCAACACTTTTACAGCCCACCGATAAATTGTCTTTGATGCTAATTTGCTCAAGAATTCGCCATGCAAGTTTTAAAATTTTTTGATGTTCCTTTGTCATCGTTCGGGCAGATAAGACTGACGGTGAGGTGCTGTGACCTTGCCACGATACGGGCGAAAGCCAATACGCCCCAATGCATGACTGCTGGTAGCTTTGATCTCGTCGTCGTATGCACGCAACGGTCAAAATACCTGCTTGTTTTGACAGAAATCAAGTAGGTAGTCAAGTCCTGTTGAATACACCTTCTGACCATGTAATTGTTTAAACCTGGATTGTTTACTTTAGGCCAGGGGATTATCATCACCTATTGCGCATTGGCGTCCCCACGCACATGCCTGCATTGGTGTTTATGTTCTGTTCACACGGCCCACAGTAATCGCCAACATATATGCAGAGTCGCGAAGGCTCTGACTGCTCATCATCTTGTTGCCGTGCATGCAAACAGACGTAATTTCAGTCCAATTAAAAAAGAAAAAAATAGCTTGTCCGCAGGACAAGTTGAATTTGAAAGTCACTTGTCCGAGAAGAGCTTTAGCTTGTCCCGGAACGTCGGATCATAGGAATTTTCGAACCCTGTCACCAGCCGTGGACAGTCAATTAATGATAGATTATAATCAGTTAATGCAGTAATCCCTTAAAGACCCCAGAGTGTGTGACATGTAAAAGGCCAGCTACTTGCGTGGCAGAGTAGAAAATAGCAATTTTATTAAACTACTTTAATTTCTTGCTGCATGAGTGCAAGTCTGTTTTCTATCTCCCTTTTCCTCCTCCACATTCTCAGTCATGCCATTGTACTGTACACAACCCCACTCAAAGGGATGATGTTTTACCTACAGTACAAATATGAAGTCATCATTTCTCACGATAAACATTTATGTGTGTTGGCTTGCTACTGGTGACCCCAAAGTGAACAAAATATATATAAGAATAATAAAATGACATTTTTGTACAAATTTCAAATCATCTTTTTAAAAATTTTATTTGATTACAATTGAAAGTAAAAATTGCCTTGGAAACACTTGATTTTTTGCAACTTGCAACTGATTTTCAACTATATATACTTAATGATTGGGACCTCACTACATTGATCAGTTTATCTTTTGTCAGCACTATAGACCTCTTGAATCTCAGCTACAACTTGAACAAGCTTCAATGCTAAACTGGACATTGGTTGCCTGTTGAGTCAACATCAAAGCACACAGCTTTGGTCTGTGAATCCACATTATAATGGTTTATCCATACTGATGTTAAATAACTCTATTACAAGTGTTGACAATAATATTCTGAGGAGGTATTCAGATATAATATCACATGCATATTGACACTTGTCCAATCACCAGTTTTGATGCAATTTCTGACAAGTAATGGGTTAAAAATCTCCACACTGCTAAGAATTTTAGTAAACCTGAATGAAAATTTACTTGTGGATAACAGGACTTGCCTTCATGTCAAGGCATGCAAAATTGTCACAAGGATCACTGTTCATTGATAAATTAAGATAAATTTTTCCTGCAATCCATTTGGCGTTACACAAGTGTGATCTTTGCTTTTATAGACTGTTAACGCTTGCTTCTCTGAGCTCCCAATTTTCACACTTCACATCTGATTACAATTTTAAACAGTAACTGAGTTTTTTTGTTTTTTAATAGAAGGTTCTAGTGACTCTGCATTTGTATCTAGGTGACATTTCATAGCTGAACCTTATGCACTACATATGCAGGTTGGCAAAGCTGAAAGTTATTAACCTGGTCTTTCCAGATCAAGACAGAAAAACTGATACAGCGTAATTTTCAGGGCAATACACACTACAAATGTCAACTTGTGGCATATGTGCGTGAATGACTGAGGATAAAAAACAAATACTGCATAGAAAAGTACACCTACCTTTTCCACCTTACATTATAAATCAATTGGGCCCCTTGATCACTTGACTACACACTTTAACAGGTTTCATTTATCACAGTTCCCCCTCAGCTCATATCTTTGTCTCATGTTGTGTAAACAAAGCATTGGTCTCTTGACCCTGAATCAAAAGCACAGCACACCATAAAATCAATTAGTGAAAAATCTATGAAAATTCAATACATTACTAAATATGCAAAATATACATGGTGTTGTAGCTCATATCTTCAGTGGCGAGTTTCCAGTTTTAAAATTTATTTTGGAAGGGGGACGGGCAGGTAATAGCAACAAACTTTAAAACATGGGCTTACCCCATTATCTGAGGGGTGGGATTTGGATAGCCTCCAAGCTATCACCATTTGTTCAATCACTATCATGGCAGCTATAACAGTGGTCCCCCCCCCCCCCCCAATGTTAGGATGAGAAGATAATTTTGTGGTCCAGCATATTTAAATTGCATGTTGTTTTCATGGTACACTGAATACTCACACCCACAGCTTGCTCTGTCTGAAATGACACATCCTGTTATATAATGTCTGAACCCTTGAAGTTCACATGATATCTATATTTTATTGTAAGACTTTTCTGACCATATTCAGCATTGCTGTAAAAAGATGTACATGTAATTTAAAAACACTTAATTGTGTTATGCAGTTATGAAAACCATGATCCTAAGTTAAATACAATGTAAACACTCATACAGACATGCCCACTTGGCATTGTGAAAGAAGGTTTTTCAATTAACTTCTGTCTTTTTTCAGGAAACCTGTTTCCGTTTTCCTGCTTATTTTGGTAATTGTGACAGTTTGACATTTTTGTGATTGCATTGTCATTAGACAGGTCATGACGACTCAAACACTGAGCAGTGAAACCAAGGCCTAACATGCAGGTTTTCCAAAGAAGACACCTTTGCAGTTATTTATAGTTTCCAATCATTCCTTCCTCTTCAATATCTGTATTTGTTTTTGTTTTCTTGATGGGACATGAGTACTTAAAAGAACATAAATAATCAGGAGAAATCTTACCCTTCCTTCTCACATTTCCTTTCCAAGTGATAATGGTTACCACTTCAAATAAACATGAGCACCATTCGGCACTTTTTACCACATGCATACACATCTTTCTTTACATTAACCAGATATATGTATGTATATTGGCATTGTACACAAAACAGGGGGGAAAAGCTGAAACAGAAACTATACTACTGACATTTACACTGTGTTTAAAACAAAAATCAAAAAAAGATATATATATATATATATATATAAACATTTTCATAATTATTGACGTACCCATACCTTATCCCTGCATAAGTCACGCTGTATCATCAAGACAACAGACAGTCATATGCTTTATTTTTCTGGCTCATGGATTTTGAAACCTGCATTTGTAAACTACAACCTGTCTCAGTATATAGCAGTCTCCATCTGAACCTTACACAAAGAATTTGAACTGTTCATCTTCAGCTAAATTTGGATAATTATCTATCTGTAAATTGCGATTCAGGGTTTCTCAGGGCTCATTATATCAGAAACATTATACATGTACCGTCTACATTTCATCGTCAATCTGTCAGTTGGGACACTATCAACAAGTTCTGTTTTTGAAGGGGGTTTGATTGTAAGCCTCCATCTCTATTTTCAAAATTTGTGCACTGATACAGTGTTTCGTAAACTGTTTTCTCTTTTTGTGTGGGTAAATTCAGATCCATACATGTGTATGCATCTCACTGAAAGACCATTCCATTGACAGACCACATGCCTTTTCAGACAACATTTACCAGGTCCCTGTGCCATCATTTCAATGTCACTTAAAAACCTCCTTTGAGAAATCACCTACTTCACTTGACCACTTTTGGACCTTCTGAAGGGATAGTCTCCCAAAGGAGGGACTGGTCATTGTGTTGAGAAATCAAGGCTGTACTTACTACATACAACACGGAAATGACCTTGGTCTATGCTGCAGCACAGGATGTGTGCCATTCATGACACTGCTGACAAGCAGGAGGTTAGTCCATGGCACAGTGCCCAGGTAACCGTATGCAAGTTTCAAATCTTTATGGCCACCAGCATATTGTGCCATGCCATACCTGAGGCTAAATGTCTACACATAAAAACGTGAGAATGAATCAGAACTTAAGTTAAAATATGAGCACCATTTATGAGCTGCATATTTTTCACTGTGTTGGGGATGTGAGAGAAAAACAATGTTCAACAAAAGGAAAGTAGCAAACTAGGGAAGTAAATAAGTACTAACCATTTAATATTTACTCATCATACTCAAACTAAATTGTCTAAATATACTTTAAAATAAAGGGTTATCTTAGTACTTTCATGTAAATAAAGTTATACACGTACAGAGTATATTGGGTGGGTTTTTTTGTTGTTGTTTTTATGAGCATGGCTTCCATTTGATTGATTTGTTATAAACTGGAAAGAAACTTATGTGTACATAAGTTGCTTTCACTTTTTGTTCCTCTCAACCGGTTTTTCTTTTTAAAATGTAAACAAATTGATGTGCAAAGTTAAGTACATACCTCAAGTATGGAAATAATATTATATACCATATTGAAAATATGGTACACTTTTTTGTATAAAACAGAGCTGTTTTTCTAACTGCAGCTTACATGTTGCCTTGCAAATTGCACTGTTTGTGAAATTTAACCCTACCCCTTAAACCAGCAGCCAGTCAAATGTCATCTGCTTCACTGTTTTCAACTGATTCCAAGGCGAATGAAAAGCAATTTGACTGAGAATTATAGATGAGACCTATTAAGATTACATGCCCCAGATCAACAGCTTTCCTTGGCAAGGAAAGCTGTTGACTCAGTCTTAATTCAAGGAGGAAAGGGTTAAAACATACCAAATGTTATTACTTTGAGCTGCGAATAGACAGTTATGAAAACAAGAAAGGTTGATATTTCTGATTGAACCTTTTTTCTTTGCCTTTAAACTGAGAACATGATTGAGTAGAAAGCTTAGGACACAATGCTGAACCTGCTCCAAGAAAGCTGTTGACCTGGGGCATGTTTTCATTGCTATGATTCCCACTCAAAATGTTTCCTGTTAAGACAAATGCACAGCAAGAATGTGCACTGAAGGCACGTAGTAGAAAACAGTTCATATCTAGCTGCTTTTTCCATTTTTTCATCAAAGGAAGGAAAGGTTTAAACGCTCAGATTTCAACTTCCTTGTTGCCTTGCCCACAGGTGTAATAAATGTGCGTGGGTGGGTGGCGGGCTTCCTCAGCTGGTGTAAGATATTCCCATCCAACCACCCCTCACTCTGTGGTGACAAGTACACTGAAGGGTAAGCTATGTTAATTATGGTTTAATTTTGCTATGCAAAATGTTTAATTGAAAGCAGAGTGATAAAGGAAAGGAGGGACAGGTATGATTGACACTTTCTTTATTGCTCTCTCTTTACCCCCTAGGAAATTCCGCTTCATATTTCCTAGCAACTGAAAAACACCTAGCTTTATTCCCATAGCTTCTTTGTTATATCTGGTCTCCCATTTTTCAAATTCTCATTCGTTATTCAGCTCTTGAATCATGCAGTTTTAGCAAGTTCATTGTTGAGACTGACACTTTGAAAAAAGTTTGTGGGTTCTTATTATGCATATAATTTCTTAAAGCCTATGGACGAACCTTTGCAGGCGTATTCTATGTCTATGCACAAATTTATGACTTTTTTAATCTTTAAGCATTTTATTCCTTTTGCTCTGTTTTTTGTTCTGATAAATTCATGCTGCCATACCCACACGGGCCACAACAAAATACTGTTTTCCTGTGTTGCAATATTAATCTGGGGTTATGCAAAGCAGCTTGTGCATGTCACCATTGTTTATGTGGTAAAGTTCTCGTTTAATTGAAGTATATCGTGGACAAAGCAACGTATTTTGCTAAAGCTACAATACAAATTCAAAGTATGCATAAAACTATTCATAGAAAATCATACCCATCAGCATCACTCACAAGAGTTACTGCACCACAGGCCATCATACATTTGTCTTAACCAGCCGGGAGAAGAAACCATGGCCAATGTCAAACGCGCACCGTGAAATTCATGAACACATCTCATTATCAGTCTACATTAAGCATTGCATGTATTTGCTGGATTAAAACTGATGGCTCGCGAATTATCGCGTATTGACATCATACTGAGCCACATGAAAAGCACCAGAAATTGGCCATCACAATCTGTAATAAATATACCCTCACACGGTCAACCACAAACGCACTCATTTGTGTAACACGTCTCTGGGTCATTTATTGTTTTGTATGAGCATGCTGTCAATGGAGCAAAACAATCCGCATTCAGCATCAATCCCCGTGATAAACAAACCAGCCGTCTCCATTCCCCTATGCATTTCTGCAGTTCTCTGAATAGCTGTCTTCTGCAGAACACACAATAGATTGACTTACCTTTCAAATAATAGCGCGCTTCAACTTTGAAATGGTCTTTGCCACAAAAGATGCGTCTCCCCAGGTTTGCTTTTCGGCTTTCCTGCATGAGCAAGTTTCCCTGTGCATTGAACCAATCAGGAAATTAGGTCAAAGAAAATCCGTATAAAATACAAATTTTGTCCAAGGAAATGAAATAAGCAAAAGCTGGTTTCAGTATTCACAAGCAGATGTCGCTATCACAGGCGCCTCTCCCTCTCCTTACCACTCTCCCACTCCCTACCCCTCTCCTTTCCACAGCACATCTCAAGCGGTTTGATCCAAATTTGTGCATAATTTCCTCATATACATTGATTAGTTAAACAACAGGTTTGTGGGTTCATATGATTTGAGGTGAGTTGAGTTGATTTTACTCCGCACCAAAGTTACATTAAATATAAAATACATATTACAATGACAAAAAGGTGCTGGGACAGCTCACAAAGCCTTGTGACTTATTTCTAGTGAGATCTGTGAGATACACACAAGAACAATTAGGAAGTTAAACCCTGATGGGTTCATAAACTATCTGTAAACTGAGGATAGCAACATTAAGTGAATTATCACATACAAGCAACAATGTATTCCAGTTAATTAAACATGTTCAAAAGTGCATACAAATTTATGCTAAATTCATCTTTATTGAGATTATGAAAGTCTTTTTCCAGAACAAAAAATCTAAGTTTCCGTTTAAACAAATGAAATAATAGAACAAAACAGAAATACAATGACAAGTTATTCCCGACTATAGATCCATGGTATTTCACTGAAAATAATAACGGAATAGTAAGGAAAAGTATGAAAATTATATCTCTGTCGTGTAACATGAGCATGCACATCAACATTTTTACGGACAATATTCTGTACAATAGCAGGGTCTAATCCATGCACAGCTTTGAACATGAATATAGCTGTAAAAAATCTGTTCATTTTTCTTAAGTTTCATAATTCTTGGACTATTAGAAAAAGTTCAGTATGAGTTGAAATGTGGAAAAAGTTATTACCCTCAGTATTTTCTTTGTAATTTTATCAAGCAGTCAAGGTAACTTTGATAATTATTCGCCCAAGTTATACAGCAATAAGTACAATATAGGTACACTAGAGCATAAAAGAGATTTACAAGCATCTGTTTACCCACACTATGTCTTAAATATTCTTTAGAATAACAAAAAAACTGTCCAATATTACCAGGGATGCATTGTTGCAGTCCTGGTTAGGATTTCCCTTGGTTTGTACAGGTGGTCTAGCTGCAACTGTTTATTTTACAATCACTGGGACAAAATATAATGCCCCATCTTGTTTCCACTTCAGTTATACACTCGCGGTGGTTTAACTAGGATAAGCTGTCCAGCTAGAAAGGGTACATATTGGTTCAGGGATAAGTCAAATTGTTCTTATCTGAACCTGTACTATACAAATTTAATAGTTATGGTTTGTTTTACAGGTATTCTTCTTTCATAATGAAGCCCTGCATTAATAAGCAAAACTGCATGTATCTAGCTAATTCATCATTTGCCACGTTCATATTTATTCATTATTATGTGGGTTGTCTTTGATGAATATTTAGCTCAGACAAGGAGCCGCTACTCAGAGAGACATGTATGGGTAAAAGGCTCCGAAACATGTTGAGTAGTTACCCGCTGAAGACCCTTTAATTTATTTGGGCTAATACAGCCTATGTCAAAATCTTACACTGGAACGTGTGCAATATGGACAATAGTACTTCCGTATGTATATAGGTTAGACAGGGACAGGTTAGCTTATGGACAGTAAAGAGTTCGGACTACGGAATAGGGTAATGACTACTAGAAAGTGGTTATGGGCCAAAAGACACAAATACAATATGTAATATGTGATGTTCAGTTAAGTTGTTCATCCATCCACACTCCCCGGAAATTAATCTTTGGCACCTGAGAAATTTTTATAACATTGACTTCATTTTTAAAGCTATCTTACATACATCTTTTCCTTTCATTGTAATAGATCACAGAGCTTAGTTAATTTTTTTTTCAACATTCAAAGATAATTTGTTAGCATCAAACCATTCTGTTATAAACTGTAAAGTGGTATTTGTTCTGCGTATTCAAATATCATTTTTTGCGTCAGAAAGAAAACAAACAAAAAAAAACACATTTGTGTTATCTGCAATTAATAAACAGAAAGAGTCCGGGCATGCATTAAATAAATCGTTTACATGTGAAAGAAAAAGTAAAAGGCCTAAGATTGACCCCTGAGGAACCCCACAGGATATATTCAGGAAATAAGAATCAGCATTTTGAAAATGCACATACTGGGATCGATTTGTTGGATAAAAAGAAAAGCAATCAAGAAATACACCTCTGATCCCGTACTAAAATAACTTATCAATAAGTATGTTAGGGTTCACTGTATCCAATGCCTTGGATAAATCTAAAAAGACACTTAGTGCATGTTTTGATCATCCAAGGCCTCTGATGCTTTGTGAGTCAAAGAACTTACAGCTATCTCAGTTCCATGTAATTTTCTAAACCCAAATTGATACTGGGTAATGTCATTGTTATCTATGTAATCTAACAATTGATTATAGGCAACCTTTTCGAATAACTTTGCAAAGCTTGTCAACAAAGAAATTGGCATGTAATTAAAAAAAAAAAATCCATGTCACCCTTTTTAAACAAAGCAATGACTTGAGCAATTTTAAGTACATCTGGAAATACACCTGTCTCATGTGATAAGTTACTGATATGAGTTAAAGGAAAAACTCTTTAAGCAACAACATATTTCAACACTTTGGGGCTTATATCGCTATAACCTGCGCTACAATTCTTTAAAGAATTAATCATAATCTTAATATCATCTACCAGTGGTGTGGTCAGATCGGAAACACGGTTTTATATCACTTGAGTGAATCAAACTGGAGAGGCCAAAAGAAACAAGGAAGAAATCTAGTCTGCAGAAAATTAGATTTGGATTATTTATATGGCAGTAAATTTTGATGTTTGAGGATACTTTACTCTCCAAATGTCGACCAAATCTGTGTCCTCCATCCATGAATGGAGAACACCTTGAGCTTTTGTATGAGTCTGTTTTCAGCCCTCCTTTTTTATCTATGTCCAAATTTAACACTAACTTGAAGTCCCCTCCAATAATACGGTTATCGTTTGGTATGGTCTCAATAATTCCGAAAAGAGGCATGCCTATTAACATAAATTTCCCGCCACAAATACATAACTGGTTGTCCCAGTAACTATAGTCTAGCCTGGCGAGATACGGGCAGCTGCCTGTGCACTTACATTTCTCTAAAAGCCACTAATTTTGTTGGAAAGGGGTATTTAGCCCTGTCTGTGACATTGATATGCCCGTGTGTCCTCCGTGATTGACAAGCGTGAACCCCGTGATTCACGGCGGGAAATTAATATGCATATGTTTTGTATTACATGTTTATGTTCAAGATACTCTGGATAATCTTCATTGGGAGCATATATATTTGCCATAGTCATTCTTATGTTTCCTATTGTCATATCTAAAATAATATACCTTCCGTCTTCATCAGCCCAAATTTTGTGAATATACAACATAAATTTAAATTGAAACATAATACAAACACCTCAAGCATCATTAGTATCATATGAGAATAACGTATTGCAGCCCCATTCTGCTCCCCATACACACACACACACACACACATATATATATATATATCATTTGTACAACAAGCCTCTTGTATAAATATAACCCCTGCTTCTTTGTATGTAAATGATGACAAAGTTTTCTGCGTTTTTCAATATTTCTTACCCCCTTCCACTAAAAAACATTATTTCAGTAGTTGAATCCATAGATATAAATATTATATGTAAGTTTTATGTATAATCACTTTGTTTCTCATCAATTTCAAAATACCCACATCCAAAAGAAATTCCAGATCAGATCTTGCATGGCAATATATATGCGTTAATGAACTGGAAGCCATGGAAGTACCATTGTGATGATTTTAACATCTAACAACTTTCTATCATCAAAATACAAATACTGTAACTTACAGAGCTAAAAGCATAGTGTTAAATTTGCAGTAAACTACTGTAACTTGCAGTCATTACCGTAATATTCTGTGAAACTTACAGAAATATTTACTTTACGACAGGGTTACAGTAAAATACTGTACATCTTACAGATAAGTACAGCAAAAACGACAGCAAAATTTTCCAATGTGTAACTCTTGCCTTATGGGTGTATATTTGTCACAATATAGTATTAACAGCAGATGCTTTTCATCCTCTATTTGCCCAGATTGATACAATTTACATTTTCTTTGTCAATATTAGTTTTTGGTCTTGGGTATCTACCAGTTTCAATTGCAAGGGTATGCGCGCTTATGCCTAAGTTGGTGAAACTTCGTCTTTTTGTACAGGGAATTTTGCCTCAAGATAAGTTTTTTTTTAAATAAATGTTTTGAATAAACAGTATGTACGAAGTTTACGTCTCTAACCACTGTTAAGGGCATTCACTTGTAAAAACCACTGATTTTCGTAGTTAGTTTGCAACCTACTCATGATGTGTTGTGCATCAATGTGACCATCGGGTTATGCCACATCTATTGCATGAAAGTTTAATATTTGGTTAATATATTTAGCCCAACAATTAATGCCATCTGTATCGAGTTTGAGATTTTCCAGTAGACATTTATACACCATTGAATTTGGTTGGCAATTTGTAGACATACCGAGTATTTAATAGAATTGAAGTTGAGACCACATTTGGAAGGATGAAAGAAAGAAAGAAGATAGAAAATTACATTACGAACAACAAATCTTAACACAAAAGGAAAGGTTTAAAAAGGTTAGGGATGAATTCATTAGTCCACAAAAGACTACAATGTGACATAAAAGAGGTGAACAAGATAATATCCAGAACAGGTGATCCTCAAAGGGCAACAAATTCACAAATACTTGGCGGAACTGATGCAAAAGGCACTGTGAGGTAAAAAGTTAGAGGAGAGGAAAAGGGACACAAATATCGACAGAACTTCCTTACCATTCAAGTAACAATATAAAAATAATTTATGTCAAAGTTGAACAAATATTTTGAAAGTTACTACCTGAAAATTGGCCTGTAAATCTTCAAACACTTATCTATTTCAGCACAAAACTCATGCCTCCACAACTTCCATGTATTTTAAATAAATAGAAACTTGACTTCCATTGTAAGTTGGATCTCGTTGTCGCCTTTCCGTTTCTATACTGAAATTTGACATTTTATACATAAAGTGCGCCTGCGTACATATGGTACCAAAGCAACTTCCGGTATTTTGAAAAGTGAGGGAAGTGTGAAGAGGTGGCGTGTGGTGTAAAAGGCGAGATACGATCGACAATCACGGATTTATTTGTAAGCAGGTATCACGAGAGTGCGACTCTTAAATTTCATACGAAAAGTTGCCAAAGTTGTTTGGTTTCACACTTAAAATTGTCATTATTGATCATAGTTAATCACCAGATTCATTTTGCCTCTCACGTCACTGTCACAGCACTGACACAGATGTGGGTCTCCATTACCCCCATTTCTGAGGCATCGACGGTGTTGTTTTGATATGGGTACCATCTCCGCCTCATAAAAGGTTGTATGTTTCACGCAGACCTTTCAACTAAATACCTCAATTGCACGATATACATAACTGCTTCTGCCCAGTGTCTCATATTTATGGGTTCCTTGAAAGTCCGTGTCATCCATGTTGCATTTTGGTCAAGACTTTACAAAAGTTTCATGACACAGGGAACAAGATATTGACTTCGTCTTCTGCGCCGCTGATGGAATTCCGCCCCCAAAACGTGACCAAATATTTTGAATTGTGCATGTCTTGCCAGAATATAATTAATGAATGATTGATTGAATAATCATAGATTTATGGTTAAATTAATTTATGACATATTGTATTTCTTGTATTCTTTTTTTAAAATAAATTTTAACACTTTAATAATATGGAAGTAGGTTCAGCCTAGTTGCGAGCGGAGCATTTATACTAAATATGTTGTGGGCATAGCCTAAGATGTCAGCGTCAGCATTACAAAGTATCAATAATAATTTCATGTCGGTGGATCAGGCACTAGCACCTGGTCGCTAGGTCCCTCTAGCGGCCATTTACTAAGCCAGTCGAGAGGAGCGAGGCCGTTGTACATTATGCAGCAGCACAAACTGGTCTGTCGTATAGCCTTTCTTTTTGTTAGTAACTGTTCCACAAGCAAATAAATGCTGTGCCCAAGATCTCTATATCCCCATTGAAATAGTGTCATAACCTGTGGCAGAGACGAAGCAGGTACGAAGAGTGGTTGTTGGAATTTCGTGCAACAACACCAAATCTGATCGTTCTTTGGCAACATGGCCGTTGGGGGCCTCGACGTCATGATCTACATGCAAAAAGCTACCCCTAGATATATAGCTACGTCACACAGTGATTGGCATTCTGAAACTAACCGGAAGTGTTAAATTTCATGGAAGAAAAAAAGGCAATGATCGGAGAAAATTGTGACCTTGGATGAACAAAAATTCACCCAAATAATATTAAATCTGGCAAAACTAGAGATGCCAAATACAGCAAATAAGAGAACTGAATGAGAATGAATGATCCACGTGAATGGGTTCAAACACTACGCTGGGGAGCTACTAAAGGTTAATGATGATAATTTGGATGTGACCACATTTTTCAAGTTGCATGGATTGTATGTTTGGATTGATGAATTACCTTACTTTTTCAAAATGTTCATGTTTTACATATAGAGCTCGCTCTGGTCTCTATTAACGTCATTAGAGATAGTGTTGAGTGTTTTTTTACCGCGAATTTTGCATCTGCTTGCACCAGCACACAAACACATCACGAAAGTGAAAAATGTACGTGAAATGAAGGCTTTTTTTTTCAAGATTTTGATTAAACCTTTCTTTCCTTCATCTTCATTGTTTGGAGCTGAAGAGGTGTCTTGACATTCTTGGCAAAACCACATGATGTTTTCTTTCACAAGAACATCTACAGTTGGCTGGTCCAGGCCTACACATGCAAAATGATACCACACGATACGACAGTTGTGGGAATCGCAACCTACCATGTCCTCGGTGCTGGGAAAACCACACTTGCAAAAATTTTTGTCATCTTCATCATCATCATCATCAGTATTTTCTTTTTCTAACTTCGCAACGCCTTGTTCTAGAACGCCTTCTTCCATCTCGGCCATGGTACAAACAGAAAACAGCTGGGGCACAATGCATTATGGGCCACATCTGATGTTGATAAGACCTGATTAGCGACAGAGATTGTGTATTCCTCCAATTCCCCAAGGTGTGCGCTAAGTGTGGACGCCCTGATGATATTTATACACATGCTTTAAATAAACCAAAACATGAGATAAATATATATTTATAACATTATTTTTAGTGATTGTGAAATGAACACACAGCACAGTAATCTGTAATTCAGGACAACAGCTTCCCTCGGAGCACCCAAAGTGCAGTGACGACAGCTGTTGACTCAGTCCAAAAAATTGCAACTGAAAGAGTTAAGCAACCAATGGAGATTGGATATTATCAGTTATACTGAGCTGTGAGACGCAAGATTTTGTCCCTGAATTGCTCCAGTGACGCAGTTGGTGCACTGTAAAGCCAGATTGGGTTGAGTTCTATGTAGCTTGTTCAGGATCGCCACATCTGGTGTACCATTGGCTGATGAAGTCATTTCTTTGCTAATGCCACTTTGTATTCACATTTGCAGGAGAAAAAATAGCAGTCTCAAGATGCATAGTGGTGAGCCAATGGTAATGGGGTCTCCCTTGACATCACCTGCCAGTCCAACAAGTCCTGGTCCCGGTGACAGATCATCCTATCTACCAGGCTTTCTACTGGGAGATCCAGCTCCTCATGCCCTATCTGTAAGTTGGTTGTACATACATTTTTTATAAAATGAATTGTAACATGTGTTTTCGTTATTTAACCTTACCGCACAACCACCCTTGTCTAGAACTCCAAGTCTGAGTCACAACGGCCGGCATAATTGAGTTGGGACTCAATTGTTATGGAAAGAATTGGTGGTCCTAGTGGCACCACTTGTTTCCTGTGGAACCACGGGGTGACTTCCATTGTACATGCCCCCCTCGTATTCCTCCTTGGGTGCCATTTCTGGCTTGCTCTAGAAGAAGTTGGGAGCTCTTTTGACTTTTGTCAGGAGAAACTGTTTAATGCTGGGTTCACTACCTCTACTGCAGAATTTGTTTTCTGAGCTCTCCTGGTCTCTTTCCAGATAGGGACATCTTATATTTGACCTGCTGATCCACTGAAAATCATGGAAGTAGGGGTTTCCTGGCTTGCTTGAAACATTTTTCTCCAAGATGGCGTCTGGCAGGGCGAATCATAGACAGAAGGAGGACAATGGCATACAGGAAATTGGTGCCTGGTTGAGTGCTGTGGGTGTCCAGCTGAAGACTGCTTCACCTTCTCCTTTGTTGGGCAGAGGGCAGAAGATGGACTCACAGAACCGTTTCATTGCAACCTGGGACGACCATGAGCACATGTTATGATTATCGCCTGCAGCTCAGCTGCATGTGTTCTGGTGTTATTACATGCAGGTTTTGCGCTAGGTGGGGAGAGGACGAGTGGCTGCTCTATGAGCAGTCCTGAAGGAAGTATGAGAAGGCCAAGCGTACAAACGCCAGGCCATCAAGTCTTTGCTCCACTGAGTCTTCCACCTCTGTGACACAACTAGAGAAGCAGCAGTGAACCCACGCAGGCTCAGGTGGTTGCTGCTTCTTCATATGAAACCCCCTTGGGAGAATAGGGAGAGGAGGCAACACTGTTGCAAGTCAGGCCGCAAAGGATCTGCTCTTGAGGGTCCCAAGTGCTCAGTCCCACCTGAGGTGATGACCGGAAGTTCCTTAACCCCTGATCCGAGACTGTCTGTAGTCTTGGAGACACTTTCCAAGAACCAACATTTGCAATTGGTTCTGATGCGGCAGTTGTCCAAACCCTCTGTGCCGTCTACTTCAGATTCACGCTTGAAGAAGCAGCCAAAGCGATGCCTGCATCTTCTGGCCCAGTCCTCCTGGTCTGAGCGCTGGGAATCCAAGGTAGCAACAGTGTGTGCCTACAGGCCTGTCTGGGCATCTTGGAACCCTGGCTGATTTCCTGAGCTCTTGCAACCCAGACCTCAAGTCAAATGTCCGGGTATGCCCAAGCACCAAACATCGGCCACTCCCGGATCTGATACCTTGGGTCTAACGCCCAAGTGTCTCAGAGCACTTAGGTCTGAGGTGGTGTCTAGCTGCAGTGATCCTTTGGATTCTATGGTTCTGTGGCCCCTACCCCACCTAAGTGCCAACTTGGGTGCCTCCAACTCCTGTGCCAGCAGTGCGAGCTGCACTTCCTCCGGGCATGACCTTGACATAGCAGCTGGCGCTCCTACTGTGCCCTTCTTTCAAGCAATGTACCGTGCCTCCCTCCTTGGAGAGGCAAGTGGAAGGCAGCTGTTTTAGACGGAGACTTTGTCTTTATCTGCCTTCCATGATACTCCAGCCATGTCAGAGTCGGCCTTTTTAGATGAGCAGCTGGCTGCTGCTGTTCTTAGCCAACTTTTGCTTGGCACATATGCTGTGGAGTTCTCACAACTCCAGCAGGTTCCCATGCCGAGCCTTCCAGAAGTCCTGCTCTCTCGTCTGTCATGGGAGGTGCAGATGCAGGCTGTGAAGGCGAAAGCGACGACTTCCTTAGATATTACCACTCCCCCAACACAAGGTGTGGTGACAGATGTGCTTCTGTCAAAAGCAACCTCCCCATCTGACTCGGACAAGGCTTTGGGTGCTGTGACTCCAATGCCTGGTGCCAAGTCTTTGCACATCAATACAGAGGAGGTGGAGGTGTTGCTTTCAGACTCATCTGTTAGTAGACCCAGGTCACTGGCTCGCAGCTGCCGCTTCTGTCCCCATGGACACTACTCTGGCACCGACTCAGAGTTTTGAGCAGGTCAAAGCTCTTATACGGAGCCTAGTGGGCAGCCAAGCTGTGGTTGCTCAGCCGGAGGACTAGAGAGGGGCTGTTGTGATATGCTGTAAGGACTTGTCCTTGCAAGTTGAGGATGTAGGTCCCCGATTCCTTTCTTGCCCGTTGTCACTGAATATTATAACCAGCTGACAACCAGGATCCACAGCACCTGGGTTCCCATGGAGCCCTCGACATCCTGCTAAGGCAAGGGTGAGTTCTCCCCTGGCAGGACATCCGGCCTGAGAGCAGATCCACTCATCTCAGTCACTTCCTGTGGATTTAGATTGGGAAGAGAATGCTGTGAAGGTGCCAAAGACCGTTACTGCTGACGCCCTCAGGAGACTAGAGGAGGATGCTACAGGCTCAGTCCTCATGGTGTCCTACTCCGATGTCTCCCTGTCAGCTCTTACGTCCCTCTTGGATGACCTCCAGTGTCAGACACAGATCTTGGAGGGGTCAAGGACTCGCTTGGTCAGGTGGCCTCTCTCAAGACTTCTGTGCCATGGGTGACCCACCACCAGATCAGGAAGACCTGTACTGTTAAGGCTACGCATGGCACTCAGGCCGCAACCATTTATCCCCCTGCCCAAGCCACACCCCAGGTGTCGCAAGGGCCTAAGAAGAGTGGGAAGCAATCCAGGAAGAAGGCTGGTAAAGGCAAGAAGCCTGGGAAGCCTCAGGGCTCTTGAAGCTGTCGTCTGGACCATACCATCTCCTGGTTGCCCTCTGCCATGTCCATAGATGGCTCCAAGCTCCCAGTCGGTGGCTCCTTTCAGCTTTTCGCTCACAGTGGGAGTCTATCACATATGATTGGTTTGTCTTAAATAGCCTGAGACACTACCATTCTCTGCCTTTCAGCGAGGTCAGGCCTCAGCTGTCCCACGAACCCGAGTGGTTCACTCCCCCGACAAAGGAGCACAAAGCATGATTGTTCTTAAAGGCGGTTTTACAGAGCAAGAATGCCATAGAGTAGGTGGAAGGTCCTGGGTTGAGTGGTTACAATATTCAGTGACAAAGGGCAAGAAAGGAATCGAGGACCTATGTCCTGCCATGTCTATAGGTGGCTGTGAGCACCCAGTCGGTGGTTCCCTTTCAACTTTTCACTCACAGTGGGAGTCTATCACATATGATTCATTTGTCTTAAATACCCCGAGATGCTACCATTCTCTGCCTTTCAGCGAGGACAGGCCTTGGCTATGCCATGGACCAGAGTGATTCACACCCCCTACAAAGGAGCACAAAGCATCCGCGTTCTAAAAGGCAGTTTTACGGAGCAAGAATGCCATAGAGTAAGTGGAAGGTCCTGGGTTGCCCGGGTTCTGCAGTCTACTCTTCCTAGTTCCCAAGTGGGACAGAGGTTGGCATCCTGTTATAGACATGTCATTGCTGAACAACTACTTAGTGATTTTTTTTTTTTTGGTTTTGTTTTTTGTTTTTTGTTTTTTTTTTGTTTTTTTTTTTTTTTGTTAGTTCTGAGTCTATCTAACCCCCCCCCCCCCCCAACCTCTTTGTCAACCTTCCCTCAAAGTTGACCTTAGGAACACCGTAAAGCTCCAATCGCTATCAGTCTGATACGTCCTTTATTCCCACTAAATATGGAAAACCATTTCCTTTTAAGGCTGAAAAACAGGCCTTGTACACAGAGCTTACTCTGTGCATAGCAACCACCATTCAGTTCTTACTCTCGTGATGTCCTCATTTGCTGAGATGTCATCCCAACTCGTTAAATCCAACAGTTGACTGGCAGTCTCAGTCTGCGTCGTGACGTATGACCACCATGATGTTGACCTAATGTCAATTAGCAACGTTACCCCTGCCTATAAAAGCAGCGGGACACGGTGATCCTAACTGCCACTGATGAGTATCACTCGATACGAAACCGGTCTGGCTTTCTCTCCTAGTTTTGGTTTCCCGTCACTGGTCTTGCTAGGTTTTAAATTTTTACTTAGAGATTTTGTCTTTCAGGATGGAGATCCCACAGTTAGTGGCGGCGGCCCTGCAGCTCCAGCAGTGGACGGTGTCTTAGAATCCCAAAGACGCTTTCTTCCATGTGCTAATTGCAGAGACTTCACGGAAGTATCTGCGGTTCGCATTCTTGGGCCAGGTTTACCAGTTCAGGGCGCTTCCGCTCTGTCTTGCCACGGCACCTCTGATGTTCTCCTGGTTCACGCAGGCGGTAGCTGCACACCTTCACCAGAGTGCAGTGGGCATTCATATGTACTTGGATGACTGGCTTCGCTGTGCCACACACAGACTGTTCTGGAACTTTGTAAACACTTAGGCTTGATTGTGAATCCCGAGGTTTGCATAACCCACCAATGGCAACCCACTGGGGGCTTCGAGACTGTTCTCTTATGGTATACTTGGCTTGATGGAAGGTGTTATCTGCCTGGTGGACCGGTCAGAGAATCCATCTGTGGTCTCTGCTTATCGCAGACTTCCTGCTTTGCCAGTGGCAGGTTCTTGGTAAGAGCTTGAGAACCTCAGAGAGGTTTGGTACTTTATCTTCTAAACCCGGCGAATGTCACAGACATTTGTATAGGGAGCAATCCCTATCTGTCAGCACTCGTAGTCTCCTGGACGAACAGATAGGCAGGCCTCACTGTGGTGGGACCTCTCGCTGGTCCTAGTCATGCTGAAGAGGTGGTGTTTTGAGTGCTTAAAGAATGCCCGCAGGGTGGACCTCAAATACTGGATGTGGGAAACTTGTTTTCTGTTAACATTTGTTTCTGGTGCTAGAAGAAGTGAGATCCATGCTCTGGTGCATGAACAAATCCAATGGTCCCCTGATCACTCCCAGGTGACCCTTAGACCTCACTTGGGCTTCCTTGTAACAAACCAAGTGGCTGGAGATCCATCTGCAGCCTTTAGAGGTTTTACCATTCATGCCATGGATGCAGCTATACCTGCTGAGGAATGAGTCTTGTGTCCGGTGAGAGTTCTGCATTGGTATCTTTCCCACATGGATGGTATAAGGGGTCAGAGGTCTGTCCTCTTTTTGCCCCCTGGTAAGTCCCAGAAGGAACAAGTCTGCCGAAATACAATCTCATTGTGGATAAAGCAGACCATCCTGAAGGCCTACGAGAACGCTTTGGACAGGCCTTTGGCTCTGAAGTAGGTCTCAGCTAGAGCTCACAAGTGAGCCTTTAGTGCCTCCTGGCGAGCCCTAAGAAACGTCTCTGTTGTCAATATCCTTCTGGTTTGCTGCTGGCGATCATCTGCGACTTTTGCCAAGCACCACCTGTGGGACTTGATCCTTCTGGAGGAGGGCATTTACGCTTTTGCTGGCATAGAACGCTCCTTTGCGCGGGTTCCTGGTGCTCGTCTGTTAAACTTCGCTTGTCCCTTCAGGGCAGCCACTGTGTTCCTATTTTTGGGGCATTCTTGGGGTGCAGACTCAGATGCTGTCTATGGGTCGGCCTATCTAGAATAGGTGTAGATCTTGTCTCAAACTCGTATCAGGTAGATGTCAGCTGGGTGGAGAACCGGTGGTCCCGCTAACTGGACACTGCCTTACAAAACCATAGGACCTCCTGCCATGTTTTTCATTGTTCACTGGTCTTGCGATCTTCAGGACCCAAAGGGTGGAAATAAACAGCAGATCCCTTACAGCAGAATGCTCTCAGATTGGCGAGCATCCCTGGGCGTCCATTGGCAGTCCCATGCTGGTCAGTAAGGAGAGTTTTCAGGCTTTGGCCAGGATTCTGCTGTTAGCGGTCTCATGTTCACAAACCTCTGTGGTTTTCCCAAAAAACATTGCCTCCTGATTCAGACCAATAGTCCCCCCAGGCTGTCGGTCCAGGTAGTTGTGTCAATATGCATGTTTTGTTGCTCCCTCCTACAAGTACATTTATATATCGGCAATGGTGGTTGAGATGTAACATTGTGTAACTTAGTAATACATGAACTGTGTAGTAATTGCGGTATTAGTGAGTATGCTTACCTCTCGACCATCAGAGCGGCCCACCAGACCTCCCTGCTTCCATTTCAAATGTAACGCCCACTGACCAATCGCTTGGACAAAAGAAGAAAAGGGGCACACATACACTGGAAGTCACACACACATATCCTGGTTCCACAGGAAACGAGTGGTAGCCCCACTAGGTCCGCCAGGTCTTTTCAGAACAAATGAGTCCCAACTCAATTATGTCGGGCTTCGTGGCCCACACAGGGAGGTCTAGGCAATGGTTGTCGAAAGGTAAGTATACTTACTAACACTGAAATTACTCAGGAAAGTGCTACCAAAAAGATGATCCCAACTTCCTGATTTGTCTTTGCACTGAAAGAGAAAAGACAGAGTCTGGTGTACCAATCAATTTAGAGTCAAGTCTTGGTAGCATCTGTTTTTCTTAAAGTGTATAAGATAAATGATTCACTAAACAAAGGTTTATTTTTTTCTCTCGCTCTCTGAGTATATCAGATAGTGCGGGTCAAATGAGGAGAATGTATACTTTGTCTTTTATCTATGAGGGTAATTTCTAATAGATCATAAAAAGTTAAAACATCTCCCTTCAAAGATCGCTTGTTTTATGGGACTACCTTTTTTGACTCCTCGGGTAGGGTTTTAAGGTAGGGGACAGGTTTATCTGTTCTACAGTAATGTGATATATTTTTTCATAATTTTTTCTACTTTGTGACATATGCATGTAAGTTTTAATTAAGTTAGCTATATACCCATTCCCTGTAATTTTGTTTTTGATTACATATATGTGAATTACACAGCATTTTGGAACATACAATTGAACCATGTTCATTTGTGTCACATTATGGAGTGGTACATATATTTGAAAAAATATTCATGTACATGTACATGTGTCAAGGAGTGACATCAAGATTTGTTGCTATAGTCAACACCGAGATTGTGGTCTTCGTCTACGGGTAGTACAGCCACACCACCAAGACCATCCACCAACAAAAGTGCAGTATGGAGCACACCATCCAATCTTAGTGGCATATCAGAGACCCCTCGCTCTACAAGTAGGGTCAGGTAGGTAATGACATGCCATGCCATGCATTATAATTTCAGTGGAATGTAGCTTTGTCATTCATTATTACTTCTGCAGAATGTTTGAAATGTCCATGAAGAATACAGTTGTTGAACATTTTGAAGATGAAAAGTCAGGTGTTAAATGTTTAAAAAGTGAGAAAGTTGAGATTAATTAATTTGTGACTGACTCGATTGTGAAAGATCATACATATGTACCGTACATTTTAGAGTGTTAAAACTTGAAAGGTAATTTTCAATTTCTTGATAATGCTACATCAAAAGTATTGGAGATGGGATTTTTATTCTGTGCAAACAAACTATGATATCATTTGCTTGTTGGTGACAGTAGGCAACAGTATAAATAAAGTTATATAAAAATTAACATATGAACAATCACACTTAGGTATGTATGAATGATTGCAGTTGCATATAAATTTTTTATCCCACAGAGACCTCATGGAACAGCGACCAAAAGAAAAACCTGGTGGTCCTCCTGTGGCAGGACTGCTGGAACAGATATCTACTCCAGAACTGTCACATAGCAGGGTCAGTTCTCTTGTGTGACAACAATTCTGTCATATGTATATTATTATGATGTTAACCTAAGGTCTTTTTATTCACTTCATTTTCTGCATCATGTAGTAGTTTATCTTAGATACACCTTAGAAAAAAATGTACAAGGAAAAATGTAATTCAGCAAAATAGAGAATTGTTTGAATCTGGCTTTGTAAGGAAACTTAAACATTGTGATAGAGAAATACTTGATATTATATTATGAATGACTTGTTTAGGAATCTCCGAAAATAAAATGCTTAAAAATGAATATTTTGGCAAGGCAAGTAACCCAGAATGTAAGTCTATTTATGTGTTGCTTTCAGTTGGAGCTGAGTGGTAGGACACATCACTTACATGGGACGCCACAATTTCATGCAGGTCTGTCCATATACATGCATAATACGTGAAAGTGTCCATCATGGAGACAATATTGTGACACATATACTTTAGTGCATTATGATACGTAGCTTTATCCCTTCAAATTGTGTACTTTATACTAAGTTTTTTACACATGCAAATTGTGTACTTCATGATTTCTTATACTTCAGTTCCAGCGTATGTTACATGTAAGGAAATGCTGATTTATTGAGGAAGATTATGTTTCTTGTGCATAAAAATAATCACATTTGTGTCAGAATACATTACCTATCCACTACATTTGGTATATGATCCCTCAGCTGGTATCCGGTCCACAAATTTTATCCTATCAGAAAACACTTGGGACTGGAGAAGAACAGGGCGACTACCAGAGGTTGACCTCCATGCCCCACACCTGACCACCGGTAGTGATTAATCACATCAGTTTTTCACAAAAACTAACCACAGAATGATCTGATGTGGGGTCAGCTGAGGGGACTTTCTTTGGCTGATTTCACGTCCATGTTGTTTTCTAATCTTGTCTTAGCCATAGCTACATTATTATTTCATAGATCTTCCTCCAACTGTACATTATTATTTTATCACTTGAGGTTGTGTCATGAAACAACATTGACCTTCAGGTTTTTATGTCAAGGACACAGCTGGCATCTGTAGCCAAACCCTTGTCCAGACCATAAGTCCTTCATTAAAAATCACATCTTCTTAAAACTTCGATGCTTATTCTCCTTGACTACATAGTGTGTCATGCAGCAACCATGTCTTTAAGCTATGTAGATCAAGGTCACAGTGGCCATTTGTTGGTAGACATGTTCTTGTGTGGACCCGAAACCTTCATCTGACTTTACGTGATTATTGCTTCTTACAAAAGGGTATGTCATTGTGTGGCTGGGTATACTGGTTTCACCACTCACCAGCCACATCAACAGGGTTAGGAATAGGATTTTTTTCAGTGGGTCACTCAAACCCTTTGGTTTCTTTTCAGGTAGTCACAGCAAGCTGTCATGGGGTCAGAGCTTAAGTGGCCATCGTAAGTTTAAAAAAAAATCAAATTTGAAATTTTATATGATGTTGAATTTACTTACAGGTTGATTACCGACACTGTGACAGTACCACTGGCATAGACTGAGGCCTCAACAATTTTCTAGAAAATCACTTGTCTGCAGGGCAAGTAGATTGATTTCAAAATCCGCTTGTCCGAATATAACTTGATACTATAAACAAACTTTTTTCATCAATCCATAGACAAAGGCCGAGACAAACCATTTACCCTAATACACCCCTTATTATCACTTGCAAATTTACAAAAATATGTCAAATTTTACCATGATTCTAGGTATGCCTGTTGACAGTGAAACTGGCAAAATATTAAAAATACAAATAGAAAAGTAAGCTTGCATGGGGTGACTTGCGATGAAAAATACAGTGTAATTTCTGGGACTATAGGAGTCACTGTCCCAGGTAAACTTAAATAATAATAAAGATTTAAAATAGTTGCATTGGTTTCAGGATCCCATTTCTCATTGCCTCTGATGGGATGCACATCGTTTGCAAACCTACCACGAATGCTATCGGTACATCGTAGTCAAATTGTGTATAGTATTGGCAAGTTCCTTGCAATAAACAGTGCTCTTAATTCAAATTCAAACGAAAAATTCTAATACTTCAAATCAGAAATTGAGTGTGTGCACCTTCACCATCTTTCCTGCCACTGTACACAAACAGCTGCTTGGCCATATGGTCACATGCAAAAATGAGCCAATCACGGCTCATGTTGCAGTGTGATCATTATGGCTTCCACCCAGTGAACATGTGTGAATCTTGCATAATTTACAGAGGGAACACACAAACGGGACGCTTTGTTTATATTGCACCATGTGAAAAAAAAAAGAGATTCCAGTGCTTATAGCAACAATTATTTAATACACAAAGGTAGGGGATAGACAGAACTGCCGAATGTGTCCCAAATCGGTCCTTGAGAGTGGATCCTACATCTATGATGATGCTCAGTTCACTGGTCTGTAGATCTACTGCACACTATCACTTGCGTCTGACTGGCAGTTGTGTGCTGTTTTTGCCCGGGGAGTCATCTCATGGCACTTATACATGATCTTTATTTGAAATTTTTTTTCTCAGCACTGTAAGAACCAACTGATAGGCTCAGCATGTCACAGTTTTTAAACCATAAACACAGAGCAGCATGTTCAAAGGATTATTTTAGCATACTTATACTATTCTGGCCTGCAGGATGTGAAATTTTCCCCTGGGTCATCAGGGCTGTGTCAATCAGTGCATCAGAGCACAATTATTTGCATAATTTACGCATATTTGTGCGTTAATGCTTGTCCGGATCAAACTGCCAATCCGGTGGTCTCCATGCAGTGACTAATGAATATCTGAGTGAAGGGTATCCAGTCATGTTGTCAACGACTGTTCTAGCTCACATCTACCTGCATGACTAGCTGATATGCTCCCTTTCACAGGAGGGTCTTCAATCAGACATGACTCTCACACTAAATGTTTGCCCAGATCTAGGCCTAATAGTGAATTATCCAAAGTCAACCCTATAAATGACCCAAGAGTTTCTGCTTCTAGGCACACTTTACCAGACAGTTCCGTGCATTTGCAAGCTGTCAGAAAATGGCTTCAGCAGACTTCAGACAATTCAGAAGGTTTTTCTCCAATGCCACATTTCACCCTTCCAGCGAAAGAGTGGCAGAGCTTCATAGGTACACTAGAATCCCTGGACTTTAAGGTCCCCACAGGGAGACTTCACTGAAGGGGAGTTCAGCAGACCTTCCTAACTTCATGGGACGGATATCTCAGCAACAACCCCTAGCAATATCCAACAAAGAGTGTCAGTCCCTCTTGTGGTGGTGCAGCAGGGGCAACATGATGCATGGGCAGTCAGTAGTCCCTTTCAGTCCACAGAAAATCATTTGCACATATGCACTGCTTCAAGAGTGAGGGCTTACATTGGCTATAAGACTGTATCCAGAGTCTAGCCTCCTCTGTATGAGTCTTGTCCCCTCAACTGGCTGGGACTAAAAGCGACCTGCCTGTTAGCACAGAGTGGTTGCTTCAGCCGTTCATCGTCAGGTCTCTATGGGACCTCTGGGGGATCGCTCATATGGATCTTTTTGGCATGAGAGACAGTCGCAAGTTACAGACAAACCTCGCTCCAAGTCTGGGTGATCAAGCTTAGGTGATGGACGCTCCCTCCTAAGTAGTATGTGGGTGTATGCCTATCCTCTGACTCTGATCCAGAAAGATCTGGAAAAGGTCAGAGCAGAAAAGCTCTGTGTTAATCTTGATCACCCCCTGGTAGCCCAAGAGGCCATGGGCTGTGGGGATTCTCGAACTCAGTCTGAAGTCTCCTCAGGTTCTCCTGTAGCCACCAGAGAGTAAAGAGTTCAGACTGCGGAATAGGGTAATGACTACTTGAAAGTGGTTCTGAGCAAAAAGACACAAATACAATTCTGATGGGGCAAAATTTGAAGAGTGGATACAATCTAAGAGATCATAATTATACCAAATGTAGTGGATGGGTAAGTATTACTAACAAATGTGGAAATCATAATTAGTTTCTCAGATTTGTCATTGTTGAAGTCCCAGCAGAGATAGGGAGCCATTGTAAAGCATTGTCATCCTTGGCACCAAACATGCAATATTTTGGGCAAGTTCTGAGTGGAAAATGAAAGAACATATTGGTTCATGAAGCATCATTTTGTGGAATTTCCTTTAATAGAGATATAACCATTGAAAATATTCCAAATAGGAGAAGTCACAATTGCCAATAATCTGTGTATTCAGCTGAATACACAATCCAATACACAGAATTTTTCAGTTCTAGAAGTTGTGTATACCCATTGGATTGCATGCTAAATTAACCTCAAATTAAAAGACGACTCTTAAAGCTGCAAGAACAAAATTTATGTGAACATTGCAGCTATGTACATAATTTTACCACACAAATTTTGCTGTTTCTGCAACAAGTTGTTTTTGAAGTTGTTAAGGTGTAAATTACAGTGAAAAGTAATAGAAAGTCAGAACTCAAGCCCTGAAAGACTTAAATGCCCTCTAGAGGAGATCAGTAGAAGCTTCTGTTCTTGCTATCCCCTGTTGAATTTGACATGCTTGAACAAAATTACTGTGTTCATACAGTGATTGACCATTTTCAGTGAGATTGCAGTGATATACATGTAACTGTGGTACCTGCTAGACATGTAAAAGATTATAGTTATAAAAGACTGCAAAAGACTGCAAGATTTCACTTTGGAGAAACTTGACCATCATTGGTAATTTTACCACGTTATATAAAGGCACTGTTAGCTAACAACAAGGTGTTAGCAGATCATACTGCTGTATTTTAGAACATAGTGACAACATGCTAATGCAAATTAAATTAACAAATTCTACTGTTGATAAGTGCAGCTAGGTTTGCATTTGAAAAAATAATAAGGTAGTACAGCTACATGTAGAGTGCAGAACAGTATAATTGATATGTGTGACTGTGGTTGAGGCAACTAGGTGTGTCTGGTCTCAGAATGTTGTCTGTCTTGTGTCATAGATTTATCCACCAGGGAAGTAGTGACCCCAGGTTCACAGTCCAGACATGCATTTGGTACCAGTGGCAGGACGCCCCCTTCTCCGGCACAAGTAGACCCCTTTTACACACAAGGGTAGGTACACACATATGGTTTGTTAGTTTAGTGTGCCCTTTATTTTATGCAGTTTATGCCTTCTTGATTGAGTTTATATAATGTGTCACCATTATACAAATACCCAATACAAAGTCTATATCACCTCAATTATCAACATTGTTATTCATTATGGTGCTGCTACATGTATCAACATCTTGTGCATAATTTTTCAAATTTACTTGTAGGGAAGCAATACGACCAGATGATGAACTAGATGAAACGTGGATCACTGTGTTTGGGTAAGTTTCTGTCTTTATCCCCAGGCCAAGGTGCAATCAATGGTAGAGTATGAAGTTTTATGTGTCATATGATAATATACAGTCAGTATGGTCACGTACAAGTTGAAATTATGTAAGTGTTAGTTTTGTTGATGGTAAAATTCCATTTAGAGCTTTTACACACTGATATGTGTATCTCAAATTCAAGTTCATTGAGCCAGAAACAAAATAAGAGAGTTAAAAGAAATTCAGATGAACAAGAGGTGTGATTAAGATTTTATTTTTGCAGTTTTCCACCTGGAGCAACTTCGTTCATACTTCAACAATTCTCACAATACGGAAATATTTTAAAACATGTGGTAAGTTGTTGCCTGTATGTCTGTATCAAACAATCAGTGGAGTTCTACTTGTAAAAATTTGTTGGTATACCAGCAATTTTCACTGGTACAAAATGCGTTTCTAACCTAATAGTAACAGATCCAGTACTGGCAAAGTGCATTTAGTGGCTGTTTTATCATTGATGTAGGTTACGTGTTACAGGACACCAAATTTTTCTGATGTCGGGGGGGGGGGGGGAGATAACTTTTTCACAACAAGTTTCTTAATTACCAAAATATACAAATAAAGTTAAATTTATTTTGTTTGATGTATATGTCGTCATATGTACATCAATATGATCAAAATGGATGTGCAAAAAAAAGTCATCCGTAATACACAGTCACTACACTGAACCCAAATTTTCTGTGCAATATGCACAGGTTTCTGAATCGTTTCTATGCCCATATCAAGATACAGCTTGAAATGTTAGCCTGTGAGCTGCCATTGAGACATATGATTGTGATGATGTGGAAATGTTGCTTGCTGTATGTGTTGTGGCATAAATATTAGGCTTGGGACGATATATATAGAAATAGCGCAACACTAACCTTGTACCGAACCGTATCGTGATAGGTTCCTTGTGTATCAAATTTTCATGATACAATAAAAAACTTTAATTTTATCATAACTCATGAATTTTATATGATGAAATTGAAGAAAATCATCCCTGACTGGAGATGAACAGCCAATAAAACACATTTCACAGATCACATCATCAATTCATTGCTGGTGCATGTAGACACAGAAGAATGATTTATCATAACACCCGCATAGAGACTGTGATACTGACTGTTGCATGTAAATTCAATGAGTGTTATCACTTCATAAACTTACATGATATATCACGATGCGCATTGCGATACATAGTCCTGTATCGAAAAGTATCGTGATACAGAAATTAGAAAAGATACCCAATAAATGTTGGTAACTTTGGTAAGGAATTGCCCACTGTTGTCCATACATATGTAGGGATTATGAATAGTGTAAACCAATTGATAGGATACCTTTATTGAGACAGGGTGACCAAATAAGTGTAGAGTTTGTTCACATATATGGGCCCTGTGGACTTAAAACTCAATATGTACAAGTCAGTAATGTTAAATAATTAAAAAGTTAGAAAATTATGATAAAGTACACAAGAGTCTTAAAAACATGAAAAACTAATACAGTAATAGTTTGCAGTGAAATTGAAATGTCAGGTTCTGTTGAGAAGAGGAGTGCATCTCAGAATAAAAGATTAAAAAAAGAAAAAGAAAAAAAACTACTGTCCAGTTCATACTTGACAATAGTTTTGATATAGTTTGATTGAAAAGCCCTCAAAGTTGGTGACATACATTATGTGAAGTCTAGTCTTCAGTTATGTCAGTGATAAAGTTAACATTTTGAAATATGTTATCCTTTGGGGAAGGACAACAAATGCAAAATTTGTGCAGCTAACCAAACTTCTCATGCACCTCTCAAGAAGTGCTTGATTAGCAGTGAGAATTCAGATATTTTTAGACTCTGTTCTGTTTCCACCAGTTGCACTCGCAACTTTTTTCCCCTGGTTGGAGATACCCTTGAAATAAACAAAAATATTTTATTCTGAATTTGACTTCATAATTTGGATAATACATCAATATATATATATATATATATATATATATATATATATATATATATATATATATATATATATATATATATATATATATATATATATATATACACATATACATATACATATACATATACATTACATATACATATACATATACATATACATATATACATATGTACATATATATATACATATATATATATATATATATATATATATATATATACATATATATATATACACATACATATATACACATATATACACATACATACATATACACATATACATATATATATATATACATATACATACATATATACATTGTTTTGATGTATTATCCAAGTTATAAAGTCAAATTCAGAATAAAATATTTTTGTTTTTCTGTGTAAGGTGTAGCTGTATGAAGCTTTTTGGTGTTGTTTTTGATTTGCTTGCACAGATTGCACCAGAAGGCAATTGGTTACACCTCCATTACCAGTCTAAACTTCAGGCCAAGAAGGCACTGAGTAAGAACGGCAAGGTGTTTGGTAGCAGTATCATGGTGGGTGTGTCACGCTGCATTGATAAGGTAAGTAGTACAGGTGTTTATCTTTAGGGTTTGCTGACCTCCTGCTTCATCAGCATGAGAGGCCATATGCATAAGGTGGTTTGATTCCAATTTCAATCTTTATGTAATAAAATCTTGCACAGATGCATTATCTTGAACGACAACCTAGTTGCACCTATTTTGTACATGTTTGCTGTCATTTTGTTTCTTTGCAGGGTCATTTAAAAAAGAGTATAATTTAATGTGAATTCTGTTATTGTATGATGATTTATATGTATTATACTTTTTTTTTTTCTTCCTTGCAGAATGTGATGGACTCAGACAAAGAAAATGTGGAGCTGGTAAGTCGCACCAGCATTTATAACACCCCCACACATTTGCACCCTGGTGTGGCAGACCTAAACAATACAAGCAGTATCCACCGGGGTACACCAGTACGTCCCCTCACCGCCGCATACAAAGCTGTCAGCAGTGAACATGATGTGAGTAGCTTTTCTTTTGTGAAAATCTTTCCATGACTGACACGTATATATGTGTAAATTTTTGTAGGGGCTTTTTAGCCCAGCTGACAGTAGCTGAGCTAAGCTTATGGTCCTTTGTCTGTTGTCCTGCCTCAACAATTCACATTTTTTGACTTCCTGTGCAAAACTACTGGGCAGATTGACTTCAAACTTGGTGGCAATGTACCTTGGGTGGGTCTCTACAAAGTTTGTTCATATGGTCACACCCCAGTGAATTTTGGATATTATTATTATTATTTTTTTATGAATGAGTGGGGGGGGGGGGGGCACAAACCTTAATAAATCTCTTAAACTGCTCACTCAGTTGATAAAGTTTAATATCAGACAGGAACCCTCCGAGGGACTCCTAGTTCTTAATTTGTACTCCAGGTGGCATTGCAATAGTTTTTATGATTTTATGGTGCAGTGAATGTTTGATTTTTATAAGCTCAGCTGACTTGTCAGTCAGCTGAGCTTATAGGATCGCCCTTTGTACCTCATCCGTCCACAATTCACATTTTCAACGTCTTCTCCAAAACTGTCAGCCAGTACCAAGTTTGTTCAAATGGTCATGCTCCAGTGATTGGGGGTGGGGGTAAAGAATTTTTTAGGTTGGGGGGTGGTGGGGGGGGGGGGGCAAATTTTTTTTGTTAGTTTTTGCTATTTTTGACTTCTCCAGAACTGTCACTTAGATTAAGCTGAAACTTGGTGGATGTGTTCCTTGTGGAAGGGTCAAACAATGTTGTTCACTGGTTGGCACTGCTGCAAATTCCTGATTTTTAACCAGTTTTTCAATTCAGGTACTTGTCAGTAACCACACCTTTCCTATTGATTACTATGCAAGTCAATGGGCATTCTAGTGCTAATTCACATTTTCAACTTCTCCAAAACAGTCATCCAAAATTACTTTAAACTTGGTGGCAATGTACCTTGGGCGGGTCTATACCAGGTTTCTACAAATGATCATGCTACAGCAATTTGATTATTTGTATGATTTTTTTTTTTTTAATGTTTTTTTTGGGAAATCTTACAAATCTTCTCCAAAACCGCTAACCAGATTGCTTTAAAACCACACAGGGACACTCCTAGACACCCTTTGATCTTATTTTGTTCACCAGGTGGCACTGTAATTTTGTTCTTTTTTTTTTTCTTTTAATGATCTTTTGTGTGTTTTTGCTATTTTCGACTACTTCTCCACAATTGTCACTGAGATGAAGCTGAAACTAGGTGGATTTGTTCCTTGTGAAAGGGTCAAACAGACGTGTTTACTATGTGGCACTGCTTTGGATTTCTGAATTGTAATGATTTTTTTTTTTTTAGCAATTGGAGTAATTATCGGTTAATGCACATTTTCTGTTGATTACTATGTAAGTCAATGGGTATTCTAATGCAAATTCACATTTTGGACTTCTCTGAATAAACTGTCAGTCAGATTGACTGCCAACTTGGTGGCAATGTACCTTGGGTGGGTCTCTACCAAATTTGTTCATATGGTCATGCTTCAGTGATTTTTGGATTTTTTGTTGTTAAATCTTTAAAAAGTTTGAATAGGAAAGCTTAACATGGCAATTTCTTGTGATGGTTATAACTTCAATAATTTGGCTATATTTGTATCAAACTAGGTAGGGATGTACCTTTGATAAGTTTCTAAGTATTTTGTGCAAATGGTCGTACTCCAGTGATTTTTTAACCTTGACCTCATTCCCAAGGTCACAAGACAACTGACATGAATTTTCTGTTCACTTGATAATTTGAGATCTATTATTAGTTAGGACCTCGATGTTGCACATGGTTGATGTTTCTCTCTGAAGGTCACACTTAGACAGTATATGAGTGACCTTTACCTCATTTCTGGGGTCACAGTGCATTATACATGAATTTTACTCTTCACTGCAACTTGTGAACTACTTGACCTGGGATCTTGATGTTGCACATGATAGTGTCCTTCCATAAATGTCAGACTTACTCAGTACATGGGTGGCCTTGATTCTATCTCAAGTTCACAGAGCCACAAGTGTGATAAATCTCTTGGTCAGCTGAGCATAGGCAGTTCACACAGACCTCTTGTTAGTTAATTTTGTGGATTTTTTGGGAAAATGTTAAAAATCTTCTTCTTGGAAACTGGCCTACCAATTGCTTTAAAATTGCATAGGGATACTTCTGGGGACCCTTAAACCTTGATTTGTTCAACAGGGGGTGCTGCGATTTTTCAGGGGGGGGGGGGGCTTGCCTTTTTTTTTTTTTTTGATCGGCAAGGGGAAATGTAGATGTTAGTGAAAGTGATCACAGTGTGAAGCAGAGGTGACCTTGATATCATAGGTCACAGGCCACATCAGTCTGTGCGTGTAAGTTCAGCTGAGCACAGGACTGTCGCAGTCCTCTTGTTTGGAGTATGCAGTGCGAACCAAAGGTGGCCAGACAATAAAGATTGAATAACCCAAGATTGAGTCATGATGGAGTGACAGGTACAAGCAAATAATGTGGACCTTTGTACAAGCACACGGAGAAAACAAATTACTTGTACTATATCTCGCACATCAATTATTCATAATTAAAGCATATACACTTGTGTACTGTAGTATTATGGAATTCTAGTTCCAATATAAGGTAAAATAAAAAAAAAAAACTTAAAACATGCTTGAATTGTCAGATTTGTTTTGAGATGAGGCAACAGTGAGCACAAGAATCATTGGTGGTGTGGGTTATACACCTGCCAACAAGTACTACTTCTGCCAGGTAATGCTGTGTTTCATAGATATGGGACATATTATGTGTGTTCCATGTTGCAAGTTACAAAAACAAGCAGTAGTGCATTGACAGGACATCATTTGGAGTAGGTATGAGGTGCATTGATCTATGGTGTGTGTTGCAGGTTGTACAGACAAGCAGTACACCACAGAAGAGCAACAACATATTTTCAAAGGCAATGGAGTACATGTTTGGTTGGTGACACAGGCCCTACATATGAACAGACTTGTCACTCATCAGCATACTGCCAGACAACACATGTGTTTACTATGATAAAGTTACTGACCTGCAGACTCGGACTGTCTTCACAACACCTTGCGCAATTATTTTACAGATTATCCTGGCAACATTTTTTTGATTTCTTACCTACCAGAAATTATTATTGTTACTATTAATATTTTGTCATATACCCTCTCTGTTTTTAAACTAGCCAAAACTGGCTGGTGGTCAGATTGTGTCTGCTTCAGTGTTTTCAATAATTTGACTGAGAATTGTAGATGAGACCTATCAAGATCACATGCCTCAGGTCAACAGCTTTAAGTGTGCAAGCCATGCTAAGGAAAGTTGTTGACTCAAATTCAAGGAGAAAGGGTTAAATTACATATCTTATTCTACTTCAGAAATGGCAGTCATATAAATGTATTGTTAACTGTTCACAAAGGGCTGCAGTGTTGTCAGATATTTTATGTTTTAATAGATTTTCTTTGTTGTATGATATTCCTGCACTGATATTAACTATGAAAAGTGACTGAAGAAACATTGTGTAATAGATCATGGTGCAAACAAGTACAGTTTGGTTCAAATGACACTGATCTTTACAAAACAAAAGTGCTTGTTTTGTTAAAATCAAAGCTTTTAAAGCTTTCAGGGATCATTCATTTAAGCCACTGACAGATTAGTATGAAGAAAATTTCCACAAATTTGATTGCATTGATAGTATTTGACCCATTCAGTTTTCTTCTGGATGTAGGTCACCTGTGAGAAGGGTTGTGGTCAGGATTTCTGATGAATGTGCAGCCCTTGTTATGTATGTTTCTTACAGAATGATGTGATACTTTCGCTGAAACTTGATGTAACAGGACAGTTATGGTAAGAAGGATTTCTGGTGTCTTCCTACTTTGTATAAATAGTTCCTGTGAACAAGAAGTCATTACTGAGCCTCTACATGTAACTAAATGAATATATATATATATATGGTATTATAAGGCTTGAGAAAAACAAAGAAAGTGAAATGTACATGTATTTATCCTATGATTGTGAAAAAGTGTTAATTCTTGATTTGTCAACTATTGCCCAATGCTGACCTGTATTACCAGTAAATGCATTCACTTGCTTTCTGGTCATGTCAAGTAAAAATGTATCTATAAGGTGATCATCATGACCTTGCCTGTAACAAAAAAAAAGGGAACATTCTCCCCTATCATGGTCTGCAAAGCATTTAGCATAACAGTTGTAGCAAATTGGACGCAAAGAATAGAAAGCACCTTGTTCTGTATCTTACTTATACTTGCATCAAGAATAGATGCATCACAGGATAAAATCATCACCCCTTGTGTAGAACTATGCTGTGCAAATTTACCCATGCCATGGCAGCCCTACTACGTGGAGGTTTGCCTCATGATATGGTCATGACTGTACACATAGAGGCACTAATAGCATTTGCTTTGAACCCAGTCACCCGTGGAATGGCAACCAGGTGTGTGTCACTACTTGTCCTGTTATGAGGCATACTTCATTATATATTCTGTGCATGGACTTTCTGCATTATGGACTGATGGAAAGCCGATGTTTGTCCTGTGTAACGTTACCATGGTATGTTGCCAATGCATAAAGAAGTGGGAAATAAAACCATGAGAAAAAAAGTGATACTTTGATGCTGTTATATGTACGCAAAAAGTTTAATGAGAATATATTGCTAAATAAGGAAAACAACAAAATGGTTAAAATTGTAGGAGGCATAATTACAAGCGCACCCAAAGGTGAGGCAAGAAGGTCAGATTTGTGTCACTGAGGTTTGAAGTGAAACTGGAGATTTTATATTGAACGGATGAAATTTATGCTGAGAAGTAAAATCATATGCATACTTGGTTATTGTGTATAAAATGTACATGTGATTGCATGGTCCCACATACTGTTGTCCACATCTATTAGTTCCTGTAGACACCTAGCCTTCCGTGCGTGTTAACCTTCTCCCTCTCAAAGTGCTTGACTGTAAATTGTCATCTGCCTGAATGTTTTTTTTTGCATTTCTCATTATTAAACATTTTTGCTGAAATTTGTATTTAAGACCATTCATGATGGCATGCCCAAGGTCAATAGCTTTCTTTGGCATGGGTTGGGCACAATGTGCCCAACCCTACCAGGGAAAGCTTTTGGCTCAGTAATACACTGACCAGGAATGGGTTAAATATTGGTGACATGAGCTATCTTGTTTTCCTATGGCTTCAGATTTTGTCCTCGGAAATGAAATGACCGCATGACCAATCAAGAACTGCTGTAAAAGTCCCAATACTAATTCTTAACAGATCCTTCCTTTGAAGATGAATGTGAAATGAATCATTGAGCAAAATAAAACAATTTTAACACCAATACATTGAAAGATTTTCCAGTGTTTTTAGTAGCCCAACATGCCACTTTTACTGTTGGTACCAGGTAACATGTAAATGATTTGTGTAAAAGTGGTACATATTATTAACTGAAAGATTTTTTGCTTCCACAATTTGCTGCCAGCTTGGCATAGATTCATATTGTGACTTGACATTTTTTATTAGCTCTGGGGACCAAAGGTTGCAGAGCTTATGCGATCACTCTTATCTGTGTGTCTGTCCGTCCATAAACTTTTTGCTTGTGAGCATGATCCAGTCCACAGTTCTTAAGATAGCCCCACATAAATTTCATGACTTGTCAAGCGTATGAAAATCTGAGTTGAGTTTGATATTGGTGGTGCTACTTGCAGTAAATGTAATATATGGGTCAAAATTCTAGCATCCTTATTTGATAGATCGTGAAATTTTGTGGGATTGTGGAGGAGGTCAGAATCTCCATTGCTTAGTATACAGGTGGCAGCACCTATAATTTGACGGAAAGTGTCAGCCAAAATATGTTTTAAGATATAAAATTCCATATCTCAAAAAGTAATTGGACTAGACTTGCCAAATTTATAGGATATATAGACCATGTCCAATGCTAGCATGTTGTGTAATATCAGTGATCTTGACCCATTTTTGTGAGGTCACCAGGCCTGTAAAGTGGAATGAAGTGATTTTGTAATGGCAATGTGTAGCTTGGATATCAATGGCAAAGAGAACAGGAGAGTTAACAATTACCAATTTTCTGTGTATTCAGCTGAATACACAATCCAATACACAGAATTCTTCAAGGCTAGAGATGTGTTTTCCCATTGGATTGCATGTTAAATTCACCTCAAATTAAAAGACTACTTTAAAAGCTGCAAAAGTTAAAAAAAAAAAATTATGTGAACATTTCAGTTATGTACATAATTTTACCACAAATTTTGCTGTTTCTGCAATGAGTGGTTTTAAAGTTATTAAGCTGTAAATTACAATGAAATGTAATGGGAATACACAATTCTAGCCCGGAATGACTGAAATGCCCGCTATAGGAGATCAGTAGAAGCTTCTGTTCTTGCTCTCACCACATCAAAATTGCACTTGATTACATTGTGTTTAAAACTAATCTGTGACCTACTTTTTGGGTCGCCACGACCCAATAGTAATGAATTTCGGTGCTTGTCCAAGTTTATTGCTTTTCTTCAATAACTCAAAAAGATTTTACCCGATTTGAACAAACCATGTATGGAGAGATGCATTCGGGCACACATTTTGAGCACTAACAGTTTTTTAATCTGAGTTGAAAGTCAAGGTCAAGGGTGGGGGTGGTAATTTGTGCCTGTGCTGGGTACCCAATCAGTGTACATGTAATAGTATGGTGATTTTAGAGCAGACATATTGTATCTCTTTAAAGTCCACAACATCACAAACGCTTCTCTCTGAAGAGGTCTCTGGACCAGTTGATTCAGTCTGGCCCTCACCGGCATTTTACAGTTCATGCTTGATGCTGCTCTAAATGGATGGAACAATTCATTTGTAAGGGTCTGCGCCATGGGGGGGGGGGGGGGGGCTTTCTGTTTGCAGGTTGTCTGTCCGTTCGCCCAGATGTGCGCATTCGCATTACTGCAATATCTACAGAATACCTCCATGTATTTTGGCAGCCTAATTACATGCTCGTTAGAGTTACTACCACACTATCTCCAGAATGCTCCAATGTATTTTGCTCAAAGTTGGCAGTATGCTTATCTAGCATGCCCAAGATGAACTGATTAGATTTCGGTGTCACCATGACTTAATTTGCGCAAATGGCGGACCCTTCAGTCAATGCTTGTGTTGAAGGTATGCCTAGTTTATTTTGTCTCTTTCCATATGGTTTCTTACAAACCCATGTTCACACATATGAAAGGTTAAATAAATGGGCAGGCTGTGACAGTCCTGTGCTGAGCTAACATAGATGCACAGTCTGAAGTGGTCCTATGACTGTCAGTATTAAATCAAGTTCATTTTTCTTTAAGCTGCAGCTATAATACCAAGATAACAGTTCGAGTAACTAGAAAAGAAGATTTGCTTCACAGCAAATCTGTCTGGGTGCCTTCAAAATGAGAACAGTTTGAAATGCTACACTTTGCCATTGTTCAACATAATCTAAATTTCGTGTATTAGCCTAATTTTTATAAAGTAAAATGCTACAACTTTGGTCCTTGGTTCATTGGATGTGGCCATGTCACACACTTATAAAAGGAAGTTTGAATGTATAATAGTTTTGGAGATACTCAACTCTCATACAGCAAGCAGTTCAAGGCCTGTATGTGGTTTGGGGAGAAATTTGGTGAATTTAGCGTACATTAAAATTCCCGAAGTTTGTTTGTATGCTATTAGATTTGCCAGTTGTCTCAAACCTATATGTGTAAGTTAGAACTTTGTGTCTATCTCTAATATTTTAGAAGATATGGAGCTTTTAAAATTTTAATTGCCCCTCATTTGCATAATTTTAATCATCATGACTATTCCAAGTCATGTGCCTAATTTAACTGGTACGTCATTCACCATGGCAAGTTTGGTTGTTCCCGGAACAGTAGGGTCCGAGAAAAACTCCAGACAAATCTGGTCATAAAGAAGAAAGAAAGAAAGCAAACAAATTCTTGGAAAAACAAAATGTCTAGGTTGGCACCGAGACATAACTAAAGGGCCCTGTAACCTTGAACATATATGAATGTCACCCGTGTGCACTGTCATGCTGGCCCTTTTTGTAGGAAACAAGTAATGAAGATTGACTTGAGGTACTGTCCCACCAAGTTTGAAGGGAATCCAGCATGCAGTTTGGGGAGAAAGGTTTAACAAAGCAAATACACAAAAATTCAGCAGAAAAAAAAAATCACAGCACCATCTTTAGAACAGCTTGAGGTATTGGGGGTCACCAGAAGTGTCCCTATGCAATTGTAAAGCAATTGGTCAAAGTGTTTTTAGAGATGATTCAAGATTTTGCCAATGAACAAAAATCACTGGAGCATGACCATTCATACAAGACTGGTAAGGACCCATCAACGGTACATCCCTACTTAGTGTGAATTAAATCTGGCTCATATTTTAAGTTATGGCCATTATAAGAAACTTGCATGCTTTAGTTTTCTATTTAAAGTTTAGGTTGACAACTTGTAAAATTTGTTCCATATCCAGTTTCTGGACGCTCCAGGAGTCATTTAAGAAATGAGGGTAGCTTTTGTGTGTGATATTGCATCATGACACGGATGTTTGAAGCTGGCATCGTTGGCATGGCGTGCCCCATGACAGCTTCAATCACCTGCGTCATTATGCCATAAAAATACACACCAAAGTGACCCTCATTGCTTATACATGTGTATTCACATTTTGCCCTTACTGTTTCTGTTCCATTACGCAAGACTTAGTGCACAGAATTCAGAGAAACGACCAGAAACTGATTTGCCCAGCATTTTCAAGTGCTGAGTTCCGGAAACCCAGGTGGGCGTGGCTTACTGGAACGTGGGTGGGACACATGTTCTGGTCCGATAACACACCAGGCTCTCTCCTATACTTGCAATGCTAAAAGATTGAACGTAAATATTTTCAGATCTAGTGGGCTAATCACATAACCATGCAACACCATGACTTCGGGCTTTTCCATCTTGTGGGGCACATCTCCAAATATAACATAAAATAATGCAAAAACAGACTCCCATACAGTAGGGGTGGGCCAACAGGAATTTTGAAAACCACCATATATTAGGGCTGCAGCTCTCTAGGAATGAAATGCTCAAGATGAAACCTATGCTAGTTGAAACTTACTGAAATTTTTTTAAATTGCCAGAGCATCAGCATTTGAACTAATGACCTATCCAAAGTACACCCCCACTAAGTTTGAAGTGAATTGGATTGACGAGGAGAAGCTCAAATGTAAATTACAACTGGAATGTATACATTAACCAATAAGTACTGGAATTTTTAAAAAGTAAAAAATCAGCAATCCAGAGCACCACCACCTGGTGAACAACTTTGATCTTTCCACCAGGTACATTTCTACCAAATTTAAGTGGCCAAGCAGTTTTAAAGATCCCCCATCCTCCCAAAAAAATCACTTGAACATGACAATTTGTACAAACTTTGTAGAGACCCACCCAAAATAGGTCTCCATCAAAGTACGAAGACAAGCCAGCCAATGCTTTCTGAGAAGTCAAAAATGAAAATTGACAATGGATATGTAGACTTATCCTATAAGCTGGCAGACTGGCTGGCTGGCTGGCTGACTGAGTGACATTTCAGCTGATCAGCTGAGCTGGAAAAAAAAATAAGAGAACTGATATATTGCCTACATTAACAAAAGGTGAGCACAGCAGCACACGCAAGCTGCAGTGACCAGATGATGGCACATGTGGTGATTTGTTTTGACTTCCTGGTCTATCAATATCTGAGCCTAAAGATTGTGGTACCTGATCAGAGTATTTAACTTCTGTTTTCTTCTTTTTTTCTTTTGTGGTTGAGCATTCCCCATCAAGTAACTGTCAGGCAAGTGCTTCCATCTAGTGTTTGATTTGCACAACACTCAAACCAGGATGTGTTACAACTAGTCCCTTCTTGAACAGAAATCCCAAGCTGCTGTCACCTTGCAGTAACATGGCACATTATCCAGTGGCAGGGTGAGGACTTGCCCAACAAGGTAATGCTGGGATCTCTGGACTGCTTGGGGGTACAACCCTCCCCCCCCCCCCCCCAAAAAAAAAAACAAAAACAAAACATGCAGGATGAAAATGAGCACATCATTCAAACACCTTCAAAACTTCTTGAGGTAAAGCAACTTCCAACACACAATCCTTGCTTGTGTAAATAAATAAACACCCTGCAAATATATCTATATACAAGTGCAGCATTGCTGTAAAGTTCTCAATAACATGAAGGATTGAAATGCATTGCATACAAATGTATAATGTTTGTTATTTAACATAAGTTCTTCTGTATCTCCAAGATAGTACATGTGTAACAACTTTAAGCATGGAACAAAAAAGCTGTAATGGGGACAGTCATAGTGCATGGCAATACATAGGAGGTCTCTCACGAGAGGTCAGTGGTTGTTTTCAAGTACCGGTATGTGGGTGTTGTTTCGTTGTGTGTGTGGATTTTGTTGAAAACCAATCAGACTTAAAATTTGTCTGACTGCCACCCCAATGAGAAGACTTGACAGGTACAGTGAAACCTGTTTTGAGAGACCACCCCTAGAGCAAACCAAAAAGTGGTCACATAAGGCAGGTGGTTTTTCATCACAGTTGTCTCTCAAAACAGGTTTCACTGTATATATAATTTAAAATGATGTGATTTCTCAATCACACAACAACAAAAATGTCAGTAGTTCAAATTAACAGGAACTGAACACTCAGCTGTTTAAAAAGCATTCAGTTCTTGTAGCATTACAAATTTTATTTCACAAACTTTTTCTTTCAGATGACGGTATTTTTGTGTTTAATGACTGGCAGCACGTGACACTGGTGTGCATGCAGCAAGTCCTCCATCTGTACTTCATAATAAATACACTTTCATGCCATATTACTTGTGCTTATGGCAAAAACTGACCACATGCATAGTCAAATCATTTACAATCTGAAAAAAAAAAATTAATGTGGTCAGCATGTTCACATAAGCTCCTACATTGACCCACTTCCCCTGGAACTGGGACAACTGTTGACTTCATGGTTCAGATCCACTTGGCAGTAAACAACACTGAGTATCACAATATCCACTTGCATCCATAACTTGTGACGGGAACATTTCACTATGTTCATGAAAATGTGCTCCAATGGGCATGGCTGAGGACTTTGTAATACCAATTTCTGTACCAAAGCTGACATGAAAAACTTATCCATACTTTATAGTTTGTGACTTTTTTTTTCTTTTTGGTTACAACTGTTTGTGAACTTGATCATTCAAGAAGGTGGAGTAATGGAGTCGAGGGATCAGTTGCCTTGGCTTACCATAGTCCTTCATGTTTGTGTTGTCTTGCTCTTGTATGTCCATAATGATATACGGCCAGTGTAACCACTTGCACTGTCAATGTGTAGGAAACATTAAGCCTGTGTACTAGACCACAGTGTATTTACTCCTTGGTCATTAGGTCCACATGTCTATTTTCCAAGGTAGAAGAAATACAAGTTATTATGGGGCCAATCAAACTATTCTCATTTTCAGAAGCATAATAGAGTACCCAGGTAAGTCCTTCCATACAGCAACTCTTTCAAGTCTCTGAAAGTCTTGAATTTCACAAGAGTTCACACCTCAGTCTTCATCTCCCACCACACACTCCCTACATGCTTGTAAAAATGATTTTTTAAAAAATGGCCCAAAGCTCACTCCTTGGTGACTCCATTTGATACAAAGTACTTTGCAATCCCATATCTGTAACGGTCTCTAATGTTCCTCTTAAATCAGGTTGCGATGAATCACAGATATTCTGGTTTCACACAGCCTTCCACCAGTCATTTGACATCTTCTATTTCCCCTTTTGCTAAATCTGTCATTTTAGGATATTTAACTTTTTTGCTGTCCAGCTGCTCTTGAGACCATAATAACAACTTGAGCAGGTTTGCCAATTTGGGTGTTGACTCTCTGTTCTCCATTTCCAGAATGGCTGCATTAAGTTCACTGGCCACCTGAAAGTACACACCACAGTGTTACCAATAGGAAATATACGATACTCAATGCACCATTAACCAAGAAAGTAACTTCTTTTTGGTTTAAAACAATGCGCATTTGTGGCCACAGGCTCAAATCTTTTACCTTCTGAAAGTTGCCCCAAAACCACAGAAATCAAATATTGTCCATTTCTTTCATTTTATTAAATAATTCCAAATATTATCTTATTAATTATGTAACGTTACCTCTCAACCACCATTTGCCAAGATCTCTGTGTCTGGGTCAAACGCCCATGAAATTGAGTTGAGTTCGCTCACTTGATTCTTGAAAACCTGGTGGTCCCGTGGCGCCATCTGTAGGTTTCGATGGAGCTGGTGGTGACTCCCGGTGTGCATGCTCCCCATATCATCCTTCCTCTTTTGGGTGCCATGACTGGCTTGCTCGGTCAAGTTGGTAGCGCTGTCTCACGATTGCCATCCACCACACAGTTAGACTGTGCGGTGCCCGGCTGGCAGCTGCTTCGCCACATATCGAGTGCACTGGTCGTCTGTCATGGACGATTTGCTTGTCATCAACATCCTGAGACATGGATACACCCTGCCTTTTGGAGAAGACAGGCCTCAGTTATGAGAATCCCAGTGGTTCGAACCACCCGCCGCAGCACCCAAACCATTGGCGTTCCTAGAGACAGTTCACACTCTGCAGCAAGCGCCATAGAGCTGGCCCAGGATGACGGTACTCTCGGCTTTTACAACTTACTCTTCCTGGTCCTCAAGCGGGACCGAGGATGGCATGGGGTCATAGACCTGTCAATGCTGAACACCTTCCTGGATGTGCCATCCTTTAGGATGGAGTACTTCCAGCTGGTGGTAGGAGCCTTGCAGCCCATGGATTGTCGTCCCTGGATCTCGGAGACGCATTCTGCAGCACGCCAATCATGAAGACTTTATAGAAGTATCTGTGGTTCCCATTTCCGGCCAAATTCCAATTCAGGGTGTTTCCATTTGGCCTTGATATGGCACTACTGGTGTTGCCCAGGTTCACACAGACAGTTTGCTTACCTTCACCAGTCAGCCATTCACATTCATGTCTATCCATACCATTGGCTTATCCAAGCACTTTGGTGCCTGGATTCGCAGAATCATACACAGACTGTTCTGGAATTTTGCCAACGTTTGGGTGTGATCGTGAACCTACATAAGTTCAGTCTTTGTCCAAAGCAGACTTTTGTCCTTCTTAGCATCCAGTTTGTCCTGGTTGCTGCAACTGTCGCTCTTCGTACAATGGGAGAGACTTAAATCACCACTCAGAGCCTGTCAGACTGGCAAGGTCTCCTCGGCGAAACAATGACTAGCCTTGCTGGGCTCCCTGCCCTTGATGGGACTCACAGGTCCCACTCGGTCGGGTTCACCATCGCCTCTTGCAGCACACTCTGTGGGGCAGATGGTCGAGAGACCAGGGCTATGAGGCCCCTGCACTTCTGTGGTGGACCGTAAGGGAGAATGTCATGAAGGGACAATGCTGATGCCTTTCAGGCCCAGCTCACCATTTACACACACTCTTCTTAGTCCATGTGGAGAGCCGGATGGCATTGGGCCTTTGGCCTACGTCATTCGCATCTTACCACATAAACTGGTTGGAGCTGGGGGCCATGTACCAGGCTTTCAAGAGCAAACTCAACTTAATTTCAAGGGTCTTTGACCCAGAAACAGAGGTCTAGGCAAATGGTGGTCGAGAGGTAAGTATACTTACTAATACTAATATTACTCCAAATTTCTCGCATTAATATGATGCCACAAGTAAATAGCTTCTGTGGCATGTGCCAAGTGGTTAATGCCCAACCATTACCAAGGCTGAGGGAGGGGTGTGAAATATCTCAGCTCTCAAATACTGTCCACTAACCTTTTGCCTTTGAGATGGATGTAAAAGTTCTCCAAACGTTGAATTCTCTGGATCATCAAATGCCAGTAGAGCTAATGTTCTTTCTAGCTCAGACAGGATTTCTGGGTTTTCCACTCCACGTTCTGCCAAATGTGTCTGTGCAAAGTCCAAGGCACCCTCAATATTTTTCTCTCTTATCAGCTCTATTAAATGTTGTTGCTGTAGGAAGGAAAAAAGTAACAACATTGATGAGATTTTTGTTTCATTGTGCAAGCTTCGAAAGTTTACATTACTAGCCCATTTCTTTTTTTTTTTCTTTTTGATACACATGTACACATTATTATGCAGTAATGTCATAAACACAGCTGTTGCACTGGCAGAGTCTATTCTGCTTGGTAAATAAGAATCTAGCACCTGTCTTATAAATACCACACATGTTTCAGTAATATCACCAAATTATTGTTGAGAAATGTGTGATATTTAACATATCAGAGCAATGACTATTCTGCTTAGTTTTTCTGAGTATGAGCTATATATGGATTATTTGACACCTGGAAAGGGGTCAAATACATTTACATGATAACTGTATATAAATATTTTATCAGATCAGGCACATCTCAACTTCAACACTTCAACCACAAATTATGCATTTATTATCAGTATGTTCACATTCTTAACAAATGTCTAAAATGCATGACAAAATAAGCGCACTTCATTTCAGACAACACCGTTAACCCTTCAAAGTCTTGGAACTACATCTCACAAACAGGTAAAAGGGTGTATCACTAAGCCACAAATAATATAATATTATATAATATAACATAATATAATACAATACAATATAATAAAATAAAATATAATCTGGTACCCAGAGGTCTAAGCATTATGCTCATGCATGTAATAGCTTCTTTTTTTTTTACTTTGTGTCAAGTTCTGAAAACATGTCCACTGCCACATACAAAAATTACTTCTCTTGAAAGTAAAACTCAGATAGATCATCACATAGTTGAACCCATCCCCATGTACATTCAGAGACAAATGATTTCATAATTGTGCCAGTTAAATTATGATCTCATGCTGGGTTAAATTTGTATCAGCAGCTGTTCCATAGATTACCTGTAAGTGGAAGAATAAATATCTGTCATTGTCTAGAAGTTCTGGGTGGAGGTTATTGACCAATGAGATGGCTTCTTGTATCCTGCCATTTTGTATGGCATCCCGGATCTTGATCCGCTCATCTAGTGTGTCTAAATCTACACTGGGCTGTACACCAGATTCCATCCTGAATTTCTCTGCTGCTTCTTTAAAACCCTCTGAAAAGACAAGAAAGATGTCAATGATAACAAAATTAAATAAGGATCTAAATACACTGTTCATGCTGGCTACATTATATAGGCTCAGTATCAAATCTTCTTAATTCAGATCAATAAATACATTTCTGTCGCTGGTGTAGGCTGATATTGCCTTCTCAAACTTGTTTCATATCATCATCATCATTACAGTACCACTTTTTTTATTAAAAATCACTAAAATTTAAAGAAGATGCATACAAAATTGAGAATGCTAGACTGGTCACAAGACTTTCACATTTTGACCTATATATTACATAATACTGTAGGTAGCACCACCCACATTGAAGTTGACAATCACATAGATTTTCATATACTTTATATGTCTTGACATTAATATGGGACAAACATAAAAAATGTGAAGTCCAGAGCATTCACAAGATTTTCCCAATGCAACCCTTATATTCCAATGGCCATTTGACTTTGACATTGACCTTCATCTTGGATTAAAAAATTGTTGCAGTTCAAAACATGTGCCCTGCTTTTAAGCTTTTCATACATTGTCTGTTTCTTCAAATCGGGTAATAACTTGTTGAGTTATTGATGAAATATAATTAACTTGGGCAAGCACCAAACTCCATAATCACTGGGTCTCGGTTACCCCAAAAGTAGGTCATCAAGTAGAGCTTTATGTACTATGTATTCAGGTACAATTTTGATTTATAGGCTCAATTCTCTTCACCATTGATGTCCAAGCTACACCCAGCCAGTACAAAATCACATCTCAAACCTTTAAAGGACTGGTGATTTAACATTAATAGGCCAAGGTCACTGATATTATACAATATACATACTATAAATCTGGCATGTCTAATTCAATCATTTTTCAAGATACGGAATTTTAATTTTTTCAACACATTTTGGCTCACAATTTCCATCAAAATGTAGGTGATGTCACTAGTATCACATGCAAATGTGATTTCCACCTCCTCTACATTTCCACTAAATTTCACAAAAATTTATCAAACATTAAAGATGCCAGACTGGTCATAAGATTTTCAATTTTTTGATCCATATATTACATGATACTGTAGGTGGAACCACCAATATTAAACTCAACCTAGATTTTCATGTACACTTGTCAAGTCCTGAAAGTTATATGGGGCTACTAGCATCTTGAAAACTGTGTATCATGCTCACAAGCTGAAGTTTACAGATAGACAGATATGAGTGATCCCATTAGCTGTGAGACCTAGTGTCAGCAGAGCTAAAAAAATGAACTCTGTATTGTGGTTGTGGTGATATCAGAATTATAAACCAGAAAAGTTCCCATGCAAATGTGAATCGAGTATTGAAAAAAAACATAAATGACAGCATATGAGCCACAGAATCATAATAACATTACAGCTTGAGATGGTCAATAAGATGGAATTTACACAAAATGAATCAAGTGCACCAGATTTCCCATAAACCAAGAGACAAAAAAAAAAAAAAAAAAAAAAAAAAAAAAAAAAACTCTATGATCTAGACATCTGTATATATTTTTCTTGTAACAGATAATGGCTCACAAAGTGATCCATTTGTAGACAAGAAAACTGCAAAGCCAGTCAGCCCTGCCAAGGTGTGGTTGCCTAGTTATCACTGAAAGACACAGGTATGTCAGCAGGGGTCTTGACCTGTATCTAATAGTTTATGTGGCAGCTTGGCTCTCACCAACTCCCAGGTCTTCATGTGTAGTTAACATAAATTGTATAAACCTGTGGAATGAGCAGCTCTACGAGTCAAGCATCAGCTGTGGTGTAGCTATATGTGATGTGTCATGGAGTGGTGATGTCACTGATGTCTGCTTAGTCACCTACTGTGTGTGACTTGCGGCAACTTCTAAACAAGTATGTGCTGTATAAATCCTATTCAGTTCTGTTGCCACTTTCTGTTCTTCTGGCAGTGGTCTCTTCAGCTTTTGAAGACGGCAGGGCAATTTACACGAACAAGGACACTTTTACAGTGGCACAGGGAGCAAACAGGGCTCATGCAAAAAATTAATTGAAGGTTCTGGAGAAGAAGTCAAAAATAGCAACAACACACACACAAAAATTTATTTAGTTTATGTATACTTTTTATGTAACGTTACATAAAATCTAAAAAAATATAATAAAATTGCAGCATGACCATTTGAACAAATCTGAACACCAACCTAAGGTACATTGCCACCAAGTTTTAAGTCAATCTGGATGACGGTTTCGGAGATGAAGTCAAAAATGTGAATTAGCTTTAGAATGCCCATTGACTTGCATGGTAATCAATAGGAAAAGTGCATTGTCTGATAAGTACCCGAATTGAAAAAAAATTGTTCAAAATCAGGAATCCGCAGCATTGCTACCTAGTGAACAAGTTTGTTGACCCTTCCACAAGGAACCAAGTGTCAGCTTAATCTGAGTGATGGTTTTGGAGAAGTTGAAAGTAGCAATAACACACAAAAAAAACCCATATAAAATTAGAAACAAAAGGACCATGACAGTCATGTGCTCAGCTGATATATACATATACCCTTGCAATTTTTTTAAGATTTGTCTCCCCCCCCCCCCCCCCCCAATAAAGAAATTCATACAAAAATTTGAAAAATGTATGCAGCGTGTCCATTTGAACAAATCTGCTGGAGATCCACCCAAGGTATACTGTCACCAAGTTTAAAGTCAATCTGACTGACAGTTTCGAAGAAGTCAAAACTATGAATTAGCAACAGACTGTCCATTGACTTACATAGTAATCAACAGGAAAGGTGCATTTACTGGTAAGTACCCAAATTACAAAAATCGTTAAAAATCAGTTATCCACAGCATTGCCACCTGGTGAGTGGTTTCAGAGAAGATTTCTTAAGATTTGCATAAAAAAAAAAACAACAAAAATAAACAATTCAAAATTTACTGGAGTGTGGCCATTAGAACCAACTTGGTAGAGACCCACCCAAGGTACATTGCCATCAAGTTTGAAGTGAATCTGGATGACGGTTTTGCAGCAGAAGTCAATTGTTGATGACGGACGAAGGACCATAAAATAAGCTTGGCTACTGACTAGTCAGCTGAGCTAAAAAAAAACGTTGAAAAATTGGCAGCAAAAACTATCAACCAATTAAGGTCTACGGGTACCCAGAAGTGTTCCTATGCAATTTCCAAGCAATTGGACAAGTGCTTTCAGTTTTTGTTTGTTTGTTTGTTTGTTTTAACATTGGCACAAAAAATGGGCAAAAAGATATATAAAAGATAAAAAAATCACTGGAGTATGACCAATTAACAAACCTGTTCAAGACCCACCCAACCACAGGTGCTTGAAACCTTGAGTCAGTCAAGCATTCTTGCCAATATACGTATGGGGGGGGGGGGGAGGAGGGCAGAGAAGGTGAACCTGGAACATATGTACATGCAATAGACTACACAGGGCCTTATCTGCAATAAAGTATTGTGCATTCATCTGTGCAGTCAATCATTGGTACTAATAAGATGGTGGGCCTCAAGGCACTACGTCGTCAGATGGAGCTCGTACAGAGAAAGGTTTGAAATGAAGCTCACATCTGGACCCCCATCCCACTTCATGTTTGACATGATTTCTCTGTTTCTGTACATACCAACTAGCTGCCACTCACAAGTTTATTCCTAAACTTCAATTTCAGGTATATCACATTGATAATCCATTGAAATCGGCATATATGCATAGCAACATGCCAATTATTATTGCAAATGTCCCACAAAATCCATTTTGGGCAAAAAGTCCCACATTCCAGTGTCAAATTCAAACAGGTAACCCATCCTGAATCAACTTCGTCTGGTGGCATTAAACCTCTGACAACTGTTCTCAACTGTCAATCAGACCATATTCTTTGATCCACTGGCATTTTTATCCTGTTCATTTCCACAAATTGTGCAAACTGACCCAAACTTGATTCTGCCAGTGCTTCTGGTATTCATCAAATTTTTTTTTGCGGCCATACTTTTGACCGGCCACAGACTGGCAGCCTAGCTGCCGTCTGATTGGCTAAACAGACTTTCAGCCAATCAGCGAGCAGCTGCGCTGCCAGTCCGTGTCAGGTCAAAAGTATGGACGCAAAAAAACTTGGACGGATTTGAGAAGCACTTGCGGCCAGCCCCCCCCCGCGCGTATATTTGCACGAATGCTTGACTGATTGAACATTACAAGTGCCTGTACACCCAATGTAGATCCCCACAAAGTTTGAAGAGGATCTGGACTATGGTTTCAAAGAAGAAATCAAACATATTTATTGTGCATGACAAACAACTGACCACCAGAAAAGATCAGCTCACTGACATGTCAACTGAGCTAAAAATCACATTCTCAACACTCAGTAGCATTAAAAACAAGATTATCTATTCCATAAGAGTTTCCCTTCTATTATTGTACTGCTTTGAAAAAAACAACAAAAAACTCATGTGATATGATAAAGTGTGGCACTTCCGTCATTTAAGGTATCATCCACAATATCACCAGTTTTATCAAACCTGGGCCATTACTAAAATGGGACCAACCACTGTGTTGAGACTTTCATTACCTGACTGCATACGTGCACGTACACAAGATGACAACCATGGCAGAACAAGACTGTCATGTCCTTGCGTGCCAGTGCCATCTTTATTATGTCATCCCAATGCCATTATGACTGGTCACACAATTGTCATTTGAGATTTTCACTGCCAGTGACAACTGCATGCGCTCAAAATGCATGCAATAATTAATACAGTGTTTTGCCGTCCAAATGCTCACTTGTCTGACTCCTTACAGTACTACATCACTTCTCCATTAAATCAGACTTGAGTTATAACCCCACTGACCTCCATTTGATTAACATTCCTCCAACACACACAATATACCCGACACCAAGGGTCTACAGGGGTAAATTTGACCTTTTTTGCAAGTTGCCCATAGACAACCAGGTGCTTTCTCAATTTGCCCCCAAACCCCTGGAGTTACCCATTTTCTCTGACGTAAGTAGTTCATCAAATAATTGTATACTGAATCACACAGCACTTGGAAATTTCACAAGGAACAGTATTCCAGTGCAATTGATGTACCTAACCCGATGGAAAAATATTGATTGTTGACATAATGAGAGAATGTATGCATCCAAGTCAAAATTGAAAAAAAAAAAGAAAAAAATTCCAATGGGCCTTATGCTCTGCTGGCACAATGGCTATATTGCACCTCATTATTTCAAACTTGCGAGTCCTCAAGTGGCTTCTGAACATATAAAGCGTATGCACATTTAGTGTATAAAACGTCCACCAGATGGCACTTTGCTCCACCTGTAATCATAGCTTATTTGTGCAATTCCTGTGATGGATATTGTTGCATGTGTCAAGACAACAAGGAGTGAGTCCTTAGCTTAATATCCTCAGTGACTTTGGGACAGAAGATCATTGTCCCCCTGATTATGTAATACAAGAGGTCCATAAGCCTGGTGTTGTGCTGACAGTGCCATTGATGTTCAACCTACATGTACACCATGGCCATTACAAAATCACCTCTTTCAACTTTCCAGGCATGGTGACCTCACAAAAATAGGTCAAGGTCACTGATATCATATACAATTCTAGCTTTAGACATTGTCTATATATCCTATAAATGTGGCTGGTCTAATCAAATTACTTTTCAAGATATGGAATTTTATATCTTAAAACACATTTTGGCTCATAAATTCTGTCAAATTTTAGGTGGGGCCATTAGTATTATTAGCAACTTAGACTTTGACCTCTTCCACAACCCCACTGCATTTGGTGAATATCTGACAAAAATTCCAAGATGCTAGAGTGTTCACAAGATTTTCACATTTTGACCCATATATTGCATAATATTGTAGGTGGTGACACCAATATATAAAAGAACCTGGATTTTTATACCCCCTGTAAGTCCTGAAAGTTATATTGGGCTAACTTGAAGACTGTTGACGGTAGCGCGCTAACAAACACAAGTTTACGGACGTCTCTAGTATGATACACTTATGTAGAAAAACATGACCCATATTCATAAATATTAAACTTAACAATGACAGCAAACAGATTCCAGAGTAACCAAAGCATCAACATTCATCTTCCAATACCAATGTGAAGAAGCAAATTTCCCTCCTGACTTGAGACAGGCAGTCACCCACAAAAGGCAACTGGTGGTTTCAAACCAGTCTTCACAACCTTTGAAATCTTCATTAAATACAGACTATAGTGTTTCCAATATGTATAGGCCCAACCACTCAACATCCACATTTTATCACTTCTGCCAAAAGCAAAAAGAGAATTGGTAGGCCTATCACTTTTTTTGCTCTTCTGCCTAGTTTGTCAGTTTATAGCGGACGGACATAGACAGACATGAGAGGTCGCATAAGCTCTGTGACCTTGGGTCAGCAGAACTAAAAAAAACAGGTTAAAAAGTAAAACAGTACATAAGCAACTGGCTAATTCATAATTAATGTGGAATATGATATCAAATCATTGTATGCACACCCAACAACTGAACAAATTTCAAAATTTCAATTTTCAATTCAAAAAGAGAAAATTGAAATTAACTATTCCATTTGCATAATTATAAAGGCATATGGAATGACTTAAATCTATGTGTATAACCCACAAGGTCATACTGTTTTACTTTTTCTTTGAACTGTTAAGTCTTTTAGTGCCAAATTTTGGACTGAGTCAACAGCTTTTCTTGCAAAAAGCTGTTGACTTGGAACATTTTCTCTGAAACTGTAGGCATGCTGGTACTTGAATGAAAGGTCTTTTTACAAAGAATATGAATCTGAGATCCTAATGATAATTCAGACTAGTTTGACTTTAGTAGATCTACTTTAGACGTGATTTGCACGCAAAATATTAAAAGGTAAAAATCTTTTTTGAGACCTTCAGGAATTTTGTGTATTCTGTTGTACATTCAGCTGAATACACAGATAATAGTTGATTATGATTTCTCCTATTGGTCATTTAAGTTGATAAAATGTATTCTAAATGTATTTGGGTAATTCTTATGTGAAATGTACTTATATAAATGCCACCAGATCATTTATGATTCCTGTGTTGGCTCATTTAGTATTATAAAACACCACACTGATAAAGCTGAAAATTAAAAAGGTGTCCTTTGGGCAACCAGGGAATCATCTAAAGTTGCCCCAACAATTTTTAAGTTTTCTGTCGCAACCAGATGCCCCTTAATTTCAACCCCTGGTCTAATCCTGATTTTCCATCCCTGTAACTCTGGACAAATATCTCCTGAAGAAATGATTAGCAAACACAATAAATTTATGGTGTCAATCCATTATGCACCTTCAATGTAGTGCATACTGTCCATATTGACAGTACAAGGGTGTAGAAAATTGTTAGATCAACAAATATATGTTTCAATACTGGCTTGTTTCCCAGGTTAATGTAGAAAGCATGTGAGACTGACAGTGTAATCTATTATTTATTCTTAATAGAGAACCTACTCCCTACCTTGAAGAGCACACATCTGCACATATAAAATGCTCATGTTTGAATGTCACCAGCTGTATAATATCTTCAATTATGGAAAACTGCAGACACTGGGTTGCCTGATAAATTTCTGATCAGCGTTCTCCACCTTGTAACATGTGTTATGGTGCTGTCGAGAATTTGTTTCCCTCACTTCCTGTTAGAAGTTTTTGTAACTATACAGTCAGATTGTGCCCCTTATCATTCACTCCTCTCTGTGTGATGTATGGAAATTTGTGGACAGCTGATAATGTAAACTGAAGGAGAACTCCATTCCTGATCGTTTCCTAAAAGTAATGTTTTACTAAATGTAAATTACAAACTTTCAAATTGTCATGTGAATTTCACATTTTCAATACAATTTTAAATTATGCAGAGGTTGTCATTCTTGATTAAAAAGTATGGCACTGCATCTTGTCAGATGAACACCAAATTAAGAGAATTAAAGGACGATGCTTTGGTCCCTCCTTGGGCAAACAACTGTCCGGGTCAGCTCCCAAAAGTGGTTACATTTGTGGTCTCTCAATCGTGCCTAAACAACATGAAAAAATATTACTTCAATAGTCTCCCTTTCATAAGGTGACCCCAAATGCACCAAAAATGTGGCCTTATAGGAGAGGTGGTCTCTCTTGAGGGGTAAAGTAAAATGAAAATACCATACATGCTTCATGGAGAAGTGGCCTTTGTAGAGGGGGTGGCTTCTTTTGAGAGAGGTCTTACAAGAGGGGAGACCACTGTACACATTAACTCATTCTACCCTGATAGAAGACCGAGTCAACAGCTTTCCTTGGCACGCTCTGGGCGCAATGCGCCCATACCGTGCCAAGGAAAGCTGTTGACCATTGGCATATCATTTGGAATGATCTGCCATGCAAGTTTCATCCAAAATGGAAAAATAATCTCTAAATTGGTAAAATACAATTAGCAGACAGCATTTAGATATTAGTGGGAAAAACCATCATTAGGATGGAATGAGTTAAAACTAGAGGGCAGTGTGAACAGTCTGTGCTCAGGTGACCCACATTGTATTACCCAAAGTAAGTCCTAATCAAGCTAAGCAGTGCTAAGCTTATGCTGTGGCAAATGTTTTTTTCAAAAGAACAAGAGGCCCATGGGTCTAATGCTCTGCTGACATGCAATCAGATGACCATCACAACAAATTCACTTTCTGAAAGGCAATCCATCTGTGACCTTGGGAAAGTAGTTCCAAGTCATCCACATTGTACAATATTAGACTTCCACAAATCATATTTGTAATGAATACTTAGTATCATCAGCATTGGTATACAGACATGATTCACAACTTAAGATTTGATGTTATGACCATTACCAAAAAAATCCTGAACTGCACTGCCTCCTTGACCATGAGAAAGCAAGTCAAGGTTATCCATAGTATGCAATATCAAACTTCTACATGTGATACACATTTGTGCTATATACCTCAGTCTTACTCAACATAAGGGATTAAGTGTATTTTATTTATGTGCTTAATGACCTTGAAAAATAGGTTCAGATCTCCCCAAATTTTACAAAATTTGATCATTGGCCTAATGCATACTTTGTGTAAATGCTGTAGTTCAATCCCAATTTATAATCACAATAATGAATTTAATATGCTAGTGAGACATACAATGTTAGTTCCAATTAATATCACAAGGTGCACCATCATGACTTCACAAGTCATTGACTTTTGTCTGTACATGTATAATCTTCCTATCATGGTACATGGCTATATGTTCACAACTGAAGACATAATGACCACCAAAAAAAAAAAAAAAATCCTGAAATACATTCTTCCATGAACTTGAGAAAATAGATCAAGGTCATCTATATAAGCAATATCAGAACCTGTGGTCTGGAAGGGGAGTGTCTATACAGAGGCTAGATGTTTGTTTTATATGTAGCAAAAATGTCCATGCAGTCTGTCCACAAATAAGCATAGGGTTTGTTATGCATACTGGTTTTTGCAGACACTGCAAGTGAGCAGGTAAACAAGGTTTGAACTCTCCCAGCAGACTTGGTTTGGAATAACATATGTTCTGCCTATCTGGGTGCTTGTAGTATGTCCACTTGTGTTAAAGTAAATGCAATATCCACAATTACTGTCATAGCCAGCGTCTCGTGTTTGTCATCAGAAATGCCTGAATGCTGGTGTAGGCTTGAGGGATATCTGATCTTTGATCAGATCAGTATATCTTTCAGGTTTTCAGCTCATTTGAAATCAAGCACCACCTCCTTATTTGCCAGATATGTGGCATGGTGCAACACCTCCAGGGTTTTCCAATGGGTCTGGATTATCTCCTTGACGGGTGGTGGTGCTGTATGGCATTGTGTGACCAGGAGTTTGTCCTGGTCATTGTCACTGGTTGCTGAAATTATTTTCAGCAAGTTATATCTGTTAGTGCAGGAGACTTGTGTCAATTTTTACCATTGGAGCTCATGTGTGTAGCCACTACCTTCACAGTAAAATCAGATTATGTGTGCATTGTAGGAAACAATTTTGGGTTTGTTGAAAAAAAAAAATAGCCATAAGAAGTGATAGTATGGGTCCCCACTATGGAGTGTTTGGTATGGGCTGACCTGTGGTGCAGATATGCATGTGTATCTGTAGTTTTCATATGAAATGTGGCATATGCTTTATGTTGCACATCAATCTTGACTGTTGCTCAGGAAAGTTCATCCCCATTCTGTATGGAATTGGAGGTGAACTTTATTCTAGGCAGGAGTTTAAATGGGTGATAAATTGAGATAGTTCATCTTCACCAAAAGGTCCAAATACAAAAACTATCATCTATGAACCTCGCCATACCAGTGGTTGTAGCAGATAGTTTAGGCGGCAAATTTCTTCTAAGTGAGCCATGAAAAGATTAGCAAAAGATGGAACAACCTTTGTTCTCATTGCTGTTCCACTAATCTGTTTGTAGTGTTCCCAATTGAACACAAAACCATTACAGTTCAACACTTGACCCAATAACTTAACCAAGTCAGGAGTGCTTGATTTGTCCATGGGATCTGTCATGTAGCAGTGCTCTTGCTGCATTGTGTAGGCCTTCAGGGATGGGGATGTTGCTGTACAGGGATTGTACATCCAAGGTGACCAGAATGGTGGACATTCTGGAAGTGGAGAGAGGGATTCAATTTTGCTTACAAAATCCATGGTGTTCTTAACATAGCTATGAAAGTTTTTGACTGGTGGTTTAAGAAAGTAATCTACAAATGCAGATATTTTTTCCGTTGAGCATTCAGTACAGGATGACCAGGTGGAGGGACCATGCCCGTGTAGATTTTGGGGAGGAGATAAAAAGCTGGCATCCTTGTTCTTAAATATAATTATATAAAGGTAACCATACATCCTCTGATTGATGTTGTTTTCAAGCATTTCAACCATGGTGCATTGCACTTGTGAACTGTGTATTGAAACAAGATTAATTCATATATTTGTTCATAGTGATTACAGTCAGACAATTGATTGGGGGCTTCTGCTATGTAATCTATGGTATTTACTATGTTAGCACTGGCACCTACCAAAATACCAACTGCTACTAATATTTCAAAATGGCTGGTCAAAGTAGCAAATCGCTACTAAAATTCCCCAAAAATTCTATATTTTCAAGCACAAATATAAAAAATTTCAAGTCTGTGTAGATCTTTCCAAGAAAAATTTGAAATTTGGTTACTAATTTTAAAATCCTAGTTCTAATCCAGTATTTACTGTTTGTTAGACTGAGTCTTTGTCTGCTTTCTTGATCACTATGTCCCTACTGGCTTGTAATTCTTTCAGGACCTTCCTTTTTCATCCGCAGTTTGATTATCGCACTTTGGTATTCACAGATGAATTCTGGATTTATAAGTCAAGTTTCAGTGATCTTCAAAAGCTTCCAGATTTGGGACAGCCAAGTAAGGCTTAGTTGGCATGAATGTGTGAGGAGTCTTAAAGGTGCAACTAGACTGGTTGTGTTGTTATGTTGTTATAATATTAAAATAAAGACTCTGCAGCAAGTGTGGTATGCAGTTAACTGATGAAAAATACGGCCTTACAGCTTTAGATTACAGTTCACACTACTAAAATGTTCATCATAGGACACATTTGACACAAGAGGTATGAGGGTGTTTCACGCACATGTATTCTATATATGTAACAATAATGCTTGGCTCTCTTGTTTATGAACTCATTTCAACAAAGAATCAGCAGTTTATGCTCACTAAATATACACAAGAGTAAACATACACATGCAAGTACAGTTCCTAAAGAGGTACAGTGACAAACATTGCTTCTACAAACTGATACTAGGTGGTAGTAGAGTGTCTCACCTGTAACCAGGTAGTTCATAATAAGGCGGTTCATGTCTGCTCGTGTGATGTGCAATGAGTGCAGTCTCTCCATCCAGTCATCCTGTGGCACCTCCTCCTGTTTCTCTGAGTAGTTCATTGCTGCACCAATTCTGAAACCAGCAACACAGGCATCAAATTGAACTGCACCTCTCAGTCTGGGATACCAACTTTACACGGCTAGAGCCAGTGGGTTGTTGTGATGTAGTATGTGGGAGAGTAAGACTCACTGTCCATGGTGTCAGCAGGTGACAAGATGTGTGGTCCTGACCACCTGTTACCATACACACTGACTGTGTGCTGTCATCAAACACTGCATACTTCCTCTCACAAAATTACTTCTCCTTACATACATATTGTCTTGCATACACTCCAAACATTTATTGTTTATGTATGGCTGAGATAGACGAATTAACCATAAACTAATTTTATCCAACATACATGTCATCTCATATGCACTCCTATCATTGCACTTCTGTATGACTGACACATAAACTAACCATAAACTAATTTTATCCAACATGCATGTCATCTCATATGCACTCCTATCATTGCACTTCTGTATGACTGACACATAAACTAACCATAAACTAATTTTATCCAACATACATGTCATCTCATGTGCACTCCTATCATTGCACTTCTGTATGACTGACACATAAACTAACCATAAACTTACTTCTTTCCACACATATCCTCTCACATGCCCTCCAATCATTTGTATTTATGTATGACTGACAGTCAAATTAACCATAAACTTATCTCTTCCTACATGTCACCTCACATACACTCCAATCATTTTTTTATTTATGTATGACTGACATAACCATATTAACCATAAACTTACTTACTTCCTCCTACATGCATGTCATCAGATATGAAGTCCAGTGTCATTTTGCATGACTGACAGTCAAGTTAACCATGATAAACTAGAACAGTGATGCATACAGACTGAAACCCCCTGCTTTGCACATACACAGGTCCTGTGACCTTGCAATGTGGTGAAGATCACCGAGATGTGATCAGGTCAACAAATAGCATCAAGGTACAATTGAGGTAAATTTGAATTTCATGTGGCCTGTGAATCATGAGATGTTTTGCTCACAAGGATTGTACCATGAAAGAAAGCCACACAGTTGGCCAAGCCAAGAACAACATACCATATATACAAAAGGCTCCAAAACATGTTGAGTAGTTACCCGCTGAAGACCCTTTAATTTATTTGGGCTGATACAACCTAGGTCAAAATTTTACAGAGGAACGTGTGCAATATGGACAATAGTAATTCCATATGTATATAGGTTAGACAGGGACAGGTTAGCGTATGGAGAGTAAAGAGTTCGGACTGCGGAATAGGATATTGACTACTAGGAAGTAGTTCTGGGCAAAAAGACACAAATACTACATATATATATATATATATATATATATATAGACTCTATTTAGTGAGGGTTGCTCAGTTAGCATTTTCATGCTAATCTCCCCTTAGGCCCTCAACAAGGGTTTTACAATGATGAATACAAACAGGTAGAATCAACTCCAAATGCACATTATGTGATAAGATATACAATAAGAAATTGTGGTTATGTGATACCTGAAACAGCTGACATTATGAATTTGACATTGTATATTCTGTACACTTTCTCTTAAATTAAAACAGACAAGCTTTGTGTACGCTTCACTTCATGTGGTAATTTGTTCCACACACACCCCACTGTAACTTATTATTGTGGATAGAAAGTCTGTACCTGCAGAAACACAATAAATAAAATGAAATTTGTCTCTTTTAAGGTACTTGCAACATTATTGTTTGTTGTGCCTTTGCAATATTCAGAGCCCAACTTATCAATTTTGTGCATTCTGCACAAGTCTACCCTTGCCACTTTAAAACTTGTGAACGACAGCAGAAAAAATTGCTATCAGCTGGTTTGGGTGCTTCTACTTCAGAGTTTGTCTTAAATGTACCTGTATCTTGGAACCACACAACCTGAAAATGTTGCATCTAGAATACAAAGCTTTTCATGCTAAATGAATGTTTATAGGTGAATTGCTCACAGAAGATTTGTGCCAAAATTACACAGGTAATCAGTTTATTACACATTTTATTGCAATGAAATCTCAGATGAATATACAACTCCAGCTCACTGGTATTATTATATTTTTATCCTGAACTAAATAAACAATATAGCCTAATTGTGTAAATGTAATTATTTTCCTGAGTATTAAGTTTCACTGTAGTTGTATTTCAACCAATTTAACTCATTATTCTGGACATAGTACCTGTTAATCCTATGTTAAATATTGTTTTGCTGTATTTTTACTTCCATAGTTCTGTTCCATCAATGAAAATTAGTTAAAATAAAAACACAATGAAATTAAATGAATTTACAGTATTTTGTAGGAGTCTTACATTTTGTTTTCCATTCATACACTAGAGGGCAGCACTTGGCAAGTTCTTCAGTTTTCACTGTGATAACATAGGTTTATAGTTTTAATGCAAAATGTGTCAACCTGGTAAACATAAAATCAACTGGCAACATATTAAATCATGTACATTCCACTGCAAGTTCATGTACATTACATGTGTAAAAATTACATGACACTTTTGTACCTGAGACACATAAATTTTCAGCTAATGCTCTTTCTTTCCATCTCCCCCCTCCCCCATGATGATAGAAATAATGTCTGTATGCAATGCTGACCATCCCCATATGAAGAGGGCCTGTCTTTGAGAAGCACTTGAACCAACTGAGTTTGTCCTTCTCTTTTACAATAAAACAGAATACACATGTCAGTTACAGGCAGGTTTGTACATGGTTCTGAATATACACATCAGTTTCATCCTCATTATTAGTCTTTTCCAATACCAGACCAACCTTAAAAACATTGTTTCTCTGCCTTGACTATACAAACCTGACCTGGATTGTTATAGACTCCTTAAGAGAAAGTCTGCTTGTAATATTGCAATCAATCAAGATATTGAAGAAACAAGAGGCCCATGTGTTTCATGCTCTGCTCACATATATAGGGATAAATAATAAAATAATGGGTGAATAAGGAGACAAGGGGGATGCTTTTTCAGTTATGGTACATATATCCTACAAATTTGGTATGACTAGCTCCATCCTTTGCATGTAAAAATATGGCATTGTGAAAATAATGAAGTTAGTGTGTTACCATTTATTTAGCAGATTCTCCATAAAATAAAACATGTGGCACCACAAGTACTTCACGCGCAATAGAAATTTTTACAGATTGGTGGCAAGAGGGAAGGATGGACAAACATGAGTGGTCACATAAGCTCTGCAACCATAGGTCAGCAGAGCTAAAAAGAAAAGATATTGACCCCTCCACAATCCCAACAAATTTCATAAAGATCCAGCAAAAATTACAGAAAAGTTGGTCACTAAGTATAGTTTCATCTACAATGCACTCTGGTGAAATTTCAATCCGTAGGCTCAATTCTCTTCTCCATTGATAAAGTTACTTAAAGTTACTTCTTTCATATTACATGTAACAGGTCTGACAAAAATAGCCAAAGTCATCCAACTTACATAATATATTAGCATTGGGCATGATCTATATATCCTATAAACTAGCATGTCTAACTCAATTATTTTTTGAGATATGGAGTTTTATATCTTTTCAACAAATTCTGGCTCAAAATTACCATCAAAATTTAGCCAAAAAATGCAATGAGGGGAATTTGATGTCTATATATCAGGGTTCCCATATAACTAGATGCATCATGGATACCAATTTACTATAATATAAATGTTGCTTTTGGGGGGTCTGTGACCCATCATGTATGTCAACAATACAATTTCCCTTTGGTTGTAATAAAACGGTCACAGAATACATGAGTGGTCAGAATATTTTCCTTGAATATATCCCTTGAAGGGGTGTCTCAATTGATGCTCTTGGCTAGGCATCCAAATAGACTGCACATATTTTGGCAGCTACGGTTCACAACAAACCTAATGGAATCTGAGGTATGTATTTGAATTTTAGTTCCATCTTACATACTTGCATGTGTTACTTACTTAGTTAAAAAGTAGGGAGAAAATGGAGCCAACATCAGAGATGCACACCTGGGCATGCCAAGTTCACAAACATGTTTTGATATTTACCAAGCTATCTATATATATTATTACCCTTCAGGCTTAGTTAGCCTTTTTCAAAAAATCATTTCAACCTGCTTTGGTGAATACAACAATGAAATTTTTTAATGATTATGTATTTATAGTTAAAATATAAACAGTGAAAGTAATGGTTATTGAGACTATAAAACTTGTCTTTCTCGTATTGATGATATGAGAATGTTGTAGAATATTTCACTTTTCCAGATAAATATACTTCTTTGCATAGAAAGTTTTACCATTCACATGTTGTCAAGTAGTTTATCTGCTTTTAATGATAAGCATGAAAGCTAAACTTTTATCTGCATGTTCTGTAGGTCTTTGCAGCTAGCCTGTAGAACCAATATCAAAAATATGAATGTTTACAAACAGGTCTATATTCCCATCCATGTGAGTAAAGAGCCTGTATTAGTTCACAATAGCAGAAGTATATGCATGCAATTGACCATGTGACAATGCATTAAAACAGTGCCTATTGTAGGGACTTCTTGAGATTAGAATGCATCAAATGGCATACATCAACTAATCAGATGATCAAATGCTTACTTGTAGTGTACTGTAAATTTTGCAGTCAAAGATGCCTACGTGCACACTCTCATCCAAATTATAACAAATTTAAAAGTAGAGCTCTGGAATACTCAATACATTTATGAAATTACTGTGAACCTGGTACTTAAACCCTTTGCCAGCTATTCACACTCACTTGTGCTCATCTGAATAATGAGTTATTGCGGTTTTAGATCAAGTTCTTAATGCAGAGACCGTTAACGTGAGCATGACAACACCTGTATAGTCTTATTTCAGAGATAAAAGCATTGATCAGCAACTTTCCATGGTGTGGTTTGTGGGCATTGCACCAAAGTATGCTAAGGAAAGCTGTTGGCTCGGCCTCCTAACCTAGCAATGATAGAGATAATGTAGACTGCTGAATTAATTTGCATGCCAAAAAAAAACAAAAAACAAAAAAAAAAAAAAAACAAACAAACAAAAAAACACAAAAAAAAACCAACAACAAAAAAACCCCACATGCATTAAACCAATGAAGTATGGAATTGTGCATGGATATAATGTCTGTACAATGTGAATGTGTTTGTGCATTGTGGCTCTTGTTCCTGCCTATTTGGATATATATCTGTACTAGCACACTTTTTTTTTTTTTTGCTGCTTTGTCAAATCAAAATTTCTGAACTACTCGAGCAGTTGAGCACATTCTAACTCATCTTATGCATTTGGTGTGGTTTATTGTTTGTGCTGGCCACTTACTTTGAGCGATAAACCAAGGCCTTCCAACAAGTACTTTCTATAACTGTAGTTCTATTTGAACTGATGATATATTCCCATGCCGCGCATACCTGACCACGGTGAATAATTAAACACATTAACGAGTGAAGATAAGCAAAGTATGTCTCAGTGCATGTTACTGCCTTTGTGGCATAAGGAATCCAAAGAAACCAATGTTTGAATATGAAGACTTCAAGCTTCACCCTCGTTTGTGAGGTATATGTGTAAAGCATGCAAATTAGATGTGCAAACAATTGTGTAGGCCTAAGGTAGAAACCAACTAAATAAGGAACCAAGTCGCAAGTAGTATTTAAAAAATGAGGAGCCTCCCCCAATGCGTTTCAACCAACTTCAAACAATTGTGTTACAGGTTTAGTTTTTGCACCTCTGGCCCTTTCTGGGCACCAACATTTTCAAATGGGCACTAACCAACACATATTAAGGCAGACGGTCACATGGTTGTGGCAGTACTTGTCACACAAATTTAGAGGTGAGAATCTCTCTGCCACTTTTTCCTTTGCCCTTCTCACATATTTTGTTCATACTTCTTACATTGTCAAAATATGCCCTGCCCTCTTCCTAAACCATTTAGAGACCTGTATACATTTTGGAGTTTACCCTGCCTTAGCAGAATTGTGAGAAAAGCACAGTCTATGTCAAAATATTTCTTTTTTTTTAATAACATGGGAGAAAGAAAGTTGAGTTGTGGGGCATCAATAAAGGCTAATATTGGGATCACTCATTTTCCCTTTTTTCCACACTTCACAAAGCCATTTGTCTGCGAAGCAGGCCTTCTACCTCCAGCGAAGTACGTGAACATCAGAACATAAAAAAAGCAGAGTCATGCGGGGGGCGGGGGGGGGGGGGGGGGGGGCTGAATGTCTCGCCAGCGTAATTCAAGCCACTCCAAAGTTTTTGTTGACGGACGGACAGATGTCCGTCCGTCCAGAAAGTGACTGCTTAGTCTCACCAACAGCTTATGCTGGCAAGACAAAAACCAGAGTCTGCTTTGCAGGCAACCAAGCCATGGGAAAACACGAAAATTCAGCAACTAATGACCCCAATGTCATCTCAACTACATGTACAATGTAGACACCCCAAACTAGATTCTTTGTATGTTTCAAAGGAGTTTCAAACAAGCCTTTGCTGGTACATGTACATATGAAGTTACTTCACCCCATTGACCTCATGTAGGTCCATGTTCACCCCAACCAAACCACGGCATGATAATGTAAGGTAGATACTGCTTTTGGTATGTTCAGGTAAAGGAGCAGGTCAGACAAACAACTAAAGGCATGGGCCAGTGATGTAGTCAGTTTGGATATGTATAGGATATTTCAATCCCTTTAAGCCTCAATAATTAAATTATTGCGTTGTTTCATCATGTACATTAGACAAAAATTCAATGTCCTATGACCACACTCTAAGATAAGGATAACAATATTTCTGTGGCTCTCTGCTTGTCTGTCACTATATAAAAAGACTAGGCAAGTGTTGGCAAGAACAGATATGGGGTGTGCCAAATAAGCCTGATGTGTTTCGTCCTTCACTGGACTCATCATCAGAGGCTAATGACTAAAGATTGACCAAAGGTTGAGCATCACTATAAACTTATGCCCAGTAGTGTAGAGAGTTCAAATCTTTCAATGTGGTTCAATAAAAACTGAATGCCGCATTGTGTGCATGGCATTTATATAGGGCCTAAGTTGCTTGTCTTAATCAATACTGAATAATTGTCCATCCCATATGAAAATACTTCTGGAAATAGTTTTAGAAGCTGTAAATATATTTATTTGAAAAGAACACCAGCTTGCAAATGTTTGTCGACACCTTTAGCGCAACCCAATGCTACTCCTTCAAGCCAGCCCCATGCTGCACCAGCTAACTTGTTTGTGTTTGCCACCGGCTCAGTCAGTATTCCAGGCAATTGGGCTTTAATAAATTATTATTTACGATTGAAAATTTGGTTGTCCACTGGACAAGTGATGTTCAAAAGTCATTAGTCTGATCTAGATTGTCCGGGACAACAGGATTACAGGAATTGTAGAAGCCTGTATTCAATCTCTGATCATCTCAAAGAGGAATGATCTAGCTTGAGTATTGCGAGACTATAATGTCATGACAGTAACTAACCACAGGCAGGCCTGGTTCTCTAGGCACTCTGTATAAATAACATATTCCTTGTGATGGGAACCCCACCCCTACAAGAATACAAAGCTTTTTCAAGTTATTTGTGCAGTTGGGGGAAGAGCACACCCATCATTACAATGCTTAAAACAGCCTAGAGAGGTATGGATTCTCTGGTTAAACATTTTAAACCAGCTCACCAAGAACATTTCCTAATCCTAGCATTCAAATTTCAGGATGTATTCTCATTAACAAGGCCAAGCCTTGGCAAGAGGCTTGAGCCTGATGAGGTACATGCAAAAGTGAAGCAACCTAAGCTTGTGAGCTTGCGCCCTACTCTATGATGCCACATACTTCGGATAACTTATCGTTATAAGATTGTCCACTCTGCCCTGCTCTTTCATACTATGTATTTTAAATATCTGGAGCTGCAATATACACGATCAAGATGCCAGAAACACATTGAAATGATTGATAAACTCAAGAACTGAGGAAGGCACTGTCACTGAATATGACTTATATGCGACCAAAATTGAGCCAATGTGTAATAAAATTATCTTGTAAATGAACTTGACCTCTAAAGATCGATTTTGCTTGAGAATAGCACCAACAATGGACATAAATAATTCGTCCTTTAACCCAAAGTACCTGTTGTTTGAGTTCAGTCGTAGTGAGCCTGTTCTGAATTTTCCACCATCAAATGAGACCGGAAGTTTTCAATCCATCATTGCACATGCGCAGCAGAAGCCTCTTTCCTCGAAATGGAATAGTGGACTTCAGCAGGTGCTCAAAGGAAATTTACTCATTCTTTGCATCTGCAATATCGTAAATAATCAGAGTCAATCTCCCATAAACATCCTGGGGTGTCAGAATTGTTATACCCACAGTGGATGAGAGCAATATACTCGGAGTTCTTCGGAACCTTTCGTGACAACGCCTTGATGAAAACAAAATGGCGGAGGACAGGGAGTTTTCTTCGGTGGGATGACAGAAACATTTTACTGTAAATATAGCATGGAAAGCGTCTAGTGAGAAAACATTGCATCATACAAGATGACGGAAAGGTATGTCTTGCGAACGCGTTCGTTTATTGGTGGTAAAAATGTGATAAAAGAGAATTCTTAGTACAGAAACTGGGCAGAAAGATCGCATCTTTGGACCAAAAACGAGTAGGCAGCGACGTTTGTGGTGAACGGAGGAGTCCGTAATTATGTTAACAGCGCCTACAGGTAGCAGGCACGGACAGTCAACTTTCTAACGCACGATTCCCCAAAATGCAATCAACATATGGAATAACCGACGTTGTATAGTTCTACTAAAGTTTGCATGAAACTGTAAGAAAATTTTAGCTTATGTTTTGACAGGTGTGTCAGAACCTCGTTGGCTGAACACCATTTTTTCCCACAAGAAACACGCACTTGTCAACGGCTACTTGTGTAAAACTGGTTTGAAAGATACACAGAAGGCAAGGGCTACAATGACCATAATATTTTAAGCCAGCACTGCGACTGTTAATTATTACGCACACAGATAAATACCTCATACAAATCCACATCAAGTTAGTAATTAAAAGGCCGTAATTAAAATGGGGCGATTAAGATGTGGACTTGTTTTGTGTCCTGTTCAGTTTAATAATGTGTATGAATTTGATTAAACCTATGTCCGTGAGCACCCAAAAGTGGAACATGCAGGCTGTTATGATCCGATGAGACTGATGCAAGTCTGTGGATGCATATCAGTGTTCACTTTGTCACTGAATGGCATAACATGGAGAAAATATATGCAAGACATTGATCCAAGATGCAACATGGCACTATGAATGTTTCGATTTTAAAGTAGAACATTAGAATGCAGTTACTCTGAGTGTCAGAGTATGAAAGTTGTGAAAGGGAGTACATGGCTCATGACAGACCACAAAGTAAGTGGCAGATCATGCACTTGGAGACCATTGATAATTCTGATGGTGCATCAAGAGAAGCACTGTCAGAATTATATGATGTAGACCTACTGGTTTATGTCAATAAAGTTCTATGGAAAGTAATAGTCTGTCAAAAAGGTAATGCTTGGAATGGGATAAAGGTGCAGTGGTCCCCTCCTAGATATTCAGGAAGACTACCCCGTCGACAGAGGTCACTTCTCCATGCATGAAGATACACACATGGACCCCCACCCCCGGCAGATTGGTCCTCTTGACAGCTCACATTTCAATTGATCAAGGAGAGGGGGGAATCTGTATTGTAACACTCTTTTTGTATTTACCAAATGTATAATATTAAAATTTATGATATTTACAGTATTTTGGTGTGAACTTTTGAGTGTACAGACTGAATTCAGTAAAATGGTTAATTTTCACCCTTGTATCAAGAATAGAGGGGTACTTATCTGGGCATGGTTGGTAAAAATTAATGATAAAGTTGGCAGCTTCATGTGGTTATAGTTACCATGGACTTGCACTATATATGGTATACAGTGTTCTCCTTCTTATGAGGCCCATCTTACAAGAGGCCACCATCTCATGTAGAAAGGGTGGCATTTGCATTATTATTTGCCCTCACAAGAGAGGCCATTTATTGACTGCATTGGCCTTACGCATGATGTGGGGGGTGGGAAAGCGGTATCTGTATAGTAAAAGCATTGTTTCATGATGATGAATATATTTTATACAGGAGTCCCTGTCACAAGTGACACCTGTCATGAGAATCCATCCTCTATGAGAAACCACTTTATAGATTCCCAAGTCCTATATAATTAGTCTACCTGTCATGAGAGACTACCTGTTGTTAAAGACCACTCATTTCAGCAGGCCTGGTCTCTGGTGACAGGGACCACTTCTAGGCTTGTAGCCAGCTTTGTTTGCTGGTTGTTTATGACCTTTTTGATACATCAATTTGATGCATGGATATTATGTTTGAAGACAATTTGAAACAAAAGTTAGTTCTCTTGACAGCAGTACCAGCTGCACATGGCCAATTCCACGAGGAGTCACCTGTACTCATGATCTCAATTTTTTGGGACATAATAGTCTGTTTCTTTGTAACCATAATTGGTATATATGACCTATTTTTTTGGTGGTAGGAAGGCAGATTAGGTATTTAGCAGGGAGAGATCCACATACAATGGACTTAAGTATGTGGTAAAATATCCCATTCCCACTGGTCAGTATCTGTGTGTCTCCCCTTACAATGTTGTACATGTACATGTAACTCTGGCAACATTTCAAGCAACGGTTGTTGGCTCCCTTGTCACATTTTTTCCTGCTAAAGAGAAATACTTTGCACTATTCATAATTTTGATGGTGTTAACACTGTCATAAATACAGAAGCTAACAGGCTGTCTTAGCAAGCAAGTCACCTTTGTGTAAATTTTCTATACTTTGTCCTGGAAAGGAAAGAAATGGGGTCACAGTCAGCAGTGATACAAGTAGTCAACTATGCATACAACCTCCACCTATAGGCATGAGGTCTTAGTGTCTTTCAGATTAACTTGGTTAACAATATATCCAATAAAACCTGCAATTGACCACCTTGATAAAGACACCATTTCTATATTAAGACCATCAATTTACAGACCCATTTTTGTTTATCCTTATTAAATTGTATCCCCATTAAGACCACATTTTTTCAGTCTCAAACATGGTCTGAATAGGGAGATTCTACTGGATTTACTTGTAGTAAATGACTACTTGAATTTATAATTATTATTTAGGTATCAAGCTATGTGGCCAGGAGCAATTTACAAAACTGGATTTACCATTCGATTAACTAAAAGGATTGCTGGTCAGTTTTTTTAATCTATGTAATGTGAATACAATGCGGATCAGTTTACATGGGTCTTAGAGGAAAGAGATAGGCTAGGCAACACATATGGCCTGAACATGTAGACTGTCCTCACCTGGATCTATGTAGATGCAAGGCCTGCTTCCATGGGTCTTAGAGTAAGAAAATGCTTCTCTTATCAGTTTTGGACCAAAAGAAAAAAAAAAGTGAAAATAGCGAGTACCAGCATATGATTCCTACATGTGCAGGATGAAGGGTGTGGTATTCTTATATCTGGTGCAAAGCCTCCACTGACTAACACAACCTGTTGGGCAAATGGCTGTTAAACCCTTTGATCTCCTGATGGATACTATTAGCATTTATATACAATCTTGCTATTGTTTCAATTAAAATGCATAGATTGGAGCCTAATTTGGAAGCTGCAGAGCAAAAGTTTTGGATGAAAATATGCTCATGGTAGTGAACCCTGCTGCATATATATGGCCTTTGCTTTGAAAGGTCAACTGCACATATTGGTAGTAGACTGACTCAAAATCCTATACTCTCTGGGGTTTTGTCTGAGTGTTAAAGGAAGATTTGGTTTATTTACGAGATTGACCAGCTGAAAGCATTAAGTTTTTCATGGCTGAAGGGGTGGCCAGATACAGCAGGTCTAACTGTATGGTTTGTTGTTATGTGCTCCCTGCTATGGGTACCTTGAGGTTGAGTGACAATTGTCAATTCTGTGCTGGCTAAGAGTTTTACATGTGGGTCCAGTTAGGCTTTGAGAACAATCTTGATGGCCATAGCTAAAACAATATTGGAATAAAGTGTAAAATTATATTGTGTCAATTTGGTTATAACTGTTAGCCAAATCACACCCTTGTTAAGGCAGTGGCTGTCTAGGTAATGGCCAGTGTTAGCTCCGCCTTAAACTATAATGTAGGAAAAAGGATAAACATGTGCTGTTTACTTCTCCAATTTTTTTGGGCGGTGTGTGTATGTGTAGCTGTTGCATTATTTCATTAGGTGGTAATAAATCTGTTTCCATTTACAAGATATTTTAAAATAGAGTAGGTAGGGTTTGTTTGTGTGTGTTTTCCAGTATGTAATGCTAAAATGAAATGGAATCAAATGGAAATTACAATTTTACTGAATAAAAAATTGTGGATGTGGAAAGCCAATGGGTCATTGTCTGAGTAATGTCCAGGAAATTTTGTGATCATGTCCTAAAAAGTTCTACAGTCAGTTATTTTTGGATGGGTAGGTTCGGTAACCATAAACCTTTTTTTTTTTTTTTTTCAATCATAGGCCTTTTTCTGCACTGGCTGAGGATGCATGAACAGAAGCAAGTTGCACCAACAATGACAGGTTCTTGGCTGAACATAAATATGCACTTGTATGGAAGTGTGTGTAATCAGATTGTTGAGAGACCTATAATCTCTTGGGAGATGTTATCACACACCACTCAAGATAGTGTCAAAGAGGCAAAATTGTCCTGAAGATGTAACAAGTGTTGCACATTCACCATGTTTGTAAGGAAAATTTTTCAGCAACGCTGGAATTTGTAGAGGCATTGGCTGATGATTGGTCGTAGTTGATTAACAGAGAAAAAATGAACGGACACACTTATGGATTACAAGTTGCAGCATTTCACAAATTCTGTAAATATGTTTCTGTGAACTGTCATATTTCGTGTTTCTTGAAGTGAAAGCTACTTACAGAAACTCACACAAAGTATACATTTTTGGAAATACAGTGGAACCTACAATGGGAGACCACCTGGTTCTTGTGACCACACTTCTGATGGCACAAGTCTTGATTCTTTGTAAATTTATCTCCACTTCAAGACTATCTTTTATATATATGCGACCATTTTTGGGTGGCAGAAGGGGTGCTCTTAAAAAGCAGGTACCACTACATATACAATACTTGTATATTTTGCGAAAAGGCCATATCACAAGATCATAAACTACTGCTTCTTTGATCAGAAATTGTGTCAGTGAGAACAGTGATTTTGTCCTCACGACTCAATGGACAGACAGTAGATAAGTGTAGTTGTTTACATTATTGCACATACATGTCTTTGACCACATGGTATACATGAATCATTTATTTTCAACATGTCCTTCAAAGAGTGCCTGGAGTGCCAAACAAAGGGGTCTATCCTGACAGGTGATCTTCATAAAGAATATAATTATGTTGCAGCAAATAATTATTAACACATGAATGAAAACTTTCATAAGTTGTAATCAGTATGTTTGCAATATTAAATTATGTTGCATTTTTTTGTCTTGTGTTGAGGTCTCTGTTGTTTAGAGGTAGTGGAATCATGTCATACTGATCATGGCTACTTTTTTATGCAGGTGGGAATGGGTGGAAATTATCGAGCCCCGCACAAAGGAGCATATGTATGCAAACCTCACAACTGGGGAATGTGTATGGGACCCTCCGCCTGGAGTAAAAATGTAAGTACTAGTATCTGGTGTGACTACTACAGTGTGTTCTATTTCATAATGTTTGACCTACATTTTGGTCTGAAAATCCAGCTCGCATAATTTAACTACATTGTATGTAGTTTCACATGTAGTTTGTGTAATTTTTCAGGAACAATGACTTGTAAACTTCTTGGTCTGCAGGTACAGCAAAACACAATATTTGACGACATGTAACTTTCAAGTTTGGTTGTCAATTACACTTTAAAACTGGAGGAATTTGAAAGTTGAAATGCAAGAGCACCAACATTTGTGGTTTACAATATAGATCTTCAGATAATCAATAATGATAATTGCCCATATATTGCATTGTGGTCACATTTGTACATGATTTGCTGACAAGAGGAAGCTTAATTCAGGGCAACAAGACTGTGTTTCATGTAGGGCAAACAAGTGTATATATTTCTGCATCACAACTGTGTGCCACATTCTCTTCAGGTACCCACAATGCATCTTGATTAACTCTTGTCCCACTGAAGCTGTCTTTACTTGATCAGTATCAGAGACTTTTGATTTGGCTACCTGAGGGCCTTGGCCAATTCTCATGTTTTTGTTGTTGTGTTTACAACACAAGGTCAGCTCAAATGAGGAAAGTTTTTAACCAAACTCCTCAGAAAAGAAACATTACCTAGTGTGGTGCCTCTTGGGCATGGCAGTAGGCCATATTGCTACCAGTCTCACAGCATTAATCATTATGGTATCTACAGAAATATTAACACAAATCAGTTGTTTCCTCGGAGCACTGTTGCGTGGAGCTGTATAACACACAGATATGCACACACACACATGCACACACACACTGTTCGTAAAGTAAACTAATTTCTTGTGTAAATTTATGTATGGAAAACAGTAACCCCCTTGTGTCAACAAATGTTCATGCCTTTTGATCAGAAATTTTCAGAATGTAGATGCTTTTTTCAGTGTGAATGTACTGCATGTATGCATGCATGTTTCAAATAAATCACAGTTTGGTTAACTTTGTTGGTCATAAATAGGAATAAAAAAGAAGGTTCCCCAAGGGCAGAGGTGTTGAGCCAAGAAGAAAAACTGTCGTAATTATCCATGTTGTCTATATGTGTATATGTAGTTTGTTTTTTGTAAATGTTTGACTACATTATCTGTTGTGCCAGGTCGTTACACAATGTTTGGGCCTGAAGCTTGTTGATATAACGAAAACTGGTCAGAAACAACCAACGAATAATGAAATTAATTATATTCTTATCATTTGCATATAGTGCAACTAAACTTAATTTGACAGTTGTCAGGAAGAACAGGTTTCCCCATAACATTAAATTTAGTGGACCGTGAGCTATCGTTGTCACATGAGCTTCATTGTATACAATCAAGTTTGCAAGGGTAAGTTGGTCAGAAACTATTCTTTGATAAACACATGTTAAAATGTTATTTTATTACTTAAATTTGCATGCTACCTTGGTGTCCACAGTGTATTTTGGAAATTTTGTTAACATTTAAACCACGCCACACTCCTGCTTTTCAATGTTCAATGTGCATAAAGAAAGTGCAAATATACTTATTTCACAAAATTACTAGCTTTCAAATTTACTGACCACTTGATCTTGGAAATTTTTTACTTGGGGGAAACCCTGCAGAGAACATCAGGGATTGATGGTAATCATATGCAACATTAAAGCATGCAGGCATGCATACACCTAACAGCCTCCTCCTGTGGTGAACTCTGTTTTTGGAGAGCATGAGGCATCAGGCCATCTACAGTCTAGTGGCCTAAAAATGAAAACATTTGTATTCAGCCATTTATAGAAATTAACAGTGAACTGTGTGACAAAGGGTAGTGATCTTGTTTTGAATGAAAATACTTGTCTGCTTCCAACTGCGTGATGTCAAACTGATCAGTTGGTTATGTTCCAATCATTCAGATGAAAATGAAGGAAATTTGTGTGTAGCTGTGTATTGTAGTACTGAAATCCACTCCTACCCCCCCCCCCCCACCCCCATCCCACACACACATTCAGAACTTCCCCTTAAAGAATGCCCTGAAACATAATGGTATTAACCCCTTTGATCCAAGGAATAAAGCCAACATATGGTGATTTTTGGCATAAACAAAGGCTCCGAAACATGTTGAGTAGTTACCTGGTGAAGATTTATTTGGGCTAATACAGCCTATGTCAAAATTTTACAGAGGAACGTGTGCAATATGGACAATAGTACTTCCATATGTATATAGGTTAGACAGGGACAGGTTAGCTAATGGAGAGTAAAGAGTTCAGACTACGGAATAGGGTAATGACTACTAGGAAGTGGTTCTGAACAAAAAGACACAAATACAATGATAAGGTAGGGCTCGAGGCAACTAAAGGGTAAAAAAAAACCCCTTTTTCATTTTTAGATTTTCCAGAATATGCTTGCTTTTCAAAGTAAATGTGATATTTGTGAACACGTGTGCAAACTGACATTTCATGGCTGTAAATTTATAAATTTTTATTGCAATCTTCCAAACATCTGGGAGGTTTTGTCCAACCTAAGTTTATCCAGTTCATAGCAGATATTAGTCAATTGATACATAAACAACTTTTCCATCTTCCTTAACATTAGATTTGAATGGCCATAAATTCATGACATTCTTAACATGCTAGATCACTATTTATTATGCCCCCCTCAGAAAAGGCAGGACATACAGCTTTGCTGATGTCGCTTCAGTAGAGACACTGTGGTTTCCACACCTTAAGTCAAGCAGTTTTTAAGATAGGACTTTAATAGTGCCCAGGTATATACTCCAGTAGAAAGGCCAGATGAGGAATGAAAGTGGTTGACCTTGACCCTATTTTCAAGGTCACAAAGATACTGAAGCAAGTTTTGGCTTCCGCATGATAACTAGAAAAGTTTTCTTGATAGGATCTGTATATTGCACAGGATTATCCATGTAGTCCTTATCCAGAGCTAGGTCAAATTGGAAGATGGGTGACCTTGGCCAAAATTCAAAGGTCACAAGATCACTTTAGTGGACTTGGTTTCTGCATTGTAACTCAGAATATAAATCATGACTTCAATATTGCACATGGTTATTGTCCTCAATTAGGGCATGATCAGCTTAGAAGTTGGATGACCTTGACCAAATTCCCAAGGTCACCACCTAGAGTCCTATTAGTATACTTGATTTCCACAGGATAACTAAAGGCGTTTTTGACCTAGGGCTTTCATATTCCAAAGGAATATAGCCTTCTATAAGAGCTCCATCCAGTTCTGAAATAATAATGATGGTAATATCTTATTAAAACTTCAATGCCTGGAGATATAAAAGTACAATACACATCGAGAACACTTTCATATGTATCAACTCATAATATAATCAGAGGTGTTTTTTTTTTTTTTTTTCGAAAAAAGTGATAACCCTGAAAACACTTTGTCAGTAGCACAGTAAGGAAATGTTCCTCTGACCAAGATTTAATGAAATTTTCATTAGCTGGTAAATATTTTAGTGAATCAATGACACCGTCCCGCTGGGCCACAGCAGAGTCCACACTCTCTCTGAAACCCGTGAAGACCACCTTGGTGGGTGAGAGACCTAAGCTTGTTACTCTGTCGACAAGGGAGCCCTTTGTTATGGTACCATAGAAAGCATACCTGGCAATCATGAATAAATATAACGTAACCAGCGGCGACTTGACCTTAAAAATACAATGTAGCAGCGAATCCGTCTTATTCGACTCTAAGTCCTAAATACTGGGCATACTGAGGGCTTTTACTTTTAAGAGTGAAGAGCCAATTCCTAGGAACTGCTGCACCAGTGTCCCTGGTGTAGATTCAAGCTGATGATAACAGTCATTTGTCATATTTACAGTTTCTGTGCCATAAGTCATTACTGGAGTACACATTGTCTTCCACAGATGAACCTTGACATCTGTGGTGAGACCTGGATATGACTAGCCAACATTTCCTAAACTGTAGTAACTTTGTCTGCACAATTTATTCATATTTTCAGCATGCATGGGGGCACTACATGACATGCCATATGCAAACTGCACACCAAGAATATCTATTACATCACTTACTTGTAATTGTGTACTTTCAAGGAACCAGCGAGAATTAGATACAAACACATCTGAAGCCATAACCAGACATTTGGATGTGCTTGGGATTAAAATTGAACTGCCAATTCTTAGTGAACTGTACACAAGTGTCAATACACCTTTGCAGACCAGCAGCTGTCGAGCTAAACAACGTTACATTGTCAGCTTATGCAAATGCATTATAATGTTCCAGACACCATTAAATGAGAAGAAACAATATGTAGCATATATAAAATATGCCGTTGTGCCAGACTCGACTGAACACTTCTCTGCGTCTACCACACGTACGGCACACAGGTGTAGAAACATTGTTTAAAAAGGCATCATCGTCAAAGAAAGGTGACCTTGACTTAATTTCCAAGGTCACAAGGCCACTTTAGTGAATTTGGTTTCTGCATTCTAACTCAGAAATTAACCTAGGATAGCAATAGTGCACATCATAATAGTGTGCTATAAGGGCTCGATAAAGCGAGAACATAGATAACCTTGTCCCAATTCTCAAGGTCACCACACTGGTTCGTAGACTGTGGTTTCTGCACCATAACTCAAGAATTTTTTGAGATAGGACTTTGATACTGCCCAAGAAGGTACTCCTTGATAAGGGCTAGGTGAAATTTGAAGATGATTAAACTTGGCCTTATTTCGAAGGTCACAGATGTACTACAGTTTGATTTATGCATGATGATTTGAAAAGTTTTATGATAGGACCTGTATATTGCACATGATGGTGGTCCTTATCCAGGGCTCAGTCAGGTTTGAAGATGGGTGACCTTGACCCAAATTCCAAGATCACAAGGTGACTGCAGCGAATTTAGTTTCTTCTAAACAGCTGGGGGGTTCTTGTCCAACCCAGGTGTATCCAGTTGATAGCAGATATTAGTCAATAAATACATAAACAACTTTTTCATGTTCCTTAACATCAGATTTATATTGCCATAAATTTATGACATTCTTTTATCACTATTTATTATGCCCCCCTTCTAACTCAGGATTTAACTTAGGACTTCAACATTTGCACATGGTTACAGTCTTCTAGTAGGGTTTGGTCAACTTAAACATAGATGACTTTGACCAAATTCTCAGGGTCACTACATAGTCCTTTTAGTGAACTTGGTTTCCACATTATAACTAAAGATGTTCTTGAGCTAGGGTTTCATATTGCACAGGAACGTAGCCTTCTATAGGAGCTGGGTCAAGTGTACAAATAGGTGACCATGAGTCAATTCCCATGGTCACAGAGCCACATTACTGAATTTGGTTGCTGTTCAATGGCTGCATAAGTTTTTTACCTGGAACTTTAATTTTGCACATGTTTATAGTCTTCTATAAGGTCAAGATCAGCTTCAAAGAATGCTGATCTTGACCTTATTTCCAAGAGGGTAAGCATAATGATGGTAGAGGAGCATCTATGTTTTACAAATTTGTCTTGTTATTAGCTTATTTTATAACATTTATAATTATGATAACCAGACATGTGATGATTGTTGTTTTTTGTCAGATGTCAGTGAACATTTTAAACTTATTACAACTTCAAATAAGATAAGTGCCAAAGTATTTCAATCAGTGAAATTTAAAAATATGATACATATTTAATTGTTGTGATGCAGACTAAACTGTGCGAGCATGAATTATATACATACATACATACATACATACATACATACATACATACATACATACATACATACATACATACACAGGAAAATATCCAAAAATAATTGTTGTGAGTAATGCTTTATGCATGTGTGTCTTTTAATTGGTATTTAGCTTTAAATACTCTGCATTTAAGAAAAAAAAAAACTTTGAACAAAATTGACTGACATCTGATGGGTATGCATGAAGATGTCCTTCATTTATTTGCTGCTAATTAAGTCAAATAAGGGTTAACTGACTGTATTTTGGAACAAAAGCACATACAACTTTAGTGTAGATGCTAGTGCCATGGGAGTACAGCTTTCTCTTCACTTTATGTATGACTCAGAGATCAGTAAGTTGTCAGTAGGTAGGTACATATGATATGTGTATCAGTCCATTTATGTTTATCTTTTTGGCCCCCTCACATGCATAGTCTTCAGGAGCAATCACCACAAAATTGAAAGAGATGGTCTGTATAATTTGACATACATTGGTTGATCCCTGAACAATGTGATACATCCATATTAGCCCGGGTGTTGTTTTCATCCGTATCATTCAACAGGGAGGTACCCATATCCATGAGTAGATCCCTTTATCACTGAAACGTGGTTATCAACCATTTAAAAAAGGTTAGTCTTTGTCCTGTTTCCAAATGCATCCTGAGGTTAACATAAGAAATCATTTGTTTGGAATAAGTATTCTTTCTTCCTACAAATGTTAGTAACATGCTTGATTTTCCACAAGTACGTCCATGATTATCATGGCAGTTGACTGTTCACCATTGCCCAGCTACATGGTCAGAGAATTTGATGGGAAATTAACCCTTTAAGCACTGATTTAAGACTGAGTCAACAGCTCTCCTCGGAGCACGTTGCGTGCATTATACGCAAAGTGCACTGATGAAAGCTGCTGACCAAGAATACTTTTTGCTTAAGACTAGGCTTGCTGGTATTTAAATGTAAGTTATCTTCATGAAGAATTTGAATCTTTTAACCATTATATGTTTGAGAGTAATGAGAAAACGACTATAACAGTGAATATCACTTTAAGGGTTAATATGTATGTCCTCTACTGTGCATGGATTTAAAAAGTTAAATAGGCTCTGTCATATTCAACACAGCAATGTCTTTGAAATAGCATCCTGGTGAATGAACAGCAACACAAGTATCTAATTTAAAATTGAAGAAGACTTGAAAATACATATATTTTGCTCTGCGATATACACTGTAACTTTGATCACGAACATTCAGCATATTATAAGACTCATGCGTGTATTTTCCAACAGAACACAGATGCAGCAATCATAATTGTTCTCTTGACAGTCAGTGCATGTCATCATGGTGAGATTTGGAGACTTGTATTTTAGTTGTCAAGGGCAACAAGAAGGGATGGTGTTGGTCTGACCGCCATATATGTGGCATGTTATTCCACTTTTCAATGTGTTTACAGCATTGAAGATAACAGACTTGATCCTTGTCTGGAGCAGAATCACAAATTTGTAATAATTGCATTGAGAGGAAAGAATAGGCTTGTGTTTTGTCATAAAACAGTGGAAGCTGTATTTCCTCAGTAAAAGAAAGGAGAAGAAAAAAATGTTAGCATGAGGTAGGCACTTTTATTTGGGACTACATGTATGTAAGTGTGCGCACTGCATAATATAATAACCTTTTGAATTTCACAACAACAGAAATATTTGATAACTTCCTCTCACTGTATATTACTTGAATATGACAAGTACAACTTTATCTCTTTGGATTGTTTACATCTAACCACAAAATATTGGTGTTGCAACATTTGCACCAGAATAAAGACATGTTTTGTTTATTTTTTTCCCGTGGTTGACCCTTACCACAAGACCCTGTACATACGCTTGTGGCACATGTATGTATAATGTATTTGCATACATGTACCACAAGAACTTGACATTGCAGAGACACATATATATCATGCACCCAAGAGTCCCTTATTTGGGGTCATCATAACAATCTTTTCTACCTTAACTTGTTCCCGAGGTCCCAGAATTCCGGGGTATGCTGTATCACTATCTTGCTGCTTACTGGGTCTTGATCAGAGGTATGTGTGTTGAAGGGCTGAAGATTTTTAGTGCAATGGCCTAAATGAAGTGCCCAAAAGCTAAAAAGAGGCCTATAAAATTGGCCCTAAAGTTATGGAATTTTGCAGTTTTGAAAAAAAAAGTTCATAGCTGCTTTCTTATTTTATCCAAGAATGTTTAAGTCACCCTCAGTTTTGTCACCTGTTGTTTGTGACAAATCCAAGGAGTGGAATGGGAGTGTGAGTCTGTCTTTACAACACCAGCTAATGGTCACCTTTTATAATGCAAAGGGACATAGCCAGACTGGCCATAACAAAGTACCATGACAAACTGACACTTCACCAGTAACCACCACAAAAGAACAAACAGCCCGGAAATTCAACAAACTTGCAAGTCATAAGGCCAGTTGGAATATGGAGATCATCTTGTGAGTGCTGTGCGCTCCACTGTTTTGGAGTTAGACCTACATAACTTTTAGGACTTATTAGAACTTTCTCGCCCAGCAAATAGGCAAGCATGCTAATTAGTTTTAATTGCCTGTGGAAAGTCCCGTCTCGGACCCAGTAATATTGCAGGTATATGTCATCAACACTCGAATGCTTATGGATATTCTTTTGTGACATCATATCCGGAATAACAACAGTTCTTTGGCCCCATATGCATGTTAAGTCAAGAAAAAAATAAATAAGTTCAGTTTCTTCAAGTTTAAGATGGGTTGCTTGTTGTTCGGTGATGGTTTGTTTGAAAACATCCCAGGATGGTTTCAGTCTTCACACATTTCTATGGTCAGCTCCTCATGTCCAGGATCAGTGAGTCACCTGCGTGAAAGTCAAAAGAGAGCATATTGGTCCAGTCTGTTGAAATAAAATGATGAGTCTTTGCAAGGGCCCCCTGGGTGGGCGTGTCACAATCATACCTAGCCAGTGGCTCGTGAAATATAGTGGGATTGTAGAAGAGGTCAAAATTCCTTATGATACTCATGGCGCCACCTATAATTTGATGGAAATTGTGAGTTAAGATGTATTGAAAGATACAAAATTCCATATCTCAAAAAAAGAATTGAATTAGACAAATTTATAGGATATATGGACATGTCCAATGCTAATATGTTAAGATCAATGACCCTGACCTATTTTGTTAGGTCACCAGACCTGTGAAGTTGGAACAGGTGATTACATTGTATATACAACTATTGGTTATCTACTTTTGAGGTCACTATGACCCAATGATTGTGTGACCTTGACCTATTTTTCAAGGTCATTAAGCACTTATGGAAAGGACATTTAATTCAGTGTATTTGATTGAAAATAAGATGAATGATGCCAAATAGACCACAAATGTGTATCATATAGAAGTTTGATATTGCATAATATGGATGACCTGGATTCATTTTTGAAGGGTTAGGAGAGAAGACATTTCAGGAAATGATTTTTTGGTGATGGTGGGCAACAGCAGCATTAGGCACACGGGCCTCTTGAATTATGCCAGGGTGAGAAAATTCCATCATGGATGTACTTGGCCAAGGACAAGTGCCCCATCATTTACATGTTATTTTACTGAATTTTCACTTGTCCTGGACAATAGGACATTGGAAAATTGTCACCCTGCATGTATATGGATACCCTGATTACTTGAAGCAAAAGAAGTCACAATCTGATAATCATGGGCTGCTGAAAGCCTGAGAGTAAAATGTGAGAAGATATTTAGAAATGTTATCTCTTCTTTTGGGGAAACTTACAAATTTTAAAAACAAAATTTATTCATTATTTTTTTCCATTAATTTTTGTTGTTGCTGCTGTTGCTTTGTTAGCTCAGCTGACCTGTCAGTCAGCTTTGGTGTAATACAGGTACATGAAGTGTTTGGAGCTTTCCATTGGTATATTTGATTGAATGGTTTTGGAGTGACTGGATCATCTTAACCAAAGTCGGATGACTTCAGTTAAGGGTATTCTAAGGACTGTGAGTTTGCCAGCCATGACTCTTGGACAAATAGCAAGCCTACTCAATTGCATTCCGAGGTATTTTTGCCAACATTTAGTTGTGATTGTTTGATAAAATTGTTCAGCTGGGTCATTGATGAAATTCCAGGTTATAGGTGTCTCAGGCAATGACTTGCAGTCCTGTTCTCTGATTGGCTCAAGGCCCTTGGCAACCAAACAAACATTTGTAGTGGAATATACATTCAAATTTGTGATGATATATGATGTGCGTTGAGCAACCAACAGCTCTCCTTCAATTAGATAAGGTGGAAGGGACAAATTTTAATGAACACAATCAAAAACAGTGGATGCTTACTAATGAAATAAAATATTCCTTCAAAGATATGTACAATCACTGACGGTACAAGTCAACCAAAGTCACAGTATCAGCATGGTATCTTTGTGTCTTGAACATGTCAGAATGAGATTCGGATTTGGGGCATGAAACTTGGAAAAAAGGCACAAACAAGGGATGATAAGGTTTCATATAAGTATACAGGCAGAATGGTACACAAGTTTTCATACCTCCCAGAATATGGTCAGATAGAGACAGAGGTCAATGTCAAGATTAGATAGTTACCATGGTAACCTTACTTTTACATTGCCTGTGACAGCTGCAGAGACTGTGTTGTGAGACATATTTTATAGACATACTTGTGATGACAGTATTCGGTGTAGAAATGGTACTCAGGTGACATAAGAGGACATTTTTGGAGTATAATGGAAGAGATTGACATCCACAGCATTGCGGTTTTTGATGATGCCGAGAAATCAGCAAGAAAAGATGTATTGAATTGCATGCAAAGTCAAGAAGAATTTCAGGTAACTTGTTCTGTTGACTCGCCCACACACACACATGCAAAGTAACGTTATATATGGATTTTAAGAATCAATAAAAACACTGTATGACATTTTCTTTCATTGCCAGTTGCACAAGATTCATTTTCAGGGCAATGATCAGAGTCTTATTGAAAGGGCAAAGATGTCAGATTGCTGGTGGGAGTGGAATAAACGAGAGAGATACTGGCAGTAGTTTACAAGGACAGATCTGGTTGGTGCAACCCACTGATCATGGAAAACCTTAATGGTCATGTTTATAGGTGTATGGAGGAGAGGATGAGGAGAAATACAGTCAGACTGTTAAAGTAGAACAATTGCAGATAAGTACCCTAGGGCAGTGTGCCTTCAATGGGTCCTATGTACCCTTTGGCCTGCAGATACCTGTATGTTTGTATCAATAAGATGGGGCGTGATGGACCAGAGCATGATTTCATTCCACACTCATTCTTTCCTTGATCATCCTATTATCCTTGATTACTGCCCAAGGCACAGAGAAAATGTTATGGAAATTTGAACTGCAATAAGAGACCTATATTTGAAGCATAAAAACTTGAAATGAGGCCATAAATTGATGATATGTTTCATTATTGGGACATAATTCATCATTTTTGTCTTAATTGAACAACAGGGGGTATTTACAGGGAGTAACTGTAAATGAAGATAAAAATTATAATAATTTTTTTTTCCAAAAGTCTTAAAGAATGAGTGAGTATATTTAACTGTATTGAGATTTACAGCGTTGTACCAGTCTGGAGAGGTCATCCTCTGCTGGATGGCTGCTGTTATACATGTGTATGCCAACTGTTTCTCCCATATCACTCACATACCTCTTGTGATAAACCACCTATATTTTGGGACCACCTTGTGATGGGATAGGCAGTCTCTCAAGATTGGGACCATTGCAACAGTGACATTTAAATAATCTGGGTTGTTTCTTTTTGGCAAGTCTTCAGGATCGTAATAATTGACATGCTTATTGGTCTCATAGTTAATCATGCAGGTCTTTTTAATTTATATTCATATGTACCTGTTACAGATGCCAATTTGGCTATGACAGGTCCTTGCTTGTCCAAACTGAATGAAAAGTCCTGCTCTTAAACATGCTTGCTTCCAGCCAAGTTAGAATACAATTACCATACACAGCAGATCAATCAGTGTTGTCCAATTAGAGTGTTGTCCAGGATAAATCGTAGCCTTGTCCCGAGTGAATAATAGGGTTGTCAGTTTTGTAGCAGGAGTTACAGTTGAGCATTCAATATTATACTCCGTTCACATTTTTTATCATAGCTGCAGGCATGTTGGACTCCTTGTGGAGATTTACTGTGCCAGTAGGAAGTGCTTATGTGCATTGTGTGCCTGACCCTTTGCAGCTCTGTCCACCCCCACCACCTTCAAATGTATGGATGAAGCATATTAGGTATCGGGATATAGACAGCATTGCATGAGATAAATTATTATGTTCAAGATTGATTGGCATTCCATCTACAGGTGCAGATTGATAAACCATGTATTCAGATTATCCAATGTGATTGGCAATAGTTACATAGTTCATAAGCAAAAGGCTTTGTGGATCTAGCTCTAGTATGCTGTGACATCACAGACTGTGGTGTAATAGGAAGGTTATATATGTATACAGCTGAATGCACAGCCTGATGCACAAATCTAATTGTTTGCAGTTTTGTTGTCCTTTTGGATGTGAGACTTGGTAATTTTTGAGACAGCCTCACTCAAAACTGGATGTGAATCTTGGTGAAATTAACAATTATGTAAAGACAAGAGTATAACTAAGGTAACGTTTTTTTTTGTTCGGCAGTATTTCAATTTTAAATGCTACTTTTTGAGTTCCAAAGTGGAAAAAAATTATCAATGCTAATTGCAGATGCTTCAAAATTCAATAACATAAAAACCATTCAGGACTTTTAACGAAAACAAAATAATGGTTACCTAAGTTATACTATTGTCTTTACATGACCTTGATTTCAAGCTTTTTATGCGAAAAGTTTAGTTGTGATCCCTTCTCAAAGTGTAAACCAGACCCTTTGAATAAAATGCCCTTCAAATTTTACAAATTAATCTAAGAATATTTCTTGTTACATGCAAAGAAACTACACATATTGACAAAACTGTGTACATTGATGGGCTTGTATCCAAAAACAGAGACACAGTGGCAATTTTGTATCACTCTGTTATATGTACCCTAAGTAAGAGCAGGCACCTTAAAGTGATATTTGCACATATTTTACTGCAATTTCAATTAATGAAGCTGTAGATTATGACAGAAAGAATATATGGGTCAAGTGGGAATATACATCTACGACCTTAATCATTGTGACTAAAATTACCTCTACTGATTGGGGATCAGAACCGTCAATTCCTGCTCCTAACTACAGTTATCTGACACAAGGACATACCTCCTATCAAAAGAAGTAAAAAGGCTCTGTTGAGCTGGTATAAACAAAATTGGGGGGGGGGGGGAGGGGAGACAGAAAAAAAAACGTTGTGACATGCCTTCTTGCTCAGTGTTCAGCTGATGTAAAGAAAATTGTAGTGCCCTCGAAATGCCAGTTCAAATCTGGTATCTGTTGCATTCCACAGGTTATTGTGATTGATGAAAGTTTACTTTTCTTTTTTTCTCAATATTTTATGGTGACCTGTTTGGAATTTCCGAAACACAGTCCCACTGGGTAACGCAGAGTTGCATGGCATTTTGCCAAGTGTACATTAGATAGCCAGTTGGGGGGTTAAATGTAAGGTGATGAGTTCCCAGGACATGCTATGTATGTGGCCTATTGTTGATGTATATGTATGCAGAGCAAGTAATCCATGTCATCCAGTAGTGAAGTGGTTGGTTTACATTACAATTGTCTGTATGCATTTGGAGCTGGGCTCATGTTATGTTAGGCTCCTCTTCTCTGGCATCCTGTGTATCGCTTTTCTAAATTGGACCTGTTTGCAGAGAACCTTTATCCAGGAATTGTGGTCTTATTTGTGAGAAAGCCAAATAAATGGTATAAAGTTGAGCTGTGTGAACAGAGGGTAATGATGCCAGATGTCAGAAAAATAGAGAATATTTTGCGAGGCTAGAGAGACTTGGAGAGCACAGGACACCTGCACCTGCTGTAGATCAGTGTGGAATTTAGTTGCTCTGTTTCAAAGAACCACAAGTCTACATCCATTACCAGTGGGCTTTTTTTCTGTCCCACATGTGATTTGTATTCTATTTTACGGCCCTGCACCCAGACTTGTGTACAGTCTGCCAACAAGGTATCTGCAAGCAGACATCTTCATTCAGTAATATGCATTCTTCATTCTGAGGCTGTCTTTGAAATCATTGGAACTTTTTTTTTTTTTTTTTTGGCGTCATTTTATATCATTAAATGTCATTTCAACTCCGTATGTTCTCCCTGCCCCCAGGCATGTATTAACACTTTTTCATGCGTGTATACAGTGTAAGAGAATTAAGATTTAATGAGTGTGTAGCAGTTTGAACTTTTTTGAACATTTTGCTACACAATTTGGGACATTGCATGTTATTTTAACTTAAAGTGTGCAGCAGTGACACCCATTATGTGTAGCAAAGTACTCTGTGCTTCACCAGTTTCCTCTTAAACTACATTTGCAATAGATAGTGCCACCTGTAAATTCAGCATTGAAAAGTCACGGTGGTTTGTGCCGAACAGTTGCCATATCATTGTAAATAAACTTTTTTCAAATATATAAAACAATTTTCATGTTTTTACAGTTCATGCATTCAACTGAAGTTTTAGTTTCAGTATTTTGGACATGGTTCCTGTTGAACATATGTTTAGCTACTGTTTCATCATATCTTTATTTTTACTTTTGAGTTACAACTGAAAATGAAAATAAAGTACATTAACATGAAGGAATATACCAGGTAACAAATGTGATGTATTTCATGAATATGAGGTCATGAATATAAATAAATATTAACAAATACAGCACTAGCAGGAAGACCATGGACTAGTTGACAACATTCATCATTTGCCTACGATAACGCTTGGTGAAATTAATGCTGCTGTGGATACATGTATGCTGAAAGAAGAAATGCAATAGCTTTTAAAGGTACGTGTAGTTTTAAACAATACACATACCATCATTTCTCATGGTAAGCACGTGGTCTAGCATAACATGCAGGCTTGATTTTGGTCAGTCAAAGCAGGCAAAATGCCATTGACCTGTACCTAATGCACTGTAGGCAAAAAACATTAGAACAAAGGCCAAGGGCAAAGCAATCAGTCCATTCATGGGCCATCAGTGCCTTCTCCACCACTTATTTCTACTAACAGTACATTTACTCTATAAAAATAGATTCAATCTTTCCCCAAATTTCAAATATTAACTCTGAATTACAATCGACAACAGATTTGCTTGGCAAACTGAACTTTGCCATGTAATGACCAAGTTTGAAGATCTTGATGCAGGCAATCAGTGGCACTAATATTATTTCACTTCCAATTTTCAACACACACACAGGTCTGCAACTTGCATCACAGATGGACCATGTCACTGAAAGATCGCATTGCAGTGCCATAACTTCGAAGACTTGCCTAATAAGTAGCAAGTAGAAGAAGTGTACATTTTTTTTACTCTTGGCACATAAAGTGACAGAGGGTATTGTCATCCCCTGCGTTGTCCGTCTGTCTTGTCGATATTACTGCAATATCTAAAAAAGTATTCATCTTAGCTATATCAAATTCGTTTCACAGAAGGGCCTAATAATGGACCAAGTTCCTATTGAAAACCAGCTTCCTCTGATTATTTTTTAACTTTTTGTGAAACTTTTAGGCTGAATGTATTTATTTGAAGGTCGTCTGTGTGGCGTCAACCCTGAAGATGTTACCGTGATATCTCACAGTAACGCACAGTACAGTGGTCTCTGTCACCAGAATTTCCCCTAAGAACACATCCAAAAGTGCTCTTTTCTTTCATAGACAACAATATGGAAATTGTATGTGAAGTATTTTACTGCAAAGTCTCAAAAAAATGCAGAATTGAGGGAAAAAAAATTGTGGGCACCTAGGGTAATCCGTTCTCTGAAAGCTATTTTTTTTTTTTTTTTTTTTTTTTTTTTTTGGTGTCAGTTTCGATATGTCACCATCTGGTGTACAAAATGTGAACTAGGGAAGCAAATTGCCATGAAGTGAAAGCCACTTGCCAGAGTTTGCGTATCTGAACAAAGAAACAATTGGAGTAGAGTTGTTGATGTGCTATTATTTGTTCAAAAAGAATGTAAGCAAAGTAGGTAAACATGTTTTTTGATGAAATGTGATAGCTTGATGTACTTTTGAAGACTCTTTCCATGAATGCTTAATGCCATCCAAGTATCCATTTTTCCAAGTTTGGTAACATTGGAAAACTGGCAAGTATGTGACAGGTAAAAAATATCTTGATCACTGTACCTCTGAATAACACACACATCAGGGTTTTATGCATATAAATTTGGTTCTAAGCAGCTAAATATGCAAATTAATTAAGTGGGAACTATGGTATTTACCAAGTACTTTGCAAATGAAACGTCACCATTCAGCTGATTTATGTTTAGCAGAAGGTGGTGCAAAATCACACTAATTACAAATGATTAAATTAAATGTGTGTTCAACTTTGATCATGCTTTACGTAATTTTACCACTCACTTACATGGAAATTTATTGGTTTATGACTGATGCAAAGTTAGTCTGAAGGTAAATACAGTCCCTCGTTGGGTTTGATATTGGTGAATAATAAATACAATTTGTGGCCCAACAAAATTTGCTACATTGAATATTGAAATTAATCATTACAGCCCTAATTTACAATAAGTTTGATTAATAATTGATCATTCATCACTCACTTGGACGAACTGAGTATCAAACATGCAAAATCGGAGTGATTCCCAATACTGGGTTCAGCATGTCCTTTGTGGGATGCAATGCAGCCTGAGATTCCTAGGCATCACTCATTCCTCAAAAATATATACCTGGTCTGATTGATTGATTGACAGTCCGTAATATTTGCATGGAATAGCAACTTTTTTATTTTTAGATACAATTTTTTAAATTTTTCGATACAGTTGTAAGTAATATTCAACTATTACTGTTACTTTTGTGCTCAGTTTATCACATATTTCAGATTTCTCTTAAGGGGCTTGTTTTGTTTTGTTCCCTGAATTGTAGTTTTGTGTGTTTATTCTAATTACAGTGGTATTTTTAGCATGAGCTAGTTCTGTCATGAGTTTTTCTGTTCTAAAATGAAGGAATTAAAAAAAAGTGACTGGATGTACTGTGCAACTCAGGTTTATAAAAGTAATACATTCATTTGTTTAACCTGTTGACCTACACAGCATAATATTCCATGTATGTTTTCCAAAGAATACTGGCAGTCTTTCCAATATGGGTAGCTGGTATGGTCTTTTATTATTTTGGCTGACAGTTGCCATCTGATAAGGCTTGTCCAATGTCAATCCACATTCTTGGATCACATTTACAAGATGTGCACAGAGATGTGATTAGGTCCTGGTAGACTCTGGTGGAGAGATCCCCAGGAAAATCCTATGTAGTGCTTCTGTGTACATCATTGACTGCTTGCAAGTGATCTCTCTGCAGGGCTGCAAGTGCCAGCATCATTGACTTAAGGCGGGTGGAATATTTGGTGTGCCCCATAACTTCCAGTGTTACCTCAACAGCTGTGATATCTTGCAAAAGGTGTGGCAGATATTGAGCAGCTCTGGGTGCTTAGCATTTTGGATACTCAATGTGAAAACTCTGAGATGTTGCTTGTTATTTGATGGCTCAGGGCTACAATTTGCATCTGCAAAAAGGTTTACATAGAAATTTGACAAATTTAACATTCTAAACAGTGCCTGGAAATTTGGCAGTCTCCTGGGAAATGGAAATATCCATGCGAAAATAATTTATGTGCATTGAGTGAGACCCAAACAATTTCAGATAAGCCCAATAGCAGACAGGCCAGTCAGGTGAAATTGTCAGCAACATAACATGTTTATGTACCAAGGTTACAGGGGATCGTGGAGAAATTAGGAACTGTATTGGCAGACTGTTGTTTAAAAGAGACTGGTGTGATGGTGAGCAAGATTAAGATTAAGTGGTGCAAGTGGGAATAAAATTGTCAATGAAGCACTGGATTCCTCTTTCTGAGGCACTCTTGCAGGTTCAAGTGCTCAGCTATTCTCATTTAATGCCCGTGGTGTGTAGGAAGTTTTCACAAATATGAGGCTCAAGTTGGCACCAATGTTTTCAATATTATAGCACTATGTTAAATTATTTTTTAATGGTAAAAATTTGTAAGCTTTATTGTAACACCTTCTTAGTGAGAAAAGTGGAAATGGCACACAAGGGGACAAAGGGCACTTACAGGGGGTGATATGGTATAACTGAAAAAATTTTTTCAAGTAATATTCAACAACTCCCCCATGGGGGTATGTATATAGTGCTTTATCCCGTCATCAGCCGTCCCCACCGCTGTCACATTTATAATTTTCCTTATATATTTGTCCCTTCTTGACCTATTGCCTTCTAATTTGGAATAGATAATGTATGGGTCTAAAGAATTTTTCTCATATAAAAAAATGCAACCTTGAGGTCAAAGGTCATGGTCAATCCTTGTTGCATATTTTGCCAATTCAGCAGTTTTCATATATTGGCTTATACCTTCTGAATGGTTCATCGTAGGCCCAAGGTTACTCGTAAACACTAATAGCAAAGCACCTATAGGCTTTCAATTTGTATGGTTTATTGTCTCACCAGCCTAAGCTGTCGAAGAGACTAAGCACTCACTTTCTGGACGTCCGTCCTTCTGTCCGTCAACAAAAAACTTCGAAGTGGCATTATTTCACTAACTACACTGGGTAGGGCTTTCATACTTGGGGTAAATGGTTGATAGTGATGGTCACTACAAATTGGTACCAACACTGTTATATTTCATTGGTTACATCATACTTGAATGAATATTGTAGAAAAACTTCGAAGTGGCATTATTTTACTAACTACACTGGGTAGGGCTTTCATACTTGGTATAAATGTTTGATCGTGATGGTCACTACAGATTCGTACCATCACTGTCACACTTCATTGGTTACATCATGCTTGAATGAGCATTGCAGAAAAACTTTGGAGTTGCTTGAATTATGCTGACACCCCCCGGGGCATGGCTCTGGTTTTAAACCTGAGTGACCTTGAAAGGTCAAACTGCATGCATTCCTGTCTGTTGATTACAATGCAAGTTGATAGGGATTGCAATGCTAATTCACATTTTCAACTTCTTTTCCAAAACAATGGGCCAGATTCACTTCAGACTTGGTGGGGATGTACATTGGGTTGGTATGTACAGACTGTGTTCAAATGTTTGTGCTCCAATGATTTTTGAGTTTTTATAATGTTGTTGTTTTGTTTTGTTCTTTAATTAATTTTTGCAGTCTTATTGATTACCAAGTAAGTCAGTGGGTTGTGAAATGGTAGTTCACATTTTGACTTCAAAACCGTAAGCCAGATTCCCTTGAAACGTTTGGTACAGATACGTCATACATTTGGGAAATTTTTATTGGCCGCTAGGGGCAGCCAATACTGGATCAGATGAAGGAAGTTGGCCACTGTGGGCAATACTACATCTGCACATGCTCATACAGCCAGAAATCCTTCTCACAGCATCCTATTTGACCACAGTAGCATCATTTTTACTCAAATTTGGGGTTCAATAAGAATTATACATCAGGGTCATTTGAATTTATGTGCTTAACTTGTCCTAGATACATATGCATGCATTCACAAGGTATGTAAAGCGTGTCCAATAGTACACATGCGCGGAATACCAGAAATCTGTTCTGTTCACAGTGCATTTCCTTTTGCATTTAAGGGTTTCATGGTTAAAAAATGAAGTCCAATGAACTTGGAAATTTATCTTCACCTTGAGGCCAATTTCCTTTTTTTTAAAGGAGACTTGTTTGCGTATGATTGTGGATGACCTTCAGGTCAAAGTCACAATGCCTGCAAAAAAAATGGTTTCCCTGCCCCATCTTCAAATGGGTATGATTGAAGTCCATCAAACTTGGTCATTATGTACCCAGGTGAGACCCTGTGGTGAGACTTCCCTTTAATTTGCTCAGAGTTGATCTTGAGGTCAAAGATCAAAGTCAATCTTTCTGCAGAAGAACGATGGCCCTCTCAGAGGGCTGGCCTCTGGTGAGAAGCGCCTGCTCGGAGGATGCATGATATATTTCATATGAAAAACTCGCTTCCGGTTGTTTGATGTTGCATGACCCTTTATTATCTTTCTGGCCTTTTAAAAAAATTTGTTGAATGTATTTAGGTAAAGATTAAAATAAAAAACAAAATTGTCAGTGTGTTTCTGTATTTATATTTTGGAGGTAGACAGTGACAGGAATGGCCATAAAGAGCACAGAACTTGCCTTTCAGCTTTTCATGATATGGCGGTGTTACAGAACATTTGACTTTTTGAGGTAAATGTAGTCAATACTGCACTCAGAAAATATTACATACATGTATGTACGCAATATGTCCTTTCCAAAAATGAACCAGAAAAGGAAGCTTGGTTATCTTGTTTGGCTTTCCTTGTGATCTGCGTGAAGTTTATTGAATAAAGGTGAGTCGTTTCTTTGAGTTGTGCATGTGAATGATGCAGACTGGACTGCAGAAGAGGGTCTGTCTGATGCTGTTGGAATTCATTATCATCAGTCCACTGGTCACAGGAAATGACAGAATTGCAAAGGAACTTTGCAGAAAGGCAAACTGGAATACTAACGTTGAATTCAGGGCCACCCATACCCATGTGCAGTAGAACACTACAGATTTTATGTGCATCTGGAAAAAAAAAAGAGAAGGGTCAGGCCATTAGGATTATGGGTACAGCAGGACCTGTGGCCCCTTGCTGTCTGTCAGTGCAATGTGGGGCTATCACCCCACAGCTGTGAGGGTGACCATGTTTTCATTGGCACTCTGCAATTCTTGTCACACAGATCTGTCATTTTTAGCATGCCTGGAATGGATAGATTGGCCTGTCTAATGGCCAAGTATGCTTATATAATCAGAAATACATGATGTGTTAACCCTTCACTCATTGAATTTGACAGTGTGATTGTGCTGGATTACTCAGCAGAGTGGTCAGACAAGAGTGTGGGACCCGCCATTGATCGAGGTGCCATGAGATTGCAGGGTTGTGAAACAACACAATTTGTTTGGGTAATCCTCAGCTTTGTTGTGTGATTTATTGCTAAATAATCCCATCCCATTTGTCTGGATACTGTGATATAGGCACATGGATACAAGCAAATAATGAAAAATAAATATGTATGCTTAAAAATTGAAATAAGTTTACGAAATTTTGAATGAATACCCCTTCCGCACCCTCCAGAAATCAGGGAGAATCCATGACATGCTCCATCACTCAGTCAGATTCAAGCCAAGTTATTGTGGTCTGATCAAGTTACAAAGGAAATGTGCAGACTTTGTATGATTCCTCTGAAAACTATGTTGTAAGGGTTGAAGGTGTCATTTCCTTCCGAAGACCTTGGTTCAATGAGTGGATTGCCCTTAGGAATGGCAGAGGAAAAGGGACATGATCCATGTGCTTTTTACTGGCATACGTGTACACAGGAAGTAGAACCCAACAACAAAAGTGCTGCTTGGTGGGGAAATTTTGCATGGATGTGTGGCTTGTATTTACCAGTAAGTTCAAGTACTATAGTTTACAAACTGGACCTTGTAGCGTCTCATCAAAAGCCTGTGTGGATGTGTTTACTTTTCCCAGACACAAGTTGGTGACAAATCTGCGATTCAAAGTCTACTCTAGCTGTCCTGCAGTAATGGTTCTCATGCTATTATGTTTGACTCCAAAGGACTTCCTAGCCCATCACTAGATATATCTAATTTTAGAGAAAAGGATGTATTTTTATAGAAGGAGGGTAAGAGGGGGTTTCAGTACCCTGGTACAGGTAATTATTTTTCTAGAGTATGTAATACGGAAAATAAAAATCTTTCAAAATTTTGGATAGTATGAAGTACGTAAAATAAGAGGGCTTCCAGTATACCAGTACGGTAAATAAAAAGCCCCAGTACGCCAGTATGGGAAACCCCTTTCCCACCCTCTTTATAGCCACAGAACCCAGAATATAAACAAAATGTTGTGTGCTTAAATATTCTAATCTATTGTTCAATTAAAAGAAATATGTGCACATATACACGTAGTATTCTGGCTATGATCTACAAAATTTTCAACACATATGTTTTGCATTTTCTGGTCGATATTCTTCCTGATAGGGGAAATTGTGTTGCTGCAGCAGTTCACTTTTTGTCCTTGTTCTGTAATTGGTTTCAGGTATAGTGATCTCCCTTGTACACATTGGCACAAATTTTGGTTCAGTGGTGTACAATGCCAGTTTGACAGGAAACTTGAGCACCTGTTTAAAGGATTCAAATGTAAGCTGAATATGAACACATATTTTTTTACAGGTAAGTTGCTTGGAAGGGGATGGCCTTTTTTTAGGCAAGTTAGCCTCAGGCAAACATTATGGATAGTGGCAAGGTGATAAGTACATGTAAATGCTAAATCTGTGGGGATTCATTTCACTTTGAAGTCTGTGTTGTTCCGAGTTTTGACATTTTGGTCCATTTGACTTTTATGAGCCAAGATTTTATGCACCCATCCTTGAAATAGGGAGGTAATGCTAGTATGCAGGTTGGCCTACATGGGCTGTGAACCCAGTTTTAGTACACAAATTTGTTCATGAGTTTGTACCCTGCATGAATTTACATGTCAGCACAATCATACAGTGTTACTGCAGTCACTATTTACAGGTTGTCATACATGTGACGTTTTGCATAATGACGTGGGGGGACGGCTGGCCAGTATATGATACTTGTCAATGTGTTTTACAATCTGTAGCATTACGTTTACGCTGTGATCTGGGGGGGGGGGGGAGGGGGGAGGGCATGCACACATACAATACTGTAACAAATGTGGGTGGCATTCTAACCTCTTGATTTGCTTGAAAAAGGATATGCAGTGCATACAGCACTTGGCATTGCCAAACCATAGCATGCTGATGGCTGGCTCTGGGGGCGAAATAGTTGTATCCGTCACAAAAGGAAAAAAATGGGCAACTCAGTTACTCTTCATGTAATGATTATCCCTTGTTTTGCTGCTGATGTTGATATTTTGGCTCAGGTGACTGGTCAGTCATTGGAGCTTACTAGGTGGGTGATAGGCAGTTATTTGTTCCATCACAATTACCTTGGTGGAAGGGGGGATGTATGTTTGGTAGGCTGTATCCAGTTTGTTCAATTAGTCATGTTCCAGCGATGTTTTTTTTTTTTTTTTTTTTTTTTTTTAAAGCTCAGGTGACTTACCAGTCAGCTAAGGTTGTAGGACAGTCCATTGTCTGTCCAGCTGTCTGTCCACAATTAACATTTTCCACTCCTCCAAAATCATTGTCCCAGATTAGCTTGAAACTTGGGGGTAGGGGTCTACCTTGGGTTAATCTCAACCAAGTTTGTTTGTCATGCTCCAGTGATTTTTGGATGTGTATAAATTTTTTGGTTCATTTTTGGTCAAGGTTAAAAAAAAAATCTTTAAAAGCACTTGGTCAGTTGCTTAAAATTGTATAAAACTACTTCTGGGTACCCCAAGATCAGGGTAGAACTGATAAGTTTGGTAGTCTTGAAGCATGTTTTTTCAAATTCTGACTGGTTTCACTAACAACATAGCTTATTGGGGAATGAGGATAGTGCCCACTATGGCTGGTTTATATACTGGGGGTAACACAGTTACATTGCTTATTGCATCGTAATAAATAGCATATAAAACATGTTCTGACTGTGTTGGTCCAGACATGTACCCTATAAAACACCTCTGAGCAGAACACATGGACCCTGCCATTGCAGGGACCACTATGACTTCAGTCATCAGAGTTTAACTGAATGAACTTGGTATCAATATTTGATAGCCAGAAAAATAATTTGCATGTGGAAAATTTGACACAAGTGAAAGTATTGTTAGTGGGCAGAGAGGTTGAGTACTGACAAATTCCATATACAGGTGTCACAAGGCAAGTAAGCTGATCTGCCCATAACATTGAGACCAAATAGTTCAGTGGTACATGGCTGATGTGTCTGATGGTTTCTGTGGCAAGTTTCAAGTTCTTTGTCTTACTCAGAGAAGGAGGTATGCAAATATGTTCCAGAATTTTTGTTTTTGAGTCTGGATTAGAATGGTCCAGTAGGGATGATTGATAGTGGAAGTAGGTGTGTGTATCTGTCAGTTTTGTGTGCAGGGGGGTGTTTGCCTTCCGATCTGCACTCATTTAGATCTTGTTGTCCAGAAAGGTGATCTCTGTAGGTGAATGATTGTGCTGAGAATTTGCAGATAGAGAGACTAGAAGTAGTTGTGTGAGGAAGTTAGCGACATCAATTTCCCCAAATCTCCAGATGCAAAGAAAAAAAAATGTCATCTTTGACTCACTAGCACATCAAAGGTTGCAGTTAGAACTTGCAATAAGTTGGATGTGAAGGTCAGCTGGTCACATAGCTTTCTTGTTTAACTGAAGTCCTTATTTTAAGAAAACAGTTTAGATAATAATTGATCATGTGACCCATCAGAATAGCATGCCTCAGGTCAACAAATTTCCATGTATTGAGTCTGGGGTGAAAAGGTTAACTTGTGGTGTTACTTTTCTTGCTTGTAGAATACAGATTGTAAATGTAAGATCTGGTAGAACTGTTAACAGAATAGTGATTTTAGTTTCCCATACTTTATTAATCCTTTAAGGTGCCTTTAGTTGATCAGGAAGAAAATGTTGTTAACTCCTGTTGTAACTGTGATCGACTCGAAACATTTTAACTGAGATCGAGACACGGAGATGTTCATCTCAGATTTTAATCAGTGTGATGAGGGTGAAAGGTTTTGATCTGTAGACATTTGCATAATGGCTGAAACCAAGGACAGTGGAGCAGGATTACAGAGGATTCACATGGAGTGATTGCCCTTCCCCTCTTGGGAAATCAAGAGAAACAGGACAAGTTCAGATCAGATTTTTCTGTATGGTATAACATAGATCTGGAGGTTTATGAGTGCAAGAAAGTCACCAGTTAGAAGATTGGGGATTGGAACTTGTGCTGGCTTTGTCTTCATACCCTCCCCCCTAACCTCCAATATTAACCTTTCCTCTGCTGCAGGCGAGAAAACCCACCCAAAGATACTTGCGTCTCCTGTGCTGCAGGTGAGTTTATCTGCCCAATGTATAGCACATGCCGAAGATCAACTTCCATTCTCCTGCAGATGTGCAACACATGATGGTTTCTACTATAACTATTGAGCAATAGTGCCAAAATTATATAAATATTGCGGTCTCTCTGCAGAAAAAAAACACACGCATACAGATTTTATTCAGTACGGATCATCGTGGAGATTGATTGACAATGCATACCGGTGCATGAGTTTCCCGCTTTAATATTGATTGCTTGCAGTTTCCACTCTGAATTTTTTTCAGCAGTTAACTAGGAACATTCTGAATGTTTTCAAAATATCTACCCTTCATGTGCCACTAAATTTCGGCACTTAAGTCACATAAACCATGAAACATTGATTTAAAGGATGGACTCCACCATGCTTGTTTGTTGAAAGTGGGCATTGCGCATGCTTGATGACATGTCGAGACTTGGCAAACTTATTTGCATGACCTGTCAGCCAATCAACGTCCTGATGCAAGACAAGAATCTTGCTGCCTTCCATTCTTAGATTCTTACCTTGGAGATAATAAATTTATGCAAGATGACGACGTTTGGTGGGCGGGAATAAAGATTGAGCCCATAGGAAAGCAGCATGATGATACATGTACTGACAATGTTCTGACGGCTCTATTAACACCAAACATTGCTGGAACCAGCAAGATAATTGTACAAAGTTTGAGGCTGCAAAATATGCAGTTTTACTGCTGTTTTGCGTATCTTTATCAGCAAATGTACCAAAAAAAATTGATCAGTTGTTTATCTTGAAGATCTGTATGAATAAAGTCATTATATTTATGCAACAAAATTGTTTCTACAGCAAAAACTATGCAGTGTGATTGACCAGAAATGAGCATATGATGTCTTTGTTTCTGTAAATAAATGTCCATGTGGATGCCCTGAAGATCATGTTTATGTGGCGATCCCAAGATTAAATTTAGCGTGATAGACAATTAACCAAAAAAAAAAAAAAAAAAATAGCAGAGGAAGGGTTAATGATTGGTTGGGTTGCAGTGTTGTGGGGTTACCATTTAGTTGTGAGTTGTTATGTAAATCACAACTAAATGGTAACACCACCATAATAATTTTTATGACCAATGTTCAACTGAAGTCAGTCAACCAATGATTTGGTCAAACAAATGGCCACAGTTTTTGTTTTGCTTTGTTCACCTTTCAAAACTCAGAATGGCATTTCATGTGAACGGTTTCTTGAATTGCCACCCAGTGCAACCTGCACACAGACATATTTATATATTAAAGCATATGGAAAAAAAATAAGAAAAGATGCTATATGGAAAAAAAATAAGAAAAGATACTCCAGTTATGAAGGAAAGGGTGGGAGTTCTACAGACATCCTGTGAAATAGGTTGCACTATCATTAGGTTGGGGTGTCAGTGTTTCTGTAAGGATTTCTTTCAAAGGGTCACAAGAAGGGAAATTCAGGGGAGAAGACTATATTTTTACCAATTTTACTCATATAAATAAACAAGACTTGTGATCCTTTAGAATTTTCTCGGAGGGTACTTGAGGTTTTGAAAGGGTAATATACCCCCATTTGGGGGCTAACAGAAACACTGGGTCTGGCCAGGGATGATTTCACATTCCAAATTTGGTTGGTTGTCAGGTCTTTTTAAGTTGTCTATGTTTATTTAGCTTTCACACCTTTTTTCTGGAACAAAAATTATGGGGAGAAGCACTCTTAAAGCCAGACACATTGAGACCACAGGAAGGAGGCAATCTTGGTCCTTTTCCCAACAATTCCCCAAATTCAAATGGCTTTTGGGTGCAGTTTGTCACCCTCACCTTATACTGTGAACACAATTTGACCTCTGTGATGTTTCATCATTATAAATCTATCACTAGTATTGGGGGATAATAGTATGGAACTCTGTATGGAAAGAAATAGAAAGTTTGATCACACGTATCATATGTGCATGGCACTTTATATGGAAACATATCAGACCATACTAGTGAAGAAGATTGTTCTATAAAACTACGATTCCATGTTGATCTATCTGGTCTGATCTCTTCTGTTTGAAGGTAAAAGCACCCTAGCTTGACTTGTGAATTAGGAAATATAAACAAATGTGAAGTCAACATGGAAACAGGTGAAAAAGAGCTCTGTGATTAGTACATGTATAACAATATACTGTACATGATTGATAGACATTCCAGTGTATAAAACATCACATGAAATTCACGAAAGATGTCCAAGGAGAATTCGTATAATTATGTTCCTAGAATATTCCCATCATAAGCAGATTGTTCCTTGAAGATAATGGTCAATTACATATAGGACAGTTTATTCCACTGTATAAGACATTGTATGAAATTAAAGAAATTTGTCCAAGGAGAATCTGAAAAGCTAAGTTCCAAGAATATTCCCATCATAAGCAGATTGTTCGTAACTTCCTGGAAGATAATAGTCAATTACATATAGGACAATTCATGCTCAAACATATGACATCGGGACTTTCATGTCATCTGTGTCATTTACTGATTTATTTCAGAACATTTAAAATTGTTAACATTTTGTTGTGCATTGTTGTTGAAAATTTGAGTGTTTTTGCTTGCCACAAAGTGTCATGATTAATGCAAATAGCAACAAAGAATTATTTACTTTGAAAATTATAATCAAAAGTAGTTCACACCCAAATGATCAATCTGCACATTGGAACCATTGGGACGTTTTTACTTATTGTCAGTCTGGGAACCATCTGTACTTCAGTTGGACAAGTTTAATGTGAGTGTCAGATAAAAAGTATATAGATCTGAGTTGTGTGCAGCCTTTTATAAAAGACCAGCCATTGCACATGTTGCAGTCAGGACGGCGTTAATGTCTTATTTGTGTATATTCTAAGCTGTCATTATTTGTAAGCTGGTTTGCATTGGAAGTCTTCATTTTCTAATCCAAAACAACCGCAGTTTTATTCAGACATGAGAATTTTCAGCTAATCAGCTGAATTCAGCCAATTTCACCAGAATTTACCACTATATGTCTTTGTAATTGTCCTCAATTTCAACTAAAGTTCAGCTGATTGCCATTATTTCAGTGTTTTTCATCAGATAGCATTCTCATGTCTGTTATTGATAGGAATGTCACAATCCAGGCAAACTTGTTAAGAAATTTGTAATGATCATGACAGTGATCACAAGAGACTTTGCTAGCAGATTTGTGGATTTAATGTACAATTGATCTATAAAATGCTGGATGTGCACAGAGATAAATGTGATGGTCTTGTGGTTGACCTGGGTCCTCTAAAAGTTACCAAAGTGGTCTGGTACCCAAACATATTGTCAACCCTTTAGCCAGGCATCATGACCTCACAAAATTGCTTGATGATAAAAGTGGAACTTTGTTGCCCTGATTCTGTGCAGTACATATTCCCAATTATAGATATAATAGCTTGCCAAATTAAAATCCATTCTTTCATTTCATTTTATTTCTGTATTTAAAACAAAAACAAAAAAACTCCCACAAAAACCTAGTGGTTGGAATTTGCTGAAAGCATTAGTTACTCCAAGTTTGTTGTCATGTGGGTGAGGTGCCAAGAGAATCAGATAGTGATGGAGGATGCAGTGTATCTGAGCAAGGATAGCTGGGTCTATGGCATGTCGCATGCAAGGTTTTGTTGAGCACTTTTTTATGATGGTAGCAGTCTCTTTGGTGATACAAAATGTAATCTTTCATCAGCATGTTAAAATTATTATGATGTCTCCAAATGCAAGGATAAAATGTATTGATTTGTCTACTTGTCACCGTCCGCTTCTTGCTAAATGAACTGAATACAATGTAGATCATCGAGATTTGCCGTGGATTTGGATGCTTTTTAGAAGGGATATATACAGCACAAAACCATGCATTAGAAACTCTGTGTGACAGGCTTTGATTTTAAAGCATGCTATGTGTACATGGCATTGTAACCTTGCTCTGTGTACCACAGAGTCAGTCCTTTTAAATGTCACCACATGCCAGCAAGTACATGGGTTTGATATTAACAATGTTGCCTGATCCTCAGATACGGGTTAAGGATGATCCTCTGTGGAAAATCGAAATAAGTGACGCAAAATATTAGCAGTACTGTTTAATGTGGGATGTCAGTAATTAGAATATAGATCATTGATCTGTTGCAGGGTCTGTGTTGTTGTAGCCTATCTATAGACCCATGATATGCAGCAGGTTCCAACCTAAAGCACATACCTCGGCTATTGATTGTGACATTACAAGTGTATTGTGTTTGGCACCCAACAATTACAGCTTGGAAACATTGTGTTGAACATCAATAAGATCAATGATATGTGACATAGGGCTTAAAATATTTTATGGAGGGATAGGGAGGATAATAGAGTCAAGTCATTAAATAAAGTTCCAGATGTGAACACATGCATTTGTGCATACAGAAACAGCAAAAGAGACACACTTTGACCCATGCAAAAAGGAGGGGGGGGGGGGTTAAAATGACCAGTAACAGAAGCAGAAGCCAGTGGGTGAAAAGCATATCACAAATGTTTGAGTATATTTTAATCAAACTTTCAGTGGAAACTGGAATGTGATAAAATTAGTTTCAATATGAATGAAAAACACATGCAAAAGGTCAGACGGGGACAAATGTAGCTTACTGCTATGCACAAATGTATGAAAGGCAAACTTGTAACTTTTCTGTCTGTTTTTGTCACCTCAAGTGCTGGAGGGTTCATCTGCAATTGTGGAGAGTGGAATACATTGTAAGTGAAATGTTGTGCAGTGACATATTTTTACTCAAGAGTATATAATATGCTTATATATATGACTGGTTGTTTTTGTTTGGAATAATGTGTAGCGTTAGAGGCTTGGCTGTCATCCAGAGTCCATCCTGCAAGTGTCAAAAGTCAGATGGTGTATGCAGTTGACCAGGTATGAAGTGCAGGGAGTACACCACATGTTTGTTGCATGTGAAGGTGGGAAGGTTAACATTTTACAGAAACCCAGTTGTCAAGTATCAGGGTCCAAAACAACAAATTAACCCAGAAAGTAACATTTTATTCATGTGGCTAGGGGTGTGAGTTGTCCTTGTTTTCATTGTGAATATGGTGTCTATGTAAATGGTGCCTCTTGGATTCAGGTTATGCATTGCAGAGGGCATGATTGACCTACGTAAGAACAGGTTATCATTGTTACGGGAGTGTGAAGATTGGGTAATCTGGCGTTGTTCATATTTGAACCTTTTGTTACCAATGGACGGTTGATGAAATCTGTTTTGCTCCTTCAGCTGACCTTACATGTGATGTCAGAAAGCAACCCTCAGCATTATTTTTTTTTTTAAAAGGTTGTTCTCTGCAGTTAAATGCACTTCAGACTTGTTAGAAAATGATGGAACTGGAACCAGTCACTCCTCCACCCTGTCTGTCATGGTCATGGCCCTAGGACATCTTGCTCACCTGTGCAAGTTGTACAAAAGGTAAGGTCACTCAGGTGTGATAATGACCAGTTGCCATGCTAAATGTGGATACAAAGTGACTTTGTTCTCTACTATTAAGTTCTCAAGTGCTTGACAGATATCATGACCCTTGTGGTCTCTCAATCCAGCAGCTGTATGAAATTTCTAGATGGACCATCAGGTATGAGATTTTACTTCATCTGGCCTGATTTTCCCTGTTTACAAAGTCACCCTCAATTTGAATTGTATAACATGGAACCTGACCCAGAAAGCCTGGTCTGCCATAAATATGTATGGTGCAAGGGTACTGCGTGACAAGGATCTGTGGTCGTCAACATAGGGTGCATTCAGTCTGCTCATATAAATATTTACATTTTGAGAATTCCATGACAGTGACTTGCAAACCAACACAGAGTTCCTAGATTTAGAACATCTGATTTTTGGGGTACAATGCAAGCAGAAAATGAGGGTATGGGAAGACTTTTGACTTTCTGGGATAAATCTTCGGGATCATAAATTTTGATAAATACACATAATTATGCAGATAGATTTTCGTGAGCTTATGTTAAGACAGCATATTTTGCGGTATGCATCAGCTTCAAGACATGTCGACTCAGCTTCACCTCATCTTGTTAAGAGCTGCTACCTTCTTTCACTTCACTAGTGATGTTGTAAATGATGTCTTGCACTCAAAGCAATGCACCATATTTATTCCACTAAGAACACATGCCCCAATAAGCACCCCCAAACTTTCTGATAAATCTTAGTTGTCCTAAGATATTGACATTTAGATTTTATGTGTCTAACAACAGCTTTGCCTGTCTGTCTTGTTTGATGCCTGTTATACCTGGGGGCCCCTGCTGTAATTATAAACATGCAAACCCAAAATGACGTGGAGCATCAGTCTCCTAAGCTCATGTCATGAGAGAGGTGACCATGCAATATGGTGGATGATCAGGCACATGTATATGAATACATGATAAAGTAAGTCATATTCAAAATACATAAAAATGCCGTAGACAACCAAAAGCATCTACGTAAACAAGTAATTGGGTCCAATGTAAGAGTATAACACACTTGTCAATGAGAACTTCTATTTGACAGCTACATGTGTGCAATTGATGTACCTCTGGTATGCCACTTCCAGTTTCACTTTGGTTTCTCAACTTACAGAACATGTATTTGATTGGAATTACCCAATAGCAATTAAAATGACTTGTTATCACAACATGTTAGAGTCTTCATTTATTTACAGCTGTGTCGTGATATATTGGTGACTTGAAGAGAAATTTATAACCCACTGGGCACATAGTTTGAAATTTATAACCCACTGGGCACAAAGTTTTGAATTTATAACCCACTGGGCACATAGTTTGAAATTTATAACCCAGTAGGCACACATTTTTATACCATGTACATGTGCGTCCCACAGCACACAAGGTGGGCAACGGAGTGAGCACTGTGAACCACTTTTGTGACCTTGTTTTCAGGTAAACTGTTTTTTTTTTAAGTGCACTGAGTGCTTATTGGAATGACTAAGTAGTTGGAAGGGTGAGGGTGCAGTATCTTCTATATTGTCCACATCAAGGTAGACATTGTAATTGTTGTAGATGTCAGCGTCACAAGAATAAGAAACAAACAAAAAAATTGCGTTCAAGGTCTGATGATGCAAAAATTTCACTATTAAACCATACTAATGCAAGAATTGAATAGGATAGGCCCGAATAAGCTGAATACAATACAATATAATATAGGCTTAGTGTGTGCATTCCCACTGGATCATGTGTTAAGGATAAATACACAGGCTACTTATGCATTTGGAGAACAAAACATAGGCGAAAATAATTGGCTGTTTACCAAGATGTATGATGAGAAATTAGATGTTCCTATGTACAACAGTCCTTTAAGTTGAAAATTACAAGGGAAAGTAACTGGATACATAACTCTTGTTCAGCACAAGAACCTTCGATTTGTCTTGTCATGTCCTGTTGCATCTCTTACTAGTGTGTCGAGCAAGTGTATTGTCTTCCTTGCTGTGCAACGTCCAACTCCTCCTCCTTCCAGTGCAAGAGGAATTAATATAGAGCTATGCCCTGATTCCCATTTTTTTTTTTTAAATAAAATATGTTTAAACCAACCTTCTGTTTTTAGTTTTTCCTTATTTCCTTTTGACAGCAAGTTTCAGTAGGTGATTACACTTTGTGGACAAGCTTTTTCCAAGAAGTTTTATTAAAAGTGGAGTTTGCAATTCAAATACTATGAAGTGTCACTTCAGGTCAAATCTGCATCACCTTCAGGCAGTGTATATGGTGAACTTCGTGTTTATGTTGGGCATACAGGACTGAAGTACCTGTGAAGAGCAGGGTGCTTAATTATTTGTTTAAGCTTATAAGTTGTGCTAATGAAAAGAAAATATCCACTATTGTGTATGAATTATTACATAACCGTGACCTAAATGACATCCATACATCACCCTGGCTGCAGTTTGTCTCGACAAGCCTACAAAACCTTGCAATGTCAGTTGCAGGAATATAAATCTAATCCACAAGGTAACTACAAGTGATTTGTTCCTCTATGCAACCATGCAGCTGGGCCAATCAATATGAAACCAGCAACAAGTGATATATTGGGGGAGGGGGGGGGGGGGCGATAGTACACTGGTGCAAGTAATAATTTTGCCCTAGTGCAAGGTTCAGAAAATAAGAAAATGTAGAAATAATGGTTGGTACGAAGTATGGAAATTTTAAAAGGCTTCCAGTTTGTACGTATGGCAAATATAAATGCTCAGTACGCCAGTAGGAAAAACCCCTTGCCCCCCTCCTTTCAAAATGAAGTGTGTGTGCATTACAGAATGTTTAACAAATATGTGTTTGAAAAACGTGTTGATGTTCTGGCCAGTAATCTACAGATATACTTTATCAGGTTTAGAGTCGCCAGCAAGACAGAGATTGGAAGATATACCTGGACATGAAAGAACATATGTACTTTGTGTGTCTTACCATAGAGAAATAAGCAAGATGGAGAAACAACAGCTAGTGTTTACACAGTGAGTGCTTTTTCCCCCAAAGGTGTGAGCTGTTACTAATCCCGGATAAGCAGTCCTTGGAAGTGATTTGCTTTATTGCCTGCAACATTGTGGTGTCAGAACTGATTGACTGTTTTTCCAAAGAGATGACACTGTGAGGTTCAGGCTGTTCAGCTCTCTTATTTGTGAGGTGAAAATCAGTACCAGATTTGCACTCAGCAATGAATTGTGGAAATATTTAGATAGTCAATATGACAGTCCTTTTGTCACTGTGTGAATCTTTGTTCTAGGTTAAATAGTCGGTGATTTTATGGTCATCTTTCCAAATCAATCAAGACACACTCACAGGTTATATCGGGTCGACACTATCAGTTTTTTCACTGACAACTTTAGTTGGGATATCTGAGAAGTTGACTGACCAGCTCGGTCTCTTCAGTCATAGCTGTCCACACTTGCTATCAATCATGACTGATCAGTTATAAGTTTCAATTAGGTCATTTTTTGGTAGGATTTTGCTTATATGGGAGGAAATATGGATGAAGGTGTCCTTTTGGCTGCTGTTGTTGCCCTCATAGTCAAAAGAAAGAAAAGGAAAAGATCCAAACACCGTGGATTCAGAGAAGACAACAGTATGTTGCCTGTGAGACAATTGTAGTGAGTTATACTGGAGGACCCCTTGGCATACCGAAACTATGCAAGGGTGCCCCTCTGGCTGCTGATACTGCTGTTGGTAGCCATAGTTGCTGTAACCATGCATTTGCTAGGGTATCAAATGTAACATACTGGTATCTGATTGGCTGATGGCTTCAGTCACCTTCCAACATGTTGGAATAGATGGAGCAGTGTCCTATCCCTTCATTCATGACTGACAACTCTTCAGTCATCCAACTTTTATGTCCACACTATCAGTCTTTTCACTGACAACTTGAGTTGTCAGTCAAAAAACTGGTAGTGTGGACCGGGCATTACACTTGAAGGTTTAGTGCTATTTGAATGCAAGGATAAAAGGTTGTTGTCTGTTTGTCCTCAATTCTGCTCATCGTGGCATGAAGTGACCAATCAGCTGTTGTGGGAGCATGTGACACTAAAATACAACTGCAGAGGCTCACAACTGTGACCTATCAACAGCAGCTGAAGACATAGAGCAACTGCAGACATTTACAGTTGTGACACCTAGGCAGCAGTCACTACCATTAGACAGTAATCAATGGTGTGAACACACTGTGTATGTTGCACTTGCACGAACACGCACATGCATGTGTGTAATGGTGGCGGCAAAACAGATCTGATGTTTGAAATATCCCCTATGTTTCTCCATCTGGCATATTCCTTCATTGTCTACCTGTACTGGGAGATCAGTTTCATTATGTTTTTTCTTATACATTCAGAGCTTAAAAATACACTAAAGCAAGACCCGGCACAACCGGAACCTAAATAAATGTACCTTGAAACTTACATTATTGACGATCTCAAATAACGTAAGTATCATTACCTCAAAATGAAGTGGAAATGATGACACACATACAAACAAGACACCCGATGTGTGTTGCAACCAGTTACGACTGTATTACTACTACTACTACTACTACTATTATTGTGCCGCCTCATACTGGAGAAGGGGCACATAGTAATCGCTCTTTCTGTGCATCAGCTTGTATGCTATTTGTGAGCAGGCAAAAATTCGCTTGTCCTTCAGCTTAGATCATTAATGAAACTTTACACACAGATGCATCTACACAGAAGGGTGTGTCATGTACCAAAAGTAGGTCACTAGGTCAAGTATCTGGGTCACAGTGACATATCCAAAATCGTGTCCGGGCTATAATTTCTTTGCTATTTAACCCTTAAAGTGCTAATCACTGCTTTAGTCGTTGTCTCATTGCTGTTAAACATATAATGGTTAAAAGGTTCAAATTCCTCATAAAGGTATCTTTCATTCAAAATACGAGCAAGCCTAGTCTAAAGCAACAAGTAGTCTTAGTGAACAGCTTTCCTCGGGGCACTTTGTGCGCATTGTACACAAAATGCCCCGAGGAAGGCTGTAGACGCAGTCCTTAAATCAGTGCTGTAAGGGTAACCTAGTTTCAGGAAACTTAGCACACACATCTTGACCTAAAGGTGGGTCATGAAACAAAAGTAGGTGAAGTATCTGGGTTGGGGTGATACAATCAGGTAAAACTACACTACCTGTCCTGTCCGGGCTGCAGTTCTGTTGCCCTTCAAGTTAGATTAACGAAACTTTACACACAGGTGCACATAGACATAAGGGTGTGTCATGAACCAAAAGTAGGTCACTAGGTGAAGTATCTGGGTCACAGTGACATATCCTTGTAAAATCATGTCCGGGATATAATTCCTTTACTGTTTAACTTAGTTTCATGAACCTTCACACACACGTATCTTGACCTAAAAATGTGTCGTGAAACAAAAGTACGTCACTGGATCAAGAATCTGGATCTCCGCTATTTGCGATATTACACTTCATTTCCAGGCTGTAATTTTGTTGTCCTGCAAGTTAGATTAATGAAACTTTATACACTGGTGTATTAAGACATAAGGGTGTGTCATGAACCAAAACTAGGTTGCTAGGTCAAGTATCTGGGTCACAGTGACATATCCTTGTGAAATAGTGTTCGGGCTGTAATTCCTCTAGTATTTAACTTAGTTTCATGAAACTTCCCACACACATATATTTTGACCTAAAGGTGTGTCATGAAACAAAAGTAGGTCACTTGGCCTATCACTTTTTAGTTCTCCCGACCTGTCAGTCATGAAACTTTACCCACATATCATGTGTCTTGGCCAGATCATCCAAACACAAGTGTGTCATACATAAAATTAGGTCACTATTATAAGTAGCCTTTTAATTTTTTTTTATTTCTACTACTACTACTATTATCATTGTGTGCTTTCATATTCTTCAGGGGTCTTTGAGAACCAAAACAGACTTACTGGGTGCCCAAAATGTCATGGCAACATGGGTATCATATTCTCACACAGAAAAATTGACACCATGTTATAATAAACCACCTAATTTTGATTATTGAAATGATGCAACAAGTCGTGACAATAATAGTACTCAATATTTCTACTTAGAATGGCGTATGTTGTAGTTGCTTTGAATCCAGTGAACACAGTGGAGCAGTCTGTAAATTAAAGAAATTATTTACCAGCCAAGTAATTGAATTGCATTTGTGATTTCATGTAAGGAATAATGTAATGGTTGGGCTGTTTGGGTACAGTGTAGAGCAGTAGATGGAGATGATGCCAGCTTGTAGAGGCAGAACACAGTGTCACTGTGACAATTTAGGTACCAAAAAGACACATGCGTCTTGGCAAGATTTTCTTCGTAAGCGAATAAAACATGATTATGGCATGAGAGGGACAGGCTTCATCATCATGTAAGATAGATCTCTCACAGGGAACTTTTCTTTCAAAGTAATCCAAACATATTTGGGAACTAAGTACCAAATTGAGTTGTAGGTCTGGGACAAATTCACTTAGACTGCACCTAACCCCCAATCAATAGAGGCTAGCCATGGGTCAGGTTATCATAGAAATCCATAGCCTCTTTGACACAAACATCCAGTTCTGTGTGACCTTAATCAAAATGCTACATGTGTCTTTTGGGCTTTTCTTGTGGACTGCAGTCAGGGTTTTCAGCTGCCATTATCATTATATGCTGAAGGTCATAGGCTGTGGCTTTAGGGCTAAGATCACGACCTGTCAGCTTTTCCAATTGGCAAATTGAAAGTACAGTCTCTCAGGATCTGTGTTTGTAGGATCAAGTTTAGTCCAGTGATTGAACTTCGAAATACTCATTTTATGGGTGCTGAGTTTATTCATTCCTTGTGTACAGTTTGAATTTGCTGCTTTTCCATGCATGTTGGCTATTTGTGGTCCTTGGTATCAAATGCTTTCTCCAAGTGCTATGTGCACAAATACCTTAAGTAATAAATCTTGTCACCATGATTTTCCTGCTTTATGAACTTTATGCCATAAAACAGTCATATTGCAGGCAACTGCAGGGATGAATCCACAAACTTTAAGAGAAGGGCCAATTTGTTAAATTATTACAGCAGTTTTTTCGAGGGTCTGTGGATCGGTTTCCAGAAAATGGCGGTGAGAAATGGTACATTCAGAGCCAGAGTCAGCCTAAAATGAAGGAATTACATCAGTGATTCTTGGGAAAAAGAAAAAGAAAAAAGTTTTATTACCTCTAAAAATTTTTTGTTGGGAGGGAGGAAGGCATGTTCCTTTGACACCCCCCCCCTCCCCATGTGAAAAAAAATGTGTGTGTGTGTGTGTGTACACCAACAAACTAACAAATCACTAAATAATTACCATATCACTCCCTTAAATATGATTAAGCGAGTAACTTTGTTCTGTTTGATAACATTGTAGAAGCACATTGATATGAATTTTATGTAGCCATGTTTGATCTAGGTTCAAAACCAGAGGACTTGCTGCGCTATGTAGTTTGCATTTAGAACATGATTCGTAATATTACGTAAAAGAAGTCAACAATTAAGAGTATGTTTTCGTTCCATCCCAGTCCAGTTGACCTTCATTTGTGTGAATTGTATGGACCTCTGTTGGCACTGCAGATGTTAATAGTGGCAGTATGAGAGGGAGCACCTGTCATTTTACTGACATAAAATAGCTGCACATGGTTTACTGGGTGCTAATGGTTGTATTGTATCCATAGCTAACAGTTCATAGTTACAGAAATTCATTCCCAATGCTGAGGTATAACATAGTTCCAGGCAACAGTTTTGAAACAATGACACAACTCCTAAGTGGTTTATCTGACAGCAATACATGCAGGTGAAGTACAATAGGTATACATAACAGTTCTATTGAAAGACAAGAGCACATGATATAAAAAAAACCAAAACTGGTTATGTCAGGATTACCCCGGTTAAGGACATTCTCAAAGTTGAAGATTTATTCAAACTTAAAGCTCTGAAATGTTACTTCCTATACCTTCAGGACAATTTGCCTGCGTATTTCAATGGTATTTTTGCACAGGCACCTGCGAATCACCTGTATCAAACTAGAAACAAAGAATCCATGCAACTCCTTGTCCCCTGAAAAAATAGAACCGGTAAATGTATCAGATTTTTAATCACTTCAGTCCTTAAAAGTACACCTCCTTGCATGAAAAACAAATTCCATACTCATTCTTATTCTGTGTTTTCAATATATATGTACGCATGTGATTATAAAATGGTGCAACTAAGGTGAAGTGATATGCTTACAACCAAATCATTCACAGTCTTCCTAGATCAATATTGTAAATTGATAATCAGCAAAACAAGAACATCAGCATACAAGTTGTTGGCTTGTGTGGAGGGGTCCTCCTGTGCTGAATAGCCAATCAGGTAAATCATAATACCAAAAGTGTGAAATTCAGATTCAGATTCAGATTCAGATCCAGATCCATGCTGTGTTTTAATGAATAAAATATGTTTAAGCCAAATCTGAATCTGAATCTGAACCTGAATCATGAGGCAAGGGGGTCAGACAGAATATCCACAACTTGAGGACATTGGGTGTGTATACAGAAGGTGGTGGATGTTAATTTGTGTAGCATGTGAGTGGTGTGAATTACTTTACTTCTGTAACCTGCTAGGTACCATGGGCAAGGTGCCACAGATGCATATGTGTGTTCAGATGAGGTCATGGTCAGGGTTGCTTCACCAACAGACCACTTATCCTTTGGCACTCCCTGAACATTTAATGCTCATGATCTGCAACTTTTCTTCAAACGTTTTACCACTGCGTCATATTATGAAGTCAGTTTGTTGATTGTCAGACATGTCATCTTTGATATTACATAGAATTGGTGGTCCACTGTGGATATCTTTCTTTGATTTTCTGCTCTGCAGATCTGATATGTATTTTTTTTTTAACCAAGATTTCTCATTGACTTTGGAGTCATGCCAGAATATGAGTGGCACCTGTAACAGAAGCCATGTTGTACAGGTCAACAGTCAGTACCTGGGGCTTCCAGTGGCTTCCCATGACTTCCCATCAGGACCATGGTGGCCCAGTGACCCCAGGTGGCCAGTGTAGTTAAATCACCTTGTACTCTTCCCACAACAGCACTCCCACTCTGGTCCAGGGATGCCAGACACAGCATCCAGGGGTGTTGGTTACTGTGCTGCCAGACCCAGTGAGGCCTGCATCACAGCTGATCAAACTGTTCACAGCCATCTAAAAACTCCTTCCAGTCAACCAGTCCCTGTTGACTTGTGTAATACTAGCTACAGGTCCTGGTTTCATCAGTAATTCTGAGTGGTTTCTGTTTCTATATTTTGTGGATCCTAGCATTCTTCCCCCCCCCCCCCACCCCACCAGTTTTACGAAGAAGGATAATTATTCTCTCATGACTTGTTGAGCATTAGTATCATGTGATTTTTTTTTTTTTTTTTTTTTGAGTTGGGTATCATTATTTTTATTGAAACATGGTCAGTTTGCACTTTCTTTTATGATCTTTTGATGTGTTTTAGAATTGATTTTCATAATTTTTGCACTTGCGTTTTCTGTACAAAACCATTGACCAGAAGTTTTTGAATTATAAATATTATGGATTTCAAAGTGATAAAAATTGGTAATTTCTTCTACATGTGCAAGGCAAAAGTCATACGAGCAGATGTGGACAGCAGTGCTCAGGAAAGTAGATCAGACCAACTTTGGCACTTGTCATGGTCAATTTTAAGGGCTTGAAGCTAAAATTAAAAGGTCCTGAATGAAACCACTGTGTGCTGCCATGTGCCTTTCTTCCTGTTTCCTGTCTTTCTGGTTATTGTGCTCAGCTACACTGGGAGTTGAATTCTTCTATGCTGAAAGGATGGTGTGTGTACACTTGTGCACTGTCCAGTCTTTGATACCCCCATGACTTACACCGTCTGCTTTTGTACATGGACTTCCTGTATTAAAACTACATACATAGCATTCTTGCTTGTCTCTCACATTTACTTCCTCAATCTCTATACACTTCCCCCACAAAGAGCGGGGACATAGAAATTAGCAAGGACAGTGCCAGGCAAGAAGAGGTTAAAGTTGATGGAATTTGTGACTGAGGAGCCCAGGGGAGTGGGCAGGTGCCACTGTGGCCCACAGGGTGGGATATATAATGGGATATAGCAGACATGTTAAGATAAATGGCTTCTTAAACTGCATCAGCCACCGTCCTCTGCCTTCATCCATCCATTTTCTTTTGCTGCTAGATTTTTATGCAGAGTTCTTGGTAATTCAATATCAATAACCACCAGGAGGTTAACCATAGTGGATATAGGATAGAAACTCTCTCTGGTTATTTTATGATCTAAAAAGAATTGCCATGTACATACTTGTACATATTAAGTTCTGTTTTTGCATATCTCCTGGTTTTTGTGTACATAATGTATTTGCAACATTTTATGGTATATTTCATAATGACACATTGGTCCTTACAGTTATGCCTGTCAGGTTTCACTTACTTATCAGCAGGTATACACCTGAGAAGGTTACAGTATCCCGTAACTCTAGAGCAAAAGAGTCTGGTGATAAATTGATATGACTACAGTTTAGCCTTCACGCGCCCACCTCTGGTCCATTGTTACAAGATCTGTCAGGTGAAATTTGCTCCATCGACTATCATTTTGTGAAGTGGAGACAATAAAGACATGGGGAAAAAAACAAGCATTCTCATGGATATTTTCATTTTGTCATCAACTGGCAAACAAAATATGATGCTCATAAAAATGATTAAGCCTCTACATGTTTTTTTTAGTGTAAGATGATCCTAGTCAAATCTACTTAATTCAGGGTACTATTATTTTTTCAAGGCAGATTAGCACACTTTGGGTATTAAATGTAGCTTGTGGCTGTCCACATGGGAAACCAGGTCTTGTGTGCAGGTCTGGCTGCAGACATACACTCTGTTTATATGTGCAGTGTTGATGATACATGTGGATGGGAAATCATGTACTTGTCCAACTTCAGTGCTGATTATTATTGTACTGCTTTAGCACTGATTATTATTGCAGTGAAAGTGTTCCCAAACAGCACAGCTATATTTGTCAGGTGTCTGCTGTGTGGGTGTTTGATAGGCAACAGTGTAGGTAACTGAATCGTATACAATTTAAGCTACTATGGAAGACATCATAAGTTTTACAGACAAGTGCAAGGCCCATAAATTTAATTTTATTATATTCACATGTAAGCTATATTTTAACAAAAAGCTTGATCACCGGATATGTCCTCAATTTGAGAGGGCCAATGTTAAATTAGACGACTCTATGAAATATGAATTGCAATCCTGCCGACAAAACCAAGGCAGACTGCTTTGCCAGCCGAGCAGTCCTCCAAGGAGAACCCTAGCGACTGCCACTGGATCCACTGGCCCACCAGTAATTGAGGTATTAAACTAGCAGACCTTTAAATTTGTCCACACATCTATCCAGGTTGTTGATGTATTTGTGATTCATTTTGCAGACAGACTGTTTAGAGAAGCACCATGAACAAAGAGCTGGCATGATGATGTTGGAGACTTCATTAATCAGTTCCATGTTGTTATTAAAAGTAAATAGGAACCTTGCTTATGTTGATGAGTTTGCCAACATTCGAAGTTTTAGACTGCCATGGCATAAAGAAAAAGATAACTACATACATGTATATGAGTTCCTTCCGGTTTTAAAGAAAACTTATATATTAGTACAATAACACCTGCCTCATGCCAGCATATAAAAATGAAATATTGTACTTTCAGTCATTATGATGCTAATTATAAATAATTATTACTTGTATAAGAGACCAGCAAAACAGCCTCAGACCATTTCTTATAGTGTCTGCATCTGGATACATGTACATTTTGATATGCCAGAAACTTGTATTACATAGTTATCCTTTCTTTAGAACACAGGTAATTGCAGCAATATTTTCCAGGAACCATGTCAGCACTGGTGATGCCAGTAAATTACTCCTAAGTGGATGCCCTCAGTGAACGCTGATAAATTTGATATTGAAACATATACATGTCTATGTTGGAAGACAGGCAGAAACACAGACATGGTGGACACAGAATGGACATTGTGTGCTGTTGACCAGACAATATGTAGACAGATTGGAGTCACCAGTACTTTGATATCACTGCACCACTGTGCACTGATGATTGGTGGGCAGGCTGACCCTGGCTTTAACACATTTGGTACCAAGTTGGCATCCGTTAATCTTTTATTGTGCAAAACCACCAACTTTAGTCGCTTATCATGTGAATATTTGAAAGAAAGAAGAAAAAAAAAGCTCTCTTTGTGAGGAATTTAAATTTGCAGTTTTCATACGAGTAAAAAGGGCCATTGGTCTGGAACAAGTTGACCCACCAATTGAGATTTTGTGTTATCATGATGACCAGTTTCCAGTTCTTTGGTGTAGGCAACATAACCAATTTTAGATTATGCATTGTCCTGTTTAGGGCCCATCAGTTTTTCTTCAGAAATCTTGTTTTCAGGGAAACTTCTTTTCAAATTCCACTTGCCCCCTATTCTTATTCACTTTTTCTGCCAGTTAAGTTGTATATCATTTAAACAAAATCCTGCATTGCCAACAGGGGAAGTGCTTCAAAATATTACTTGTCCAGGTTAAAATTTTACTTGTCTTGGGCAATAGGACATACAAGTTAGTGAGCCATGATTCCCATGATCATAATTGTCTGTGACCACAAATTTACAATATTAGGATGAACAGTCTCGTAAAAGTTTTAACAATGTGCTTTGTAAGAGCACTTCTAGAACATATATTTTAGCTGGGTCTCATCAAGGAGCCTACAACACTTGTAGGCTTCTTAGTTTCATAGATAACAATATCACTTGTTATTGTGGTCATTTAGTGTCAGCTTTGTACCTGAGTATATTAGCAAAGTGCAGTGTTTGTATGTCTTTAAGAGATCAATATTTACAAAAAGAATATGCAGTTTAGTATAATGAATATCTTCATTAATGGGGACAGATGTGCAATGCAGCAGGCTCATTAGTTTTGATACAGGACACAGATGTTTGATGTGCACACAAGAACTTTGTTGGACAGTGCAGTTTTTATGTAGTCTAATGACAAGGACGCATAACAATAGTATTGTATAGCTCACCAATGTGAGCTGCCACATTGCCAACAATAATCACAAGAGAGTGAGATATTGCACACGTTTGTCCATTGTGCTTTAGGAGAGGAAATCCTAAGTACAGACCATCTAGTAATATAATAGTATTGGAATAATTAGGCTGGAGTCCTGTTAAGTCGCCAGTCTTGCACTGTTTTATGTGATTTATGATGAAACAGCAGTCAGAAAGACCCCATTAACCCTACAATTGCAGCTCTTTATCTAATTATAATTATGGGAGTGATCACCAGCAGGGGTGACAAAGGGAAAGGGTTACTGGATACTGGCGCCTATAAATCAGTGTAAGTATGATCAAGCATAGTTATCTGCATTACCTTTACGATAGGTAGGTAATGTTACCAGTTCTGTTCAGGTCTACCAGCCAGGTACTGCACATAAATGGGATGCCAATTAGCATAAGCTTTCGCCTAAGTTAAGTACTCTCTTGTTTTCAAACAGCTTTTACAGGTTGGTTCATATCCTTGAGTCTCCTTTCTACAAGGAGGATTTGATTTCAAACATTATTGATTTTTTAGGCAATAAGCTATTTTCATAGGAAAATATTAGACAAAAACCAACAATTCTAATATTATCTAGATCTAGATCAAAGTGAACAAAATTTGCTCTGTTGTCATTTTTTGAGCTTAAATTACAGACTGTAGGCATAAGTAAATGTCTAGTAAGGCTAATAGTATTGATGTATGAATAAGAGTAATATCTTCAGGAGTATCTTATGAAGATCCTACATGTTGGAAGAATTTGCTGTGCCCAGGGAGGGACTGATTAAACAGTGGGCATTACAGATGATGCAAATCCCTGTCTGTTTTAGTTAAGCCACCCACAAGGACAGATATTCGCAAAATGGAGTTCACACCACCTCGCAAATCTACTGATTTCTCATTGCAAATAGACTACAGATTTCATTGCTATATGTATAAGCCCAGATGGGCCAACTATTCAAATAAGCAGCTTGACTGACCTAAAATAGAAGTACTCCAAGCAGACTAGAATCCAGTCTTATCACTGGGCTAATTGTAAAGCTAGACATCCAGGAATCTTCCACAAATCTGCGCAGACTGTGGAATTTAACTCTCTCAGCTCAGCATAAGACTACATCAGCACTTTCTCTTTGGTGAGAAATTTGGCATTCCAAACTAGTTGCTAACCAGATGTGTATCGCATTTAGGAAGCCACAGCTTAACGCTTACGGAGATGTTTTGCAAATTAATTCGTGAAAGGTTGATATTATAAAACTAAGTCTTGCAACATGAAGATAAAAATTGTCACCTGTCTGTTTTGTATGGGAGTGAGTTAATGGTTATGCAAGTGTACATGGGTATATCAGCTAAGCCAATCACTATATGGATGTGTTAACAGTGTTGTGGTGTCATGGAAGTGCCATCATATAAATAAGTGGTACAACATTATTCAGGGAATGATTTGGAAGCTGGAGAAGTAGAAAAGCTGTTTAGAACAGTCAGTGGGTAATTGTGGATGTCCACGCAGAATAAAGTAATCCACTAGAGTACACGCTGCCACCACAATACAGGTCCTGTGGTCAGTGATAACTGTTACAAATGTGGTAAGAACTTTATATGAAAATGAAATAAGTTTCGTACTTTTATTGTACATCAGAAGTTGCCTTTGGAATATGATAATTGTGGTATAAAGTGTCATATAATGTTGGCTGGAACAAAAGTGCCTGCTTTATGGTGGAATGGAGCCAGAATTGTCACTTCAAATCATTGTTGAAGTCCCATGGGGAAGTAATACAATAAACTGTGTCTGTGCATCAGAGATCCATGATTTAATTCTGTTGGACTATTATTGGACTGTTATGTCCTATGTGAACAATGTTACATCATTGTGATCATCAAGATTTCATGAACCAGGTCCCTCTTCTCATTTAGGAAAGCTAGAGCATGCATTTTCAGAGAGAGAGAGAGAGAGAGAGAGAGAGAGAGAGAGAGAGAGAGAGAGAGAGAGAGGGAGGGAGGGAGGGAGGGAGGGAGGGAGGGAGGGAGGGAGAGAGAGAGAGAGAGAGAGAGAGAGAGAGAGAGAGAGAGAGAGAGAGAGAGAGAGAGAGAGAGAGAGAGAGAGAGAGAGAGAGAGAGAGAGAGAGAGAGAGAGAGAGAGAGAGAGAGAGAGAGAGAGAGAGAGACCATCCCCTCACCATTGAACTGTTAGGCAACAGCTAAGCATGTAGGTTCAGTAGATCCATTCACATTACTTCAACCTGTGGTGATTGTCAATCTCATTCACCTTTTAAATACCTGTCGTCTTGCTGCTGAATCCATCTGATGCTTCTTGTAGAACCTTTTGTCAGCTAATGTCTATAATTTAGTCACATAATTTGTATAATTATGGACACATGGAGTAATTTACTTTTGAGTGACTTACTGCCCCAGGGTGATTATAATAACCGTAGTACTGCTGAATTGTTTTTTTTTTTTTTTTTTTTTTCAACCTGTGTTTTGGACAGTATAAACACAGGCCCCGCAGCACTAGAGTCAAAAAAAAGACCAAAAATAGAGAAAGGGAGAAAAAAACGCATGTACTTGTAACAGGTGAAAATTATAACAGATAGGCTGCATATGCAAAAGGAACAGAAAGCGTCTACAACACTTCCAAATTTAGATTGATGCTCAAGTCATGACTGACATCATCATTTTTATTTTTTCCAAAAAACTTTTCTGAGTATATAAGGTGTAGTCGAGACAAATGGCCTTTCTGATATATATGGTGTCCAGCCACATCCATTATCAAACATTTACCTTAAATGAGGTAGTGTGCCAAGTAGTGACTGACATTGTCATTTTTGTTTTTTCTAAAAAAAACTTTTCTGAGTATATAAGGTGTAGCCGAGACAAATGGCCTTTCTGATGTATGGTGTCCAGTCTCATCCATTATCAAACATTTACCTTAAATGAGGTAGTGTGTCAGGTAGAGATTGTACTACTTCCTAATCAGGTTGGCCATCAGCAACTGTCCACTTTGATATGGGCCTCTTTACCATAATTAACCCCTTACTTTCTGCAAGTCAATTATCTAAGTTGGCAGATTAACTCATTGAAAGGAGCCATGGGAATTTTTATGAACTACAAAATACACTGATGAAAATGACAGGCAAAAATTATAATGAGACTTTTTTTTTAAATGGACTTGAAAAAGATAACTGGTTGAAAACACAGGATTCTTAAATATGTGGCTGCTCTGGAATTTTATAGGTATAGATTCTTACCATGATGATTCATAGTTGCCAATATAAGTTGAACATAAGCAGGTACAGAGATTGCTTACCTTAGATGACATAAAGAAAAAATAAAGGCTTTGTATTCTGTTTACAGCCAAATAATAATGTGGTCTTGGGTGATAAGCCCTGTGACCAGCTACCTAAGTGCATCAAAATAACTAATTACTCTCTTGATGAATGTACATGCACAGCTGCAATCTCGTTTGCATATATTAAACTTAACTCTTTCAGTGCCAAATTTTGGACTGAGTGAACAGCTTTTCTGGGCATGCATTGGGCGCAGTGCGCCCAATGGGCGCCCAGAAAAGCTGTTGACTTGGGATATTTTCGTAGGAACTATAGGCATGCTGGTACTTGAATGAAAGGTCTTTTTGTCAGGAATACGAATCTGAGGTCCTAATGATAATTCAGACTAGTTAAACGTAAAAAGATCGACTTCAGACGTAATTGGCACTGAAAGAGTTAATTGGTCTGCATGGTTGATTGCTACCAGTCACATCCACTAAAAATGTAGTTTCACTGGTCTTGGCCTCCTACATTTTACCACACAGTCAATATCTAAACTCTATAGTTCCACATAAGCTCTGGTATGTGCAGTAGTGATTTACAGCCTTTGTGAAAGCTTGTTCAGGGAACAATTTCATATATACAAGGATTGATGTAGAACTTTGCAAAGACATGTTTAAGGATGTATTAATTAGTATGTAACCAGCTGTATTTTTGCAGGAGTTAGGAATCTGAGCCAAAAGGAACATTGTTGAACAGTTTATGTCTCTCAACAGGTTTCCTGTTTCTTCCATTTCCCTCGCAATACAATCCAGAAAAGTAGAATGGTATAAAATTATTGTGAGGTAATGGTTCCTGCAGTTACTGAATGGAGGTGTTGGATGTGTATAAATGTATGCGGGTGAGCTGCCTTCAGTGGTATGATGAGGCTGTGATAGGTCCCAGGTCATGGTGTAAGTGTTGTGTATCAAATCATGTTTTCTTTCTGTCTGGCCAGCAGACAGCAATGCAGAGACTGGAGTCAGACTAGACCCAATATGTACACAAATTGCTTGCTTGAGCAGGGTTGTTTTTGGACTGGTCTTTGAACATGGGTTGTTGCCCTTGCCAGAACCTTACTAAATGAAGAGGAGCCTTGCAGCTGTTGCACTATCAATGATATAGCGACATACGCAGCACTTGTATCTGTGGCAGTATATAAATACAGTACATATTGGTAAAATTTGGCAGGTCACAATCAGCATTTATATACAATAAACTCGATATGCGCAATCCGGTGCACAAAAACTCAGGGAGAGCAGGGTTGTATGATTACTCTCAGATTGCATATTACCAAAACATTTGATATGGTATAGTTTAATGATTCACATTTACATGTACTTGAATATTTCAGGCCTATACCGTCATAAACTGTGAATATTTTTCCTTCCTCCACATGTTAAAGAGTCCTTGGAACCCTTTACACCTTATCATGGCAAGTGAATACATGTAATATAGAGGGATTAGTAAGGAATGGTCATATTGTATAAAATATCAATATGGCGACATGACAAATTGTCCCTTGAGGTCCTGGGTGATTTATTTGTGCTCTGGAATTGTGTTAATTTTTTAAAAGCGTTTGTTTATAGGCATTGTTGTAAGTGAAAGAACTTCAACAGAATGAGCTGGATCATACTGTATGCATAATTGATATTTCATGCTACTTTACTAATTGACAGGATTAGTCCTAAAGAAGACAACCATATCACCATATATTTGAGGGTCGGTAAGGGGTTTCCTGTATTGGTGTACTGGGGCTTTTTTTATTTACTGTACTGGCGTTCTGGAAGCTCTCTTGTTTTACGTACTTCGTACTATCCAAAATTTGGGAAGATTTTTATTTTCTGTACTGCGTACTCTAGAAAAATAATTACCTGTACCAGCACACCGAAACCCCCCTTACCCCCTTCTGTATTTATGTCTGTGAGCTGTAGGTTTGTTTTTTGTTACATTTCTTCATTTGAGTTCACTGCCTAATTGACCAATGCTGGTTTTTATGGTAAAGGACATATTACATAATGACTGTGAAGCTGTAGTAGCGGGTGTAGTAGGCATTGTGTGTGAGAAATTTATAATATTGGATAATAATGTTCAACCTGGAGGTTGCATGCATATAACATGGAATAACACTGGCTCCATGGGCAGGCCATAGCTTCTATGTGCTTATATCTGTCAGCAGAAACAAGTCGTTTATATAATGTTTGACTGTCCATTGCCAGATTGCATTCTCAGTAGTGTTTTTCATTTAGCTGAGTGTGTGAAAATTACCAAACTCTGTCAGACTGAATTAAATCCTAGCTTTGAATAAAACTATTAAGAAAATTGAATGTGAGGTTTCCCAGTCACGTGACCTGCCATGATGTGATTTTCCAGGTATCCAATGTTGACATTGATTTTGTTTTCCATCACATGTAGTTTGTGCTGTTTGTGTATGCCAGTGCTAACAACTCTAGGCCAGTCTGCACACTGGAATTTGTGGGTAAAAGTGCCAGAGCAGAATGTAGTTGTGGAAAATGGTCATTGAATGTGGGTGGAATGTCTGGCAACAACAAAAATGGGCAAATATGTACCTGAGAGACAGATAATTTTGGACTTGGTTTGTCAGTAGGTGCCAGGCACATTCTGTAATGAAATGCCATGAACCCGAGGGATACTGGTCAGCACATCTCATACAGACCTTAATTTGAGGTCAGCTACTCTGATCTTCCTTTTTCTCTGCCTGTTGTTCATCTCATCGGAAATTCAGGAATTTGGGTTGAAATGGGCATCGTGGGAAAGTGATTGTACAGTAAATGTTTGACGTTTTACATGGGGCTAGGTGTCAGCTTGATGGTTGCTATGCAGGATATGTCCAGCTGGTGCCCTCTGTCATAACCGCATTGTACCTATGTTACCATGGAGCCTGCTGCATGGTACCAGACAACTGCTAGGCAACACCATAGCTGACATTCTCATGTGTTACAGAAGCCCTGGGCCAAGCCAAGGATAAAGGTCCAGTCATTATGTGTAGCCTGGTTCAGACAACAGTAAACCTGGTCTGTATCATGTGAATGTGTGTAACTTATACTTCACATTTTATGGCCAGGGGTCAGCAGGTGAGCAGAGGTGTCAGGCAGGGTGATAGGTCGTACTTGGTAGGGATTACATTTGTCACTGGTTGTTTCAGTTTGAATGTTTTGATCATAACTGGATTCAGGGAAATTATGGCTCCAATTGTATTTATGCCCCGTCCCCGTGAAGAAGTGGGATATGTAGCTTTGTGTATCTTGGTTGTTCGTAGACCAAATACTGTTCTATCAGTAACAGTAATGGCCGTAGCTATCTGCCTCAAACTGGGCAGGGTCAGTGATAATGATCAGTAGATGACTCGTGGTGATTTTGGAGTCAGCAGTTCAAATTTCATGCTCCTTGTGACCTTGATAGTGAAAACAGCATGTGATCAATAACTTGACAATGGATACATGATGTACATTCCTCAACTTTTTGATATGGTGTTTAATCATGGCCAGTAGGCCCCTATTGAATTCAGGGTCATCAGGTCAAAGTTCAAGGCTGTGACATAGAGACTAACCAACCAGTGTCCGAGGAATACCTGTACCTTGATAATCCTTATTGACTTGGGCCATGTAGTGGCCATTAACAGATTAACAAGGGCAAGAGACATACATATATATGTTTCATAACCATAACTTGTTATAGTAAGTGAATTACAATGAACAAAGTAAGACATTACATGCACAGTGAACAAAACATTTTAGTTTTGGTAACTAATTTGACATTGACTTTGTCTCAAACTTCAGTCACAGTGAAAGCAGTCAATCATAATTACACTGGGGTTTTTGCCAGCTGTAAAGGCGATTTTTGATGATGAGGTTTTCACTCTACCTAACCGAACAAATCCTAAGCTTTATTTTCAGAAAATAAGTTGGGTTTGGAGCAGTGCCAGCTAGGAATGTTTTGAGGACCCCAGCCCTGAGATGAGAGCACATCATAATGTCCTACCTCCTCTAGGACAACCATACCATGGCAAACTTAGATTGGAGCAGAGCAAATAGACTACTCATGTTGAAGATGAGAACAAACTTGTACCAAGGATATTGATCTGCTGAGTCAAGTTGCTGTGAAGCATTCTTATTAGACTGGACACAAGTTGTTTCCACAGACCAAGCCAGTTATGGGTGGACTGCTGCAGTCTCTCAAAGGCTGTTTGACAGTTTGAGCTTGGCATTGTTAGCACTATACTCTTAATATTTGCCAGTGGTTTGTCAAGACAAGATAAAGCTTTGGTAGCTGTCTAGTAAGAAACATGCCAGATCTCAGGTGGTTTATGCTTGAAAATGTAACTAGGATATCATTTTGGACTTGGTTTTATGCAAAGAGGGTTCATGCATCAGCTCATTTCTGACATATTTGCAATGGACTTCAGAGCACACTCAATACACAGAGCAGAATTAACATAAATGATGAACTGAAGGATAGCATGCAAGAACAATCTGTATTCTTGAGCAGAGTTTCCTGTGTTTCTGACCCTAGCCCTGCCACGGGATGACATGAAGGAAAGCTAGGTGTGTGTGTGGATAATGTATCTTCTACCGTTATACTGTTGCACTTGAGTTTGTTTGGCTAGGTAAAAGATGAGTTTTTGTCAGAGTTCTCACCAGGTGAAGAAAGATTGATGTATAACCCTGGTGCTAACACCATCAAAGAGCAGGAGACACGGTCTTCAACCCAAGGTGTAGTTCCTCTTCAGCTGGCTACCCAAGCACAGCATGTAAAGTGTCAACAAACACGCCTCACCCCTTCAGGGTCTTCAAACTCCACCAGTCTGTAAGGTCCAAACCTTCACACCAAGTGTGAAAGCTGGTTTCCCGTGAATATGTTACACTGCTTGGCGGATGAGGCAGAGCTGATGCACCATGTACATGGTACATAATGTGATATCCTTCTGTGTGGCAGAATTTACAGTGCACATATCTCTCACCCTGCAGGCTGTGCCAACATGGTTGACACTTTGAACAACTCCTGCAGGTTTCTCCTTGAAATGTTGAAAACAACATGACAATGAACACGTAGTTAATTAGGAGGATGATTCCTTGGCGTGACGGACAAGTTGGTATGTGCGTTAACCCTTTGTTCACCCTTAATTCCAGAACTGGAAGAAAATGCATACCTCTGAAACTCGCTCAAAGTAATAAGATGAATTCCATTACATTAGAGAATGAGAACTCAACCAACCTTAATAACAGGTATGTACTATGTATACTGTACTTGACCAATGTAAGAATTTTATCTTACTATTATTCATGATAATTAAATGTCATGCTTTAACGAGTTATAATATGAATAGCAACTGGTTGGAAACAAACCAGGCCTGCCACAAAAAGGTAACTTTGTGTGTGTGGCCTTCATTATTTATTGATTGTATGATATGTTTAGGAATCAAAATGGCAGCATGATGTGGGTGGGCAGATAGACATATTGACATACTTTCTGGGATACCTGGCCAGTATTTGATTGCATATACAGCAGCAGACAAGGAAGATATCAGACAGAAACTGGTTGTATCTTCTTGAACAGCCCCCCATGTTTGGGATGAATGACACCAACACAGATAAGCGTAGATGAAGGTGAAACTGGAGAGTGTGGGTAGTGTACTGGTGGTGTGGTAGCCACTGCTGTGCCCTATCTGTGGACACAACATGCCAGCAGTAATGAGCTGTCACAGCTTACGTGGGTGTACATATTGTCCAGTCATGTTTCCACACCTGGGTACATCTGTGATACTTAGTTTCTACAAATGTGTCCTTGGATTTACACACCACCACCTCCCATATCTTGCTGCAGGCCACATTGATTCAGACTTGGAGGTTTCTTGTCCAAAATTTAATACATGTGCTTTGGATTTTTATGTTTTCATTTTTTTGAAGGCTGCGAAAGTGGTAACTTCAAAATGCACGTGTGCTGTAGTTTATATGTACTGTTTGAGAAACTGCTCAGCAATGTGTCTGTGTGTATATATGTATATATATATATATATATATATATATATATATATATATATATATATATATATATATATATATACACACACACACACAGACAGTGTATACAAAAAGTGATTCTTCTAGACACAATATTGGAGGGTATTATTGTATATATGGTGAAGTAAATCTGATGACAATGGTTGCACAAGATGAGATGGTCTTTCGTTGCGTTCATTTCAGAAAGAAGGCAAGCTTCACTGTTAATACAGTACATGTAGATGTCACATTTCTGGTTTATTTTCAGCACTATGTATCATGGTGTAGATTGAGTGATAGGAAATCTTGAGTGTCTCTAGACTTGCACAAGTCCCTGGTGCATGTCCCTATTTTCCCATCCCGCGGTCCCACCCAGAAGTGCGATACATTTTCCCCTCCACAAAGTTAACTGAATAATATTATGCCAACTACACGGTGTTATTAAGTAGGTCCTATTATTATTATTTTTTTAAACTGGTCGACACTGCCGCCGTGTCGGTTTCAACAGTAGCAGCTATTGAGTCCTGGTCAGTTCTAATCCCATTATCATTGCGAGTGGAAATTGGCCTGCGATGAATGCATGGCTAGTCACTGGCCACTCAAGCGAGACAAAGCGGACCGTCTCCCTCCGGCTGATAATGGGAGAGCTTGTTGTTAAAATAGACAAGGTTCTAAGCATTCTAACGATATAAACAACATGGCGCGGAGACAAAAACAATCGAGATTGAGACGATGAAATCACCCTATTTTTGCGCAGTTTTGCAAACTTACATCATTCAAATTGTCACAAGCAACGACCCGGTCATTGATTTAAATCATCGTAGAAGGAAAATATTCATTTTAACGCCGCTCGAAATAGCCATCGGCAAGAACTGATGTTTCTCTACAATAGAATGTGCACGCTTGCATGTAAATAAACAACAGTCAACGCAAGGAATTTGAGACGGCCTTGAATCTGTCACGTGCTTGACTGCTCATGAATAATTCATAGCAGCGACAAGCCGGCAAGTTTGACAAGTCTCACTGGACGCCTTCTGCCTGACGCGGTACACTGCAATTAGACAATCCTTAATCCTTCATTACACAGTAGCTCAATTAACAGCTTCTGAAGAGGAGTGCATTATGACCGCTCGCTTGTCTGTGTGATAAGAAACACAGTGCAGACCGCCCGGCGCTAATCATCTGGAGTCAATGTTATCTGGTTATATACACGTTCCACGCCAATCAGCTAGGTAAAGCTACGACGTGTGTTTACTTAAAATTTAATTTGGCAATGAATTTGATTTTAAATAGAATACGGAGGACGGTCCAGTGAGACTTGAGCAAGTCTAGAGTGTCTCAAAAACTGACTTTGTTTTTCTTCATATGTAATATGTAAATGTTGATCAGCTAGGCTGTCTATGAAGTACTGAAACGGTTTCTTTGTTGGTCTGGCTACTGCTGCCCCCCCTCCCACCCACGACCTGCTCTTTGTAATCATTGGTTCTGTATCATTTTGCGGTGGTGTTGGCATTCTTGCTTTGTATTCCAGGAAATACATAAAACATGGTTTCCTGCTTTCATCCAGACAACTGCAATATTATATGATGCATACATATGTTTTAATCTGTTTCCTTCATGGGCAAAGTGCATTGTTCATTACCATACAAGATTTCAAAAAATAAATAAAAGAAAATAAGATGAAGTGTAGCTTGATGATGCCAGGGATTGAACAAGTTGTGAAGGCAGGCGTATCTTTGAGGGTAATTGCATCAAGGGGTAGAACAGCCATTTTCTGCTGAAATTGTCTGAAGGAAATATTCAGGCATTCCTCCTTAGGGATTGAGGAAAACATAGTTTTGTTAATTTTAACTCTTTCAGTGCCAATCACGTGTTAAGTCAATCTACTTAAGTCCGACTAGTCTGAATTATCATCAGGATCCCAGATTCGTATTCCTTGTAAAAAGACCTTTCATTCAAGTATCAGTATGCCTATAGTTCCAGAAAGAATATCCCTGGTCAACAGCTTTTCTCAGTGCACATTTGGCTCAATGCATGCCGAGAAAAGCTGTTGACTCAGTCCAAAATTTGACCCTGGAAGAGTTAAAACTTGGTGAAGGAGGGAGATAGGTGGATATAAATGTACGTGTGGTACCTGCACTGAATACCACTTCTCACGACAGGCAGATCTGGTTTTTTTTGTTTTTTTTTTTTTTTTTTTTTTTTTTTTTTTTTTTTTTGTTGTTGTTGTTTGTTTTTGTTTTGAGACTGTCCTCTCCTGACTCTTCAGTCTATCTCTGATATATTTCCTGCATTTTAAGACCACTGCAATATGAGACCACTTTTGCTGGCAGTAGGGATAGTCTTTAAGTGACAGGTGCTCCTGTATATATACAGGAGGTGGCATTGAATGAGAGCCTAAATATCATGAAGTACACACAGATGCACCAGAGAAAGCCTCTAAGCATGAAGATACAGAGTTGTTTTCTGTCTTGGATGTACATAGCTGCCTACAGTGTCCTGCTGTTGTATATAAGTACATGTACTTAGCATATGTTGGAGAGGGAATGCCTCACACCTGCTTAAACTTGTCCTGTGAATGAAATGCAAACATACAACATAGAGCCAGGCGTAGACAAGTTCAGTGAATATGGAGCACCTTTTTATCTTCATCTTCACAGACTGCAGTGGAGGACACACACACACACACGCATGCTGGTAGTTAAAAAGAGTATCTGAACCTATTAATTACCAAATCTGCATATGCAACTGCAGCGTTGAGCTCAAGGTATGTACCTTATCTAATTTAGTGGTTAGGGAGTCAAAAAAAAGGGTTCATTCTGAGTCGGAAGTACATACCCAGTTTGAAATGCAAGTTTCACATTGTTTTGGGGTTATAATCGATAGAAAAAAATATGTACATAACATTCTGTTAAATTGATCATATGATGGAAACAAAGGTTCCAATATATTGGTGGTGTTATTTTGTTTCTAAATGTAAAATGTTTGATACATTGACAGGGAGAATTGAGTCAAATGAAGAAACACAGGCACAAGCTGGACCCCCTAGTGGAGAGCCATGGAACTAAGGCAGCAGTGTGTGGCTGCTCATTTTGAGTAGGGATAATGTTGCCAGTGAAAATTGGGTTATTGTATGATGTGTCATTCAGTGTGTTGTGGGACATTTGCCAGGCACAAATGTACTGATATATTTATGGACTCAAGAGTACCCAGGGAATACATGATATGTGTGCATATCAAAATCCATGGGGGGACATATTATCCAATTTACTAGTGGGAGTAAAGCTTTTACAGTGTAATAGGGATACCTTACCCAAGAAAACATACAAGTACTACAACATGTTTTTAAAAAATCCTAGTCCTTTTTCTTGTTAAATATTCCTGATGTGTTGTTTTGGTGTAACTGCATAATGAAATAATGCACTAGCAGCATGAAGCTTGTCAAGGAAGAGTGGCAGACAGTGTTACTCTACATGCTGAAGGCTCCTCCAGGGTTAAGATAATTCCCCATGCGCTGTCAGATCAGGCAGTGTGATTGCCTTGCAGTCCAGAGGTCACACTCACCAAGCTGTCCATGAAGTTCAAGCATGTTCCTCGCTGGAATACATCTGTATTCCTGAGGCTAAAAAAAGCATATATAGGTTATTACATACCCAGTGAGTATGGGGGAGATAGAGTCAAGATAAGGCTGCATAGGGGGACACCTGTGGTGATATATGGTCTAGCTCCATGGTGACATGTTGACAGTTTGAACATGCATACTTGCACTGTTAAGTGGGTTTAGAACCAGGAGGCAAAGGTCATACACATTTGTCATGCCTGCAGTAGTGGCTTAAAAATTGTTGCTTTCTAATAATTTTCATGTATGTGCGTTTTTTAGTTACACACGTCGTGACACCGACACAAAGAGAGAAGGGAATGTGAACATAAACACAGTCTGGACCCCATGGATGGCTGGACCGTCTTGCATACTCTCGCTGTATTGCTTCTGAAACTTTGAAGCTGCACATCCTGCAGCTTATTTCACATACATGTACATATATCAATGTTACATTGAGAGAATATGTGTTGTTAGTTTATAGATGTTTGTTTCCAAACTATGCTGTTTTCTGTGATAGCCTTGGGAATATGTGTTCACAGTTTCCACCCAGAGTGTTTGGAATGACCTCTGGTGGTCAAATATGAGACCTGTGCTGTAGCCCTGTGTGCTATTCTATCCAGCTGACATGATAATTATGCATGGACATGATGCATGTAGTGTTGAAAGGACAGACCAGACAAATGTTGAACGGTTGTGTTATGGTCAAAAGGTGTACATACACATGAACCAACAGGTCATATTATGTATGCAGCACCTGGTATCTGATGACTGGTCTTGTGGCTGCAATAACCTTTTACCTCTTGTCCCTGCAATTCTGTGCTGCCAATGCTTCATGTTAGTGGGATCAAGACTCAATTTTAGGATATGCTTCATACATATCAAGTGCAGAATGAATTAGTATGACATGTATCAAGTATGAAACAAGAATCATCAATTTACTTTTACAGCAAAGTTAATCTGTTCAGGTCTGGTTAACAAGATTTAAGATCAGTAGAATGATTTTGCTTGTAACTGCATTGCATTAAACCCTTAAAAGTACTAAATTGTACACTGAGTCAATAGCTGCCTTCTGTCCACTTTGCATACAATGTACCCAAAATATGCTGAGGAAACTGTTTCCCTAGACCATTTGCTTTCTCTAAACTATTGACTGATACCATTTACTGTCTCTAAAATTGTTGGGTTTAAACTGAGTAGGTGCATTGGTGCTTGATTGAGAGGCTTTTGCATTATGAATTCCAATGGGGAATTGCTGCAATAAATCAGATAAGCATGACTAAACTATTCACAAACATTAATTACATAGAGAGAGAGAGAGAGAGAGAGAGAGAGAGAGAGAGAGAGAGAGAGAGAGAGAGAGAGAGAGAGAGAGAGGAGAGAGAGAGAGAGAGAGAGAGAGAGGAGAGAGAGAGAGAGAGAGAGAGAGAGAGAGAGAGAGAGAGAGGAGAGAGAGAGGAGAGAGAGAGAGAGAGAGAGAGAGAGACTTCATGTCTCAAGTAAGTTCACTGTAGTGTCGATGACTCGAGCATTTTAAAGTACAGTATATGTAATAAAATGTACAGTTGGCACTACACATTAAGAAGCAGATGCAGTGGTAAAGTAGCAAAAAGTTTGTGGTACGTCTTGTGTTATCTTTTATCTCAGACTTTGTTTGGGTTTTGTTGGAAATATGTATATGTATATTTTTGTTCTCATGCTTACTAGACAGTGATACAGACAGATTACTCTATCCTTAGAAAGCTTATTACACACATGAGAAAATAAAATGGTGGATATCCATATATCTGTATTAGGATCATACATGTATAGCTCATACCAGGTGGCTTCTAAGTGAACCAGGTTACAGATCAGGTACATGTGCACAGTATCAGATCACACCAAGGATGGTAAAGTATAGCTGTGAACATGAAGGGAATCTGTGGTCTGTGGCTTCTGCACAGAAATATTGCCTCCCAAGTGCAGAGAGATTACAGTAGACATAGACCTGGTTCAACTTGACATGTGATGATAGCAGTAATGTATTGGACGTTCATCATCAGACGTGATGTGATGGCGTTTTCTAAAACTAGAAGATAGTTCCCATGAGAGGATAAATAAGACTTGGCTCATGTGTAGCACTGTGCCCAATTGTTGGAAGTAATGTTCTTTCCTCTATTCCATGACAAGATGTCCCAGAAATAACTGATTTACACAAACGGTGTATTAAGTTGGACAAGTGACAATTGGGGTAACTTTGGTCATTCACTTCAATTCTTGGCCAAAACATCATTTTAGGATGAAGAAATTAATTTTTTTTGTGAGCTAGGACCACTTAATATTTTAAAATGTGGATCACTTAATACTTAAAATCTGGATGTTGAAAATACTCTCATACATGGTCTTGGTATGTGTTTAAATTGATGGGGCATTTTGTTTAAATTAATGGGGCATTTTTTCTGATAGACTGAAGCATGATTTGCACTCAGACAATTCATAGAAATAACTTGATACTGAATGCTTGTAATATTTTCTGATAGTCAGGCACACCTAATGTTTCACACAAAGATTAAGGGGCTGATTCAAGTAGATACACAGGAAACGAACCCCAGAGATTGGTCTGTTTAGTAAAACACAGGCAAGTGATATCAGTTAAGATAATTTTGCTTCTAATAATTATACCCAATGAACACAACCTAGCTGTTAACTTTCCCACCGCTAAGCATTCCAGTATACATATTAAAGGTATGTGGTGGAAACTGGTCATTACCACCACACCTTTTTACAGTGATACATTGTACCTGCACACAGGTAGGATGATCAGGTGCTTCAGGCTGACAGAGATCAGAGAGTGTTTTCTTCGTCCTACTTCAGAACTGTTTGCTAGCACAATGGTCATTGTAGGGAATACTTGAAATAAGCCATGGTGTTTTCTTCGTCCTACTTCAGAACTGTTTGCTAGCACAGTGGTCATCCTAGGGAATACTTGAAATAAGCCATGGTCTGTGTACATGTATGTCAGCCATTCTTGGTTGAGATATAACCAAGTCAGTAATGTTCTTGGCTACAGGTTGGGTGCTTGGTGCCCACCCTGACAGGGAAACATTGAAGCAGCCAACATATGACATCAAGGTACTTTTAGACATTGAAGGGTTAAAGATATATGTTTCACGTTGGCCCAAGGTATCAAAGCAGATGTAACATTCACCCTGTCTTCTGGCTATCAATTGCACAACAGGATGACCAGAAATCAAGTTTTGACCGTCTTGCAGTAGGCAGACAAGTCTGCCTGCAACCCAGCAGCTGAGCTGATAGGTTCCAAGAAAAAATCAATCAAGCAGTAGACAGTGGGAATATCTCTGAGCAGAGCCCCAATCATTCAGTGCCATAGATCACCACATTCCATCGATCAGGCCCATTCTGGTTGCATGTGTTTGATAATGTCTCAGTGATTTGTGTCCTATTGAGCCAGTGCAAGCAGCTAAGCCAATATTGAGAGCGATTGGTGGCACACCAGACTGGCAAATGTCAACAACAAAAGGACTAATAGTGCAAATATTGTGGGTCATTGAGGCACATACTTTCTACCAGTCTTGTGCTAGCTGGACCAGTGCCATCATAGCTTTCAGGAGAAAATTGCTTCCTGTCCTTAACGGGGCTGTGTGAGTTCTTACCTCATACATGAAAGAAAGTTGGAGTATGAGGTAACATCATAATTAGTGACCTGATAAAGCACAGGGAACAGGTCAGGGATCAGAATAGTGGGACTCAGCAACTGGAAGTGAATGAACCCTGGGTTACACCATGAAGTTGGTGGCACACCGAATGCTCCTTATATGGAATGGCCTGACTTGATGCCAAAAATGCAGTTTATCAGAACAGAAAGTTTTCGAAATACAGCAGAAAAATTATATGAGGTGGTAGTGTATATCATATACAAACAATTCTGTGTTCTGTTTATGATCATATTCTTCCACCAACATACAGGTTAATTGTCACATTTTAATTCATGCCCTGAAAAATATGGAGAGGAAAAAATGTCCTGAGTTTTATTATTCTTTGTATGGAGGAAAGCAAAACTGTATGCCACATGCTTCTAACAGAGACATGTCAAGAGTATTTCAGTAAAAGGTTTATAAGGTGTGTTATATTTTTCAAAAATTTGGACCATCACATTACACATACATTAAAAGCTGCATACCTTCCTTAAATATGTGTGTGTGCATGTATAGAGAGTCAGAGAGAGTTACATTATGAACAGGTAAATCTCTCTCTCTCTCTCTCTCTCTCTCTCTCTCTCTCTCTCTCTCTCTCCTCTCTCTCTCTCTCTCTCTCTCTCTCTCTCTCTCTCTCTCTCTCTCTCCTCTCTCTCTCTCTCTCTCTCTCTCTCTCTCTTCTCTCTCTCTCTCTCTCTCTCTCTCTCTCTCTCTCTCTCTCTCTCTCTCTCTCTCTCTCTCTCAAATGGGCAATCATAAATCAACCACTGAATTACATGTGCAACGTCATACCCAACGTGCATTTTTACTCAGTGATTAATAATCAGGAATATAATATTACAGTACGTGCCTTCCTGGTGTCAATTTATAAATAATTAGTGAAGTCCTGAATTTCAAATAGTGTTTCCCAAGTACAGATGTTTAACTTGTGCATTTATTCTCAATGAAAAGCATGTTTAATTCTGAATTTGCTTTGGAAACCAAAGGGTCAATTCTTGATAATGGGAAATCCTAATTAACTGTTCAGCTTGGCTAGACCCAGGTGAGCAGTATGAGGCAAGGACCTCACCATGGAGGTGATAACCAATACATGTGCATCATAAGTAATTAGTTCAAGTGTCCTATTAGCTAAGTAAAGAAAATGGGACAAGTGTCAGGTGTGGATTCTCTCAAAAAGTGATGGTATTCCTCAAACCTTGATGATGTAATTGAGGTGATAAGACCAGGATGTATGGTAAATTTATGGGGAAAGTGTCAGCAAACAGGAAGATTTTTTGAAGCAGAGTAGCTTCCATGTCAGCTGGTCCTAGATCACCCTGATAGGGTATTTACATCACTGGTGGTTTAGTTAGGAATAATGGTCAGAATCTGGGAATACAGATCAAGGTCATTCTACAGTTTTACGATTTATCTGGTAAAAAAAAATGGGCCATTTTTTCACAGTGAATAGGCATTGTGCCCCATCAATACATGTACAAAAAAAAAGAAAAAAAAAAAGAAAAATGAGATGTTGCGCATTGATGACCAGGGTGAATAATAATCAGAGAAAAATGAAATCAAATCTGTAAAATTTTCTGGAACCATTAGTGTCATGACAGACAGCGTTGTTGGTGTGAATACTGTTCAGGTTTGAAAGTACAAGACATTCATTCCTGTACAATCTATTTAAAGTGAAGCCACAGAAATTGGCATTTTGTTTAGCAGGTGCCCATAGAGCTGGCTGTCCGTCTCCAGAGTTTGTAGTGATGTGTACCCACACTGCAACAAAAGAGGGCAGGCTGTGATGAATTATTCAACCACTTTGGAAGGCAAGAGGATTAAGAATTTGCATGTAGAGAAGGGCAGTAGACCATGAGGTTGCTGTAGAAAGGGTCACTGGAGACATGAATCAAGGGACACAGTCTTGCTATACCTCCCAATGAGTTAGATATGGTGGCTTGGCTATCTGTAGGGGTCAGCTTATGGGGTCCAGGAGCTGAGGAAGACTTCACAAGCATTGACAATAATGATGTTAGGCCAGGAAATGAGGAGCTGGTGCTTGCAGCTCTCCCAGTGGGCCTATGGCAGCGCTTTCTTAACCTTTATTCACTGATCACTCAGACCTGGTAATGGTCAGCATCAATTTTACCCTGGTGTGCTATACAGAAAATGGGCCCCCGGAATGAATGTTGACCATGAAGCGTAATGGCTTGAGGTTTAATGCCAGGAAAAGAACTTTGTGTAAGAACTACTGGCTACCTTCTTCTAAAATATAAAATAATCGTGTTTGGCATGGCAAAGGACAAACACACTTTAACCCTTAAAGTGCTAATCACTGCTATAGTTGCTTTCTCAATACCATTAACATATAATGGTTAAAAGAGTCAAATTCCTCATGACAATACCTTTCATTCAAATACCAGCAAGCCTTGTCTGAAGCAAAAAGTAGTCTTAGTCAACAGCTTTTCTCGGGACACTTTGCGCGCAATGCGCGCAAAGTGTCCCGAGGAAAGCTGTTGACTCAATCTTAAATCAGCGCTTTAAGGGTTAAGATTCCATCTGGGTCTTTGATGTCCTAGTATTTCTAAAACACCTTATGAAGTTCTAAAATTGCACAAACCCTTGATGCATAAAATGAAGTATTGTGTACTCTGAGAAGCGGCATCTTTCTAACAAAGCCAAGATCAAGCTCAACCTTCTGGAAATGTACTGGAATAAAATCTTGCTGTGAAATTTCTGAGCCAAGAAAAAAAAACCCCAAGAAATAAAATAAGTGAAGTAATTAATCAGTCCAGTGTACATTTCTTCTATCTACATGCAATGTGCTGTTTATGAGCTTGCTATTAGCTTGATTGCTGCCACTATGTAGCATAGACTGTGGGGGGGAAATGTCACACAAGTGTCACTGGTCAAAGAATTTCCAAATTTGTAACAACCATCTGGCAGCGTAACATTCAGTGTACACAAGTATAATTTACTCTAATGGACAGGCCACATTTTGTGTGGTTATAGAGGCTTTACTGGCTGCATAGAAACTGGGTCATCAGCTTTCCTTGGTGCAGGGTTGGCACCATCCAACTAACCTACACCTACCAAAGAACTTTGAGCTGATAGATCTTACATTTGCCTGCTAAACAGACTTCAGAGGGGGGCAGAAGACTACTTTCATGCCAAATGTAGTCTTGTACACCCACCACAGTCTGTTCATCAGGCAAGTGTTTTATATATCTATCATTCAAAATAGTCCGAACTAAAAGAAATCAAAGTAAACATTAAAACCAATAAAAATCTACACTGGATATTTGGACAGGAAAGGATTTAATGATCTGTATCAAAGCCTTTGACAAAATGAATAACAAGTAACTTAAAGCTTGCGCTGTTATTGTTCATGATACAGTGATGAGTCTGTGGATGTTTGACAGAGCAGTTCTGTAGCCTGCACTGACCTGTAATACATCCACCCAATTCCAAATCATGACTGATCAACCCACTCCACACGCTAAGTTTTCATGCTGGTGTCCTTGAACTGTCATGTGCAGCACAGATCAAACATCACATTGAGAGCAAATGAAGCTCGAGGGCAGTTTGATCATAATGGTAATGTGGTGGTGGATACCTTGACCTTCATAGAAAAGCACAGTGCTTCAGTGCTGGGCTTCAATATCACCTACCCCGAAAGGTCACAATTCAGGTACAACCATATTTTAAGTCTTGACGTAGCACTGTGAAGTATGATTCTTCAGTCTGCAGTCTTTGGGAAAATATTGCCTGGCAAGAGCCTTGTAATACAACCCTTGACGAGGAAAAATACATCTTATTCTTCAGCCTATGAGTGAACAAAATTGTTGTATGTGGGATTTTATTGATGTGGCCTTTGAAATAGGTGCCTGGTCCTTGCCAATATCAGGAGGGCTTCTCTGGTTTCTGTACTTGTCAGATGGATCACATCAAGCTGAATGTGTATTGACTATTTAGGCAAAGCTTGCCTCAGCATCCTATATGGTGGGGCAAACTTGCTTCCAAGAGTATTTCATGGGATAAGTTTATATTCATCTAGAGACCCCAGAATAAAGGTTTCTGAGTTTGCTGTTATATTTAATACTCATTAATCCTGGTTGCAAAATCACAAATGTGCCTGGTGGCCATAGAGGTACAGTGCTGCCAGCCGTGGCAGAAAGTAAAACTAAAAATAGATACACCCATTTCTGACTGTGACTAGAGAATTAATTTGAAGCAACAATGAATTTCTGACTCACCACATACAGACATATACTGCCACAGGCATGAAAGTGTCAATGTGATAAATACTATAGCATATCCTGTTATGCAACCAGGAAAAAAATGGTAATAAGAATAATAGATTCAGTGATGACACTTTATGTTTATGATGTTTATAAACATTGTTATTGGGGTATTATGCAGGAGATGTGCCAGATAAATGAGTTGTGGACATGGGTAATGTGAGCATCAAATATACAAAGACAAAATTAGTTCATTTGACACAGCACCAAGTGCAAAATGGATAGTCTCAGCACAAACTACAAGTTGTCACAAACTACAAGTTGTCATAAACTACAAGTTGTCATAAACTACAAGTTGTGCCGCCTTCTCTCTAGGCTCCTTGATATACAGATGAAATGTAAACATGTTGTCTTCTTCATTTATATTTACAAAGCTAAAAGAGTTTTACTTTTAAGTAGTATCATGGATATGGTGTTATATCAAAAAGATAACCTGCTTCAGAAGCAAACACTGCTGTATATGTACATACCTTTAATTGTTAACCATTTTCCTTTGTAATTTTTTATTCAGAAAAAAGACGGATGATAACCAGTGGTGGGAGTTATTTGACCAGAATACTTCTCGGTTCTACTACTACAATGCCACCAGCCAGAAGACTGTCTGGCACCGACCACAGAACTGTGACATCATTCCTTTGGCCAAACTACAGGTCAGTTCTCATCAATCTTACAACAACAACAATAATGCCATCTCTCCGCTTCCCTCCCCTTTCTCCACTCCAACAAATTTAAAGCATATTTTGTCGCAAGTATCTTTTTCATCATATCAAGGAGCATGCAGTGAGTTTTGGGGGCTCATTGATCACGTGCACCAAAAATGTTGCACATAATTTACTGATATATATATTACCCTCGGCACATAAAGTGCCAGAGTGTATTGTCGCCCCCTGCATCATCCATCCGTCTTGTTGAAGTTACCGTGATATCTCAAAAAGTATTCAATGTAGATGTACCAAATTTTTGTTACAGAAGGACCTTGTGATGGACCAGGTTCCTATAAAAAACCAGCTTCCTCTGAATATTTTAAAACTTTTTATGAAACTTTTAATGTATTTATTTGAAGGCTGTCTGAGTGGCGTCAATCCTGACGACGTTACCATGATATCTCAAAAAGTATTGACCACAGCTTTACCAAATTTTTGTCAGAGATATATCTTATGATGGACCAGGTTCCTCTTTAAAACCAATTTCTTCTGATTTACGTTTTTATGAAACTTTTAATGTATGTATTTGAAAGCCATCTGAGTGGCGTCAGCCCTGAGAACGTTACCGCGATATCTCAAAAATATTGACCTCAGCTTTACCAAATTTTTGTCAGTTATGTATCTGATGATGGACCAGGTTCCTAAATAAAACCAGCTTCCTTTGATTATTTTTAAGTTTTTATGAAACTTTTAATGTACAGTGAAAACTCGTTATAATGACACCATCTGTTCCCTAAAAAATGTGTCAGATAACTGAATATGTCAGATAAATGAATCAAATAACAAAGAAAGTGAACTTTTTCCCATGAAAATTTGTGTCATTATAATAATATGTCGGATATTTGAGTGTCGTTATAATGAGGTTTCACTGTATTTGTTTGAAGGCCGTCGGAGGGGCATCAACCCTGATGACATTACCGTGATATGTCAAAAATATTGATCACAGCTTTACCAAATTTTTGTCAGAGATGCATCTTATGGTGGACCAAGTTCCCAATTAAAACCAGCTTTCTCTTTGTATTTATAAACTTTTTATGAAACTTTAAAGTATTTATCTTCAAGGCTGTCTGAGTGGTGCACAAGGGGACAACATTACCATAATATCTCAACATGGATGCAAAGCAGCTTCACCATTTTTTTTTTCAGAGATGCACACTGTGGACCACATTCCTATTGAAAACCAGCTTCCTCTTATTATTCTGTAACTTGTTGTATTGAAACTTTTGAAGTATTTACTTGATGGCCATCTGAGTGACACACAGTACAATGGTCTCTGTCACCAGAACTTGCCCCAAGAACTCATCCAAAAGTGCTCTTCCATTTCATAGACAACAATGTGGAAATTGTATGTAAAATATTCTACTGTGAAGTCTCAAATAAAAAGAAAAAAGGAAAAAGTTGCAGAATTGGGGGGGGGGGGGAAATGTGGGTGCTGAGAATAATCCTTTCTCTGAATGCTATTTTATGTGAAGTGTTGGTTAAATTAAGACATCCCTATCTGCTAGTTGATGCTGAAATGCTGTGCAGTGTTAAAGTGGAACAGTTTGGCAAATCTGCTTAATTCATGTGCTTGTGAAATCAAAAATGAACCTGCTTTTTGATAGCTGATAATCTGATTTTTTTTCCAGTTGTTACAGGATGAAGGAAATAATATTTGTTAAAAGCACTGAATCCCCTTGATCTGAAGTCAGCTGTTCTGAATGGCAGTGACTCATGTTGGACAAAGATGAGTTAATAATGTGGAGAACATTAAATATAATTTTTTGTGTGGAAAAATGACAGTGATTTATTGTCTGGAATGAGTAAGGAAGTTATGTAAATATGGCCATTGTCTATAGACTGTGTGGCGCAGGAGGACCACTGCTTTATCAGGATAGATATGCAGGCTTATTGTCTGAACTCAATTAATTGCCCAATGTTATGCTAATGACACCAAGTGATGATGGTCCTGTATCCATAGGTAGTATAGAAATAACACCAATAGTCTCAAATTTTAGGGTCTGTAGTATTAGACAAGATACATTTGTGGGCCTCTGGAAGGTAGATCTGTAGGATTAAGTTACATTAGTATGGATATGGACATCCAGGTGTGTTTGTCTACTTGATTTTGTACCAATCACAGAAGAACCGCAGTGACTCTGTGTGCACAGAATGATTTAATTCCTAATCAGCTAGAGTGGATGATTGTAAATCTCAGAAGGTGGCTGCACCCTTACAGGCTGGACGTTAATGACATGCTGCTGCATGATACTCTTGTAAGTTCAGTGAAGGTTGTGCAAACTGAGACAATTTAAACAGTGATAAAGTACTTGTCCATGGAGTAAATGAAAGGGAGCAACTGAAAAAAAGCTACATAAGACCCTGAATTTAGCGTAAAAGTCGATATTTTGTCTGCTGTGGATTTGTGGAGTGATACACTTGGCTGCATGAAGCTTGACTTGGCTAGAAACACACATTGGAGCCAAGCTATATTTGCAGCAAGCCGTGTGGCAAGGCTTCATCATGACTGACAGAACAGCAGCACCTTATATCAGTCTCCCAAGCAGTTCATCCTCACTTGCAATTTCTGACAATTATCACATCAATTTTGCATTGATCCCCAGACCTATTACGGGGGGCCTTTTGCATTGTTCTTGCATCTACTACAATGCCTGGCTGATAGTGAAGTTATTATGCCACTGCAGCACACAGTGAAACCATCCAAATGTGAAATGGTCCACTTTCTAAGCACCACCCTTGGACAGGTTCATGCCCTGCATGCTAAATAGGGAATCAGGAAAGGGATTGCGCTGTTGTTAATGACTGTATACATCTTCTAGTTTCATCATTCTGAAAGGTCAGGGTGGAAAATGGGCAAAAAGGATTCCAGTTGCCTCGGCAATTGAGGCTCCTGATCAGCTCTTGTGGCAGACATTCTCTTCAGATTCTATTTTTAGGAATTTTCCTGTCATGCAAGTGCGGGACTTACATGTACAAGATACAAGAACAAGATAACAATATCAAGTCAATAGGATTTCCATTTTGTACCATCCAGTGGACCCCACAAATTACCGATTTGCATTTGTTTAAATCCACTTGGCTCTGTCTAAAGTGAGTATCTCAAACCACACTGGCATATACTGGACCAACTTCACTTATTTCAATTAACGTTAATGAACCTTTTGGAAATATTTACTTGCAATCTATTAGGGTTCTGTGTGCCTTTGTTGGGAGTGCTGACACGTCAGTATTGATTGGCTCCTGGTGAATAGAGGTGCATTAAGGGGGTGACTGCCAGTGAGGGGGTGGTTGCCAGCCCCCTCAAGTCTTCATGTTCGAATGAAAACCGTTAGTTAGTCCATGAGCTTCCAAGACATCATAGTTCAAATGATGCCCTATTAACACTGATATCCTCATGTAGGTGTTCACCAATATCTGTAATCTGTGGATGATTATCTGTAATAGGAGATGAGGGATAAGTATTGTGTTTGTACTCAGGTTGTTGACAGCCACACGGCCACACATTGTGGACCTCAGCACAATGACAGACAGTGTGGGTTGTGATGAGTTTGTTCGACGGGTTGACACTTAGCTGAAATATAATTTAGATAATGGAGAAGAAGGGTTGTTGTAGGAGGTATGATTGATATACATGGAGAGAGATGTGATCAAAACCTGTGATTTATATTTTTTGTACATCTGGATGATATTTACACAGATTAGTTGCCATAAACATGATCGTTATATCTTTCATTTGAAATGCTTCACGTGCTTACACATGTGTATCCACTGAAAATTCAGATCTGAGTCTTTAAATGATTGATTGTATCTCAATAGAGAACTTTTGACAAAGTAAGCATATCAAAGTCTGTTTGCCACCATAAAGCCATGGGTTGTGTACAGGGAGAATCCATGTCATGATACAACACATAGTGAGTGAAGAACATTATAATAGGCTGGTTTCTGTTGCTGCACACATTCAACTAAAAGTAACTGCCTTTAGAGTGTACCTACATACTGGCTTCAAGCAGATACATTTGGCATACAACAATGAGCACACAATGTGTGCTCAGTTATTGTACCCCGAGGAATTCACATTGAGCCAAGAATAGAGAATTGTGAAGTGTGGGCACACAATGTGCCCACATTGAGGAAATTGATGAAGGCTGACATCTTATAGGCTGCATGAAGATGTTCTTGAAAGCATACTCCATTACTTTGTATAACATTGCTCTTGGGAAATGACTGCAAGAACCTTTTTGCCTTGAGTCTGAGATGAGTCAACAGCTTTCCTTCACAACAGTTTGGTGCTAAGTCTTGATAGGTCTCACCTACAGTTCTCGTTTAAATTTTTCTGCATTACTGCTGACAGGATTCAAACACATTGAATGAGACATTTGACCACCAGTCAGTTTTGACCAGTTTAAAGGGGACAGGGTTAACAGCATGATGACATTGATGAATGGTGCTGTCCTTGTATGTTTTCATCCACACAAAGAACTCTTCTTACTTTTATTTTGTTCTTGGTGATGGGGAGAGGCTGACAGTAGGCCCCTATGTTCACAGATATCTGTTGTACCAGACCATGTATAATACCGCAAGTAGTCCTTCATCCAGATAATACACTGAGGTTCCCATAATTCACTTAGCATATTTAGATGGAAATGAAATGATCCATTTTGATGAAGTTAGCATAATTGTTGGCTTCAGGAAATTCTGTTTGCATGGTGCATCTCTTTGGAGACTGAAACAGGAAATTAAGTACAAGGAATGAAAAAGAAAACACAGTTGCCTTTGAATGCTTCTGTGAGTTGGGTTATAATTATGCACTCAAGTGGTTTGACCCTGTTTTTCTCATATTAATCAAATGTTTCTCTGAAGGACACTATCAAGGACTAGACTTGAATTGAGGGGCCACCTTGGGACAAGATAAACTGCTTCAGATTTTTGGGGTCACTGTGACATGGTGTCAACAACTGTCGCCAGGATGTGAAGACTCAGCCCACAGAGTCATGGCATTAAAGCCGCCTCATGTTTCTGTGGAAGCATCCCAGCATCTGCAGCACTTGCCAAACTTGTCTTCTACTTATATTGCATAGATGGAGCTCTGGCACTTTGATGTGGTCCTAGCGATAAACACAGATACATGCATATCTATTAATAGACTGCCACGCCCCTTTGCCTGATAAGTATGGAGGATAAATATGCGAATGGGCGTGCTGCTCTTTGTCGCTGCCTGAATCTTGTGCGCTGACCTAGTGTGAGGCGCAGAACACACAGAAGCAAAGTTTTGTTGAAAACTCTAATTGTACAATGAACATATATAGCATACATAATAGATCATAAACTGATATTAAAGTATGAAAGGAAAAATTAAAAAAAAGAAAGTTCCATGTATTAACCACTAGTGCTGGGACAATAATACAAATAATCCATCATATAATCGATCAGCAGCTAAAACTCGATAATCGATTGCCTAATTCTGGTATCGATTTTATCATGTCACTGTTTCACTGAATGGTTTGCATCATGAAACAATCAAATATAATAAAGGCTAAGTTGTCCCATGTCTTTGTGTTTGAATGTATTTTACTTCCATCCAATGCTATTCATCAAGAGTCTGGTCTTAAGCGCTGTCCCTTTTTTTACAAAGCAACATGGCATCGCAAGCCAACCTTCATCAGCTTGCCTCTGGCCCACAATGTTTATTTACCTGCAAGCGTATGCATTTAATCATAGACGAACTTTAACACTTTACAGATGGCTATTTTGATTTTGCAGTAAAAAGAGTATATTCTTATAACATAAATGGATAAAAATCAAACAACTGCCCATTGTCGTGACATTGTAAATGATGAAACTGCAAAATTTACCCCAGAAACATCCTATCAGAGACAGTGTTGAACAATACATCGTGTTTACACAAATCTTCTGTAGCTCGCCACTTACATGCCATGGACATCATGTGGTGACTAATCTGCATATTTTCCTTGCTTTCCGTAAGGAAGCTTGGTCCAATAATCTTTGCGTAAATACAACATGTGTTTTAACATTGCGGACATGAGACCTGCACATGGCATCGGAACAACAAGTTTGATTGGATAGTGAGCCGCACGTGATCAAAGCATATTTATAATAAGGTAAAATGTCATGAAAAACAGATAGTTGTTTATTTTTTATCCATTTAACAAGATAACCTTTTTTTTTTAACCACAAAATTGGAATAGCCAGCCGTAAGTTTTTAAGTTTGTCAGCAGTAAAATGGACACACTCGCAGGTAAATAAACATTTTATGTGGGTTTGCGGAAAGCTGATGAAGGTTGGCTTGTGTTGCGGGCGGCTCCAATCCAGAACGGTGACAATTTTCAAATACATGTTTGGTGTGCCCAGCAACGTGTGCTAGGAGCTAAATAGTATTAAATATTGAATTTTCCATGTCTTTTTTTTTAATACTTTCCACAAAATTTTGAACTGTGATGCAGTGTCTTGAAATAATTGATACAACTATCAATCAAAAGTTAAAACAACTTCTGGTAATCGATAACGAAAAAGTGAAAATGTTCCCACCACTATTAATCACACATGGAGGCTTCTACAACAGTCAGCTTAAGTTTAAACTTTTTAACATAGTTATATACTGGGAAAGTAACAATGCCAAATGAAAATTCTTCGTACGAACCATACATGTAGGCTCACATTTTTTCTGTCCACAGCAGTCGCATTTACTTAACTGAAATTGAAAAGACAATTTTGGAAGATTGGAGCTTCCCTGAACAATTGTTTTATAACCATTGGCATTGTGGTTTTCTTTGGTGCATATTTGTTCTTCCCTGCGTTAACATCATCCTGTTTCGTGTCCAAAGGAGGTGTAGTGTCTATTTTAGCTTGCTTTTGTGCATCAGCATCACCATCCCATTGTTCTGGGGAGTCCAGAATTTCACTTTTGCGCTTTTTTTTTTAGCTCAGCTGCCTTGTCAGTCGGCTGAGCTTTTGTGAGGGTCTGTCATCTGTCCACAATTCACATTTTTGACACTTTCTCTAAAACTGTCAGCCAGATTCACTTCAAACTTGGTGGGGGTGTGCCTTGGGTGGATCTCTACCAAGTTTGTCCAAATGGTCACGCTCCATTGATTTTTGGGATTTTTATGTATTTTTGTGTGTGTGTGTGTGTGTGGGGCAAATGTTAAAAAATCTTCTCCGAAACCGCTCACCCAATTGCTTTGATATCGTACAGGGACACTTCCAGGGACTCATATTTTGTAATTTGTTCACCAGGTGGGGCTGCGATTTTTTTTCCACATTTTTTTTTTTTTTTTTTTGGTGTGATTTTGCTATTTTTGACTTCTCCAGAAACGTCACTCAGATTAACCTGAAAATTGGTGCATATGTTCCTGGTGGAAGAGTCAAACAAAGTTATTCACTAGGTGGCACTGCTGTGGATTCCTGATTTTAACAATTTTTTTTTCAATTCGGGTACTTATCGGTCAATGCAGCTTTCCTATTGATTACTATGCAAATCAATGGGCATTCTAATGCTAATTCACATTTTGGACTTCTCCAAAACCATCATCCAGATTGACTTTGTACTTGGTGGCAATGTACCTTGGGTGGGTTTCTACCAGGTTTGTTCAAATGGTAGTGCTCCAGTAATTTTTGGATTTTTGATGTTTTTTTGTTCTTTTTTTGGACAAATCTTAAAAAAATCCTCTTTTCCACAACCGCTCACCCAATTGCTTTGATATGACATAAGAACACTCACAGGGAGTCCTAGTTCTTAATTTGTTCACCAGATGGTGCTTGCATTTTTTCAATTTTTTATGAATTTTTGTGTGTTTTTGATATTTGTGACTTCTTCTCCAGATCCATTACTCAGAATAAGTTGAAACTTTGTGGATATGTTCCTTGTGAAAGGGTCAAGCAAAAAGATGTTCACTAGGTAGCACTGCTGTGGATTCCTGATTTTTAACGATTTTTTTCAATTCAGGTACTTATCGGTAAATGCACCTTTTCTATTGCTCACTAATGCAAGTCAATGGGCATTCTAATGCATTGTAATGGGAATTCACATATTGGACTTCTCTGAAGAAACTGTCATTCAGATTCACTTCAAACTTGGTGGTGATGTACCTTGGGTGGGGCTCTACCAAGCTTCGTCAAATGGTCACACTCCAGTGATTTTTGGATTTTTAATGATTTTTTTTCGAAAATGTTTATAAAAGTGTTTATAGGAAAGTTTAACATGGGAATTTCTTGCAATGGTTATAACTCAAATAATTTTGGCCAAATTTGTGCCCAACTTGGTAGGGATGTACTTTTTATAAGTGTCTACCTGTTTGGTGCAAATGGTCATGCTCCGGTGATGTTTGGACCTTGACCTCATTCCCAAGGTCACAGGACAACTGACAAGAAATTTACTGTTCTGTTGACACCTTGAAATCTGTTTTGAGTTGGGACCTTGATGTTGCACATGTCAATGTTTCTCTATGAAAGTCATGCTCAGACAGTACATGAGTGACCTTGACCTCATTTCTGGGGTCACAGTGCAACATACATGAATTTTACTTTTCACTATAACTTGAAAACTACTTGAACTTTGACCTTGATGTTGCACATGTTACTTTTCGCATAAAGGTCAGACTTACTCAGTACATGGGTGACCTTGATCCTATCCCGAGTTCACAGAACTGCAACTTGCAAGTGTGATGAATTTCTAGGTCAGCTGAGCATGGGCTGTTCACACAGCCCTCTTGTTTCACACTTGGCACCATATAACGCATGGTGCTCTTCTGATTATGATTGCCCAATCATGGCTGTTCACACTTTATAGATTCACCCACTTGAAAGAGGATTGTCGTGCAGGTGCACTTTCAGCTATGGCTGGTATGGTAAAGTTGTCGGAGATACCTGCAGCTTCGGTCATTTGCGGCATTAGATTACGCAGTGTATTTTCACCCACTTGTTGTACACTAAAATGCGAAGTTGGTCCAACTAGTGGCCTCCTGTAAAAACAGCCTGTTTTACAATGTTTGGAGTGAAAATTAATATGATGACGTTGCCTTCAAAACAAAGCATGACAGCCAATGGTCAGCATCAGAAGGGCTCGTGGTGCATAATTCGACCAGGTCTGATATTTCAAGACCATCCATGGATATGTTATCACTGTGCTGTCCCCAGGTTACAAAGCAATTCTTCGCCCACCTCGTATTTTGTACAGTATTTTTGCTTTTTTGACTTTCTTTAAAATTTTGGTATCTTTGTCAGTTACAGATGTAGCAAAAATGTTTGGCTCAATACAGCAGGTTTTACATTGCCCTCTTCAAGTAACTGACCTAGATCTAAGTCAAAATTACATACATCATTTGTGTCTATTGACACATATTCATAGTCTGGCTCACTGACAGGGTGTTCATATAACATTCCATCTCCGTCATCTCCACATGTTGCATCAAATTAATGTCGTCAATATCATACAGTGTCCAGTCAACAGTGTCCAAATCCATTCATACATGTTTGCATTCATCTTCATGTGCCCGGTCTTCCGTGTCTGTTTTTGGTCGCAGCTGCCTTGTCAGTGACCTTCCCCATGAAAAGAAACCCACCGTTTAGGTTCACATGGCATAATTTACCCCTCTGAACTAGTTTCTGCCAATAGTATTCTGCTTTTATTTTAGAAAGCTTGACCAAAATTAATTTACATTAATTAGGCAAATTTGCAAGACGTTCCATTAATGCAATAAAGCAGTTACTATATGGGAGACGAGAGTACTGGCATTTATGGGAAGGAAGATGACCCCTGCCATAATCCCAGTGCCCTCATGGCTGGGATAACAGCAGGGGTCACCTTTCCGATAAATGCCAGTACATGTTGGCCTTCCATATAGTAACTCACATGTGACCCTTTGTGGGAGGTTTTGTGTAAACTATGTATAAGATACTCAAAATGTAACACTTTGATAAAGGCCATGTCAACAGTTTTGGTTTCATTTAAAGATACAGTGAATGATAAACTGATGTGGACTGTCCAGCGTAATTCACATTTGTACTAAATGCATTTATGATTGTTCTCTGTACCTTTTTTTGTGTGGGTTTGCTTTGGAACATTGTCAAGCTCTACATTATCATAATTTAGTTTGGTTCACATGGCGACATATACGGAAGACTGGGGAAAAGCAAGGAAGCATTTTGTTGCTAGTTGAGCCAGTCAATTTGAGTACCACAAAGTTTCAAAATGCTTTTAAAAAAATGCCACCCCCACCCCCTGGAAAAAATCAACTTATAAGATTTATGGGTCATTGTGATCTGACTAAAGTATGGGAATAGATATCAAGACCATTAATAATACATGTGTTTATGATTTTTTTTTTTTTTTTCCAATAGATTACCCCTTTCCCACCCAAATTGCCCAAAAGCGCCCGGATGTAAACTGTTGTCTGCCGTAATGTTTTTAGTCAAATTTCTCGTTACTAGATAACTTTTTTTGCTGCGATGTGTGAAGACCGTTCATAATGGGACACCCCAGGTCAACAGCTTTCATTGGCACAGCTTGGATGCAATGTGCCCAAACCACAAGAAGGAAAGCAGCAGTGCTCTGGCCAGGAGTGGGTTAAATGTTCTCATTTTTCTGGGCATATTTACAGTCTATGAATCCTTTACAATGCCAAATATACTGTGTATGAATAGGAGAGGTCACAATTACCAATTATCTGTGTATTCAGCTGAATATACAATCCAATACACAGAATTCTTCAAGGCTAGAGATGTGTATTCCCATTGGATTGTATGTTAAATTAACCTCAAATTAAAAGACTACTTTTGAAGCTGCAAGAATAAAACTTATGTGAACATTTGAGCTTTGTACATAATTTTACCACACAAATTTTGCTGCTCTGCAATTAGTGGTTTTAAAGTGATTAAGCTGTAAATTACAATGAAAATTAATGGGAACACAACTCTAGCCCTGAATGACTGAAATGCCCTCTACTGGAGAGCAGTAGAAGCTCCTATTCTTGCTCTCCCCTATTCTCTGCTATGTCTCATTCCCTCAGTACATTACCACTTAAGAGCTATGCAAATAGGCTACAGTGTCTTAAGTTAAATGTATAAATGTACATATTGGTGGTGGCTTAGGATTCTATGTATAATATAGTACTAAAAAGGGATGGTACCAGCAGAGGCGTTATTATCATCTACAATTTGCATGTAAGCTTCATTTCTTCTTTCTCCACTGTCCATATGGAGTCACTAATTAGTTAGTGGAGCTCCCTAACCCGGAGGGTCAGACAGACAACTAGTAACAATTTGCCTTACAGTAACACACAGGTGTTAGCCTTGTAAACTTTCTTTTTGCTGCATTGGAGTAGTGTGATCAACCAGTATCCAGTTGTGTACAATTTGATCATGACACCAGAGGGTTCTACTTGTCATTGTTGCTGCATGATGAGCTTGTGTTGACTTTTTATCCTCAGTCATGATTCCATCACTGTCCCACAGTGTTGATTTGTGGCAGCAATTACAGGCAACCCTTCTGCCACCTTGCCAGGTGTAACTCTGATGTGGAGGTGGAAGCCTGGAGGTATGTTGTGCTTTATGGAAATGCCACTCCCTTGCTGTCACCCCATGTGCCATTTGAAACAGTACTGCATGTTGAGAGATAAAATCAATGTTATCAGTCCAAATATCATATGAATAGTTTATTATGAGATTATACTTTCCAAATAAAAATGACATTTTTATGAAATATTTTAATGTAAAGTATTTTTAGAACTGTCAGGAAGGAATAGTCACCATTTTACCAGAGATTGAAAGGAAATTGAATTAGAGGTTAAGATTAGATTATAATATTTGTCCAATGGCAGTTTATGAGGCACTGATAATTATGGAATATCCTGTTTATGAATTTTGAAACAGGAATTGGCACTCATATTTTTTTATCCTGTATGTACAGAATGAAGCATACGTAGACGGTTTTTCCTCTCATTTCTGTGATGGAAAGCCCTCTTGTCGTCATATGACATATATCCATGAGACTTGAGCCATGAACAAGACAGAACACAGTGGATACAAAATGGCTATTAATTTAATGAAAAGGACTTTTAGCCTAAGACGTGGCAGGAGCAAAAAATATGTAAGTACGGGTATCTGTTATACAGAGGTGCAGCATCATTGTGGAAACTGCCAAGGAAAAGGCAAATTGTTGCAGAGATCATGACAAGTCTGGTACTGTACACACAAGGTTACAGCAGAGTCATATTTTTTTCGTTTTACTTCAGGCTTAGTGTAGAAGCACAGAGTGACTTTTAATGAAGAAGAAAATCTTTATTCGTATGAGGTTTTAAAGATATGCAAATACCAAATGTGTGTAAATTATTCAGTTGCCTTTCCTGACGATAATAAGAGCTGGCACAATTACCCACTCTATGAAGTTTTGCTAGATGACATTGCAGTGATTAGGTTGTGCCAGTACAGACTTTCTGGGTTCTGAGCCAATATGCCTTGTTTAGTTGGTTTACCCCCAGGGTTAACCACTGATGAAGATTTCACCTCCTTTAACCCACAAGTCACACTCCAGTGTCTATTGCACACAGAAGTGGTAGCCATTTCCAATATTTGAATGGCTGGGGGTTAACTTGGTAATATTCATGGCAGGTAACTATTAAGATTCACATCAAGTTGGGGGTTAGTTTTTCACCCAGCCCTTCAGCTTTTGCAAACTTTTCAGGAGAACTGCCCCAAGTTGAGTTGTGTACTTACCATATGTGGTGCTGGGCAAGAACCAAGGTTGATAAATGTCGGCAAAACCTGATTATGGTATGTACGTTTGAAGTTTGTGATCACTGACATTTATGTTGTGATCCCAATCTTTATGTTGTACAAGGGTGTACATTGTATCTGTATTAGATTTAGCAAGCTCGGATATATATCTGTGCTCAGGGATCTCGATGTGTAATTTGGGCAGGGTTCATAATTGTGTTCCATAGGTTTGTATGGGAAGCTTCCTGGAAAAAAAGGTTTATGTTGTCCTGAACTAATGAAATTTAGCAGTGTTACATAGAAAAGTCATTTAATGAGTCAAGGAAACAACAGGATTTTACTACAGTTACCTTTCAAAATAATAGCATAAGACAACCAATGTGAAGGGTTATTCAATGAGCAGTTATTATTGTGGTAAAATGTTGTCATATGAAATGACCATTGGTCAGAGAGATATTAGTAATACCATGACCATCAAGAAAATTGCCAAGTGCTGACAGCATGGCCGCTATATTTGCCTATATCCGTGAACGTATTGATAGAGGCAGCCACCATAATTATAATGTGTAAATAATATCTCCAGCCAGGGTTTTGATAAAGCAGCAGTCCAATCTACTGTTCCATCAGCTCAAGCTTTTTGGTATTCTATTACATAGTTAATGGCCAAGTTACCCAAGAAATGCGAGATGTCAACAGACTAAGGCATGAAACTATATGTCAGCAGATTGACAGTAATCATTGCATCTAATTACTGTCTGCAAGGACAGATGAGTGGACTTACGGGTCACCTGTCTTGACGCTCTGGACCTAAAGAGCCAATATATCAGCTTTTAATACACAGTTACAAAATGCACAGGTTCCGTAGGGTTAACTCACAATTTGAGATATGCTGTTAAACACCGGACATACTCTTAACTATACTGTCATGGTTGCACTCATTATTGCATTGCATGGATGAACTGATAGATTATGCTGTGTCCTGCCTATGTTCATAAATGTGCTTAAAATAAAAAAAAAAAAGAATTAAAAAAAAAAAAAAAAAAAAAAAACCCGACACTTTCTCACTTCTGAACATACTAGGTTGAATAGTATTCTAGGAAAGTTGTCCAATGTCATCTGATAAGGTGTCAAAGTAATTAGAATTACATACAATCTTTTAATTTCAGTTGACAAAGTTTGAGTAATTATTTTGGTGTATAGCACATGTAGGTCTATGCATATTGAAGATGTCAGCCTTTAGTTTACCCCCAATTCCAGTGAAAGTGCTTATGGACAAATGTCCAAAAACCTCAGTGTTGTGTCCTGCCCTTTAGGGTATTGCAGGTCAACAGATCCAGTGTATCATCATGCGCCAGTTCACAAACTTTTCAATGCATTATTGACTTTCTAGGACATGTATGGTTAAATCAGTCTCCATAAGATACCAGCATGCACACCTCCAGAAGGGAAAAAAAAGAAAATTTCTTTGGATTTTAAGGGCTAATGAAGCAGCCATGTACGTTTCCAGCCTAGTATCTGCACGCTGATATTGGGACGGATATTAAACCTAGGGTGACCCATCTTCGGTGCCAACTAAATAGGTTAAATACAATGTCATGTTGCTTGGTCATATTTAGAATGGGATGTAGCCTTTTCTCTTTGATCGATACTAAAATTTTGTGGTATCGGTTTGTGCAGATTCAAGAATGTAAATTTCCTTGGGCAGCAGTGACTGGGTTATTGCTTTAATGATGGGTCTGTGTCATGAGAAACTTCAGCTGTCTAGGGTGTTGCTATGGCAGCAAGAATACAGACAGGTTCATAAAATGAATAATAGTACAGGACACAATGGAAACCTGTGCTTTGGAACTCATAATACCTTTATTAGCCAATCTGAAAAAAAAAAAAAAAATCCCAAATATTCAAATTTATAAATATTGATATGGCTTGGGAGACTTCCATTAAGACATATTGATATCACTATCATGGGAGCCACCCAGTATAACAAGTAATATAAACAGGGTTGATGGCTCTTGAAACAGTAGATAATCAGTCAATGTAAATGTCACTAACTAAAAAATATAACCAAATACACACAATTGCATGGTTATTCAATCTAGGTGGGAAATCACCTTGTGAATATAGCACTCAGTTATGAACAAGATTACTGGTTATTTTGACAAACAGAGCAGATCATTATACTACAACCATGTTGATAATTATTCAAGAATTTGGGTTTTTTTTATATCCCCTGAAAAACCTTGCAAACTATGAGTGTGGATCTTTTCTATTATATTGCTGTCCGTTTGATTTACTTAATTTGGAATGTTAAATAAACTATGTTGAGCACAGAGTCTATTGACTGGTAATAAAAAGTTTATTACTATCTCTGGCGTTACAATTGTACATTTCATTTGCAGGAATAAATGGAAAAGAGAGCAATCTTGTTGGTAGATTATAAATGTTTATATTTAAAATTAAGTTTTAATTTATTTAATGTGAATATTTCTTGAACTTTAAGATCTTTCATCACTAGTTCAGTATGGGATTATGGCATTATATTTACCACAAATAATGCAACATACAGTTTTTTTCTGTAGTTCTTCAATTTTTGAATACCTATAAAACCCTATAAAGGTATACCAAAATTTATGTGAGTGAATATCAAAGAGTACAAAGGAATAGATACAGCCATGAAGCGTTTTTCTGTACAGGGATGATACAAGATGATTAGTGCGTCAGTGTTGACACTAAAACATTCTTGAACAGGTTTTTATTGAATCCCTTATATACATGTACATGTATATTTATTATATATATACACATACATACATACATACATACATACATACATACATACATACATACATACATACATATAATCAAGGATATCGGGTAGGAAGAAGTTACTATCTTTTCATTTGTGCAGTGTTCTCTGTAAGAATAATGGCAGAAAAAAAATACATGGAAAGAACGTGAACGCAGTTAATAATTGCTATTTATTGAGCATATGCTGGGCTGAATAACCAGTAGAACCAGAGGCTATTAGTGTTAAGAATGTAAAAATTCAGTAGGGCATGGTTGTATTGCTTTACATGAAGATGCAATACATATACCAATTTCCAAGTGCGTGTACATGTATCAGGGAAAAAATGATACGTGAAAATTATTTGGTTATGACAAGAGAATTAGAAAATTACTGTAATAAGCAAAAATATGCCCCAAAACTCTTACTAAGATGGCTAACTCTCAATAAAAGTATGTTTCCAACCAGGTAATGTGTGTGTGCTGTCATTTTCTCATGCAGAGCCAAACCGGATGTGGTACACAATGCATTGCGGTAAACTTCATGAAGTTCCCTGCTTTCTATAAATAACAGCAACAGATGCCAACATACATGTGAGTTTAGGCAGGCTTTGAGGAAGTTGAAAATATCAATTATGAAGCAAATTGTGACGCTTGTACCATGATATGTATCGAATCATGATAAAAGGCATCATTAAAACTCCAGAGGCTTTAGTTCTGCTGGTCTCAATGATTATTTTCATCTCAACAGGGCCATGGGAAAAATGCTATTTAGTTTTCGTGCAATTATACCATGGCCCTAGTCACAAGAAACCACCAAAAGGATTTGTCCAACAGCAAAACAGGTAGTCTCCTGTTAAAGTTGACATAACATGGACAAGGCAGCATGAAGCACCTTGTAAATATGGTCTCTGGTCAGATCTACAATGGTTTACTAGCACATTTTGTCTTCTTGCTGATGTGTACATGATAAGAATAATTTACACAGCATGCACAGTTGATATCAAAACAGTCGTCATTAGATTTTTTGAGTATAAGGGGTGAAAGATGCATACTGATCTAAGTCCAATGTAAAGATAGCATACTTCATTTAGCCCTGAGTATAACTTAAAGTTTACCTTGAATAAATGCACAACTACATCAGTGTTGGACCTTAGAAAGATAAATTTTGGTTTTAAAGTTTTGTTAAGTGGTTGATGGTGTTGCAACCTAGCATAGCTACTGTAGGCCGGGTTTGATGGAATTCCCTGGATATGTCAAAGTTTCCATGGCCATTCATGCAGTCACATGATCTGCTTTGTTCACCACATGTTTCTACAAAAGACTGTTTTTTTTTTCTAACAGAACTGCCTGCATGTGCTGGTTTATCCTGTTGTTCATGTTGGCTCTCAGTAGAGGGCTCTGTAGGTAGGCGGGCTAGGTATGTGTACTTCCATCAGTTTCCATTGTAATTTGCACCTATGTAACTTTAAAACTGCTCTACTTAGAAACTTCAAATTTCTTGTGGTAAATGGCTGTATGCAGTTAAAGTACTCTTGTAAATTTGATAACTTTTGCTGGAAAACTATTCAACATAAATGATATTAAATGTTACTTGAACATAGAATCTTATGGGAATACACAACTGTAGCCCGTAAGAATTATGTGTATTGAGTTGTGTATTCAGCCAAATACACCTGTACACATAAAATTGCTGATTGCAACCTCTCTAATTCCATAAAAAGACAAGAAATTGGGAGGAGGTTAAAAGTTGCAGAAGTTCAGTTCAGTCAACCCAGTGTATTAAAATCCCTGGGATTTCGTATACAATTCAATGAGTTTGTTACTCCATCCACTTTTTTAACACAACTATCACAGTACGTGTAATTTTATGTTATTGTGTCTGTGTGTGAACAGATATCTCTCTCTCTCTCTGCAGCTGCCAGCTTGTATGTAATTTCATGAGTCAAATCAAAGCAGTTATTCAGGAGTTACACCAATTATATATATATATATATATATATATATATATATATCCTGCACTCTTTGCCCTGTTTGTGTTGTAAAATAATGTTACAACTAGAGAAGAATATTAATTTAGCAGTGTATCTGTTTTTGTGTCCACAAAAAGAGATCAAGGTATCAGTTTCAACATGATGATGGCTGCCTATTCTACATTTGAGGATATTCAAAATCTAAAATTTGATTTGCCCTCATCAAAATGATGCAGCTTTCGTTCAGTATTCATCAGATGTGGAAAATCCGATAGCATATATGTTGAAGTTAGAAAGACATTTATATCTGAAAGATATTGAAGATATGAAATTTGAAATCCATTCACACATAGTATAATCATTTTTGTGCAATGTTCATCAGATACAAGATTTTCAATAGCATGGAGAAGCTGATGCGGTATTTCTGTTTGTTAAACTTGTAAAGATATGTGTCTTCAAATGGTAAAGTTTGAAAGCTTCTTATTAGCATAGATAAGATACCCACAACTGTTCTTCCTTATTCATTTGATGTACAGTGGTCAGTAACATGTATTGAAGTCACAATGGCATTTCAATCAGACTTATGAGTATATTTAAGCGTTTAAGTTGAAATCACCCTGATTAACAATAACCAGTGACATAGAGGTAGAAGTTTGAATGGCATCACTGTCTTTTTAAATAGCTCTGCTGACCTAAGGTTTTAGAGCTTATAAAAATATTAATGTCCGTCGATCCATAAACTTCTTGTCTGGAGATGCAGTACAGTCAACATTTTTAAAGATAGCCCTGTACTACTTTCATGATATCAGGTATAATGAAAGCTATATCCATGTTGATATTGGTGGTACCAGCTACAATATTGTGAAATACTATGTACATGTATATAGGTCAAAATGTAAAAATCTTTGGAACATTATGGCAATCTTTATATGTGATGGATCTGTATTAAATTTGGGGGTCATTTTCAGGAGGCAAGTATGTTGAAGTAAAATTATACTAGTGGTGTCAACTGTAGGTCAACAGAAAAATGACCTAATATATGTTGAGATTTATGAAATTTATTAGCTCTATCATATCTTCAGAAATGAGGAGGATAATTTTACCAAATGTACAACAAATACGTATCATGTTGAAGTTTAATGTTACATTACATATGGGTGACTTTAAATTATTATTTCAAGGTCACAAAGGGAAATTTTGGGATTTTTTTTTCTTTTTTCTTTTTTTTAAATAGCCATTATGTCTGAACTGATGGACATACACATTTATTCATATTCTATTACAGGAAGATCATGCTTGTCACTCTTTTCTCCTCATTCTGGAAATAGAGTTGTATACATGTACAGTTATGTTTAGAAATAGGTTCCCTTCAAGCGCACTTGGAATTGTTAATTTTTTGACAAATAATTGCATTCACTTTCGGGTTTTTATGTGCTTGTCATTGCGCTTTAATTATGTTTGCTTGAGCAGCTACTTTGTACACATGTTGGGACTTTTTGCACAGGAATGGGACAGACATAAAGTCATTTAAGCGAGCATGGGGCAAGCGTGCTTGTCACAGTACTCGTGTTTGTGTTGCATCATGATGTTAAAGTCTGAATCTGATGTAGTCCTGACCATTTGTGGTCCCCTGGTGCCAGTCGCGGTATTTGTACTGCTCGATACATCTCCAACATAGCGTATATTTATTCTGCAGTAATTTGTTTGAAACGACTGTTACCACATGTAATTAATTTCCACAGCATCAAATCTTACTATCTTGCTTATTTTTCAAGTTATTTATAATTAGTGGTTAGATTTATTGAAGGAAAAACTGATATGTTTGGCCAATACAATGCTTTTGATGTGCAAATCAAGTGTGAACACTAGATGTTGCCTTCATCAGTGCCAAATGTCTTGTGAATATCCTTTCGTATGTCTTGCAATCATGACAGAAAGCTTCAGAAGAGCTATCTAAGTCCTAATCCCATGAAAATATCAAAGCTTTTACACTTTAAAAGTATCAAAAGAACCGTATTTGCAGCTTTTATCTTGCCCTGTATCCATACTTTCACCAACGGCATATTGTTGAGATGTGGGCAGAAGTGCAGGCGGAAATCATGGTTGGGGCAATCTCTGTGGTCATATATATTATATGACCGTATTTATGTATTTTATGGAATGTTTTCTATGGACTTTTTTAGTCTGAAATAAAACTAATCTTATCTATGTTCCTATTGGTCCACGTGACTAATCTTGAGCGCTAATTCAAGTAGGTCATATGACGATCTGACTGCATCAAGTAAGGTCAGGTCAAGATTCATATATTCCAACAATACAATGCATGGACATCAAGGTAATGTAAGTTGAAACCATATAGTTCTAGTATTGCTGAGGAGACTATCCTTGAGGCTTGTATAGCCGCGTTCAGGACAGCCACCTTCACTATTGAACAAAAAATATGGATGTATGACCGTAGAGGTTAAACTATTGTCATCACCATCAGCTAATAGAAACAATAGTTTAAATATCATTTCTAGCCTTTAAAACAGTGATGTTTCGCATAAATTAACCACATTGCAGTCACACTTGGCTAATGAGAAAGCATTTTACTGGTATAGACAAAGTAGTGAACTTTCCAATGATACCAAACACACGGTGTTTTCCGGAAGAGATCCAGTCCTACGAAGGGCACAAACTAGTGAAATTTTACCGCTGTTTTTACATTGTTTTGCCAATTTGTAACTGTTAAAGCGCAAAAAATGCATTGTACAAGGTACATAAGCCATCAGTTTAATTAAATATATTATTTTTATGTGGCAGTAAGATGTCAACTTAAAAATATTGCAACACTTTGTCAATCATATTAGCCTATATGGGAAAACACACGCAAATAAAAACATAAAATGGGTACATAAAAATATGCTATAATTGCACTATTTTGTGCTTGGATCATTACCTCGTTGTGTGCAAATCAGTTTAATTAGAACTCAACGCACCAGTTTGTGCTCAAAACGTGACAAGGGGGTCTAGGGTCCCCCCATCAGATTTTGCGAATATATGCAGATAATTCTGCTTGTCCGGCGTGGATTTTTATATTTGACAGGGAACCTATTTCTAATCATAGCTGTATACAAGAACAACATGAGCTTGGAATGAAGACTTAAGATCATGCACATGCACAAGGAAGAGGTGCATGGTGTCAGCCAAGTTCAGATAAGAGTAGTCATACAAAAATGAAAAGATGAGCATAACACAGAGGAGAGGTACATGATTTTATGTTGGTGTGATGATATGATAAATTAAAGCCACACCAAAATTGTGTTGAATGTCCAGTGATGTTGCTTCTTTGATAGCTTTAATTAGCTTCTTGGATTTGGCTAGGATGGCATAAAACTTCACAAAGTATGACTTCTTCCAATGTCTATCAGATATACTGGGCTGTTTCCCGTTTGAAGCACTCCTTAGTTTTATTCAGAAATAGGAATGTTGGCATCATGTATCAGCAGACTAGAAGTGTACATATCCTGGGAGTTTTTTTCAGCTGGTGAGTCAATATCATGTTTACGCTAGCCCCATGCATGGTGGGAAGAACCATGGTTAACACTGTTGGTTTCACTTTCGCAATGGACATGAGTTATGATGGTGCCATGTTTGCAGGACTTTGTAGAGTACATATCAGTGACGTTTATTATGTACAGACAACTAAGAAAGCAGGATAATAAACCTAACATTCATAAGTTCATATACTGTCCTCTATCCAGCTGCTCAGAAGAAGGATAGACAAGGTGTATATAAATAGGGGTGGTGCCTGCTGCATGAAGATACATGGGCGAAGTGGATAATAACTGTTTTGATTGTTTATTATTTACAGAAATACAGTCCACACTCTAACCATCAGGACCATAGGGGGTAATGCATATGGTTTAATTAATTATGTTACAAAATAAAATGGGCTGGCAAAAAGGGCATCTTAGAATGGTTCCATTTCTACAAAACAACTCTTGTCAAAGCGTTGTGCATGACTGTACAGCCATGAGTCCTGTCAGGCACACACACATGCGCATGTGGGAAAAAATATCTGAACTCATTCCACCCTGATAGAAGACTGAGTCAACAGCTTTCCTTGGCGCGCTCTGGGTGCAATGCGCCCAGAGCACGCCAAGGAAAGCTGTTGACCATGGGCATATGATATGGAATGATCTTCCACGCAGGTTTCATCCAAAATTTTGAAAAAATATCCCTAAATTAGTAAAATACAATTAGCAGATGACATTTAGATATTAGCGGGAAAAAGCATCATCAAGGTGGTATGAGTTAAGTTTGGGATAAGTGTACTGTTCATGTATATTATTGTATTTTTAACTCTAGTTATAAGCCAGAAGATCAGGAAATTTCTTGAATAGTTATGATCTATTGAAAATTTGTAACTTGCCATTCAGCTACATGACTTTCTAGTCTCACTGTTAAAATAAGCTTTCATATTTGCATATCTTATGTGGTAGGGGATAACTGGTAGGTTAAAAGTATTACCCAAAAAGTGAAAAAAATGAAATGAGTTTCAACCAAAAAATCCAAAAAGCGAAAATGAAGATGTGTCATCTTTTTTTTCTGCTCACACAAATTGTGTGACCAGAAAATTCCCTGAATCCTTCACACAAAGAAAGATACATCAATCAGAGCTGAAGTGAGACAGATTCACATCACATGTCAGACTGAGTAATAGACACAGGCATCAGAGGTGTCAAGATCATAATAGGTTTGTCAAGATCAGCATGACTAAGATTATCTTGTGATAGTTAGATGAGGAGATTGTTAAATTTAGCAATTGCTCAGCTGCTTGGGTATTAGGCAATAGTAGGAACAGTTATGTAAGAAAGCTTGATGTCCTGGCTCTGTGCACATGTCAGTTTGAGCACTGAAGCAGATGATTTGATCAGGGAAAAATGACTGATGCAACTGAGAGAATATAAAACTCACAGCTGTATGAGAAGAGTGTTGGGCTGATTTGGAAGGAAGACAATTAAAAAGGCTTTCTGAGTGTTTGTCTGTTGAGCACACCCAGCCCTGTGCCTATTTGTCCTACTTGGACAATGGAAAGGAAGTTTCTACCATTTTCATGAACATGACAGATCCATTCCAGTTCCATTCCAGTTTCTGCACTGCTTAGAGCTGTCCATGGTTGCTGAAGGTTAAGATACAATTTACACTATGAGCATATTATTTGGACTTCAGTTTTACACATGCTGAAGCACTTTGCAATATTATCAAATTACATGTAATTCAGATATGGTACATGTACAAAGATTGAATAGTCATACGTTGCACAAAATTCCAAGTGTTTTTGTCAATTTATTAAAGTACAAGTAACAAATAATTCAAATATGAATAAGATAACATTAAGTGTACATGATACAACACCATTTAACATTCATGACTTCTAATAACAATGTAAAACATAGGTAATTTATTGGTGGTATATGGTATATTAGAAGTAATTTAAACATGAGGCAGATACACAATGTAGGAAATTTATATAGGTGTGCAGTGTATTAGCTGGACCTACCAAGGCAGTTCAAACAGGACTTGGCAGGCAATGCAGAAAGTGCAAGGGCTCATCAACTTTCAAGATAAGAAAGCCACACGTCACATACAGCAGCCAGTCCATATATATATATATATATATATATATATATATATATATATATAAAATGAGGGTAACTTGGTTAGGAATTGACAAGTTAATTCCTAATCTTCCCCAATATAGCATTCTAGTAATTGATACATAATACATGTTTATTAATTTTTTTCATCTCGTGTACCTCAAATAGTATTTAATTGTTGACATATGATACACACGTGGTAAGATAGTAAACACACAAGTAGCATACCACATTGTGATGCAGTATATCTGAAACAGAAAGCCGGTAAGTTTACGAAGTCACATGATAATGTACATGTGGAGCACTGGAGTTTAGGCTTGTCATCAACTGTCACATTACCTGTCAACTGTAATTTTAAAGTCATGCTGCCGCACAATCTTTTGTGTCTTCTAATAACAAAGTGTTCTTTTCCTCCTTAAAATATTCTGAAGCCTAGTCATACATGCGACTCACTAACATTACTAATTGTCTCTAATGAAGTGTCAAATGCAATTGTCAAATCCATTGTTTCTCAGATGGGAAGAGAGGTGAAGGGGTGTGGATTTGAAGCTTGGATTGGTTCGGGTGGCAGTCTGTGATTCAGCTCTGGGCACAGAACATCAAGATGCAGTGTGTGGCATCTATTGTCACATTAGGAATTGTTATCTTCCCATTAATTGTCATGGCATGAAATGGGCATTTGATGCCAAGGAGGGCAGTGAGTCAGTGTGCCAGCAATATTTATCATGGAATTCCAGGGTTTCCTCCTCTTTATGCAAATGCCTTGGTCAGCATTATTGCAATCACCTATTTATGTCATAGACACAGAAGGCAATGAAACTCTGAAATTGCTGCTCAGGATGTGCACTGTATTATCAGGAATTTTGGTCTTCAGGTGCATGGTAAGACAAATTCTTACTTTGACCTAAGTCATATTTTGTTAGGAATGGGTATCACCACAGAAGTTCTTAGGAGATCCCTGACCATTCCAGTCCCTCAGATCCTCTGATCTCACCTTGGGATGGATTACTTTGAAGGCAGTGTCAGATCTGTGATTCACGACTCCTTAATTAGTCTTTAATTACAGACCTATAATGTGAGCAAGTTGACTGACAGACACTTGCGCTGTGTTTGATCTGGATGCAAGCAGCACACTGGAATTCCTGTCACTCGGCACTGAAAGCAAGCCAGGGAGGAAGTTTTGTGAAGCATCGTTGGACTGTTTGTTGAAGAATGCCAAGTCTTCCACAATGGAAGAAGAAAATGGGCTGCCCATTCTTTGTAATGTGCATTTTTCAGTATCATTGTACAGTGTGTTATTTGTCATAGGTTCAATGATGTTATATGTTGAAAAGCATCTGTAGGCTTATTATTAGATTATGTTCCAGTGTATCTGATACCAGAAAGGTGACATTGACAGTTTACAAGCTCATGCTTGTCACAGTAACGTGTGTGCTTCTGTGCTTCGTGAGTAAGCTGCAGGAAGAAGAGCGATACTCTTGTCAGCAGTGTATTGAACTGGTATGGAACATCATATTGTAGAGTGCAGTGCTGAGAATTGTGTATACACAAAAGATACATTGCATGGTGGTCACACGTCATGTTCAGTAATCCTGAGGCATTCCAATGAATGAGCCAGCACGCAAAGGCTTTTTGTCAGTGCAACTGATACCATGTGCTCTGTCTGCTGTCTTCAGCTAAGATCCAGTCAGATCTTTCTCTGTGCATACAGGATCTTGTACATCTTTATTTATTGTTGCCTGCTAGCACAGAAGTAAAGGCTCCAGTGTAGCCCAAGAACATGCAAAAAGGCAGTCTGGAGGCATTAAAAGGAAATTGATTTAGGGTAAAATATGGTTGCCTCACATTCAAGTGGATGATGTGCGTTACAATCAAAGATATTCTGTAGGCACCAGAAATACCTCTCACACTGATTGCATTAAAGGCAACACAGGTTTTAGTTGCCAGAATGGCAAAATAATTCATGGCCAGTTTTCACAGACTAAACGTTGTGACTTGTGAGCAAGGCAGTGAAAAAGATATCATTCGGTCACTAGTATACTTGAGTACTGACAGGTGGTAATAAAGGTTGCTGCTGGAACTAATGTCATGGAATGGAGACCTGAGACCTGACTTTGTCAAAGGTGGGATATGTATAGGATTGTGCATGCTTCCTTACAAGTGGCTGGTCTGTCAGGATGCCAGATGGTCTATTGTATGTTACCACGCCAAGAGAGCTTTAGGAATAGGAAGACCAGGTCATGGTGCTTATTAATGATGCATATCCTTACTTGACTGGACCCCTTCCCCTTAGAACTCTAACTAAAAGTTCCTGCTTTCAAGTGTATGACTGCCAAAATAGGCTTTCTGGTTGATTACCAAAACATAAGCAGAGCACCAGAATTTAGACTTGGGTTTTTTGTCATGTATGCAGCAGGCAAAAACTTCATCCATACAATTGGCCCCTATGCCGCCCCCACTGAAAATACCATACTTGTGGAATGGAGAAGTGGCCCCTTGTTAGGGAGGCCTTGTGAGAGGGGGACCATTGTGAAACTTCCGATTCTCATCAGCATTTGGTATTGGGGTTGGGAACTTGCCTTACAACTGCCGTTTCCAGTGTTTGGAACAAGTTGTGAGTTAGATTTTCATGTATCTAAGCATTTTTCCTTTTCCTGATTTGAGACATGCCACTTGTGTCAGGCAGTGGGACTTGTTAGAATATCAAGCACTGTTTAGTGGCACACCTTTCCTGTTACAAACTACACGTAGTTAGAGGACACTCATTTGAGACAATGTCCTACTTTGCAGCCATGGGAATCACGCCATGTTTGAGTCGGTCAGCTGATCCTGTCTTGTAAATCAAATGTGACATTTTGCATTCTAAATACAGAGATTAATTTGTGCCATTTACTCATACCAGACATCAGCCTTTTTCTGGCATGAAAAAGATAGATTCTATAACAATTCAGTTGCTGCTGTAATTGTGATAAGTATACAAGACTTTTATGTAGAAATTCTGCCAAATAATGAATCCTGCGAGTTGTTCATGCTACTGATATCATTCTGCACCTGGGTGGTTTCTCTGTGCAATTCTTTCCTTTTTTTTTTTTTTTTCTGATTCTTAAATTGAATAGAATTTGTTTGAGCATTAATACACATGGAGCTGTCAACCAATCAGCTGTTAGCAGGATAAGAATATTAGGTGATGACAAGAATGAAAGGTGACTGGCCACATGTAATTGGTTTGTTACAGCCGTCTGCTGTCAATTCTGCCTGATCTATTGCTGGCAAATTGAAGTGGAAGGCAAATGCTCTTAATTTGATATTATTAGAAACAGAAAGCTTATAATGCCAACATTCTGCTTGTGAATTATTGAAAATGGAAGTTGAAGCTATGCCCTTCATAATCAATAGATCGGATTTTTTTTTTTTTTTCAGTGAAAGATGGCCTATAAGCAGCACCAGAGTTGTACAAGCCGCTTTAACACTATCTGGGCAGAAAAATGTTTTTGTGTAACCCTTTTCAAGGCATATTAAGTTTAGGAAGCTTTGTCAAGTCAGCTGCAGATTATGGATACATGCCTGTGTTGACACGCCACCTACAGTCTAGTCAGTTACAGTCAGCATATCATCATAGATGCATGTCAACATATAGAAAATGAAATATTTCCTACTGCAAGTCACTTGTACTTAATGAACACAGAATTAAATAAATGTTGCTTTTTTAAATTTCTGAAATACAGAAAAAAATAATAATAAAATACTCAACACACAATATATACAATGTATGTTGCTCTTGTTGCAGACTCTCAAACAGAACACAGAGGTTCGTGAAGATGACGATGACAGGCGGCCTCGGGTTAAGAAGGAGATCTCCACACAAACTCCAGAGAGAACTCCAGTGAGTATTTAAATTGAGAAAAAGGAGTCAAGTTTGACCATAGTAAAAGTAACCAGGTACCTTGACTTGTATGCTACTTAATGATTGATGCGTCAGACCATAGTTAAGGGTATGTGTGGTCCCTAAGTGTAAGTGAAATCTCTGCACAAAAGGGATTGCAATGGTGATTCACGTTTTCAACTTCTTTCCCAAAACCACTAACCAGATTCACTTCAAACTTGATTGGGATATACCTTGGGTGGGTCTCTGCTAAGTGTGTTGAAGTAGTCACACTTCAGTGATTTTTTTTATTTTTAATGATTTTTTTTTTCCCCTTCAATTTTTGGCCAAATTTTAAAAAATCTTCTCGAGAGCAACTTGCGCATTGATTCCAAATTGCATGGGAACACTTGAGGGCATGACAGGTAGATTTACACAGTACATGGGTTACCTTGACCTCATTCTCAAGGTCACAGGGTCACTTAGGTATATTTAACTCTTCAGATGATACCTTGAGAACTATTTCAGCCTTGACTTTGATGTGTTAGATGGTTATGATTCTCTTTGAGGGCCAGACTCAGACTGCACATGAGTGACCTTGACCTCATTCCCAAGGTCACAGGACAACTGACATGGAATTTACTGTTCACTTGATAACTTGAGATCTATTTTGAGTAAGGACCTTGATGTATGAAGGTCATGTTTAGACAGTAAATGAGTGACCTGGACCTCATTTCTGAGATCACAGTACAACATACATGAATTTTACACTTCACTTTAACTTGAGAGAACTACTGGAACTGGGACCTTGATGTTGCACATGTTAGTGTTCTTCCCTCTAGGTCAAATGGATGACCTTGATCCTATCCCAAGTTCACAGAGCCACAAGTGTGATGAATCTCTAAAATCAGCTGAGCATGGGCTTCATTGATATAGGTTAATATAAATGGCTGACTGCAAGAACATTTAAGTTCACCACCAAACTGACCAATTTGTAGGTTTTGCTCTGCATATGAAGTTGAGACAACAAAGAGCTTGGTCTGTGTAGCAGGCAAGACCTAGTTGTAGAAGAACACAGAATGTCAGGAACATTGTATATCTTGTTATGTCTTTTTGGATCATCCCAGGCCGTTGATTTTTACCCTTAGCGTCTCAGTTGCAATTTATGTGCATTAAGGCATACAAATGTGAAAGGTACAAGAATACATCCAACCCAGCTGACCTTATGAAAATAAGTGGCAGGCTACAATATGTACACCCTGGAAGCCAGCAAGTGTAAGAGAGAAAGAGATCATTCTGTCTACAAAACTGCATGGCTGATGAATTATGTGCTGAGGTGGCAAGTACCAAGGGAAGCCATTCTGCCTCCATGCAATTTTTTGATCAAGGGGAGGCTAAAGAATGCAAACTGCACAGACTGGGTGGCAGGGTATCTCAGGCAGTAGGTCAATCAGCACAGGTAATGAATTTGGAAGGCAGGGAATGTGAGGGAGCAGCTGAAATGTGACCTAATCCATGCTGTTTGGATTTTTTGTTTGAACCGAACGTCAAAATTAATGAGTCCAATATGCCATATCTATTTGATGCAAGGGAAACAGCACGCTCAGTTATTACCCTTGGATATTGAACATCAAACTGATTCTCCTTACCATTCACTAGCATTGCAAACACAGAAACCAATTCACGTTGGAATGTTTGATCGATAATTTAACCCAGCATATCAGATACACATACCTCAAATTGCAAATCAGAGTGATGTTAGATTATGGAATGAGTTTGGATATCAAGGTCAAAGCAGGGAAAGAGGGTTTGCCAAGAGTGCCGTGGACAGGCTGTTTTCATTGTGAGGGTCAAGGTTTGCCTCTGTAGCCGGCTCATTCAGTGGGATATTGCTTGTGCTGCCAGACCATAGTCCTCACCTTTGAAAAAATTAGCTGGCTCTGGGTTTCCAGCTAGGCTGGTACTGGTGCATTTACAGCGTCCATAATTATGATAACAAAAGTTTGGTTGCCTGCTAAACAGACCCAGCTGTATATATACTTCATCTTACTAAGTTTGCCCTTTAGCAAGGAAGACTACCTTTGGCATACTCAAGTGGAGCAAGGAAACAGGACCTTGGTCTGTGCATGGGACAAAAAAATTGACATGTATTCAACATAACAATAGGAATATGATTTAAGAGAGTCCATCTGTCAGTAGAATGGACTAATCCTTTCCTGGCTATAGATGGAATGCTGCCAATTGTGAGAATTTTATGGATGCAAAATTCAGAGAAATGCATCAGTGTATATTATAAAAGCAAAGGAGATTCTGGCTCTAGGTTCTGGTGAGGATGATAGGGATAAATCCTGCTGAACTGTTAGTCCAAAAAATACCAGGGTAACCAAAGGAGAGACTTCCCAGTGTGGGCCTAGTCTGGCATATGCACATGTTTACAACCACAACCACATGGTGCATGGGCAAGTGCAGGAATCGTCTGCTTTCATAAACTTGACCAATTTTATGTGTATCTCAAGAGAGCAAACAAACAAACAAAAATCCTATCTACAAACACATGACTTTGGTGTTATTGAAAAACTTGCACATAAAAAGTAGCTGGATGTACACTGTGGGCTTCCAACTTCCACAGATGTTATGACAATGTCATTATGAACTCCAGATGTAGCAGAGATGAAAGGTTATGCAAGATAACACTGTATTGGACAGTTGTAGTTTTGGGTTTCAAGCAGGGCAGGGTATATGTTAAATTAATAGGCTGACACAGGTACCAGAATCCGCTCTGAAGTTGGAGTTTTCTCAGATATCGGTTTTATCAAAGCTAGGCTCCACCTTCTTAGAGTTACCTTAAACCAGATCAAAGCACATATTACTGTTTTACCCACTAATTGACTAATTTGGTACGATTGGTTCAATAATGATACAGATCCATTGCTTGTGGATACAGTGTCAGGACTCGGCTGTCCATGCATAATTTTGTGACAGTCTTATTCGTTGAACACAGAGTTAAATATTCTTCATAACTGGCCCAGAGGGATGGTAGTACCCTTGTTTTTTACATACAAACGTACTTTGGCATCAATCAGCTGCTGAGGCAATACATGATGTACATATTCTAAAGAGATCTACTCTACCATTGATCTGTGAAATCTTGAAAGATATGTGACTCAGGAGAATCAAAATCTTCTCACTGTGCTGTGCTGCTAAGTACCTTCCCCTTGAAGAAAAAAAAAATTATCAGTAATATCAATCCAAAATAATTTATAATAAGTTTGTTACTTGTGTGAAATCAGCTGCCATGCAATAACTGCTGAAGAACTTGACAAAGATTGTGTTCAAAACTAATATATTTAAAGTGTGTGTGTCAACGCACACTTTTCTGTTTTTCTAATAATTCTTTATTTAAAGTGTGTGTGTCAACGCACACTTTTCTGTTTTTCTAGGAATTCTTTATTTCTTTCTTCTTTCTTTCTTTCTTTCTTTCTTTCTTTCTTTCTTTCTTTCTTTCTTTCTTTCTTTCTTTCTTTCTTTCTTTCTTTCTTTCTTTCTTTCTTTACCGGCAAATTTGTCCGACATTTCATTTGAAAAGTATTACATGTAGAAACTCCAAACTTTGCACAATTATACTTCTATGGATAAAGTCTGGCCTTTTTATAATGAGAGGTCATGCTTTTGAAAATTATGCAAATGAGGGCTAATTAAAGTTTTAAATCTTCAATATCTTGTATACTATAGTAGATGTGGTCCCGAGTGTATAGGAGTTCAATCATAGCAAGGTAAAGGTCATCTCAAATGTCAAGGTCATGTCAAGGTCAAAGGTCATGTCAAGGTCAAAGGTCAATTTTAAGCCTAATGTCATTTTTGAGGTCAAGGTTCACTTCAGGTAGAGGTCATCTCAAGGTCAAAGGTCATTTCAAGGTCAAAGGCCACTTTCCTTGGTGGCCTTCTTCTAGCCATAACTTGGTCAATTTTTATCTAATTTTGATCATGTTGGGCTCATATTGTAGCTATTGTAACCCTGCATATTTTGAAATTTATGTGTGACCTCTTATGGTCAAAGGTCAAGGTCATTTGAACCTTTGAAAGTTTCATCCAGTCACAACTTGGCTATTTTCCATCCAATTCTAATCATGTTAGACTCAAATTGTAGGTATTGCAACACTGCACATTTTTATAAGAACACGTGACCTTGAAAGGGCAAAGGTCAAGGTCATTTGGCCCTTTGAAAGTTTCATCTTGCCATAACTTGGTAAATTTTCATCCGATTTGGTTCATGTTCATGTCAGTTTAACTTCTACTAGGGGGTTCCTGACCATTGCGCATGTAATGAATCTAAAACAAAAGTTGTAGCAATTTGAATTATGCTAAATAGCACCATTAGAAATTTTAAATCTTAAATAACTTCAAAGCTGTAATAGATAGAGATGCCATTCCAACTTCTACTCCTGTGTTATGGAATAGTTGTACATTGCCATACCAATATGCTTTGAAGACACACACACTGATATAGTATGCAGCAAATCATCTTTTCTAGTTCTTTCTTTCTTCTTTCTTTCTTTCTTTCTTTCTTTCTTTACTGGCAAATTTGTCTGACATTTCATTTGAAAAGTATTACATGTAGAAACTCCAAACTTTGCACAATTATACTTCTATGGATAAAGTCTGGCCTTTTTATAATGAGAGGTCATGCTTTTGAAAATTATGCAAATGAGGGCTAATTAAAGTTTTAAATCTTCAATATCTTATATACTATAGTAGATGTGGTCCCGAGTGTATAGGAGTTCAATCATAGCAAGGTAAAGGTCATCTCAAATGTCAAGGTCATGTCAAGGTCAAAGGTCATGTCAAGGTCAAAGGTCATTTTTATGCCAAAATGTCATTTTTGAGGTCAAGGTTCACTTCAGGTAGAGGTCATCTCAAGGTCAAAGGTCATTTCAAGGTTAAAGGCCACTTTCCTTGGTGGTCTTCTTCTAGCCATAACTTGGTCAATTTTTATCTTATTTTGATCATGTTGGGCTCAAATTGTAGGTATTGTAACCCTGCATATTTTAAAATTTATGTGTGACCTCTAATGGTCAAAGGTCAAGGTCATTCGAACCTTTGAAAGTTTCATCCAGTCAGAACTTGGCTATTTTCCATCCAATTCTAATCATGTTAGACTCAAATTGTAGGTATTGCAACACTGCACATTTTATAAGAACACGTGACCTTGAAAGGGCAAAGGTCAAGGTCATTTGGCCCTTTAAAAGTTTAATCTTGCCATAACTTGGTAAATTTTCATCCGATTTGGTTCATGTTCATGTCAGTTTAACTTCTACTAAGGGGTTCCTGACCATTGCGCATGTAATGAATCTAAAACAAAAGTTGTAGCAATTTGAATTATGCTAAATAGCACCATTAGAATTTTAAATCTTGAATAACTTCAAAGCTGTAATAGATAGAGATGCCATTCCAACTTCTACTCCTGTGTTATGGAATAGTTGTACATTGCCATACCAATATGCTTTGAAGACACACACACTGATTTGCTATGCAGCAAATCATCTTTTCTAGTCTCTCACTGTCTTTTCATCTTAGCTTATTGTTTAAAATGCCCTCCACTGCAGACTTACTGTGAGACATTCCTATGTCCTGTTGTTTCAGAAGCGGGAGCATCTGCGTACTGGATCCCTGCGGTCATCACACAGTACTCAGACCAGTCCTCATCAGAGTCGTAGACACGTAAGTACATGTAGTACTGCCCACAGAGTACACCCCTCCCTTTTAGTTTGGTTAGACCGCCTATATGTGGATTAAAAGAAATTTTGACACATGTTCCGTAATGAAGTGATTCAGACTGAAAGAGAGCAATGTTACGCACTGTTTTTAACTGAACCCCAATTTTTCCTTCTTCCACTGCTGTATAGTCTCTGACCCACTATGTATCGAACTAATTTCTCTCTTGAAGTGGTGCATATTTCTTCATTATTTTCTGAGCAAAATGGGTGACCATCTTTATTGTGTGCTGACTATAAGAAGCAGAAGAGGTGCCTTCTGTAGCCCCTTCATTGTTCATAAATAATCCTATTGTGGAACTGAATGGCTTTTCCACCAGGTGGCTTTTGCTGAATAAGATGCAGTAAATATCACTTTTTTTTTTTTTTTAGCAGAAAATGAATCTAATGCACAATAGAATCTTCAACTTGAATATAGAAAACAGTGGGCTTTTCAATGAATATATTAATTACCCCTCGGCCCATATAGGCCCGGGGGTGGGGGGGGGTGGGGTGGAGAGGGATTGCTTTTGCCTGTGTCTGTGTGTTCCTTCTTCTTGCGGGTGATTTCAGAACTAAATAAGCTGGGATCATGAGAAATTTTTTTATTTGGTCACCCTTTTGAAGTATGTGTCAAATGTAAAGGACAATGACCTTGACCCAATTTTAAGGTCACCTAGGTCAATTCTCTATGAATTTCTTGCATGCAATATCAGGAGAACCAGAATTGCTAGGATCATGAAACATTTTCGGACAATCACTCTTGGAAGGTTCTTTGTTAAGTTGGAAGGACAATGACCTTGACATAATTTGAAGGTTACCAGAGGTAATTTTCTCTTGAATAAATGTCTTGTATATGAGATCTTAGGAACTGGATAAGATAGGATCACAAGACTTTTACAGTTAATAACCCTTGTAAGAGTCTAGCTCAGGTTTGAAGGACAGTGACCTTGACCTGACTCCAAAGTCACCAGGATCAGTCCATTTAAAAAAAAATGCAAGGTAATATCAGAAAACCAGAAAAGCTAGGACCACAAAACTTTTACAGTTGATCTCCCTTCCAAAAAGTGAATTCAAGTTTGAAAGAGAATGAAAGGTATGTGCTCAGCATTTTTTCATCAAGAATACATTGATCATATATTATCTATTCCCTTTTGTGGGCAGCTGAGGGGTTTTAAGACATTAGCTGTTATGTTGTTTTTTTTGGGGGGGGTCTTTTTTTAAAAAAAAATGTTTGAAGGTTTAAGAGTGAAAATTAAACCCGTCATTGCTATATGAAAGACTTGGTGCACAGCTTTCAGTAGCATTCATAATACTGAGGAACATGTTGACCTGGTCCATTTATACCTTCTCTTGAACAATGGCCATACTGCTATTTTAAATAAACGTCTTTCTACGAGGAAGTTGAAACAATGATTCAGATGAATACATCTTTGTTATGGTTAATTACTGAAAGAAGTAAACATTGTTTGCCAGTATGAAAATGTTCAAAAGGTTTCAGTCTCTAACTGAAAACATTTGGGGAGATGTGCACTCTTATTTTGAATCTAGTTTTCATGTAAGTGAAAGACCTTATGGTAGAACTTGGGTAAAGGTTTTATGTGGATTTGCTTGGGTCTTTGTGGAAATGCTAGTCATTATTTTATGGTGTGCATACACTGCTTTCAGGATGTCTGAAGTGTTTGATTTTGCCATAATTACTCTTGGTATATAACCTTGAAAGCTGCACCATTGATTCTTTCACAGTCAAATTCTGATTTTGTTAGATGAGAAGATTCACTTCCTCTGACTATCAACATTTGTGTGTTCAGACACAAATTACACAGATTAAAGGAGAACTCTAGTTTTCAGTCAGGGAATCAGAGAGGACTTGTGGCACATTAACCACTGACATCACACAGCCTCTCTGGGACAATATCTTTCAAGTGGACCAGCAAAGAATGCCCTCATTACTTGTGACTTCCCCAATTAGTACACCCAGGTTGACAGGGTTGTGATGCGAGAGAGTCTCGCCAGACAAGTTCATCAGATTTCACATATGTTTCTGTCTTGCACACAATAAAGCAGAGTAACAACATCTGACAGACTAGGAGCATTTTAATTGATTGTAAAAGGTTCTGTGTGCCTCATTATGTAGCAACAACGCCGGCCAAAATCCCGTCTGGTAGCATTTTAGTAGTAAAGAATGTATTTGTCCATCAGCTTTAATGATAATACAGTCCATGTGACTCAAATAATGAGATCACTATGTATCTGTTCATTAATTTTGCACCAGCACCTCCCTCCCACAAGTGCTATGGCACCTATCTTGTCTTTTTGTTCCGGTTTAAAATAGATCAGATAGAGGTAGGGAGAGTTAAAGCTAGTATGTTGTTCTTTTGTTTATATAGATACACAGATGTATGCCATGTCTCCCCGTAATTACATTCACACAGGTAAAATCTGATTTGCTAAAATCACCGTCGGATTCTTTGTCAAATTGCTGACAACTGCACACTTCCATGACAGAACAGGCATTGGTGTGTGGAACTGTGGGTTAACCCCTTGCTGTTCAGAATAGGACACAGTAAAGAGATGTCTTGGTGTGGATGGAATATAGAGCAGTCAACCCTGGGCAAGGAAACGAGCTAGTTTGCATGTTTTGAAAGTGGTCTCCAGTTTGGTTTAGATTGTGGTTACTGGAGCAGATGACAGTCAGTGGGTACCCAGCTGGTTTTTGGTCAGTTTAAATGGAAGAGAGTTCAGCAAAGTAGATACATTGGACATGTGACTGGGAGATTACAGTAAGCATGACAAAACAAAGGGATGCAAATGGCTCAGCTGGAATGACTCCCCCAAGATTGTCTCATTGGAGGTGCTGTATATGAGAGGAACGTTATGGCAACCGTGTCCAATCTGTCAGCCAGTATGCTAAATGCCCATTGTCTGAAATTCTATTTGGAGCTGATTGTTTTGTACTGGGAGGAGATTGTAATAAAGTGAACCACACAGCTGGAAGATGGCTATAATCATGGGCTTGTCCTGTGAGCACCAGGAAGCCAGAACCACTAGTTATTAAGCTCTGCTGTTCACCTAGAGTACACCTGACACACTCGTAGTGCAGTTGTTTATGAACCAAAGGCAGGCAGTATGACTTAGGTCTTACCACAGCAAACGTTTTATTTTATGCCAGGAGTAGGTGGATGCCGGCATTTCTGCCACAAGAGTGTCCCATCATTCTGGCACCACTGACTGATATTTCTGCCAAAGAGTGCCCCATCATTGTGGCACCACTGACTGACATTTCTGCCACAAGAGTGCCCCATCATTGTGGCACCACTGACTGACATTTCTGCCACAAGAGTGCCCCATCATTGTGGCACCACTGACTGACATTTCTGCCACAAGAGTGCCCCATCATTGTGGCACCACTGACTGACATTTCTGCCACAAGAGTGCCCCATCATTGTGGCACCACTGACTGACATTTCTGCCACAAGAGTGCCCCATCATTGTGGCACCACTGACTGACATTTCTGCCACAAGAGTGCCCCATCATTGTGGCACCACTGACTGACATTTCTGCCACAAGAGTGCCCCATCATTGTGGCACCACTGACTGACATTTCTGATTCACCAACATACATTTGCACTGCATTCTGTATTTCAGACCATTCAATCTTGGCTACAAAATTTCCTGAATGTTCTGCTTCCATTAAATGAAAATTGCATATTTCAGATTCCACATATAAGGAGTTCTCATTCAAATACATGATTGATACTGATATATCTAGTCTTAAAGTCAGTGCTTTTCAATAAATGTAGAGTCATTCTGGTATAAAGGCAACTGGAGTATGACTTGTCACGCAATGCAAAAAACACTAAAACAGGCATTTGCTAACATAACATGGAATTTGTTGAACACAGAGACAGGTGCCTGGTTTTCAACTACAATGAACTGAAACTTGTAAACAGTATTATGGAAGATTGGAATATAGACACATTTTTGGTCATTTCTGTTTACTTACACTTGAACATGTAATAGAGAATATTGGGAAAGTCAGAAACATGAATAATAATAATAATAATAACTACTCCTTTTTTTAATTGGACTATTACATTTTGTGTGTAATTGGATTTGGACAGCAATGTGTCTGTGTCTCTTTTGTCATCCTGATGAATTACCCTTTTGGGGGTTGAAGACACCAGTGGTGGAGGGAGAACTATAAATGGCACACAATAGCAAAATTGCTGGAAATATGGACTAATCATATTAATCATGCAATAAACTGGCAAATCTGTGGGACATGTATCTTTGTCAGGTGACCTGGAACACACAATGTATCCAATTTCTCCCCAGGTTTTGTGATGTAGATCCTGGTGACATGGGCCATGGCTCACTGGGAGAGCTGGCACACCTCTCTGTTTTGTAGCCTTACCTTTGTGGGTTCAAAGTGGTGATTCAGGGGCCATGCTGTATTGGTAATTAGTAATTGGTGTGATTGAGAATACGAATGAAAGCATAATGTTTTCCACCCAGCAGTCATAGCTACAGCATTCCCAGGAGCACACAATGCACAGGCAGCCATCACCTTGTACCAAAATGTGATGCTACAATCTGCTGATACAGTTGCTGAGTCAGCTGTTATGTGTGGAGTGATTTATCCCACAAGGTCATTTCAGTATTTTACAAGGTAACTCTGCAGTGACTACTGGCTACAGTATAAGGCATGGAAGAAGCAGTCATGTGGGCTTTTCTTTTTTTTTTCTCTCTCTCTGTGTCAGTGTAAAGTGTAAGAGAGTGCCACCTATCAGAATTAAAGTGTATCAAACAGAGACAGTCGACAAATGCATGTGACACAAAAATGGAAAGTATTTTGATCAATAAAATTATTCGTATTCGTTCTAAGCCAACATGACAATAGTCATATACCATTGAGAATGGGTCTAAGATTACCTCTTGTTGTGGCATCTACTACTGTGATAGTTTATAAGACAGGTTATTTTGTGATAATGGGAAATAAACAGAATTACAGATTATGACTTTAACTTGAAATGCATTTTTATGGGACATGAACTAATTTATCTGTAAAGAGATGTTAGCATGGAGTGAAATTATTTCCAAGTGGTTGGTCAAAACCCATTTCCCCATTGTCCTATTTCACACATATTAGGGTTTGGAGTTACTGTGGGGAGATCCAGTGTGCACCATTAAATATTGATAGCAATAATAGTAAAAGGGGGTGTGGTCTGTGACCGAGGTATTGGCATTGTGGCCAGCTTGGTTATGGAACAGCAACTGAGCATTAATGTCCATGGGGATGGACATAACATACTTAACTGCTTCAGTTGACATGTGTAATTATATGGCTGGAGAGTGAACCATGTCAGGTGCATCTGAAGAGAACCTCCAAAATAGATGGCAAAATCCAATTAAGCATAAAATCATTCTAGCATTTAGGCAGCACCTGGGAAGACTTGCCGTTATGATGAACTGAGCTTTAGTGATGATTATTGTATCAGGTATTATGTTCAGAGTAGATGCAGATTAAATCCAAATATTGTCCTGTTAGATTCAGCAGTATTCTGTCAAGGAACAAAAATTTAAGTTGCCAAGGTGGAATAGAAGTTGAATGTTTTCTTGTCTTGACTTGTAATTCATCTTGGGAATGTTAGATGTCTACCCTTAGCTGAGCATCAGAAAACCATGTCTCCAGACAAGAGCTCCAAATCCAATATTCAAACATTGTGGACACAAAGAACTCAACAACTGTGTTGGCTTTTCCAATAATGGCATAGCATTTTGCGTGAGAACGGAGATCTCGTCAAGTCAAAAGCCGCACAGAGAGAAATATTAGTAGATCCTGTTAAACACTTGTTCCTAGTGTGCACAAATCATGAAAATTGAACGTGCCATCACAAGCAAAGATTTCAGCATTGTGGGTGTGAGTGATACCTTTATTGTGTTGTGATGCAGACAGAACGCGCCCCACTCCCTGTTGTGCATATTCTGTGGCAGATTGCTTTTTGTGACTGGCAGCATAAGATACAGAGTGGTTGTGTGATCTGCCAGTGCCTCGGTCAGGGCCTGCTCTTTGTCAATTGTGGCCAGGCAGATATGTCAGAAAATAAAGGCTTTCTGTATTGCCAGATCCCAGAATTTCAAATTATTTGATAACAACTTTAGCTGTTGAACATGCATGTGCAGCGCCATGTATAGTGTAGTTGACAAGCAGAGAAAGCAAGTCTGCTTTGAGAGCAAGTTGGAACTTTGCAGTTAGGAAAAGAATTTGTCAGTAAATTTGTTATATATACCAGTGCACTTTATATCACCAAAAGTGTGTGTGTGTGGGGGGGGGGGGGGGATTCTGTTTCCCCCAGTGTTTGATGGACATAAGGGCCCACTATCTGATATTGCATATAATATTTTGCAACTTAAGTCAAACTATTCAAAACGAAATGCTCTGAATTATAATAAGAGTGCAAGATTCATGTACGTTGTAAAAAGACCATTCATTCAAGTATCAGCATGCCTGTAGTTATATATAATATAATAGCCCAGGTCAGCAACTTTCCTTGATGCAGTTTGGACACATTGCCCCCCAAAGCGTGCCAAGGCAAGCTGTTGACGCAGTCCAAAACGTGGTACTGAAAGAGTAACTACATGTACACAAGTATTTTGGAGACATGGAGCAGTGGCACATGCACAGAATTATTAAGGCATCGTATAACTACACATATACCAGTACACTGAAAGCATTTAAAGGTAATAGGAAGTGGGCAGAAAAAGTGGGCCACTTTTTACTTCCTGGGTGGACTCTTTAGCTGTGACTTCATTCTATAGTGGTCATTGGCTTTTCTATCATCTCTGTTTGTGTGCTGGGCATGTCAGGGTGACATTGGTTGAGGTGTTATCCACTTCTTGGGTCAACAAGAGATTATGTATACTGGTCTGCCCCATGCATATAATTAACATAATTATGTATACTGGTCTGCCCCATGCATATAATTAACATAATTAGTCACCTGATGGTAGCAGCACTTCTCATTCCCTTTAATAACTACAACGGCACAAGTACATGTATTGGAAAGGCATTAAATGATAACACATACACAAGTATTATGGGTACATTGAGTAATGAGACATACACAAGTACTATGAAGGTACATGTATTGAGTAATGACACACAAGTACCATAAAGGCTTTGAGTAACCACATGCACAAGTACTACAAAGGCATTGAGTAACTACACGTGTACAAGTACTATGAAGGCTTTGAGTAATGACACAAATATTAAAAGGCTTTTAGTAATGACAATGCACAAGCACTACAAACGTATTGAGGAACTACACATGCAAAAGGACTATGAAGGCTTTGAGTAACTACACATGCACAAATACTATGAAGGCTTTGCATGACTCCACATGCACAACTACTGTGAAGGCATTGAATAACTACACATGCACAAGTACTATGAAGGCTTTGAGTAATGACACAAATGCTACAAAGGATTGAGTAACTACACATGCACAAGCACTACAAACGTATTGAGGAACTAAACGTGCAGAAGGACAATGAAGGCTTTGAGTAACTACACATGCACAAGTACCCTGAAGGCTTTGGATAACTGCACATGCACAAGTACTATGGAGTCATTGAGTAACTACCCAGGGCCAGAATTTCACAAAATTTTGCGAGAATCTATTTAGATTTTTGTCAATTAGTTTTCTTTTTAAAGAAAGACAAGTTTAGGAGAATCTTAACACGAATGGATTCTGGGATTCTTGCCGAGACTCTGGCCCTGCTGCACATGGACAAGTACTAAGAAGGCTTTGAATAACTGCACAAACACAAATTTTACAAAGGCACCAAATAAGAACTGATTAAAAACTACTATAAGGATGTTGAGTAACTATGCGTACTGAGTTCCATGAACTGATCACAAGGACAAACACAAATAGTTGGAGGCTGTTATTCATGATACATATACAAGTATTAGATTAAGCTGCATATTCCCAGGGTCTATCTGAATGCTAGCAGTAAAGTACTGCTGTCATGGACCCTGGATCCATGTGAAATATTCTGCTTCCATTTGTGTCCTTGCCTCCAGGATCCTGCTCTTGTCAGCCCAGAGGCTGCTCCAAGTTGCATCACAGGCACATTTTAGACTGTCGAAACAGGGCATATTTTTTAATGTATGTTGAACTTTCACCTGACCAGCAGTATTGTCAACATGTGATAGAAACCCATTTGTCACAGAACCTGCTTGAATCCTACTTTTATCGGCTGTGGTATGGTGGAGTACTTTGATATATGACGGTAAAGTAAATTGAAAAGATAGCAGGGAAAAACATGGGATGACTTTTTAATACCTGTACTACTCATGCTGTTTACTTCACAGGGAGAGTGGTAATACCAAACAGAAATTTATATGTTGATTTCTACCAAATCTGCTCTTATGTTGTCATTTTGCACCAAGCACAGAGAGGGAATTTATTCAAATGCATTCCTCTGCTCTGCTGACCATAGGTCACAGAGCTTATGCAATCACTCATGTCTGTCAATCCATCACTCCATTTGTCCATAAACTTTTGTTTATATAATGTTTGGGCCAAAATAGGCAAATTTTGAGAATGCCGTTTTTTGAAAAGTTTTTCATGAATCATCCCAAAACTTGGGAGTGTCCATCAACCAAAAAGACAAAAGGCACAAAAATTTGGTGGTGCCCCCTACAGTATTATGGAAGATATGCACCAAAAGATGTTCAAAACACATCAAATTCTTATTCATTATGTGGAGAAGAATAAGGCCTATGATACCTAATGTGCCACAAATGTGCATCATATATAGAGGTTACATGTTGCATGATCTGCATGACCTACTTTCTCAAGGTAGAGGGGGAATACATATCAGGAAGTGATTTTTTTTTTGTTATGGTCTTAATGTCTGAACTTGACAATGGTTATTATTTTTTTTGCCTCAAATTTTGGGTGCCCTGGACCTAGCTTTCAAGGTCATTAAGGGTGTAGTAAAGGACACTTGATTCTGCACTTTGAGAAATAAGAATGCTAGCAATACCAAAAGTACCATAAATGTGTATCATATATGGAAGTTGGATATTGCATGATATTGGTGACCTTGCCCTTAGTACATATCAGGAAATAATTTCTTTGTTATGGTCATTACATCTGAACTTGTGCTCATATAATCAATATACCAGTACAGAAATATTATACAGATAAAAGTCTGAAGTGTGGAGTGTGGAGTAATGGTAGTGTCACAGGTGGTATTAAGTGGAACTAGCATCATAGGTATTAAAGGTACATTAAATTCATGATTTTGATTATAATTTTAGATGGCATGCATAAATTTACACCAAATGTGTTGGGCAATGATAAAATTTTGGATGTCTTTCACCTATTTTTCAGGAATCAGGATTTTTTTATTCAACCATAATATTCAAATATACATACAATAATAACACAAGGGTATAAATACAGAACATACAAAACAGTCAAATGTATGATTGCAAAGAAGTATACAAATTATATGGTCAGGGAGACAGACATCAAGGTCTGTGATAGACAGCTCTCACGTTGGCCACCCAAAAAAATAAATTAGTTACATATTAAAATGACAGCCACAAAACTGCATGTACATATATATGGAAAGCATGCTGAATAAGTTAATTATCATACACAAGCAGAGATCAATTACAGTTACAGACATAGCAATTTTGTGTTGTACATTTAGTTTCATATTTATTGAGAAATCTTATTTTGACATAATTGGAAAAACCTTGTAAACTGTGCAAATGTACTTTTTCTTTAATTATATGGGGTAAGGAATTCAGAATACATACAATTTCATGCCTCAAACACTTTTTGGCAAAGGTGTGATGTTTGCAGGATTTAAACAAAGACTCATTTCTGGTATCATGTTGGTGAATTTGGGATGTTGGTGTAATGAATTGTTGACAGAAATAGGAAGGAATTAACTCATTTTTATCCCTCGGCCCATAAGTCCAATGGGATATTGTCGTCACCTATGCATACGTCCGTCCATGCCTAGTTAACACCATATCTCAAAAAAAACACCTCACTTTACAGGGACCAAATTTTTATCACAAGGGGTTATTGAGGTGCTTCAGGTGCATATTGAAAAGTAGGTTGCTAGGTCTCATTTTTAGGTCAGAGTACTACATTGCAAAAAAAAACCGGCATTAACACAATATCTGAAAAAATATAAAATGTAGGTTCATCAATTATTTATGACAGTTGGACCGACCTAAGGATGCCCCACATGCCTATTGAAAACTAGGTCACTGGGTCACATATTTAGGTCACAGTACTGCATTGAAGAAAAATGGCCATTCCATGATATCTTCAAATATTAAATTACTTATTGTAGCAGCACCAATTATTTAAGACAGTTGGTCGTAAGGATGCCTCAGACACCTAGTAAAAACTAGGTCACTGGGTCACATATTTAGGTCACAGTGCTGCATTGAAGAAAAATGGCCATTCCATGATATCTTCAAATATTAAATTACTTATTGTAGCAGCACCAATTATTTATGACAATTGGTCGTAAGGATGCCTCAGACACCTAGAAAAAAACTAGGTCACTGGGTCACATATTTAGGTCACAGGTTGCATTGAAGAAAAATGGCCTTGCCACACCATATCTCCAGAAATGTTCACTTTACAAAGACACAATTTTATCACAGAAGGCCATTAAGGTGCTTCAGGTGCCTATCAAAAAGTAGGTCACCAGGTCACAGTACTACATTGGAGAAAAAAACACCATTAACACAATGTCTAAAAAATATTGAGTGTAGCTTCATTAATTATTTACGACCATTGGTCCTGAGGATGCCTCAGGTGCCTATTGAAAACTATGTCACTGGGTCACATATTTAGGTCACAGTGCTGCATGGCAGAAAAATGGCCTTACCATGATATCTCTGCTCTTTGCATTTGCACCAAAGCTCTGTCAATAGGTCAAGGAGAAGTTACCAGACCTACTGGAGGGGTATTGTCATCACCTAGGCGTCCATCCGTCTGTCCATCTGTATTGGCCGAGGGGTTTTTTGGTCACTGATCAGCTTCTAGTTAATTTTGTATCAAAATTTCAAAATTTGTGAGGTGTATTAAAGGTCACTTAGGATGTAAAGGACACTGAATTTGACATGTTGAGAAGCTAGAATGCTAGCAATGCCTAATGTACCAGAAATGTGTAACATGTATGGGAGCTAAAAATTGCATACTGTAGGTGACCTTGACCTACTTTCTCAAGGTCACAGAGGGAATGCATATCAGGAAATTATTTTAATGTAATGCCCTTGACATAATAGAGATGAACTGCAAACTTCCACCAAATATGCATTGGGCTAAAGGTCAAATTTTGGAATATGTTGTGTGACCGTGACCCATTTTTTCAAGTTCACTAAGCACTTAAGAAAAAGAACACTGAATCCAATATGTTCATATAGAATAAGGGGAACAATACCAAATGTGTCACAAATGTGTTCATGTGAAGGTTTGATGTTACATCATGTAGATAACTTTGATTAATTGTTCAGGGAGCGAATGCTTTTCAGGAATTCATATGGTGATGATAATCACATTACATGTCAGCAGAGCATAAAGCCAATGGTCCTCTTGTTTCTTTCCCTTCTTTTACATATCAAGGATCTGACTGAACAAAAACATCATAGGAGCAGTTGCTCTGTTATTTTAGCATGATGATGAGGGTTAAGCATAAGGCATAATGGATGGTCTTTCATCCAGGGAATGTTATGAAGTATCCTTCGTGAAGCCATAAACAGGAAATGGAATCCAGAGTGTGGGTATCATCAGAGACATGTATGCACATCTGTGGTATCATTTTGAAGGATCAGAGCTGGAGCTGTGGAAGAGTGCATCTGACTCAAAAACCCAGCCCCCACACTCCCAGTATGATGGTGTAACACATATAATGGTGTAACACATGATAGTCATAAAGATTTTACTACCCCCCTTTTTAGTCCCCCGCCCACTTGGTGGGGGACTATAGGTTTGCACCTCGTCCGTCCGTCTGTCCGTCCGTCCGTCCGAAGCTTCTCCGGGCCATATTTCCAACACCATAACACCCACAGCTACCAAATTTAATGTGTTTGTACTTCCTAGGATAGAAGTGTATCGTGTGCCAAAAGTAGGTCACTAGGTCAAATATCTGGGTCACAGAATACATATGTATGAAAAATCTTGTCCGGGCCATAACTTTTTTGTCCTTTTACGTAGAGTCATGAAATGTTACACAAATGTGGAGCTTAGTCTAAGAAAGTGTCACACAGCAAAACTAGGTCACTAGGTCAAATATTTGGGTCACCACGATATGTAAATATACAGAATTTTCAGGTCCTGACTATAATTTTTTTAACTTTTGGACCTCTTTTTATGAAATTTTACATGATAATGTACCTTGACCTAAAAGTGTGTCATGAGGGGAAATTAGGTCACTAGGTCAAATATATAGGTCACAGTATAAAATTCTGTGTAAAACCTTGTCAGCACCAAATTTCTCATACCATAATACCTACAGCTACTAACTTTGTTATGTGCATACTTCTTGGGGTGCTGGAGTGTAGCATGGCAAAAGTAGGTCACTAGGTTCAAAATCTAGGTCACAATGTGAAATCCATGTAAAAACTTGTCAGGGCCATAACATTTTTGTCCTTTTACTTAGATTGATGAAAATTTACACAAATGTGAAACTTAACATGGAAATGTGTCGTTAAGTAAAATTAGGTTACTAGGTCAAATATTTGGGTCACAGTAATACATAAATATACAGTATTTTCATGTCCTTACTGTAATTCTTAAAAATTTTTGACTTCTTGTTATAAAATTTTACTGATAATGTATTGTGACCTAAAAGTGTGTCACGACGCAAAACTAGGTCAAATATCTAGTTTATGGTGGGTAGACCTTAGGTAGTAGGTGTGCATAGGCATTGTTTTGTGTGGCTGATTATTGCATTAATTAATTAATTAACAAAGTTCATTAAGCAAGCTCAAGATACAATACAAATTTTGTCCGGGCCATATCTTCTAAATTATTGATGCCAGCCCTTTGATTTTTTTTATGGTGGGTAGACCTTAGAGGGGATATGGTAATGGGTACTGTCCGTGTGTCCGTCTGGCCATGATTACTGTGGGCGGGGGATATGGCTAGGGTCAGCGGCTACTTGTCAAGGATTTTTTCCTCAATTTTACCACCCGTTTCATTGAAAAGAAGATATTGGATGTGAAACACTACCCTTTTTTCCATTGCAAGTAGGTGTATGCTCGTGATTATCAGTTCAAGTATATTTGAATATGTTAGATGACTATTGGCATTATTTTTCTTCCAGACAACACACATGATCTGGATATATTGTACAAATTAAATCATGATTCTGTGTTGTCCTACAACCGTACAAGGCTATGTCAAGAACAGTCTTAGTACACAAAACGCGTAAGATGATCAGCCTCTTTTTAAGTGAGACACTGTATATAATAAAAATGCCATACATAAAGTGACCTACGACTGTCCAGAGAAAGATGGTAAGATCACACAAATAACCAGTGATGACACAAAGAGATTTTTGGGAGATCAGTTTACAAATAACACCCCTATTTCATTATTACATGGACCATAAGCTCCAAATTGACTTACTTTTTCAGTGAAATTCAGGATGATCAGGTGGAAATATTGTGAAAACAATTGCAGGAGCCAGGCTTAGAAATGATTGGAGAAATAGAAAATTAAGGACAGATAAATTACGGCAGGCATTGGTAAACAAGCCTAAAATGGTGGTTTCAGCCAACTGACAGTAGGGCTAATGTGGCCTATCACATGCAGGGAAACTTGAGAATATAGACTGACTGCTCCCTCAGATCAGTGTCTGATACAGGCAAAAAGTATTAGAATCAAATTTTTTGTTTGTTTTTTGTTTTGTTTAAATGCATGGGAGGAAGTATTCAATTAAAAGTAAACAAATGCAGCTCTTTTTCATCATTCTGTGAAATTCAAGAACAAGTGAAGACCACTTTGTTTCTGCTGGTGTGTCTTAAGGACAGTTAAGACACCAAAACCTGCACATAGACGATTTTGAGATTTTATCGGTTTTTACAAGATAACTGGCCTGTTTATAAGTTGGCAAAATTTCAGTTGCCTAACTAAATTAGAAATCTGAGGAAAACGCATAGAAGCGCACAGGCATGCGGACATCTGAACGTCCATGTGTCATTCTTGTGGTTTTCAGCTGCTTAGGGGAACAATGCCACCCATCAATCATACTGACCATTGGGCCACGTGGCTACAGGTAGCCACGGCCCAAAATGATTGGTATCATGGTGGAGCTGCGAAATTGGGGGGCATGCCAAAAGCATGGTTGTGGACAGGGAAATGATGCAAACATATCACAACCTTGGTGGTTTACTTTAAAGTTATATTGCTCGTTTCGCATTCAAATGAAGGAACACCTTAAATGTTCAGGAGCAGCGGGAATCGTCAGACGATGTCCCATCACAGGCCATACCACGATGGCATAACGGGGGCCCGAAGGCCCGCCTCCATGACGTCACACTTTGAAACCAGATTGTCGCTGTCACCATGTGAGAGATCATCGAAGAATGTTTTTCCAAGCTTCAAAAGCTCTTTTATTCATGTGTTTGACCAATAATCAAGTTGCAATCTCACCAAATGTTAAGGGACGATGTTTACTCTGTTTTGTGCAAATATCAGCTCAACTTGAGCAAACAGTATTATTTTAGAGGCAAATGATCAACATCAAAAGCCTTGGAAGCTTCTTTTCTTGGAAAGGATAACAGGATGAGAACCCCGCCTAGTAATGGTTATTCCAAGAAAATGGCGGAGCAAAATTTAATCCGGTTAATGGCCTTTGAGTCGGTAATGTCTGAAGTGCAAAAATAATTCAGAGATTTTCGAAATTTTGTGTTGTTCTTTTTCTATAAAATGAAGAAAATGAACATCCTGGAAATCAAAGGGAAAATTAAAAAGTCAGAACTTTGAGGATGGATAACAGAAAAACTAAACCAAACATAAAAATCTCAGGATTGTTTTTTGCTGCATATATGTCATGATTAAAATGCAAGTGTAATTATGATTTTATCACCAATAATTAGGGACTTATATCCACACTTATGGGTTGGATGGTTGATTGTCAACTTTTGATCATTTATGTAACAGATAACATCACAAACACCCAAACACAGGATATATAATTTCTTTGGAGTATGGCGATTATACACATATATGATTTGTTATTGTAATGCAAATACATTTTGAGCTATGGTCAATTAAAATGGGGGGTGGGTGTTTTTGTTTGTTTGTTTTTTTTTTTTTTGTGTTTTAGCTGTCTTTAACACCTAAATAGACAGAAGGCTACATGAGCCATAGTTCAGGTTACCAGCCAGAGTGTGCCTCTTTTAGCATGTCAAAAGCATGTATCAGAACATATTTATCAGACATTCAGCTGTTTCTGGGTTCATGTCATCCCATCAAGGCCCATGCCTACCACCCAGTGGCACCTGTACTCATCAACATGGGGGAAGAACCTGTCTGGTACCTCACAGGCACTTAGCTGACATTTGGAATCCACTGTGTATTTCATTCTGTGGTGATTTATATGTTTATCATGTAGTCAGCTTTGCCTCATGACCTGTAGCAGGAAAGAGGCTATTTGGTGGGAAAGCTGGAGGAAAGAGGACAGAATTCAGTTAAAATTAAAGAAAATAGTTTGAGAATTTCTTCCTTTCAGTCTGTTCAGTTTTAGACTAATTTGTGCTCAGTTTGTAACCTGAACACTGTGTGATCAGCTGTCAACCCTGCTGTGGAGGAGAGGGATTGTATATGAGAACAGGCTGCTGCTGTGTCAGCTTGGACATACCAAATATTACAACACCACAGGAAAAAATATAAAAATAAAGCAAGACATGTTTATTTCAATATTAGCATATTTTTTATAAAAGGAGAATATACTTGTAGACGTAACTGTGCTGTATATACATGGCAGTTGAACAGTTCGCTTAGTCAGATTTATTTTGGTAATAAACAGCTTCACTCACCCATCATTATATGTATTCTGTGATATCAGTTACATCCGCCTACCTGCACAAATTGGATGACAAGAAATGAAAACTTAAATGGAAAGAGTAGGCACATTTCCTGGTTACTACAGAAATCCTGATGAGATTGTGTTTCCTTTGTCATGTTATGATTGGTAAAGTACAATGGTGAACAGCCAGGGTAAAGTGGATCATGCCACTGTGATATACCAAGAGACTGCAGCTCAAGTTCTACTGTAGCTTTCATATGACTTGTGTTGACAGTGGCCTGAGCTCATGTTCAAATCAGCAAGCCAGCATTACACCAGATGTGTTAAATTGATCTTCTGTTTGCTATGTTATATGCCTTGTGATTACTGGGCACTTTTACATATCAAGTTTTGTGTGGATGGAAACTGCAGCCCCTGAACAATAGGAAACAACAGATAAAAAGGAGTAAAGATTGTTGTATTGAAGGAAGGATTTTAATCTGAGCCTAGCTGTTAAATGAATACTGCTTTCCAAAATTGATTGCACCTGATCAGGGAAAATATATTCATGGCTGTTCATACAGTAATAAAGTGATGTTCTAAAGACTCTAAATTTCAAGTTTGGGTGTCAAGTAAACAGAAAGTTCAAGCCATGGGGAGAAGGCAATGGTTACTTGAAACTGGAGATTTTCTTGGAGTACAACTCATACAGTTTCCATGATATTCCAGCATTTAGCTTTCACTCTTAAGTGGCCTATGATGGCTTCAAAGAGTGGAGAATATTTGACTCAAAGCCTGCAAATTTTAGATCTCAGACTTATTTGCAGGAGTTTTTTTTAGCCCTGCAGCCTGCAGGTCATGTCTGAAGGTGTTAACTTTTCATATGCAGGCAGTAACTTTTTTTTGTGCTTTGATACATTAACGTGAAACTTTACACAAACACATGTTAGGTACATGTATTAAGGATTTCATCTGTTGTTAGGTCACAATATCTTGAGTGATCCTGGTAGTTTCTTGTTTTGGTTAGTGATCACAAGATGACAGCACTTTAAAGTCACAGATAGTGCTTCACTAATCAGTTTTTGCTGCAGTGATCACTAGGTGGCAGCACCATATAGTTTAAATACAAGAACAGGCTGTGATTCTTTCAAATGATATTCGTCGCCACACAATAGATAATATAGCACAATACAGTGGCCCCCTCTTGTAAGGCCCCTCTAAAGAGAGGCCACCCCTGTAGAGAGGCCAATTCTTTGTGCAGCGGTGATGGCTTTTTCATTATATTTACCCCCTTAAGAGAGACCACCCCTCTTATAAGGGCATAATTCTGGTGCCCTTTGGATGGCCTTATAAGAGAGGGACCACTGTATGAGCATAGAGAAGGATTAGCTGACAGTGCTGAGTGCTCCATGTGTAACAAGTTTCCAACCAGTTGGCATCCAAAATGATTCACTGCATCTACAGTCTTGATAGTGATGAGATATGTTCTGTGGGCAGGTGGGTTCAGAAATGCATGTATGATCAGACTATGTGTAAGTTTAGTGATAATTTAAACATGATATTTACAGTCAGTATTTGTTTTGTCTATTGTAGCACCATCACCGCCACCATCATCGGCAGGACTCGACATCTTCACTGGCATCCCGGCATGAGAGAGGCACTGACTCTTATATGAATGGAGAGAGAGGCCATGCAGACAGGAGTAGCAACCGTCGCAGAGGAAGTCAGTCCTCACAAACCTCAGTTGGATATGTCCACCGTGACTCAGTGGACCTCCCACAAAGAACACTGGAGTCACCTCGCCCACAGAGGTCATTGGAGTCGCCCCGAAGAGTTGCAGAGCATCATCATCAATCGCCACATCCTTTTCCTCGGCAAGATAGTTTTAGCCGAGACAGGGATGACCCTTACCACAGAGGATATAGCAGTCAACAAGAGGATTCCCTACCCCCAAGTCCATACCCTAGCCTCCTGACCCAGGTAACCCCAGTGGCCCAGGTATCTCCAGTGCAGGTGACGCCCATCCAGCCTGTTACACCTGTACAATCAGTGCAGACCACACAGACAGTTCAGACAATGCCCGTCACAGTCACCACACCAAAGCCCAAACCCAGGGCATTCCCTCGTACTAACCCAGCATATGTTGGTGTGCACAGGCGAGATGGCCAGCCTTCTTACAAGAAAATTAATATAGAACAAACCACGCCAACTATTACAACTTTTGATCCCCAAGGTTTTTTTGATCCAGCAGTACAACATGTATTTGAACCAGTGAGTGTGCAAACAGCTGGGATACAGACTTACATCACTGACTTTGGAGATCGTCACTTGTTGCATCGTCATGAGCGATCAGATAGTGACACATCACATTCCTCATATGGACGTATACAGCATGACATGACGGATAGTCAAACATCACACTCATCTGTTCCTCACAAACACCCCCATGAACATTCAGATAGTCATTCTTCACAAGGGTCACTACGAAATTTACCTGATAGTCACTCATCACAGGGATCATTACGCAGTGGCCATGAACGCGACCATGTGCATGAGCAAGTGTCCGATACTCATAGTCAATCCTCTCATGACTCGCTTAGGCATATAAACAATAATGAACCTATTGTAATTGTTCATGAACGGACAGAAAATGTAAGCTCACCAAAAACTCAGCAGTCACAGCGCTCAGTGACTCGTCGCAACTCTGAGCCAGATTATGCTAATCTTCCCTTTATAGCTCATGTTAAAAGTGGAAAAATTATGACAGTGGATGATCCAATTACTAGGCATGAACAACAAAAACTAGGTCGAAGTGTAGTGGATGATGAGGAGGACCAAGGCACAGAGGACCTGAGGAGCGGAGACAGTTTACGAAGTGGGGATAGTTTGTCACCACAGGAGTACTCCAATAGACAGGATACACCTACCAGTGTACGGTCTATGGCAACACAGAACTCCAGTCACACATCCGAAGGTAGGTGCAGGAGGTTTGCAGCTAGGTGCAAATGTGTACAGAAAAGTTTTAAGAATGTGAACTTGCATGGGTAATTATAACCCCACCCCCAAACTTTGTAAATATGGGGTTGGCTTGTCCTACTGTCGTCCATAGCAGAATCCAGACAAGGAAAATCTCTCATTACTCACAGGCCACATCAAACTCAAATTTACCTCAGTCGAACCTTGACCTCATTTTCGTGGTCACAAAACCTGTGTGTGTGTGAAGCTGGGGGTGTATCCAGTTTGTCAGTGAGGACTGTCCTAGTTGCTATTTGGATGCATGCGATTTTTAGCTCTGCTGACCTTAGATAGAAGAGCTTACAATATCACTCATGTCTGTCCATCCTTCTGTCCACCTGTGAACTTTTGTGATGCAATTGCAATTCACAGTTTTCAGGTTAACTCCATATAAATTTAAGGACTCGTGAAGGATTAAAATCTAGGCAAATGAAAATGCTGTTTTGCAAAGATATTTTCTTTATTTTTGTAAATCATCATGAAACTTGGTAGGAATGTTACTCAAGCAAGAAGATGCAAACACAGTGGAATTTGGTGGTTCCATCTACGGTATTATGCAAGATATGGACCAAAATGTATTGAAAACACATTTAATATCACATTTTAGGAACGAGTAAGGCTAGTGATATCCAATGCACCATAAAACAACATGGATGAGCTTGGACTACTTTCTCTAGGTCACAGAGGGATTGCCTTTCAAGAAATTAATTTTTGTTATGGTCAAGAATAAGGGTAGTGATACCCATTGAACCACAAATGTGTGTCATGTGGAAGTTTCATATTGCATTACATGGATGACTTTGACCTATTTTCTCAAGGTCATGGAGGGAATTCATTTTGTGTGAGAGAGAGAGAGAGAGAGAGAGAGAGAGAGAGAGAGAGAGAGAGAGAGAGAGAGAGAGAGAGAGAGAGAGAGAGAGAGAGAGAGAGAGAGAGAGAGAGAGAGAGAGAGAGAGAGAGAGAGAGAGAGAGAGAGAGAGAGAGAGAGAGAGAGAGAGAGAGAGAGAGAGAGAGAGAGAGAGAGAGAGAGAGAGAGAGATTATAGCTTAGCTTGTGAACATATATTCACATATCACTACAGGATCATAATACAGGCAAAAGTCTGGGAATTGGAGTCATAAAGGTGCCACTGGTAGTATCAATTTGTAATGAGTTGAAGGTATCAAAAAGACATTAAATTCATCATTGTGATAATTCATTGAGATGAAACTGCCAAATTTACACCACATATGCATTAGGCCTGTAGTCAAACTTAGGCACAATTTGGGGTGACCTTGACATATTTTAAAGATCATTAAACATGTCAGTGCAAGACATTAAATCCAATAAGCAAATGATACTAAATGTACAGGTACTACAAATGGGTATCCTGTAGAAGTTCGATATTGCATAATTTGGGTGACCTTTAACTGCTTTCATAAGGTCACAGAGAGATTGCTTTTCAGGAAATTCATTTTGTGATGGTTATTTGATTATATGTCAGCAGAGCAAAAGATCCATGGGCTTCTAGTGGCAGTCAATACATACCTCATGATGCAGAAGTATGCACTCTTGGACTTCATTCATAGAAGAGCATTATGCATGCTAATTTGTTTTGTTTTGTTTTGTGAAAGAAAAAAAAAAGAAAGATCAGAGGACACAATTGGCTGTTTGTGTGTGTACAGGTTTGCCAGACCAAGGTTATGAAGATTCTGACAACAGCAGTGTCTTCTCCACTCCATCCCCTCAAACTAGACAGCGCAATTCCGGAAACTCTCAGCATCCAATGGAAACTCAGCATGCTTCATTGAAAAGGAAGAAAGCTCCTGAAAAGCCTGAGCCAATCATCAGGCCTTCCGTGTTAGAGAAAAGTGTATCACTTCAAGCAGAGTTGGCACAGCAGCGCCCTCTATCTATGGTGGTAGCTTCACAGTCAGAAGCAAATGTTATATTACCTCCAGGCACTGGGTCTCTTCAGAGACAGGTAGGTATAGCTACAAATACAAAACAAAAACTGCAGCTGATGGAACTTTGATTAAAAAGCTTGTAAAATGTTGTGTTCCACTTGGTGTAGCATGACTTTTTACAGTTTAACTTTGTTCATAATGGTGAAACAACAGGCACGTGAATGACAATATACATTAACTCTCCTCATTGCATTCATACACTGTCTGCAGCTCTCTTCTAATCAATCAAAATACATTCATTGTTTATGTAACAGATCAGAAATCATGTTCGTGTGCACTGGAGTCAAAAATCATTTCTGCACATGAATGAGAATTATAGTGTCAGGATGTAAATATTCAGACAAATTCTGTATGTTTTTACTAAAGAATAAGAAGTGTGTTTTTCTGTGGCACAAATGCTTGTATTTAACAGAGGCTTTTTGTGTCAGAATTATATAGTACATTGTATGTGACAGTCTGCATGTAATACCAGTTATAGGCATGACGAGTAAAAGTGAGATCTTATAATGTTCTTTGTACAGTATGTAGGGCCTGTATTTTTCCGTTTTTAACGGAAACGGAACGGAATAATGAATTTTTGTCACCTCTGAAACGAAATTTGCTGTTTTGCCATAATGTGTTTTACATACAAAGAGAACTACTGAAACGGAACTTGGAAATTTCTGGCTGGTGAAATGGAATTTCTAGCTTTTTGAAACGGAAAAATACAGGCCCTAAGTATGTTTGTTTTATATCAGGCTACTCTCCAGGGTTTTTTTTAATTGCTTGCATAACAGTTTGTTTGGATTAAAGTAAAAGAAAACAAGAGAAAAGGGAAAATATTTGGTGGTGGAAAACTTTCCCTTTGTAAAATACCAATTCAATGACATGAAAATGGTTTTTGAAACAAGATGTTTGATCCATATAGTATTTTGACAAGTCTTCAACTTTCAATCAGTTTATTGGATTCTGTTTAGACAAACTACACTGTAAAAAGCTTGTGGAAATTGAACACAATTGAGTCAATAAATTGTGAAATATGGATTCATCTTATGTGCATTTTAGCTACCAGAGGAAGAACAGGTACTTGTGTATTCATTTGTTGTCTTCATCTCCATTGTGCTTGTTTATGTATTAGTTTTGCATGGCTACCACCAGGTGGCACTACCATATGGATGAGACTGGGTTGGGATTGGATTTTGGGGTTACGCTTTGCTTGCCAGCAGCAACTTTAGAAAGGGTAGATGGTTTGTAGGTGGTTAAAGTGTTGTATGTTTCAATGGTCCCAAGAAATGCAGCTTCAGACATGAAATTAAGGGGATTTACTTTCTTCTGTACTATGCTGGAATTGTGAATACATTGGTGTGAAAAAGCTCACTCGCAACAATTAGTTTGCAATATACATGTGAATCAAACTCTTTCCTGTGTCCGCAGTCTGCACATTAAATCTGTAAAGACTGTCTTCTTTTCTTTTTCTGGCACACCTGTTGTTCATGAGATGCATGATGTTCTCTCTGACGCCCTTGTAATGACACCACTGTCATCCTGCAAGTCTGGTATGGGGCAGTGTTTCTTCAGCCCTTGTTCTCATGGATTAGAACCTATTTTGCACTGTAACATAAGGAGGACACTTGTGTGTAATATATTATCTGATTCACTGATATTTCCGGAGAAATTAATGGAAAATTAACCCTTTCCTGTTGAAATTGTCTAAAAGTGAATAGATGTAAATTGTAATGTGCTTTAATATTTTTACTAAAATTTTGTGTCAGTAGAAAACATTTTTGATGATAATCGCAAGTAAGACCTATCATTACGGCATGGCCCAGGTCAAATAGCTTTCTTTGGCAGGGGTATACCAAGGAAAGGTTTTGACTCAGTCATGTTCTTTTGGGGAAAGGGGTAATGGCAAACATTTCAAGTTAGGGTGGTTGTTAGTGGTCCAACAGATATTGAAGTTATTTCAAATATAAAAAAAATTACTATGTTGTACATATGTAAATTTATGCAAATGACCCAGCAGTTAAATTAGTTTCCCTTAAACCAGCCCAAACCAGCTGGTGGTCAAAGCCGTATGCTCCAATATTTTTTACTATTTTCCCCAGTGATAAAAACATTGAAATACAAATTTTAGATGAGACTTATCAAGATAACATGGTTCAGGTCAGCAGTTGTACCTGACATGCATGAGTAGGGTGCTAAGCACTCTACTCATGCCAAGGCAAGCTGTTGACTCGGTCTTTAATACAGCTAAGATCCTCTATCTGTTAATGTTTAAGCTTATATAAGTCATCTTTGCTTGCATACTGTACACATGTAGTGTTTCATTGGCATGCAGGCCCAGACAGGCTTATCTCATATGAAAGAAAAAAAAGGGGGGGGGGGGGGAGAAGACATTCTGCTGCAGAGTTGCAAAACTCTTGTGTTAAAGGCACACTGTTTTGCTGAACCAAGTGTGCCTGTTACTAGAGGATTACATCCATCTGCCCACCCCTAGCATTGAAAAAGGAGAAATACAACAGCAGTATCAATGTAATGAGTTCCAACAACTAGATGCTTCCTTATTGATGAATGTGCTCAGCTTGTCATACAGAGCAAAAGGAAATTGGTACTAAGTGGCGGCTTCATAATGGGATTGTTGAGGAATGTTTTAAGTGGGTCATGGGTACCATCATGTGCATCAATTATCTATGAAGGGCTTTTGAAGGTGACTGTTGATGTTAGAGTAGAGTAAACAAAAATCACAGAACTGGTATCAATGAGACTGAAAATACGTAAAGCAAAAAAAGGAAAGACTGGAGCCAAGGATTGGTACATCGTTGCAGGGTACCTCCATAGGTGTGTACTATATTCATGTTTTCTTCATTTTTTTTTAAATCACTTTTTATAGGTAGCAGCTTGGTGATACACTCACTGTTTACAGGTTTAAAGATACGTACATGTATGTATGTTATGTATGTATGCAGACATACATGTGCATATGTTACATTCACATTTCTGTAGATGTCTTTTACACTGGTGCCGTTTCATTTTTTATTTAATTTGCTCCACAGGAGGAGGATTCTTGTGGCTCCGTCAATCTTGTGTGCAGTAGTGACCACTCCTCCTCCAACTCCCTTGCCAAGACTAGGCATCTGAGTTCGGAAACTGAGATTGGCCAGTATGCACAAGAACACATCAAAAGACACAGAAAGGGACTGTTTGGCAAGAAAATGTCCCTGGCTAATATGCTGGTATGGGCCAAGGTAAACTCTTGTTGATGTATATACATTAAAAGCTTTGGTCCTTATGGTAGCCTACTATGCTAACTGTGGCTATGGGAACTGATTTGATGGTCTCTTTCTTTTAACCCATTTGCTTGTAGACGGACATTGAACGTTATGCCCAGGAACATCTCAACACACACAAGAAGGGTCTATTAGGCAAGAAGATGTCAGTCACCAATATGCTAGCTTGGTCCAAGGTAGAGTGGTCGCTCACATTTCAGCATGCTGACTGTTATTATATCCCCCACCAATACGGTTGGAGGGGTATACTGTTTTCACCATGTCCATCCACCTGTGCATCTGCGGATGTAATTTTGTCTGCCGTCAATCCCTTTATTATTGCACACATCTCTTTTAAACTTTCAATAATTGCTACTAATCATCAAAGGGTGTGTAAAGGAGCAAGTCAATTTTGGTACAATTATTTTCAGATTTTTTTCTTCATTATGTATCCCCTGTAGCGGGATGCATATAGTGTTTAGTCGCGTCGTCCGCCACCGCTGCCGCCGCATATCTTATTTTCTTTATATTGCCTCTTAATTTGGTACAGATAATCTATGGGTCTGGGAAATTGTATCACACCTCAAATTTTTATTTTTATTAGTTGTCTCATTTGATATCTTTACAAAACTACTGCTACTAAAAACAAAATATTTTAACAACATGCACCCAAGCTCTTTCTTCAAAACTGCTAATTTTCTTCAGAAATGAATTTGAAAGTATGATTTAATGTACGTATCTGTACATATGTTTATGTGCAATCACTGTAGCATCATTTCTTGTACTGTTCCGCTCAAGGAGTGCTGCCCTTCTAATGTGGCCACTTTTCTGTTGCTTTCTTATGAAGGAGGAACTATAGTATCCAAGAAGAAAGTTCAGCTTATGTTTTCCCCTTTTCAAGAAAATCAACCTGATAAAAACTCATTGGAAAATGAAGTGGAAGGGTGTGGGATATTCAGTTGCACTCCAACTGCAGTTTTGTTAGGCACAGTGTTCTCCGCCAGTGAAGACTGCACACTCGGCTTCATTTGGGCTTTCCAGCTTTATTCACAATTGGGACTTCTGCGTAAATTGTGGGTGTCAGATGATGACTACACCAGGGGAAAATACTGTCTTGATTGAAAGTGTAAATTATAGATGAATGTCAAAAGTTGATTTATTGTGTAAAAGGGTTGACATATTAATGCTGTTAATTGTGAAAGGTTTGTATTGTTAAATTGCTAAACCATGCTTCATCACACATAAAAGAGAAGGAAGTTCCAAATGCAAATTGTGACCTGCATTGCTTATTACTGGCAAACTGCAAGCATTATGATATGTTTTATTTCTCAAGTTTTTATCCCACAATTTTTCAGGTTCATGTGATCTGTATCAACTGACTCATTTGGCACACCTAATGACGGCCCCTTATTGTCTCGCCAGCGTTAGCTGTTTGCGAGACTAAGCTGTCACTTTCCGGACGTCCGTCCGTCAGTCCGAACGTCCGTCCGTCCGTCCGTCCGTCCGTCAACCAAAAACTTCGGAGTGGCATTATTTCACTAACTAGATCAGATAGGGCTATCATACTTGGGTGGATGATTGATTGTAATCATCACTAGAGATGTGGGCCATCAATGTTACACTTCATTGATTACTTCATGCTTCATTGAGCATTGGAGAAAAACTTCGGAGTGGCATTATTTCAGTAAGTAGACTACATAGGCCTTTCATATTTGGGTACATGATTTAATGTAATCATCCCTAGAGCCGAGGGTCATCACTGTCACACTTCATTGATTACTTCATGCATGATTGAGCATTGGAGAAAAACTTCGGAGTGGCATTATTTCAGTAACTAGACTACATAGGCCTTTCATATTTGGGTGGATGATTTATTGTAATCATCCCCAGAGACGAGGGTCATAACTGTCACACTTCATTGATTACTTCATGCTTGATTGAGCATTGGAGAAAAACTTCGGAGTGGCATTATTTCAGTAACTAGACTACATAGGCCTTTCATATTTGAGTGGAAGATTTATTGTAATCATCCCTAGAGACGAGGGTCATCACTGTCACACTTCATTGATTACTTCATGCTTGATTGAGCATTGGAGAAAAACTTCTGAGTGGCATTATTTCACTAACTAGACTACATAGGCCTTTCATATTTGGGTGGATGACTTATTGTAATCATCCCTAGAGATGAGGGTCATCACTGTCACACTTCACTGATTACTTTATGCTTGATTGAGCATTGGAGAAAAACTTCGGAGTGGCATTATTTCACTAACTAGACTAGGAAAGGCTTTCATGCTTGGGTGGATGATTATTTGTAATCATCCCTAGAGATGAGGGTCATCACTGTCACACTTAGAAGCTTCAGAAGCCTGTTGAAATTGGATGACCTCAACTGATTTCAACGACCTAAATGTATTTTCATGGGTGAAATGCAAAACGTGGCGTTACCACTGCAACTTTTGACGAATTCAAGCCAAGTTTACCAAACTTACACCACCTTTGCTTCTTAGGAAAGCTTTAGAAGTCTATTGAAAGTGGGTGGCCTTGATGTATTTTTGACCTACTTTGGAGGTCAGATGCATTGCATCCTCGAATGTACAATGCTATTCATGGCCAAGAGTCAAACCAAGTTCACCAAATTTATACTAGCTTTGCATCTTACAAAACGTCAGAAATCTCTTGAAAGTGGATGACTTTGACCTACTTTTGACTCGACAAATCTTATTTTCCTTGTGTGTCTTGGGTATAGTTGATTGTAGGTCCCTAGTTACTATTTAACATGAATAGCAAAGTACCTATGCTTTATTTTTGGTGTTCTTAAATTTATCTTGAAGTGTCCTTTGAAGGTCAAACTTAGGTAACTGAACATATGAAGTCATGTTGGCCAAGGGGTATTAAGTGCTTTACATGACATCTATCACTACGAAGCTTGAAACTGGCATGTCAAGCTCTGATTTGTATTAAGATGTTATATACTTTATTGGCCATTTTGTTTTTTAAAAAAAAAAAAAAAGTGGTATATTCTGAGTAAATATATTGAGATTTACTTGATACATTCAACATCTACTAAATACCATTATAATGTTTGGTCTTACAATTACATTGCTACTGAATGCTGGCGAGACATTCATGCCCCCTGGGCATGGCTCTGGTTTTGGAAGGCCAACGTGTTTTCAAACATGTTTGAAATGCACAAGCCATATTAACCCTGCCACAGCCTATAGACAGGCCATAGTAATCCTACCACAGCCAATAGACAGGTCATGGTAACCCTGTCACAGCCTGTAGACAGGCCATAGTAATCCTACCACAGCCACCAGACAGGTCATGGTAACGCTACCACTGTCAGCACACAGGCTGTGGTTACCACAGCCAATACACAAGCCACAGTAATCCTACCACAGCCTATTGACAGGTCATGGTAAGCCACAGCCAATACACTGGACACAGTAATCCTACCACAGCCAATAGACAGGTCATGGTAACCATACCACTGTCTATACTGGCTATAGTGATCTTACCACAGCCAATTTACAGGCCACAGTAATCCTACCACAGCCAGGTCATGGTACCTGTGCCACTGTCAGTATGCAGGCCATGGTTATCTACCAAGACCAAAATACTGGCCAGAGTAAGCTTACCATAGCCAATACATAAGATGCAGGTGTTATTCCTTGGTTATAAGCATGATAAACACACAGACTTCCCAGTTGATAATGAGGGAAACGAATACATCGCTGCACAAAAGGATGTGTCAAAACATCATTGATTTGGAAATCATTGTGTTCAACAAGAGTGTGTCAGCTGTATTATAAATTGATCACATAAACAAGTCTGGTGTGAGCACATAACCTTTGGCTCTTGTAGATCGGTCTTTATTAATACTGTACCTGAGAAACAAAAAACTGACTTTCACTGTAGCAGTTTACTGACTTACTTCGCCAAACATGGCTGGATGTTTTGAATTCTTTGTATTTAAGAAAGATAGTAAAACATTAACCACATAATTTTAGTTATGAATGTTTATGTTCAGTGTGTTTGATATAGCACAGCAGGTACTGCACTAGCCATTTGCCAATCAGCCAAATGCTTGTGTTGCTTCATTTGGGCTGATGAAATTTGTAAATGGCAAATATATTTCACTTGAAATTCTAGACGACTATGACTGAATTTTAACCATTTTGACTTTAGAGCTGAGAATTTCATAGGTATGTATCAATCGCTGTACCTTTAGGATCACAGATTAGATGTTTCCTAGGGTATAAAATAAAAAATACTTTAACTAACAATCCAACAGGTACTGTTCCCAATTATAATAACAGCATAGGTAAGTTTATGTCCCAAATTATGTGTTTCCCCACAGTTGACAAATTGACAATGAGCACCAATGAGGATGACAAAAACCCAGCTAGGCTTATGAGCCCTGTTTGATTAACATGCACACCAGTAGGAAGTCTATGCTGTGAAGCAGTATGTACCTGAAAGAATTGTTTGACAGTGCTGTCCAGTTTAATGCATTTAAATGTGTAATCACCTGTAGGACCCAATTTCCAAGCCGATGATCCGCACGAGTGACAAGACAGTGAAGAAGGAGGCTATAGACGTGTTCAAACTCATTCAAATGTACATGGGGGACCGCAAACCCAAGGGCAGCCTACCACAACTGGCACTGGACATTGCCACTAAAGGATGGAGTATACAGGGGCTGCGGGATGAGATCTATATACAGCTGTGTCGTCAGACTACTGAGAACAAGCGAGAGTGAGTAGAAGAAGCATTTTGTTAGAAACTGGGACATATATGTGCGTCTTTTAAGATCTGCAAATGCATAAACTTTCAGTCATGCGTGATCATGAGCACATGATTTTTCCCGGGGCTAACAGAGAAGGGGTGAAGTGAGGTGGACAACAAATCCCAGCATGGCACCACCTACTTGTGAGCAGGCAAACTGTCAGTTATGAGCTTTAGCAGCCATCCAGGATCACACCCATTTCTTCAAACAAGATATTAATCCTTCTGACATTTAGTATTATGTATTTCAACAACTGTGACAAAAAAGTACATTTATGTGTCAAAACAAATTTGATTGATCTGTAATCTGTTGCTGCCCACTAAACAGACCAAGCTCATTGTTGATGTAGGCCTCTCCAGTGGAGTATACACAGAGCTTCCTCTGGGTGGGAAGTTTTCCCATCAAAGAAGAAGTGTTCTGTGATTAAGAAGGCCAGCTAGTCCTACTTTATTCCAAATACAGCTCACAGGTTGCTGGACACACCAAAGTGTTATATTACAGCAGCTGCTGCACTATCCATCAGGCAAATGTTTTGGTTTCTTCATTTTGGCTTTATCTCTACTTTCCCTGGGATTAGTCACATTGGTTTTAGACATATTATAGCATTTGATAAACTGGTGTAAGAATTATGCAGGTGATCAGTATTGCCAAAGCCAATGAGCAGTATTGTTTACTGGTTTTACAATAATATTAACTTACTGATTCACTTGTGACAGATCATTGACGACAGGGCTTTCAGTATTTTTTAGTACATTGTAATTCTCTGTTCTGTTGTCAAGTTATATTACTTGTTTCAATGTATGCTTTATTGTCCTGATTTATAAACATATTAGTATATGTATTATATGTACTTTTGTGTTGGGTTTGATATCGTTACTAATTTCTGAATCATGATACTCTTTGGTACAAAGTAGTGTATCACGATATATCATGAGAGTGTAAGAAGTGATCACACTCTTTGAATTTACACGCAACAGTCAGTATCACAGCCTCTATGCTGGTGTTTTGATAAATCATTCTGCTGTGTGTAGATAAACCAGCAACGAATTGATGATGTAGGCTGTAAAATGTGTTTTAATGGCTGTTCACCTCCATACAGGGATGATTTTTTTTTTATTGTATAGTGAAAATTCGATACACAAGGAATGTATCATGATATGGTTCGATGCAGGGTTAGTATCACTGTATTTTGATCGACTCTACTATTATATATACTTATTTGAGTACAGTTGAAGTTAGATGCAGCATTCATTTGACCTATTTTCCATCTTTTGGCCACAGCTCTATGTGCAGACAGTACTGAGAGTCGTTTCTGACACGTATGTGCAGTTAGATGGTAGCATCCTGTAATTTAGAGAGTTCCGGTCCTTATTAGTGACCAAGAGTTTTGTACCTAGAAACCCTTATGAGATTCAAACTGTGTGACGTCAGGCAAGATTGATACTTTGTCAACATGTGGGTAGGGACCCATAGCTACATCAGTCTCATCACATGAAAGGAAGTGCTAGTGAAACTACCTGGTGTTACCGACTAGAATTAGTGATTGGGTATTTTACAGGGCATCTCTATTGAATGAGGCTTTTTAAAGAGAAAAAAATAGTACATAGAAGGAATTTACAATATGGGAAAAACTTGAAAAGGAGCTAAAAGTATTGTTTGGGATTCTAACTAAGGGGATTTTAGTGGGGTTCTCCTTCAAAACAGGTTCCACTGTATAAGGTCACATCAGCTTATCGATGAACCATCCGTCTAAATGTCCCCAGTCAAACATATGTGATTAATTACTGGCATCATATATTTGTCTCGGGACATTCTTCATTGACCACAAGCAAGAAGTAATAACCTTTCTATGTGAAACAATTGCCCTTCACATGGTAATATATGACAGCATACTTCACTGGTCAGGCCTTCCTCTTACAAAAATCTACCAACCCAATATGAGCGCTGAATCTTAACTTCTAGAGAGACATTTTTAGAAATAAATCTGTTAGTGACTTTTAAGGGTGCCCCTAAAGGGCAACATCATTATTTATTGCATGTATTTTTACAGTTTTAATTGAATTTTGTATATGTGTGCTGTTGTCATCAGAATCAAATCATCGAGCAGAATCTACATGAAGACCTGTTGTAAATTCTGTGTTACAGCACGATCCCGCCAGACTGCCATATTTTGACTTTGCATTGTGTTAAAGTTGGAGGGTTTTGTTTCCATGACACCTGCAAAGAGTAGTTCATTTTCAGGTAGAGGTGTATATTTTGGTCATTTGTATTGTAGGAAATTATATAGATGTAAAATTGTCAACAAGAAAAAAACCCATCAGATCGCTGGGATAATGTTACATCTGAATATAAGGGGAAGGGTCGTTGTTTGGAAAGAAGCATTGATGTAGCCAAAAAGCATCAGAAGATGTAAAGTGCTTATTTTTTACAGTGAGAGCCTAATGCGTGGCTGGGAACTACTCGGAATCTGCCTGGCATTCTTCCCTCCATCACTCAAGTTCCACTCCTACCTGGAAGGCTACATCTATCGACATTTGGACCCAAGTGTAGACACTGAAAAGGTTAGTTGTCCTAGCAGGCACCAGGTGGCATTAGTGCCATGGGTGTCAGTAAAGGGTTCACAACACCATTGCCTCTTTGCACCGAAGCACCAAGTTTTATGTACAAAGTGATGAGACTGGCAAGCTGCCCCCTGTCACTGTAAAGCAATGGGTGTTGCTAAGTATAAGAGGTACAGACACTGCAAATAATTCAGGTTTTTGCCCAGCATGTAGTGGTGTTGACAAGCCTCACTTTTGTCTGAACACAGCACCATTAGTCTGTGCAAAGTGTCAATTGCCAATCAGCTACTCAAAATCTACATTAATCATCTGGGGGCCAGTATGTAGGCTTCTTATATATGCCTGTAACTAAATGAGGGAGCGTAGATGGTTCCATTGGGAAGGTATTTTAGGGTCTTGCTTTATGACATATAAATTGTTTTGTATTACAAAATTTTCCATGTTTGTTTGAGAAATTCATAGATCAGGGATCCATTCCTCATTTTCAGTCCTTTTTTAACAGATAGGGGTTTCAATTGCTTCAAAAAGTGGTATGTGAAATACAAAAGTTGAACAGGCCTCAACCCTAAACATTTTGTTATGCAGCAATGATATACCTGCAACTGAACAGAAATTTTGGATAGCCCCATGTAAAAAAAGTGCGACTTTTTTCTCCTGAGTTGTATTTTTAAACATGTAAGTGTACAGTGAACTGTAATACACAGTCTTTAACACTGTAGACAGCTGTTAATTTATCACAGTTTGTGTCATGACACTTGCTTTGGCTTTGGCACTTACTGGCAGTTTGGTTGAACACTGGGATTATGAACTTGAAAAAAAGACTTGCAGTGTTTGTGTTGTGGCATATATAGTGAAACTTTATTATAGCAATACTCAGATACCTGACATATTCACTTTACAACATAAGTATTGAAGTGCTTAAAGTCAAATTCTTTGCTTATTTGACTTATTTATGTGACCTATTTCAATATCTGATGCATTTTGTGGGGCACAGATGGTAGCATTATAATGAGGTGTTAGTGTACTTTTAATGCCACAAAGTTAGTTTGGAAGTGTAAAAGACATTAAAAGGACGATATACATTTGATGTATTTCAGGTTCCTATCAGTCACTTTGCTGTCCACGGTCAGAGACGCTTGGAGAAAATCTCGATGTCTGGAGCCAAGAAAGGGCTACGTAAACCAACAATGGAGGAGATAGAACAGGCTAAGGTAAGAACACGCCACAGAAGGTAAAAATACATTTTTCCAACAACACACGTGCTTAGTATGGATTGTTTTGTATCACAATATGTCAGAAACGTATGAAGATAATCATGTAATTTTATATTCTACTGCTGTGACACTGTATGAAGCATGTAGATAATGTTTCTAATTTGATGTTCTATTAGCCCTTTCCCACTCAATGTGCCTGGATGTAAAGTGTTACCTTGAATTTCATTTTGACAGAAACCATTTTGTACAGAATTATAGATGAAAGCTATCTTGATGGCATTAGGTTTTTTTGAGTCAGTCTTATTCTGACCATGAAAGGCCCAACATGTAATATATTGCATATACATTCAATGTCAAAGAACTTTTGAAGCCAGTCCTTGTAATGATAAGGATCAAACTAGATGGACAGTCTTAGTTGGAAAACCAAAGATGAAACTGGGCGTGCAGACCTAATTGTAAAATTGTACAGTGTAAGGAGAGTGAGTGAGCACCCTGCATGCATTCTTAAAATATGGAAGGTGATCTGTTGATCAGTTGCCCACACAATCAATTTTTCATTATCATTCTATCTGCACCACCCTTCAAACTGTTGTAATGAGTTTTCACTGCCTCGCATATTTTTTGGCTTGTGGCACACTGCCATCTATTGTGAATAGATTAAACTTACTTCTTTAACTTTAGACTTTAATTGGTACTTCAAATCATGGAAATTAAAACAAATTTAACATGTTTTATAAGATTTAAAACTGAACTCACATTTTAAATGAGGAGGATTAAGGTTATGGAGCCCCTAACATCACTAGAAATCATGCTTGTCCATCATGGCAAAGAAGTATATGTTTGAACTGAAGATAATGATGTACTTTGCAGAAATCTATCTTCCACCCATCCATGTTTGGCAGTACTCTGGAGGACGTTATGTTGATGCAGAAGGAGCGGCTTCCAGACCGTACACTGCCCTGGGTACAGACCACACTATCAGAGGAAGTGCTCAGACTTAACGGTGCTCAGACAGAGGGTATATTCAGGTAATGGCTCTTATGAAACACCAGTCCTTCAGTTGTATTTTACAGACATATGAATATAGTCAATCAGATTTGGGATCTCATGCATATTTCACACTATTTTTCTGAGATTTGTGTCGAGGAAAGTTAATCAATCATGGAGCTCTGGGGAACTGCACATGTGCTGTAGTCGTTCCAGCACATTGTGGAGGGTTGGATTCTGCACACAACACTTCAAACAGTCAATTTAAGGTTTCTAAAATGTTCAGTATTGTAGCACTGTCAGTTTGGCTGAGATGTTTAAATGGGGCATTCCTGTTCCCTGTAGACTGCACAGTGGTGCTCTCTTTATGAACAGTGCCATACAAAAGTAGGCTACATTGAAGTCATCGATGGCCAATCCCATTCGCTGGTAGTATTATATCCCAACTAAATTGACCAGTTAGGACGGATGTAGTCTTGATTTTGATACATTTATTAAAATCAGTTACTAACGGAAGACCATTGGTTTAATCGCATGGAGCTGAGGTACAATAACAACATGTCAGAACTATACACAGTCATCATCAGTGAATGAATTACTTTGAAATAAGAATGGTAAATAATGTATAACAATTGAACAAAGCTAACCTACCCTTAATTGATCAAGAGTCTATAATCTATTGATACAGATATTCACATCCATCAAATATCAATTATCTTTACAAAATTAGACATCTAAAGGTAATATGATCCTGAGATTGACTAGCCAAAAGTTATGAATAACAACACCAATATACTTCTGTAGGACATCATTGTTATTACAGTTCTATAGGTATGAGCTATTGTTTCAAACTCATAAATGACATCACAGATTACCAGTATCTGTTTTTAATGGCTCATAATTCAAGAGCATTTTATTCTTGTACAAGAAAATACAATTCAATGAAAATTCTGCATAATGAGTTTGCCTTCACAATAGAAAATCTGCAAAAGTTTACTTGTTGGTGAAGCAAATGGCACTGTTGGGGACTAGCTGGTTGAATTATTTTGCCCATCATTTTCTTCAAGTTTAAAATTAAATATGACCAATTGAGTGTATGTTCTTGGTTAGAAGAGCATGCACACAATTTTACCCATAAATAATGAGGATTATGTCAATTCATATAAACTTTATGCACAGGCCAAGACAGACCTGGATTCTACAAGTTTTTGATGATAAAATGTAACTTGGTGGTAAACCTGTGTAGAGAGCTCTTGTGTATCCATCTGTTAGGTCATAAAACTGTGCATGAGTTTGTGTAAGTGTTTGTTCCTGACTGGTTTACAACCCAATTTAATTGTCTTGCTTTGTGTGTTTACAGGGTTCCTGGTGACATAGATGAGGTAAATGCCTACAAAGTAAGGTGCGACCAGTGGCTTCCGCCCACAGACTGCCCTGATCCTCATGTGCCTGCGTCGTTGCTCAAGCTGTGGTACAGAGAACTTTACGAGCCTCTCATTCCTCCAGACTTCTATGACGAGTGTGTCAACAACTATGCAAACCCAGACGCTGCAGTCGACATTATCCACAAACTGCCTCACATCAACAGGCTGGTTCTGTCCTATTTAATTCGCTTCCTTCAGGTCTGTATTAGTAACAAGCAAACAACACCCACCAACATGTATTGTTTTTTAATATTAAGAGTATTGGATGGATTGTACCATGTTTTTGGTAATTTGTAAATATTTCAATGTATGCCTTAGCAACAGATACTAAATTCCTATGCAGAAACTGGTAATGAGTGAGAATAAACTAAACCTGTGGTGTATATAACATATGCATCATGTACCTGTATACAGTTTGTGAAAATGACAGATTGATGTGCAATTAAAGAAACATTAAAAGGGCAATGGATGTGACAAGACAATATCTGTAAAAACGTGGTATACCCAACACTCGTATAACGGCGAGTTTAGGATCCTCAGGGATGCAGGGTGAAGTCTGACCAGCAACTGAATAGTTAAAATTGACTTAGAAGTAGAAATCACCAACTAAACTCAAAGATATAAAGTATAAATGAGAGGAACCTCCCCAACGCATTTTGCCTCTGCAATGGAGGCTTCCTCAGGGGTGAGAAGTTCCTCAAATTTTATTGAATTCTACAGGGATAATATTAAAAAAGAGGTGACTGAAAAAATTAATCTGATAATATATGAATATGAATAATAATTTTTATAACATTATCTTGCACTATTTAATATTAAATAGTATACGGCATCTCTGGTGACCTTTGACCGATACTATTTTCACACAACTTGCATCGCAGACCTGGAATGGACTTTACTACGTCATAATAAGTTCGTCATATGCATGTCAAACTTCAAAGATTCTTACGAACTTTGACCCTTTACTTCAGCCAATCAGAATCATTTTTTTGGTCACCCCTTTTTCAATATTATACCTGTAGAATTCAATAAAATCTGAAGAATCTCTCACCCCTGAGGAAGCCTCCGTTCCAGAGGCGAAATGCATTGGGGAGGTTCCTCTCATTTATACTTTATATCTGTGAGTTTAGTTAGTGATTTCTACTTCTAAGACAGTATCTGTGAAAGTTAACCAGGTTTGTCCCCAAAGAAGTCTGCCTTCTCATTCTCTTAATCAAAGATGTCCATGTATATGTAAGCAAGGAAATAAAAAAGGCACTGATTCAGTACTATGTAGCACCTTCAATGTGAACCTTTATTTTCTAAATTATAACAGAGATTGTCAGCAAAAAGTGTTTGATGATTTCAGGACCAGGAAGTTCTTGCCAATATAATATTTTTTTACTCTTTCAGGTATTTGCAGCCCCAGAAAATGCTGCTGTGACCAAAATGGATATCAACAACTTGGCCATGGTGATGGCTCCAAACTGCTTGCGATGCCAGTCTGATGAACCCAGTGTCATATTTGAAAATACCCGCAAGGAAATGGCTTTTATAAGAACGTTAATTCAACATCTAGATACAAGTTTTATGGAAGGTGTCATCTGAGTGACTGATGGATGGATGTCAAAAACTTTCTGAATGAATTATATGGATCACAGTGTACCAAAAAGAAAGACCCAAACACACCCTCTTAATTAGTTTGACAAACTTGAGGGAAACACAAGTTCATTGATCTTAAAGGTGGATAAGGAGGAAAAACACTAAAAGCACATGTTGAACTGGAGCAATAACAAGCCTAATACGTCTTAACTGGGTGATTATGTACATCATAGGAAAGCTAGGTTTTCATGCAGTATGGACACAGGTTTTATATATACATATAAACATGTACATATAGTTAACACATGAGATGAAGGTAGCACCTAAATCAATCACATATAACTGCCTGGAGGAAAGACTGAGGGTCGGATCTTTGACTTCATGTGGACACGAACAAGGGGCAGGCACAAGCGCTGCCCAAGTGCTATAAAGGAAGTGTGAACAAAGTGTGTACAATGTACCAGTCAAAGGAGATGAAAGGGTCCATGAAAACAACGTGTCAGGAAATTACAGTCTCAGGCAAGCAATGGTTGGTTTGTCTTCAGTAGCCTGTAATTTATCATTTCGTCTGTATCTGAGTGATTGCTGTCATCTGTATTTTAGTTTTATCAGGTGTGACAAAAACATAGTTTGAAGAGGAATGTTACCAACCCAGGCTTAAGATGTTTTTGTGTACATGTACTCTGAAAATTCCATCCATGAGACACAGAAATGCTGCCGTGTTTTCCTGTGAATGTTAAAATTGGGTAATGGAGCCACCGAGTGTGACTGAACGGTCAAATACAGTCTGTGTGAGGGAAGGACTGTGTAAGAGAGTGTCAAATACAGTCTGTGTGAGGGAAGGACTGTGTACGAGAGTTGTGGTGCTGTGTGATGGAAAGTATACCTTGCACAGTAGAGCAACTGCCATAAGAACAAGTCAAACAAAATCTGTCGTGTTTGCTTTTATAATTGAGATTATTTAAGGCAGAAACTTTCCTCTATGTTCAGAAAATCTATTTACATATGTACACTTACAAAATCCATTGCGACACATGGCAAGTTTTAGGTTTTGCTAAGTTCGTCTAAAGTGACCATCTTGTATGTAAATAAAGTGCACATCAGGTTTATGTATGGATGACTAATCACTGTTTTGCCATCATATAGAAGTATATAATTTAAGGACCAAAGAGTGTGTTATGCATAAGGCTAGAGGACTTTTGATAAGCACTAATGCCACTGCAAGAAATTGAAAATGAGTAAATGAACTGACTGATGATACAAGTTTTCTGTGGTGTCCCCTGACTTCCATCTCTGCTGGACTGAGATGTATCTGTCTGGTGCATCAAACTCAAGAGGCACCCTAATAATTGGTGTGTGATATAAACATGGTCAGACTGGTATATTTGAGAAATATATTGGGACCTTTTAAATGCAGGAAGTTTTAAGACCTTTATCATTGCCATATTGGTAGATTGGCATCTGCAGGAATTTGAGGTAGACTTTCTTTTATAAGCACAAAAAATATAAAGAACATTGCATTGAAAACAATAAAATTTATATATTTTGCATAGCATGCGACAAAAGGAGTTTTCTTTTGATTGAAATGTGCTCAAAAACAGTTAAATAATAAAGCTTGAGAACAGCATTAGTTGCTTGATGTACTACAGGGCTTTGCATTACTTTGCCATTTGGTGATGGTCAAGGTTGTGGCCTGAACAGTACCAGTGCTCTAACTATCAAATAACGGTTCCAATGCTTCAACAGACAGGAAATGTTGAAGTCCTGTCAGAAGTATGAATCATCTTGTGAATTTTTTTTTTTTTTTTTTTTTTTTTTTTACGTGGGAATTTTATTATTGTCTGCTAGTGGATATTACTTCAAAGTGCAGTGGTTCACATGTAAAATATCAAACATATCTTACCAAGTTTGTGCAGTGACCATTTTGTAAGGAGATTGCAGCAGGATCTGGTAGTGTGCCAAGCTTTTTACTGCCAACACAGTAGCAGAGATGTGCGCGTTGTAGAACTGTCAACAGTTTGCATGGACAATGGAGCTGCATGTGGGAAGTGGGTGTACATGTAGGTTAAACTGGTGAAGCCTGTAGACATTGTACAGCAGGCAGCTGCCTGTGGCAGGGGAGTCAACTGGACCATTGACTGGTCACATGAACTTTGTCATTGGAGTGAATTTTACAGATACAAAGAAAAGCACGGCATTACCAGTCCATCCACAAGCACTGTACTGTGCACACAGTTTGGTGAAACATGTGAGCAATTTGCATGTTGGCACACGAAACATTTATGAAATAAATCTGACAGGGACAAATGGCACTTAAATTATACTGTAATGACCATGCGGTGAAGGCATTTTAAAAGAAAGCTTGCCAAAGTATGTTTAGTATCATGACATACTTTCAGGTGTACAGTGTGGAGCCACTGTGGACTTGGGCACATTTTGGGAGGGGAGGGAACAAGAGAAAGATCTTGATAATGTAGTTGTTAGTTGCAGTTGTACAGTTTTTGCTTATGATTACTGGTATTTTGTTTAGTGTAATTTAAACAAATGGCGTCGACAGCTGCGCCTGTAAATATACCAAGTTTGCTCAGTGTATGTTTTGTTGATCAGTTGGCAGGCTCCTTCTCTGCTGTCCCCCACAGACTTATTTAAGTGGACTTCTGTAAATGTATAATGTCTCTGGCGGCCAGTGGAGAGGGAGCATTCATTATTTTATTTTGTAAAGGGATTGCCAGCGCCTATACATGTCCAGTACTTGTGTATCATATTCATGTAGTGCTTTTGTCAAAACTGAGGAAGTCACTGCTTCAAGACTTGCCTATATTTATACATTGCCAAAATAGGAGGCAACATTTGGCTTTCAAGTGGGAACAAGCAACTTTTCAGATAGGAGTATCCTTCATGGCAACAAGTCTGTGCATATGAAATGTAACCCATCATTGTCTACAAAGATCTGAAACAAAACATGGTCTAGGTATTCATCCAAATTATGTATAATGTGTACATGTACTTCTGTATAACCCGTGTGGTGCAGAAACATCTGAGTACAGCAATAAAAAAATAAGCAGTTTTCGGCATCATCATCATCCGATGAAAAAAGAAAGTTGTAGACTTTGGCTTTCAGTGTGTCAATGGTTTTATTGGTAAAATTATTAAATATTCTAGTATTTTCACAGTTTATTGTAACAGAGGAGTTTTGGATAAAAACAGCAAATGTTTGTGATTGGAAAAAATCCTGGCTTCTCTGAAATCCAGGAAGTGAGAGATTAAAGCAAGATATGCCTGTATTTTCAGATATTTCATTCAATCAGCGTGCTTGACTTGTGGTTTGTTTCTGTTGAATTTCTGGCATAAGAATGAGACTTGCTTTCTTTGGTGTTGACTTTTCTTCTGAATTTTTGACCAGCATATAGATATGAGGCTAATAACCTGGTAATCATTTCCTGAACTAGTAAAACCAAACTTTTATTGAGCCATCAATACCCGTACTGTATGGAATGGGCATTTTCACAACTTCTGAAGAGCAAGTATCATTTAGTTCGTATCGTTTGTAAATTTGAGTGGCAACTTGGTTCCGACCACACAAACTGTTCATAGTAGTGTGTAAAATAATTGATATTGAGGTGGGAATTAGCATGAATGTGTAAACGTGTAGCCCCAGTCTTGGCATTGAGCAGTATTGGTCAGGAACCTCTGTCAACATCTCGTGTTTACAGTGGATTTTCTACAAACTATCATTGGAGCTTATGGTATCTTGTGTATGTCGCTCATTCTTTTTTTTTTTTTTCTGTTTATTCTGTGAAATTAGTGGCCACTATATTATGATACCACATGCTGGGCCAAACACTTCTGTGTCTGCACTTTGTACAAAATAACTTATAGCACCTATGCCATTACAAGCAGAAGGAAAAAAGGAAGTCCTTGTAATGTAATGTGATCCCTACAGATGTTTAATTCTGATTGGTCTTTCCTTTTGGATATATGTTGACCTTATGTTTTGTTAAACCTTGCATAATACAGTAAATACTCATGGCCCTCACGCAGCAGTCACTTCACAGTAGGCATGTCAAGACTTGTAAATTGTAAGGACTGAAACGAAAGCCTCTAGTGTCATGTGACTAACATGCACCATTCTGACCTCTGTTTGCTTGTCAGTTGGTCTTTAGTGACTAATGAATTTAAAGTGGAGCCCCAGATATTTATCATGGTTGATTACTAAATATGTACCTTAAAGTCAATGTTATATTTTTGCTTATAATTCGTCTATTTTTTTTAGATTCATTTGGAACTGATTGATGTTTTAGAACAAATTTCACTGTATATATGCAGTTGTGCCTATGTATGTTCCAACTTTTAATTGTTTCAAAGTATACATTTAATTCTCTAATTTTCTTCTGTTATTACAGCAAATGCATATCTTGTGAATTACTTAAGGGATCATAAATTAACTAATATTAACTTTCAGTGTACAGAACAGCTCTGCACTAAAAGATTTTTTTTTTCATTTGGTCAATAAACTTGAAAGATCTTCATTTCTTTTTGGAGACTGACTTTTAATTAATAACATTTAGAGGGGCTTTCCAGAGTTGTCATGCATAAATGCAATGTAAACGGGTTGAGAGTACTAGAACATACTAGTCTTTACTGCGAGAAGGTGCAAATATTTTGTATAGCTCAAACCTACTATGTTGTGAGGCAGTGTAGCATCCAGATGGGTTTTGTAGTATTTATGTGTTGTTAATAATGTAGTTGGATGAAGGGCAACTAAATCAGCCGAGGGGTAAAGGTACACGCCCCTCATCACACCCCTTTTGTATTCAGATTGTGCACCTGGCTGTACCAATATACCTACCTACATACATACATATATATGTACATTTATTTACACATGAACATGTGGATACCTTTATGTACATGTATATATATTATGTATTCTTACGAGTAAAACCTGGCTAGTTTTACACAATGAGAGGTAAGCAGTGTAGTGAAGTGCTACCTCTAGGAGGCAGCACTACATGTAGCTTAGAATGCAAGGTTTCCTGCATTCAAATGTAGGTTGCCCCTTTTTGTATGTAGCAGTTGAATGGGTTTGAAAGACCACCACATGAAGTGTAATTCAAATCAAGCCAATTTCTTGGACCCCTAATCACATTGTATTTGTCTTGTATATTAAAGCACCCTGGACTGATGCTTTTATAACCAGAACTAAGTTTGGCAAATAAAATAACATTATCCTTCTATTTTAATGTCTCTGTTTTCATTTCATTGAATGTGTAATTCAAGGAAGAGTGATGCTCAGATCAACGCTTCTCAAACAGTTTTCTATTTTGGATGTAAAACAGTCTTGGACCATTTTAATACAAATCTGTATTTTTAGCTCAGCTAACTTGTCAGTCAGCGGAGCTTATGTTATGTCTAGCCATCTGTCTGTCTTAACTTATCAATTACATAATTTTCCAGATTCATCGATATCACAAAATATTTTCTACTTTTGCTATAAACTCAGCTGACGAACCAGTCAGAAGAACCAAAATAGTGATAGGCCTACCAGTTCTCTTTATTTTTTGCAGAAGTAATAAAATTTGGATTTTGAGTAGTTGGGCCTATATATATATTGGAAACACTAAGCTGTATTTAATGAATATTTCAAAGGTTGAGAGGACCGGTTTAAAACTACCAGTTGCCTTTTATGGGTGACTGCCTGTCTCAAGTCGGGAGTGAAATTTGTTTCTTCACATTGGTATTAGATGAATATTGATGCTTTGGTAACTCTGGAATCTCTTTGCTGTCATTGTTGGGTTTGATATCTATGAATATGGGTCCTGTTTTTCTACATAACTGTATCATACTAGAGACGTTGGTTGTCCGTCGGTCATTCACAACTCACATTTTTTACTACGAAACCAACAGCCAGATTTACTTCAAAGTTGGTGGGGATGTACCTTGGTTGGATCTCTACCAAATTGTTCAAATGGTTATGCTCCAGTGATTTGGGGATTTTTTATGATTTTTTTGGGGGGGGGGGGGGTAAATCTTAAAAAATCTTCTCCGGAACCGCTAACCCAATTGTTTTGATATCACATAGGGACACTCCTAGGGACTCCTAGTTCTTAATTTGTTCACCAGGTGGCGCTGCAATTTTTTTTTCCTAAATTTTTATGAATTTTTGTGTGTTTTTGCTATTTTTGACTTCTTTTCCAGAGCCGTCACTCAGATTAAGCTGAAATTTGGTGGATATGGATGGAAGGGTCAAACAAAGGTGTTCACAAGGTGGCACTACTGGGGATTCCTGATTTTTAGCTCAGCTGACTTGTCAGTCAGCTGAGCTTTTGTGAGGGTCTGTCATCCGTCGTCCACAATTCACATTTTTGACTTCTTCTCTAAAACCGTTTGCCAGATCCACTTTAAACTTGCTGACAATGTACCTTTGGTGGGTCTCTACCAAGTTTCTTCAAATGGTCACGCTCCAGTGATTTTTGGATTTTTTATGATTTTTTTTGGTTCTTTTTGGGGCAAACCTTAAAAAATCTTCTTCTCCAAAACCGCTCACCCGATTGTTTTGATATCACATAGAAACACTCCTGGGGACTCCTGTGTCTTAATTTGTTCACCAGGTGGCACTGCAAGTTTTTTCTATTTTTTTATGATATTTTATGTATTATTGCTATGTTAGACTTCTTCTCCAGAACCGTCACTCAGATGAAGCTGAAACTTGTTGGATATGTTCCTTGTGGAAGGGTCAAACAAAGTTGTTCACCAGAAGGGAATGCTGCAGATTCCTGATTTCTAACGATTTTTTCAATTCGGGTACTTGTCGGTAAATGCACTTTCCTATTGATTAGTATGTGAGTCAATGGGTATTCTAATGCTAATTCACATTTTTGACTACTTCTCAGAAACCGTCAGCCAGATTGACTTCAAACTTGGTAGCAATGTACATTGGGTGGGTCTCTACCAAGTTTTTCAATTGGTCATGCTCCAGTGATTTTTGGATTTTTTATGATTTTTTTTGGTTGCTCTTTTTGGGAGCAAATCTTAACAAATCTTTTTCTCCAAAACCGCTCACCCAATTGCTTTGATATCACATAGGAACACTCCTGGGGACTCCTGGTTTTTTATTTGTTCACCAGGTGGCGCTGCAAATTTTTTCTATTTTTTTATGATTTTTTATGTGTTATTGCTATTTTCGACTTCTCCAGAACCGTCACTCAGATGAAGCTGAAACTTGTTGGATATGTTCCTTGTGGAAGTGTCAGGCAAAGTTATTCACAAGGTGGGAATGCTGCGGTTTCCTGATTTTTAACAATTTTTTCAATTTGGGTACTTGTCGGTAAATGCACCTTTCCTATTTTTTACTGTGCAAGTCAATTGGCATTCTAATGCTAATTCACATTTTCAACTTCTCCGAAACCGTCATCCAGATTGACTTCAAACTTGGTAGCAATATACCTTCGGAGGGTCTCTACCAGATTTTTTTAATGATATTTTTTTTTTTTAAATCTCTACAAAAGTTTTAATAGGAAAGTTTAACATGGGAATTTCTTGTAATAGTCATAACTTGAATAATATTGGCCAGATTTACTTCAAACTTGGTGGGGATGTGCCTTGGGTGGATTTCTACCAAGTTTGTTCAAATGGTCATGCTCTATTGATTTTTGGATTTTTTATGAATTTTTTTTGTTATTTTTTGGGGCAAACCTTAAAAATTTTTCTCCACTGAAACCGCTCACCCAATTGCTTTGATATCATACATAGACACCCCTGGGGATTGCCTCCTAAGCATCCCCCAGACTTGCTATTGCTTTCTTATGTGGGTGCTCGTAATTTGTTCACCAGGTGGCGCTGTAATTTTTTTATGAATTTTTTGCATGGTTTTGCTATTTTTCACTTGTTCTCAGAACCGTCCCTCAGATTAAGCTGAAATGTGATGGATATGTTGTTGTGGAAGGGTCAAACAGTTGTTTACTTAGGTAGCACTGCTTTGGATTCCTGATTTTTAAGGATTTCCGAGTCGGGTACTTATCGTTCAATGCAGCTTTCCTATTGATTACTATGTAAGTCAATGGGCATTCTAATGCTAATTCACAGGACAACTGACACAAAATTTACTGTTTACTTGATAAATTGAGATCTGTTTTGAGTTAGCTGCATGTTAATTATTCTGTATGAAGGTCATGCTGAGACAGTACATGAATGACCTTGACCTCGTTTGTGGGGTCACAGTGCAACATACATGTAAATGAATTTTACTCTTCATTATAACTTGAGAATTACTTGAACTTTGATGTTGCACATGTAAGTGTTCTTCTATAAAGGTCAGACTTACTCAGAACATGGTGTCCTTGATCCTTTCCCAAGTTCATAGAGCTGGAAGTGGGATGAATGTCAAGATCAGCTGAGGCATGGGCTGCTCACACAGCCCTCTTGTTAATGATTTTTTTCAATTTGGGTGCTTCTCAGTCAATGCAGCTTTCCTATGGATTACTATGCAAGTCAATGGGCATTCTAATGCTCATTCACTTTTTTGACTTTTTCTCCAAAACTGTTATCCAGATCAAATTCAAACGTGGTGGCAATGTACCTTGGGTGGGTTCAAATGGTCACGCTCCATTGATTTTTGGATTTTTAATAAATTTTTTTGTTCTTTTTTTTTGACAAATCTTAAAAAATCTTCTTTTACACAACTGCTCACCCAATTGCTTTGATATTACATAAGAACACTCCTAGGGACTCTTAGTTCTTAATTTGTTCACCTGGTGGTGCAATTTTTTTAAAATTTTTGTATGAATTTTTGTGTGTTGTTCTTACTTTTGACTTCTCCAGAACTGTCTCTCAGATTAAGTTGAAACTTTGTGGATATTTTCCTTGTGAAAGGGTCAAGCAAAGATGTTCACTAGGTAGCAGCACTGCTGTAGATTCCTGATTTTCAACAATTTTTTTTTTTTAATTCGGGTACTTATCGGTAAATGCACCTTTTCTATTGCTTACTATGCAAGTCAACGGGCATTCTAGTGTTGGCACACAGACATATTGTTTTTCTATTAATTCTTTATTTCTTTCTTTCCTTTCTTCTTTCTTTCTTTCTTTCTTTCTTTCTTTCTTTCTTTCTTTCTTTCTTTCTTTCTTTCTTTTTATGTCTGTGTGCCAACACAGACATACTGTTTTTCTAGGAATTCTTTATTAAAGTGTGTGTGTCAACGCACACTTTACTGTTTTTCTAGGAATTCTTTATTAAAGTGTGTGTGTCAACGCACACTTTTCTGTTTTTCTAGGAATTCTTTATTTCTTTCTTTCTTCTTTCTTTCTTTCTTTCTTTCTTTCTTTCTTTCTTTCTTTCTTTCTTTCTTTCTTTCTTTACAGGCAAATTTGTCCCACATTTCATTTGAAAAGTATTACATGTAGAAACTCCAAACTTGGCACGATTATACTTCTATGGATAAAGTCTGGCCTTTTTATAATGAGAGGTCATGCTTTTCAAAATTATGCAAATGAGGGCTAATTAAAGTTTTAAATCTTCAATATCTTATATACTATAGTAGATGTGGTCCCCAGTGTATAGGAGTTCGATCATAGCCAGGTAAAGGTCATCTCAAATGTCAAGGTCATGTCAAGGTCAAAGGTCATGTCAAGGTCAAAGGTCATGTCAAGGTCAAAGGTCACTTTTAAGCCAAAATGTCATTTTTGAGGTCAAGGTTCACTCCAGGTAGAGGTCATCTCCAGGTCAAAGGTCATTTCAAGGTTAAAGGCCACTTTCCTTGGTGGCCTTCTTCTAGCCACAACTTGGTCAATTTTTATCTAATTTTGATCATGTTGGGCTCAAATTGTAGCTATTGTAACCCTGCATATTGTAAAATTTATGTGTGACCTCTAAAGGTCAAAGGTCAAGGTCATTTGAACCTTTGAATGTTTCATCCAGTCACAACTTGGCTATTTTCCATCCAATTCTAATCATGTTAGACTCAAATTGTAGGTATTGCAACACTGCACATTTTTATGTGAACACGTGACCTCAAAAGGGCAAAGGTCAAGGTCATTTGGCCCTTTGAAAGTTTCATCTAGCCATAACTTGGTAAATTTTCATCCCATTTGGTTCATGTTCATGTCAGTTTAACTTCTACTAGGGGGTTACTGACCATTGCGCATGTAATGAATCTAAAACAAAAGCTGTAGCAATTTGAATTATGCTAAATAGCACCACTAGAAATTTTAAATCTTGCATAACTTCAAACCTGTAATAGATAGAGATGCCATTCCAACTTCTACTCATGTGTTATGGAATTGTTGTACATTGCCATACCAATATGCTTTGAAGACACACACACTGATTTGTTTTGCAGCAAATCATCTTTTCTCGTTTCTTTCTTTCTTTCTTTCTTCTTTCTTTCTTTCTTTCTTTCTTTCTTTCTTTCTTTCTTTCTTTCTTTACAGGCAAATTTGTCCCACATTTCATTTGAAAAGTATTACATGTAGAAACTCCAAACTTGGCACAATTATACTTCTATGGATAAAGTCTGGCCTTTTTATAATGAGAGGTCATGCTTTTCAAAAGTATGCAAATGAGGGCTAATTAAAGTTTTAAATCTTCAATATCTTATATACTATAGTAGATGTGGTCCCCAGTGTATAGGAGTTCGATCATAGCAAGGTAAAGGTCATCTCAAATGTCAAGGTCATGTCAAGGTCAAAGGTCAATTTTAAGCCAAAATGTCAATTTTTAAGGTCAAGGTTCATTTCAGGTAGCGGTCATCTCAAGGTCAAAGGTCATTTCAAGGTTAAAGGCCACTTTCCTTGGTGGCCTTCTCCTAGCCATAACTTGGTCAATTTTTATCTAATTTTGATCATGTTGGGCTCAAATTGTAGCTATTGTAACCCTGCATATTGTAAAATTTATGTGTGACCTCTAAAGGTCAAAGGTCAAGGTCATTTGAACCTTTGAAAGTTTCATCCAGTCACAACTTGGCTATTTTCCATCCAATTCTAATCATGTTAGACTCAAATTGTAGGTATTGCAACACAGCACATTTTTATAAGAACACGTGACCTCAAAAGGGCAAAGGTCAAGGTCATTTGGCCCTTTGAAAGTTTCATCTAGCCATAACTTGGTAAATTTTCATCCCATTTGGTTCATGTTCATGTCAGTTTAACTTCTACTAGGGGGTTACTGACCATTGCGCATGTAATGAATCTAAAACAAAAGTTGTAGCAATTTGAATTATGCTAAATAGCACCATTAGAAATTTTAAACCTTGAATAACTTCAAAGCTGTAATAGATAGAGATGCCATTCCAACTTCCACTCCTGTGTTATGGAATAGTTGTACATTGCCATACCAATATGCTTTGAAGACACACACACTGATTTGCTTTGCAGCAAATCATCTTTTCTAGTTTCTTTCTTTCTTTCTTTCTTTCCTTTCTTCTTTCTTTCTTTCTTTACAGGCAAATTTGTCCGACATTTCATTTGAAAAGTATTACACGTAGAAACTCCAGACTTGGCACAATTGTACTTCTATGGATGAAGTCAGGCCTTTTTATAGTGAGAGGTCATGCTTTTCAAAATTATGCAAATGAGGGCTAATTAAAGTTTTAAATCTTCAATATCTTATGTACTACAGTAGATGTGGTTCGGAGTGTATAGGAATTCAATCATAGCCAGATAAAGGTCATCTCAAATGTCAAGGTCATGTCAAGGTCAAAGGTCATGTCAAGGTTAAAGGTCAATTTTAAGCCAAAATGTCATTTTTGAGGTCAAGGTTCACTTCAGGTTGAGGTCATCTTAAGGTCAAAGGTCACTTCAAGGTCAGAGGCCACTTTCAATGGTTCCTTTCTTCTTGCCATAACTTTGTCAATTTTTATCCAATTGTGATCATGTTGGGCTCAAACTGTAGCTATTGTACACTGCACATTATTGAATTTTAGATGTGACCTCTAAAGGTCAAACGTCAAGGTCATTTTGACCTTTGAAAGTTCCGTCCAGCCATAACTTAGCCAATTTCCAACCAATTTTAATCATGTTAGACTCAAATTGTAGGTATTGCAACATTGTATGTTTATATAAGAACATGTAACCTCAAAAGGGCAATGTCAAGGTCATTTGGTCCTTTGAAAGTTTCATCTTGTCAAAACTTGGTCAATTTTCATCCGACTTGGTTCATGTTGGGCTTAAAATTGTGGGTAATGTAACACTGTGCAATTTACATGTGACCTGTAAAGGTGAAAGGTCAAGGTCATTTGGACTTTGAAATTTGCACCCAGGCATAGGCTCAAAGTGATGTGAAGTATCATAGGATAAAGTTGTAGCATTTAATATTTACAACTTTTGAAGGCACACAGACAGATTTGCTTTGCAGCAAATCTTCTTTTCTAGTTAAAGTGTGTGTGTCAGCACACACTTTTCTGTTTTTCTAGGAATTCTTTATTTCTTTCTTTCTTTCTTTCTTCTTTCTTTCTTTCTTTACAGGCAAATTTGTCCGACATTTCATTTGAAAAGTATTATATGTAGAAACTCCAAACTTCGCACAGTTATACTTCTATTGATAAAGTCTGGCCTTTTTATAATGAGAAGTCATGCTTTTCAAAATTATGCAAATGAGGGCTAATTAAAGTTTTAAATCTTCAATATCTTATGTATTATAGTAGATGTGGTTCGCAGTGTATAGGAGTTCGATCACAACAAGGTAAAGGTCATCTCAAATGTCAAGGTCATGTCAAGGTCAAAGGTCATGTCAAGGTCAAAGGTCAATTTTAAGCTAAAATGTCATTTCTGAGGTCAAGGTTCACTTCAGGTAGAGGTCATGTCAAGGTCAAAGGTCATAGGTCATTTCAAGGTCAAGGGCCACTTTCCATGGTAACTTTCTCCTAGCCATAACTTGGTCAATTTTTGTCCAATTTTGATCATGTTGGGCTCAAATGGTACCTATGGTAACACTACATATTTTGAATTTTAGATGTGACCTCTAAAGGTCAAAAGTCAAGGCAATTTCGACCTTTGAAAGTTTCATCCATCCAATTCTAATCAAGTTGGACTCAAATTGTAGGTATTGCAACACTGCACATTTTTGTAAGACCATGTCACCTCAAAAGGGCAAAGGTCAAGGTCATTTGGCCCTTTGAAAGTTTCATCTTGCCATAACTTGGTAAATTTTCATCCGATTTGGTTCATGTTGGGTTTAAATATTGGGTATTGTAACACTGCACAATCTACATGTGACCAACTTCTACTAGGGGGTTGTTGACCATTGCGTAGCTAATGAATGAAAACTAAAAGTTGTAGCAATTTAAATTATGTAAAAAAGAACCATTAGAAATTTAAAATCTTGAATAACTTCAAAGCTATAATAGATCGAGATGCCATTCCAACTTGTACTCCTGTGTTATGGAATAGCTGTACATTGCCACACCAATGTGCTTTGAAGACACACACACTGATTTGCTATGCAGCAAATCATCTTTTCTAGTTTCTCTCTTTCTTTCTTTCTTTCTTTCTTTCTTTCTTTCTTTACAGGCAAATTTGTCCCACATTTCATTTGAAAAGTATTACATGTAGAAACTCCAAACTTGGCACAATTATACTTCTATGGATGAAGTCTGGCCTTTTTATAATGAGAGGTCATGCTTTTCAAAATTATGCAAATGAGGGCTAATTAAAGATTTAAACCTTCAATATCTTATGTACTACAGTAGATGTGGTTCGGAGTGTATAGGAATTCAATCATAGCCAGATAAAGGTCTTCTCGAATGTCAAGGTCATGTCAAGGTCAAAGGTCATGTCAAGGTTAAAGGTCAATTTTAAGCCAAAATGTCATTTTTGAGGTCAAGGTTCACTTCAGGTTGAGGTCATCTCAAGGTCAAAGGTCACTTCAAGGTCAGAGGCCACTTTCAATGGTTCCTTTCTTCTTGCCATAACTTTGTCAATTTTTATCCAATTGTGATCATGTTGGGCTCAAACTGTAGCTATTGTACACTGCACATTTTTGAAACTTACATGTGACCTCTAAAGGTCAAACGTCAAGGTCATTTCGACCTTTGAAAGTTCCGTCCAGCCATAACTTAGCCAATTTCCAACCAATTTTAATCATGTTAGACTCAAATTGTAGGTATTGCAACATTGTATGTTTTTATAAGAACATGTAACCTCAAAAGGGCAATGTCAAGGTCATTTGGTCCTTTGAAAGTTTCATCTTGTCAAAACTTGGTCAATTTTCATCCGACTTGGTTCATGTTGGGCTTAAAATTGTGGGTAATGTAACACTGTGCAATTTACATGTGACCTGTAAAGGTGAAAGGTCAAGGTCATTTGGACTTTGAAATTTGCACCCAGGCATAGGCTCAATGTGATGTGAAGTACCATAGGATAAAGTTGTAGCATTTAATATTTACAACTTTTGAAGGCACACAGACAGATTTGCTTTGCAGCAAATCTTCTTTTCTAGTTCACATTTTGGACTTCTCTGAAGTAACTGTCGGTCAGATTCACTTCAAACTTGGTGGCAATGTACCTTGGGTAGGTCTCTACCAAGTTTGTTTAAATGATAACGCTCAAGCGGTTTTTGGAATTATCATGATTTTTTTTTTCAAAAATCTTTAAAAAAGTTTTAATAGGAAACTTTAACATGGGAATTTCTTGTAATTATTATAACTGAAATAATTTTGGCCAGATTTGTGCCAAACTTGGTAGGGATGTACTTTTTATAAGTGTCTACCTATTTTGTGCAAATGGTCATGCTCCAGTGATGTTTGGACCTTGACCTCATTCCCAAGGTCACAGGACAATTGACACACAATTTACTGCTCACTTGATAACTTGAGATCTGTTTTTAGTTAGGATCTTGATTTTGCACATGTTAATGTTTCTCTATGAAGGTCATGCTTAGACAGTACATGAGTGACCTTGACATTGTTTCTGGGGTCACAGTGCAACATACATGAATTTTACTCTTCACTACAACTTGAGAACTACTTGAACTGGGATCTTGATGTTGCACATGTTAGTGTTCTTCTATAAAGGTCAGACTTACTCAGTACATGGGTGACCTTGATCCTATCCCAGGGTCACAGAGCTGCAAGTGTGATGAATGTCTAGGTCAGCTGAGCATGGGCTGTTCCCACAGCCCTGTTGTTTACCCTTTTCTTTGCTTCAGGTGAGAGTAATCAGCAATCTTCAACATTACAGAAGTAAATGAAGATTGTTTATCAAATTTGGAGGAACAGTCAAACTGCATTTTCATTTGATTTATTGGAAGGAATGGAACTAGATGTCGCAATCACAGAAGCAGCTCTCCTGTGCCTGCTGTCTGATTTTTGCGGGCTGTCAGGCCCATCTCCACATTCAATAGAATGTTTGGGTGGTAGATTGGGTGACACAAATGCAAATTTAAGAGACTGTCAAGCTCCACAATGTACATCATTGTATGTGGTGTGATGGGGGCTATTACGATGTTTAATCTGCCAAAGCAAAAAATTAATGCCTTTTTTATAAATTGAACAAAAAAAAAATATGGTTTGTCCAGCCTGTCCACTCGTATATTTGTTTAAGATCCTTTCACTAGCAACAAAGATTCATTTTGTCGTGGCAGGAAAACCAAGTTTAGTCACATCATAGGTAACAAAATGATAGTCTCAGCATTTATGATCTTAATTTTTGGCAAGTGCAACTAAATGTGGCAATTTTAAACCTTTTTTGCCATGTAAATAGTCTGAATATTTTCTTTTGCAGCGGGGGGGGGGGGGAGGCACATTGTGTTGAATACAAAATGATTTGCTACATTGACACAAAATAATTTAGACTGTAATCATGAATAATTATATATGATATCAAGTCAGATTGACATGTTGAAGTATTTTTATGGAACAACCATCACTTCATACTTTTTATGTAAAAAGCTATTAATCACCATGCAAACTCTGTTAAGGGGAATGCATGTTTGGGTTCAGTGTGGCCACAAAATCGTTCTTCCCACAGCTGATTGGCCAGGGACCAGGATTTTCTAGACGTCCACTGAAAATGCGAGCCTGTCTCGCAGTGCTCAACTGAGGCAGGTGGAATTGAGTGGTGCTGAGGTAGACAACCCCCATGGAATCACTGCCTCAGTACTGGACCTGCATGTTTGCACAGCTGTGTGTGTGGGGGGGGGGGGGGGGGAGGAGAGAAAGCTTACAGAATGGTACAATAGTACAGACTTGCTAAGAGAGCGTGCACTGCATTTTTTGTGCTAAGGTCCCACTTGGCACAGATGTTCCTTGGGGCAAAATGAACAAAAAAAAATCCATAGAGACACTTTGTCTCTATGCTCAGACTCCTCTAATTGGCTAATTTGAGGGTCAAGAATCCATTTTTAGGGTTATTTTGGCAATTGGCAGCTGATTTGACTTTCAAAACTAAGATGTCTGCTGGATATTTCGCTTTCCTCAGGCACAGTGCAACACTTTAGACGTATGAGATAGAAATGTGTATTATACAACAATTCCTACAATCAGGGGTTATTTTGACAATTGGCAACTGTTGTGACCCTTAAAAACCAAAATGGCAACTGTACATTTTCTTTTCTTCAGGTATCGCACACCACCAATAATAATATACTTTGTTTCTTTAACGACAATTGAAAAAGTAACCAGTCTGATGTTAATTCTGCTGCTCAGAGTGCACTATGTTAGACTTGTATTAGCTTGAAACATGTATTAATAATACAAGTATACCATATACAACAATTTGTACTAATTTGGGGATGGGGGGGGGGACCCAGTTCTGGCTTTGCATTGGTGACAAAAGTTGTTCATAGTGCAAGGCAAATGAACATCTGCACTTTACTCATATGAAACCTGCATGATGGCATGGAACTCCCTGGGATGCATGATTTCCTTAAAACTTATTTCTGGTGCTTCACATGGAGTAGGGGTGATTTGTGGTTTAAAAGTCAGAGAAAAGCTGGATGAAATAAATTAAAAAATACTGGTTACATGTTACACAACTGTTTTTACATCATAAATGAGACATGGAACAGGTGATATAACACCATATTAAACACAAATCAGTGACAAACAAAGTTTTATTTTCCGTGAATACACTCACTGACTGGAAAATAATTAAATCAAAATTGGCACTGGCATTGTATCATAATTTAGATTGGGACATATATTTCATATGAGATTTGAGATTAGCTATATCCTGTTTGTATAACATCAGTCCTGTTGTGGCACTTCACATCACACTCCTGTTACAGCACTTCACCTGGAAAAGGAATCATCACAAATGGGTACTTTATCAAAATGTCTAGAAATAATATTAACAAATACTTCCATTGTATGGTCCTTGTTTTATTAAAAGTAAGGTAGGTATCACGTTTTGAGATGTTCAAATACATCTTGTTAAAAACAAACAAAAACAAAACTGTTAACAGTATTTAATAGTGTTATGTGCATGCTTGATGAGACTCACGCAGGTTGAGGTGTGGCTGTTTAACTGTTCTGACCATGATTAAATCATGTTTACTTGGTGTGAACATCCACCCTTACACCCACAGAGTGTTATACATGGCTGCCCATTTATGTAGCATCTACATGGGGGTTTACATTCACTCAAACAACCACAGATTGCCAACTGGGGTAACTTTCTGGGGATGGTTGGAAGTGTGATATAATTTTGTACTGGGGCAGTACCAAGTATTTCCTGTTTCCATCCCCGTCAAGTGGGAGGTTGGAGCTAATGGTCCTTCTTAAGGGAATTACTCCACACATGTCTACTCTGAAAGAGATAAGGCATTAAGAAATCTGTTGTAGGCAGACTTCTGGAAAAACACAGGAGACTAACACATGTACATGAATATCTTAATTCATGAGGGTGTCAGCAGCCATCTTGTTAGTGATTGTTAATGTCAAATGCATTCACACCCTCAAATTATCCACCCCAAATGAATAACATGTTGCATGCTAAATGATTAAAATGTTGGAATGTGTTTCTTTTATATGCTTATTAGCATAATTTATGCCTATTGATGCAATTTAATGGTATTCATTCAGAAATGAGAATTATTAATGATTTGTGACAATGGGGCATAACAGGTCTCAGTTCTGACATCATGTAACATGGAGAACACACATCAGGGTGGGTTACAAACTGTCAGCTTCCATAACTTCAAGAAAATTCAGATTTTCTTTCACCTTTCACCTTTCACCTTTCACCTTCAAATCACATTCAATCACAACTGCAGTGCTAGAAATGAGTTCCCTGCCCACATAATAGTATAAATTGGTGTATCAGACATAGCTCATGCTCAAACGTTTCTCAAGTTATGCAAAATGCCTGGAGAAAGGATATCTAGTACCCAGTGGCCATCTTGAATTTTGGAGGTCAAAATTGGCACTAAGTATCAAAATGACCACAGAAATTCATTCCTTAACCTTAAATTAGTTAGTTGCAACTATTCACACATATATTTTTGGCAATTGGTTGCAAAGTTAGGCAGTCCTTTCATTCAGGTTTTAATTTGCATAAATATGCTAATTAAATGACTTTAATCATAGAGACAGAGTGCCTCTTTGGATATTTTTTATTTTCTATTTTGTCCCAGTGAAGACTTGTGCCAAGTGGGACCTTTGCACTATGAAATACAATGATCACCCCTTTTTTTGCCCGAGGTCAAGGTCATTTGGACCTTTGAAATTTCATCTAGCCATGTATACAACTTTTGAAGGCACACAGAGATTTGCTTTGAAACAAATCTTCTTCACTAGTTGTATTTTGATATGGTGGGAAGTTGCATGTAAATTTGCATGGACACACAGATAGATGCAATGACATGATAACAACACCTAGGCTTCTTAGCCAATAGATTAACAAGAGGCCCATTAACCCAGTGCTCTGTTCACTGGTAATGGATTCAAAACGAAACTAGAATAAAGATTTGCTTCAAAGCAAATTTGTGAGCCTTCAAAATTTGTTAATATGGCTAGATGAAAATTTCAAAGCCCAAATAACCTTGACCTTTGACCTTTTGAGGTTGCATGTAAATTACAAAAATGTGCAGTGTTACAATATCTACAATTGGATCTCAACATGATCAAAATCAGATAAAAATTGACCGTTATGTCTAGAAGAAAATTGCAAAAGGCAAAACGACATTGACATTTGACCTTTAGAGGTCACATGTAAATTACAAAAATGTGCAGTGTCCCAATACCTACAATTTGGGTCCAACATGATTAAAATTGTATGAAACTTGACAGGTTATGACTAAATGAAAATTTCAAGGGTCCAAATGACCTTGACCTTTGACCTTTCGAGGAAACATGCAAATTACAAAAATGTGTAGTGTTATAATATGTGCAATTTGAGCCAACAGGGTCAAAATTGGATGAAAATTGACGGAGTTATGGCTAGAAGAAAATTTCAAAATGGCAAAATGGCAAAATGACCTTGACCTTTGACCTTTAGAGGTCACATGTAAGTTACAAAAGTGTGTACTGTTACAACCAATGTTTTATAGTTGGATTGGTTACCCTGTACCTATATTAGTTTGGAGATATTAAAAATTTTAATTTTCAAAAGCCTCATTTGCCTAATTTTCAAAAGGATTAAACCTATTTAACGAAAAAAAAACAAACTCAAGACTATAATCATGCCAAGTTTTGAGTTTCTATGTATAAAAGTTTTCAAATGAAAAGTCGGACAAATTTGCCAGTAAATAAAGAAAAAATTGCTAGGAAAGCAGTATGTTTGTGTTGGCACACAGACATGGAATCAGAAAAAAAAAAAAAAAAACTAGAAAAGAAGATTTGCTTCAAAGCAAATCTGTTTACCTTCAAAAGTTGTAAATACTAAATGCTACAACTTTTGTCTTGTGGTATTTCACATTCCACTAAGCTTATGGCTGGATGAGAATTTCAAAGTCCAAATGAACTTGACATTTGACCTTGACATGTGCACTAAAATGTGCAGTGTTACAATAGCTACAATTTCAGCCCAACATGATCAAAATTGGATAAAACTGACCGAGTTATGGCTAGATGAAAATTTAAAAGGTCCAAATGACCTTGACCTTTGACCTTTAGAGGTTACATGTAAATTACAGAATATGCAAGTCTTGCAAATTCTACAATTTGGGTCCAACATGGTTAAAATTGGATGAAAATTGACCAAGTTATGGCTAGATGAAGATTTCAAATCTCAAAATGTCATTGACCTTTGACATTAGAGGTCACCTGTAAATTGCAAAACTGTACAGTGAACTTTGACCTTTAAAATGACATTTTGACCTAAAACTGACCTTTGACCTTTACATAACCTTTTTGCCTTGACTTGACCTTGACATTTTAGACGACCTTTGCCTTGCTATGATCGAACTTCTGTACACGCGGAAAGACAACTACTATAGTCCAAATGAACTTGACATTTGACCTTGACATGTGCACTAAAATGTGCAGTGTTACAATAGCTACAATTTGAGCCCAACATGATTAAAATTGGATAAAAATTTACCAAGTTATGGCTAGAAGAAAGCAGCAATCAAAAGTGGCGTTTGACTTTGAAATAAGCTTTGACCTTGAGATGACCTCTACCTGAAGTAAAACTTGACCTTTAGAATGACATTGTGACCTAAAAATTGACCTTTGACTTTGACATGACCTTGACATTTGACATGAACTTTGCCTGGCTATGATCGTACTCTTACACACTCGGAACCACATCTACTATAGTATATAAGATATTGAAGATTTAAAACTTTAAATAGCCCTCATTGCATAATTTTGAAAAGCATGAGCTCTCATTATAAAAAGGTAAGACTTCATTTATCGGAGTGTAATTGTGCCAAGTCTGGAGTTTCTATCTATAATAGTCTCCGAGAAAAAGGGTGGACAAACTTGCTGGCAAAAAAAAAAAAAAAAAGAAAGAAAAAAAAAGAAAATGAGAAAGAACTTCTGGGAAAACAGTGTGTCTGTGTTGGCACAGAGACATACTATCTGGGAAAACAATATGTTTGCATTGGCACACAGACATAAAAAGAAAGAAAAAAATGCTAGAAAAACAAAAATGACTTGAACAATTTGATTTGCTTGTCAGCAAATCAGTCTGTGTGCCTAAAGAACATTTAAAGATTGGCTAATCAGTATTTATTTAAATCCTGCAACAATATTTTTTGATGCGGCTATGTCCAAAACCTATCAATTGATGCTGGAAAGGCACATCAGCAAAGCAATTCAAGATTTAAATTTTGTGTATTTGCCAAATTCGCATAAATCAAACTGCCAGCTTTGATTTATGGTTCATTGCATGATACTATCCTATGAATCTATCGACTAAAGTTTGAATGACAATTCAGTCTATAGTAGTTTTATATTAAAAAAAATAAAATAAATTTTGTGTATTCACCATATTTGCAAAAATTAAAATGCTACAACTTTTGTTCATGTTTACTTGGATGCAGCTATGTCACAAACCTACAAATTGAAGTTAGGATGATACCTCTATCTGTAAGGATTTGAAAGTTATTCAAACTATTCAATCTTGTGTATTGATTGTGTATTGACCTTATTTGTATAAATCAAAATGCTACAACTTTGTTTAATGAATCATTGGATGCGGCTATGTCACAAACCTACAAATTGAAGTTAGATTGACACCCCTATATTTAATAATTTTGGAGATATTCAACTTTCGAAAAATGTTTGAAGTGCTGCTAGTTAGCATAACTTCCAATGCTACAATTTTTGTTCACTGCCCATTAGATTGACAGGTGTCACAAACTTGTATGTACTACTTTACATTATGTGTCTATCTGTAAAAGGTTAGAAGATATGGAGCTTTTAACATTTCAATTGCCCCTAAGTTGCACAATTTTTAACGTGACATTTAAATATAATGCTAAACCCATTTATACTATGAAGAAAAAATAGCGTTCAGAGAACCGATTACCCTCGGCGCCCATAACTTTTGTTTCCGAAACTCTGCTTTTTTTTGGGGGGGGGAGACTTCAGTATGACGTAGTTTGCCAGTACAAGTAATACTTTTGCCTAGTACAAGGTGCTGAAATTATGAAAATGCACAAATAATGGCTGGTATGAAGTACGGAAATTAAAAAGGCTTCCAGTATGTAAGCACGGCAATTAAAATGCCCAGTACGGAAAACCCCTTACCTCCCTGCTTTCTTACACAATGCAAACAAGTTTACTCTACCAACACAGCCAGTCTCCCCTGGGGATTGAGGGGTAAGCCCACAGCATTGGGCACCACTGGCTGTGTATGATAGGTATGCAGGCCAGGCTCTCACAGTTCAGTTATCTCTGGTTGCATAACAGCCTGGCGGAAATACATCTGATTAATGTGTATTCTGAGGAAATTTAGAAATTCAGAGAGAAAAAAAATAAATTCAGAAAGAAAGAAAGAAAGAAAGGAAGGAAGGAAGGAAGGAAGGAAGAAAGACAGAAAGAAAGAAAGAAAGAAAGAAAGAAAGAAAGAAAGAAAGAAAGAAAGAAAGAAAGAAAGATTAGAAAGATAATGTCTCTGTTGGCACACAGACATAATGATCAGACCTCAAGAGCTGAAGCATCTTATCAGAGCTTTGTATGAGTTCACTGTTCCTGGTGACCTCAACTTCTTTGTCAAAACAGAAAATACTTGTAAATGCAATATCCTCAGAACAGACTCAACAACAAGCTCCAAACTTTCACAGCTAAAGCATCTCATGAGGACCTTGGATGAGTTCCGTCCTTTGTGACCTTGATATTTTTTCAAGATCACTGGCATCAACAGAGATAGTCATTGCGAACTCTACAATCTTCACAATTGAAGCATTAACCAACACTATCATTGTATATCTGCTAGCCTACAGCTGCAGAGCTTATGGGATCCATCACGTGTCCGTCCATCAAGTTTTTCAAGTTAACTCCATGCAACTTTAAGCACTTGTAATGCTTATAAAGGCCTACATGGGGTATGAAAATCTAGGCTCATATTGATATTGGTGCTGCCACGTAGAGTGTTATGTAATATATGGATCAAGATGTGAACATTTTGAGAATGCTGTTTTTCGAAGAGTTTCCCATGAATCAATAATTGGAAACTTCGCTGGAATGCCGATCAGGCAAAAAGATGAAAATGCGTTAAAATGTGGTGGTACCACCAGGGACGTGTTATACCCTGGTACCACCTACAGCACTATGGAAGACCGGACCAAAATGTGTTGAAAGACACATTAGATTAAATATCGAAATAAATGCAATAAATAAATAAATAAATAGTTAGACAGACAAACAGACTGACAAACAAACAAACAAACAAACAAACAAATAAATAAATAAATAAATAAATAAATAAGGCTTATGATGCCAAATGTACCAAAAATGTGTATCGCATGTAGACGTTTGATATTGTATAATTTGGAAAACCTTTCTCTAGGTCACAGATGGAATTTTTATTATTCTTTACTTATATTTAATATGCTCCCGATGTTTGCATGTGATCTATTTTTTATTGATTGGTCTATATGTATGTTTATTTTTCAATTTCTTTTTAGTAAAAATTTAAAGTATTTACACATGTCCTACTGCATATTAAAGGCAATAAGAAGTGCTCTAACCACCAGGTGGCTAATTAAGTGCCAATCATTCTGCATGGAGTGGGCCAGACTACATCATGATTACATATAAGTCCAGGAAGTGGGTAACAGGTCAGTAACCGCTGCCCTTGCCAGGCCTGGGTCACAAGGACAGAATTAAACAATATGAACTTATTACACATACGCTGAAATGGGGTCCTGTGTCGGTGGGTGGGTGGGTGTGGGTGGGGGCACCGGAAAATCCAATAATCCATAAGTTTTGACTCAAACAATCCAAATATCCTTTATAAAATTGCAAGAAATCCTAAAATATTCAAAATTTTCAGCATTCTTTTAATCCTAAAATAAAAGAAAAATCTAATTATCCTAAAACCTTGACAGGGCCCATGAAATACATCAGTATGGTACAGTCTACTACAAAGAAAGAGAAACATTACCCTATAGACTCTATACTACATATACATACACGCATAAGAACACACACCCGGCCGTCCCTGACTTTAATGTAATCCACGGGCAGCAAGACATACATGTACATACTTAATCACATGTTAAGATAACGATTTCCTGTATTTACCTGTCACGAGAAATGAACACACACCCTTCCCAGTGTTTAGTTTATCGCCTTTATCCAAAGGGCAGGAAAACATGTACTTACATACTTTTATCATGTGTTTGATAACATAATGATTTCCGTTATTACCTGACATGAGAAATCAAATGCAAATTTTATTTTCTACGGGAGAGTACGGAAGTTGTAGGCTTACAGTTGAGATCTATTGCAGAGTTCAGTTCTACATATATCATATTTATCTTTATTTATTATGACGAGATTCATTTGCTGTCTGTACCTTATTCATTGACAACATAGAAAAAGCCTATCTTGCACCGGTGTATTATTATACCGCCCATCTCAATTTTAAGATCATGTGCACGGGTGAAATTTGTGCGCTTATCTAGGAGATAATTTAAATTAAGACAGGCTTATTTATCAAAGCTATTTTTAAATTGAGAGTAGGTGCTGAATTTGTTGGCGTTCCTCTGAGCACCTTGTATGGGGGTCTAACCATTGTCTTTCATATGTAGAGCATAATTTGTCTGTGAGTTTTTGTATACATCCAAATACATTGTTACCACCTACATTTTCCCAATACCTGGCGATATTGAGCTTGATAGACACATTTTTGAGCTTTTGTATCCAGCACGTATAATTTGTACTCAGCATGCAATAATATTCCCTGAGGCAGTGTGAAACCAGACTGTCTGACCACGGAGCTACCGTGGCTCCATGGTCTGACTCACGTGTGTGCAGATTGACCAGATATTTTCCACTGACAAAAAGCATTGGGTTCCTGCCGAGTTCTCCATTTACAGCAGCAGTGGAGCACTCACGGTGTACTGCTGGCATAAATCTACAAAATTAATAGTGTGCACTTGTTCCACAGTTCTATTTTCACATTTGCTCATGAGATTTTCTTTATTTAGTTCTTGTAGCATACAGGGTCCACACTTCACACCCATAACGTAATAATGGGTGTTTCCAGTGAGTCAATAATAATAATAATAATAATAATAATAATAATAATAATAATAATAATAATAATAATAATAATAATAATAATAATAATAATAATAATAATAATAATAATAATAATAATAATAATAATAATAATAATGCTGTGACTTTCCGCTTATGGGCCTCGGTGCTGTGTGACACAGGTGGAAAAAGGAAAGAAAAGGAAAGAATGATTTTAGTGCAACAACTGTATTTCCATCGATAATTATAGGTTATCACAAAGTGGTAGCAGTATCGCCTCCTATATCCACCCCCACCCCCAGCACCTGTATCGTCGTGAGACCGAAGGTCGAGTGACCATACGGGTGCGAGGGGCTGATGGGTGATACAGCTACTTGTAACCATGTGATAACCTTTATACTGCCATTCGGTGTTAATAATAACATTTTTAATGTATGACACATGTTTTTGGGTGCAGTGCTGTCATACCTTTTCTGGACAAGATGTTCAAAATTCAAAATTCTCTTGCCAATAAAATTCAGCGATTGGTCCACTTTGCTGGCAGCAATATTCAGGGCGATATTTATTATAATTAGAGAACCTTGTTACATCTCTGACGAGTTACCGAAAAAAGATGCTAGTAACTAATTTGAGAGTGATTTCGCATCTGTGTTTGGGTATACAGGAAAAAAGCACATGTGCTTGATATCGAGCCTCAGTTGACCCTATTCTTCCCAAAATATCACACCCATTGCTCTAATATCAACTCAGTACATTAACACATAAATGATAACCAGGGCTGTATTTACACCGGATGGTAAGATGGCATTATTTTAGATTGAAAAAAAACTTTTGATGTTTTTCCTCTCAATATGTTAATTGCCAAGTTAGAATTTCCTGAACGTGTAAAAGAAATACCAAGGTAACTGTTTTTGTTTACTTTTTTCTAGTTCTGATGTTTAGTAGTGAAATCTAAATTTCTGTCTTTATGGTATGTTCATCCTTATTGGAGATCATGATTCTACCATTTTGGTCTTACTTGGGTTTACATTTAATTTTCGTTGGTCACAACATATTTGTAATACACGCTATAATTTGAGTGAAGACCTCTGGAGACCATCGCTATCATCGGTGAGGAGAAACAGGTCATCTGAATACATCACACAAATAACTTTGCAGTCTGATAATTCTACTGGATAACACAAATCATCGAAAATGTGAGGTAGACCATACAAAAATAAAGTGAAAAAGACCAGGGCTGAGGACGCAGCCTTTTTTGACACCAACAATGGAATTGATATTCTCAGTGATGTCATGATTAATTTGGACTGCGTAGGAGTCTGCTGAACACATACTCGTTAAAAAAACTTCCACCAATGCCACATTTTATAAGTTTACAGAAAAGGGATTTTCTCCAAACGGTGTCAAAAGCGGATTTAAAATCTACAAACCAAGCAAAAACATATTTCCCGTGGAGCTTATTTGATTAAAACTTATTTTATTTCTGGAGGGAAAAGACGATTGGGGAGCAGGCAATGCCTGTATGAATCCTCTTTTTGTTTTGTTTGTTTGTCGATTTTTGAGCTTATTTATATACTTATCAATGATAGCTTTCACAATTAGAATGTGGTCAGCTGTTCGGTTCTCAGGCATAATGCTTGTTTGGTCCTTTGCCATTATGTTTTTGCGTGAAGTCAACAAGCCTAACACTGTAAGGAGAGATAAAGGAAGCTAAATATCATACGATCCCTCTGTATGATGACATCACGACTGAGAAGCCCGCCCACTAAGTTAAAAGTTGCAGGGTTTTCCCCTGGTGGCCAAGACACTGCTCGTTATGTTTAGAGTAGATCAAAGTCGTCCCCAAAAAGCATATCACGAGTTAGACTTTGGTATCAGCGTATCGTAAGTGAAATTTCAGTCTGGAAGAGCAAACCATGTTTGAGTTATGGCCATTTTTAAAAGTGGTTTTGCTATTCCTTGGGCCACAATACTAAGTCTGACAAAAACAAAAACAAATTTAACTAGAAAAGAAGATTTGCTTCAAAGCAAATCTGTCTGTGTGCCTTCAAAAGTTGTAAATATTAAATGCTACAACTTTTATCCTTTGGTACTTCACATCACATTAAGCTTGTGACTGGATGCAAATTTCAAAGTCCAAATGACCTTGACCTTTGACCTTTACGAGTCACATGTATAGTGCACAGTGTTACAATACCCACAATTTAAGCCCAACATAAACCAAATCGAATGAAAATTGACCAAGTTATGACAACATGAAACTTTCAAAGGGCCAAATGACCTTGACCTTTGCCCTTTTGAGGTGACATGTTCTTATAAAAACGCACAGTGTTGCAATATCCACAATTTGAGTCAAATATGATTAGAATTCGATGGAAATTGGCCAGGTGATGACTGGATGAAACTTTCAAAGGTCCAAATGACCTTGACCTTTGACTTTTACAGGTCACATGTCAGTTTCAAAAATGTGCAGTGTACAAAAGCTATAGTTTGAGCCCAACATGATCAAAATTGAATAAAAATTGACCAAGTTATGGCTAGAAGAAAGCTACCACCGAAAGTGGTCTTTGACCTTGAAATGACCTTTGACCTTTAGATGACCTCTACCTGAAATGAACCTTGATCTCAAAAATGACATTTTGGCTTAAAATTGACCTTTGACCTTGACATGACCTTTGACCTTGACATGACCTTGACATTTGAGCTGACCTTTACCTTGCTTTGATCGAACTCCTATGCACTCCGAACATCTACCATAGTACATAAGATATTGAAGATTTTAAATTTTAATTAGCCCTCATTTGCATAATTTTGAAAAGCATGACTTATCATTGTAAAAAGGCCAGACTTCATCCATAGAAGTATACTTGTACCAAATTTGGAGTTTCTACGTGTAAAACTTTTCAAATGAAATGTCAGGCAAATTTGCCGGTAAAAAAAAAAGAAAGAAAGAAAGAAAGAAAGAAAGAAAGAAAGAAAGAAAGAAAGAAAGAAAGAAAGAAAGAAAGAAAGAAAGAAAGAAAAACAGTATGTCTGTGTTGGCACACGGACATAAATACAAAGCTAACAGATCTGTCTGAAAAACAATGCACATAATCATATAAACAGACAACGTACATACATACATACATACATACACACACACACACACACACACACACACACACACACACATATATATATATATATATATATATATATATATATATATATATATATATATATATATATATATACATACATACATACATGCATTCATAAAATATGACTGTTGTCTATTTTCTTATTAGTAAATCATTCGTCTTCGGTTCTTTACCAATGTTGCCAGAAATTTTATAATTTCCAGTATGTGTGTGCTTTATCTTTGCATATTGTTTTCTTCCTTGTGTTTGTTTGTTTCTTGTTTTTTTTCTTGTTTGTTTGTTTTATTTATTTATTTATTTACTTACTTACTTACTTACTTGCTTACTTATTTATTTATTTATTTATTTATTTATTTATTTATTTATTTATTTATCTGTCTATTTATTTATTTATTTATTTATTTATTTATTTATTTATTTATTTATTTATTTATTTATTTGTGGTCCTTGTATGCTTCCGTACAAACAAATAAACAAACAAAAGTAAATTTAAAAACAAACAAACAAAGCAAAAACACTTCCATTTATTAAAAGCACGTTATTTAATGTACGGAAAATACATGTGTCGATTTCATGACCTGTGCACCTTTATCCGATGTAAAATGAGAGAAGTGCGTGGAAGCGCGACAGACGGACGGTAGCATGGAAAAGGGAGGCGATGCTGAAAAATCAAGAGCACGACACCTGACGCAACAAAGCCAATTTGACTTGTTATTTTCCTCTTACCTACTTACCTGCATACCTACCTACCTGTAAATATATATTTTTGCAGCGTCTTTAAGTTGAATTTTTGATGCATCAACCTGCAAAAGCTCAGTTCCAGGAGGGGGTGGGGCGAGGACGTGAAGGAGAGTACGAGCTGGTACCTTTGAGTGTCCGTGTCTCACTCTTCTGAATCGTTGAGGCAGGCCCACATCTATATTGAAGAATTTGATAAAAGTCAGATGTTGGACATTTTATTTCAGGATAGCGGCTTGACGAAAATCACTCGTGAATTTTTTTTTTTTTTTTCGGGGAAAAGATTACCTTAAAATTTAGTGTAGACATAACTAACTTTTATGTCCAGTGGTTAATTGTGACTTAGTTTATGAGGCTTATGTTTTGCACCATTGTTTCGACTGTTTATTCAACAACTTTGAAAAACACAAAACTCTGTCATGATGTGTATTTTCTGTGTGACATGACAAATACATGCATATATAGTTTATGCGCAAGGTTCACGCAACAATATATTTTATTATAATTATGGATGACTGAAGTGAGGGGTGTGTGTGTGCGCGAGCCGCGAGCGCGCTCGTGTGTAATCACACTCTGTGAGGCAGAGTCCTTGTGGCATTGTTCGGATTTTTCTTTCAGGAATGCCAACATAAAGTGCCATTTTGAGGACAAGGAGTCAAGACCATCAGGAGCACCAAATAATTTACAACACATAGCAGCAGATATTCAATTTTGACATGCACCGTAAATTGGTCAAATTTGTAGCTAGTTTCAGAGATTGTCCATGATGATGATCGGTTAAAGGCTAAGGACATTCAAGTGAAGTGATCCATTCAAAGAATTTACAACGTTGACTGGACCTCTGTTTCATTTAAAGCAGAACGTCATTTCTGCCCGTCGAGCGTTGTGGACAGTTTTGCATCTCAGTCTTATCCCGTTTTTTTTTTTTTTTTTTTTTTTTTTTTTAAATATCTGGGTTGGCACCCAGACATTTTGTTTTTCCAAGATTTTTTCTTTCCTTCTCTCTTTCTTTCTTTCCTTCTTTCTTTCTTTCTTTCTTTCTTTCTTTCTTTCTTTCTCTCTTTCTTTCTTCTTTACGGCCAGATTTGTCCGGAGTTTTTCTCGGACCCTACTATTCCGAAAACTACCAAACTTGCCATGGTAAATGACCTACCAGTGAAATTAGGTACCTGACTTGGAATAGTCAAGATGATTAAAATTATGCAAATGAGGGGCAATTAAAATTTTAAAAGCTCCAAATCTTCTAAACTATTGGAGATAGGCACAAAGTTCTAACTTACACATATAGGTTTGAGACAACTGGTAAATTCAATAGCATACAAACAAAACTTGGGGAATTTTAATGTATGCTAAATTCAGCAAATTTCTCCCCAATCCACATATAGGCCTTGGACTGTATTGCATGTATACGCATCCCCTTGAATTATAATATGTATACACTGTATATATATATATATATATATATATATATATATATATATATATATATATATATATGCATGTATAAATAATGTACATATACATGCACACATACTCATCCATACTGCCTAGAAGGGCTGACCCTCTCAGGAGTGGTCACTTTTCTCTGGTCCCATGGGTGACGTTTCTCTGGTCCCAAGGGTACCCACTTTAGAGAGGTTTCATTGTATTAGTAAACACTGGAATTCTCTTTCTTTCTTCCTTTCTTCCTTCACAACCAAGTTGGTCTGGAGATTTTCTCAAGCACTGTTTTTCCGAAAACCACCAGACTTGCTTTGGTGACTGACCTAACCAGTGAAATTGTGCATCTCTTTTGGAATAGTCATGATGTTTAAAAGTATGCAAATTTAGGGGCAATTAAAATGTTAAAAGCTCCAAATATTGCAGGTACTCAAAATTTCAATGATAATATATAGGTTTGTGATACCTGCCAATATAATGGACAGTATAAGTTAAGTAGAATTTCAAATTATGCTAATAAGGGGCTTTGAAAAATTTCAAAGTTGAATATCTCCAAAACTATTATACATAGACAAGCCATTTCAACTTCAATTTATAGGTTTGTGGCAAAGTCGCATCGAATGAACCATGAACCAAAGTTGTAGAATTTTAATTTATGCAAATTAGGTAAACATGCAAAATGTAAATCTTGAATAGCTTCAAAACTATTATAGATAGAGGTGCCATTCCTACTTCGATATATGGGTTTGTGGCAAAGCCCCATCCAATGAACCATAAACCAAAGGTGTAGGCTTTCAATTTATACACATTAGGCAAATACACAAAATGTTGAATAGCTTCAAAACTATCATAGATACTAGCTTCATTCAAACTTCATTTTATAAGTTTGTGACATGGCCACATCCAATGAACCAAAAACCAAAGTTGTAGCATTTTATTTAGGCTATTACACAAAATTTAGATTATGTTGAACAATGGACAAAGTGTAGCATTTCAAACTGGTCACATTTTGAAGGCACCCAGACAGATTTGCTGTGAAGCAAAATCTTCTTTTCTAGCTTTTTAAAAAATCTAATTGTTGAAACAAGCGTGTGTGTCGTTTGCAGTCGGGGGGGGGGGGGAAGCATCAACTTCAATGGTAACAGTCATTTTGTGTCGACAACAGATCTCATCATTCCAATTTGCTGTCTGAGTTTGGCATCATTTCTCGTGGTATCTGACAGCAACACATCAGCCGCATCTGTGGGTGAAGCAGTGGAGTTTTGCATATCGTTCAGAACAGCCAAGATGCTGATGATTAGCAAATTAGGACTACTGCACATACAGACATATGTTGTGCCATTGGTATGTTTGATGGGGCTGCGCATGGAACATGCTGTATCAGTTGAAGGGTTTGGTACCCAACCGTGTTAACTGAAGATATGGAATTTTCTGAGATATCAAGTTCATTGCATTTTGAACAATGTGATCTATTTCCTGTGAAAATTATGAACCTGTGGCAGCAAATTTTAGGAATGCAACTTTATGGTATGTGGAGATACCATTCTCTCACAGAAGTTTTGTTTGTGCATTAAAATGTTATAGCTATAGATACCTGTCTATCGCTTGCATTTTCCGTTTTTGCATATAACCTGGATTTGATGCAAGTTTATGTTATGTCGATATTAATTTGCAAAAGTATTAAAATTTGGTATATTCACAATACTTAAGTACCGGTACGCATTCCGAATAAACTGCATATAAGCTTAGTAGTTGAATGAATATCAATAATATAAATAAATACATAAAACCGCTTGATAGATCTTCCACAGTGTCAAATTGACTTTTCTGAAACAAACTGGTCTAATGTGACGGGTGTCCCATACATGATAGGAAATCAGGGTCTAAAAGCACACGTATTCACACGTATTCACAATTTTGAAACACCTGCTAAATCGATTTATCTTTATATCATCTGAACATTTTGAAGGGTGGTTTTAGGTGTTAAAAAGCCTTTCTGGAAATATTAACCACCAAAACACACACTTTCAAAATGAAGACCTATACAACTCTAAGAGCAGGCACAATGTGCGTCATAAAAATTCGTTCGACACCCGGCCGTTCAGTGAATGGTCACAGACCATTATATTTTCGGTGCTCCTTTGAAGTTTGATGCTGGTGGATCAACATATGTACAGTCCCCGATCTGGAAGAACTGCGTATATTGAACATGTACTGAATTAAATACAATGAACTGGACCATGTCTATTATGGCACTCACACATACCTGCCTCCTTTAAACCATTCTATTCAAGAGTGTGGATTTGATGCATAGAGTTTTGGTATGTGCGTTTCCCATTTTCGACCAGGTGATTGGTGGCCAAGGACGGAAGGTTGCTGGTTTGAGACCCGGCCGCAGCGTCAAAAGAGAGAGAGAGAGAGAGAGAGAGAGAGAGAGAGAGAGAGAGAGAGAGAGAGAGAGAGAGAAGAGAAAGAGAGAGAGAGAGAGAGAGAGAGAGAGAGAGAGAGAGAGAGAGAGAGAGAGAGAGAGGGAGAGAGAGAGAGAGTACATAAGGACACCAACATAACATTTTCAAGAATCCTCATACGTATGTCCATCATTTACCCTTCAGCAACACGCAACCAATGACTGAGCTGAAGGAGACAGGGTCAAATATATGTATTGCTCATGTCAACGTGGGTTTTTTTTTGGCACAATTTGTTTATTTGAACACCAAAAAAAAAGAGATTTTGCACTGACTGAAAGTTGTTCAATTTGAGGGACTGATCCCCTGAAAACCATCACCAGTGAGAAAATTACCCAGTTATTATATACAGTGGTACCTGCTGTATGCAACCACTGCTGTGAGCAGCCGCATTGCTTTTTGTGGTCACTGGGCTTGGACATAGGGGTCAGTTTCTTTGTAAAATTTACCTGTGGTGACAGGTCACCTGCTGTATGTGGCCACTTTTTCTTGGCAGAAGAGGTGGCCACATACAACAGGTACCACTGTATATATGTATATATATATATATATATATATATATATATATATATATATATATATATATATATATATATATATATATATATATATATATATAACGTGTGTATGTCTGTGTGTGTGTGTGTGTGTGTGGTATATGGTGTACAATCTATACTTGGACTTCGTTTCATTCAACTTCACACATATATGATTACGTGGTCAAATGCACATGCTATAGTGTGATAAGGTCACACGGGCAAGTATCTGCATAGTCACAGTGGTACAGAGTTTTCATGCGTGGGCTGTGTTTGTTTTGTAAGTTTTATGAAGCTACACAAACGTGCACGTCATTCACTAAAACCGGTCAGCACGTGAAGCTTCTTGTTCTCTGAGAAAAGCTCAAATCAGGCCGAGGTCAATACTTTCTTGTCAGTGTGGTTTATTGGATGCACCTACAACACAAACACCTGAATTATATTGGGAATGGCACCTCCACCTATAATAGTTTTGAAAATATTAAACATTCAAACTTTTCAATGGCTTTAATTACATCAACAACAAATAGAAAAAAAAAATGCTTCAAAGCAAATCTGTCTGTGTACCTCCAACACTTGAATCAATTTAAATGCTACAACTTTGTTTGTGGTTTATTGGATGCACCTACAACACAAACACCATAGCAACTGAAAAGTCAAAGGCCAATTTTAGGTCAAAATATCATTTTAAAGGTAAAGGTTCACTTCATGTAGAGGTCATCCCAAGGTCAAAGGTCATTTCAAGGTCAAAGGCCACTTTCGATAGTGGCTTTCTTCTAGTCATAACTTGGTCAATTTTTATCCAATTTTGATCATGTTGGGCTCAAATTGTAGCTATTGCAACACTGCTTATTTTGGAAATTACATATGACCCCAAAGGACAATGTCATCTGGACCTTTTATAAGTTTCACTCAGCCATAACTCGGCCAATTTCTATCCAATTCTAATCATGTTGGACTTAAATTGTGGGTATTGTAACACAGTACATTTTTACAATTTACATGTAAGCTGTCAAGGTTAAAGGTCAAAGGTCAAGGTCATTTGGACTTGGAAATTCTCACCCAGCCATAAGCTTAATGGAACGTGAAGTACCAAAGTACAAAAGTTGTACCGTTTAATTTTTACAACTTTGGAAGGCACACAGACAGATTTACTTTGAAGTAAATCTTCATTTCTAGTTTTTTCCTTTTTTTTTCTTTCTTTTTCTTTTTTTTTTTTTTTTGGGGGGGGGGGGATCTTAAACATCTCTTTCTCCAAAACCACGGGACTAATGGTTTTGGATTTACATAGGGACACTTCTGGGCATCTCGAGACGTTAATACTTTCAACAGGCGGCACTAAGATTCTTTTCATATTTTTAAGCAATGTAGTGAGTTCTCGAATTGTTTGGCTTCTCTGACAAATTGCACATTGGGTTCTCTTGAAATGTAGTGGAAATGTACTCGTTAGCATTGTAACTGTACAATAGGGACAAAAATAATCTGACATACTAGCTTTTATGTTTGTACTTTTGGATGCTAGGCCCATGTTTACCATTAAACACTAACATGAACATGCCTGAGCGGTTTCTTTTGGTGTTAATTTTGACCTTTAGTGACATGGAAAGGTCAACTGACATATAGTGACTGAAATTTCTGCATCATAGGACCATGGTTATAAAATTCTAATAGTTCACTACTACTCCCACCACAACCACCACAACCACCACCACCACCACCTTTTTTTTTTTTTTGGAGGTTAATTTTGACCTTGAGTGACCTTTACAGGCCAAACTGACATGTTGGCATATATCTTGGCAACAGTGGATTCTGTCACTTTTCACTTCGAAAATGACTGATGAACTGTGCGAATGCAGACTGATATTACAAACATGATGGTGACCTTGATCTTATGATGAAGTTCACAGGAATGTGCATGCAAGGTCATTTGGGTATTTGATTTGATTTGATTTGGCAAAATCAACATACAGCAAAATAATATAATACACATATAAAATGATAATACGGAAAACATAAAACAGACGATTGTACAATAATAAAACATCATATAAACTAAAATATAAAGTAGAAACATAAAAGATGACACATGAAACTTATGAGGTTGATTTTGCCAGGATAGCCCAAAAAGTCGATACATCAACTTATTTCCATTGGGATCCTGAATTAATATGTATGAATGTGATGATAAGGTGTATATATAGACATATGTATGAACATGTGTGAATAAATAAATATAATAAATAAAAAGCAGGGTCCTCTGTGTGACAGTCTAGTCACTGAGAGACGAATAGAATTTTCATTTTGTTAGAGTTTGGCGCTCTGACAATATTCAATGGAACCTAAATGAATTGACTCTCCACTTTTTCTTTTGCCTGTTGAGCTAAAAACTTCTTTACGCCATATTTGAACTGGGGCAGACTATCGCATTGTTTTAAAATTTCCGGGAGGGCATTCCATTGTTTAATCGCTGTGTAGTAGAACGTGTTGCTTGTTTGGTTTGTTACCAGTGGCGTAATAAAGTTGGAAGATCTGTTTCTGCTATTGTGGAGCACAGGACACACACAGACCTTGTTTATTTCAATTAATTAATTAATTAGTGTGTGTGTGTGTGTGTGTGTGTGTGTGTGTGTGTGTGTGTGTGTGTGTGTGTGTGTGTGCGAGCGCGCGCGCGCGCGTATTCTAATGTCATCATTACCGTTTGCAGAAGATCTAAATATACCTTAGGCCAGCGGTCGTACGTACCAACGTTGCGATCTTAGATTGGGGGGGGGGGGGGGAATGAATCATACCCTTTAATTGAATATGATTTGTTTAACATAGAAATTATTCTTTTAATCAAAGAGAAAAATTATGTGGATTATATAAATACACCTTATGCCTCATTTGACTCCTTTTTGATGACCTAACAGAGAGGCAGGGCAAACACTCCCATTTTTATGATTCTTTTATTCGATTTTACATAAGTAAGTGTATGTGTTATTGACAATGTCAATGTTGATCTCTTTGTCCTACATTGAGTATTTCACATAGATCTAACCATTCAGTTTTTCAATTTTCGTTTTGATCAGTCAATCCCGCAGGGGGAGTAAGCTCAACAATATGGATTTTTTTTTTTTCGATGAAACTTCTGAACTCAAGGCAATGTCCAACCATTTGGGATAATTTTGTTCGTTTTGAGATTTGGTTACATTTTGGCAGACATATATCATATGTTGCACATCAGATGCAGTTCTAGCCCCGAGATACAATCTTAAAGAAATTAACAAGATACTTTCACTATTAACCTGGTGGTCAATCGACCAAGATAAACTTTGGATCTTGATTACTGACAACAGGGATCTGCTCTAAAATTTCCTTTTCACGTGGATATTTCTCTAAAAGGAAGTATCTGATTTGAATCAAATAAAAAACTATTTACTCTAAAAATTCTCTGGATCATAAAGCGCATCAGGGATTTGCTAAGAAACGATCAGTTCTCTTTTAATTCAAATGTAAAAAATGAACAGTCCCACAGACTTTATCAATTTAACAAAAACAACCATTTTCCAGTTTTTGTATCACTATTGTAAACAAACAGATACAGTTTAGAAAAATCTCTTACAGGGTGAAGTCAGCAAAATCGAGACATCAAAGGACATTTTATATTCTTACAAAAAGAATACTTTGATCGAAAAATGATAACTCGCACATGACGTGTAAATAACCTACGTACTGTCAAAGCACATTAAAAGTGGAAGATATCTATAGCATATATAATGGTTACAAGTTTAAAAAAAAAAAAAAAAAACTTGTCAGATGTCTTGCTTTACCTTCATTATATGATAAAGTGAGACATTTTTTAATATATACCGAGACGCGTTTTGCATTTATCAAAAAAAAAAAAAAAAAAAGCAAAATCTTGGAACCACATCAGAATAATGATCATGACCTTATTAAGCAACCAAAACAAAACATATTTTCTTTTCTTTTTTTCTTGATAAATCCTTAAAGCCAGTAAAATCCATCAGAACAAGGTTCACCACTGAAACATGAGGTGCCATACTGCACAGCATATACTGGTGCACAAAGTTGCGTGTTTCTCTGTTTAAAAAAGGAAGCCTCTCCTGGAGAGTTACAGTAATCTATCGGCATTCTCAGCTTCTTGTTGTTGTTGTTGTTGTTGTTGTTGTTGTTGTTGTTGTTGTTGGTGGTGGTGGTGGTGGTGGTGGTGGTGGTGGTGGTGGGGTGGGGGGGGGGGGAGGGGATTGTGTGCCGTCCAGAGGCACACTTGTAGCCCCTCACAATGCCCTTGATTCTTTTATGCAGTGTGGCACCTGGCACGTTCCAGGCTCTTTCAAATTATCTCACACCAGGTTTGGCTTCTCTTTACTCTTCTATCGCGCCCTTCATGCTGCTTTCGTTCCACTTGTTTATGGTATGGCCTTGTGAGATGACATAGTTTTCCACAAAAGGACCTGGGAAAATACCCACAGAGTAAGTTTGAGCTGATTTATTTAAAACTAACCAACAAAATTTATTATTAGTATCATCATCATCAGCATCATCATCATCATCATCATCATCATCATCATCATCATCATCATCATCATCATCATCATCATCATTTGGGGGTTTAACCGTTTTGGTGTGGTGGATTATTTCAAATAGGCCTACACTTATCTTAGGCCTATTAACAAGGTTAAAAATGACAGGTGAGTAAAACTTGTATTGATAAGGCTTTTAAAAATATTGAACACATGTTATACTAAATTCAATGTCGGCTTAATGGATAAGCTAATTGATCGAATGGAAATATTGGATATTATTTTCAAAACAACCTGAATTTTTCTATTAGTTAGTGTTTCAAAAATGATGAACAAGGTTAGAAGTAGGCCAATGTCTACGTTTCACATAATCACTCCCATGAAAGAAACTGGTTAGTGATTTCCAAACTTGAATTTGTCAGCCTATTGTCGACACATCAAGGATTGGCCTATAACTAAAGAAGTTTAATAGCTCTAGGTAACTCAAAAGACTACACCGAGTTGCCATGAAGGATATAGACACATAATTGACTTTGATCATGATGAAAAGCAGCGTTATGTGAATAATCATACCGAATATCTTCAAATGTATCACCGAACTTGGATGAAATTTACGTGTCTCGTTTTAAGTTAAATGGATGACAGTTGAAAGTGGTTATTAGGTTAAGGCAAAGCGAGACAGGGCCTGAACAAGTCACAATATGCAAAGCTTCTTGACAAATTGGATCAATACATATCTGGATTAAATTTTAATTCCTTTTGTATGCAGCCAATCGTGAATTTGTTGTGAATTTTTGGGGTCTTTTGTCATTTTTGTCGGTCTTTTTTAATTTTGCATGATACATGAAAAATAAGTTCACTAAAAATTAATTTAAAATTTACCAACCCCCCTAGTAGATGTATTTATAATTTCATCTTGTAAATACTTTTTCCACTTGTTCATCAGAATTCTGAAATCATCTTGAATCGCGGGTCAGGCCCTTTTTTTCTTTCTTTTTTTAAAGGCAGAACTTGTTTACCAGAAACCGTGTGGTTATACTTGGTATTTTGAGTTCCAAATTTGGTGCAGACAGATTCAGGAAATTGTCTTGCTGTCATTGTCATATGCGTTTATTTTGTCACGGAAGCGTGTATCTGTCACTGTGATATTTGGTCTAAAAGTGAAGTCAATTTTTCAAGTTGGACATTCTGATTCATTTAAGACATTTTTACAGAAGGACGTCTGGGATTTTCTAGGAAGAAAATCTGATTTTCTAGTGAATATATTGAGTTTTCATGCACGGAAATAGACCAAGTGAAACTTGAACAGATTGTGCTGCATCATGCATTGGCCGTGTTGAATCACGTGACCGGTAAACTGACCTCTGACCTGCTACGTCATATACAAATGGAGGAACGACTGTAAGTGCTACGTCTGGAAAGGCGCAGTCCTACATTGGAGCCGAAATGGCCCTAAATACACAATCGAGCAACGATAATTGCATCGTGTTGGAATCAGATGGTAAGTATAAACAAGGTAGAATGAATCAATGAACTACAGAATACATTATAAGCAAAATATGATAATATAAAAGTCAAAAGGACACCAGACACCTTCCTTGTTTCCTGTGCAAAGCCATGTATCCGTATTTCACCCATCGATTCATTTCAATGAAATAACCATGGCCGGGGTTTATACTCTCGAACGTATTGACCGTATTATTATATTTTAACATTGAACGGGTGCTTATGACAGTTACGGTGCTATATCAAACCGTTGAATTGTAAGCCATTGGAAATTGACATAATCGTACCAGCCTTGTCAAGTTCAACTTCAAAACAAACCGCGATCAGAGCTCCAGATTTAACCTGCCATTTTGGTCCAGGAAGAACTCGGTTGTAGTTGTCCTGCCGATCATGGCGTCTTGTCAGTTTGTTGTACCAGCACTTTCATAGACAGAGCGTTTGCGTATCATAAATGATTTTATGAACAATTACAATTCGCTGACAACGTTGACAATTAGTTTCAACAGGGAGGTGGGATGCTTCCCACCACCCTGGTCCCTGGTTTCAACTTGTTACCTTTGTGAGCAAACCTAAGCCACTGTTCATGTTTCACTGTTTTTGTTGACATTTTTTTTTCCCCCCAATGATTTGATAAGTAAGGGGCCAGGAACAGGTGCACACGGTACACTTTGCCGATAAAACCTGAGTTTCACACCAGGAACTCAATCTGTTAAAAACAATCAAACAGAGCTACCACCTTGTAATTCATTAAAACTAAAGGACCACAAACATACAGGTCTATGTATTATACATCAAAAGTACATAATTTTTTTTTACACCAATTAAACACCAGAGAATATCGGCAGGAGTGAGAAATCTTGAGCAAATTACCATGCTAACTAGCTCTGCTTAGTACTAGTAATATCATTGTGCCAGCATAAGTGATGACTCCAGCTGAACCACTGTGTACACTGGTAATAGTGTACATACCTTGATCATATTGACATGGATTGTTTAAGAAGGAAAATTTGTCTAGTAATCTAAGTAGTTCAGCAGATCACTGACTAATAAGATGGCTTTATGCGAAAATTTTAATATATATATATATGTCTTTATTTCAGACTCATACAAATGGTCCATAGATTTACAAAGTACATAAACAAACAAAAAAAAAACAAAAAAATATATAGTCATGTATACAATACTGTTGCAATATCTGACAAATATTAAGAGAGATTCATACTGGGGCAGAGTCAGCTAACAGTATCGCTGACAGAGTACATCAGTTGTTACATTAAGGATGCATCAAATACAACATATTACTCCAGTGTCTGTGCACTGGAGAATAATAGAAAATGTCGGAGGATAACACCGTGGAAATTAACTTATTTTTGGCTATTTTCAAGTCTTTGCTGTAGATTAAATATCTGCTTTCTCCACAGAGCGTCAAATGTAGGGGATCTATTGGTTACTAGCATATTACTGGCGCTACAATCCCGAGCATACCCAAAGAAACGTCTGAAGGCATTATTGTAACTGGCACGAAGTTTACATATGGAACTCTTGCGGAAAAAAGTCCACAGAGACGCACAATACATTGGGGTACAGTAGGAGTTAAACAGCATTAGCTTAACATCCTTGGAACAATCATGACATTTTCTTAATAGAATATTAGCTTGCATATAAAACATCCTGGTCTGGCGGTATATGTCATCATCATCTTTACATGAAGCACAAAGAAAAACTCCAAGGTACTTATGCACATTCACATAAGTAAGTTTTCTACCATCAAGATATAATTGAGGAGTTTTGTACAATTTAAAAGTACGAGATTGAGAAATCATACAGCGTGGTTTTTCAGCATTAAACAGTATATCAAATTTCATAGCATAATCAGAACACACATTGATGAGTTTTTGTAACCCTTTGGCGGAAGGAAAAAAAATCAGCAGATCATCAGCATAAAGTAAGTGATTTATGAGAGTACCAGCAACTGTGCATCCAATTTTACAATTCATGAGACTTTTACTGAGATCATCAAGATATAGATTAAAGAGCCGAGGAGATAATATACCTCCTTGCCTTACACCGTTTATTACAAAAAAGGGCGTAGAGAAAATTGTACCCCATCTAACACAAAGCTGCTGCGTGGTATACCATACTGCTAAAATGCGGACTATATATAAAGGAACATTCCTTTGCAAAAGTATAGAAAAAAGTTTCAAATGATTTACACGGTGGAATGCTTTGGAAGCATCTAAAGAACAGAGAAACACAGGGCTACCCTGGGAGCAATAAAAATGTATCACTTCCTTTAAAATATAGATACAGTGGTCCCCCTCTTATAAGGCCACCCAAAATGCAGCCAAAAAGTGGCCTTATAAGAGGGGTGGCCTCTCTTGAGGGGGAGAATATAATGCAAATACCATACTTTCTGCACCAGAATGCTGGCCATTCAAGAGGGGTGGCCTCTGGTGAGAGGGGCCTTATAAGAGGGGGACCACTGTACACATATCTGTTGAATGTCTGGATTTAAACCCAAACTGATGATGAGTAGTCATAACATAATGTTCACACCGATCCAATAGAACAGATTCCAACACTTTAGATATTACACAAGAAATGGCTATAGGATGCAAATTTTACAAGCTTTCTGGATGCATATGGATAAGCTTAAATTTACAAATGAAGACATGCAATTAATTTATTGAAATTCTAATACAGGGCAAGCAAAATTCATGGCTCAAATATGAACTCCAGGTATGTGATGGTAAGTCCACATGAGCAATGCACATCTTTTTCCTGTTTACGACCTTGCTTACTTTTTTGCTTGGTCACCAAGTATGCAGAGTATTCAACCTTTGTTTTTTGTGACATGTTTGTCTGGCCCTCACTATGCTTCAAAATTGTTAAACCTATTTCTTCCAGCCTGTTCTTCACAAATTTGCTGACTCAGACACTGGATGATTAGTGGAAGAAGTCAAGTCAACTTTGTAGCTGTGCTGACTGACAAGTCCAGAAAGCTTGTAAAATTTGCATCCATTGTCCATTAGACTAAATGACTTGATCTAAAAATCCATTGCATGGAATGCTTCGGTCTCTTTAAAAGGATGTACCCTATGTGGGCCTACCTGTACCAAGTTTGTGATGATGATGATGATGATGATGATGATGATGATGATGATGATGATGATGATGATGATGATTTCTCCAGTTTTAGCACAGCTGGCTTGTCAGTCAGCTGAGTTTATCTGATATCAATCCATGAACAATTCACATTTCCAACTTTTTTTCCAAAACTGCTAGCCAGTTCAACTTGATCAAAGTCCAGTGATTTTTGGGTTGCTTATGAATTTTTACCTCTGCTGACTTTTTGGTCAGGAGAGCTTATGAAATCTTTGCATCTATCTTCCGTCTGTTTAAGACTTTTTACATTTTTGACTTCTCAAAAGACGTTGAATGGAATATTTTGAATGTGCACATGGATATTCCCCAGGTGGTCCTCTACCAAGTTTTCAAAAGAGATTATTATGCAATAATTTTGTCAATTTGGTATGAATTATGTCTCCCGGTGGAAGCCGGGGGACATATTGTTTTAGTGCCCGTTTCTTCCGCTTGTTGTTGTTGTTGTTCAGGTTCTTCAACACTTGGTTTCCGTGCGATAAGTCTTGAAGAACTTGATGAAATTTGATGAAACTTGGTAGGATTATGTATCTAGGCAAGACCTAGGTTGGGATCTTATTTGGATGACCTTGAGCGAATTCTCAAGGTCACAGGGTCACTTATGTGAAATTGGTATCGTGTGATAAGTCTTGAAGAACTTGATGGAATTTGATGAAACTTGGTAGGATTATGTATCTAGGCAAGACCTAGGTTGGGATTGTATTTGGATGACCGTGAGGCCATCCTTAAAAATATGTTGGTTTGCTGTAACAACAAACTTTTTGGAAAATTGGGTAGGTAGGTAGGCATTTTTTTTTTTTTTACTCCCAAACAGTGGAAAAAAAATATCGGGCATGTGCTGGCCTGGTCTCAAATTATATTTCACATCATGTACTTTTAATATACATGGCTTGGCAATTCACGTGTCCGATTGCCCGGGACAAGTCAGGTTTAATCTCGGGCAAGTTAAAATTAATAGGTACTTGTCCAGTCGGGCAACCAACTTTTTTTTTCGTTGGGAGCTCTATTCCTCAAATTTTCATGACACAGTTACAAGTTGCGGTTGTTTCCAAGGCTGGCAAGGGAGCGGCAGAAGGTGACGATAATCCGTTGTGATAACATTAACAGGGTTTGAAGTCGGAGCACTGCGTGCATGCTGAAGGGGGTCTAATCACTAAAAAAATCTTTTGCAGCACGTGCGTGGGTGCCGATAGGTGATAATAATGGCTAATTGATAGACATGCCAAGTTTAAACAATTACTTGGTCAGCAGTTGTATTCATCTGAACTGTATTTCTGTCAACACAAGCAGACATTTTCACTGTCGTACATACCATTACGATATCAAACGTACCGGCAGTAATTGGCTTGCTGAGCGGGGTCACACTACTCACAGTCAGTGTGATCTGCCCCAACGATGTCAAAGCAGTGTCAAAAAATAATAAAATTTGCATGGCGAATTCATCTGCAAATTAACATCAAATGCTATTTATTGGTGGGCTCTAACAGTGTTGGAAAAAATAGGTGCTGTAAGATGACTTCCTGGGCAAAAACAGCACACAACTGCCAGTCACACGCAAGTAACAGCGTGGAGTGGATCTGCGGTGAACTGACGCAGTCCCACAGACTGATTTGGGACCCATTCGGCAATTCCCGTTATCCCCAACCTTTGTGTATTTGCCTGTGACTCCAAATAATTGTTGCAATAAACAATGGAATCTTTATTTTCGCATGCTGCAATATAAAGAAAGCTTCCCATTTGTGTGTTCCCTCCGTAAATTATGCCATATTCACACATGTTCACTTGGCGGAATCCATGATGAAAACACTGTAACACAAGCCGTGATTGGCTGATTTTTGCATGTGACTCAATTGACCAATCGGGTGATGTGTTGTGCGTGGGACCACATGGCCATGCAGCTGTTTGTGTACAGTTGCAGGAAAGATGTTGACGTTGCGCACGCTCGATTTCTGATTTGAAATATTAAAATTTTTGTGTAAATTTGATTTAAGAACACTGTTTATTGCGAGGAACTTGCCAATACTGTATACGCAAATTTACTACGATGTAACGATAGCATTCATGGTAGGTACGCAAACGATATGCATCCCATCACGGCATCAGAGGCAGCGAGAAAGGATCATGAAACCAATGCAACTATTTGTCGAACTGACTTGGCAACGCTTGTTGCGAGAATCTCGCATCTGACTTGATCTGCTAAATTTAGACGTATCCATGAAAAGGTTGTTTGATCAAAACAGCGAAATCATCGTACTTTTAGACACCAAATATTAAAATAAGTCTGGCCGTAAATTTTGCTGAGGAAAGCACAAAGGCATATATTTGGTTTAAAACAAGTATGGGAGGTTGTGGGGGGTGAAAATAAATACTTTACTCGGTCGCAACAGAAAGTTATAGTCGGCAAACAAGACCACTTGCAAAAAAAAAAATAATTGGGTCAGGCGTAATTTTGTTGAGTCGGTCGGGTCACGGCAAACAAGAATAATTTTAAGGATGGCCTGAGCGAATTCTCAAGGTCACAGGGTCACTTATGTGAAATTGGTTTCCGTTCATAAGTCATAAAGAACAGGATGGAATTTGCTGAAACTTGGTAGGATTATGTATCTTGGCAAGACCTAGTTTGGGATTGTATTTGGATGACCTTGAGGGAATTCTCAAGGTCACAGGGTCACTTGTGTGAAATTGGTTTCCTTGCGATAAGTCTTGAAGAACTTGATGAAATTTGATGAAACTTGGTAGGATTATGTATCTTGGCAAGACTTAGGTTGGGATTGTATTTGGATGACCTTTAGCGAGTTCTCAAGGTCACAGGGTCACTTATGTGAAATTGGTTTCCTTGCGATAAGTCTTGAAGAACTGGATGGAATTTGATGAAACGTGATAGGATTATGTATCTAGGCAAGACCTAGGTTGGGATCTTATTTGGATGACCTTGAGCGAATTCTCAAGGTCACAGGGTCACTTATGTGAAATTGGTATCGTGTGATAAGTCTTGAAGAACTTGATGGAATTTGATGAAACTTGGTAGGATTATGTATCTAGGCAAGACCTAGGTTGGGATTGTATTTGGATGACCCTGAGCGAATTCTTAAGGTCACAGGGTCACTTATGTGAAATTGGTTTCAGTGCGATAAGTCTTGAAAAATAGGATGGAATTTGATGAAACTTGGTAGGATTATGTATCTAGGCAAGACCTAGGTTGGGATTGTATTTGGATGACCTTGAGGGAATTCTCAAGGTCACAGGGTCACGTATGTAAAATTGGTTTCTGTTCAATAAGTCATGAAGAACAGGATGGAATTTGATTACACTTGGTAGGATTATGTATCAAGGTAAGACGAAGGTTGGGATTGTATTTGGGTGACCTTGACCTAATTTTCAAGGTCACAGGGTCATTTATGTGAAATTGGTTTCTCTGCAATAAGTCTTGAAGAACTTGATGAAAATTGCTAGATTTATGTATCTAGGCGAGAGCTAAAATAGGATTGTAATTTTCAAGCAAACTGGGTCATTTGTAATTTTTTATCACCTGTAGCTTATTCAGAGACGTAAATGTTCCACTGGGAGACATTTGATTTTCTGTTGGAAAATCAGTCTGTTCTAGTTTTAAACTGTTTTAAATTGAAAATTTCATCTCCTCAAGAACTTCTTGACCAGTTGATTTGACATTGCATACAGGGTCACCTGGGGGGTTACATTGTTCACATTTAAGCCACCAGGTGATGCTACAATTTTTTCTTTCTATTTTCAGCTGACTGATTAGCGAACTGAGGTTATAGGTTGGTCCTTAGTCAGTTGGCACCAATGTTGGCATCCATCTGTTAATGATTCACATTTTTTACTTCTTTTACAAAACTGTCAGCTGAATTGACATGAAACTTGGTGGTGATGCACCATGTGTGGTCTGTGAATCCCTGATTTTTAACAAATTTTTTAGTTCATGTACCTGTCAGTTGATGCCTGCATTCCTATTGATTACCATATAAGTCTATGGCGATGGCAGTGGAAATTCACATTTCCAACTTCTTTGAAACCATCACCCAGATTTGCTTTTAACCTGGTGGGAATGTACCTTGGATGGGTCTCTGCCAGTTTTGTCCAAATGGTCCTGCTCCATTGATTTGTTATGAATTTTTCTGTTTACTTTTTTGGAAAATCGTTAAAAACATGTTTGCTTACACTGCTCAGCTGATTGCTTTGAAATTGCACAGGGACATTTTTGAGGTCCGCGACCTTAATTTGGTCAACAGGTCGCTCTGACTTTTTTCTTCTATTTTTACATCAACTGACGTGTCAGTCAACTGAGATTCTGTGGTGGTTAGGCATCTGTCGTCCGTCCATGGGTCCGTTCATCTGTCTGGTGTCATCCACAATTAACATTTTCAACTTCTTGTACAAAAGCATCAACCACTTACTTCAAACGTGGTGGAATTGTGCCATGGGCAGGTCTCTACCAACTTTGTTAAAAAAAATTGTCATGCTCCAATGATTTTTTGGATTTTCAATGATTTTTTTTTGGGGGGGGGGGGACAAAATCTTAAAAAAATCTTCTCCGAAACCACCAAGCCAAATGCTCTGAAATTGTAGTTGGGTACAGGAACGGGCTTAAGGCGTTTTCCTGGGTAGGGGGTCTGCAGCCCACTCTCATAAAATCTTTTTTTAGACGCACCAGAATTGATTCTAAAGCATCAGTGGAACCTCTGGAGAACAAATTGAGTGGCAATTTTAGGGTATTGGGCTGTACCCTAAAAAATTGAAAGTCACAGAATTTTACCCATAGGCAGAAACCCTACCAGTTGCTTTGACATTGCATGCACGGTCATTTGAGGTTGCATAGTTCACATTTTGGCCACCAGGTAGTGGTGTTAATTTTTCCTTTTTTCAAAAGAAATTTTTGTGAGTTAAGGATATTTTTGGCTTCTTCTGCAGAATAATATGAGATTTGAACGGCATGTAATCTGACTAAAGGTGATGAAACTTCATGAAAATAATGGGATTATGTGGAGTTGTGATGAAATTGCGTGATATGAAGCTTTGGGACCATGTGTCAGTAAATATCAATACTGTGTAGGTGTACTGCAGCACAACAGTCAATCCATATTGTCAAAACTAGTGTGCTTTTACACATACATATTGCCCAGGTGGACCATCACCAAAATTGTGAAGGAGATAATTATGCAGTAAATATGCATTCTCTGACGGGACATGTTTAGTAGAATTGAAGCAATTTGCTGACTCAGCAAATCTTACTTATTGGCTTAAATATCTTGATAATAGTGAATCCTATGCCCATGGTTACCATTAGACATAAATAATAAAGTGCATGTGGGTTTTTTGATGCTGATAATTTTGACCTTGAGTAAGCTGGAATTTACCATTAGACATGAATAGTAAAGTGCATATGGGTTTTTTTATGCTGATAATTTGTACCTTGAGTAACCTTGAATGTATAAAGAAGAAAGACATTTTATGTTTGGCTGACCATTATAACTTGAGAACACCGGAGATGGAGATGCAGGCCAGGGCAAATTGTGTAACCCAGTTTTATTCACACAGAAGTTCTGTTGTTCAGGAGTGGTGTAACCTATGTACTGTTCATTCAACCTTAAACAACAGGACATACAGCATTTGTAAATGAGGTATGCAAAACAGTTTTGTTTTGTTTTTTAGTTTGTCTTTTTATTTTATTTTTCAACATGACGTGCAGGTTTTTGTTAGTCTCGGCCTGTAATGGTCCATTTGCCAATTGGGTACCAAGCAATTTGTGTATAAACTGTTTCAAATGGCCACTTCTGTGACTACTTCTTCTGATCTAACATAATATCACATTGTTTAATTTCAGGTTCTGACAGTGATGTTGCAATTGAAAGTGATGATGAGGATGATGATGATGTGGTGTTCCTTAGTGCAGAGCCTGGGTCATCAAAAACAGATGAGGATATCATAGTTCTTTCTGAGAAAAGGAGCAGCAGTACCAAAACTGTCATAAGTAAAGTCAGTAATGCTGACAGAAATTCTTTCCAGATCCATGGTGAAATAAATGTAGAAAACTCTGGCTGTGCCAGCTCTGAATCAGACAGTTTGCTTTCCGTCCACAGCCCAGATGTTGGTATTCCTGGACGAAGCACTGGAGTGGACAAAAAAGATGCAAAAAAAGGAAATGATATGGATGGTTTGAAAGTGACACCAATGCCAGACTTGAATACCTTTGATCCAGGTGTGAGTTACTCTCGTCAGCCTGGGTCAGCATCGGACTTCCTGCTGGAACTGGAGCCTGATTCTGACAATCACAAAGTTGGTCACCAGAGTCTCATCACCCCAACAAGTATGCCAGAGGCAATGTCCCCAAGCAATCTCATCAAGCCAGAATCAAAGGGAAACCTTTTTGATAATTTAGAGGAGTCCTCATGGAGTTCAATCTCTGATGTGTCACAGGACAAAGATATAGCCAGTTTGGAGAGTTCATATTCATGTAAATCTGAAGCTGCAGACAGGACTGACTGTTCCCTACAAAGAGTTGCAAATTCAAGTCAAAAGCTAAAACTGAAACGGTTGCATTTTGCATCAAATGTTCATCAAGGGGATTCAGATATCCCTGACTTGGGAAAACATAAAGATGAGACTGAGGATAAATTGATCAATAGCAGAACTAACAGTTGTAGTGGAGGTGTTTTGTCTAGTGACATTTTTCTGTCAGATCTAGGACCATTGGGAACGAGTGCCTCACTATCCCAGGCAACACCTTTGAATCTTTCATGTTCTAGTGATTCAGGTTACTTACCTGACCTTGACAGGACTGATCATGATAAACAGTCCTCGTTGTTGGACAAGTTTAAAGAAGAACAAGAGTCAACAAAAAGCATAAAGCTGAAACTGAAACTTAGCAAGAACAGTTGGACTGTTGATTCAAACAATGAACCATCAAGGTTAAAGAAACCAGTCACTGATTCCAGTCATAAGTTAAATCAAATAAATGCAACAAGTGCTGGCGATGACCTTGGATTAGCCTATGACAATTCATCAAGTCTTGGTGCTGCTTCTCACTCAGATTCTGATGTGATCTTGAAAAATATTGTTACCAGTGATATGATAACTAATGCAGGTTGTTCAGCTGCGTCTGCATCAACGTCTGATGATGTCCAAGGTATTGTGGATCTGGTATCTGATGCTGTTTCTTGTGCCAGTAATAGTGATAAATTTGGCAGTGCTAAAGAAGCCTCAGACTATAAATCCAAACTAATAAAGACTGCAAGGGATGGTTCCATTATTGACCCATTTATTGGAACTACCTGTGCACAAGGGTCCAGTGGAACCCAAGATGTGAAATCTGCAGAGTCTGTCACTGTCAATACAGAAAAAGCATCTGATAACACACAACACTGTAAGAGACATTTGTCACAAGATGAAAGTCCTACCAAGGACTCCGCAGTCAGTACATATCAGGTGGTACCTCTGAAAAAGAGACATAGAACTTTTTCCTCTTCATCTACCTCAGTGAAAGACGCAAATTCCCGAATGTGTGATGTACTAGCAGTTGCACCCTGCACTTCATCTACAGCACACTTGTCATCAGCACCAAGCAGCCAGCAAAGTGTGCACACGTCAGGCTGTGTGCCTTCTTCAGAGTTCTCAGCCACATCATTGGTCAGTGGTGTAGTGGCAGCTTATAAAGCAGCAGTTACATCGGTACCCTTGCAGAGATCAACATCAATACCTGCCTCATCATCTTCTGTTACACAGGCTACATTACTGTCTGCTGGCCACAGATCAACATCAGTACCCACATCATCAGCCATGATTTCACAGAGGGTCATAGAACATGTCCAGGTCATGAAACGTACAAAACGCTCATCCTCATGTGCAGCACCATTGTCATCGTCAATACCATCTTCATCCCGAGGGACCCTTGGCCATGCACCAGAAGGTTCTTCAGCATCATCTGCAACTCATAGTGAAGGAAATCACCCAAGTCTATTTCCTAATGAAACATTACCATCATCACGTACAACTCATTGTCGTGCTGCAACGAAGTATGATCCACAGCCATGTACATCAAACCAAGACAAGAAAGAGAAATGCATTGAATGTTGGAATGTGGGCCTGTGTTCAGATATGTCCTTCTGTACCAAAGGGCATCCCTGTTGTAAGAAGTGTCTCCAAGAAAGGGTGAAAACCCTTCTCACAAAGTCAAATAAGGTAATTTAAAGTTATAGTTTGAAATGTGTGTGTGTGTGTGTGAGAGAGAACCTTTTTACAAAAAAAAAAATGATTCGTCAGATGTCAGGGATTTGTCAGTTGTGGTGTGTGATAGGAAAAATTTGGATATACATTATTGTTACAGTAGTGCCTGCTGTATGTGACCAGCCCTTCATATGGCCATCCAAAAATGGTTGCATATTACAGGTGGCCGTTCATCCCAGGTACATGCATGGCTAGAGCTTAACGTGGGTATCTTTCCAAGACAGGTGTGGTACACACTGGTGTTGGCCCAGCTACCAAATTTCTTGTACACACGCGTGCATGATACATTCATGTTTGGAAATAGAATATATTTTTTTGTCGCATTATTCTTATTTATGTTCAATAAATATATAAAAAAGAAACTTCATGCCAGTCATGGTCGCTGTGTAATCAGTTCAAAGGTTCAGAGACAAACTTGTGCAGTTTCACAAGTCCACTGAGTACATTAAATCTAACTCAGAATTGCCATGTGAAAGGCTACACAATTTCGTACTCACTAAGTTGAGCAGCTCCATCACTTATCCTCACTGCAGATCAGAAGAGTCCATGTTGATAATAATGACAATCTGTGCAAACTATTGTCAAAAATGCAAGTGGTAAAACTAGGAAAGATGATTTGCTGCAGAGCAAATCAGTGTGTGTGTCTTCAAAGCATATTGGTATGGCAATGTACAACTATTCCATAACACAGGGGTATAAGTTGGAATGGCATCTCTATCTTTTATTGCTTTGAAGTTATTTAAGATTTAAAATTTCTAATGGTGCTATTTAGCATAGTTTAAATTGCTACAACTTTCATTTGTAATTCATTAGGTGCGCAATGGTCAACAACCCCCTGCAAGAAGTTGGAATGACATCTTTATCTATTATAGTCTTAAAGATATTCAAGATTGAAAATTTCGAATACTGCTAATTAGCATAATTTAAATTGCTACAACTTTTGCTTTAGATTCATTACATGCACAATGGTCAATAACCCCCTAGTAGAAGTTAAAATGATATCTCTATCTTTAATAGTTTTGAAGATATTCAAGTTTTAAAATTTCAAATGCTGCTAATTAGCATAATTTAAATTGTTACAACTTTTGTTTTTAATTCATTTGATGCGCACTGGTCAATAACCCCCTAGTAGAAGTTGGAATGACATCTCTATCTATTATACTTTTGAAGATATTCAAGATTTAAATTTTGAAACGCCCCTAACTTGCATAATTTTAAACATCTTCATTCCTCTGTATAAAACGGTCAAACTTCTTGTATGGAGGTACAATCATGCCAAGTTTGGAGTTTCTATGCATAATAGTGTCCGAGAAAAGTGTCAGAGAGAGAGAGAGAGAGAGAGAGAGAGAGAGAGAGAGTGAGAGAGAGAGAGAGGAGAGAGAGAGAGAGAGAGAGAGAGAGAGAGAGAGAGAGAGAGAGAGAGAGAGAGAGAGAGAGAGAGAGAGAAGAGAGAGAGAGAGAGAGAGAGAGAGAGAGAGAGAGAGAGAGAGAGAGAGAGAGAGAGAGGAGAGAGAGAGAGAGAGAGAGAGAGAGAGAGATGAGAGAGAGAGAGAGAGAGATGTTTGGCCACTAACAAATTTGCACTCTTCCTGTCTCAATTCAATGTAATCATAGTTTGTTGGCAGTAATGCTGAAAGACATGTAGCAATTCCAATTTAATCAAATATGAAATAAATGGCAAACAAACTACCCTGAGTGTACATATTTACGAGCTGTCAACTTGGCTAACGTTAATCCACAAATGTCTTGAGCACGCGCGTGTCCGGAGTTCACCTTAGTTATGCAGAAGTTTTGCTCTTGGTTCAATAATTTAATCGTAGTATGATGGAAATAATATGCTGAATTTAATACCAGTAATAATCTTAATTTAATAGAATATAAAATAAACAGCAACACACCACCACATGTATGTCTGTGTATGGCTATTAATCGAAAAAATGTCCGACCACTTGCATCACACCGGAGTGCAAATTGAAAATATGAAATTCAAGTGTGCACTTGCAAAATACCTTGAGCATATTTTAATTGATTTCATGTGGTTTACAATGAATTTGACAAATAGAGCATGCAGATTAAAGTTCAGATGGTTGGTAATGTATTGTATTTGGAATACTTTTGCTAACGTTCAGTTATATGTTTTTATGCAAAACAACGGCTTGGTTTTGGACAGCACCACACGCGCAAGGACAATGTGATAGCCAGTTCAACTTCTATGCAAAAAAAGATAACCCAGTATGTTCCAAGGTGCAATGCACTTCAAATCAATCCCGATCATTTAAAGTAAAGTTTGAAACACACAAGAATTATGATATATGAATGGATCAGTTATATGATGGGCAAAAAATCAGGATTCTTCACTGTTTGACACCCAAGAATCTTGCCAAAAAGTGGTCGCTTGGAATGTTTTTGCCAAAATTTCCCAGTCGCTGGTCACTTTCTGGAGGTGGTCGCTCACAATGTCCAATGCATTTAACATTAGAAAAATGTCCATGCATGGGCAAAATGGTCATTTTGAGTAGGTGGTCGCTAATGAAAGGTATTACTGTAATACAAAGTGAAAAAATGTGGTTATAAATAGTTAACCATGGCAAGTACAACACAGGTTTAAGATTGCCCATGGATCTGTTTTGCACTTATCAGTGTGACTGTAGACTGTAATTTCATTCCAAGCAGTAGCCTGACCAGTTTTGCCTTCAACCAGGCACTCGAAAAATTGAAGTTTAGCAGGCATTGACCTACTTTTTCTACCTCAGGACAAACCAGCCTTAGTTGGCTTGTTACTTCTTGGGCCTGATGATTAAATTGTACCTTCACATTCTTACAGCCAACTATCAATATTGACACATGACATGTCCTGAAAATGCAGATTCTTACATGTGCTACTTGTGCATGTCTAGAGTGTAAAGAATCATTGGCAGTGAATTTAGAGGCTCAATCCTGTTGAGCTTTTCTGAGTGACTTCAAGTTCTCAATGGGCAAAGGAAAGGGTTAACAGGATCCATACAGTTGGATTGTGTATATCAGAGACTAACAATGGTTTAATTCATGAAAAGCCATGGTGGCCTCATATATAACAATAACTAAATGTTGTTACATCAGCCAGAAACTTTTTTTTTATAGAAAATTTGTATTGAATTTATTTGAAGGGTTTGACATTTATTTTCACACCCTTTATGATGACCACTTTTACTTCAACGTGGGACGAGTATAGCATTGAGAAGTTTAACTTGTCCTGATAAAAAATTGACTTTTGATGCTGTTTTTCTCAGCTGACCCAATTTCATACAAGCGAGTCACAAAGTGAACAACCTCTCTATGACAAACAGCATGACAGGTTTTATAAATCAAACAGACTGTACTTAGCAGGACTCTCCGAAGTTTCTAAACCCTGGAACGTTTTTGCCATTGTCATCCATCCTTTTATTATCCCCCGCCCATGAAGTGGGGGAGGGGATATGGTAATGGGCACCGTCCGTCCGTCCATATCTTCCAAATTATTGATGCCAGCCCTTTGATTTTTTTTATGGTGGGTAGACCTTAGATAGTAGGTGTGCATAGGCATTGTTTTGTGTGGCTAATAACTTCCATTAATTAATAAACAAAGTTCGTTAAGGAGGACAAATTTTGTCCGGGCCATATCTTCTAAATTATTAATCCTATCCCTTTGAATTTTTTATGGTTGCTAGACCTTAGGTAGTAGGTGTGCATAGGCATTGTTTTGTGTGGCTAATTACTTTTATTAATCGATTAATTAACAAAGTTCGTTAAGCAAGCTCAAGGTGTCTCCGGGCCATATTTTCTAAACTATTAATACCAAACCTTTGAAATTTTTTGGGCTAATACGCCTTAGGTAGTAGGTGTGCATAGGCACTGTTTTGCGTGGCTTATTACTTTCATTGATTAATAAATTAATAAAGTTCATTATTTCCCACCATGATTACTGTGGGCGGGGGATATGGCTAGCGTCAGCGGCTACTTGTTTTCACTGGAAGTTTTGAGGACCACTGTTGCAAAAACCATGATGCTTGCATGGCAGTCACAACATATTCATTAACCTGGCTCATGCGGTTTTCACCTGATTACAACGGCCCATAACAATGATGCACAACAAGAGATGTACCAGTAATATCCCTGTATTTCAACCTTTGCAGTATAAGAACCAAATCAACGTTTATCCCTTTTTCCAAAGAAAATTTGCTCATAATATGCAGCACTGTTGTTGCTGCTGTCACAGAGCGTTGAAAAAGTTTATAGACAGAATACCGACAAAATATTAAAGAGGCTCTTAACAGATGTACATTTCTCTCAAATACAATATACCGGTGCCAAAAAGTTACAGGGCATCGATCAGCTGAATATACCCCCCTCCTACTGGAGGAGCGGCATATAGTAATTGCTTTTTCCAAACCACTTTTTGTGTCTGGCCAAAAATTTGTGTGTCCTTCAACTTCGATTAATGAAACTTTACACGCCCTGTGCATCTGGATATAATGGTATGTCATGTACCAAAAGTAGGTCACTAGGTCCAGTACCTAGGTCACAGTGACATGTTCTTGTAAAATCCTGTCTGGGTTATAATTCCTGAACTATGTAAGATCAATGAAACTTTACACACAGCTGCATGTACACATGAGGGTGTATCATGTACCAAAAGTAGGTCACTAGGTGAAGTATCTGGGTCACAGTGGCATATCTTGACAAAATCATGTCCGGGCTATAATAATATTCCTTTGCTGTTTTAACTTTGTTGCATGAAACTTGACACCCACCTATATCTTGACCTGAAGGTGTGTCATGAAATGAAACAAGGTCAAGTATCTGGGTCAGCGAGATACACTCGTAAATTATCTGACATTTCATGTCCGGACTGAAATTTTGTTGTCCTTCAAGTTAGATTAATGAAACTTTACACACAGGTGAATCCGAATATAATGGTGAATTATGAACCAAGAGTAAGTTGCTAGGTCAAATATCAGGGTCACAGTAACATATGGTTCTGAAATCATATCCGGGCTATAATAGGCAACATTCATATTTAACTGCGATCCCGCTTACTTCCTGTGTTGCCGGGGCAACAGACTGATGCTTCCACCATGATCAGGGCAGATTTGTATAATATACTGCATAAACATCCATAAATAACACATTTTGAACCAAAAGAGGGCTCATTTCTAATCAAGTTGGGCATCCTTTATGTTTCAAATATATGTTAAAACATTTTCTTAAGATTATTCTGTGTTTGTGTTGTTCATTTTATTGGGAAAGTACTTTTGACCATGCTAAATACATGGATCTGCCCTGATGCAGGTGGCTCCCTCTTTTGCTCGATAGGTGTTAGAGTAGGACCACATTTAAATATGAATACATCCTATTCCTTTACTATTTGACTTGGTCTCATAAAACTTGACACACACACACATATATGTAGACCTAAAGGTGTGTCATGTACTAAAAGTATGTCACTAGGTCAAGTGTCTAGGTCACAGTGACACATCCTTGTAAAATCGTACCTGGGCTATTATTCCTTTACTATTTAAGTTAGACTCAAGAAACTCGACACACACATATATCTTGACCTTAAGATGTGTCATGAAACAAAAGTATGTTGACCTAAAGGTGTGTAATGTACCAAAAGTAGATCACAAGGTCAAGTATCTGGGTCACAGTGACATATCCTTGTAAAATTATGTGCGGGCTATAGTTCTTTTATTATTTTAACTTAGTCATGGATCCAGCAATCTCTGATTGCACTTTAATTTGTATTGTTGCCCACCGTTTCTTCTGAAGTAGAGACCTTGAGCTCCAGCTTGGCCTGGTTAGGTTTTATCTCTGCCAATTGTTCCCGAGTCTGTTTGAGCTTCTCCATAACAGGAGTCAAGCCAGGGTCACCCTGACTGTCCTGTGCATGGCTTGAAACATGGTCTCCCACCTGGGATGGCTGGCTGCATTTACCCAGAGACTTCAGCTCTGTGACCTGGTATTTGCTTTTTGCTGCATCTGGTTCTGTATTCCTGCCATGTTTTTGTCATTAGTCGAGATATTTTGCTGCACCTTTCTGCCTTTTCAAGTGCTTGTGCTTAAACAATCTGGGAAGCTGAGGAAGCCCCACCTGAGCAGGTCAGCACATGACCTTGACCTCCTAACTTCATATTAGTATATGTGATGAGATGAGATGTACATTCAGATTGTTTAAGTACAATTTATGATTGACCAAAGCCATACTCCTCTCAACTTGGTAGGAATATGTGTTAAGGTCAGATCCTACATTGAGATTGTGTCAGCATAATTTAGTCTTCAAACCATGGACTGCAATGCAACTGAGAAATAAATAAATAAATTACTTCATCAATTAAATCAAATTTCTGACACGGATACTAGGAGAGGAAAACTTGCTGTATAAAGAGAAGAAAGAAAGAAGATATCACCCAATTTGTTTGTTTCCCATTTGTTGAAATGTATTCCATATAGTGAAGGTAGTTTTCATCTAGATGTGATCAAATTTTGTCACAGACATATGAAAAAAGGGGTAAAAGAAAAAGACAACAACAAAAAGACACACACTATTTCGAAAGCTGAAAATCTTCAGGTATTCTACTGGATTAGTCACAGTTGATACAGAAGTTGAAACGTGTAAATGGTATCCATGGGTTTAGCCATCCGTTGTGGTTAGGTGTGGTCAGAACTGTTTAGGATGAAGTGGATATAGTTTGTTTGATAGATTTGAGAAATGTGACTGCATGTAGAAACTCTTAAATGACAGAACTCCCTCAAAGTATTGCAAGCTTGCAGTCTGTGGTCTAGGGATGGGCTGGTGGTGATTCATTGAAATATCACTTCATCCTATCACTTTGCTTGAAAAGTACAAAAATGTGTATATCCATTTGTTTCACATGGATTGTGAAAGGAGTGAGGCATTAATTTGCTGAGCCGCTTTCCATGGCACAGATGTAGATGTATACATCCTGCTTTTTCATGTGGCAGAAATGAAAAGCCATCTATTCACAGTCCCAGTAGTAGGGAAACTCTGCACTCACTCCCCAAGCAAACTCTCATATCCTGATAACACAGGTGAAAGGCAGGCATGTCACTGGTCAGCCAACCATATGCCAATCTACTTTGCTTCATAAAAGGGGGTATCATGATGCATATCATTACTGGAAAAAACCAAGCATTCAGGCACAAGAATAAGTTTGGGTTGTCATGAATGATTGTCGTCCTGAGCTAAAATAATTAGTTTCTTTCTGATGGATAAATTGGAATCTGTAAAGCTGAGGCTTGAAACTTTCCACAAAGTTGGTCTGATTTGGGTAAGTCATAATGTTGCAGCTGCCTGCCAGCAGAGCACAGGACATTCATGGTCTTTTTTTAATTTATCAATTTTTGTTTATTTATTTTTTAATTTTAATTTTTATTAAATGCCCAGTAATGAACATGACAAGGCAACACTCTTATGGTAGCTAATGTAGGAGATGTCGGTCCAGATCCATAAAGGATGCAGGCGAGATGTCGGGAAGTCCCAATGGCCAAATGGTAAAACATCTCTAACTGATCAAACAACCAAATGAATTGTCAAAACCTAAGAACAAACCTATATTTCTGCCCCTTTCCAACTAGTTTGGGCTGATTGGCCTTCTTAAGGGGACCACATGAGCTGACTGTATTGTAATTATATTGTATTTTGTCCCATAGGGGGCCCTTTCTGTTTTTGGATTGTCCGTCTGTCCAGATGTTCACTTTCTCATTAGCGTGATATCCACAGAATGCCTCGATTTATTTTGCTCAAATTTGGCAATATGCTTACTTTACCTGGCAAGATGAACTGATTAGATTTTGGTGTCACCATGACCTAATGTGAGCAAATGGCAGCTTAATTAGATGTTCTCTAGGGCTTGTTATCATGAGATCTCCAGAATGCCTCCATGTATTATGCTCTAATTAAAGTTTGATAGGTACAATTAAGGGTTGTCCCTATGGGGGGACCCTTTATATTTTCGGGTTGTCTGTCCGTCCGGATGTTCACATCGCAATATCTACAGAATGCCTCTGTGTATTTTGAGCAAATTTAGCAATGTGCATATCTTACCTGGCAAGATTAACTGATTAGATTTTTTTGGCACCATGACTTAATTTGAGCAAATGGCGGACCCTTCAATCAACGCTTTGTGTTGAAGGTATGTCTAGTTATAAAAGAAATTTTGTATTTTAGTGTTGTTTCCACAGTTGTGCATAAACTTGCTGGGGTACATACAGAGGAATATAAGTATATCTGACAAAAGCAGTTCATTTGTTTACAGTAGGGGCCTACTGACTACTAATGTGCTATGATCTTCATGTCATGAGTGCATGTTGCTGTACATATACTTGTATGTTGTGTGTCCAGTGTACATGATTGCATAGTGCTTTGTGGACAGAATTTTACCTATGATGTAAAATCCTTACAATTTGTACTTAGCAAATTGAAAAGTACAGTAGCTTTGAATATTTGCCAGGGCTACACGTTATACAGTACAGTACACAGTTGGGACATGGCATATATATATGTATTATAATGACACAGAGAGCAATATTGGTATGACTTATGAGGTAGCCTGTCAGTGTGCAGTTAGCTGACAGATGGTTTTACACTTTTAGCAAGACCTAAACATTTTATGTAACAAGTATTTTACTGGGCGTGTATCTTTTAACATTGTTTTTAAATGCATATTTTTAACCTGTTCATCAGGGGTCCCTGGAGTGTTCACATCCAGTCTGTGAGAGCTTTTTCACAATCAGTAAGTATTGCTTTCCTTGTTTATCAAGAGTTACAATGCATTTAGACTCACTTAAAAAAAGTAAACATCTAAAGGCAACTTGCAATTAGATGATAAACTCCAGTATAGATAAAATGTCAGTACACATGGGGAAAATGTAGACATTTTTGTTTTTTTGTCAGGAAAATGCTGAAATTTATGTTTTTGGCATGATATGGTAATGATGTGACACCTGGTGTCCATGACTGCAGTAGTTCCTGCTGTATGGGGCTGCCCCATCAATGAATAAAAAGTAACCAGTGACCATCTACTTCAGGTAAATTAATGCTGTCATTCCCCCAGGCATGTGACCACTGAGAACAGGTGATCAGGTGGGAGTTGCCACATACACTGTAGCAGTGTGTGTGATTGGACAGTACTGTGTAATGTACCTGGCTAAACTCTTTTTGTTTGCTCAGGTGAACTGCGACGTAGTCTGCCAGGTATGGTGGTAGATATCTTAGAGGATAAGTTATACAATGAGTGTACGGACCTCATATCTGACTTAGCCTGCAAGTATCTCGATGAAGAGGACCAGAAAAAGAACTCGTCACGAGATGCTGCTGCTCAGAAGAAACCAGATAACGGCTTGCCACCTCACTGGGATGAGATGAATCCTGGCTCAGTAAGTTCAAGTTTCACCAAACCAAATGTACTTTGTGGCTGCAATGGCCACTTTTTTTTTTTTTTTTTAAAAGACCACATTTAAGGATGCTGTGCCTAGTACTTGTCACATTATTATGTCCCCCTCCTACCTGAGGAGGGGCATATATTAGTAATCGCTTTTTCCATCCATGCGTGCGTTCATCCGTCCATCTGCTATTCATGTCTGGGCTATAACTGCCTTGTCCTTCAACATAAATTAATGAAACTTGACACACGGGTGTATCTGGACATAAAGGTGTGTCATGTACCAAAATAAGGTCACAGTGATATATCCTTAGAAAATCGTGTCTGGGCTATAATCCCTTTACTATTTAATTAAGTTTCATGACACTTCACACACACACACATCTTGACCTAAAGGTGTGTGATGAAACAAAACTAGGTCACTAAGTGAAGTATCTGGGTCATGGTGATACAATCATGTAAAACTACATTACACTTCCTGTCCAGGCTGTAATTCTGTTGTCCTTCAACTTGGATTAATGAAACTTTACACACAGGTACATCTGGACAAAAAGGTGTGTCATATACCAAAAGTAGATCACATGGTTAGGTATCTGGGTCACAGTGACATATCCTCGAAAAATCATGTCTGGCTGTAATTCTGTTGTCCTATGACCTAGAATCATGATATTCTACCGACCTGTCAGTTATAAGTTCAGTTAGGTAATTTTTACCTAGGGCACTAAAGTGCCAGAGGGTATCAGTGCCCCTGTATTGTCTGTCGATCCTTCCTGTCAATGTTGCCACAGTATCTCCAAAAATATGTAGCTTTACCAAATGTTGTCAGAGATGCACCTTACAATGGACGAGATTCCTATTGAAAAACAGCTTCCTCTGATCATTTTCAAACTTTTTAGAAACTTTTAATGTATTTATTTGAAGGCCATCTGAGTGGCGTCAACTCTGATGACGTTACCGCGATATCTCAACAAACATTAGCCATATCTTTACCAAGTTTTTATCATATCAGAGATGCACCTTATAATGGACCAGGTTCCTATGGAAAACCAGCTGCCTCTGATTATTTTTAAACTTTTCATGAAACTTTGTATTTATTTGAAGGCCGTCTGGGTGGTGTCAACCCTGACAAAGTTTAAGCGATATCTCATAAAATATTCACCGTAGCTGTACAAAAATTTTGTCAGAGATGCATTATAATGGACCAGGTTCCTATCAAAACCCAGCTTCCTCTGATTATTTTCAAACTTTTTGTGAAACTCTTGATGTATTTAAGGTGTGACCCCTGACAACGTTGCAGTGATATCTCAAAAAATATTGACTGCAGCTTTACCAAATTTTTATCAGAGATGCATCTTATGATAGACCAGGTACCTGTTTCAAAGCAGCTTCCTTTTTATATTATAATTTTTTATAAAATTTTAAAGCATAATTTATTTGAAGGCTGTCTTAGTGGCGCACAAGGGGAAGAAGTTATCATAATATCTCGACAAGGATCCATTGCAGCTTCACCAAATTTTTATCAGAGATGCACATTATGATGGACCTCGATCCTATTGAATACCAGCTACCTCGTATTATTTTTAAACTTAGAAAACTTTTGAAGCACTAATAGGATGTATTCATATTTAAATGCGGTCCTACTCTAACATCTATGGAGCAAAAGAGGGAGCCACCTGCATCAGGGCAGATCCATGTATTTAGCATGGTCAAAAGTACTTTCCCAATAAAATGAACAACACGAACACAGAATAATCTTAAAAAAATGTATTAACATATATTTGAAACATAAAGGATGCCCAAATTGATTAGAAATGAGCTCTCTTTTGGTTCAAAACGTGTTATTTATGGATGTTTATGTAGTTTATAATACAAATCTGCTCTGATCATGGTGGAAGCATCAGTCTGTTGCCCTGGCAACACAGGAAATAAGCGGGATCGCAGTTTCATATGAATATCTCCTATTGGAAGGCCATCTGAGTGGCACACAAATGGACAATGTTGTTACCATAATATCTCAAGAAGGATTCGTCATAGCTTCATCAAATTTTTCGTGCGGTTACACCATATTATGGCACTTGTGAAGTCTCAAAAAAAAAAAATGCAGAATTGAGTGAAAAAAAAAAGATTGTTGGCACCAAGGGTAGACCTTTTTCTAAACACTATTTTTTTATTTAAATAGATTGTTTATTTAACTTAACTAGTTCAAGAGGAACCCATGACTTTTCAGTTTAACTCAGAACCCACCCAGTATTTGAAATTTTTGCACCTCATTATCAATTCTTGCAGCAAACCTCATTATAAATTTGTGACTGACACTGTGTTGAAGAGTATCACCGCCAGTTCCATCATATCAGACAGGACTTATGTAGCACAATGTATCCAAAGAAATGAAGTCTGTTATTCTGGCCTGATATTAGGGGGGAGGGAGAGGGAGAGGGAACCTTTTGTTAACTGTAAAAAATAATGAACATCATAAAAGATTTTATCTACAAAAGGAATTGTTAAAGCCAAACAAATTTTTTTACAGACGTTCATGGGGCTGTTTAATGTTGCCACAGAAGAAGTTAATAGCATGGCATAAATTACTTGTTACTATGTGCTCCTATCTTTCTCTTGCAGACTTTCCAGCTGGTGACACTATCAGAGAACAGTGTTGAGTATCTACAAGTGTGCCTGCTGTTTCACAACACCATGGTCTGGCCGCGGGCACAGATACAGAGCATTCAGAGAGTGCAGAATCCCATCCTCTGGCAGTTCTTCACTGTGTAAGCAACTTTTTAGCTCAGCTGACTTGTCAGTCAGCTGAGCTTATCTTATGGTCCTCCGTCCGTCGTCCGTCCGTCCGTCCATCGTCTGTCAACAATTTACATTTTCGACTTCTTCTCCGAAACCGTCAGCCAGATCCACTTCAAACTTGGTGGGGATGTGCCTTGGGTGAGTCTCTACCAAGTTTGTTCAAATGGTCACGGTCCATTGATTTTTGGATTTTCAATGAAATTTTTTGTTCTTTTTGGGGCAAATCTTAAAAAATCTTCTTCTCTGAAACCGCTCACCCAATTACTTTGATATCACAGAGAAACACTCCCTGGGACACCTAGTTCTTAATTTGTTCACCAGGTGGCGCTGCAATTTTTTTTCTATTTTTTTATGAATTTTTGTGTGTTATAGCTATTTTCGACTCCTTCTCCAGAACCGTCACTCAGATTAAGCTGAAACATGGCGGATATGTTCCTTGTAGAAGGGTCAAACAAAGTTGTTCACTATGTGAGAATGCTGCAGATTCCTGATTTTTAATGATTTTTTCCATTCGGGTACTTATCGGTCAATGCAGCTTTCCTATTGATTACTATGGAAGTCAATGAGCATTCTAATGCTAATTCACATTTTCAACTTCTTACTTCTTCTCCAAAACGGTCATCCAGATTAACTTCAAACTTGGTGGGGATGTACCTTGGGTGGGTGTCTACCAGGTTTGTTCAAATGGTCATGCTCCAGTGATTTTTGGATTTTAATGAATTTTTGTGTTCTTTTTTTGGACAAATCTTAAAAAATCTTTTTCTCCAAAACCGCTTGCTCATTCACTCTGCTATCACATGAGAAGACACCTAGGGACTCTTTGTTCTTAATTTGTTGACCAGGTGGTGCTGCAATTTTTTACTAATTTTTTATGAATTTTTGTGTGTTCTAGCTATTTTCGACTTCTTCTCCAGAACCGTTACTCAGATTAAGCTGAAACGTGGTGGATATGTTCCTCGTAGAAGGGTCAAACAAAGTTGTTCACTATGTGGGAATGCTGCAGATTCCTGATTTTTAACGATTTTTTCCATTCGGGTACTTATCGGTTAATGCAGCTTTCTTATTGATTACTATGTAAGTCAATGAGTATTCTAATGCTAATTCACATTTGTGACTTCTTCTCCAAAACCGTCATGCAGATTAACTTCAAACTTGGTGGGGATGTACCTTGGGTGGGTGTCTACCAAGTTTGTTCCAATGGTCATGTTCCAATGAATTTTGGTTTTTTTATGTTTTTTTTTTTTTCAAAAATCTTTACAAAAGTTTTAACATGGGAATTTCTTGTAATGGTTATAACGTAAATAATTTTGGCCAGATTTACTTCAAACTTGGTGGGGATGTGCCTTGGGTGGATCTCTACCAAGTTTGTTCAAATGGTCACGCTCTATTGATTTTTGGAATTTTTATGATTTTTTTTTTCGTTTTTTGGGGGCAAACCTTAAAAACTCTTCACCTGTGAAACTGCTCATCCCCAGTTGTTTTGATATCGTTCATAGACACTCCCAGGGATACATAGTTCCCAATTTGTTCACCAGGTGGCACTGCAATTTTTTCTATTTTCTTTTTATGAATTTTTTATATGGTTTTGTTATTTTTCACTTGTTCTCAGAACTGTCACTCAGATTAAAGTGAAATGTGATGGATATGTTCTTGTGGAAGGGTCAAACAAAGTTGTTTACTAGGTGGCACTGCTTTAGATTCCTGATTTTTAAGTATTTTCAACTCGGGTACTTATCATTCAATGCAGCTTTCCTATTGATGACTATGGAAGTCAATGGGTATTCTAGTGCTAATTCACAGGACAACTGACACAAAATTTGCTGTTTACTTGATAATTTGAGATCTGTTTTGAGTTAGTACTGTGATGTTGCACATGTTAATGTTTTTGTATGAAGGTCATGCTCAGACAGTACATGAATGACTTTGACCTCATTTCTGGGGTCACAGTGCAACATACATGAATTTTACTCTTCATTATAACTTGAGAACTACTTGAACCTTGATGTTGCACGTTAGTGTTCTTTTATAATGGCCAGACTTACTCAGAACATGGGTGACCTTGATCCTTTCCCAAGTTCCTAGATCTGCAAGTGTGATGAATGTCAAGATCAGCTGAGCATGGGCTGTTCACACAGCCCTCTTGTTACATTTTAGTGCTTGGTGTGCAAGCCTGCTACAGAGGAATTGCTCTCAAAGTTTACAGGTAGAAAAGCATATGAAATTTCATGATTTGATGTTCATGGATCAACAAATTTTTTTGTGTGTATGTGTGTGTGTGTGTGCATACATGTGTGTTTGTGTAGAGTAACAAAATATGTTTGCAACAAATTGTGTGCCTTTTAATTTGACTTTTTTAGCACAGACAAAAAAATGTTCTCTTCATTCATGTAGAAAAAAGGAGCAGATGTCACGGGAAAATGATGGCCAAATAGCAGAGAGGCAGCTCTTCCATGGCACCAAAAGGAAGCTGATTGACTCCATCTGCAAGAACAACTTTGACTGGCGGGTGTGTGGCATGAATGGTACAATGTATGGACAAGGTTAGTGTGTGTATGATGGCCCCATATGTGTCACATTTTCAGCCCAGCTGACTTGTTAGTCAGCTGGGCTTTTGGTCTTCTTTCTTCTATTCAATGTTTCTCTCAAACCATTGGCTAGATGTACGTCATACTTGGTGGGGATGTGTCTTGGGTGGGGCTGTACTATAGTCTAAGTTTTCTTCAAATGGTCACTGTCCAGTTATATTTTGGGTTTTTTTTAGCTCAGTTGACTTGTCTGTCAGCTGAGCTTATCTTATGGTCCTCTGTCCGTCTACTCCTTGCATTTGATACTCTATAACAGATTCATAGGTATCACAAAAATGATATAGGCCTACTTTCTACTTTTGCTGTAAACTCAGCTAACAAACTAGTCAGAAGAACCAAAATAGTGATAGGCCTACCAATTCTGCTTTATCTTTTGCAGAAGTATAAAATTTGGATTTTGAGTGGTTGGGCCTGTACATATTGGAAACACTATAGTTTGTATTTAATGAAGAAAAGTATCTGGGTCACAGTGATACAATCCTGTAAAAGTACATTACACTTCGTGTCCAGGCTGTAATTCTGTTGTCCTTCAACTAAGGTGAATTAAACTTTACACACAGGTGCATCTGGATGAAGGGTGTGTCATGTACCAAAATTAGGTTACTAGGTCAAGTATCTAGGTCACAGTGACATATTCTTGTAAAATTATGTCTGGGCTTTAATTCCTTTACTATTTAACTTAGTTTCGTGAAACTTCCAGCACACATATATCTTAACCTAAAGGTGTGTCATGAAAGAAAACTAGGTCCTAAGGTCAAGTATCCGGGTCATGAAGATATCTTCATGTAAAACTACTTTACACTTCATGTAGGGGTTGTAATTATGTTGCCCTTTAACTTGGAATCATGAAACTTTACATACCTGTGTATCTGGACACAAGGATGTGCTGTGCACAGATGAGAGAGAGAGAGAGAGAGAGAGAGAGAGAGAGAGAGAGAGAGAGGAGAGAGAGAGAGAGAGAGAGAGAGAGAGAGAGAGAGAGAGAGAGAGAGAGAGAGAGAGAGAGAGATCGAGAGAGAGAGAGAGAGGCGAGAGAGAGAGAGAGAGAGAGAGAGAGAGAGAGAGAGAGAGAGCGAGAGAGAGAGAGAGAGAGAGAGAGAGAGAATCTGGGTCATGATAGCATATTTTTATGGGCTACAGTCATTTAAAAAATGAGACGTGTGATTAGCAAGGTTACAAATGAGGCGAGTGGGTATGGATCTAGCAATCTCAGATTGCATTTTAATTTATGAATTTTTTTAATTTTTTGGCCAAATTAAAAAAAAATCTGTTAATTTTTTGGCCAAATTTGAAAAAATCTTCTGCTTCAAAATTGCTTGGCCAGTTGATTTGAAATTGCATGGGGAGACATCTGGGAATCTTGAGACCCTAATTTGTTCATCAGGTGCGCTTTGATGTTTCAAATATTTTATGTGCAAAGAAAGTGTTTTCATTATTTTCGACTTCTCCAAAACCATCGCTCAGATTTTGCTGAAACGGGGTACAAATGTGCATTGTAGAAGGGCCAACCAAAGTTGTTCACAAGATGGTGTCACTGTGAATATACCATTTTTATTGAATTGTTCAATTCAGGTACTTATTGGTTAATGCATACAGTCCTATTGATTACAATGTAAGTGAATGAGGATTGCATTGGTAATTCACCATTTTCACTTATTTTCCAAAACCAGGAACCAGATTCACTTCAAACTAGGTGGGGATGCATCTTGGGTGGGTCTCAAAGCAGTTTGTTTAAATGGTCACATTCCAGTCATTTTTGGATTTTTTATGAATTTTTGTTCATTTTTTGCTAATTAAAACAAAAACAAAAACACTTGACCAATCGATTCAAAATTGCATAAGAACACTTGAGGGTATGACAGGAGGAGTAACACAGTATATGGGTGACTTTTGACCTCATTCTCAAGGTCACAGGGTCACTTAGGTGTATTTAACTCTACTGATGATAACTTGAGAACTATGTCAGCCTGGACTTCGATGTTTTACATGCTTCATACAATGATTCTCTGTGAGAGACACTCTCAGATAGTACGAGTGACCTTGACCTCATTCCCAAGATCACAGGACAACTGAAATTTACTGTTCACTTGATAACTTGTGTTATTTTGAGTTAGGACCTTGATGTTGCACAATGTTAATGTTTTTCCTTGAAGGTCATGCTTAAGACAGTACATTAGTGACCTGGACCTCATTTTTTGAGGTCACAGTACAACTTACATCAATTTTATTCTTCACTATAACTTGAGAACTACTTGAACTGGGACCTTGATGTTGCATATGTTAGTATTCTTCCACAAAGGTAACTTATTCAGTACATAGGTGACCTTGATCCTATCCCAAGTTCAAGGAGCCACAAGTGTGATGGATATCTTGGTCAGCTGAGCATGGGCTGTTCACACAGCCTTCTTGTTTGAGATTGAAAGAGAGCACTTTCTGACTGAATTACAAAAGTGTTTCAATCTTTTGATAATACATGTCTTTCTTGCAGTATTGTTAATTTTTAACATGATGGATGCTATGTGTGTGTCTGTATTGAAGAGGTTTTTGTATTTGTTGTGCATTTTTTTAATATATATACGGTGTAGTTGAATATTGAAAATTACTCACAAACTTCAATTTAAGTCCCCTGTGAGTTTTTCAACTAATTTAGGTGTGATCAAGTCTTCAAAATTGGCAAAAAGCTGTATTTTATGGGTCTTGGCACTTAAGATACTGTATTCAAAATGTCGTGACGCATACACCAAATGAGTAGGATTTTCTGTTGTAGTGACACACCCACAAAATGAGTAGGGTTTGTGATTGAGCCTAGCTGTGCACACTGGAGTTTCTAAGCTTTATTCATTCATTGAAGCTGAAAGTCATAGTATTCTAGGTTTTCTTTAATTATAAATACTGCTTCAGGCAGGTTCGAGGTCACAGTATATTCTAACTAGTAACTTCAGAAGTGACTGCACTAAATGATGCAAGACCTACCATAAATTGTGCCACAGTTGGCCAATAATATGGGAGTTCTTTTATTTGGAAATTATGACATAAAAAGGTGACAGGGAACCAGTCAGTGAAAATTTGAGTTCCTCATGTGATGAACATACTAAATTTTAAGGATAACATGGGGCAGGAAAAAGTGACCTTCAGTAACTAGGTGTTAAATTCTTACACATGTAGAGGCTTTTCAAGTACATGATATTTTAGACTGACTCATTCGTGTTTAGGTCAAGTACTGAACATGTTACAGAATTTATATCTTGTTTAACCTCTCAGCAGCTACTTTAGTTTGCGTAGATTGAACTGTTGCCTGCAAAGGATGAAAATGATGCGTAATTGATTGTGATGGGTGTCCCCTTAGAGGTGCTAATTAGGATTTTTGGAATTTATAATGTATGATGCTTTGAACATGAATGTTGTATTCAGCATTGATAAAAAATGTTCCAGGTGTCATGTATTCAAAATATGTAATATAAGATTATTGCTTTATTTTTGCAGGATCATACTTTGCCAGAGATGCTGCATATTCACATGTTTATACAGACAGACCTGGAGACAGACCAGTTGGACTGAGGGGTATCAGTCTCTATTCTAGTATACTTTCACTTCAACGGCATGTTCATCCTAGTCTCCCAACTTTTCAGTGCGTATCAGCACCCACACCTTCAACTAGTACAGGAGCTAACTCGTCCTCAACACCCAACAAGCTGCATACACATGTAATGTTCCTAGCCAAGGTTCTTGTAGGACAGTACACCAGAGGTAACCAGATGGTCCGCAAACCACCACCATTTTATGACCAGGACCCATACGGAAAGTCTTTCGATTCTTGTGTAGATAATGTACTGGACCCAAGGATATTTGTGATATTTGACAGTGCACAATGCTACCCAGAGTATGTCATACATTATACCAATGAACTTCGTGCACCTCAGTTTGTATGAGGTATGAAACCTGTTTAGAAATGTACAATCTCTGGTTTAGGGATTGAGCATGTGGAAGTGTACAGTCTGTGGTCTAGAGAGTGAGTATGTGTGCTAAATATCTGTGACTTTTTTAAAAAAAAAAACAAATCCACAGATTCTTATGGAGACAGCTGTGGAATGTGATCTGTGAAGTGGTTGGAGATGCTGCTGTATCCATGGTGTTAACATGTATTATAGTAGAACTGTTTCACAGAAATGGTGTGTCAAGTCGCTTGGTAACTTATTCTTGCCATCTTCTGGTGACTTCATTGTTCACAGCAATCAACAAAAGTTTAAACAGAAAGGGCACAACAGAAGTTGTGAGGTATAAACAGGTGCAGCTGTGCATTGTGAGCTCAGATCAGTAACTTGGTCATTTGACTGACAGTGGAGGTTAATCTTTTTTTCAGATGGAAAGGCTGCATGTGGCTGCTTTTCTTCCATTTGAGAAGTCATCGTTGATAACTCATAAAAATCTCATATAACCCAGTTTCTGGAATGAATAGAGAGTGTGAAACTGTAGTCACAAGCATTACTTTCTGACCATGTAAAAGATGCATTTTGAATCCCAGAATATCTAGTTTTCACATTAAAACTACATAACTTATCTCAAGTCAGTCTGCTGTCATATATACATACCTACCTCCATTGAACTATTCTTTTTCGTAAGGATGGGGATTTGGTACAGTGGATGTGTGGGTTTCCCATTTTCAGCTAAGTGGATGGTGTAGAAGGTTGCGGGTTCAAATCCTGGTTGTTCCATTGTCAAAAACAAACATCATCTTTTTCTGGTTTGAGGGATAGGCTTTGTGGCTTGTTGACCAGTGTGAGATTTGAGTAAAACATGTATGTATTAACATGTTTAATCACTTGGGAAGCTGAAACAAGAAGGGTCTTGTTTACATGGAATTGTTTGGGTTTTTTAAATGTACAATCATGACATTGAAAAAAAGATGTTTATCACTATGGAAAGTAAAAGACAGATGAAAATATAAAGAATGGGAAAGAAGTGACAAAAAAGTTGCACCAATTATGTTTAAATTGCAAAAGGAAGAAAAAAATGTGATAATGTTTCAATGTTCTCCGTTCCATAATGGAAATGAGTTAAAACGGTATATATGATCAACCCTATTGATTATGCCTCTACCCATGAAATGAAGTCTTAAGTAATTGTATGAACAGGCATCTCATTTATTTCATTATTCACTGAGCTTTCAAAATTACAGCTCCCCCCCCCCCCCCTTCAATTTTTGAGTGTGTACTATGATTATCATATGGAAGAATGGAATGTTGACGATTATCCATAATGCATTGGTGGTTGTACATTTGGCTGATACATGTACCCTGACTGTCTAAAAATATATAAATTTTAATGGCATTATATTAATACCACATTTAACGGACAACATGTATGTATTCAAGGCATAAATTAGCTTTGTACAGCAATACTGTTGCAGAAAGTTTCACTATACTGGAATTCAGCCAACTCACATGAGGCTTCATGAGAAAAGGAAAATACTGACTGCAAGAGTTGTTGAAGTGGCTAGGTGCTGTTCACTTGACCTATGATAGGACTCTGATGAGCAGAACTTGTCAGCTGTGTTTGTGGCTGAACAGATGTTATAGTGAAGATCACCCAGTAACCAAGAACTTTTTTTAACTGATATTGACTCATATTTTTGCTAAAGAAATTCATATACAGTTGACATCTTGTAGGAGTTTAGTATCAATTTATTATTGCATTGCAGCAAATACATAGGTCATGTTTCATTTTGGATTAGCAGAGCAGTTTCATCCTTGTTTGCTGTATGTAGCTTAGAAAAAAAAAAGAAATCTTCAAAACTAAAGGGAAAATTTTTGATCAAATCAAATGTAATTCTTACTATATCAAGTTTATGATTCTATATCAAAATAAACATTAAACTGAGTGCTAAGATTAAAGATGTACATTTCAAATGTCATAAAGGATGTCTATATTTGTATTCATCAGGTCAAATTTTCCAAGTGTGTATGCTGTCAGGCCCTTGATAAAATTGAAGTTTAGTTTGAATTCGTAATTATGAGTAGAAAGCTTAATGTAACAGTCAGAGGTAGTCAAGTTTAATCCAACAGAGTGGTAGCAATAGCTATATTTATTTCCAAACTGGTATATAGAAGTGCAGAAAGACACCACAGGGTACAACTCAGATCAACGTGTACTCCAACTGAAGGTTTTTTTTATCTGTGTATCGCTAGTTAAAGATAGCTGAGTGTGAAAAGCATATAATGGTATGACTGAGACAAATTTTGTGCAACTTATTTGACCTTGCTCGGGGTCATAAGGTGTGGATTATGACATCACTGGGAGGTGTTTTGTGCTGTGCTAGTTCATTTCCAGACAGCACTCGCATACATGGGGCATGTACTACCCATACATCATATATTTGGTAACTTCTGGATAGGTTGCTTCAAAGAGAACATTTCCTCACCCACTCCACCCCACAGCCAACACCACACACACAAAAAGCAGAAAGAGGGAGTCCTCCACCCCTGGCTGAAATGTCAATACATGTACTTGTGCGAGAGTTTGAAACATCAATTGACCTTGTGTAAGCTTTATGCTTTGCATACTAAAGCTTTTCAAAATTGTTTTTATAATGGATGGCCTATGTATTCAGCTGGTAGATAATCATAAGTATATGGTTTGAAAAAGTTTTAGCTTGAATAGACTAATGTATTTACTGTTGCATTTCAATTCAGTTCCTGTATTTATTTACAGGTGTAACAATACATGCCTAAGCTTGTTGGAAAGGTTTGCCAGGTACAAGTTGATACTGAAAAAAAGAAAAGAGAAAGTACATGAATATGAAACTATGAAATATCAAACTATTTCCATGGTAACAGCTGAGCAGAGTGATATGGGGAAACCATACATGTAGCTGATGCACATTAAAGATGTTTCTCTCTGCACTTACACCAAAATGAAATAAAGTAAACACAAATTCATACTTGTTTGCTATGTTTTTATTTCATGCATATGGTGAACCAATTTGAATATCCAATACTTTAAGAAATATATACATGTACAGACAAAAACTGGCATTAGTAAGCAATGGTGGATAATGTTTGTGTATACAAGATGTTGGATTCTGTGCTTTTTGCGAGGCTTGCCGAGCACAAACTTCAAAATCCGACAATGCTGAATATTGCTTCTCACATACCTTAAAATGAAATAATAGGAATCAGAAAATCACAGTCTGGTAACTGTTCAAGCTTTGAAAGTGCTATCTTTTCACCTCCAGCTATGTAGAGCTGTAGATTTGCATGTCAAGAAAAAAATATAGTTCCAAATTTCTTTAAGTTATTTAAACAAACATTTTCCAGTGAGTAAATTTTAAACATTGAACAAGTTTTTCATTCATTGATAGATAATTTTATGTGTATTTGGCTAAATACGCAACCCAATACACAAAATTCTTGTGGGCCAGAGGTCTACATTCCCATAAGATCCTATGTTAAAGTAAAATTTAATGCATGTATGTTGAATAGTGTTGCAGCCAAAGTTATCAAATTTACCAAAGGATTTCAATTGAACACCACCATAAATTTGGTGTTTGTAGGAAGAGCACTTTTAAAGTTAAATAGGTTCAAATTACAGTGGAAATACACATACCTATCCCACCTGCCAACAGAGTCCTCCACTGAGAACCAACATGAATCAGTTGATCTTGACCTTACCTATTGTGATTAGATAAGTAATGTATTGCCTATCAGGTCACAATGGAATGTGAATCTTGCCAGATCAACCTGATAGTATTGAGATCAGATAGATAGTGTACCGCCACATAAATACAGGCATTCAGCAGTCACTCGGGATGAAACAAGGTCAGCAAATTTTGATCCAGGTGTTTTCAGGGACCTGGATTTCTGTTGGAAGCATTTGATAAGAACAGGAGCAGAAAAAACAGCTTCAAAGCAGTGCAGTTGGATTTTTCAGATTTGCTGTAGTACATAGAGTGATAATGTTTAGTACTTTGCTGATCGTGATGTAGATTTAGAGTTATAATGTATAGATAGATGTAGAATTAACTAGCAAATGGTGAAATATCCATGATCATTAGGATAGAAAAAAAAAGTCCTCGCAAACCAAGTCAAATACTTTTTAGCTTTTCTGACGACAGGTCCCAGAGGATCTGCAATCCCTCGTGTGTTCATCTCTCCATCCACCCATCCGTTAACTTTTTGCGTGTGAGCATGATACAGTTCACAGTTTTCAAGATAGCCCCATATAACTTTCAGGACTTGTCAAGTGTATAAAAATCTGGATCCATTCAACATTGGTGGCAGCGCCTACCGTATTATGTAATATGCGGATCAAATGTGAAAATCTTGTGTCCACTCTAACATCCGTACTGTTTGATTGATCCTCGTCAAATTCAGTGGGATTGTGGAGATCAAGATCTCAGTGGCATATGATACTAGTAGCACCACCTGTAATTTTACTTAAATTGTGAGCCAAAATGTGTTTAAAGATACCAAATTCCATTCAAAAAGTACCACAATTGAATAAGACTTGCCAAATGTATAGGATATATAGATTTTGTCCAACGGTAATATTTTATGTTATCTGTGACCTAGGGTCACCTAGTTCTTATTTTGACCACCAGGTGGTGATGCAATATTTCAAGGGTCCACCCCATAGCGTGTCCATCGTCTGTCGTCCATCCATCCACAACTCACATTTTCGACTTCTCCAAAACCATTGGCCAGATTTACTTCAAACTTGGTAGGTAGGAATGTACATGTATCTTACGTGGTTCTCTACCAAGTTTGTTCAAATGGTCACACGCCAGTGATTTTTGGATTTTTACAATTTTTTTTAAAAATTCTTATGGCACTGCTGTGGATTCCTGATTTTTAACGATTTTTTCAATTCGGGTACTTATCGATCAATGCACTTTTCCCATTGATTACTATGTAAGTCAAAGGGCATTGTAATGCTACTTCACATTTTCGACTTTTCCTCCGAAACCGTCATCCAGATTGATTTAAAACTTGAGGGCAAAGTACCCTGGGAAAGTCTCTGCCAGGTTGTTCAAATGGTCATGCTCCATTGAGTTTTTGATTTTTTATGAATATTTTTGTTCTTTTTCTTTTGGCAAATCTTAAAAAATCTTATTCTCCAAAACCATTCACCAAATTGCTTTGATATTATACAGGAACACTCCTAGGGACAAGTAGCTCTTAATTTGTTCAGTAGGTGGTGATGCAATTTTTTTCAAATTTTTTAATGATTTTTTTGTGTGTTTTGCTATTTTCCACTCTTTCTCCAGAATCATCACTCAGATTAAGCTGAAACTGTGTTCCTTGTGGAAGGTTCAAACAAAGTTGTTCACTAGGTGGCACTGCTGTGGATTCCTGATTTTTAACATTTTTTTTTCAATTTGGGTACTTATTGGTAAATGCACCTTTTCGATTGATTACTATGTAAGTGAATGGGCGATCTGATGCTAATTCACATTTTCGACTTGTCTGAAGAAACTGTCAGTCATATGGACTTCAAATTAAGTGCCAGTGTACCTTGGGTGGATCTTTACCAGATTTCTTTGAGTGCACAGGCTGCAATGATTTTTTTAATTTTTTAAGGATTTTTTTGGAAAATCTTTGAAAGCATTCAGTAGAAAAGTTTAACATGGGAACTTCCTGTAATGGTTATAACTTAGATAATTTTGGCCAGATTTTTGTGTCAAACTTGGTAGAAATGCATCTATTTTAAGTATCTACTTATATTTTGCAAGTAGCCATGCTCCAGTTATTTTTGGACCTTGATCTCATTCCCAAGGTCACAGGACAACTGACCTGAAATTTACTGTGCACTTGATAATTTGAAATCTCTTTTGAGTTAGGACCTTGATGTTGCACCTGTTAATGTTTCTCTATGAACGTCACACTTAGACAGTACATGATTGACCATGACCTCATTTCTGGGATCACAGTGCAACATATATGAATTTTAGAGCTAAAAATACCGGGCGAAGGTCGCAACGGCTAGTGGAGATGGGTCGGACTGGTTTCGTTTCGTTAATTTAATTTAAAAACAACAAAAAAACAGAAAAATATATGAATTTTACTCTTCACTATAACTTAACAACTACTTGAACTGGAACCTTAATTGATGTTGCACATGTTAGTATTCTTCCATAAAGATCAGACTTACTCAGTATATGCGTGACCTTGATCTTATCCCAAGTTTACAGAGCCACAAGTGTAATGAATCTCTAGGTCAGCTGAGCATGGGCTATTCACACAGCCCTCTTGTTTAAATTAATTTTTTAGTTTGGGTACCTGCCAGTTAATGCATGCATTGCTTATGAATACCATGTAGGTCCATTGGGATTGCATAGGAAATTCACATTTTTGACCTCTTCAAAACTGTCAACCAGATCCACTTCAAGCTTGGAAGGAGGAAGGAATGTGCCTTGGGTGAGTCTCTCCCAAGTTTGTTCAAATAGTCCAGCACCATTGATTTTTTATTTTGATTTATTTATTTATCATAATTTTTTTTTTTTTTTAAATCGTCTTCTCCGCAACTGTTTAGCCAATTGCTTTGAAATTGCATTGGGACACTTCAGGGGACCACCACACCTTAATTTGTTCAACAGGTGGCACTATAATTTCAGCTCAGCTGACTTGTCAGTCAGCAGAGGTTTTAGGAGGTTCTAGTTTGTCATCCTATATTCCCAATTGCATTTTCAAATTCTCTAAATTCATTAACCAGATCCTCTTCAAACTTGCAGTTTGTCTGCCTTGGGGTGTGTCTACCAAGTTTGTTCCAATGGCAATGCCCCAGTGAATTTTATTATTATTTTTTTTTTTTAACCAAATCTTTAAAAATTGCCAAAACTGTCAAGCCAATTGCTTCAAAATTGCATAGGGATACTTTTGGGGGATCCCTAGATGTTAATTTGTTCTAGAGGTGGTGCTCCAATTTTTATGCCTCCCCCCACAATGGGGGGGGGGGGAGGGGGGGAGAGAGAGGGAGAGAAAGGCATGTTTTCAGGTTTACTGTTCGTATGTCCATCCGCCTTTGTTAGCACATCTTCAAATTCTTACTGATATCCACCACAAAGGCGAAATTACAGATAAAACCTTGCAATATTTCCTCCAAATGGAATAAAAAACACCCCAATTTTACTTACTTCCAAAAATCCACAAAAAGGGAGTCCCAGGCCTCCTCATTCTGAGTGCCACAGGCAGTGCCAGAGACAAAATCTCGTGATTTGTAGATGCACACATCACACACCTAGTCTCAACAATGCCCACCTACCTTAGGGACACATCAGACTCTCTACTTAAGATAGACCAAATGAACCATCAATGTCACCAATCGAACCGTATTCTCTTGACCCTAGACGTAGTATCCCTGTGTACCAACATCCCCAACCAAGAAGGTCTCGTTGCCACAGCTTTAGCCCTGCAGAGGAACCCACATCCCAATATAAGCACCGACTCTCTCATACACCTACTGAAAGAGGTCTTACATTGAAACAATTTAGATTTGGACTGGAAACACTATATCAAATTGGGGGCACAGCTATGGGCATCGCAGTAACCCCCTCATATGCAAACCTTTTTATGTCTAAATTAGAAAACAAATTTCTCAAGGCTCTGATCAAAAACCAGACATTTTCTGGCACTACATAGATGACTGCTTCGGAATCTGGTCCCATGGAGACCATTCCCTCTTACAATGGGTCAATTGGCTCAATGCGCTGCACCCAGTCACTCTTGAATACTGTAGCTCGAATGCAAACTTTTTAGACACAACGTCTATACAAACACACACAGCTACCAAAACTTCTCTTCCTGTCACCCAAAACATGTTACCAAATCACTCCTGTATTGCCAATACCTTAGGATTACTAAAATCTGCTCAGACCCCACCGAAAGGGACACCGACATCAACATTATGAAAGAACACTTCACAAAACAGGGCTACCCATGCCCGCTTCTTAAAGCTAACAAGATAGAAGCATCACAAAAATACCCCTCAGACAACTACTCCTTCCACCCACACCTCCAAACACCAACAATTGAGTCTCGGTACTACACGACTACAATCCCCAAAACCAGAAAACCAAACAATTTATCCTACATTACTGGAGAATGTTCCAAACATCACAAGAATGTAAAAAGGTTTTCCAGGACAAACCCGTCTTTGGCTCCCAAAGGTGCCTCAACCTTAAAAATATATTAGAGCAAAACTTAATTCCCCCCCACCCCCATCCCCCCACACACACACTTAACATACGCAAATAAGGCCACATATCAGCCAATCCACAAGACCCAGGCGACTGCCATTTGCAGAATGATCACCATCCAAGACCACACTGTCAACTCACAAACCCGCCAAAAAATCCCCATACCTACTGCTCTGGATTGCCAGCATTGCAATGTGGTCTACATACCTGCCTGCCTCAAATGCAAGATCCAATATATTGGCGAGACCAAACACAGTCAGAGAAAGATACCTTGAACACAAATGGGATGTCAGATTTTACAAATCAACACCCATCAGCATACATTAGAACCTACTGGATCATGCCAAAAATTTTTCTGCAAATTTTTGAACACATAGACAGAGACCTAGATCTCAACTCATCTACCGTTTATAGAAGGAAAAGGGAATGATATTGACTGCACAGGCTCAAGGCTTTCGAAGTGGCCAGCCTTACCAACATTGGCTAGGGTATCGACCCTCCGTTTATTTAGTGGAAATATATCTTGTGGGAGGATTAATCAAATTTTATCACCAGGTGGTGACAATCTGGATCCCCGATTTTCAAAAAAAAATTCAATTATAGTTTTTGTCAGTTAATGCATGCATTCCTATTGATTACCATGAAAGTCACTGGGGATTGCAATGGAAACTCCAAGTTTTACTTCCTCACCAAAATCCTCATCCCCCAGAGTGGGACTTGCAGGTTGAATGTCATGGTCAGCTAAGAGAGGCTGTTCACACAGCCCTCTTTTTTTTTCGGGGGGGGGGGGGGGGGGGGGGGGGGAAAGGAGGAAATTGTGGAGAAATTTAAAATCCCAGTTGCTGATGATACTTGTGAGGTCCCTTTATCCAGATGATAATATTTATAAGCAGACTCCAGCCCATGTGTGAAAATTTGTCAATTTTCATAACAGCAAAGCATCAGGCCCATGAGCCTCTTGTTTTCTTCAGTATTACAATTATTCAGAAGAGTCAGTTAAGATTGAGAAGAAATCCCTCAAATAAATAAGATCATTAAGCTGTATGTAATAAATTCAACATACATATATATATATATATATATATATATATATATAAAACAATGACGTGTATTCTTGCAAGGTGAACTTTATTCCACTGTAAGTTGCACATAGAAAAAAAAATCTTTAAAGTTACAAATAATATATTGGCACAGGGTTTGTATGGTGAGACGAGTGGCATACACAAATTGTACACTCTACATATTGCAAAGAAAAAAGACGATCTGATCTCTGCAATGGTCCTCAACTGTGCTCTTTCCACTTCACAATACTTGTTCATGCCCCGTTGACATAATTTTATGGTGACATGAAATATGCTTGGGGTTTCTGAAGTAACAACTGATGTGCAGTGACTACACTCGTTTTATCAATTTATGGATCATTTTAAACATTCTATACGTAGTAATTGCCCTGTACTTTGGGTTTCTTGATTGACAATTGATGGCCAGGACTAGAGTAATTCAATTTGTAGATCACTTAAATAATCTGTACTTAAAAAGTATCCTTGAAATGTTGATCAGCAGGGATAATGGTTTTCTGCCACCACAGGTCGTAATACATTTGTACAGTAGAAAAGTAACCCAGATAGTCACTTCAGTGGCAACACGACTCTGTACATTTGTATCAAACACTTCCATTCATTTTCTTGTCTACTTTTGATTTATAGTAAAGTATCCATTTAGACAAACAGTCCAATTTTTTAAAGTATGTTTGGAAATAATGCCACAATTATAACTGTTCTGTTACCTGAAACAAAGTGAAGTTGTATGAAAACACCCGAGTGCACTGTTAATAGACTGTAAACAGCTACTGTACCATATATATGATTTATTACAACTCATTACTTCTCTGAAATGACTGGGAAGAGAGACTGATCATGTAACACAAACAACTCTTAATTTGTATATTATTGGAATGTATAAACAAGTCAGATCCCAACAGTTTTTTTTTTTTTTTTTTCTATTTCCTTGTTTTTGGTATCAAGGCAACAATAAAATCAACAATTTCACTTGTATAATGTTTGATGCAGAAATGAAAACACATCAAATATTACAAGGTGCTGCTGCCTTGAATGTTGTAATGAAGTACAGAAAACAGTGGTACACGAAACAAATGCCCATCTACCACTGCAAAAACTTTCCATTGTAAAAAATATGGTGTTTTAGTAATCTAGCCACACAGACAATCTTGGGACAGTCATAGTCTTGCAATATAAAAAAAAATAAACACGTTAAGGCTGAATGACAAATTCCTCATTGACTTCTATCATGCAAGATAAATACTGTTTGGACCTCTGTCTGTTCTTATTTAGTGTCCATCTTGTAACAGAAAATAGGTAAAATTAAAAAAGTAAATACAACACAATATTGTTTGTGATTGAGCGTACAGTAGCACTGGCTAAGCACATGTATGTTCAGCTGCCCCGAGGTGCTAGATCTGCCGTGTCGCGGCATAGTCCTGAATGCTTACATTAACTCTTTGTTTTGTTCTGTGAGTGGTGTTCACAAGTTTTAACCCTTAAAGCACTGATTTAAGACTGAGTCAACAGCTTTCCTCGGGGCACTTTGCATGCAATGTGCGCAAAGTGTCCCGAGGAAAGCTATTGACTAAGACTACTTCTTGCTTCAGATCAGCCTTGCCGGCATTTGAATGAAAGATATCTTCATGAGCAATTTGAATCCTTTTACCATTATATGTTTAATGGTAATGAAAAGATGATTACAGCCATGATAGCACTTTAAGGGTTAATATTTTACGATTGCAAGCTGCTTGCACTGAGCAGCATGCTGCATCCACATAGTTCTTTGGCAATGGACATCAGTCATAATGAATGAAGCCTTCAATGTGTGACCCATAAAACTGCATAGAACGGTCTGTAAGAGACCCACATAACATGACACTGTTCCTGCTTGTCTTGCTCTCATGAATGGATCAATTTTGTCTCTGAACCCTTTCATATCAGAGCCAAAAATTTCAAACACATCCTTGGCACACAAGTGAATTGGAAGTTGCAGGGCATGCTTGGGAAAATGTTCATTGGATGTAAACTTGGGATATGATTGTCTCTCTACAATGTGCACGGATTTTTTAAAAATTATTATTATATTATTATTATTATTATTATCATTTTAAATGGGAAAAATACCTTGGGTACTTTCCAGTGAACTAGGTAATGATTTTATGTTGCAGTTGTGTTCATTACAAAATAGAGACAAAAATATTTACAAGATTTAAGGTGCACCGGAAAGATATGCACAAAGACATCAGTCAATTCAACCTTAATACTTTGTTTTCTTTCTGTTTCTGTGGAAGGCTTTTAATGAATACACAAGAACACTGATTACAGACCCCATATCGCTCTTAGCTACATTGATATTGCTACAACCTCTTTAATTTTATGCAAGCTTTGATGCAAGTATGTTTAATAAACAAAGTGGCAGTTTAATTTTTTAAAGAATGCAATCTTACAATAATGTTAGTACAAAGTGCATAATCAAAGATTTCAGCAACCAGTCAAAGCAATTGATGTAAACCCAGAAACCAGCAGACTATCTTTCACAACCTACTTGTTACATAAATTACATGTCACTTTAACATCCCAGTTTTGGCTTTAATCCTTGACCGTTTTTGTGTTATTGCAATGAAAGTAAGGCCTAGGAGTACTAAAGTAACAAAAATATCCTGGTCTTTTTAACAAGTTTCAGTAAAATGATGCATATTTTAACTCTATTAGTAACAAAGTTTCAGCCATTTTACATATTCCACATGTCCACAAACAAGTAGTGGTAACTCATAAGTTACCAAGTGATCTACCCATGTGACCCGTACATACATTGAAATGTAATGATAAAAAGCAGCAGGTGCTCTCTACCTCCCCCTGCAGACATTGCTTTATAAATATCTGTACATTATTGTACACTTTTTACACTTTAAAACTAAATATTTGTTAAAACACTTGGAATGTGAATTGTCCATTTATAAATGTGCAAGGTTATGAAACCCAGCTGAAATCACATAGCTGAACCTCTTGTGAGAAGTGTAGTAAATATTGGTCTAAAATTACTGACAACTGACAGTATGTCCCACACTTTGTGTATACTTGATGTCCATTGGAGCATTACAAAGCCTTTAATTTATAGCTTTGTGCACATCATTTGTTGAAATACAATGTAGAAAAAATGTGGAAAGTTGTAGACACAGAAATTAACAAGTGAAATAGATGCTGTGCTTGGAATGATAAATATGTACCAACATTGAAGTATTCAAAATCAAAACAAAGTTTACAGAGACCAGACCTGAGTTAAATGTGTGCAATTTCCGGGCTGTTTTGCTGGTAGCAATCAAATATATTACAACTTATGCAAAAGAGTCAGGTGCATAGGGGCAACCAGTTGGTACATGTGGTAATGTCAAATACTAGATCAACTCGTGTGCCTGAATAGTGTAGGTGACAAACACCCACACTGTAATGCATGTCTCACAATAAGTATAGCCTACAGAGATAAACCATTTATCACAAATGCTATCCATATAAAGTCGCTGTATTAAACAACATTTCTTTCAGAGGAGATGGCATGCTGTGATGACTGGCACTATGTTTGATATGCATTGTCTCACTCTGATTCAAATAATCACAGAATATATTGAACTGTTTGGTTTTCTCAGTATGTTTGTCAGATATTAAACATACTAAGACCATGAAGACAAGCAGTTGGCTAAATAATATTTTAATTGTACGGATCCATCATCATATTCCTGACTAAGTGGTCATTCAAAGCCCCCTCCACATATGATCTGACCAAACTATGGCCCCATAAACTGCTAAGGGCAGGCTGCCGAGCTATATTAAAACTCAAATCCACAAATGGAGGGGCTTTAAATAATGTAAATGTATTTAATTTTTTGAGAGTGTAAGAACATAAAAATTAAATAGCACATAGAATTTCATACCATTAAATATCTGTACACACATCTGTCACAAAATAACATGGTGTTCATCATGGCATTCACACATATCTACCCCACTAAACTATTAGTTTTTTAAGAATAGGGTTGTGGCCAAGTACATATCAATATTTCCCATTTTCGGCCAACTGATAGGTACCAAAGCTTGCTGGTTCAAGACCTGCCTATTCCATGGTCAAAATATAAATGAGGCCCATGGGCCGAATGCTCTGATGACCAGGACCAAAAATTAATTTCCTGAAATGCATTCCTTCCATGACCTAGAAAAATTAGTTAAGGTCATCCATATGATGCAAAATCAAAGTTCCACATGAACACACATTTTTGATACACTTTGTTGTTCCCCTTGTTCTTTATCAACAAGTTGAATTTAGTGTCTTTTTCTCAAGTGCTTAATGACCTTGAGAATGAGGTAAAGGTGACAACATATAAAATTTGACCACTGACCTAATGCATATTTGGTGTAAGTTTTGCAGTTCCTGCTCAATTATTATGTTATGGCATCACAATAAAACCATTTCCTGATGTGCATTCCCTCTGTGACCTTGAGAAAGTAGGCCAATGTCACCATATTGTGCAATATGGTACTTCTATATATGATACACATTTGTGGTACATTTGGTTTTGGTATTGTTAGCCTTCTAATTTCTCAACATGTCAAATTTAGTGCCCTTTACTATGTCATTAAAGACCTTGAAAAATAAATCAAGGTCACCCAAAATTTTACAAAATTTGATCATTGGCCTAATGCATATTTGGCATAAATTAAGAAATGCCATCTCAATTTATAATCAAAATAATTAATTTAATATGCTTTTAATACCTGGTATGCTAGTTCCACTTAATACCACCACTGACTTCCCTGTGACTCCACATGACAGACTTTTCTTTGTATAATATTCCTGTAATGGTATATGGTTACATGTGCACAAGTTCAGACATGTAATGACCATAACAAAAACTCATTTCCTGGAACATATTCACTTCATAACCTTGAGGAAGTAGGTCAAGGTCATTCATATTTTCAATATAAAACTTCAACATAATACACATCTGTGGTACATTAGATATCATAAGCCTTATTCTGTTTCAACATATTTTGGTCCATACCTTTTGTTATACTGCAGGTGGTGTTGCCCAATTTCATGATGAATGATTAAGGATTCTTCAAAAAATATCTTTCAAAAATGTTCATATCTTGGCCTATGCATTACGGAATAAATGTAATATAGAAGGCACCAATATATAACTTGACCTAGATTTTCATACACTTGATAAGTCCTCAAAGTAATTCAGGGCTAACTTGAAAACTGTGGACTGTACCACTTTCACAAGCAACAGTTTATGTACAGATGGACAAATGGATGGATGGACACACATGAGTTACAACATAAGCTCTACCACCCATGGTCAGCAGAGCTAAAAAATACATGTGAAAAACATTGATTGACAAGCTCAGAAAGTATAGTACCTGGGAAATGAAGGACATTTTTCAGTCAATATAAACTGTAGTGCCAGGGGTATGAGAACATTTTGAATTTGTGCAAAGAAAATCACAATGTTGTTTATAAAAGGCTAACATGGCAAAAGTTAACAAACATGAAATATACCCTGTTGTAAACACAACTGCACATGCCAATCTGTTACTTAATGAGCAAACATACTAAAAATATCAAATATAGCCAAGAAAATTTTCTTTCTTTCCATATTTGAACTTATCACAGGTTCTCTTTGGTCTGTCCATGGGTCTATCTGACTGTAATACTTATACACGACAGGAAGGTCAACTAGCTGGTGAGATCCAGTACAATATCACACTGTTAAGTTTTCAGATGCAGGTTGTGTGCATTTTGACACAAATCCATCACATTCTAGGTTATGTCACCACAGTCATGAATACAACGGGTTAATATATTATGTACATAACATACAGGTATATATACACTGTACAGTGTAACAAATATCACAGATAAGATATGTAATGCATAAATAAGCCAGTACAATCTACGTTCCTGTCAACAGTCATTCTGATCTCCATGCATAGGAAATATTTAAAGATTTGTTAAGCGTGTATGCATACATGTACGTGCATATGTTTTCCACAAAGTGTTCCTAAGTTCCTAAGTTTGTTCAACCACTCCTCTTTTTATTATCTTGACATGTCAGCTTTGTCTACTATTTCATAGTACATGCGCTTTGTGTATTTTTCATTTATGTTTTCCACATGGGTAATTTATCTAAAATACCTTCCTTTGACAGAATGTCACCAAATTAACCTGCATTGACTGTATCTTATCTGAATTCCCCTACTAAAAGTTTGACAGTCAAGACACAGTGTACTGTTGAGAGTATTAAATTGTACTGTTCTTATTCCAATGTACTGCTCTTTGGAGCAGTTTGTGAGAGCCTAGAGGAATTCTGCAGATAAGCTTTACTTCCACGAAACCAACTAATCCCTAGAGAGGTTCTTGGGAATTCAAATTCTTCTTCTTCCTTTTGCCCTTGGCCGAAGGTTGTATGATTGATAACAATCGTGTCGGCTTTCTCACAGGGAATTCCTCATTGCTGATCTGTCCATGTACCTGAGCTGCCTTGACCTGGTCACTGGACATGGGGTCGTTCTGCCAGGGGGCTGAGGAGAAACCATTCATCATGGCATGGCTGCTGCTGACGCTAGGAGAGATATCTGAAACATAACAGTCAAAAACATTCAGCAATCAATCATGCTTTATTTCATATTAAAGGTTGCACAAACAAGAAAGGCTTATCTGAGTTATCAGTGTTACTGAGCTGTTGGAATACCATATTATGTATTTCTGCTAAAACTGCTGTGATTTTAAATGCCTCAAAACTAGATGCAATCCCAATATAACTTTGTCATTATACATGTATGAATGGTATGGCCAACTGAGGTAAAAAATTACAAATATTGACATTTGATCACAATCAGAAATATCTCTCAGCTGAATGAACAGATAAAGCTATAATTGTTGTAAAACATGATCAAAGAAAGAATCATTAAGCCTTTGCATCATGAAAACAAAGAGAGAAACTGGTATTTATGACACTATTTTGAGTTGTCTCGAGGGATCCTTATGTTAAAAAGCAGAATTAACTGTGATAGAACTCATTCCAAAATTTTGCATAAGCCTAACATGCATAGGGCAATACATGGTGTGGCCCTAAGCATTTTGGCAAGCCGCATTTCCATGTGATCACATCAAGTTTTCTTTTTCCTTTCTTTTTTTTCAATATTAACCATTCTATGAATAACAAATGCGGGAAAATATGAAAAGAAAAAAAATCACATGAAGACTACTTGGATTTTGCTAAAGGCAATCCCAAAGCAAAAAGGTTTATCATTTGGACATGCATACATATTGGTAAAGGAACCTGTCATCTACACAATGCATATGTGCTACATAATATACAGTGACAAAAACAATGCAGTGACAGTGATACTGCTACACCTGGACACATAAAACATCACTGCCAGTTATGCTGAGGAAAAATAATTCTAACAATTCCAAGCTGCATCCCCAGCTGTTGACAAGTTAAAAGAAAGTAACATATGGAACTCCCAAGTGTTATAGAAAAGAGTGGGCCTACAGTAACATACAGAACTCCCAACTGTTTCAGAGAAGAGGGGGCCTACAATAAATATGGAACTCAAATGCTGAAGAAAAGAGTAGTCCCACAATATCATATGGAACTCAAAGTATTGAAGAAAAGAGTGGGCCTACAATAACACATGGAACTCAAAGTGTTGAAGAAAAGAGTGGGCCTACAATAACATTTGGAACTCCCAAGTGTTGAAGAAAAGAGTGGGCCTACAATAACATTTGGAACTCCAGCGTTGAAGAAAAGCGTGGACCAACAGTAACATATGGAACTCAAAGTGTTAAAAAAAAAAGAGTGGGCCTACAGTAACATACAGAACTCCAAGTCTTGGAGAAAAGAAAACTCCAAGTCTTGGAGAAAAGAGAACTCCAAGTGTTGGGGAAAAGAGTGGGCCTACAATAACATATGGAACTCCCAAGTTTTGTTGAAAAGACTGGGCCTACAAAAACTATATGGAACTCAAAGTGTGGAATAAAAGGGTGGGCATACAATAAATATGGAACTCCAAGTGTTGGAAAAAAGAGTGGGCCTACAATAACATATGGAACTCCAAATGTTGAAGAAAAGAGTGGGCCCACAGTAACATACAGAACCCCAAGTGTTGAAAAAAAGAGTGGGCCTACAGTAAGAAACAGAACTCCAAGAATTGGAGAAAAGAGTGGGCCTATGATCTCAAGAACCTTGTCCCTTTACTTCTATAAAAGTGCCTGGGTATTATGTGATGTACATTTATGAATTATCATCTTAGTATTTTTCTGACCATGCAATGGGACCTTTATATAATGTGACTGATCTAACTTTAACATCTGAAAATGGAAGCATATATGTGGGTCCAAATCAACATTTCCTCAACTTTAATTGTTTAAATTCGACCAATTAACCCTATTTCTTCTATACTTACACACATTAATTTCATATAATGTAATTTCATGGCTTTTTAAATGCCAAGAGGTAAAGAACAAGACTGTCCTGTGCTCAACTGACCTTGTACGCACACAATAAAGTGGCCTTGCAATCAGAAATTAAATCTGGGTCACCCACGTGCAGTTTCAACTTGGCCCTTGTAAAGGTACATCATTGTGCATATGCAGTATCAAAGTTCTAAGTCTCAAGTAATCATGTGGAAAAATAAAAATGTGACCTTGAGAATTAGGTTATGGTCACTCATAAGCAGTCTTGACTTGTAAGGCCCTTATAAAGAACCATCCAGATGTGCAACATCAAGTCCCAGTTCAAATAGTTCTTCCATTATTATCCTCAAATACAATTTTCAAAAATTACCCTATATACCTGAGGATTATGACACAGTCCCCCAAGTACAAACTATTCTCATCGTGTATCATAATCATGCCCAATTTCAACAAGAGGGCTCTGTGAACAGCCCATGCTCAGGTGAATGTAGACTCATCACACTTATGGCTCTGTGAACTTGGGACAGGATCAAGGTAGTTCTCAAGTTAAAGCACTCAAGAGTAAAATTCATGTATGCTGCACTGTGATCCCAGAAATGAGGTCAAGGTCATTCATGTACTGTCTATGCATGACCTTCAAAGAGAAACATTAACATGTGCAACATCAAGGTCCTAACTCAAAACAGATCTCATGCTATCAAGTGAACAGAATATTTCATGTCAGTTGTCCTGTGACCTTGGGAATAAGGTCTAGGTCCAAAAACCACTGGAGCACGGCCACTTGCACAAATAGGTAGACACTTATAAAAGGTACATCCCTACCAAGTTTCATACAAATCTGGACAAAATTATTTTAAAGTTATAACTATTACAAGAAATTCCCATGTTCAACTTTCCTGTTACAGACCCCTTCACAAGCAACCTATCCAACAAGTTTCCGCTTAATCTGAGTGACCATTCTGGAGAACAAGTCAAAAATAGTTAAAACACACAAAAAATCATAAAAATTAGAAAAAACTTATAGCACCACCCAATGAACAAATTAAGAACCAGGAGTCCCTAGGAATGTTCCTGTGTGATATCAAAGCAATTGGGTGAGCATTTTTAGAGAAGATCTTTTAAAATTTGCCCCCAAAACAAACCAACATATTCATAAAAAATCCAAAAATCATTGCAGCATGACCATCTGAACAAACTCGGTAGCGACCCACCGAAAGTACATCCCCACCAAGTTTGAAGTAAATCTGGAAAACAGTTTGGGAGAAGAAATCGAAAATATGAATTGTGGTTGACAGACTATGGAGATGGTCAAAGAACCATTCTATAAGCTCAGCTGACTGACAAGTCAGCTGGGCTAAAAATCAAGCTCAAATAATTACTGTGTTGTCATCCACAAGATATATTCTCTAAAATTTTTGCTGCCCATTCTTATTGAGAGTTTGAAACAGGTGTGTTGACAGAGTCAACTGAGCAGCAGATTCCCTGTGTAGTTCCAAAATCATCAGATATTGAATTGCAGGCTCTGCTGATCTCTGTGTCATGGAGATCAGCAAGCAGCACCATCTGCAAAAAAATGTGGGGCCTTGCTACCATGCAGGACTCATCATGCTCAAATGAAAAAAATAAAAAGGACATAGCATTCATTAAAATTGTTTAAAAATATGTGCTGCATGACCTGTTGACAAAATTTGATTGACTCCTCCAAGGCATGTTCCAGCCAGGTGTGATGGTCATCTGACACATTGTAAATGCTTTTTTTTTTTTTTGAGAAAACTACACACACACATGTATTTACATTTGTATCCCTGTACTGACCATGCTAACATATGCATTTATTATAATGTAATTTGAAAACAAAATAATAATCAGGAAATGATACTTGCATCACAAGAATTGGTACAATGTCAAGGAGCATTTCTTACAACTTTAAAAAAAAACTTCAGAATAAAGTTTCTGAAACAAGAGGCCCATGGGCCTAATGCTCTGCTGACATATGACCTGATGACCCTCACCAAAAGATCATCTCCTAAAAGACATTCCCTCCGTGACCTTGAGACTTCAATCAAGGTCATCCATATTATGCAATATCAAACTTCCATGATACACATTTGTGGTACATTTTGTATCATTCACCCGTTTATTTATCAACATATAGAATTAAGTGTCCTTTTCTTAAGTGATTAATGACCTTGAAACATAGGTCAAGGTCACATAACATATGCAATTTTACCCTTCACTTAATGCATATTTGGTGTAAACTTTGCAGTTCCATCTCAATTTATTAGCACAATAATGAATTTATTGTGTTTTTGATACCCATGATGTTAGTTTAAAAAATTACCACATGTGGTGCCACTGCGACTCCAAGTCATAGACTTTTGTTTGCATAATATTCCTATAATGGTATATGGATACATGTCCACAATTTTTAGATGTAATGACCATCACAAAAAAAAAAAAAAAAAAAAAAAATCCTGATATGTATTCCCACAGTGATCTTCACACAGGAAGTCCCAGTTACCCACATTATGTAATTTTCAACTTCTACACGATAGACATTTGTTGTCTATTTGATGAAATTAGCCTTATAATTCCTCAAGAAAAATCATTTCATAAATTTCACCAAATAATAACTCACATTTCCTGTTGACCTACAGTTGACACCACTAGTGTTGCTCAGGTTTGACATAATAGCGTCCAGAATATTTCCATCAAATTCATATGGATCCATTGAAAATGAAACACCCCAGAGCATTTAAAATTTTTTCACTTTTTGGCAACTGTATTAGGTAATCCACTAGGTGGATCATTAATAGAAAATTAAATAAAATGAACAAAACAAAAACATCTGTGTGGTGACCCACCAGTTTGAAGAGGATATGGCCTCCGTTTTTTTGTTTTTGTTTTTGTTTTTGTTTTTGTTTGAGTACATGTATATGTTGGTAGATAATGGATGCCCACCTCTCCTACAGCTCAGCTGACTGACCAATTAGCTGAGCTAAAACTGGCATTCATTCAGACCCATCTGGAACTTTACTTTCAAATTATCTAATTTACAATAATCAAGTCTTGCAAGTTTTGAAATCAGTGAATTATAATTCTATACTCATAGACTTATCATTTTTTGTCCTATTAAATCATACATAAAATGAAATACATGCACACATTCAGCGACAGTCTAAGTTTTTGGTATAAACTTAAAGTCCTGTGCCTAAATGTTTCTTATAATTCTACAAAAACAACAAACATTCTGAATAAATTGTTTAGTTGGAAAGAAAAGCCCGCCTGCAAAGTATATGTATATCACTATCCTGAAAAAAATAGCTCCACTATAAAACAAGTGATAGCACTCCAGATGCCTGTTGTAGTTGGTGTAATTGCTGTCTTAACTCTTTCAGGGCTACATTTTGGACTGATTCAACAGCTTTCCTTGGTGTGCTATGGGTGAAATGTGCCCAAAGTGTACTGAGGAAAGCTGTTGACCTGGCCTATTATATTCCAAGTAACTACAGGCATGCTGGTACTTTAATGAAAGGTCTTTTTGCAAGGAAGATGAATCTGACTCCCTTATTATAATTCAGAACAATTTGTTTTAAGTAGTTTGACTTAATCTACAACTGCCACTGTAAGAATTAACAAACAAAACCTGATTACTACCTCTTTGTCACCCATCCTGGGGAATGATTTTTGAAACTAGCTAACAATAACGGATGATTTCTGCATTTCCCTAATACATATGGAGAATGTATCTTGAATGAACCATCATGCTGACCATGCCCAGCTATACATACAATTGGGAAGAGCTGCACCTCCAAATGGCTATTAACTGTACACATTTAAAGACCCTTGCTTGCAAAAAAGCACTACACAAACTTGATAAACAGTGGACAAAAATACATTAATGATTTTGTGTATAGAATGTTTAACTTGTATACTTTTACTTTACAATTTTAGCAAAACTGATGAGAAAGAGGAGGATTTGTCTTCAGAGGTACAGTCATCATATAATTAACATACATGTACTGTAAATTACAACGTTAACTTTCACTAGGCCTACTTGATACTTGTGAAAACAAAGGAATCAACTAACATTCAAGCAGAGTCACTGATATATGTTTATCACAAGAAACTACATGCAAAGTATACAGGCCACCTTTAAATAGGATCAATATGCTGTAATACCATTACTTCTCAGGGTCACTTGTGCTCTTACCACTAAGTGTTTTTCTCTTAAGAAAGACTCCACATGGAAATCAAGTGGTAAAGTCTTGATACACTGCCAGACATGAAGCTTCTACCTTGTGTATTCAGGTGCTGGAAATTATTACCCTGTATTCACATTTTCTCTCTTGGACATGTGACAGTGCAGATGACTGACAGACATGGGGCATGTTAGCAGGCTGCAGTATAATAACACTGGTAAGTATCCCTGATGGGTACATCACAAGTCTCATGTCCCCATGTTTGGTTGCCACAGACCAGATTTTTTTGTGTGAAATTAATCTGGAATGCTCCTTTCATTGAGATCATCCCATCATTTAGACCTTTCATGACATAGATAGTGCTGTTGATATCATGTTGATGAGAGTGAGAGGCTTGATTTGTGACCCAGTCACATCAGAAATGGCCTTATTCAGAACAAGACGTGGAGCAAGTTCTTTGACTTCACTGTCTCATTCTTCTTGACTTCAAACACTGAGGAAGCTTCCTTGGCCAGGAGTGATATCAGGTGTTGATATGCCTCTTTACTCTAGTTGTCTCTAAGTACCATGGCTGGAGACAGCTTACTTTAGGGTTATAGCTTTGGCAGGTGCTATGATTTTAACCAGTAGCATCTGGTAGGGCTCCATTTTGATGTTACTAAATGGGACCTTGCTGACATCTGTGCTAGTCTCAGCCTGAGCTGCTCTTGTTTTGTCTGTTAGTAGCATTTTAGTTGCATAGAATCCTACATGTTAGTCATATTATACTTGCCTTCCACAATAACTGACATGTGATTACCACCCTGACCCAGGAACAGTGACAGTCCATAGAATGTAAATTCATTTTGTTGGCTAATTGTGGACAAGGCTGCAAGTGTGCTCCTTGGAGCAAACGGAACCACATTCTTGGTAACATCTCTGGCAGCAGGGATAGTTATCCCATGATACCATGATGTGACCCTTGGGTCCTTAAAACTGTTATCCCTTGATACCATGATGGCCCCCAGGGTATAGTTATCCTATGACAACATGATATGACCTTAGGGTTGCAGTAATGCAATATCGAGCTGTGACCATAAGGTTACAGTTAACCCATACCATGATGTGACCCTAGGGTTGTTGTTATACCATGGTATCATGATGTGACCCTAGGATTGTAATTATATAATCCTATGACCCTAGGGTCATAGTTACCCCACAATACCATGTGACCCTAGGGTTGTAGTTATCCCATAATGTCACCCTAGGGTCACAGTGATCCAATGATAATATGATGTGACCCTAGGGTCCCTCATCAGTTGACTTGATCTGGCATCTGGTCATCTTCGGTCAGTGTGCCCAGACAACAAGCATCTTTGAACACATAGCTAAGTAACACCATTAGTACTCACAAAGACAAATTTGGCACTGACCCACAACAGAACCACTGGTAACATACAGTGTACCTCGCCCTGTAGTTGTATGAAAACTGATCAAGCTAAATTTATACATGCACAAGCCTGACAGAGGTCAAAACGGCACCATGAAGAGAAGAATGGAATGATGGATAATGGAATCCTGCAATTCAGGTCTCCATGGACGGTGCACTGGGAAGGAGTCTGTCTGACAGTGGATCAAGCCTTAAATTCTGGATATTTGTTTTTTGGGGGTGGGGGTGGGGGGTGGGAGTGTCTTCCTTTCTGAGATAAATACTAAATTGTAATAGCAAAGGTTTGTCGGCAATAACCACAAGTGATGGACTGCTCAGCAGGCAATATTCATATTAATGAAACACACAGCCCCATGCAGAACACCAGAATACCTTTTATTTCAAATATATATTATTTAGGCATGCTTATCATATAAACATAAAGACAAATATTCATGCTGGCATAAAGGATTCTTAACACACAGTGTCACAGGGACCTGCCCGACCCACAAAGACTTCAAAAACACTGACTACACGGTGTAATTCTATATATGTACATTGGACCAGATCCAAAGTCTTTCCTGTCACACACTAGACACAACACTCAAGACAAATGTGGACTGTCAAGTCACTCCTCTGTGCAGTATACCATACCTCAAAATGCCCACACTGTGGCTGTGTACATAATCAGTTAGTGATGATGTGAGGGAAATAGTGGAATTAAATAACAGACACATGCGGCACATATGACTGATGGAAGAATGAGGATGGACGGGATCCTTATGTGATGACACGAATGATATGCTTGAAATTTTGACAGAACCAAACAGAAAAGTAAACTGAGACTGATCACACTGCATTTCCAAGTACACCATCTGGACTGATGTGAATCCAATTATATTTCATATGTATTCAATTATACTGTCCAGTATGAAAATGACAATTCAAAGTATAAATGACACGAGGACAGCAGATTCACTCATGGCTCAATGGCTCCACTATTGATGCATATCAATTCTGCTACAAACTCTGATCTGTTATTATGTACCAAAAAGCCTGTCCAGTATATAGATCACATGTAATTGTCAAGGTAACAAATTCAACAGAAAAGAAAGAGTTGACTGTGTAGTCACTGTGTAGTCCCTGTGATACCTGTCTTCACCTACAGCAAAGTCAAAAAACCCAGATCAAAAGAGAATCACGATAGTGCTGTCCAAAAACAACATCTGTGTCTGCCCCCAAAGTCATCTGTCTTAGCCTAATTTGTCAAGAGAAAAGCCAATCAAAAATCAATGCTAGTAATCGCAGAAATTAATGGAATGCCAAATTTGTTCTGTCACTCCGATCTGTTTCATCTTAGTAATTCACTGCACATAAATTTCACTCACTTTCAAATAGCGTTGCCTTTGAAGTGTGCAATAAGAATGAAGAATGATTCACAGGGATCTTCACAGATGATCCATCATTGCACACATGCCCTTGCATGCTTTTTGAAAAAGATTGAAACGGCTCTTATTAAGTGTAAGATGTTGACTTGCTCACTGGTGTCAACATTTACAAAGTCATCCATGTGCTCCAAACACTGGCTGCATCTGCAGACATGAGATGCAGGTGGCACTTCCATGTCAGTAACTTCTACCCTGCTGCTTCTGAAGCTTGAAAAGTATTTGAGCACAACAATGCCCCAGTCAAGAATTAAAGGCCTGGAGGTCTGTTTCGCAGGCAACCAATGACCTGTAAAAATCAACCTTTGTGGCGGGACTTTGAACTGATCAATAAAATCAACAAATCTGTTAGAATAGATGTACAAAATTAATTCAGGCGTGCCCATGCACATGCAACACTTACTGCGTACTGGACCGTTGGACTTACTCCGATGCCTATCCTCCTGCGTCTGATTCAAGAGCCGAGCTGTCCGCTTGTTTTTGAAGTAACTGTTGGCAATGTCTTGTTCGTTGCTATTTTGCAATTTCTGAACAAAAAGACAGAAAAAAATTTGTAGGCTCATCAAACATGAATGCTTATGAAGTAGTTATACACGTGGACCAAAGTGGACTTAAAATAATCCGATTTAGTCTGTTGAGCAAGCAACAACTCTTGCAGCAGATACCTTCGTTCAAAGAATCACCTGTCCTAAGTACACATATTACATGTAAATTATCTCTCTCAGTGATGATGCTTCGAGAAAGTTAAAACTATCTGATTAAGCAAATCTCCTGTTCTTTAGCGTAAGAGGTCATGATTTTTCAATCAGTTCCCAATTTTACACCATGCACCTGTCACTTGATATACTTTGACACTCCTTTCAAATGACAGCAATTCGTTCCTTTACCCATGCATCTTCTTGTCATGGTGAGAAACTCAGTAGTACTCTTACTTCCAATTCCCATGACAACCAGCTCTTGATATAGCCAGACATCATGTTGCTGTTGAATATATATTTTTTCCTTCAAAGAGTTGGAATATGAAACCAAAGATAAGGGGTTCATCACATCATACCTGTAAGAATCTATCTTCCTCTGGGTCATCATATACACTGGCCTGAATTTCGCCATTAAAGCCTCGCCCGCGGTTGTCTGATGGCCTTCCTCCAGGCATTATACCTCCTGACAACAAGCACACATATTGTGTTTGGTGGTCATAATATTCACGGAAATCATCTGTTCAGTCATCACCTTTGCATTGTCTGTACATTTTACACTTTATTTTCATTTTTTTTTTCCAAAAGTTGACAGATTCACAATTCACAAAGTGTTAAATGGAAAAATTACTGCCCCCCCCCCAAAAAAAAAAGAAATTAAAAATTATAAAAATATGTTGTATATATCTGGTCCTTGCCTGTTGAGGCGCATGCGTTTTGTATATTAATAGTTTACTTTGAGGGGGAATGATGGAACTCATGGTCCCAGAACTTTAGGGTACTTTTGAATTTTACAGACCTAATTTACCCTCCCCCTCCCAACACACACACTGTGAATGTAGTCAAGTAATTTACAATATTCCTATTACTTCAATGTCAATAATGGGGGCGGGGGTGATAATAATAATGGGGGTGTGTGTGATAATAATAATAATAATAATAATAATAATGATAATGATAATGATAATGATAATGATAATGATAATGATAATGATAATAATAATAATAATAATAATGATAATAATAATAATGATAATAACAACAATAATAACAATAACAATAATAACAATAACAATAATAACAACAACAACAACAATAATAATAATAATAATAATAATAATAATAATAATAATAATAATAATAATAATAATAATAATAACAATAATAATAATAATAATAATAATAATAATAATAATATTGTCAAGTACAAGTATGTTTAACTATCTGTGTACTGGTGTTCGCAATTTCATTGTTGTATCGTCATATATGTACAAGAGGCCCTAATATAGGCTGGTGAGCCTGTCGGCCGATTGTTTTTTGAATAAAATACGTTTAAACCAAGTACTGGCTACATCAGTATTACAAACCTGCGTGAACCCTTTTTATTTGTACAAACACACAAAAAAAAAAAAACAACAAAACACCATGTTGTTATTTTTTTTTTTTCATCTTTCTATATAATTCAGACTTTATTTTGGCCTTCTCACAAATACTGGTAAAAATATAAAATACCTGTTCTCATCAAGTTTGTTCAAAAGACCCAGCAAAACTCATTATTCAACTGATTTGGCCTAACCGTTCTCCTTTATTTTGAACTCTAATTGGGGTACACACTGCACAGTATGACCATATGACAACCTATAAATAAACCTTTTTAGCTCTAGGCTTAGGACTGACTCGGCAACTCTCCTTGCTGCAGTCTGGGTGAATTGACCTGACAATAGCCTTTTCTCTGGAAACAAGGCACACTGGAACTTTAATGAAATGTATTTAAGAAATGCTAATGTGGAATAGAATTTTGGATGAGCAGGACTTTAGTTGCCATAAGCATGGAAGGAGTTTAAATTATAATATCTTTCTGATTAACAAACACCATAGATCAGTCAATCTGGGCACAAGCTCAAGATTCTTCCCATTCAAAACAATGATACTCTGTCAATGAATAATTATTTAAAACAATTTCTGAACATGAAACAGAAACTGATCAAAGGCTTAAAAACAATGAATTCTGTCAATGGGTAATTGTTTAAAAATAAATGTTGAGATTGAAATAGAAGTTGATTAAAGCTCTCGATTAAAACTCTAAAGCATAATGCCAATTCACTCTACAAAGAAGAACATCAACATAAGCTGCTGTAAAATACAGCAGACAACCAAAAAACAAGGTGCTGTATGTTTCGATCACTTAAACTTTCGGTTCTCACCTGTTGGTGGCAGTTTTGTCCTGTCTATTGTCATCTGTGGCAAGATCCACTTTTGTGCCTCTTCATTCCAGTGGCACTGTGACTTGATTCTATCAAGGTTTGAATAGTTACAGTCTCTTCTCAAGCATGGATGGATTTTATCTAAAAGTGATTGCAGGAGCTTCACATCTTTCTCCTGTTTACGTATTGTGTCCAGGTAATCAATACGATCAAATTCAAACTCAGATTGAAGATCAATAATTTCTCTCTCCAAAGACTCTGTCTACAAAGATAGAAAAGAAGAGAAATATGAAGTTTTTGAACAGTAAAACTATTATTAAAAAACATTACAACAACATGGGTCACTTAAGCTGATCTCCATGCACTTTAGGTGCTTTGCCAGAGCTCCCCAAAAACGTCTGTGGGTCCAGTGCTGATCCATGTTGCTGCAGTCGCTGCCATCAAGGCCCTGTGGTGTGTTACAGCACCCCTGGCAGCAGTAATGTGTATCAGTGAGAACGCACAAACCAGTTTCCTACTCTGGTGTCCATCAATACACAATTTGATGATACAACTGAGGAACCAACAATGGAATATTCAGGTGTACACTTGTTTATGCTGAACAATACAATTTGTGATCCATAATGTACAATATACAAGTACAGACAGTCAATTATCTGCAGCATAAGTACATATAGAGCACAAACAGAACCAAAAGACATCATCCCATAATGATAATTTGGGTTTTTAACCAGACAACCTTCGGATGCCAAATTTCCTGCACTTTGAGATGGTGATGTTGATGGTCATTTGACATGTATATTGATGGTCACTGAGGGGTCATTCTTCATCAAGCAACATTCCCTGCCCAAATATTCCACATTCCAGATTCTAATTATGATTTGAAATGTTAAAGTTAAGAGGGACTTGGCAGGTGACTTTCTGAGTGGGCTCTTTAGCTGTGATGTCATTCTACAATGGTCATGTGATAATTAGCTTTTCTTTGAACTCTGTGTGCCAGGCCGGCTGGCCAAGCTATCATTGGTTGAGGTTGTACCTGCTTCTTAAGCTGACAAAAGATTATGTATACTACCCTGCCCTATGCATATAATTATCATACAATTAGCCACCTGGTGGTAGCAGTAATTCCCATTCCCTTTAATTCAGGGTCAATGGAGGATATTGACTACAGGACTGCATGAACAGCCCATGCTCAGCTGACCTAAGTTTGTCCCACAAAATCAAGGTTGCAACTGAATAGACCTGTGTTGAGGTTTAGCTGAGTGCATATGGCATTTTGAAGTATTTCTAGGACAGACCACTGAACCTCCTGAAGTGCAGCCTGACTTGCAAGTTAGCTGAGCTAAAAATGGCAGCACCACCTGGTGACAAAAATTAAGAACTAAGAGACAGCAGTATTCCTGTGTTATATCAAAACAATTGGGTGAATGGTTTCAGAGCAAAAGATTTTCTAAGATTTGCCCCCCCCCCCCCAAAAAAAAAAATAAATAAAAATAACTGAAGCATGACCATTGGAACAAACTTGGTAGAGACTCACCCAGGTACATTGCTACCAAGTTTGAAGTCAATCCAGATGACGGTCTTCGAGAAAAAGTAAAAAATGTGAATTAGGTTGAGAATGCCAATTGACTCGCATAGTAATTAATTGGAAAGGTGCATTTACTGATAAGTACCCGAATTGAAACAAAATTGTAAAAAATCAGGAACTCGCAGCAGTACTAACTAGTGAACAACTTTGTTTGAACCTTTCACAAGGAACATATCTATAAAGTTTCAGCTTAATCTGAGTGATGGTTCTGGAGAAGAAGTTGAAAATAGCAAAAGCCCACATAAAATCATAAAAAATAGACAACAACAACAACAACAACAAAAAAATCACAGCACCACCTGGTGAATAGATTAAGGACTAAGAGTCTCTGGGGGTATTCCTGTGTAATATCAAAACAATTGGGTGAGCTGTTTCGGAGAAGATTTTTTAAGATTTGCCCCAAAAAAGAACAAAAAATCATAAAAAATCCAACAATCATTGGAGCTTGACCACTTGAACAAACTTGGTAGACAGCCACCTAAAGTACATAGCTACCAAGTTTGAAGTCAATCTGCTTAACAATATTGGAGAAGAAGTCAAAAATGTGAATTAGCATTCGAATGCCCATTGACTTACATAGTAAGCACCAGGAAAGGTGCATTTAGCGAGAAGTAACCGAATTGAAAAAAATCGTTAAAGATCAAGAATCCATAGCAGTACTACCTAGTGAACAATTCTGCTTGACCCTTCCACAAGGAACATACTCACCAAGTTTCAGCTTAATGTGAGTGACAGTTCTGGAGAAGAGGTTGAAAAAAGCAAAAACACATAAAAAAATCATAAAAAATTAGAACAAAATTGCAGCACCGCCTGGTGAACAAGCTAAGAACTGGGAGTGTACCTGTGTGATATCAAAGCAATTGGGTGAGTGGTTTCAGAGAAGAAGATTTTTAAAGATTTGCCCCAAAAAAGAACAAAGAAAATTACTCAAAAATCCTTAAATCACTGGAGTGTGACCATTTGATAAAACTTGGTAAAGGACCGGACCCCCCCCCCCCCCTCCCCAAAGGTACATTGCCATCAAGTTTGAAGTGAATCTGGCTGACGGTTTTGGAGAAGAAGTCGAAAATGTAATTGTGAACGGACGGACAACTCTGCATCCTAAAAGCTCAGCCTGACTAGTAAGTCAGCTGAGCTAATAAGACAGGCAAATTTGTTTGATTCAAGATCTACTAATGTAATGTAATGTAATGTAATGTAATGTAATGTAATGTAATGTAATGTAATGTAATGGAATGTAACGTAATGTAATGTAAAACCTAAAATGAAAATTATTGTTACTTTTGACATTTCTTCTAATTTTGTCTATATGTGAAAATTCGGAAGATATAATGCCAATGTCAATTGAAAACATATTGGGAAACTTTTCAAACAAAACTGTTGGTCAAGGACTGTGCTGACATAGGAATCTTGATACCAAATTACTCAATCATACCTTTTCTTTCTCCTTCTGTAAATGTGTAGTTTTAGCTTTGAGTTCATCCTGGACATTATCATAAATATTGAGCATAATTCCATCATCGTCCATTTTAGATATGGCCTCTGAAATGAAATGAAAAAAGTAAATGAGCTAATTCTCTCTCTCTCTCTCTCTCTCTCTCTCTCTCTCTCTCTCTCTCTCTCTCTCTCTCTCTCTCTCTCTCTCTCTCTCTCTCTCTCTCTCTCTCTCTCTCTCTCTCTCTCTCTCTCTCTCTCTCTCTCTCTCTCTCTCTCTCTCTCTCTCTCTCTCTCTCTCTCTCTCACGCACGCGCGCGCGCACAAGTGCAATTTTAAGACAGGATTATCCATTCATATTTTTTTCCAGCACAAACTGAAAAAAAAAAAAATGCAGATGAAAGATTGAATGGTAAGATCATTATGCGCAGTAAATTTAAGTCAAACTGCTCCAAATGTTCAAAGGTTCAACACTTGTCCTTTTTCTTTCATATAAATTACATTAACTGCTTCCCTTTCTTCTTTACCTTGTTAAGAAACTCCTAATGTCTAGTTACCAGCTAATTTCTTTTTCCTCTCCTCCACATGTTTCTTCCGCTTTTTCCGTCGTTCCTTTACCTCACTGTTATTGCTCTGTTCTCCACCCACCATTGCCATCTGCAGTTCCTGAAGCCTGCAAATGTTTGTTGTATTGATTATGGTACAAAGTGAAACTTTATTGAGAAATTAATATGACGGTTTGCATTAAAGAAAAAATGTCAAGGACATATCTTGCAGTCTAATACAGACTGTTTATAATGCAACAATATTATACGTTGAGTGTGTATACAACAGCAAACAAGAGGCCCAGGGGGCCCAATGCTCTGCTGGCACCATGGCTATGTTGCATCTGTTCATTTCAAAGTTGCAAGTCCTCAAGTGGCTTCTGAACATAAAAAGCTTGTGTACATTTAGTGTATAAATGTCCACCAGATGGCACTTTGCTCCATATGTAATCATAGTTTATTTGTGAAATTCCTGCGATGGATATTGTTGCATGTGCCAACACAACAACTATTGAGTCTTTAACTTTAGGCCCTCAATGACCTTGGGACAGAAGATCAAGGTCACCCAGATTATGTAATACAAGGGGCCCATGGGCCTGGTGCTGTGCTGACATTGACATTGATGTCCAAGCTACACCTTGCCATTACAAAATCCCCTCTTTGAACTTTACAGGCATGGTGACCTCACAAAAATAGGCCAAGGTCACTGATATTATACAAATTATAGCTTTGGACATTGTTTATATATCCTATAAATTTGGCAAGTCTAATCCAATTATTTATCCAGATAAGGAATATTATATCCCCCCCAAAAAAACATTTTGGCTGATATTTCCGTCAAATTATAGGTGGCACTACTAGTATCATTAGCAACTTAGACTTTGACCTACCCCCATAATCCCACCAAATTCCGTGAAGATCTGCCAAAAATTACAGATGCTAGAGTGTTCACAAGATTTTCATATTTTGAACCCTGTATTACATATACCGTAGGTGGCACCACCAATATCAAAATTAACCTGGATTTTTATGCATCCTATAAGTCCTGAAAGTTATATTGGGCTTACTTGAAAACAGTGGACGGTGTTGCGGTCACAAGATTTTCACATTTTGACCTGTATATCTCATAATACTGTTGGTGGTGCCACCAACATTGTTTTCAAATCAGGTAATAACTTTTTGAGTTATTGACGAAAAACAATATACTTTGACAAGTGCTAAACTCCATAATTACTGGGTCACAGTGACCCAAAAAGTAGGTCACCAAGTACAGTTTTATGTGTTATGTAATTAAGTGCAATTTTGATCTGGAGGCTTAATTCACTTTGCCATTGATGTCCGAGCTACAACCCGCCATTACAAAATCACCTTTATAACTTTACAGGCATGGTGACCTCACAAAAACATGTCAAGGTCACTGATATTACAAAACATTCTATGTTTGGCCATGGCCTATATATCCTATAAATTTGGCAAGTCTAATCCACACACTTTTCCAAATACGGAATTTTACATCTTAAAAACAAATTTTGGCTCATTTTTTCTGTCAAATTAAAGGGTGGTGCCACCAGTATCATGAGCAGCTTAGACTTTGACCTCCCCCCCAATCCCGCCAAATTTGGTGCAGATCTGCCAAAAATGAAAGATGGTAGAATCTTTACAAGATTTTCACCCCTACATTACATAATAATGTAGGTGGTGCCACTAATATCGAAAGGGGCCTTGACTTTTATAAATCCTATAAGTCCTGAAAGTTATACAGGGCTAACTGGAAAATTATGGACGGTATTGCACTTATGAGGAACAGTTTAAGGAACAACGGACATGAGTGGTCTCATAAGCTCTGCAACCTGTGGTCAGCAGAGCTGAAAACAACAACAAAAGCAAGCACAGGTTTGATAAATACATGTTTACTTTACAGTGAAAGAAATTAAAATTATCTTTGTTTTTGATCAGATATAATCCGAAAAAGAGGATATGTCAAACAGTCAAATTTTTATCTTTAACAGCACGGTAATGGCTATACACTATTTGTGATGTCACTACTTTGTATATTTAGCAATGATCTGAACACTCCTTGAAAAAAATGAAATAAAATAAAATAAAATAAAGCAAGATAAAATGATTATGACAATGACGAAGACAACCAATGACGACAATGATGAAAAGAGACAAGTAAAATACTATTTTTCTCAATAAGATACTGCATGAGTTAAACACAAGTTCCACATGTGTGTCATGCACAATATGTGCAATGATTAGTAAACATATACATGCATAGTCTTGACATCAATACCCATGACAATCCCTTTGCCCCATATACACTGCATTTCCTACACATCGTACCTGAACAAAACAAGAGTGCAAAGAAAAATAGAAGAAAGAAAACTTGACTGCAATGAATCAAATTACACCAGTGCGTCTCTCTCTCTATCTCTCTCTCATACACCCACACACAAAAGTGGACACTGAATTCAAGCACAAGTTGCACTTGGTGCCTTGTATGGGCTTGAGACTTTACCTCTGTATGGCATCAGATGATGTGGCCACCACAGACTCTCTGCACAGCCAAGGGAACAGTGATAGCACAGATGGTTAACAAGAATGACAAGCAAGGATGGAGCATTTAATCATGTTTTTTTTCATCATACTTGTTAAAAAATGAATCTATCTGTTCACACATACTTGACCTTGTAGAATGGTCATACACAGTATTTATAAATGTTATTTCATTATCTTGCTTTTGATAAACAACAATTTTCAAAATGGAAAGTCTGAAACAACTTTACTGGTATACATATCTTTACGTCTGATCAAATTAAAATGAGAAAAAAAAAAGAAAAGAAAAACAAAATCAAGTATCTTACATTAATACATTGTCCCCCACAAAACACAGCAACAATGCATGGAAGGACAGGGAAATGATACAATTTGAGGTCTGGAAAGACAATCAGCCAAAGTGATTATTACACCTTTTAAAATGACTGTTTACCTCATTCAATTTTAGTACCCATTTTATACCTTATTTAAGTCTGCCTGAACGATGAGAAGGTGATGAAAACACAAGGTCAAGAAGTACCCTCCCCCCCCCCTCCCGACAATGACTTGGATTCTTTACAAACTGAAACAGTTTCCAGTTGCAAGAGGTTTTAAAATAATCCCTTTTTTTTTTTTTTCTTGAAAACTACAAGTTGAAATCTCCTCCACTGAGAATGGAAAGACAATCAAGAAGACCTGCCTTGCTTGTGCACAAGATCCAAGAGTGTAGTTTGTTAAGTTCTGAATCCACCTAGAGGATGGAAAATATGCATTGCCCACACAAACATTTTCTATGACAGGGTCAAAAGCAAGGGTTACGGTCACAGTGACCAAATTTTGACAAGTAACACACCCCTATTCCAAGAAGTATCCACACAACAAGTTTGGTATCTCCAAGTAACGCGGCATAGGAAATCTGGCCCACACAAGCTGATGGGGTATTAAAAAGGTCATGGTTACAGTAACCTTATGTTGGTGCTTGACAAACACCCCTTTCCCATGAAGTGTCAACACACCAAATTTGGTAGGTGTAAATGCTACAGTACTGGAAATATTAGGCCTGGACAGGCTTTGTCAGAAGAACAGATGGAGAGAAGGATGGATAGACAAGATACAAACTCATAGTCATCCATGGGACACTAATATCAGGCATAATTCCACAGTGTCAAAGGAACCTGTTCACTGACAATCCGTAATATCCCTGTCAATTTACAATTCTCTGGAAACCACAGAGTCCTTACCTGCGTAAAGCTTCAGCATGCTGCAATGAGTTAGCCTGGCTGGCTTCTCCTGTAGGGGAGGAGCGAGGAGCCGCCACTCCTTCCTCACTCTTGGTAGTTGACAGATGGACTGCCCTCTGCCCCTCCTTCTGCTGTTCTTTCACATATGCCTCCTCCAGCTCACCATCAGGCACGGGACTCTGCATCCCCAATAGAAAAATTGAGTCAATGAGTGCTGAAGTTTTCACAAAAATTATTGATACATTTCATATTATTTTGTCAGCAATTCAATCCTGGTAATTAAGCTGTATCATCTAAATAGTTCTTCATGACACATTTGAATATTTGTGTTCCACCCTCCCCCATGTATATATATATATATACAGTAAACATGACACCAAAATCAATATCATAGAATTCACAATCCCCAATGCTGATTGACATACATGGCAAAGATTGTTACACATGTACCTATACACAGCTCTAAACATGAACACTTTCTTACAGTATAATATTCGTAACTTCTGCCCATCTGAAACAAAAAAATGTCAACAGTTGCAACAGTTATGGTAGGTATTAGTTGCTACACAACCATCAACAGAAATTGAGTGTGATCTTGAAAGGAACCTCACTTCCTTTAGTTATACATTGATCAAACTGTCATCATAACAAAGACAGCCCACAATCTAACATAACAGTTACTACATTACACTCTGACTTTGGCATGCCCCCTCCCTCTAATATCTGAATCAAAAGGATGGACACGAACATGAATATACATTTATTACACATTTTTTTCCCACTATGAGTAAGTTATTTACAGCTGAACTCCACTTTAGAGAGTGCCTGTGGTTTCAGCCTCATTGAGGATTTATGGAGTCAGAAGCACTTTTCTCTTCTTGTCTCTCAACAGCTGTGGTAGCTTAGCAATGGACATGGTGAGAAAACCTACTGACATAATAACATTTCAGAGAAGGGGAGCATGCCTCGGGGAAAAAAAATCCTTCCTACAGCTGTATTATCAATGTTGTCATTAGTCCACTAGTCGCAAAGGAATGCAAGAACAGTGGATGTGAAATTCTGTGGAAACCTACTCTACAGTAGGACTTAAAAGACACAGAGAAAGAACAGACTGGTTTAAAGTGATCAGCACTTCATGGCAAATTTTAGTCTGGCACTGAAGAGTTGTACGGCTACAAAGAGAATGCCTATAGCCCAGAGACACTTGTCTGTGTGTGAAGGAGTGTTACTTGGAGGTAGGCGTACAGAATACCTGTCTCATGTGGTTTATTATCATAGCAGATTCCTCTGTAACTGTCGTGTTCTGCAACATGGAAGGCATCCTTATCACCAAACATTACAACCTGCACTTTGTCTTTGCCTCTTACTATATATATATTATGCATTTGCACATATGAAGGACTAAAAATGCAAAAATGTTGAATATAATAGCCTGGTTTACTCCTGATTATGCTATATATTATATTACATAAACCTGAAATGTTATGCACCAGTACAACTACAAATGTCAATGTAATACTATTGGGTTAAAATACTAAGTAGTTAGTGCCAAGTTAATAACTTTGGAATGATTTGGATAACTCAAAATTCTACCAAGCAACACAACAAATCTTAAATATGTGAAATATATCACATCTGCTCACCTTTAAAATGTGGAAAACTTAACTCGAGCCAATTGACTAAGCATGCAAGGATGGTACTCTTGCCATCAGCTATTCAAGACAGCAGTCAAACATCCAGTGTTGCCAACTATCTACTGCACATGGCAGATTTCCAAAAATTGATCAGCACAGGTGCATGGAAACCCCAAAACAGGGAAACCAAGAACATTAATTTCATTTCTGGTACATGTGCTTGCCCATTTAAAATAAAAAATGTATAAATTGCAAATAAAGAAAGCAATTTGATATTTGCATAATTAAAGTATCCATCATTTTATACGCAATACAAAGTATATAAGATGTTTGACAATCTCCTGCTGATTCCATAATGGCAGCCACAGGTGATAAGCTGTGACAAAGCAGTTCTACCATGTCAGGCAAAAAGCTCAATCTTCACCTGGCAATCCATTGTATACAAATGTAGTCCATTGTAAGGTAAAGTAGTTCCACATTTGCAATGCCCAGGTTAAAGTTTGAAATATAGTTTGAAACTTGTTTAGCCATATAGGACAAAGATCTATGTTTTGACCTCCCAAAAAATGAAAGTCTAATTAATTAATTTGAAAATTCAGCTGCTTATTAATTGCTGAGGCATGTTCATGTGAAAGCCCACTCTTGCAGTATGGACCACTGAAGAGATCCATTGCAGGCGGGGGGGGGGGAGGGTGTCCTTTACGGCATTTCCAGTTCATCGCGCCAACACCTATCATCAATATATGTTGAATTTTCCAAGAACATGACAGATTTTATGTCTGCAATGCCATCCATGTACCATAGGAGTTTCCCGAGATGCTTGGGTAGTGTGTGCATGTGAAAATACGGACACTGAAAATGAACAAGAACACCAAAGTGGTGTTGGAATATATTGGACATTATGATATAGTTAGGAATCTGACATGTGACATGCACTTCCAAGAAACAACCTTACCAAAAAAACCCTTCCTGATTGGCTTACACCCCCTATCAGCACCTTATTCAATGAGGATAAAGTCCCATGGCAGAAGGGTTGGGTTCAGCTTAAGATTTTAATAAAGAATGGAAGGGGCCTGGGAGTCCTGCAAACAACATATAACCATGTCTGATATAGCACACACACTTGAATAGTCTGTAGTAGTTAGTGCACTGTTAGCAATATGTACTCATAATACCTGCAGTATCATAGGCTGGCCACCTAAAGCTTCATCACTGCTAACACTAGTAGGCTCCTGTTGAAAACAAAATAGGAGTTGTGAAAATCCTTGTCATAAATCTATTACATTCACTGGGTACTTGTCATTGTAATCAGCAAGCTGATTCGTCACCATTGTGCATTATCTTAAATAAAACCCTAACACACATACTTCTCTGTAATGAGCTGGTGTATGACCAATAAATACACCCAAGTACCTGATTAACAAGGCAATAGATAACAAATTTATACTAATCACATAATTGATATTTGTATGCAGATACATGTATATAAAACTTTGGTGTTGGTAATTAAAAATTTTCTGAAGTGAATCTTATGGTTGTTCAAAATTTATTAAGACCTGGATATCTACATATTTTATTTATTTTATTTATTTATTTATTTTTTTTTTTTTTTTTTTGTACAGGCTGCTGAGCCTGTTTACTCTATGTCACACTTTATTTCAGCTTGTTTACATTTTTTTATTTGGTTTCATATTAATTTTCTTACAACAGCACATGCAATTATTCATGACATACACATTTACAGTTGATACATGTACATGTAACTAATGTTTCACAGAAGCATGTTAGTAAACAGAACTTTGAACGCGCAGCCTGACAAAAACCTACTGCACCAACCAAAGATGATAAGAACTGATTAAGTGTGTGTTGGGAAGAAAAAACCTACGGTTATCATGTATTAATCCCTGGAATATACAACAGATTCCATGTTTGAAGATGACATATCTTGTATGATAGGTACCACTGGGACTTCTCGTTACAGACCTATGATTATGAACATTTAAGTGATAACACAATGCTGTAAAGTTACAGCATAAAGGAATTAGCATGTCATAACCTCAAATCAAAAAAACATGACATCTAATGGGTTAAACTTCAGTAAAGATTAGTGAGATATCAATAACAGCAAAGGTTAATAAGCTAATAACATTTATACACATGTATGTACAACCACATACAAACACAATATGTATTTCCAATGTACATCCAAGAAAAAAAGCCCATGGTTAAGTTGGTGAAGAGCTTGTTACAGTCATTCTCAGCTAGCAGTCAGTCAATGGCTGAATTAATAAGGATTTCACTGTTGCGAAATCTGACATGGCTTGGCTCTGAAAGAAAATGACCAAGGTACTGTTAATATTGGTATGAGCTACAATTTTAGTTTTTAACATCCACCACCAGATATCACTGCAGTCTCTGCCTGCAACTGTACCTGTAATGACATGTCCCTCTGCTGACCTGCATCTGCAGTTGTCTGTTCTGTAGCAACTTCATTCTGCAGCTGAGCCACTGCAGCAGCTTCACCCTGCTGCACTAGAAGTACAGCAGCTGCCAGCTGCTGCTCTGTTGCATCAGTGGATGCAGGTGCTGCAAGTGCAGCTATTGCATCTGCCATTCTCTGCTGCAGTCAAAATAATCAAAGTCAGATTTTCTATTTTCATAACATAGTTATTTTTCTCTTTTTTTCTCTCTGTCAAATCTGAGCTAAATAGAAACAAAACAGCAAAATAATATCAATAACAACTGTGTGAAATTTCTTTACAAACAGGAGTCTGCTCTCTAAATGCACCATGTGGCAGTACTGATATACTATGTAGATGCATGGGGGGGTACTCCCATTACTTAGCATTATGGGTAGGCTCCGCATGAAAGACCCCCATTTTTTTTTTTTTTTACCACTTATTGCTCTCAAAGACTCCCCATTCTCAAAACATCAAAACCTAAAGGCCGCATGTTTTGATTTTAAATTGTCCCAAAGACCCCCATAAATAGTACTAGAGTTCAATTACGGCTCTTTTTTACCCCAACCTCTTTTTGCAAACCTTTTGCTTGTGGTAGTAAGTAACTTTATCAATACCAACACCCAAAGACCTACCTATTTTGTTATTGATTCAGCTACTATTGGGTCTGGGTTTCATGCTCTCAGTGGAGCCTATCCTCCCTAAAATATGGGTAGTGCCCCCCCTCCCCCTCCCCCCCGGATGCATTGATGCAGCCTGAAAACAAAAATTGTCTGGTCTGATAATTTTCATCTTTTCATTTTCAAATCTTTCATAGATACTTTGTGTACCTGTTTTTATCACAGCTCCTGACAAAACAATTTAAATAAAAACAATTAAAATGCAATCAGAGATTGCTGGATCCATGCCCCCCCCCCTTGCCTCATGTATAACCTTGCTAATCACAGTTCTCATTTTAGAATGACTGTAGTCCATAAAAATAGGCTATCACTATGACCCAGATACTTGACCTAAAGACCTACTTTTATGCATGACACACCCTTGTGTCCAGATACACAGGTGTGTAAAGCTTCATGATTCTAAGTCAAAGGACAACAGAATTACAGCCAGGACATGAAGCGTAATGTAGTTTTAAATGATGTATCACTGTGACCCAAATACTAGACCTGGTTACTTAATTTTGTTTCATGACACACTTTCAGTCAAGATATACGTGTGCGTGAAATTTCATGAAACTAAGTTAGTTAGTAAAGAAATCATAGCCAGGACATGATTTTACAAGGTTATCTCACTGCGACCCAGATACTTGACCTAGTGACCTACTTTTGGTACATGATATACCCTTATGTCCAGATGCACCTATGTGTAAAGTTTCATTAATCTAAGTTGAAGGACAAGCGAATTATAGCCCAGACATGGATAGCGAAAGGGCAGACGCACGCACAAACCGAAAAAGCGATTGCTTTATGCCCCTCCTCTAGTTGGCGGGGGGGGGGGGGGGGGGGGGGGGGGGGGGAATAAACATAAAAGTTTATCCAAAGCTGTTTAAGGGTTCAAGGGATAAGAAACATTAGTAAAGAATAAAAGTAAAAAAACAGTCTTGGTTTTCCCTGGGCAATTAAGATAATCTTTTTTTTTTTTACACAGGCTTACAGGCTCAAATACGTCTGCTATTTATCCAACAAAGTACACATTTAATTTGAGATCAAAACTACTTTTAAGTCCTTCAGTTACCTGACATAACCTGTGACATGAACCAATGCACAAGAATGACTGTCTGAAAGCCTGGGATCTTTGAAGTTGCATATTTTTTCAACAAGTGTTTCTAATTTACCAAGAGCGTTTGCAGTTAACATTCTCCAGAATTTGCAGAAAAATTACAGTCATTTAAATTAAGAAACAAACTGATTATTTAAAAGAAAATATGTTGATGTTAGATGCATCAATAAGCCTATTTGAACAAACGTGCACCATGTATTGAAATAGATGTACATGTACATGTACTGAGTGGTTACAACCAGCAGATCTATCATCAGGACTGAAATATCCCATGATAATATTGTGATGACAACAAGGTTATGAGTAATTGGTCACTCTGGAAAACCAATGTGAAATATGAGGACAGTTGTTTAAGCATTATGTATATTATAACAAGAATAATCATAATCACTCCCTTGTAAGGTATGTTAATGAGACAGGTGTAAATCCAGGTATTTATTTCTTGATAAGGCAGGCCAGCCGCAGTAAGACTTGTAACATGTTATCATGGACAGGAGTCAATGCACAGAAAGGTAGACAACTGAGTGAATGGTATGTACACAAGAAGGGTTGAATATGCTGGCTGTATACCTGGGAGGAGTCCACCTCTTCACCCTCAGCCCCAGTGACAGGTAAGCCACCAGGTGACACTGCAGGAACAGGGGCCTGTAATTGATAGACAAATATCATACACTGAAGTCTGGTGCCTTGCCTGTTTAAAAAAAGTTTCTTTCAAGCACACAGGTCACTCTGGAAGAATGTTATCTAGAGACATGCTTATATTTTGATATATGATTGTATCACATGGCCAGTTTTCCCTTTACACCAGCCAAAAGTACCTGATGTAAAATGTCATATGCTTCAAATTTCTGTGTGTAGTCATGCTTCACACAACACAGCAGCCATTCATTGTACCTGTTATCTGCAGACGATGACCAGAACAAATTCCTTCTGTCTTCAGCACACACGTAATGTATGTTTCAGCTGCTTAATTATACTATACAATACAAGGTCTACAGCAAGTCATGGCAACTTGATAATCAACTTCCTGGGAACCAGATATTGGGGACTCAAGTATAACATTTGTTCTTGTATCCATCTGTTGATGCTGGATGAGCACTGAAGTCAAGCTAAAAACAATGAGGTACTTTGTATTCATACAAAATTCAGATTGGAAATGTAGCACAATCAATTTCACTCTGATGTGTGGCACAAAAAGTGAAGACAAGAAAAAGAGAAGAATGCAAAAATATCAGATTAACAAGAGGGATGTGCTCACAGGTGTCAGTGCTGATTCAGATGCTACATTTTCATGAGACACCAATTTCTGTTAACAACCATCGGCAATTAGAAGAGTCCAGTTGTTTATCACCCAAGTGTCTCCAACTGCAAGTATTAGCAACTGAGGTACTTATGAAGAACAGTGGTGCCATCTAGGAGAACATGCCCATTCAACATGTGAGGACAAAAAGCACAAAGTGCTGGACTCACAGACATGTTTATCAGTTTCAACCCTAACGTGACACAACAGTCACATTTTGTCCAATTTTTAATGTATCAAAGATCAAACAACTCCATTGTCACTTTGTTGTTTAATCTCAAATCTCATGTACCTATCATGGAACAAAATATGACACCAAGGTTGCTCAATAGAAAGAGAGAAAGGCAGACTATCTTGATGCCAAAAGTTGATATACACACTAGGTGTGTTTATTTGTGTGTGGAGGTGTGTGGAGCAAGAGACACTGGTCACATGATCAGCCATGGCAACAGTTCGGCCATGGGTTGCATTTACAGATTTCCTAAATTTATGTGGGAGTTTATGCCTGAGACTTTTCAGTTTGTTGTTCACCGTCTTAAATGTCAGAGAACACAACTCTGATCAGTGACATGCAAGCCATCATTATCCCAGAAGAAAACACCATAATTCTATGTGAAAATTAATAGTCAAGTTATGTTTTATATTCCTTTTGAATTACATGTAAATGGGGGACTTTGAAGGCTTCATCTGCATAATACTGAACTGTTCACTTTGTACAGGATGTCATAGCATTGAGTTGGTGCTGTAGACTCAACTAATACTTTTGCACAGAAAGTATCAAATGAAGGGCTGCCATTCTTTGGTGATAACTTGTGCCAAATGTGACACAGTGTTACTCATAGGCTGACTTGTTTTTCTCGTACAGGATCTCATAGGCTGATTTTTCACACAAATCTTTTACGAAACTGTGTGATTTTCTTTTTTGGTGTGTTTATGGAACAATTTCTGACTGATGAGTCACAATCTTTGTATCGGTGCAAACTTCAGGTACAGACCAATCCAATATATACTTTTGCTATATTGTGGTGAAGGGGCACAAAGTTTTGCACGTCAAAAGTGGACTATGTCAGAGACTCCATTTTAAATCAAAATCAACAAGGTGATTATATTTCACTGTCTCAGTATTGTTGTGGGTGTACTGAACACTGAAGCTGATCCAAGAGTATGACACTGAGGCCTTGATTAAGTCTAACATGTAAAGCTCACAAGTCTCACCTGAATATGCATTAGCCGCTCATTATTTTACCTGAGATACACAGTAGCCTTGATCAGATTATACGACCTGCAGCTGTTACAATAAATGTTTCCACACAAAGAGCTGTATTTATGAAATGAAAGTTTGTCCACTCTTCATAACAACAGCAGTGGTGACAAAGATGAGAGTTTTTCTTCCCGAACAGTGACTGAACACACACAGGTAAAACTGGTAGTGTTAAAGTAATAATAACAATCAAACCAAACTGAACAATGTAAACAGTGACTCAGGGGATTTTTGACAGAAAAAAAAACGACATAAAAGAAGAATCAATTGCCAACATAACAACACTATAGCTGAAAAAAAGTCAGCACATTAGTATTATTATGTAATAAAAAATGAAACATATAAGTAATAGTGAACGTTTTTAAGAGCCAAAAGCCTGTGAGTGTGTGATGCTGTGGGTGTGAATCTTGTCAACGACTGTGTGTGAGTGAGCTTAGTTGGCTACCTCAAGATCTCGTTCTTCCTGTGACACGGACACAGCACGAAGCTCTGCCTCTGACTTGGCATGCTACAATTATTGGACAAGTAAACTCAATTCAGAACATTTCATTTGTCATAATGGCTGCATACAAAAATATTCTCATCGTTTTTTTGTTCAAGATCTAATTAATTTGAAATTTTGGTCTCCAAAATAGTTGAGTTATGTACTGAAACATAACATGTAATATAATGAAAGTGGATCATCTCAACTGAAAATATGTAATAACAAAAATAAAAATAAATTGGATTCATCACATTGGTTTGAAGTGATCTATACTTAAGTACCAAGGTTGCTCATACCAGTACTTTGTACTTTATATGGTATGTTTTTTTGCTGTCTATGTATGCAACACTGATTGACAAAACTCATTTTTTTGTACATTCATATATTGCTTTCTTTTGCTGTTGCAAATTGACATATTTAAATGGGATCTGGTATACAGTTTCAGTGGTAACAATAAACATGTACTCTCACTGAGTACTGCCTAATAAAATAAATTGAAAAAAAAAAAAAAAAGTTACAAATTAGAAAATGAGAGTATCCCCACCCAGGGAAGAAACTTGGTGAGACCACGTTAAGTTACATTCCTGCCATCTTTAAAGATAATCCATCCTTTGGTTTACAAGAAGTCATCAAAATTATTATTTAAAAAAAGACAAACACCTAAATCGCCAAAAGGGACAAAACTGCACTGTCATTTGTAAAACAAAGATGTGGGTTGGCCAAAAGTGTTCATGTGTAAGGAAAGTATGCTTTTTAAAGATTTCAGCAAAAAAAAATGAACAAAAAAATAACAAATGCAAAAATCATTGGACCATGACATGTTGAACAAATTTGATACAGACTCATCCAAGGTATATTAAATTTGAAGAGAATATGGCTTACAATTTCCGAGAAGACTAAAATGTACAGTGAATGGACAGACGGCAGATGCCAGACAATGGACCATTCTATAACCAAGCCTGACTGACAAGTCAGCTGAGGTAAAGATTAAAGATACAACTGGCAGACGCTTACCATTGTGTCTGTGTCCCCACTGGTAACACTCTGGAGTTCATCTGCTGAAAAACAAGAAACAACAAATATGTCACACTACACATAAATTATAATATTTTCTTGGTCAGAACAAGTCCTCCACTAACAGTTTTCTATGGTGTGAGTTAGCAGCCATCCCTTGCCAATGGAAGCTGTTGACCTAAGGCATCATGTCTTGACAGATCTGTTACCCAATACCCATTCAAAATGTTTTATTGTAAAGTTCAAGGAAACTTGTTCAAGCAGAAAGGACTTGACATCCAGGCAACAAGAGCAGGAAAAGGATTGTTATTTAGCATGACACAAAGGCAAGTGGCCTTATGAAATATGGCTCAAATTTGCTTATTTTGCATGACAAAATCAAATACCTCCTAGTGGAGCAGTTTCATCCAAATTAGGCTGAGGTTGCTCAAATGCAATCCCAATCCCAACCTAAGCATTGAGAAGATATATATAATCCTGCCAACTTTCATCAAGTTTTCTTGAAAGAGTTATGGCATATATATAATTTCCATGCCATAACTCTTTAGAGCATTTCAGGAAACTTGGAAAGTAAGTCAAGGTTACCCAACAACAATCATAACCTAGCTTCTTCCAAGATACATGATCCTGTCAGGTCTCATATACATGTAGTGTGCTAAAATTTTAAAAGAATTAGTGCAACCTCTCTTCAAAATCACCCCTACAGATGACCAAATTGTGGTCTCTCAAGACAGATGGTCTTTCATAGGAGGTGTAAATGAGGTGAAAAGTACTGAGCAAAGCATCCTGAGAAAGTGGTCTTTGAAGACAGGTCGTCTCTTATTAGAGTGCACTTTAACTCATTCCACCCTAATAACGCTTTTTCCCGCTAATATCTAAATGTCATCTGCTAATTGTGTGTTACTACTTTAGGGATTATTTTTCAAAATTTTGGATGAAACTTGCATGGAAGATCATTCCAAATTATACACCCATAATCTTTCCTTGGTGCACTCTGGGCACAATGCACCCAGAGTGCACCAAGGAAAGCTGTTGACTGTCTTCTATCAGGGTGGAATGAGTAAAACCAGGGTTTACTGCATGGCCTGGAAATGTAGATCACACATAAAACCCTGTACCTTGTGACCTTTAGATTTAGGTCACTGGCACCAAAACATGATCCCAACCTAAGTCTCACAAGAAATACAATCCTTGTGTGTTTCATTTAGTATCCTCTAATTCTTGAAGAATTATCACACACGAACAAAATGCATAACTACAATTGTGACCTTGAAAATTAGGTCAAGGACACCCAAAGACAATGCAACCTAAATTCACCAATATGCACAATTCTACAAAGTTTGATCCTATTCTTCAAGAGTTATTGCATGGCAACCAAAGAAGATGAAAAGGAAGAAGCAAATAAATGAGCACAAAAATAGTATGTCTTCCTTGGAGAGACATATAAAAGAGAATGTGGTTCTAGTGAAAGGTTATTTCGTGCAAATAATTTTTACTGTTAACATCTCTGCTGACAATCTGAATTGCTGTTAAAATGATCAATGTAGATTCAGGTTGTACAATGTTGTACAGACTTTGACAACTCCACTTTAAATAATTTGGTTTAGTGTCAAAATTTAGAAGTGAATTATATCACAGTAAACAAATCTGTTTTCCGTTGTATTGAAACAAGCTGTATAACAGATGAGTGAAAGACTGTGTGTCCCCATATTATAATGATTAGGCAAGTGTGTCTCTTTTCCAATGATATTGAAGCCAAAAGTTTCCATTGTACAGAATTGGTAGATACAAGCTGTATATTAGATGAGTGAAAGACTGTGTGTCCTTATGTTATAACAAGTAGGCAAATGTGCCTATTTTCCAATGATATTGAAAAGGAAAGGTTTCATTGTACAGAATTCATAGATCCAGAAATATTCTCTCTGTAATCTCGGTGATCTTTTTTTTTTTTTTTTTTGGGGGGGGGGGGGGGCAACTTAGATGGAGCCTGAATATTCCAACATTTTGATCCTCAGAGTGAGGCCATGGTAATTTGGTCTTCAAAGTGTCTGCCTAGCGGTTGATTAACATTCCCTTTGTTTATAACGTACATGTACAGTAAAAGTTCCCCTCAGTCTGTTCATAAGGGGCTGATGCATCTGAGAAACATAATGCCTTGTTGCAAATTCTACAAGTTAATAAACAGTGCAGGTCATCGTGTTTGCAGCCTCCTTTGGGAATAGCATAATTAAGCACTTTCATGAAATATTCCTTGCATGCAACGCTGCATACAAATGCACACAAACATTCACATGTAGATCATCTTGTGAAGGAGAACACCTGACCATCACCTCTTAGATCAGCTACGTGTTGGAGATGCCCCTCTCTCCTAGTAACCAGTTGTTTACTTCTAATAGGCATGAACTCAAACTGCCGCCATGATGCATCTACATGGCATTTAGCTACAACTACATGAACATCATTCCGAGTTACATAGATCTGATGTAAAACACATTATGAGGGTCTGTCACTCTGACACCAGTATATAATGACTTCAAGCTTCTATTCTACAACAGCTCCTTAGCAGCCACACAGTTGGCAAAATGCATCAAACTACACGTTTACCAAAAATTGTACTATTACTGGTGTTTTGTTTTTTTGTTTTTGCTCAGAAAAAAAAAGAAAATGTTTCTTATCCATTAGGCACTTGCTGGTCTTTCACATCAATGTTATGTTGAAAGCCTACACCAAATGGGCTCTGCTTGTTATCAGTCCGGTCAATTATGAGACTGGTCATGGCAAGCTACGGTGAAAATATGATGTGTTGTGTTTCACAGCAAGATTAAAATCAGGGCTAGTACCACAAAAAGTTGACTTCTACCCCTGACATTATGGCAGGTAATAGGGCAACTGAAGTAAGAGTTGTTGGTCAATGCAGACATTGCAAGAACAATGACTGGCCCTATTGGCACCTGGAAAAATTAATGAAGGGTTTGGATGTTCCATTCTCATATTTTTCCTGCTAAATGTACAAGAAATATATTACCAAGTACTGAATGATGACTTCTGAGTAAAGTGAATGAAATATTTACCTCTGGGTACAGAAGCTGATGCGCCGGCTACCACTGCTGCCCCGACTATCACATGACCATTCTGGTGACTCTGTGGCACTGTAACACAATAGACTATAGTATGAAGCTCTTTATTTTCACCTGGGTTAAGGTAGGATTTAACATACACAGATATGAATGGGATGTGTTCATCTGTGTATAAAACTGAGAAAGGTAAAACCAGGGACGTGTTATAGATGGACTACCAACAGCGGGGCCCCCTTTGTACCATCTATGTTGCCGCTGCTCAAGTGATCGGGTGTTTGAGCGAGCACCTTCAGTGCTGAACAAACACAACTCCACGGTCCGCGCTGGCCGCTGGCAGTCTCATGGGCCAGGTCACGCGATGAAGGGCAAGAATAATCGCTTCATCGACTGAAATGTGCACAATTTTTCACCGTGTTCCACATTTTAAAGTCAAAATTTAGCGTTACGCCGGACTCAGCTACAAGAAATGAAACCACCATCATGATCCTACCGGCATACACTATCCATCTAAAACTACATTTTTTATTGCTGATTACGGTGTAAGGAGTTATTTCGCACGCAAGTTGTCTAACTTTGCATCATTTTGGACAGAAAAAATGCAAAAACTAGCCCTTTTATCGGCCGATTTCAATGAAAAACACATCGATGGACTTGCACGGTTCTGATTCAAACGATGAGACTGGTTGCGCACGCATAAAACTCTCCGTTTTTGAACTTGGTACAATAGCACACCCGATGTAAGTAACCCGATACAACTGAACGCTGAAACATAGATAGAACAACAATCGGACTGAGCAGGGGGGATTAACTTGAGCGGCGCTACTGAACACGCTTTGTAGTCGTCGCGCCCAGTTGACCTCTAAAGGGACTAGCGCTCCCGTTGGCAGTCCATCTACAACACGTCCCTGGTAAAACCCATTGCATGGGTCCATACATTATAATTACATTGTACAGTAATAGCAGCACTTCTTACAAAGACCACCTCCCATAGGGTACTGCATCTTTCTTCAAGACACTTTAATATGCCTGCATTTCTTCATCAAGTTTACCTTCACCTTCAGTGCATCTGGCTGATGGGTCTTGAGAAGGGGCAAATGTGTATTGGAATCCCCAATGACTTACAAAGTAATCAATAGGAATGGATGCATTAACTGAGAAGTTAACCAAATAGAAAACTTCCTCACAAATCAGGGTCCAGGAGCATCACCATCAAGTAAGCAATCGTTCTGTTTGACCTCTTCAAAAGGACGATTTTATGGTCCTCAGTTTCACCATATTCTGAGTGACCATTGTGGACAAGAAGTTTAAAATAGCATTAACACAGAAAAATGAAGTTTTTCAACACTAAAACTATTATTAAGAAACAGTACTCACCATAGGTCACTTAAACTGGTCTCCATGCATTTTAAGGTGCTTTGTCATAGCTCCCATAAAAAACTTGAATCCATGGGTCCAGTGCCATCCCATGCTGCTGCACTCACTGATGCTGAGGCTCTGTGGCATGGCACAGCACTCCTGGCGACAGTAATGTGTCATAGCAAGCATGTGCAAATCAGTTTCCTACACTGTGTAGGAAGAACCAAATGGCAGGGATGGTTGGGCGGGAATTCTGGTGACCTACGGGTAGTACTGTTTCTTAAACATAATTTTACTGTTGAAAAACTTCATATAAGAGGACACAGTACAACACCATAGGTCACTTAAGCTGATGACACATCAGACTGGAGGTGGGAGGTACCTCCAAAAAATCTAGCCCAAAAACTCTGCACTTGAGAGCCATGGACAATCCTGGACCCCCAATGCCTCCACGCCAACTCTGTTGAGCTGGAATGGGTGGGGAGGCACCCCCTAAGAGTGGTTGGAAGTGGCTGTCAGGAAGCACTTGAGCGCCAACAGCTGCGCTTCCACTTCTATTAAGTCCCTTAGGTGGAAGGATTTCAAGGTATCATGGGAGTGCCATCTAAGACTGGCCATAATATCCCCTACTGACGTGTTTTTCAATGCGTCCCAGGAGGCAGAGAATGCTCTAGTCTCATGAGCCCGGACAGAATCCCTTCCTGCCACCTGGTAGGCAAAGGAAATTGTTTTCCTTATCAATCCCAAGATGGTATTAGGCGGCAAAGTCCCGTACACCATCTGCCTACGAGGGATAAACAGAAGCTTCTGCCCAGCTCGCCACACCAAACAGGAGAGCACAAGGTTGAAAAGCTCTCCTGTCTACCACAAAGAACAGAAATTTCTGAGACCGTGGGGCCGTGGACATGTGAAAATATGCCTCTTTCAGGTCTACCAAAGTTACCCAATTGCCCTGTCTTATTGCCGCCATGATGGTGAGCGGGGTTTCCATCTTTAAGCGCTGTACTACAAGATAGGAGTTGAGACGTGACAAGTCGATAACCAGTCTTCACCTGATGTCTCTTTTTGGCACCAAAAAGAGACAACTGTAAAAGCCTGGGGACCCATCATCTAACACTGGCTCTATGGCCTATTTGTCCACAAGTTTTTGCACGGCCTTGTGTAAGAGTTCCCGGTTCGCCTCAATGCGAACCAAGCGAAAGGCACTTCAGAGCTGATAGGAGGATTGCCCACAGCAAACTCCAGTGAGTAACCATGCCGAATGATGTTCCTGACAAAGACATCATCTGTTATGCGATCCCATTGGTTAGCGAACAACACTCGTTGGCCGCCGACCGATCCTTGCCTAGGCAGCGGAGAGGGATCCCAGAGGTGTCAGATAACTGGCGTGTGTCCCTAGGGGCAAGGTGCCGGCTTCTGGCTGCCCTTGGAACCAGAAGATCCCAACTTAGAAGGCTGGCTACCCTTCTTAGCTGGCTTCATCCTCCACCTCTGTGACTTCTACAGCTGCCGAGGTGCCACACACAGCCACAGCAGGCTGAGGGGAGGAAGATGACCCCTTTGCAAATCTTGCACCCCTCAGCAAAGCCTCATCCAGAGACTTTGGCTGCCTCTCTGGGGCCAAGTTGTCCGCCCTTTCAAGAAGGGTGACCAGACTTCTCGAGGCCTGCAGGGTCTCCACCAAGCTTTTGCTGGAGGCTGGCACTGATGGGTCATCATGCACCTCCCTGAGGAGAAGCATGGTGGAACACCCCCAAACAATTAAGGATGGAGCTGAGGATTGTCATCACCCGCGCATGCTGCTCAAAGCACTGAGCATGGCGTAGAGACATCCTCCGCTTCCTTGATGCCACGGTCCCTTACGGGAGGGTCAACCGACACAGGAGCAAAGTTGTACACAGACTGACTCATTCAGTACAGCTCCAACCTTGCTTTTGGCTTCGCCAGCAATCATCCCAGGACTAGGCCATCCCCGGAGGACCTGCCTTCTGGCGTGTTGCCCAAACAGCCAGTTTGGCAGAAAGTTCCGCAATCTTTACAGCCACGAAGGTGGAATATGGCACCTCCAACTTGGGGGTAGCCTTGGCACCTTCTACTGACATGGGCACAGCCACTATGGTCTGTGGTACTGCCTCCGCAGGGAGAGTTTGCTGCATGCAGGCAACATTCACCCGAAACAATGAACCCAGCTTCTCCACAGCCAGACAGGAGAAGCAAACGCCTCACTCTTCCACTTCTGAATCCTCACTTGTGAAATTCGAGCAGTCAAGATCAAGGATGTCCTCAGTGGACTATCCTCTGGATCTTCCCCCACGCTGAGAAGCAAATCCTCCAGACACTCTTCCTCAGTCTTGGCCTTAGCGTCCGGCTGAGGTTCTGCCACTGCGAACACCTCAGTAGCCAGTCTTGCAGACTCAGTGCCGTATTGCATCTGTAGCTCCTCCCACACGTGGAGAGTCTCTGCTGGCAAAATGCCGGCTCCCCATGGGGGGAGGTGACACTGGCTGACAGGCACACACTGGGTAAATCAGCCTAGGGGCCAGGGGAGTGACTACCACCGATACCTCTTGCACCAACCAATTGGGCACTAAACTTGAGTGACCAATCGCCTTTGTAGACTTAGGCTGAAGCAACGAAGTGCCGAAGCATCCCGGCCCACCACATCGGCATAGGTCATCGAAGAGGCAATCTGCCCAACAAAAGGCTGATCAACCTTCACTGGGGACAGATCAGACCATGGAGCCTCCAACTTCATAGTACCTGCCCCAACGGTGGGACTAGACATGCTAAGGACCCCTCCTTGAACCAAGGCTCCACCCTCCAGAATGAAAACTACCAAGGAAGACGGTTGCCTATGATGGGAAGGGCCATGTATCACAGACCTGCTCACTTGAGCTGCTGTGGCTGTGGAGGGGACCCTTGAATGGAATCTCTCAACCACAGTCCACATACAATCTGCAGAGGGCCTATCCTTCCCAACAGGGGCCTCGATTTGAGGACAAAGGGCCTCAATTCCTGGACCAGTTTGATCCAAACAGCAAGGCCTGGTCAAACTAGCAACCCCTGCCACAGGGGTCTTGATTCCAGGATCAGTTTTCACCTGACTGTGAGGCCTGGGCAAACTGGCAGGTCCCAGGATCTCGACATCAAGTGCATGTGCCTTGATTTGAGGTTCCATGCACCCCCCCACTCCCACCCCCACCCCCACCCCCACGGTAAACTGACCACTCACTCACAGCGTGCCTCCACACTTTGGAGCCTCCATTTGGCAGATCTAACATCTGCCAACGGACCTTTTGTCACTGCAAAGGAGCCTATTGGTGACAAATGTCGCAGGGATTCTCTTCAGTGCAGAATATGCCATTCCTTTGCATGCAGAAGCGGCAAGCAGGATGGTCATCCCAATTAGGGTATCCTGTGGTGGTTGGCGTCCCACTGGATGTCTAACTCCACATCCATATCCTTGGATTGTCAACAAGCCAAGAAACCTGGACTAACTATATAGGTGATAGGACCAGTTTCCCAGGAAACCTATGAACTAAATTACATGACTGAAAATGCAAACCACAAGAGTACAGAAAGGTAAGAAAAAAGCGGGAGCTTCCAACAACATGCGTCCACCACTGATGGATACCAGAGTAGGAAACTAATTTGCGCATGCTGACTATGACGCATTATCTCCATCAGGAGTGCTGTGCCACACTACAGGGCCTCAATGTCAGTGAGTGCAGCAGCATGGGATGGCACTGGACCCACCGATTCAAGTTTTTATGGGAGCTCTGGCAAAGCACCTAAAGGGCGGAGACCAGCTTGAGTGACCTATGGTGTTGTACTGTGTCTTTAGTAAATGCATTTTAAAAAATTGAGATTTAAGGGTCCACAGAAGTTTCCCTGTGCAACTTCAAAACAACTGGCTTGGTGGTTGCAGAGAAGCAGATTCTTTAATAATTTTCCATATAATTAACAAAACAAGAGGACTGTGACAGTCTTGTGTGCAGCTGACCTGACCTCCCCAAAAAGTTTGAAGTGAATCTGGTTGATGGTTTTTAAGATGTTGAAAATGTGAATTACCATTGCAATCCCCATTGACTTAGAGGCCAGTCAAAATTCTCAGCATTTTCACATCTGTACAGACGGTACTCATCTTCAGACACATAAATCCCTTCCCCCCACCCACATACCCTGCCCCCAGATTTAGTACCTCAAAAATGCTGGGGGGGGGGGGGGGACATAATTTGCAGATAAACTCTAGTGTTCTGACCTTTTTCCTTAGACACTTTATTTTTTTATACGTTTCCGGTCAAGCTATTTATTTCTACACAGAGTAATTTTTCTGTTTTATTGCACTTTCATAACCAATTAATCTTATAACAAAAGCTAATGGATTTCAAGGCTTAAACATTAGTGTGCCATCAAGTGGCACCTTGAAGGACTTTGAAAGTGCACATCTACCATTGGGATTATAAGTAGTTAAATCCACACACTTTTGGAGCTCCATCTTCATATATTTGAAAGTTTTAGTGAGGCTCTGTGCAGGGAACATAAAAACTGACAATTATACAGTGAATCAAAAATTTTGAGGCTATGATAAAGTTTTCAAAAATTTGGTTTGGCAGGAACCACTATAATTGCTCATCGCAATGTCTATCTTCTGTATTCTTTGTAAAATTGTGCTAATAATAACTGTAAACTTTATGTACACCTGACTGACAAGTCAGCAGAGCTAACAAGATATTGTGAAAAGCACTTAATATCCTTCAGCAAACATGGTTTTATATGTTCAGTGACCTAAGTTTGACCTTTGAAGGACACTCATGGTAAAATTTAAGAAGACTGAAACAAAGCACATAAGCACTTTGCTATTCATGGTCCATAGTAACCGCAGGCCCACGATCAACCATACCAAAGGTATACATAGAAAATAGGATCTTGACCCCATTGTGACCTTTCAATGTCATCCAACGTCAAGTTTAGAAAACCCCAAAGGAAAGCCCATAGGTACTTTTCAAATCATGTTCTTTAGTAACCATGGGAGTACAATCGACTATACTCAAGATACATAATGAAAATCAAATTTGCTGAATCAAAAATGGGCAAAAAAATATACCATCCACTTTCAATACACATTACACAGAATCTAATGTGGGCTCATGCTTCTTTCAAGTAACCAAATGCAAAAATCATACATTGATTCCATGTAGCCTCTATTTTGGTTTGGTGACATACCAAGGTACAAGCAAGTGCTCTGTAACAAACACCTTGTGACCTTGAGAACTAGGCTAAGGCTACTCATGTTTGAACTAAGCCCAGTCCTTTAACTGCTGTACAAGCACGTGGTGGCTGGAGATGCCCTCTTTTGACATGTTTTTATTATCACTAGATGCAACCAAATTCTGTAAGATAATGCCCTGTGACCTTGAAAAATAGATCAAGGTCAAACATGTTTTACAATGGTGCATATTCATGTGCAATTTGGAAGTCAGATCTCAAATACCTTCTTAGTTACAGCAGTACAGTGGTACCTGCTATTCAAGACCACCCTTAAAGCCAGACAAAAGTGCTCACATATGGCAGGTGGTCTTTCACTGCAGGTAAGCTTACAAAGAAATTAAAGGCCGTTGTCTTCAAATGGTGGTCTTAAAAACTAGTGTGGTCTTTCACGAGAGGTGGTCTTTAGAGCAGGTACCACTGTACTAACATTGTGCACTTTTGACCTTAAAAGTAGGTCAAATATAGAGGTATGACCATGACCTTCAAAAAGGCTTTTGAATCACTCCATGATGCTTCTTTTGTGTATTATTTAGATTGATGGACAAAGCTTTCAAAAGTTAGAATGGTAACATCACCTTGTACATGCAAGATAATGCCCTGTGATTTTGAAAAATAGGTCAAGGTAAAAATATGTATGAACTTTAGTTAGGTTTTATAATGGTGCATAATTATGTGCAATTTGGATGCCAAATCTCAAAACCTTGCTTCATTACATCAGCACTTCTATTGTGCACTTGACTTTTTACCTTATAAAATAGGTCAAATATAAAGGCATGACCTTGACTTTAAAAAGGCTTTTCAAACCCCCCATGATGCTTCTTTAGTGTAAAATTGAGCTTGATAGACGCAGGCTTTCAATAGATAGAGCAGCAACCTCGCTGTGTACAATACATGCAATTGGAAGTCCCAACTCAAAAACTTCTTTAGTTATAGTGGTAACCCCAGATTGATGGACAGAGAGACAGACAGATGGCACATGGGATGACAATAACCTTCAGCCTCATGAGGCTGACTGACAAGTCAGCTGAGCTTGTAGGATGATTAGATGAAGAAGCGGGAGAAAAATAATTTCAGGTAACAGGCCAGATGATACGAGTAGGCACAATTACTGCACCAGGGAGGGAGGGACAAAAGGAAGGAAGGAAGGGTTACATACCTGGACCAGCCAGATTGGCAGCCTGTTCATCCACATGTTGCATCTTGACCTCATACTGATCCTGCAGCTTAAATAAGTCTTCCTGCAACTTCTCTTTACGTTGTCTCTCCTCCTCAAATTGTGCCCTCATGGCCACCATCTCCGCTTCAAATTCCTATGCAAGTCACAGAAAACACCTGAGCCAACTCGCAGAATGTGACATCATCACATATCACATGTAGTGAACTGCTAATATATCAGCCCCTTTCTTCCATTATATTTTCTGAATTTTTCTGATCCAAACATTCACCTTTAATGGTCAATTTTTTTTACTCTTATTAATATTTATCCATATCCCTGTATGATATACATATGTATCTGATACAAAACCCAAACTGTACAGGTGCTTTAACTTGAGAACAAACAAATATTTGTGTTTGTCATTGAAAACTACAAGATATCAAAATCAATTGTGATTCTTCAATTAATGCATCTTCTGGTGGATCCAATAATACTGTGAAAAAATTTTCAGATTCTAATTTTGGCAGCTTTGGCATTTTGAACCTTTCACTGAAACTTTAATTGAATGAATTAACAGTATTCTCTCTTCAGCCTCAACGGCTGCTTTGTTCTGTTTATACATATACATATATACATGTATATGTATGTATGTATGTATGTATGTATGTATGTATGTATATATATATATGTGTGTGTGTGTATATATATATGTGTGTGTATATATATATATAATAAAAATGTTATATCTGAGGCAAGTGGTTAGATACATTGATATATGTTTCTGTATTATACAGCAATAGTCATACATTTTGTCAAACTGGCACACTCGCTGCTTTGGGAACTTGACTAGCTTCAACTGCAAAAATTCTATACACCAAACAGAAAATACATGAAATGTCTTTTTCAAAGGTTGTATGAGAATTTTATCAAAAACACTGCAGCAAAACCTGTGTGTATCTGAGAGCATGACAAGTATTACCTCTCGTATCTTCTGTCTCTCTGCCTCCAGGGCTTCCTCATCTTTGACGTGTACGATCTTCTCCACCACCTGAGGTTGAGCCTGAGCAGCATCACCCTGCACTGAGCACCAAGCACAACAATGCAATGAACACCACAAAGTGTGTACTTCATGTCTTAAACATTTACTGACATTGATGGTCATAATCTACCATACATTGACAACATGATATAGAGTAAGCTAATATTGCCTATGCCTCGGAGAATCTGTCATTTATAATTGGTCCAGCCTGATAAATTTTTGAAGTATTGATACACTGTAAAGTATTAAGCACAAATGGAATATGTACAGACATCTGGTACATAAGCCAATGCTGGATCCACCCAAATGTAACTGTTATGTGTTTGGACAAAATTTCCAAACACACAATTATGACATTAAATTCATATCTTGGTGAATTTTGATAACATTAAGAAAACTTTACGCACAAAGTATTCATTTTGTGATGATTTCAACTTTGACACCTCCAATAATACCACACACACACTGCTAAATGACATTGATCCGAATTCTGTGGTTGACAATTTAATTGAACCAGCATAAAATAATTTACACATTTGGCCCCACAAATAGCATTTTAGTTCTGTTTTGACAAAAACATCTGTTAATATAACATCAATAATAAATCAATTGTACAAGTGATCTATGGCTGTGCTCTTTTTCAAAATAATGTCATTTGTGTGTGTATCAAGATTACAAATGATAGCTCCCAAATTAACATGGTCAAGGCATAGGCAGAATTACTTACAAATCTAATGTTGATAGTCACAGTCATCACTCATGTTACTTGTGAGAATGTAACACATTATTATATTCCTCATTTATATCAATATTATCGAAGAGTATTTCCCACATACATGTACCCAGACCAGACATCCAGGTCATTTTACTAATTTATTCACATTGCACTGGACAAAACTTAAATATGACCCTTCGCCAATGTGAACAATTTTTCCCTTGACATGCATGGCTCTGCGAGATGCAAGACCAAAAAGGTAATAAAAGTAAGAGACTACAATATATATACCACACAAGGCCCAGCTACAATACATAGAAACATATACAGAAGACCAATGAATAAAAATCATCTCACTATTTGTTCAATGATGATAAAAAATAGATACAGAAAGGTAACTAATAAAATGAGGAATATATATTTATGGTGAAATAACAAATCAAGGCGATAATATCACTGCCGTTTACAAAACCATGAAGCCAATCTCATTTTGTCTATTTGACTCTATGTGACCTTATGCATCCTAATTTTGACCATTTCATTCACAACTTTCCAACTACACATTCCTAACCATAGCTACATTAACATTACTCATAACTTTGCCCAAGCTTCATGCCCATAAAATGCTTAACTTTGTGTAGTCTACATAAAACTACAAAAAGGAAGCTTGTATTAGCCTTGCGACCAAACTTTCTGAACATGGATTTTTACTTACAAAATCATGGTTCAAGAAAATGAAAGCTGTATTCACACACACACACACACACACACACACACACACACACACACACACACACACACACACACACACACACACACACACACACACACACACACACACACACACACACACACACACACACACACACACACACACACACACACACACACACACACACACACACACACATACACGTATATATGTATGTATGTATGTATGTGTATATGTGTATATGTATGTATGTATGTATGTATGTATGTATGTATATATATATATATATATATATTTATACATATATATGTATATGTATATATACATGTATATATATATATTTATACATATATACATATATACATACATACATATATATATATACACATACATATATACACACACAAGAAATGAAACTAAACACTGCTTAGCAATTTTATTATGATATAATGAAACTCAGAAAAAGCAAGAGGACAGCGGTGGTCCATTGCTCTGCTGACCAACATCCTTGTTACATTATTATCTGAAAATAGCGTCGTGTTCTTCTAAGTTTCAGGCACAATGACCACAAGGTGGCTATCTGACATAAATATTAAAACCTTTTTGAAGAAAAATAAGCACCATCATCCCACAAATGTACAGCATCTACAAATTAATTGCATGATGCCACATGCGGTACTTCAGACATCAATATTTGTGCCAAAAATTAAAATACAGTCGTCATTACAAACTGAAATAATACAAAGACAAGAGCTCTTCTCATTTGTTTGTCAGCAGAGCTTAAAATTATATTGACCATGAGAACCCCCACAGAGGAAAAATAAATATGATAATCTGGGAAATGCATTTGTTCTGAAAATGGTGACAGATTTCAACATTATTTTGGTTAAGAATACAAGGTCAGTTGAATACATTAATGTACTAGTCATGTTTCCTGAATGGCACTTTATACAAAACATCATGCTCAAGTATACATTGCACAAGGTCAGAGTTTTATGACAGGCATAAATTTTTCCATTTATTTAAATAATTTGTGTGTGGCACTATTACAAACTGTACGACAGTATTAGTGGCCTTTCTATTTTGATGAAGTTGTTTTTGTGCTGAATGAAACACATAACTTTAACTAATGTCTTACACGCAGCAGATGTCAAATAATGCCAGCAACCAGCTCCTTCATTGTAACAGTCACCCTTTGCACATACACACGCACATGTGCACACTGCTAGTGGACAACCTTATCATTTATGCATACTATGCAAATTTCACAACACTGCACTTATCACTTTGTTGATGACAATGAAAAGTGATTAAAAAAGACTTGTTGCTGATGTTTTTCTGCAGCTTGACAAGAATTGCCCTAACTTTAAGTCCGTGCACAATGTATACACCACAAAAAGGCCGGCACGCAAATCCATGCCTCCTGGACCCAAACACCCAGCTTGAAATCAGGGTATTATATGCAGGTATTTACAGTGCAAACAGTATTACAGAATGGTACCTTTAAAAGTTTATTTCCCAGAGAATAGTTATTAGGATTAATTTGCACATCTGGTCAATTATCTAATTATAAATTATTTGTATTTTAGATGACATATGTTCTTGAGGCACAGATTATGTTGTAGTGGTGAAACTGTGATGTAAATGTACAAAGATTAAATTTGACCTCTAAAAAGTCCCATTGTAAAATATATTAAGTTTAACATCTAAAATCCCTCATTGTAAAACATTGTATATTTTATCTCTAAAAGTCCCACTGCCAACTTGAAGAGATTCTATGTAAGCCTTAAATGTTCAGAAAATATTATAACTGTTTACAATGACAGTGTTTAAACTCTACATGATACAGATTACTAACTACTTCAACTTTAACTACCACCTTTAATTGTCTAAGTAGCAAATCTTAACTTTTATCCATGATTGGTAACAGCATAAGCTTTCATGGGCGTGTGCACTGATATTTCCAGTTGCTACCATGAACATTATTGAGATATATTTATTTGTGCAAGGTCAGGGTACAAACAAGCCTGATCTTATGATTTGACTGAGAACCCACTACAAAGTAGTAACAAGTCTTCCTGCATCATTGCAACTTTTGGATCAGTTGTCAGTCGACCCCGACCATCTTTATATGTATGTGTGTGTATGAATGTATGTGTGTATGTACGTACATACATAAGAACATATACATATGTATTTATAGTGCATCAAAGGTTGGATGCTTTATGGACTGAAATCAGGTATTTTTGGCCTGTTTTTAAAGTGATGCAGAACAAAATCATGGAAAACTATGAGCTGATGCTGTCAGACGAATAAAAATTAACTATTCATCCTTTCATTCAAACTGGAAAAGGGAACGTAAATGTATACCTCATAATGCAATCTTTCACTGAATTATCAAATGTACTTCACCTACAAATGAATCAAATACATGCTTGCCAAAGGAAAAAAATAAGACATGTTTTCTCACAAATTATTTCTTCAAATCAATCTGAATGGTATGGTTAAATGTTTATTTTTCCAAATAAGCTTGTCTTAATGAATAAGCAGGTTATTATGAAAACTGCTTTTTTATTTGTGAATTTCCTGATGTAACCTGTAAAAAAAGTCAAGTTGTTTGGTTAAGTTTAAAAGATGTTATACTGACTTTGTTTTAGCAGGAGCCTAATGAAAGCTTTCTGGTCACAAACACTGACTATGTCCATTCCATGCTATCACCATTATCACATAGAGGACTGCTTAAAGCTAACTAGCAACTAGTTCTCTGGACGCCTGGCTATTCTAGTCATTAAATAGCTATCATTTTGCCATCTTACAATTCTTATGATCACATATCTTCAAATCCAAAAGAGTCACCTGGCTCTTTTCTTTAGTGATGAAAGTATTGACAGCTTATACACAATTATATACAAGAAGGCCACATCACTGGAATCATCTACAAAATCTAGGATAAATAAACAAATGGCAAAATGCTAGCTTGATGACTAGAAAAGCTAACATCTAAAGCGTACTGGCAGAAACTGTTGCAATGTCACGTTGATTGCAGTCCTACCACCAGATGGTGCCACCATACTTACCCAGAATTTTAGACACTGAAATGACAAGACAATTATTTGACATGTGGTGCAAGTAGTGCAAGGCATACAATAGGACTGGCAACTTGTGGCTGTGCCATATGCCCCAGAGCTGGATGGAAACCTCAGTTACTTTTAAAATTTTTTGTCCACAATCATACTTGAGACAAGACTAGAATGAACAGTAGAGAAGGGGTTGGGGATGTATATGTTCCTGTTGTACAGTAACATACATACACAATAATACAAGCCACATCCAGCCCTCATTTGGCACTTTGGTGCAAATGAATCACAGAAACACATGTTTGACAAAATTTCAAACAGGCTCTGAATAGTACACATTTTTTCCAGATAACAACTCACTTTTCGTTAGAAATAATAAATGATGTCATCTATTAAAACTAATATATTTTACCATTTCCATATTTTCAACAACTTTGAATTCTTTTACAGCCTAAAGATTCCCCCTCCCAACCCCCAATTATAGCCTTTATATAGACCAATGATATACCCTGCAATACAATATACATAAAATGAATGGATGAATAACATGAAAACCATATGGGTCTGTCAAGTAACTTGAAAACAAAGCATAAAAACAAAAACAAAAAAACATATACTCAAAAACATAAAAAGTCAAAAAAAAAAAAAAAAAAAAATCAATATATCAATAACAAATTTAAGAAAAAAAATGAAAAACCAAAATAGAAAAATGGATTTGGGTGTACCAAGAACCTTCAGGTTATGTTGTTTTGAATCAAAATCAAACAAAGTTAGTATTTTTAACTCACAACTGAAAAATGTAAAATCTTTTGTATATTATTCCCATAGCATTCAAAGAATTATGTGAAAAATATGAAAAACACTCTGCAAGAAAAAATATGATCTTTTTTCTCGCTTCTATTTGACATTCATCCAATAAGAGAATGCTACTTACTGTTGCTTTCAAATGGTAGATTTCCAGCTTCAAGCATTTGTTTGAGTCGATTGATTTCTTCTTGGTATTCACGAAGCAATGCATCTTTGGGATCCTCATTGATCTTAGGCTTGTTCTTAATATTTTTGGCTCGATTGGCGTACCTGAGAGTACTCAGCGTTTCATCATAGTTGTTATCAGCAGGTGATAGACAAGCAACCATTAAAGTTTTTGTGTTACCACCCAGAGAGTCTTGTAGTAAACGGGTCAGTTTGGAATCACGATATGGAATATGTTTTGACTTTCCATCAACGAGAGCTGAGATTACATTACCGAGAGCAGACAAAGATAAATTTATTTTGGTGGCTTCTTTTAGCCGGTCTCCTGTGGCACCTGAAAAAAAAAAAAAAAAAAACCGAAGGAAATAAGAGTGAAAGATTCAGCCATTTCATACTCCCACAGTGTTGTATCTTAAATTAAGACAGATGGCAGTCATGATATGTAGTCAACACAAGTTATTTATTGCTTTTTAACTTGTCACTGAAAACTTGTCAATTGATCTTGTCCAACATGCATATCATCTTTAAACATTTCAACAGTTTACTGTTTGAATTAAAAGTGAAGCCATAACTTTCTTCAAAATGCTTTGAAGGATACCTTTCCAAGCCACAAAATCCAAAGAACTTAAGGTGACAATCTAGTGAAGACTTATCAAGTGCTCCATAGTTTCATTTGTTTTATCCGCTTCAAAAGTAAATTGAAACAACATCAAAACTATATATTTCCTGAAAAAAGAGAAAGAGGGGGATACAACAATGGCAATTATTTTTGCCTTCATTCAAAATTTCAAAAGACATAATTAATTACACAACCAATTAAATTTTAATTAAAGTTCTAACTTTCGAACAAATTGGAACTGACACTAGTAATGCAGAATCAATCATTTTGGTGCCAAATGGAAGAGTATGGTATGTATTCCAAAAAGTTGTTTTGCTTTCTTCTTACCATCAATATTTTGCAAGTTATTATTAATTAAAGAATAGATTATTCAAATTTTAATTTTAAAATTTCATTACCAAATTTGAATAAACCATTTCTTTAAAAATAAATATGATACAGAAAAAATTAAACACCTTTTTACAATACTGTTATATACATAATTATCTAATTTTTCCATTTGGCACCAAAATAATTGATTCAGCATCACTAGTGTCAGTTCCATTTTTTTTAAAGTTATAATTTTAATTCAAATTTAATTGCTTATGTAATTAGTCATATATATCTATTGTATTTAAAGGTCCTATTGATTGAATAGATACCACAAATTAGAAAGTTGATGTTTAGGGTCGTTAGAAATGATATATGAAAACCAAAATGCTAAATTTAATTTTCGAATAGTGTTTTTTAGCTCCAAAAGTTTGTCACATTTGCAACAGGAAAGCGCGTGAATTTTCTCCAACCATGGCCCGATGTGGAACAGTGTTACTGACGTCATAAACGCAACCTGCTGGCCATGGTGTATGTGTTATAAGCCAGAGTGCCTTCAGTTTGCCAAGAGTTATGGCAGATACAACAGAGCATAGTGATTCTGGAGAGTATGAATTGAGTCTTTTATGCACGTGGTCTGATGACAATGAAGAAGAATTAATAAGAAAAGCTGAAGCAGCAGAGGAAAAGATCATTCAGCCTTACACACATGAGGGGACGACCAGAACCCTACCATCACCAGCACTGCAGGGAGTCCAGCTGTGGTACAACCAGACGATCCCAACTTGCCATCTGGGCAATGATAATTTGTTGCAAAAGAGATTTTTCCAATAAAAAATTACAAGATTCCATTTAACAAGAACAAGCATGAATGCAATAAATTGTAATTTGCATCAGGATGGGCCAGGTCTTTCACATGTACTAGTGTTTCAAATTCTAGCCAGCACGGAAACAGCTACAGCCTATGCTATATAAAAGTCTAAACAAACAGTTATTTTTCCCTTCCCATATGTATGGTGTATGGATGATTAAATATAAGTTTGCATTTATGAATATTGAATATACTTCAATGGTGTTTCAATTCAATTTTGAAGAGAATACAGCAAATGAAACTATGGAGCACTTGACTAGTCATCAACAGATCGCTACCTTAAGAGAAGAATTGATTACCAAAAATGTACAAAATAGGGAACATTTTTATAAATACCAAATTAAAATTAACACAATAAGCTGTTTGTGGTTTGTTTTCAATAAATATATAAAAACATAGTCATGACAATGTTTTCTTTTTCAAAGAAAGAAACTATCAGTACTACAAATTGTATGTATTTAAGCATATTTGCATTCAGACTCTGTGGTATGTCAGCCCAATACCTTGCCTTGGAATGAGGATCATGATTATCCTGTGCTCTGCTGACCGCAATCTGCTGATTCCTCAAGTGTGGACTTTACTGCTCTATTACACGTACTGTTTAAGCTCTTACTAATGAGTGACCCGAAATTTAATAGTACCAAGATATAACTCAATATGTCAGTTTGACAAAACTGCACATAGTCCCATAATTTTCACTAACTTGCATCATCTTTAGTCAGACAATATTCTGATAATATTTCATTTACAGCACTACCTGGTAGCCAAAATGTGAACTATGTGACCCAAAATGACCCTGTATACGATGTAAAAGCAACTGGCCATGTAGTTTCTGAGAATAAATTCTGATTGAAAAGAAAACAAAAAACACACACACAAAAAAAACAAAGAGCAAACAAAGAAACAAACGAAAACAAATTAACTTAACGCAAAATAGACAATTTATTGCATCATCATCATCTCCTTCACAAAGCTGTTAATGGCTCACCTGGAGAACATTGTGTGTAAAATCAAAGCATGAACAGCTGAACAAAGCCTACGAAGGCAAATTCAAGTCAATGTTGTGCAACCACTTTTGATACAGCTGCATCTCACCAGGCACTGGTGTAATGACTGTAGCATGCATGTTTGTATACTGGGAGAGGACATGCATGAAACTAATGTCAGGTGCATTTAGACATGCTAGTCTATCCCATCATAAAACACAATATAACAAATTGACATGTTATTGTGTGATCTGGGGAATGAAAATGAACAACAGGTAACAAGCTGACTGTGAGTACAGTCAACTTTGTACCCGGATGACCTGGAGGTCATGGCTGGAGCAACAGTTGTGGTAATCATGATAGCTTGCAAACTCGTACAAGAATTCTTAAGGCTAATTGCCAGGGAAATAAGCATTTCCTGCTTGTTGACTATGTGTTAACAGGTAGTTTAATCTGGTATATGACTTAGCAAAGAGTTCATCTATCCATAACATTGAGGCCAAACAGTTCTGTGGTACATACTTGGTGGATCCAATTCCAATGAGATTCTTTTTCAAGCCTCAAATTGAGGATCTTGTGCGAAGTAGGGGGGGTGCGTATATGCTCCAGAAATTGTATTGTAAAATCTGGGTTTTGGTGTTTAGGTAGTTGAAAGTGTCTACCCAGAGGTTGCATGGGCTCCTGTTGGGTGATGTAGTAGAAATGCTCATGCATTCTGTTCATTAGTGTCTACCCAGTTTGGCAAATATATTGTTTGTGGCACACCTGGCACATTGTGAGGTATGAGGAAGGATCTCCTGTCAAGGAGTCTCACTTACTCCAGAGCGTGTTGTTATAGATTTGAAGGGTAGTCCCTTGCTCTGTAGTAGATGAGAATTTTTTGAGCATTTGCTTCAAAATCCTCTGGCCAGGTACAAATTTTCTTCACCTGTAGCATCTGGCTACAGGGTCCACCCTCTTTATTGTGTTTAGAGTGGCCTGACCTGTGATGTAGATACCTGTGGGCTTGGTATGTAAGGAGGTGCAGGCCTTCTTACCCTCCCAATCTTGACTACAGTGTCGAGAAAGGGAATCTCTGTTGTTGACAACTGAGACTCCCTGAAAAAAAGCATTCCATACACCCTATCTGCCAATACTGCAATACATGCAGTGTTTTGTTACATGCATGTATAGCAGCAGCCATTAATAACACATGATCTCATAGTCCATCATCCCATAGCTTCATCAAAGTTACCATATGATCATCATTTTTAACAAACTTTCACTGCTTTTAGTCAATTATATTCTGATAAAATTTCATGCAATTCTGTTTAGCTGTTCTGGAAAAGAAGTGAAAAACAGCCTTAGCACACAAAAAAATCATATTAAAATACAGACAAAAAGTTACAGCACCACCTGGGGGTCAAAGTGTGAAATACATGATCCCAGGCGACCCTGTATAGTTCAACATCAAAGCAATTAGCTAAGCAGTTCCTGAAAAGAAGAAAAAAATAAATCAAATTAAATAAAAAATAGAAACTTTATTGCATCATCTCTTCCACAAATTTGTTAGAGGACCCCTTGGAAAATATCCATGTGCAAAATGAAAACATTAAATGCAATGTTTTTTTAGAAGCTGAAAATGTAAAAATTGAATGGATGTCTAGACAGACAGCTGGACGATGCAAACAGTTTTTTTAAGCTTTGCTGATAAGTCAGTAGAGCCCAAAATAAGATGACAATTAGCTACCAGATACCTGTTTTGCCTTGTCTTTCACTACCAGCCAAATCAACCAGGTTGAGTTTGCCAGCACGGATGTGTTCATCTCCAGTCTGGCCTGCCTCGCACATCTCCATCCTGATGGTGAAGATAGAGTGACTGCGTGAGGAGTCAGCATTCATCAATGTTGCTCCCACAGATCTGTTCTTCCAGCCATAGGCCATCACTTTTTCACAGTCATATACGTTTAGACATGGATGCATTGACAGACCTAGCAGAACCACAGGGGGAAAAACATATATACTGTAATATCACTCACACATAGTAGAACACCTACACAGTCTTTAACTTGCTAATTCCATGAACTCTTCCACTGACTTTTATCATAACTTAGAATTTACCAGAATCTTCCATGTATATGCTCAATTTTGACATATGCCATTTGCATTCTCATTAATGCATCTGTACTGGAGGCACAAGACTTAGGATTTTCTCGGAGGAAACATCAGGATACCAAATTGTCACCTTGTAATTTGAAGTTTCTTATTTTTGTTTCATTCAAATGAGAATAGATTTGGAATTTATTTTCTCACCAATTTACTCTTTCAGTGCCAATCACGTCTAAAATTGATCTACTAAAGTCAAACTAGTCTGAATTATCATTAGGATCTCGGACTCGTATTCCTTGTAAAAAGACCTTCAAATGATTCAAGTACCAGCATGCCTCTAGTTCCAGAGAGAACACCCCTGGTTAACAGCTTTTCTCTGCACACATTGGGCACCCAATGCGTGCTGAGAAAAACTGTTGACTCAGTCCAAAATTTGTCACTGAAAGGGTTAACTTATGTGCATTTACAACTCACTATTAGCTTCATCTACTTTTTTTCTTGTCATATTGTTCCATTACACACCGAGTATTATCAATATCACACATTCTTATGACTTAAATTTTAGAATTAAGATTTTGGATGTTTTGGTATCATCATCATCATCATCATCATCATCATCATCATCATCATCATCATCATCATCATCATCATCATCATCATCATCATCATCATCATCATCATCATCATCATCATCATCATCATCATCATCATCATCATCATCAAGTGTGCTTTGTCCACTACTCACCACTGACATACACGCCTTTGTCTGGATGTTCTTTTAGATCCAGCTTCTGTTTACTGTCTTTGCCAAGTAGATCTCTGATTTCTTCATTGTAAATCTCCAGGTATGAGGCATGTACCAAGTATTTGATACCTTCTGACACACTGATGGCCTCAAATATGTGATCAAATGCCCTACAAACATACAACATAGCCCACAAATCAATAGCAGGCAAGACAGTTACATTTTCAACAGAGCTGACAAAATTTACACTCAGCAACATGCCGAGATTCATCATGACAGATTCTGTGGTTCCACTTACAGTAGTTCCAGTCATGAGAAACTGCTTTACAGGTTCCCAAGTCTTATACTTTTCATGTTAACCTTCCTGTCATGATAGACCACCTGTCTTTTAAGACCACTTTTTGTTGCAGTATGGTTGGTCTCTTGTGACAGGGTTTGCTGATTTTCAAATTATTAAATTGCAAATTACATTGGACAGTGTTGAGAATACAAAACATTAGATCTTCTGACTGAAGTGTCCTCTTCAGGATAGGTACTGAACCTTCTTCTCTTGTTCTTGTCCATTATTTGTCATGCTTGCACAGGCAAATCATCTTGACACAAAGTTGACTTGGTGACTGCTGGGTAGCACAAGCTCTATGAACTCATGCATGGTCAGCTCTGTGTGATCATTTACTTTCTTACCTAGAGCTCAATAAAGTGACTGTTATGGTCCAGTTGGCTTGTAATTTTATCCTAATATGCATTTATATAATACAAGACTAAGTTACAGGTTTATCATCCAAAAGGACAAAGGTCTTTCCATACGGTATGATAATAAACTGGTACTGCAAATTTATTCAATTTCACTAGTTTCATTTTCGCTGGTGTTGCTGATGGCACAAAAATTATGAAAACACAATGAAACTAGACAAGAAGATTTGTCTCAAAGCAAATCTGTTTGAGTGCCTTCAAAAGTTATTAATATGGTGAGATGAAAATTTCAAAGGTCCTAATGACCTTGACATTTGACCTTTAGAGGTTATATGTAAATTACAAAAATATGCAGTGTTGCAATGCAAACCACAAAAATGAAGAGTGTTGCAATTCCTACAATTTGGGTCCAACATAGTCAAAATTAGACAAAAATTGACAGAGTTATGGCTGGATGAAAATTTCAAAGATCTAAATGACCTTGACCTTTGACCTTTAGATATCACATGTAAAAGTACAAAAATGTACAGTTTTACAATGTATGTGATTTAAGCCTAACATGAAACAAATCAGATGAAAATTGACTAAGTTATGGCTGGATGAAACTTTCAAAGATTCAAATGACCTTGACCTTTAGAGGTTACATGTTAATTACAAAAATATGCAGTGTTGCAATACCTACAATTTGGGTCCAACATGGTCAAAATTGGATGAAAATTGACAGAGTTATGGTTGGTTTGTTTACATGTGGTGTTGTTTGTTGCATGTCCATGCAATACACTCAACAGGACCGCGATGTACATTGTGATTCAGCATATTGCAAGAGGGCATGTCCATTCCAATACCTCCCCACTTCAAAACAATGGAATCAGGACTTGATACTTCCCAACTATTACACACAGTATATTAACATAGGCTTAATAGAGACTGTGTTCGAAACAGTTAAATTAACACTCCAGTTAAATGCCCATATTAACTGCCTTTTGTGTTAACTCTAAGCCTTTTGTAATTTGGTTTGTTATGCAGGCAAACAAGCTAGTCCATGAGGTGTCATCTTATAGGCATGCATTGGTTACTTAATAACCAAGTTTGGGCATTGCTCCAGTTACTTTATATCATTGCCTCGTCTGCTCTGTCAATGCTTGGACCAAGGTTCATAAAAATAGAACAATATACTTTGCTGGCCAAGCCTGCACCACATGCATAGTAATAATGATAATAGCAAAAGCAGTGGCAGTATTAATAGTCATAGTAAAAGCAGTGGCAGTATTAATAGCCACAGTAATGATCATAGTTACAGCAGTGGCAGTATTAATAGCCACAGTAATGATCATAGTTACAGCAGTGGCAGTATTAATAGCCACAGTAATGATCATAGTTAGGGCAATGGCAGTATTAATAGCCACAGTAATGATCATAGTTAGGGCAATGGCAGTATTAACATAGTAATGAAAATGATATGATAATGAACATGAGAATGAAAATGATAATGAAGATAAAAATGAAATTGATAATGATAAAGATAACAATGATGACAATAACAATACATGTATTACTAATAATTTATGTTGATTGTTGCAAGCCATAATTCTACTCAAATTCCACTCCTTATGTGGTACCCTTGCAAAGATGTTTTGAGCTAGAAGCATATGTTTTTTTATATTTTAGATCTTTATCCTGGGAATATATCTCTGATCGATAGCAATATTGTTCCATGCAATGTTGTGCCAGCAATCCAGGTCCACGTAATCAATGCCTCTGTGCAGTCTCCACATGTATAATTCAAAGCTGCTTTACATGTACCCGTACACATACATGTACACGTATAATTCTACATACAGCTGAACATTTTTTCTTTATGATGGGTCTAATTAAGATTAAAAAAAAAAAATGTTACCATCAGTAGTTTGGGCACATATCCAGCTTTGATTTCATCACAAACAATATTGATTGGTACTTATAGTTTGATGACAATAACACTAAGCCTTAGAATATTAAGCCTACCTTAACCCATACTCTCCCATAAAATTCATTTGATGTACAGACACAGTCTCTTAGGCGTCAGTGCTCATATACACTGCTCTTTCAACAACTCAACTGTAGCATCTTCTCTTTTGCTGTTTTTACTTTCTTTACAATGTTTTGATAGAAAACATATTTAAGATTCCATTGTGATCAAGCTGTACTACCACAGGAAGTTCTTATCAATAATCAATGGGCCTCTTACCTGATGAGAGACTCCATACTGCTTTAGCAAATAATGATGAGATACTGAAGCTATAGCTTACTTCCTTCTGAGGGTTTTTTTTGTTTTTGTTTGTTTGTTTGTCTTTTTTTTTTCATTGAGAATGCTCATGACTCATGTCCATGGTATAGGTTTTGGATGACAAAGTTCTAGTCCATACAACTTTAAAACAAGTTTAATGGCAAGCCCTATTTAGGCTTTCTACTTGTACTAGTACATATTCATGGTATAATGAAATATGGAGCACAGGACACCACTGTGATGACAGCATCATGATTCAGATCCCAGAGGAATGATGAAGCAAGGTCTAATACATTGTATATATGTGCATGGACATTGAAGTCATGGTCACAACGTGGACTTGGTTTGTATTTTCCTATAACTTATCATTTTGATTTGCAACAACCTACATTGAAAAACATTACCTTCTCAAATCAAGCTATGGGCTCTCTCTTTAAATACATACCCGTCAGTAACTAACTCACAACATATTCATGTCATAAATATGAACAAGAGGACTGTGACAGTTCTGTGGTCAGCTGACATGTACATACACCCTTGTAATTTTTTCAAATTTGCCAAAAAACACACATAAAAAACAAAGAAATTCATTAAAAAAAAAAAAAAAAAAAAATCAATGGAGCATCACCATTTGGACAAATCTGGTAGAGACCCACCCAAGGTACATTGCCACCAAGTTTAAAGTCAATCTGGTTGATGGTTTCTGAGAAATAGTTGAAAATGTGAATGAACATTAGAATACCCATTGCCTTACATAGTAAGCAATAGGAAAGGTGCATTCACCCATAAGTACCCGAATTGGAAAAAGAAAATCAGGAATCCACAGCAGTGCCACCTAGTGAACAAGTTTGTTTGACCCTTCCATAAGGAACATATTCACCAACTTTCAGCTTAATCTGAGTGATGGTTCTGGAGAAGAAGTCAAAAAAACCCCAAAACAATAACACACAAAAAATCAGAAAAAATTAGAAAAAAATTGCAGCACCACCTTGTGAACAAATTAAGAACTAGAAGTCCCCAGGAATGAAAAAAAAATCATACACAATCAAAAATTCACTGGACAGTGACCATTTGAACAAACTTGGTAGAGACCCACCCAAGGCACACCCCTACCAAGTTTGAAGTCAATCTGGATGGCGGTTTAAGAAAAGTCGAAAATGTGAATTGAGGACAGACGATGACGGATGGATGGGCGACGGACCATCACAAAAGCTCAGCTGACTGACACGTCAGCTTGGCTACAAAAATTAACCCATTCCTGGTCAGAGTACAACTAAGTCAACATATGTAGCTTGCCTTGGTGGAGATTTGTCTAACATGTGCCAAAGAAAGCTATTGCCCCAGGGTGTGCTATCACAAATGGTCTAAAATACAAATCTAAGCCAAAATGTTTTCTTGTAATGACAAATTTAAGTAAAAATGTTAAGGCAGATGACCATTTATATCTTGGAGCTTTTTGGCTATTTGACCAGGAAAGGATTAATTCACTGCACCTACTTATCCTATAACAGTATGTAAACAAAAAAACCTAATGCTTAACATTTGTAGATAGCTTTATTGATCCTCCATACCTCACTGGTTTCAACCAGCTTGCAGTAAAATGTCATCTGCTTCAGTAATTGTTTAAAATTAATTTGAGTGTCATCTAGCACAAATTATAATCGAATGAATTAGAATTGTGCACAAGCTCTATCAGAATACCATGCCCAGCACAACAGCTTTCCTTGGGGGCACATTAAGCACTGAGTGTCCACTTCACCCCAAGGAAAGCTGTTGACTTAAGTCTTCATTCAAAAGGGAAATGTTACAAAAGGTAAAAACGACACAATGGTAATAGCACTCCAAGTGCGACCGGTTTCGCCCCTATGTAGGGCTCGTCAGGCATTGAAAATTTAAGGGCTGCTAATGCTGTATTAATAGTGTATTAAAAGACAAAAAATCATAAGAATAATGTCAGGATGACTCCTGACAAGGTAATGGGTTTTCATCAGGAACAACCTAGCATTAAATTAACTGTTCAGCAAAACATTGTCAAAATATAAATTGAAATTTTATATGTTAAATTTCAGGTGTACTGGTGATTGCAGACATAATGGATGATGGGTGTATTCTTAGTATCAAAAACTTAGTACTTTCTTTAAATCTTGCTCTGTTCTGCTTTAATTTTGATATATTTCTGCCTGTTTCATTAAAACTAGCTAGAACAGTCATCATCAAGTGACTGTATACCCCCTGCTTTACACACACACATGGGTCATGTGATCTTGAAAATGAAGTCAAGTCACCAAAACGTAATCATATCACGAAATAATGTCAAGGTACAATTGATGAACATTTTAGTTTGCTATGGCCTGTGAATCATAACACATAGTTCACAGGCCACTCTATTGCAAGGATTCCACTAAGGATGGACAGGGGGCTGGACAGTTGGACAGCCTAAACATTACAATAATATACCCCTCCCTAAACTTTGCTTGCACAGGGTCTAATATGAGAAAGGAAAGGCATGAAGCTTTAATTTTCTATCAAAACAAAATGTCTTTCCATTTGTATTTTTGGCTGTAACAGTTTGAAGGCGCCCTCTTGCGGTGCTTGCACAATCTAAAACAGAATTGACCTTTGCACATCAATTTGCATATGAATTTTGTGTGGCTAGTAAAAGCAGTATTTTGTAAATGCAGTGCACCCAAGGGAAAATGTATTGTGTTTCAATCATTATTACAAGTGTAGCACTGGTCCACCTGTAAAGTTACATGAACTACAGCGCATTCAGTCAATGCAGTGCCATACTGACTTTTAATTGGCTCTTTCAAAATCCCACAGACATCCTGCTGTAACTCTAGTATGCCAACTTATGTTAGAGAAAAAAAAAACAGGGAAAAAAAGAGGACTGCAACAGACCTGTTGTCTGCTGATTTGACTGCCTAGGCTGATACATGATGGCATAAATGGTAGTTCTTCTGGAGGCTGTGAATGATCCATGAAATGATATTGACCTGACTCATCTTGGCTCAAATATCACACCAACATATACTGTGCTCATCATCATATAATCTTAAGATTTTTTTTTCTTTTGTTTTTTGTTTTTCAAAATATGAAGAAATGACTTCAAGCCCCCCCCCCCCATCCCAAGTTACTAACTCAATAGAAACCAAGTTGAACACACACACATTGACAGACAGACAGACAGACAGACAGACAGACAGACAGACAGACAGACAGACAGACAGACAGACAGACAGACAGACACACACACACACACACACACACAAAACCAAAAACAACTAACAAAATTTGGAAACTAACAGTACCATTTGTTGAACAAATTAAGGTCTGAGGGTACCAAAAAGTGTTTCTAAGCAAACTTTGAAGAAAATGGCCAAATGTTTTACAGAAGAGCAATTGAAATAAATTAAAGAAAAAAATTAAACAAGATAAGATAAAGAAAACAGTTTTTGATAAAAACTTACACATGTTGATTGTGAAGAGATTGGTGTGACAAATTCGGAGGGAAATTATGATCAATCCCAAGATTATCGAATCCTCCAAGTTCAAGTCAAGATCAATCTTGGATTGACATTAAACTGCATAAGTAATAGTTTTCAGAAGTTACAATGAATAGCAAAACACTGTTTCTGCAATGAACAATTTCATTATAGCTCAAGTGTACACACATGAATGTTTGATGGACCATATCAATACAGGTAAAACATTGTGCTTGTACTCTTTGCTACATGTTTTGTAAATACATGTAGTTGCTAGTCAAGTAGCTATGTTGTGAGTGTTTTTTTTTAACAATACCCAAAATAAGCACAAACACTTACGGCATTATTAGAATACTTGAAGAGTTCATCTTTGGGTTCAGAAAGAACCTGCAGCTCTGCCACAGAAGACACCTAGTTGTAGGGTTAATAGGTGTAACTACTTCTGCGATATGGTGGCGCTATGGATGATCTGTTGGTCACAACAACCAATCAGTATTATCTTGAGCTTTTTTTTTTTTAAACCCGCTTCACACATTTTTGCTAATATGAAGTAAACAGTGAAGTGAAGCAGTTGAGTTGATTTAGTGACTTCTGCCTCTTTTCATTTTTGTTTTGACACCATAAAGATCCATCTTTAATGTTTTGTATTGATCTCTGTCACTCAAAAATAAAGCAGCAATTCTGGCCACTATGATCAATACAATGAACCAGACGGAAGGCAGACAAAGACCCATCCTAGAAACTAAGCTCACAGATTTATATAAGTCAGTGGGCTATATGAGAAATGTTTATCTGTTACATACATAATATTAGTAGTTGGGCATAGTATATACAGATATGTCACCACAGAACATTTTCATATACTTTAATAAAGCAAAACTTTAATGTGTTTTCATGTTGTCTTTGATGTGAGGGGCCAGACTGTGTAGTAAAAATGGGATGCCATGTGTGGCAAGGTATACATCTTGGTCACACAGGAATGAGGAGTGTAAAATCACAGTCAAAGTCAAGGTGAAGAGGAGTTTAACTTTGTGGAGATGCTTTTATAAAACAATTAGGTAGTTGGTCATTTGGCATTGGTGTGAGCTTAAACTTCAATGTCAGCACTGAAACATATCAATATGTTTTATAATGTAAGTATACTCTATTTATCCCAATGAGTATCCAAATTCTAATGAGCACCTCCACGTCATTAGGATCATAAAATGCTACATAGGGTACATTACCTGAGGAGCCCCCATCTCATTAAGATAATAAAAAGCCAAACAAATTACATTATAGTCTATATTTGACAACATTTTGATGGTATTACACTAACACTGGTTTAAGTATAGGTTTGATATGCTGGCTTATCTTACTTCAATTTTGTTGGCACATATGGTGCTCACTGACAGCAATATATTACATGTAATTATCTTAAAAGGCATATAAATATGGGCAATATACTTGGCATCACATGTCAAGACTACTTTTCTGGGCTACAATGTACACAAGCATGTGGTCTACCAGTTATTTCATACACATGACCAACTAGTGGAAATCACAACCCCAGATGGCAGCACTTGATGGTGGTCATTTGCAAAATGGTCACTAATTGCTAAAGAAAAGCTTCAAATGGATTTGTTATTATACAAATAAATAAAATTACACAAATGATCACTACCAAGTGTTGTTCTCTGTGGTCCTATAAGGGTCTGTTAAAATATAGTATCCTGGCCTAGCTATGTGTATTGTGCCCAGGGACCTTTGTTTTTAGATTCTCTGATTGAGCTAAAAATACATTTTTATTGTCATTCCTCACTGTGACCTCTCTTCAGTCATTTTATATTCGTTCTATATTTTGTCTCTTCACCTCCCCCTCTCCAAATCCCCTACTCTCACCCCCAAATGTTTATAGTCATGGGTACATTGAAAAGATGATAAAGGGTTAAAACACATCATAGCACCTCATTCAATATTGAACAGTTTCACAGAAAACTGGTGTCTAATGTTTCAATAAGTGTATGATAAGCAACACGAGCAGCAGTTTGATTCTGGCAAAGTGCCAGACAGTTATAACCTTGGAGAACAATCAAGTCATTTAAGTTGCCATAGTACACCTATGACTTCTTGACTGATGCTCACACCTCTTGATATTTACATCATTAAAATTAACAAGTGAGTAAAACATGCTGCAATAAGAACCATCCACAGTCACACAGTCCCCGTGCTGCCCAAGTTGACTACAAAACTTCAAAGTAAAATATCCTTAACTAATTCAAATGAAAATAAACACTATCAGCTACCTGCAAAAATAAAATGTTTTACATTGTAACCTTGTTGAGCATGGAGATATAATCTGATTGAGAGTTAATCAGGTGTCATATGTCTCCATGATGTTATTCTGTTATATCCAAAATGAGATATATTGTCATGTCTAAGATTCCTACTCATTTTGGTTGATAAATTTATGTATTATCTGTGATATATCTTAATATGAGAGTTACAATTTGTAATACAAATAGAAATAATTTATAACTCTTAACAAAACTCCTGGCGTGATGCGGGTCACTGCCTGTGTTGGGAAGCAGGATAATACTAACATTTTGGAAACAAAGAATACTTAGTACAGGCAGATGAAAATTTATTCTTGTAACAAATTTAGGAAGCAGTAAATGAATAGGACTTAAAATGGTATTTGTAAACTTAAATTTCTCTAAAAAAACACTAATTCTGCGAGAAAGGAGTATGTAGCCCTGTCTGTGACAGTGATATGCTCCTGTGTCCTATGTGATTGACTGGCGTGAGCCCGTGCTTTGTGTTAGGAAATTAGATTAATATGCATGTCTCCTATTGACACCTAACAATACCAATGTGATTGCGTGTGTCCCATAAAGCTCGCCAACACTTTGACTGTTGAAATGCCAGTCAAAAACAAATGGCAATTTTGTGTCAGGATTCAAATAAATAGTTGATGGAAAAGACAAATATTTGTCAACATAACACTTTTACAATATGTGAAATTTTTAGTAATTTTGGTACACGTATTAGTAAGTATATTTGCCTCTCAACCACCACTGCCCAGACCTCTGTGTCTGGGTAAAATCGCCCGATACACTGATTGTTTCCAAAAACCTGCTGGTCTCGGTGGCGCCATATCTCAGTTCCTAAGGATCCAGTGGTGATTCCTGGTGTGACATGTTCCCATGTTCTTCCTTCATCCTCGATGATTGGTCAGTTGACATCACCTGCATGACAGAAGCAGGATGATCGGGTGGGCTTCTCAGGTAGTCGAGAGGTAAGTATACTTACTAATACCGAAATTACTAAAAACTTCATGTATTAGCTACATAACATTACCTGTCGACCACCATTGCCATTGTACAAATGTATTGGAGGAGGGTGCAACATTACATGCATATTGACCATAGTCCACCAGGACTGACAGCCTGGAGGGAAACCATCAGTCTGAGTGAGGAGGTAACGTCTGCAGGGAAAACCTCAGAGGTACGTGAACTTCATGCCACCAACAGCAGAATTGTGGCCAAAGCCTGGAAACCCTCCTTACCAACCAGCATGGGACTGCACTGGAAAATTACCCACCAACAGGATATCTGTCCACCTCGTGGGTAGACACTGTCTATTTCCATTCTTATGCTCCTGGAGATCTAACAAGACTGGTGGTCGTGGAAAACGTGGCAGGCGTTGGGGGGGGGGGGGGGGGCTGGTTATATGGTTCTGTGAGGCAGTGTCCTAAAATAGGTCAGTCGGCTCTGGGCCTATCGGGACATACACCTGATACAAGTTCAAAAGCAGGCCTAGGCCAACATATAGACTGCCTCCAAGTGTAAACCTGAGGGCACCATGAACTGGAACAAGGTGGCTGCACTTAGGGGACAAAGGAAGTCTAACGTACAAGTATCAGCAACCTATGCAAAGGAGCCTGCTATGCCACCAGAGGGGCTTCATGCCCTCCTGAAGCACTATCAAGTCACACAAGTAGTGCTCCACAAAAAATCACAGATAATCACCAGCTGCAGGCCTGGAGAATAGCGACAGCAGCGTCATTCCTTAACCCTTCCCCCTTGAATTAAGACTGAGTCAACTGCTTTCTTTGACATGGGTTGGGCACTAAGTGCTCAACGCATGCAAATGAAAGCTGTTGACCTGGGGCATGTGATTTCGATAGGTCTCATGTACAATTCTCAGTCAAATTGTTTTTCATTACCGATGAAATTCATTGAAAACAATGAAGCAAGCAACATTTGACCATCAGCCGGTTTTGGCCAGTTTAAGAGGGAAAGGCTCACACTTCATGATCAGCCAAGACTTGCTTTAGGGTCGTAGGCCTATCCAAAGCATTCTCATAGGCCTTCAGGATCATCTACTTGATCCACAATGAGATCCTATTTTGGGAAACTTGCTCCTCCAAAAGGTTACATGGGGGAAAAAAGAGAGCGGAGTTCTGACCTCTGGCATCGTCCATGCGTAAGGGATACCACTGCAGCACTCTCACCGGGCAGAGTTCTTTCCTCTGCGGGAAGAGCCGTATCCATAGCATGCAGGGTGAAACCTTTAAAGGCTGTAGATGGATCTCAAGCCACTTGGTTCTTTGCAAGGAAGCCCCAGTGAGGCCTCAGGGTCACCTGGGAGTGGTCAGGTGACCACTGGGTTCAGTTGTGTGCTAGAGCGTGCATCTCACTTCTTCTAGCCCCCAAAGTCAGTGTTAACAGAAGACAAGTTTTCCACATCCAGTACTTGAACTCCACCTGTCGGACTGATCCTCCAGACACTCAAAGGGACACTTCTTCAACGTGACTAAGACCAGCTGGAGGTCCCACCCTGGTAGGACGTCCTGACTGTCAGCCGGTCTGTTGGTGTAGAAGGACACAATAAGTGCTGAGAGATAAGGATCGCTCCCAATGTGAATGTCCAAGACGTTTGTCAGGGTTGAAGAGATGGTTGATTGGAATGCCTCCAGAGTTCTCAAGTTTTTAACAAGGACCTGCCACTGATATAGCAGGAAGTCAGCAAATGTCTGTGATATGCTGACACCATGGGTATATTTTCCCAGTGGCGCATTAATCTGAAAACACTTTCCAACAAGCTGAATAAACTGTGCGAGAAGAGGATTGAAGCCCCCCCCCCCCCCCCCCCGGCAATTCTATCTGTGAATGATTCAAAGAAATCTCTGTAGTGAATGTGCTGTGTGAGAACTGCGAAGCATGGAGGTTGAGCACTTGATGGTTCCTGTGGAACAGGCTTGTCCACCGTTGCACCAGAAGTTTAAGCCATGCCGGTAAACATAGCGGAGGCTGGATGCTTAATTTCAAGAGGTGCAAGGACCAATCTGTCTTCAGTCACCAGGGGGTGACCAGGATCAGATTGCAATTGTGGGACCAAACATTCTGTGGGACCCTTGGGAGGATCTTTGGAGGCAGAAAGGGGTACGCCAATCTTGGCTGTCAACTGATCATAGAACCAGGCTATGAAGGGCAAGATGGGGATGGGAGTCTTATGCCATGCATCCTCAAGCGACAAGCCCTGGCAGGACATGGTGACGGCCTCTCACCTCTTCTCCGCTGGGGGGATCATGGCTTGGTCGCCCACCAGGCTCTTAATAAGGGCTTTGACATAGTCAAAACCCTGGAGCAAACTATCTCGTCCCAGTGCTAAGTCCTCCAGTTACCAACTCGTCCCATTGTCCAGTCGTCCCAAGGTAAAGTCCTCACAATTCCCGCTCGTCCCAATACCAGCTCCTCCCAAGTCCAATTTGTCCCTGTCAGGGAACGTACTTCAATATAGGCTACTTATTCCAGTTACGCTGTGATAACCTGTTATCACTCACATACATTCCTGATTGAAAGTAGTAGGTAGATCCCAAGTTACTTGAATACCACACAAGCAAGATGCAAATACTGGCGCGATAAAATAAGATAAAACACAGACCATGCCAAAAATGGCACTCAAGGAGGAAAGAAGAACATGGGATAATGCACACCAGGAGTCACTACCAGGAACTGAGAGATGGTGCTATCGGGACCGTCAGGTTTTTGGGATACAATAAATTGAGTAACTCAACTCAATTGTGTCGGGCGATTTGGGCCAGACACGGAGGTCTTGGCAATGGTGGTTGAGAGAAAATGCTATGTAACTAGTATGTACTTTCAAACAAAAATGTATGGGATCTGAAAGAACCAAATGAAACTTTCATATACAGTGGTACCTCTTTTGAGAGACCGCCCCTACGGCTGGTCAAAATGTGGTCTCTCAAAACAGGTCGTCTTTAATTAGAGGTACAACAACATGGAAAAGATAGCACAGTGTTCTGAGAGAGCGGTCTTAAAAAGATATGCGATCTGTCATTAGAGGGGTCTCTCAAGAGAGGTACCACTGTACTGTATATCTGCTGAGATATTTAAAACCTGTGCACATTTATCTTAAATTAGTCTTGCAGAAATATCTCCTATTACATGTATTTAAGTTTTAACTTAAAGTAACAGATAAAGCATAATTTCTACATATATATAAATGTATTATAAGGTACTAGGTATCACTGCACTAATATATACGCACAGGAATGCTCCAAGTGTGAAGTATCAGCAGTTCTGTTGTTCTTAGTGAAAATATCACCAAATGCATGGACCAATAATGGGACAAAAAGTCAGTACACATATAATTTGTTCAAAGTTGAATGATATGAAGGGACAGCTGACATGTAGGGAAACAGGTTGTTCTGAAACACTGGTTTCAGGAGTGGCATGGACCTCCACTTTGGCTCCTTGATCCTATTCACTTTGAACGACATGCATGGATGACATCTAACAGTGTCATGTTATTTGTGCTTGTTTGTGCGTGATGGTACACCATGGTCTGCAGTAAACCATAGGGGATGCCACAATTTGTCTATCATAGTTACTACCAGAAACTCAGTTGGCTGAAATTAAACTATTTCATGCTCCATTGGTCTTGTAATCATGCAGTGTTACTCCAGCACTCGTCTTTTGAATCCTCCATCTTGTTATGCACACATTATGCAGTCTATCATTTACAAATTGAGGCAGAGAGAAAAAATTATTCCTGGAAAATATAACCAATGCATTGCATTGCCACATCATATGTATCAAGTGTAACATTGTTTGATTAGTGAGTCACATTTGATCTTTTTTTTTGGGGGGGGGTCAATAAAACAGTTACTTAAAAACATCTGGTTCGCACCAATATCTGACATGCCAAGAATGTAAATCACAAAAGCAGTTCTAAGAATTTGTAGAGGTTGATCAATTTTCACACAATGTTGGCTGGAATTTTGAGCCATATGATGTTTGAATGAAATGCCAGTATTTCAGAGTGGATCATGACTGGCTGACAGCCATAGTCATCATGAAAGTTTCATACCAACCCTTATTGCTAACACTGAAGCATTTTATTACCTTTTTAAGCTAATCAATGCAAAACAGGGGATGCAAAAAGTTAGCACTTTTACAGCATGGTGACCTTGGAAAGTAGGTCAAGGCCATTCATATTACACAAGATTATAATTCTAGACATGGTGCATATTACCTAAAAAATTAGCAAGCCTAACTGAAGTATTTCTGTGTTTCAAACTGGGGTGCCTCATGTTCCGAGCTAAATAAGTCAAGGTCATTCACATTTAAAATTGGCACAAAATGAGAGCCTTGGCTTAATGCATGTTTGGTACAAAATTTGCTATTGTAAATATGATACACATTGTATTGTTGAAATATTGGGACTCATGTGTCTTTAGTCAAGGTCATTCCCATTAATTAACCAAAACATGGATCTATGCATCCATGGGAGCCTTGTTATAATGCACAGTTGGTATAAATTTGCAATTATAAATATGATTTATTGTTAAAATATTACATTTGATGTATTTTTATGCTTTTTTCATAAATTCTCCATGCCATGTTGAACACCATAGCTACCTCTGGTACCAACAATACTTGAAATAACTTATATTTTTTACAATACACCCTGCAAGGTTACTTTCACACATATTCACAATTGAAGTACAAGTACCATCATTACAAATAATTTATCTTATGGCCCTCGTGACCTTGAAAATCTTGGTCCAGGTCATCCATATTCTGCAAGATTATACCTGTACATGTAATTGCATATACAGTATTACCTGTCATGAAAGACCACTCCGATGAGAAATCACCTGCCTTTTCAGACCACTTTTAACATACTTTACTAAGTACTTTTCTTGTTATTTGTACCTCTCATATCAGACCACCTGTCTCATAAGTCCACATTTTGATCCTCCCTAGGGGTTGTCTCTGGTGACAGGTACCACTGTATACATTTATTTGTGAAATCCTTGAGGGATGATGGAGGTGTAGATTATGGGTTATTGACCATAGAATATGGTAAACTAACTGAAAACTCAGCTGAGATAACAATTAAAAAGCCTGTGACTGAAAAAGTCCATCATATGGCCCTGCTGGCATGTCAAATGTCGGGGTGTTCATGAATATACATGTATTTGTTTTGACCCAGGGAAAATAAGATGGTTTTCCCAAAGGATGGAAAGACCAAATGTCAGATAGCAAGAGGCCATATGTTAAAACACAGTACATGTGTCTACATGTTTCACTTACAACCTGCACCAAGCATGTTTTTAATATGCATACACGCTACACATATTTGTTATGGAAAATTTACCATTTGCTCCACAAGATTGACTAAATGCTTCTTAAATCTCAACTGTAAAAGTCTGACAGTTTGCAAAACGGTATTCAATAAAACACATCCACACAAAATAGATAAATAAGAGAGAAATGTGAATACCGTTTTGCAAACTGTCAGACTTTTACAGTTGAGATTTAAGAAGCAACTTGAGGAAGTAGGTACAACTTTACATGCACAGGGCTGTCCAACTGGAGCATTGTAGCAAAATTTTGCTACAAAGCTTTTCAAAATTGCTACAGATTTTTTAAAGAATAAGTGCCTCTTACATAAAGAAGTGGAAAAAATGCTACAAGGAAAGAAAATTTTGTTACAGATGTTTTCAGCTGGACAGCACTGATGCATGGCTTGAACAGACCTCTATTGCCCAATATATGAAGTTCCCTGCCATTGCAAAATATATGAAATACAGTGGTACCTCTCTTGAGAGACCCCTCTAATGAGAGACCTCATATATTTTTAAGACCGCTCTCTTAGAACACTGCACTATCTTTTCCATGTTGTTTTACCTCTACTGAAAGACCACCTGATTTGAGAGACCGCATTTTGACCTGCCGTAGGGGCGGTCTCTGAAAGGAGGTACCACTGTACAGTAAAACCTCCATTAGCAGGTGCCTCTCTGCAGTGGGCACCCCCTTACAATGGGCACTTTTCCTTGGTCTTGTTTGATTTTCCCTATTACCTACATAATAGTAATAATAATACAGTGGTACCTGTCACCAGAGACCACCCCTAAGCAGGGCCATATGATGGACTTTTTCAGTCACAGGCTTTTTAATTGTTATCTCAGCTGAGTTTTCAGTTACTTTACCATATTCTATGGTCAATAACCCATAATCCACACCTCCATCATCCCTCAAGGATTTCACAAATAAATGTATACAGTGGTACCTGTCACCAGAGACCACCCCTAGGGAGGATCAAAATGTGGACTTATGAGACAGGTGGTTTCTTATGAGAGGTACAAATAACAAGAAAAGTATGTTAAAAGTGGTCTGAAAAGGCAGGTGATTTCTCATCAGGGTGGTCTTTCATGACAGGTACTACTGGAGTACTGTGGCTCTCCGCTTTTGTGCCATGTTCCTGTGCGACACAGGTGGTCTTGAATTAAAAAAGAAAAGAAAAACAGATGAGGCGGAGGAAACCATGGTTATCCTAATCAGCTTGTACTGCCATATTAATGGAACCTCTCTGTAGTCGGCACCTTAAATGTACACCAAAATCTGTTACAGTGGGCACCTTTTTTTATAGAAAAAAAAAGAAGTAATCAGTTCATGCATTTGGATTGTTTTCTTCTAAAACTGTCTTTTTTGCACCAGTCCTTATAATCCCCTTAGCCAGGTTCTTCACCCCACACAGTGTAATTTTCCTTGTAGAAAACAGTGCAGTGTAGGACAGCCAGCCAGCCAGCCAGCCAGCCAGTATGTATATTCAAAGCATAACAGTTTTCTAATCTAACACTGATTCCCTTGACACCTTTGTGGACTAACACCAGGATTAAGTTATCAAAGGGGAGAGACTTAACAGCTGACAATAAGTGTGTGGTGGAGTGCCACCTGAGTGACTTGCTCAAAGTTACAGTGAAATACTTTGATGTTCATCATTTTAAGTTTTTAACCTATGAGATGAGAACTGTTCTTCATATGTAGTCTATGGACAGCTTCAGATCAGTTCAGTTTATACTCCTGCCAGTCAAGCTAACAGCCAAAGTTTCCCCAGTGTACATTTCACAATGAAACCCAGAAAATTTCTGACACTTAGTAAGCAAGCAGAAATACTTGAAAGAACTTGAGAGTAAATCACTGAGACAAATTATTGCAGAGTATGGCATATCAAAAGGAGCTGTGGGCAACATTGTCCATCTACCCATGGTGGTCAACCCTCTCTGCAGTGGGCACCTCTCTACGGTTGGCACTTTTCTCTGGTCTCAAGGGTGCCCACTGTATAGAGGTTTTACTGTAATTAAAGATGACTCATGCTGTAATATTGTTGCTAGTCTCAACTGGGCACAGGGGAGCACAGAGATCAGCACACCCAGCTGGCTGCTCTATAATATTTTTGTTGTTGTGACAAGACTGTTTACAGAATAAACAACTTAATGTCATGACATTGTATATAGTTTTAGACTAATACCCTCCCCAAAGATCAATGTTGACTTTACATTCCCAATACACCAATATGTTGCATTTGCAAAGGTTCCTGCAACTAAAGTTACATGTACATGAGACCTTATCAAGCTCACAGAATGGAAAATTGACCAATTCAAGCCAAGTTCAACAATAAAAATGAATACAACATTTCCAAGCATGGACTTATTCAATCATAACTTTGTACATAGTATATGCACTTTCAAGAGGGTGGGTAAGGGGTTTCCCATACTGGTGTACTGGGGCTTTTTATTTACCGTACTGGCATACTGGAAGCCCTCTTATCTTACGTACTTCGTACTTTCCAACATTTTCAAAGATTTTTATTTTCCGTACTGCGTACTCTAGAAAAATTATTACCTGTACCAGTGTACTGAAACACCCCCTTACCCCCTTCTTTCAAAGCTCACAAGATCTCTTTAGATAATAAAAGAAACAGGACAAAAGCTATGTATTTATGTATGTGGGAAACTGTACTATATATATTTATTCTTGAGATAAAAAATATAGAAATAGTTGATCACATCATAATTGATATTTACACTTGATCTATTACCAACTAAATGCCCACATTTGGTAGCTGTGAAACATGTGAATAGTTATTCTGCCGATATAAGTGTGACAACCTGTCACAGCTCAAATAATTTATACCACCACATACATCATAAACAGACAGCACTTCTACAAGCTAATGTGCCATGTATTTCATATACATGTACATGTCTCTGTCCAGGTGGACTTTTGTCAGCTTACCATTTTTTAAGTTCCATGTTTAACTCTTGAAACTTTTAAAACTAAATGTGAAAAAAGGTAACTCGCTTTTTCCCACGAGTTCCAGCTACAGTGCAGAGGGCATTGAATAGCTTGACTGGACATGTTGCTTCTTGGAAGACCTCCTCTGAGACTCTAATTGGTGATAATCATAAAGTTACAAAAATATATCATGCAGTTACAGATGACATTTACATGTAACATGTTTTAAACTATTGGTCTCCATGTAGGACAGCTTGAGTGCAAAGAGTTCAACATAATGAGTGATTACCTAAATTTGGTCAAAGAATGAAATTTTAGGCTTTATTAATCATGTGCTTCACATACCATTCAGTAATTTGTGTCAAACTTTGTTTAATTGAGAAAATACAGACTGTCTGATCATGGCTATGACTTCCATTTTTTTATTTTATATTTGTTTGCTACACGTGTGTACAGAATGATAACTTGACCACAGTATCTGATTTAGTAGATTCAGAACCTTTGTTTGATATTAATACCAGCATGTATGGTAAACAGTCCCTCTCCCCCACCCCATTGATCCATTCTATGTTTTCATAAACACTGAGGGTGCTTAGTAATAAGCCCACCTACGTCCAACTACTGATTTGGATGGCATATGTCATTAGCTGATTTCTACGAACCCAACACCACGTCCACATGCAGTATGAAGTGCTTCATAGACTTAACATAATGACACAGATCAATAAATCTTCATAGCACAAGATAAATAGCTTTCCTTGTCTGCTATATAACCAAGAACAGTAAATAAGCCAGTTATTTTGACCCATGTCAGGTCACACAGATATATAAATGTATTTGCTCAAAGGCTTAGAAAAGTGTCATGCTGATATTTTGCTGTATTACTGCAGTCTTATACTCCATATATGTATTCCATGATTGTTTCTAGTTCCTAATATAACAGAGATGAAATTCACATCTATTTGTAAAAATTGTATTTTAACTAAATTCCAAAAAATGGTTGACATGTTCACCCATTGGGGTGCCACTTTGCTCAGTATATATGTGAAGTCCTCAGTCACCTGCTAAACTTTATTCCCCTTAGACTGAGACTGAATCAACAGCTTACCTTGGCAAAAGAAATGCACTGACCTATGGCATGCCTTTCTAATAGGGCTCTTCTGCAATTATTTTCCATTCAAACTGTTTTCCATGGATGTTAAAAGATGACAGCATTTGACCACCTGCCAGCTTTGGTATAGTCAAACAGGTTAATTCTACACAGTATTTAAGAGAAGCATGCAACATGTATGATATATTTGACGACACCATCTGACTGGCATTTCACTCGTGCAGAATTAACTTCCTCATCTTTATGTATGTGCTATCTTCTATCAAAGGACACTGAAAAAGATCTAGACTCGACTTATTGCTTTCATGTGGATGATGAGAGTCTCAAATAGTACATCAACCCATTGATTTTACTGAAACAGAGAACAACTACATGCACATTTATATGCTGTGGCAAAAGGGACAAACTTCATTAGACCAGTGGACCCCAGGAACCTGGAATGTGGCAGTTTCCAACGAAGACATCATTTTAAGTTCATGCACTGTGCAGCAACAACTGGAGCATAATCAATAACAAACAATTGTACATGTATACCAGTAATCTCTCACTTCAATTGTTTTGCATCAATAAAGTCTGGCCCACTTGGATTTATCTGATCTATCCCAAAATATAGTTACACATTTCATTAAGAATACCCATAAGCCACAGTGTTATTGCTTCTCATTTCAATTGCTCTGCTTCCAACACTGTGACATCAGCATGGGCCTATGTGAACATGCAAATATCATGCATAATGCAGCGTGGTTACAAAGGTACTTAACCAGGTCGCATGCAAACTTATACAATACGTCCCTTGTTATAGTTTGAAATCCCTCTTGCTCCATATGCACATCAGACACTACCATAATCTGTTACGACACGTTCCCTGCACATACACCATTCTGGGTTAAGATCAAGAATTTCTGTTAATTGTTTGTGGTGGCAAGGAAAGAATGGCTCCAGCTATCTTCACATGGAGCTGGTACTCAAAGTTCATTTACATGAAAATAACTACCCATTTATAGTGCAAATCATATGATTACACTTTAATACAGATCATTAGATTATTATAATGGAATGTAGATCCATTTGGACTATCTTGTATTGAAGATCACTTGATTATCATGCCAATCAATACAGATTACTTGACAAATTGTAATGCAGATCATGTTATAGCTCTGTAATGTAAATTGGCATTTGATTGCCCTGTAAAAGATTGCTCATTACTCTGTAATGAAGGTCACAGGGTACCACTATGACGCAGATTCCTTGGTTACTGTGACTGACATCACTAGAATACACTGTACTGCAGATCACTGATCACTGTGTAATACAATTCAAATATTTATTCTGCAATGAATTCTTTTGCCCTGGTCACTTGATTATGCGGTTTTGTTTGTCATATAATCACTCTGTAATTGTAATCATTTTATTACTGTCAGGTGCTGATAACTATGTACAGGGGAAGGTCTGAAGGCGGATTGTCCTCTTGAAGCTTTTTCTTTTTTTAATATATATATTCAAAAAGTCCTTGTCAACTGAAGCTACAAAGCTAAAGGAAAAAAGAAAAAAAATGCTTGGCACACTTTAAGTTTAAGTCATGCAACACAAGGTTTGATGTAACAGAAAAAAATCATTTATGGTCTTTGTTTTTGAAAAAAAATAAACAGAATACTTCTTTCGTTTTGCTCTTCTGTCTCCATTTGTCAAGGAAGGTATGAGAACAAAGGACTAACAAATTACATACTTAATCCTTCAATAGGTGTTGCATAACCCTGCAATTAGCTGCATATTTTTACCTGTCAATTACACCTGGTTGATTTACTTCTTTTTTTGCATTTTGATATGCTGACATATATGCAACAGAAATCAAATATAATGGCAGAATATTTTGCTTCCTGGTATAAAGTAAATTATGACAAATGTAATTAAGGTAAGTTAACCTTAAAGGCCTCTACTTTTCCCTGCCTTTTTAATCATATTTTTGTCATACCAAATCAAAATTTGACATAAATAAGATTGAGCCATGTGTCACACTCAATATTGACATGATGCACACACTGTGTCATAGTCTGAGTATGCTAACACTGCAAAATATCATCTCCTTTTACTTTTACAGTATTTATTCATGGACCATCTACACCATATACACCAGCTTCAGCAATAAAATTACCAAAAGTAACTGCTACAACAGAAATTTAACACACTTTGCACTGCTAACAGACATCTTCAATTTCTAGTTGTTATGGTACATTTGCTATCAATCAAAAGAGAATTTCAGCTATCGATTCAATGTGGTTTCCTCTTAGTTCAAATTTAATTTAATCCTGTTTATGATGCACTTGGTCAGGTCATACTGTATAATCATTTATATTCCCGAGTATACAAGTTCCAGAGTAAGCCTCAAAAGAGATTTTTGCCAGTTTTATTTTCCCAAATTGACACCAAAAATAAAAAGTATTAAAAAAGAAAGCATTAATCACATGAAACTTCCCCATTTGTGTGTGGAAATAAATATCGTATTTAAAGTACATTCTTCCCACTTGCAAAAATGTGGTCTCATGGTATACATCATGTACATGATAGAAAATTAACAACAAATTTGCTATTTGTACACACACAGGCACATAGTGTTAAGCTATTTATTTGTAAATTAAGACTAATGAATCTTAACAAATACATGATAAGTTTTTGACTTGCATATCAAGTGTATCAAGGACCCACATTGCAGATACATTGATAATATCTGGGGTATTTGGTAACAAAATAGCATTAACTGTTTCCTTTTTCTTTTTTATACCTGTTGCTATTCTATTGACAACCACTGCTTAGGACCCACATTTTCTGTAAAGTTGATGCATTGAATCACCTGCTTTGTTGGAACACTCCATTCAGCCAACAACGCAGGATACACATGTGAATCAAAACACACCAAATTGGACAGGCCAGGGGCAAAGAAACATCTTCCTCCATGGCCAGAGCTTCACTTTTCTGTCAAACTAATGTGTGTAAGAAGGAATCACACACACACAAAACAACATATTTTTGAACTTGCCATGATTATACACTTTCACAATCAGGGAGTTATCAATGGGTCTTTTCCATATAACATGTACCAAAAGCGGTTTTCCATGAAATGTGATGTAAGTTCTCAAATGATTTGAGTCAAGGATATAATATTGTTTTTTCATTGCATGTTGGAGGTAAACTCCCTGGTAAATTCTTAATGAAAAATTAGAATGACTTGTTTTTCTGTTAAAAACAAGTTCCTCAAGCTGTCCCCCGGTAACAAATTAAACTGACGTCAAAGGACGTAATGTGTAAAAGGGGAAAGAACATGCATTTTAAACATGTTTCAACACATGTCCAAATTACCAAAAGCTTAACAAAAATATATGTGTGGTTCCAGTGACCCTAACAACCCTACTGAAAAGGCCCAACCATAAATAAATTTTATGAAATATACAAAAAAAATTAAAGTTTCAAGTTGCCCTTCCATAATAAAAAGTGACCAACCCTGGCTGAAAGATTTCATCGAGAAAGTGCCTGTCATGTGCCGTTATTTGCAGTAAAGTCAACTCAAACACAGCATTTTATTTCAACTTGTCTGGAGGGTCAACTTGGGCCAGGGAAACAGCATAGCTGCATAGCCTAGAGCAACTGTTGCTCGGTGAAACAGCATAGCCACAGTTGTTCGGTGATGGTTATCGTAATATTTCACTAGGTTCCAGGTAGCCCGTTCTCTGAGTTACCAGGACAAATGGTCATTAAGGACAGGTAAGACACCAAAAATAAATCCCACTTTAGTCAATCCTAGCTCAAAATGTATTTGCGTTAGGATAACATATCATATGTGTGTGTACTCCTCATACTCCAAAGAATTTATATGTCCCGTATTTGGGTGTCTGTGATGTTAATTGTTGAATAAACAATTGAAAGTTGACAGCAAAGCATCCACCCCACAAATGTCGATATAAGTCACTAATTATTTGTGATAAAATCATAATTACACTTGGATCTTAATCCTAACATATTGGCAACAAAAAACATGTTTGCATCTTTTCCCTGCCCACAAACATACTTTCGGGATGCTGTCTTATTTCGCATTGCCACCCTGATACCACTCTCATTTTGCCATGGGCCGTTGCTACCTGCAGCCACATGACAGGCTGTTAAGTATGATTGACGGGTGGCATTGTTCCGTTTGGCGGCTGAAAACCAAAAGAATGACACATGGAGGTTCGGATGTCCACATGCCTGTGTGGTTTTGGGCGTTTTTCTCATATTTCTACTTTAGTTAAAAGCTCGAAATTTTGATAACTAATAGAAAGGACGTTCATCTTGTAAAAAGCGTTAAAATTTCAAAATTGGCCATGCAAAGGTTTTTGGTGTCTTAACTGTCCTTAAAGTACTTTTAAAACAGGACTTACTATCTTAACTTTAATCTGTCTGCTCACTTGTGTCTGAAGCAGTTATCATCATTAGTTACAAATCCAAATGTGACACAATACCCTGCCAAATCATGCACATTGGTGAGTGCCATTTTGAACATGGTGCAATGCATTGCGGAACAGTTCCACAAAAATACATTTGATTTCGATATAAAGTGAATCAAGGCCACAGCATATAGCATATCATTATTCATTATTGATGCTCTACAATATTTGCAAAATATATACTTTTGGTTTCAAGTATTAACCCCCCAATCATCCCATTATTATCCTCATTTAAAAACCAGTGAGATCCACAAATGACAGCCAAGTCTGTGGTTAGTCATGATTGGATATTTTGAAGAGGTAGTATCCAAAACATATGTGTGATAAGCATTCAGGGAAGATTAATTTGTTGAATGAATGTAATGTACAATTTATAATGGGACTTTTCCAGACTGACTATTACCTGAAAATGTACATACAATGCCAGTTGTGGTGGCGGGGGTGGGGGGAGCGGTAGGCTAAGAACAGGAATATTGTATCTGACACTGAAGTCGCCCCAAGGCTATGAATTAAGAAGCAGCACTGGGTGGACATGCCAAGCACTGCTGCTGCATCAAAGATGAAGCTTAGTGGAGAAGGTTGCCCTGACAGTGAATACAGATCCAAAAGTACCAAGTAATTGGTAATGATAAAAAAATACCATAAAATTTAATGTGTGTTTTAAACCACAGGCCACAATTGAAATGAATGACAAAAATGAAATACCTTGGGATGATGCCTCTCTGTGTGGGTGGGTCTGTGATACCTTGCATACTGAAAGACTTGCCACAACCCGTTTGTCCATAGGCAAATATAGTACCATTATAACCCTCCGTCACACCCTGAAATATCACAATGTGACAGTCACATTACTTACATAAAATGTGGTCTTAAAAATGACAAATTTGACAGGAGTTTGAACCTATAACTGATATCTTCATGTATTCTTCACAGATATAATATTACGCTAAATTATGCATTGCCCCTTCTGTACTTTTGGTATGCCTCTTGTGTTGGTGCTTCAGATGGCCGTTCATTTGTAATATCGTAAAGCTCATTTAGTGAGGTGTTCAGGTTACTGTAATCAGTCAGATCATACGACCCATGAGAATGTGTTGATTAAATGGGTGCACCTTTTTGAGAAAAACATCAAAATGAAACATTTCAATCTTCGTGATAAGAGTTCATTTAATTTTTTGGAATAGGAGTCACATACACACAAGAAAAACCACTAAGCCAAAATTTTAGAGAGCATTAATTGGGTTATACATAAAGCTAAACATGCTAAAGAGGAACAGCAAAAGACTGTTAAACCTTGACCTCACTGATGGTGTACTGTGTTTGGCAAAGATTGGTAAATTATGTGGGCTATCAGTTGGTATTACAAAACAACAACAGCAAACAAATAGCGACACACACATGCATAAACATGTTAACTCAAACAAATCAAACTACGATATATACATATGTCTTCTAAATTCTATAAAGATGTTTAACTTGTAAATGAAGTAACACAGAAGTACTTACCTCTACAAGTGGATATGCAATGTCATTGTAGATCTGCTCAGTGGTAGAATCAACAAAGAAGGCCCCATCAAATGTAAAGGATTTTGGCGGTGCCTTTTTATCTGCAGGGTTTACAATGGTACAGGATGCTCTACTTGTATCTATCGCAACTACCTCTTTGCAGTTAAGATCTTTCTCTCGAGTATTCATTGGGCGACATCGCACTATCACACGTACTGCTTCAGCCATCTTGAATCTGTAAAAGAATATTAAAAGTATTAGGCAAGCAATACTTTAAACTAAATTTTAAGTTGCGTGTTTGTTGACATGCAAGAATGATATATTTTCATTTATTCATTTTCTTTATCATATATCTTAAGAAACTTTGCCCCTTTACACTTCAAGTAAATAAAATATGTGACTAAGTCTGCTCAACAGGCAAAAAGTACATTTGTGTTTATTCCTCTGTCACAAAACCATTGACACTGTGGGCCACCTGGCTGGCCATACAACTTTTCTCAAATTCAAAGAGCTCAGACATTGTTACACCTTGAAAGAGTCACTAATTTTGGATTGTTCCCATGGGGCATGATATCTGAAAAGGGGAGCTATTCATAACATGTATTTCTTCTTGGCCTGTCTGATGCATTGCACTGTTATTGCTTGTCATCATTGGTAGTACAACTTCCTTATCAAAAGTCTAACAGCTGGTCTAGAGAATACTGAACAAACATATTTGAATAACTTTAAACCTGCCTGCTCAAGGTTTATAAGCTTGTAGGTGAATTAATAAAAGAAGATTTTTTGGCTTTTATACTTATCAATCATGTGGCCTCAATCATGAAATTCAAAGGCAACATGTTATAAACTCAGAAAGGATAATAAATGTCCATATACATGCTAAAGACAACTGTTATTTCCTGGTTGAATGTTTCAGACACAAAGATGGAACAAAGTACTTTCAAAACAGTTACTGATGCAATGTTTAAGGGTCAATGAAAACACTGATCAGTTATACCATCAGTGATGACCAATATACATGGACTTCATCCACATTGAGAACACAGATCTCACTTCTGCATGTTCTCAAACTACCACAACTGGTGGTCATATTATATATCTGTGAGTTGTGTAGACAATAATTATTACATCTTATGCTTCGTGAATGTGGTCTTGTGATATCCTAATATTAAGCAAGAGTAGACTCAGTGTGAAAGCATCGAACCTTGACGTATCAGGTATCTTGGTCTCATTTAATTACCACAGGAGCAAGAAACACAATATATTAATGTGTTTAACAGCAACCGATGAACATAATACTGCTGTAAACCAAGGTCACACAATGATATGCATGACAGCAATGAATGAAGTAGTCTAGTCATGTCACGATCAGGTATCACATATTAAATGCACTACTTTTAATAGGATATCTTTAATACATCTGATGACAGAAAATTTAAGTTGGATCGTAAATGGCATCTTGTTGATGGAACTAAAGCTAAAGGTAGTCACAATAATTACTGAAGTTCAAAACTGTATTAATGTTACCATTTCATTGTTGATCATAACCTTCTACAGTTACATCACTTAGGTTGACCTATATTTCAGTGATATTTCGCCCAAGTAAAAGAACATAGAATTACATGATGACTTCATTCTGTATTTGACACAGTAGTAGCCCAGCTACCAACATTTACCTCAAACAAGTATCCCACACCCAAGAGTTGTGTATCATGCATTCTACCCAGTGATCCATACATGTACCACATATATTGTATTTCATTCATTTGATATTGACCCAATAACAGGATTCAACAGATTTAAGGCCTAGCTTCACTCTGGTTAAATCAGTCCACTATCCCTTTCATGGCTCCATAAAGTAACAACACACTCAAGGGCTTAGTGCTCTAAAAGTCTATTGTTCTGCACAGAGATGAATAAATTTAAGTACATAGAGTGGAACCTGTTTCTGTAATAGTCTGAACAACAGGACTTGTCTATTGCTGCCATCCTCAAAACGTGGACAATATTGCACATACACACAGACTATATACATGTATGTTCTCTTATGACAAACATTCAAAACCAAAATTCTGTACTACCTGAACTGAACACTGAAAGCAAGGACTTATCCATGGGAACTTTAAGTTCCATAGATGAAGTTATTTTCAATCAAACTTTGGGAAAAATAAGAAGGTGAGGGCAAAGAATCCACTGGTGTTGACAATTGTGTGTCTCTCCCGGAACTAAATTAAAACAGCTGCAATGCTGTACATATTAGACTTTGCTAATGTGAGTAGGCCAAACATCACAAGTGGATCCATTTGCTGACTCATGTTTTTTACCAGTTCACCCATACATGATGAGTGTGGAGCATGTGCAGGCTGTATGTATTTTCACTGATGCATAATTCTCCCTAGGATGGGGAAAAGTATCTGTTAACCATCATAGAAAAGCGTGATGAATTACTTTCACATATTTATTAGTGAAATAAAATATGAAAATGGGTGGAGTGATAAACCAACATTGTGTTGCATATGTCTTGTACATGTCCCTAAACCTGTATCATAGATTTGTTTGTAGATATTAATTGGAAATAAGTCAGAATGTGCATCTATCCCTAAAAAGGTTTAAAAGTGTTATGGAGAAGTGGAATAATCATTCTAAGGTTTTTCTGTTATGTCACTGAAAGATGAGAACAGAGGTATGAAAATTTAGCATTTGACAAAGTGAGGATGCTTACTTTCCCATGACGTTGAGACCATGAGGTTCTATGGTGAACTTATAAACCTAAGCATTGTTTTATGAGCCACCATGAAAAGAGTAGTTTTTCAAGCTGGGTACCCTCAAGTGGCAGTATGTCACAACCATAAATCAATATGGGAGCACAGACAGTTTTCCATAAATAAGATAAGATTTAGGCCTACTAATAGGGACAAACCCATAAAATTTTTAAACCAACTCCTAATAAATTATAAAAAGACTGCCTGCAATGAATTATTAATACAAACTCCTAGGTGGGATTTAGCTGAAAGATAAAAAAAAAAAACGACAACAAAACAAAACAAAAAAACAAAAAACAGATCTAGGAATATTATCACAGGGCCTGTGGCACAAAAATCTGGACAAAAGGTAGGAATATACATGACACATCATGGCAGTGAGTGTCAGTGCAAAAATCTTGATAAAAGGTAGGAATATACATGATACATCACAGTAGTGAGCATCAGTGAGCTACGTGTACATGTGAATACATGACATAGCCAAACATTTAATCATCTAATCTTCCCATTGTTATTCCTGCAGAAGGCTTACTCAGTATCCTGTTCATGGATTTGGTTTGCATGGTCACTCCCTACTGGCCATGCATGCATGGATAGCATCATTGCCTTTCTTAAGCATCCCAGGAAATTTGCAAAATCTTACTTACACTAAAGTCTCAAAATGATCGCGCTTTGTAGAAATTATGTCAATAATTCATGTCTCTTCAGTAAACGTCAAAAAAGTGTGATAAATGATAATGATTTACAAATTATAATTGTTGAAATCTCCCTGGAACATGGGCCTGGAAATGATCGCAAAGTATGTAACATTTGTTGGGCATGATGCGCCATACCTTAATCAATATCTGCAGACAGTGCAGTCACCAGGTCGCTTCTCAAGATCTTCCAGATCGCAACTCACACTACATCATTTTAACAGGGGCCCAAAACACCATGTTGTCAACTCAGAATTGGTCTTGATGTATGAGATTCCAACAATTACTCCTGAACAAGTTTTACTGTGGAAGGACTTGCATGATGACACGTAAATTTGCAATGCTGCACTGGCATCTTAGGCTATGCTAGTCCCAGTATGAGGCATCAAGCCCCTATGTTAGGATGGACAGCTTCTCCACACTGTCGATGCCTCAGAAATGGGGCTAAGGGAGTAAGGCTATACCTACTACATTGTTTGGATTTAGTCTACAATGATCAATGTATCATTGACATTCAATGACTCATTGTATGGGCTAGGCCTAGGGTTTACTAAAATTCAAGACGGATCTACAACTTGATGTAATCTTGCAACCTAAACCACAAACTAGTTAGTTTTATCCATTCCAGAATTAAACGTGACTGAACTTACCGTTAGTTCACTTTGAAAAGCACTACAAGATGAACTGCAACTTTATTGATGTCAAGCCAAGGCCAGGGCTGTGAAACAGCTGGGAAGCTGTGCCCAGCGTTGTCTTAGGAACCGACGTAAACAATCCTTCTTATGGTGCTTTCGATGCAACAAGACGTCAAATGAACAAAGTGAAAGTTATCTTCCCGTTAAATATGCAGTAATGTCAATTAAATTCAAAATGTCAATATCATATACGGGGCAAACGCAGCGGCTTTACTTCTAGGTTTTCAAATCCGTACCCACACATAGCTGCCATTTTGGAAAACTAAACTATTTCCAACTGGCTCATGGGAAGCTTTCAGGTGATCAATGTGAAAATAATATTTTATTATTTGTATCATTGTACCAAGATCAAATACCAATATTTTATAATTTAAACTCTGAAAATAATATCTATAAAATGATTATCTGTAAACTTAATAAAAATTCCTCTGTTATCGTATTGTCTCATGGACAGGTGACTCCGCCTCACTTTCGGTTCACACCGGCGTGCGACAACCATGGCGGACGATAAGAAGAAAGAGGTGAAGGAGAAGAAAGATGCCGAGCAAAAAGACACAAAGAAGGACAAAAAGTCCGACGAAGAGGATAAAGAGATGGACCTGGTACTTTTATAGTTAATATGAATATAATTTGTAGCCAATGTATGTGTGGTATCCGTATGTAAAGTGAGTCCAGAATATTAGGTTCCCAAAAGTTAAACTGTCACAGCGCTTTCTGCTGTGTCATGAGACCAAATTTGTCAGAATTTTCATGTTCTGTTCGAGTTAAATTTGAATGTTAAGCATTAAGGGGCACAGTGCTCCTACAGATTTATCATGTCTGTACGTCGTGGCACTCATTAACGTTGTTAGAAACGAAAAAACACATTTTTTATTGTTGATCCTTGGGGAAAGTGTTTTATCTATTGCCGGGGCAATATTGACAATTGTTGACCCTTGCTTGCATGATGGGGAGAGATAGCCACAGTCTCAGACAACAATACTAGATCAAAATATTGGCATCATGAATGTATAACGAGTAGACTGTAATAAATTTGCTTTGGTCTGAAATATATTTGAGGGACACATAGGGGTTTTGAAACTTTGATCAATGTTTTGTCTTTTTTTTTTTGTTTTTCCAACATACATGTAGCATTGTAGGCCTAGGCTATGACCTATGTAATGATTACTCTTATTTTTCAGCCAAACTAAAAATGCAGTATCTCAGAAGGGCAGGTGTTGACTTAAAAAATTGGCCAAAATTGAAAATATATGTACATTTATCAGAGATTTTGTCATGAACTAATAATATGTTTGAAAATATTTGAATCATTTTACACATTACTTATGCCAAATTCAGCTCAACAGCATTCAGATAGGTGGCTAGTGGTTAGAGCAATCCTTGTATCTTTTCTCTGCCTGTGGACATGGAAAAAATATGCCCAACCATACTTACATGCAACTAAATTTAAGCCAGATACTTTTGATATCTTCATAATTTAAATACATTCTGTTGGTGAGGCTAAATCAAAATCTTTCTTATAATTTAATCTTTGTTTTTTAATGTTCAGGCTACATGTTTGGATGTCTATTTTATGAATTTAAAAAAAGAGTTGGTATTAATTTTTGAACATTGGCAAAGCAAACCCCTTTGAATACTTGTGAGAGTCGTTTACATTTTCTGATGTAGAAGTCTTGGTGAGCTCAAAGGAAAATGTGTGCACCACATTGATATACATGTATAGTCAGTCTTCTATAGTTTATAGTAACAAACGGCTCAAAATTAAGATTCTTTTGTCCCTAGACAAGCTGGCATGTGACCAGAAAAATGGTTGACTTATTTTTAATACAATTTCCAGGCCTATAACAGAGCTATGTGGTCATGTAGAACAATGCTGTATAAACCAGAGTTAACTGGCTAATGGCACTTCAGTCAAGTGATCTCATTTATATTTGTTATGTGATTATGCAAAATATATAAGGATGACAAGCTTGCAAATTTGTAAAAATATACAGTATACCGTAAGATATCTATCTGTGACTGTTAACAGTGAAACTGGCTGAATATTAAAAATACGAAATGAAAAGTAAGTTTTTGCATGCGTTGACTTACAATGAAAAATACAGTTTAATTTCTGGCACTACTGGAGTCACTGTCCCAGGTAAGCTTGAACAAAGATTAATAGTTGTAGTGGTCTCAGGGTCCTCTTTGTTACTGCCATTGCCTCTGATGGGATGCACAACATTTGCATACCTACCATGTATGTTATCGGTACATTGGTTTCAATTTGTGTACACAGTATTGGCAAGTTCCTCGTATTAATAAACGTTCTTAATTCAAATTCAAACAGAAAATTTAATATTTCAAATCAGAAATCGAGTGTGCACATCATCACCATCATTCCTACGACTGTACACAAACAACTGCCTCGCCATGTGATCTGACACACAACACACCACCCGATAGATCAACTGAGTTACATGCAAAAAGGAACCAATCATGGCTCGTTGCATAGTGTTCATCATGGCTTCGGTCCAGTGAACATGTGTGAATCCTCTATAATATAGGGAGAGAACACACAAAAGGGAAGCTTTGTTTATGTTGCAGCATGGAAAAATAAGGTTTCCAGTGTTTATGGCAACAATTACTTGGAGCCCCAGGCAAATACGCAAAGGTATGGGATATAGGGAACTGCGGGATGTGTCCCAAATCAGTGATTGTTGGTCCCACAGTGATGCTAAATTCATCGTGGTAGACTTGCGCTGTCACTTGCGTGTGACTGGCGGTTGTGTGCTGTTTTTTGCTGGGAGGTCATCTCATGGCACCTATACATGATCTTTATTTTATTTTTATTTTTTCAAACACTGTTAGAACCAACCAATAAATGGCATTTGATGCTAATTTGCAAAAAGAATTCACCATGAATATTTTGATATTTTAATGACGCTGCTTTGAAATCGTTTTGGGCAGATCAATTGATAGTGAGTTGCTGTGGCCTCACTCTATTAGGCCAGCCTTAAAAATATTTCTGTATTGTATAACAGAGCTTTGAAAAATTTGATGAGGCAGGGAGGATTTTTTTTTTTTTTAAACTACACATATCTACTACATATTACTGCTATAAGGGCATCGTGCCAGTACAGGGACAGATGGACTTCGTATTGATACAAAAACAAGATTCCAGGTTGCAAATTTTTTATTAAATCTGTATTATAGCAAGAGACTCTGCCACAGATGAAGTTGTAGCAGGACAATATATGCTTCAGGCTAGTTTGCTGGCGCTGAGACAGAGTAGCCCTACTGTAAATACACCTCGGCTTGGCTTGAATTGGGGTGGGTCTTTTGCTATTTTAAACATGAATATGTACAGGGCTTCAAGAAACAAAGGATTAGCATAATTTTATAGTTGCCCTTTTTTTTCAAATATCACAGAATGAAAAGAATAAGATATCAAATTTTTTATTTTTTTTTATTTTTTTGGCAGTGTTGAAATAAAATTTTCCAACAGGAACGTGTTGCGCACACCAGGCGTGTTATACGAAACAGAAATATTTTTAAGGCTGGCCTTACCAGGTGTAAGCTAATACACGCACAGTGAAAATTCCTGCTCATTTTGACAGAAATCAAGGGGTTAGCCAATTCATGTTGAATACTTCTGCTGACCAAGTAATTGTTTAAACTTGGAATGTTTACTCAAGGGTTAACACATATTGGCGTCCCCATGCACATGCCTTGATTGGTGTCTACAAGTGGACTGCAGTAATCACCAACATATCGCAAGTGGCGAAAGCTCTTACTAGACCCCCATAGTTCTTCAGCTTGCACACAGCGCTCCAACTTCAAACAGTATTATGGCAACGGATTATTGTCATTTTCTCCCGCCCCTTTGCCTGCCTAGCAAACAACCACAACTTGTAACTGGGTCATAAAAACTTAATGAATGGAGTTCCTAGTGGGGGGAAAAAAATCATTGCCCACTGGGCAAGTACTTGTTAATTTTTAACTTTTCGGAGATTAAATCTGACTTGCTCCGGGCAATCAGACACGTCAATTGCCAAGTCCTGAACAATGGAACCACATGCATCATCATCCATTCATAGCTGTCAGATTAGGTGTATTTCTAAATAAACACTGATACATAGCTTGACTTGATGTGCACAGCAATGAACCATTTGAAGCTTATTTTTTTCATTAAAAAGAAAGTCCAAACAAAGCTGCTTGGTGTGATTAGAGATCAACAGTACCTTGAACCAAAATGATAAAAAGTCAATTTTGAGGAAATGTGCATTTCAGAGAAAGTTGACCATTATATCTGTGACCTAAATTTCTACCTGAATTCAGGTGGCAGTATCGTGTGTTGATTTTCAACCCTGCAATAAGACAACAAAATTTTGTAGACTGTACTTGTTCCCAACAAATGAACTGGCCACCCAGTCATTGATATGTTGCCTGTGCTTTTCACTTTTTTTAAAATTTTTTGAAAGAGGAGTAAAAGTGATGTTTTGGAGATTATCTACATCGTAATTTTAAGCATGTAGGCTAGTTCTTAGTGTTTATTATTGTCAGAGGCAATGTCATGCAATGAGTGGCTCTACTTGTGAATTTTAGGTATATGTGTATTCAGTGAACTTACAGATGGGTCATGTGATGATATATTCACACATGAAATGTGAGACAGACCTGTCATTTTAATTATCTTGATACTTTGATTCCATTCCTAGTTTCTTGATTAAATCGGGTGTGTTCACAAAATCAAGATACCAAATAATCATAGCATGTGATTGCTAGGAAAAAAACAAAAAAAAAAAATTGTGAATTTACATTGATCCAGTGGGTGCCAACATCCTTAGCAAGCACTATGTCCATTCATGTACTGCAGTTGTGTATATTTCTGTGTACACGAGAAAACAACATACTGTAAGTAACCAATGTTTCAACACAATGTTTCTCACACATTCAGTCTAGTGATATGCAGAGAACTGGTTCAGGGTATGCATGGACATCAAAATGTATTTTGCAGTTCCAGAACTTCCTACCTGTTAGTATATCTGTGCCCCCCCCCCCCCCCCAAAAAAAATGGCATTCTTTGCACAACATTTGATGCAGTGCTAAAAAATGAATGGACAGCCCATGTAACAAAACCTGTACCATTGAAATTTGCGATAAAGAGTGTACATTCACATATGTTAATATATTAATCTGCTGCTAAATTCCTAATGTGAAAATTCCAGGAGAAGAAGTGTGACAAAGCCAGAACTCAAATGATTAATATTATATAAAGTATATGAGAAGACTAGGCAAGTGTTGATAAGAACAGATACATGGTGTGCCAACAAATAAGCCTGATGCGTTTCGTCCTTCACTGGACTCATCAGAGGCTAATGAGTGATGATTGACCACAGGTTGAGCATAACTCTAGTCTTTGTCTAGCAGTACAGAGAGTTGAATTCCTTCAACTCCACAGTCAAGTATAAAGTATAATATACTATTTTGTTACCATATCTGGTTTTGTGGCGGATGCACATTTCAAATTTGCGTCAGGCTTTTAGTTCAAAATTTACAGGATTTCTGTCAGAAAATATATATATGTATACTTTTTAGGGAACTAGATGGTAACCAATGACAGAAATTAAACATTTTTTCATGAGAATCACAAAGTGTACCACACCCTTCAAGCTGTGTTCTTTTCTGGTGTCCAATAACAGTTTCTTCTGTCTTTCAGTCTGAAGAAGACAAGGTACTACAAGATGAGTTGAACTTGCTGGTTGAACGACTAACGGTAAGAATATTTAGTTGTTTGATATTTTATATTCTTATTTTTATTAGGTCTGCTGACCTACAGTTGCAGAGCTTATAAGATCATTCATGTCTATCCGTCTATAAATTTGCTTGTGAACATGATACAGTTCACAGTTTTCAGGTTGAGTTCCATGTTTGTGGCGCTACATATAGCATTATGTAATATACAAGTCAAAATGTGAAAATCTTTTGACCACTCTTACATCCTTAATTTTCGGATAGATCTTGATGCAATTAAGGAGGATTTTAATGGTGAAAATGTTGGTTGCTTACGATACTAGTGGCAGATCATTTCGAGTTTTAGCTCTGCTGACCATAGGTTGCAGAGCTCATGGCATCACTTGTCTGTCCATTTGTTAACTTTCACTTGTGAGTGCGATACAGTCCACAGTTTTCAAGATAGCCCCATGTAACTTTCAGGACATATCAAGCATATGAAAATCTACGTCAATATGATATTGGTGGTGCCACCTACAGTATTATGTGACACATGGGTCAAAATGTGAAAATCTTGTGACCACTCTCACATCCTTGACATATAGTAGATTTTCATGAAATTTGGTGAGGTTGTGGAGCAGGTCAAAAGCCTGACTGTTTATGATACTAGTTGCACCACCTATAATTTGATGGAAATCATGAGCCAAAATATGTTTAAAGATATAAAATTCCATATCTCAAAAACTGATTGAATTAAACATGCCAAATTTATGGGATTTATAGACCATGGCTAATGCTGGTGTTTTACGTATTATCTGCAACCTTAACCTATTTTTGTTAGGCCACCAGGCCTGTAAAGTTGAGAGAGGTGATTTTGTGATATAAGGGTGTGGCTTCGGCATAAATGGCGAAGAGAATTAGAGTTTCCAGATCAAAATTGCACTTGATTACATTGTACAAAAAACTAGACTTGGTGACCTACTTTTTGGGTCACTGTCAAATAGACAGTTAGAATGTAGGAGTCATCTTGTGAATACTCTGCACCCCACAGTTTTTTATTTGGGCCCATATAACTTTAAGGATTTACAAAGTGTATGAAAATCAATGTCCACATCAATGTTGTTGGTGCCACCTACATGTATAGTATTATGTAATTTACAGGTCAAAATATGAAAATCTTGTGACTAGTCCTGCATCCTTAATTTTTTTTTGGGGGGGATCTTTCTTTAATTAATTGGGATTATAGAAGAGAGCAAAATCTCGTTTGCTTGTTATAGTGATGGCACCACCTATACTAGATGGAAATAATGAGTTAAAATGTTGTGAAAGATACAAAATTGCATATCTTAACTAATTGAATTAGACATGTCAAATTTATATGATACAGTAAAATCTGTTTTGAGAGATCACCCCAAGGGCCGGCCAAGAAGTGGTCACATAAGGCAGGCTATCTGTCGATAGAGGTGCTATAACATGGGAAAGATGACAAAGAGGACATGGTCTGAAAAGGCAGATGGTCTTTCCTCACAGTGGTCTCTCAAAACAGATTTCCCTGTATGTGGATCATGTCCATTGCCAATGTATCATATAAGATCAGTGACGTTGACCTATTTTTGTTGGTCACCAGACCTGTAAAGTTGAAAGATGTGATTTTATAATGGCAGGGTGCAGCTTGGACATCAATGGCAAAAAAGAGAATTGAGCCTCCATTTAAAGAAAAAAAACAACTCAATTACATTGCATGTTAAACACTCTACTTGGTGATATACTTTTTGTGTCACCTGGACCCAATGATTCTGTGACCTTGACATACTTTTCAAAGTCATGAAGCAATTAAAGAACATTCAATTCAATATTTTGATAAAGAATAAGGCAAATGATCCTATATGAACCGCAAATATGTATCATATGGAAGTTTGATACTGCATAATATGGATGACCTTGATTAATTTTTCAAGGCTGTGGATGGAAGGCATTTCAGGAATGATTTTAGAGATAGAACTGCAGTACAAGACCTTCTGAAGATGCTCACAAAGGACACAGTAAGAAACTTTCCAATCTGAAAAAGAAGAAATTTGAGAGGCTACTGTGCCCGCGGAAAACCACAGGCTCAAGAGGCCCTAGAGGGACCACCATGAGGCCCTTCAGGAGTAAAGGAAAACAGATGTACCAAGAAAAACTACAAGCCAATGACCGACAACGACAAAGACCTCACAGACTTTCTCTCGTCCATAGAGCATTTAAATTTTGGAGACAAAAGTAATTTGTTCTATTTTAACACTGTGGAACCAATAATTCCCTCCCCCCCCCCCCCAAAAAAAAAAAAAAAAAAGAAAGAAAGAAAAGAAAAGTTCAAAGCAGACATCATGGATGATATTTATGAAACAAATTCTTTTTCCATAATGCCGGATCCACACAAGTGGATCCCCTCTTGAGGAAGTTCAAACCAAAGAGCTGTTTTAACCCCCAACCAGGCGAAGACCAATTTCTGGATCTTTTTTTTTTTTTTTTTCCTGTTCAAAAAAGAGGCCAGGTCACTTCTTCTACACAATACTGTTAAATCCAACATCACAAAAGAACAACTTATGGTCCTCTCTGAACTTAAAAACAGCGTAGAAATAGTACTCAAAAAAGCTGACAGGTGCTTGGTGATCATGTTAATGGGCACTAAAGTTAACATTAAAGAAGCTCTACGTCAACTTTCGGATGATTAATTTTATCAAAAGGTCCCGACAGACCTCACAACGTCCAATGTAGCAGCCATACACGCCCTCTTAGTAGGCTTTAATGAAATGCGAGACATTTCCGACAAGATGTTTTATTATCTCACCAAGATGGAATTTCAAACACCCAATTATACTTGCTTCCCAAGATACACAAGAAAAGAGTCACAGCAGACTTTCTGCTTAAACTAAAAGGCATCAATGAAAATCCACCAACAGGCAACTATGTCTTCTTCACACTTTACATTTTCAAAGACGGCATTTAAAGCACCCCAATTCTACTTACTTCCCAAGATAAGCAAGAAAGGAGTCCTGGGAAGCCCCATCTTAAGCGTAATCAACGGAGCAACTGATAAGCTATCCTGATTTGTAGATGCGCATATCAGACACCTGGTCCCAAAAACCCCAACGTACCTAAAGGACACAGCAGATTAACTGCTTAAACTAGCAGACATCAATTAAAATCCACCAATAGGCAACTCTATCCTCTTCACACTTGATATGGTATCTCTCGACACAAACATACCCAACCAAGACCTAGTAGCGACACTACTAGCATTAAACAGGGACCCCTACCCGACCATGTGAACCGCTGCTTGAGCCAAAATGTGGAGAGAATTCCTCCAGCGAAACAATTTTGATTTTCGATGGCAAACACTATCGCCAAATCGGAGGAACTGCCATGGGCTCTGTAGTCGCACTAACATACCCCAACCTCTTCATGTCCAACTTGGAACAAAAACTTCTCAAAAAGTCCAAACACAAACTCGACGTCTTCTGGCGCTGCATAAATGACTGCTTCAGGTTCTGGACATGCAAACTATCTCTTGTAGAACGGGTAGAAAGGCTCAACACACAACATCCGTCCATCAGATTACTGTGGATTACTCCTATGAAAGGGTGGATTTCCTGGACACAACGGTTATTAAGAAGACAGACAACAAAATACAGACATCCCTGTATTGTAAACTGACTGACACACATAGCTACATAAAATATGATTCCTGCCATCCCCGACACATCACCAGGTCAGTCCCCCACAGTCAATACCTCAGGTTATAAAGATATACTCTGACCCTACAGACAGGGATCATCACTTGGATCTCATGACACTTTCTTAGAAGAGGCTACCCCTGACACCTCTTAGAAACTAACAAAGACCAAGCTGTAAGGAAAATATGCTTTGAACTGCTACAATTGCAACCAAGAAATTCTGATACAACCCTATCATGCTTACACATGACTTCAACCCCAGAAACCTCAAGACAATAGAATTGGTCTGCCACTATTGGCCCATCTTACAGCTTTCACTTGAATGTAAAAAAGTATTCACAGAAGAACCCATTTTCAGCTTTAGGAAATCTAAAAGTCTGAAAGATATTCTGGTAAGAGCCAAGCTCATATATCCAAGACCGATTAAAGGGATACAAGGCAACATCCCAATAAATCCGCATGACCCGGGCCACAAAGATAACTGCTGTCCATGCAGAATGATCAGAATATGCTCATATGCGATCTCCACAGCTACTGGCAAAAAATTCTGAACACAACAGAGGTGTATTGCCAGAGCTGGAATATCTTTTACATCCTAACATGTCTCAACTGCACCATTCAATACATCGGAGAAACAAAAAGAACAGTACGCAAAAGATATCTCGAACACAAATGCAGCATACGCCTGAAAAAAACAACCCCGATTGGCAAACATTGGGAGAAACCCGACCATGCTGACGAGCACATACTCTTCTTACAGGTTATTGAAGTAATAAATAAGGACCCTAATTTAGATTCCTGCACCACATTTAGAAGAAGGAGGAGGGAAAGACACTAGATTAATAGGTGCAAAACTCTTGAACCAGCCGATCTCAACACTCTTGGTTGAGGGAACCAGTTCTTTACTTTCATCTTATAACAAGGCGATGCCCTGAAGCTGTTGTTACCCAAGCAGCTTAGTGTAAATAATTTGTGTGATGCACCACATTTAGAAGAAGGAGGAGGGAAAGACACTAGATTAATAGGTGCAAAACTCTTGAACCAGCCGATCTCAACACTCTTGGTTGAGGGAACCAGTTCTTTCATCTTATAACATGGCGGTGCACTGAAGCTGTTGTTACCCAAGCAGCTTAGTGTAAATAAATTGTGTGATGCACGACATTTAGAAGAAGGAGGAGGGAAAGACACTAGATATTAGGTGCAAAACTCTTGAACCAGCCAATCTCAACACTCTTGGTTGAGGGAACCAGTTTTTAGTCCCCCGCCCTCTTGGTGGGGGACTATAGGTTTGCACCTCGTCAGTCCGTCCGTCCGAAGCTTCTCCGGGCCATATTTCCAACACCATAACACCCACAGCTACCAAATTTAATGTGTTTGTACTTCCTAGGATAGAGGTTATTGTGTGCCAAAAGTAGGTCACTAGGTCAAATATCTGGGTCACAGAATACATATGTATGAAAAATCTTGTCCGGGCCATAACTTTTTGTCCTTTTACTTAGAGTCATGAAATGTTACACAAATGTGAAGCTTAGTCTAAGAAAGTGTCATAAAGCAAAACTAGGTCACTAGGTCAAATATTTGGGTCACCACGATATGTAAATATACAGAATTTTCAGGTCCTGACTGTAATTTTTTAACTTTTGGACCTCTTTTTATGAAATTTTACATGATAATGTACCTTGACCCACAAGTGTGTCATGAGGGGAAATTAGGTCACTAGGTCAAATATATAGGTCACAGTATAAAATTCTGTGTAAAACCTTGTCAGCACCAAATTTCTTATACCATAATACCTACAGCTACTAACTTTGTTATGTGCATACTTCTTGGGGTGCTGGAGTGTAGCATGGCAAAAGTAGGTCACTAGGTTCAAAATCTAGGTCACAATGTGAAATCCATGTAAAAACTTGTCGGGGCCATAACATTTTTGTCCTTTTACTTAGATTGATGAAATTTTACACAAATGTGAAACTTTACATGGAAATGTGTCATAAAGTAAAATTAGGTTACTAGGTCAAATATTTGGGTCACAGTAATACATAAATGTACAGTATTTTCATGTCCTTACTGTAATTCTTAAAAAAAATTTTTTTGACTTCTTGTTATAAAATTTTACTGATAATTATTGTGACCTAAAAGTGTGTCACGACGCAAAACTAGGTCACTAGGTCAAATATCTAGGTCACAGTGTAAACTCCATGTAAAACCTTGTCCATGCCATATTTCCCTTACTATAATACCTACAGCTACCAAATTTATTATTTTAATACTACCTGGGGAGTTGTTGTGTCACATGGCAAAAGTAGGTCACTAGGTCAAATATCTAGGTCACTGTGAAATCCATTCAAAATCTTGTCCGGGCCATAACTTTATTGTCCTTTTACTTAGATTAATGAAATTTTACACAAATGTGAAGCTTAATCTAAGAATGTGCCATAAAGCAAAACTTGGTCACCAGGTCAAATATGTGGGTCACAGTGATTTGTAAATGTTCAGTATTTTCACGTCCTGACTATACTTTTGTGTTACTTTTGACTTCTTGTGATGAAATTTTACCTGTTAATTCATTGTGACTTGAAAATGTGTTATGAGCAAAAATAGGTCACTAGGTCAGATATGTAGGTCACAGTATTTCATCTAGGTCACACCCCTATATAGTAGTCCATTCAACCTCGTGGGCGACGAGCGGGGGACTATGTATTGCTCTGCAATACTCATTAACTTGTTTATTTTCATCTTATAACATGGCGGTGCACTGAAGCTGTTGTTACCCAAGCAGCTTAGTGTAAATTAATTGTGTGATGACATGATTCTAGATCAGAGTTGACACATTGTTTAGAAACAATGAGATATAAACAGACAGATAAAAATATAAGTACATGTATAAAACCTTTTTGATTTTTTCGTCAAGTAGCCTCCTTGGTTTCATGAAGCAAATCATTGACAATGTTAACAATAGCTTTCTGGACGTGGCCATGGATGCCAGCATTATGGGTCCTTGTCGTCAGTTTCATCTTGACCAACAGGAATGCTTACTAAATTAAAAAAATAAAAATTATTTGTTCAAATGGCAGACAGAACCAAGACACAGGTTGGTCATCCACACAGCAGTGGCCTAGGTTGTTAGACTTCTGATAAAGATTTATATTGATACTAGAATTAGTTGATGGATTAATGACTTTGCCATGCTGATCAACTGTCTAATGGATTATTTATATTATTATTATTCCATGTGGCAAAAACACTGTGATGTTCAGTGTTCATGAGAGTTCGATATTTTGGATATCAGATCTCTCTAGGTACTGATATCTGATTTACAGTCACTTAAAATTATGGATTCAAAAATAACACAACAAACAATGCCTGGAGGCAACTATGTGTGTGTGGGCATGTCTTAGGAGTATTGCGCACGCATAATAAACAAGTTATAGGATTGGCTACAGTCTGATGGCTGATTTATCAGGGTGTGATTCACTTCAAATGGTTTTGTCTGAAGGCTGGACCATTGCACATGAACCTTGCCCTGATAATCAACCATTGGACTGTCAGCGATCCTATAACCGTATACTTATTGTCCCAGCACCACTTGTGGCACCATCAATACTTCGATGCAAATTATGAGCCAAAATGTGTTGAAAGATACAAAATTTCATGCTAAAAATTTATAGGATATATAGATCATGTCCAGTGATAATATGTATATGATATCAGTAACCTTGGCTTATTTTTGTTATGGCAGGCTGTAGCTTGGACACGAATGGCAAAGGGAATTGAACCTTCAGGTCAAAATTGCACTTCACAACATTTACATACAACTGTACTTGGTGATGTATTTTATGGGTCACCGTGACCCAGTTTTATGGAGTTTGGCACTTGTCCGAGTTTATTGTTTTTCTTCAATAACTAGAAAGATATTAACTGGTTTGGACAGACAGACCATGTATGGACTGGTGGATGCACTTTTAGAATAGTAACAGTATTTTAGCTCTGCTGATAAGTCAGCTGAGCTTTTAGGAGGGTAGGCCTGTCGTCTGTCCGTTTACAATTCACATTTTCGACATGTCCGAAACTATTTGCCAGATTGACTTCAAACTTGGTGGCAATGTACCTTGGGTGGGTCTCTACCAAGTGTGTACAATATTATGCTCCAGTGAATTTTTTTTTTTTTTTTTTTTTTTTTTTTTTTTTTTTTTTTTTTGCGGCAAATCTGAACCCTAGTACCGCTGATTTGTTTTTTTTTTAAACCTGCATTTTGGACTGTATAAAGACTGGGCCCGTAGCACTAGGGTTAAAAAATCTTCTCTGAAACCGCTTACCCGATTGCTTTGATATCACACAGAAACACTCCTGGGAACTCCTAGTCCTAAATTTGTTCACCAGGAGGCACTGTGATTTTCTTGTTTTCTATTTTTTTATGATTTTTTGTGTGGTATTGCTATTTTCGACTTCTTCTCCAGAGCTGTCACTCAAATGAAACTGAAACTTGCTGGATATGTTCCTTGTGGAAGGGTCAAACAAAGTTGTTCACTTGGTGGCACTGCTGTGATTCCTGATTTTAACGATTTTTCATTTCGAGTTCTTATTGGTGAAATGAACCTTTCCTTTCCTATTGATTACTATGCTAGTCAATAGGCATTCTAATGCTAAGTCACATTTTTTACTTCTGTGAAACCGTCTGTCAGATTGACTTCAAAGTTAGTGGTAATGTACCTTGGGTGGATCTATAGAAGATTTGTTCAAATGGTCACGCTCCATTGATTTTTGGATCTTTTTATATATTTCTTTGTTTTTTTTGGGGGGGGGGGGCAAATCTTAGTATATGTACATGTCAGGTGAGCACAGGACTGTCACAGTCCTTTTGTTAAATTTGAATTGGAGGTGAATGTCATATGCCTGTTTGGAATATATAGGTCACAATGTGAAAATCTCGTGAATGCTCTGCATTCCACAGTTTTTTAGTCGGGGCCATGTTATATTTATGTTGGTAGTGTCATTTACAGTATTAATATATGGGTGAAAACGTAAAAATCTTGTGACCAGTTTGGCATACTTATTTTTATGGATCCTCATGAAACATAGTGTGATTGTGGAGGAGGTCAAAATGTCGATTATAGATAACGCTAGTGGTGCCACCTATAATTTGACACACAATGCCTGTTTAAATGTCGTGAAAGACAAAATTCCATGTAGTTAAAAATAATTGAGTTAGACATGCCAAATTTATAGGGTAAATAGTTCATGTCCAGTAATATTGCTGACCTTGGCCAACTTTGTTTAGGTCACCAGGCTGGTAATTTGTACGCAGTAATTTTGTAATGGCATTATGTTGTTCAGAAACTCTACTTGATGATCTACTTTTGGGGTCACTGTGACCCAGTTATCAGGGAATTAATTTTCTTTTGTTTCCAGTGTTTATATTTTTGTAATATATTACAAGTCAACAGAGCATTAGTCCCATTGGCCTCTCGGTGAAGAGTATATTATGTTCACAATTTTTGGCTTCTCCAAAACTATGAGTCATATTGTTTTCAAACTTGTTGGGGATTTACCTGAGGTGGGTCTCTACCTAATTTGTTTAACAGGTTACATTCCAGTGATTTTGGACCTTTTTATGATGCTTACTTATTTTTTGGAAAAATTGAAACAAAACATCTTCTGCAAGGGAACTGTTCTGCATGTTGCTGTGAAATTACACGGGGGACACTTCTTGAGACCCCCAAGACCTTATATTGTTCAACAGGTGGCAATGGGGGGGGGGGGGGGGTGTTTTTAGCTCTATTCAAAGGTTGCAGAGCTCATGCAACCATTCATGTCTGTCTGTAAACTTTCTGCTTGTGAACATGATACACTCCACAGTATTTAAATTAGAGCAAATATGACTCAGCAAGACCAAATTGGAAAAAGAAAAAGTATTCAAATTAGGCCTATGTATCTTTCAAGATTTGTGAAGTGTATGAACATTTATTATGGGACAAAGATAAGGTGGGAAGATTTCCAGAAACTGTAATCTATTTTGTGGTTACAGTGACCTATTTACTGTCAATTTTACTTTGCCACCACAACACACATTATATCTTTAAAGCACTTTGATGGATTCTTCTCAATTTTGGCACAGAGATGCAATATAAGAAAATGACTTGTTGATTAGATTTGGTGAGTGATTGTATGGACACTGTGACCTAGTTTCAGTCAAGTTGACTCTGTGACTGATAGCTTCAAAGAGCCTGGATGGATTCTTCTCAGATTTGGTACAGAGATGCTGCATTGTAAAGGAAAAATGTGTGATTTGATTTTCATGCCATTGTGACAAACTTTTTGTTTTAATAAGTTGACCAGCTCTTCATATTTGTTTTTCAGTAATTTGTATTTTGTAAACGGATCACTAGTGACTGTGGCTTTGGTATGAAAATTTTCATGTATACCGTATATTATCAATTTTGTTTTATCTTCCCAGGAGTCTGATCAGAAGTTATACAGACCATCACTGGAGAGCTTGAGGACACAGATCCGCTCCTCTACAACTTCAATGACATCTGTACCTAAGCCATTGAAATTTCTTAGACCCCACTATGACACACTGAAAGGAGTTTACGAGAAAATAAGGGATAAAGAAACAAAGGTAAATTATGTACTAGTGAAATTCCATTAAGGAGAACTAAAAAGACAGGGATTTCTTTATGCTTCTAAGGTCCTGTGAGAGTGGAAAGTAATTTGGCAGAAACTTGATATATTTACCTCACATTTTGAACATGAGTGAATTTAGGTGTCACAACAGAATTTTTTTGAAATGATTGGAAAAATAATAAGATCAAAGTGAGGTAGGTCAATTCTGTTGCACATATATGTATGTATTAAATTTATGACACATCAGATGCTGTTGGCTGCCTGTACTGCTGTTAATTTATTATTCTGTAAAATTTTGATAACTCCTGCAAAATAAAATTATCTTCTTAAATTGCATGTCAAATGTAATTTGAAGCAGTTGTAACAGGACCACGGTATAATGTGATGTGTGCTTGCATGCACTGTTTATATATTGGCTTGAAAGAAATAATGCCCTAACCCAGTCACAGGGGATGAGGCTAGTTGCCTAAAATTATTATTATTATTATTATTATTATTATTATTATTATTATTATTATTATTATTATTATTACTACTATCATCACCACTACTACTACTACTTTGGGGCAACCAGTAATAAATTCCTAGTGAGTTTTGAATTTTTGGTTGTTTAATCCACGTCAAAAAAAGAAAAAGAAAAAAAAAGAGTCTTATTCAGCAATTTTAGTTTCGGTTTTATATTTTGTTCATTGAGTGATGACACATATGTATGTTTTTACATGCTGTATGATTATTTATGTAACTTACATTAAATTATTTATACATTGTGATTGTTAGTGTACATACATTGTAAGTGCTCTGCCACTGAAAATAGTCTGTATGAACTAAATGTGTCACCGAGGCTGAATAAAATGTTCAATCAATCAATCACTATGACTCAAATTTTTAGTTGGTCTTGGCAGAAGGACCAGTCTTTTGTCGAGCCCCATTTTTTTCATAAAGAGAATAACATGTTCATATTTATTCTGTTATAAAATCTGACAACAGCAGTAAAGTGAGATCCTTATTTAAAGAGGATTGTGATTAGTTCAGAGAACAAGTGTCCACCACAAAAGCTCTCTGCCTTTTTGAAGTAAACATTAATGTCAGAATTATTGCTGGATTTCTAGCAATTGAAAGTAAAACTATGTACACTGTTGAATTTGTTCAAATGTACCGGTTACTCGTGATAGGGCAGTAGGGCAACACCTGTGTTTTTTTCAGGGACTTATTTTTGTGGCTGTATGTGTTTGTTTAACATGTAATTATATTATTCACACAAATGACAGTGTCAAATGCATGATGTTCTTGTTATCCTTTGTGACTTTATGATGACCCCATATTATGACCATTGTGAGGCTTGACCAGGTAAGTCCTATTGAACTTTGTATTTTTTGTTTATTTTTCAGAGGTTTTGTGCTGATGTTATATCAGTGCTGGGCATGACTATGAGTGATGGTAGAGACTGTCTCAAGTTCCGTATGCTGGGTTCACATGAGCATATAGGCTCATGGGGTCATGAGTATGTGAGGTAGGATATGTTGCACTTTTTTTTGGTGGGGGGGGGGGAGAAGATTTGGAGGTTCAGAGCTCTTTGGGCAGAGATACATTATGCAAGTAAAGTAACTGTGCATGACAGAGAATTCTAATTTAACATGCAGTGTTTGAAGATGAAAAGTAAAGCAAGTGTACTGCAGTTTAACAGATTGCATTTTCACATGTAGTTTTTAAAAGTCAAAAAGTGGTCAAATTTTGTTTATTTGTTTTTCACTTGAGATTTGAAAATGTGTTAGCATTGAACTTTAGAATAGCTGGGTGTAACATACATGTCATACATTCTTACTTGTCTGTTCTAGAAATTTGTGGGGTGTTTTTGCAGGCATTTAACAGGTGAGGTAATAGCAGACTGGCAGGAGTTGGATGAAAATGATAAAGAAAGACGAGATTTGCTTCTGAAACTGGTTGATGACATTGTACCGTACCATATGGAACACAATGCAGAAGCAGAGGCATGTGACACACTGATGGAAATAGAAAGGCTGGACATGCTGGAAAAAATTGTGGATGAAAGTGCTTTTCCCAGAGTTTGTTTATACTTGACAAGGTAAGTCTGTAGAAACAGACCTCAACAAAATCCTTAGCCATTGTTACACATTTTTAGTCAAATTGAGGAATAATTAGTGTGGCTAATGGTCATAGCAGTCCCAGGTTTTTACTTGGAATAAGGGGAATAGAGAAGGCCAGGAAATGCCTGTGTTTTTGTTATGGAAATATTAATTCAGTGGACAGGGTTCGCACAGAGCTTGAAAAGGCTTGAAAAGTATGGAATTTGAATGCCCTCTGTTCCAGGCCTTGAAAAGTATGGAATTTTATAAAGAAGTCTTGAAAAGTGTGGAAAATCGATTTTCCGGTTTAAAAAAAAACAAACAGAATGAAAACAATCTATTTGTGTGACTTTATTTTAATGTTTGTTGCAATACCTACGATCGTAGTTTATTTTCATTTCTAAATATAGCATCTATGGGGTTTTCTGCATTGCACAGCATCATGGGAGGCACCTTTTTCAACTCTCAATGCAACGGGATTCTTTGCAAGATTTAAAAAACAAGCATGCGTCATTTTGATTACGAGTGATGGTCCATCATGAATTTCAGGGCTCGACAATTCGCATGTCCGAAAGCTCTGGCTTGTCAGAATTGGGCTCGGGCTGGTGGAAATAAAAAAAGTGCTAACCCTGCGGGCTAGCTGGAATTTTTTACTAGTAAAATCCGTCAAAAAAATAATATTTTGCAGGGCAAATTCATCTGCAAATTAACATCAAATGCTATTTATCGATGGGTTCAAACAGTGGTAGAAAAAATACGTGCCGTGAGATGACTTCCCGGGCAAAAACAGCACACAACTGCCAGTCACACGCAAGTGACAGCGTGGACACTGGATTAGATCTGCGGTGAACTGACGCAGTCTCACGGACTGATTTGGGACACATTCGGCAATTCCCGCTATCCCATACCTTTGCGTATTTGCCTGTGACTCCAAATAATTGTTGCAATAAACACCGGAATCTTTATTTTCGTATACTGCAACAAAAACAAAGCTTCCCGTTTGTGTGTTCCCTCCGTAAATTCACACATGTTCTCTGGGCGGAAGCCATGATGAAAACACCGTAGCACGAGCCGTGATTGGCTCATTTTTGCATGTGACTCAATTGACCAATCGGGTGATGTGTTGTGCGTCAGACCACATGGCCAAAGCAGCTGTTTGTGTACAGTTGCAGGAAAGATGTTGACGGTGCGCACGCTCGATATCTGATTTGAAATATTAAAATTTTCGTTTTGAATTTGATTTAAGAACACCGTTTATTGCGAGGAACTTGCCAATACTGTATACGCAAATTTACTGCGATGTACCGATAGCATTCATGGTAGGTACGGAAACGATATGCATCCCATCAGTGCATCACGCCATCCGAGGTGGAGAGAAAGGATCCTTAGGCTTAACTGAAGCCAATGCAACTATTTAATCGTTATTTAAGTTTATACGGACTCCTATAGTCCCAGAAATTACAGTGTATTTTTCATCGTTAGTCACCCCAAGCAAATAGCTTACTTTCAATTTGTTTTGTTTTGTTTTGTTTTGTTTTTTTTTTGATATTTTGCCAGTTTCACTGTCAAACAGTTGCAGCTGGAATCATAAAATTTGACATTTTTTTGCGATTTTGCAAGCGACAATAAGCGGCAAATACATTTTAGGGTAAAGGGTTTGTCTGGCCTAGGCCTTAGCATTGTTAGAGAAAAACGTTGTTTATAGAAGTTTTATCAGGACAAGTGGATTTTGAAATCTACTTGCCCGGCGGACAAGTGCTTTTTACAAAAATTGTCGAGCCCTGAATTATGGATAAATGACCGTAAATGTTTCGCCGCAGGCATAAATTGTGCACCAAGCCGCAACAACAGTGGGAGGCTGTACATATAATGAACTTGGCTTGGAAACCCCAAATAAAAGGACTGGGTTTTGCCTGTAAAACAGGACAAATGCAGCGCATGATGCAAGGTGTGTGCAAGTAATGTGCACTTGAAAAATATGGGAGAAGCAGCGCTTGCTAGTATCAAACAAAAAGTTTTTTTTTTTTTTGTTCAATATATAAATTGCATACATTGGTCCCCCTCTTGTAAGCCACCCCCAAAGAGATACCACTCCCTCTGCAAAGGCTACTTTGCTTCGCAGCAAGTATGGCATTTTCATCATATTTCCCCCTGAAGAGAGACCACCTCTCGTAATAAGGAAACATTTGGGGTGGTCTTATACGAGGGGAACCACTGTATATATATATATATATATATTATATATACACCCATAAAACCACGGATAATTGAGTTTGGAATTTTGGAAAAATGGTTTGGAAAGTACTTGAAAAAGTATGGAATTTTGGCTTTGCTATGCTGTATGAACCCTGGTGGAACAGTGGCTGGTAAATACTGTGTGCTAAGGTATTAGGAAACTGAAATGCTGACTTAACCTGGTCAGGGTCAAACCTGTGTAGTGGCAGGCGTGGATCCAGAGAGGGTGCAGCAGGTGTACCCGCACCCCCCCCCCCCCCCAAAAAAAAACAAAACAAAAAAACACACACACAAACAATAGCATATTTTCTTTGTAACTCTGCAAACATCACTAATTAATGTACATGGAAAAGTATGATTGCCTGTTAAGTAGTAGGCAAGGTCTGGTTTCAATCCAACAGTGTGTCCCAGACCTGTCAAGTCGCCCGATTTTTGGAATGGCCTCCTGACTTGGGTCATATGAAGGAAAAGTACAAAAATACATAAGTCTGTCTTACTTATTCTGTAAAATGCGAAGGATGAAGGTCATTTTCATTGCCCTTGTAGCTGTGCATACAGCGTTGATATGAGTGAATGAAAGTTTATTGACTGTGCTGTTACAAAAGTACAGCAATCTGTCAAAAGGGACAAAACACATATACAGAGCAACAAACTTAAAAAACATCAACAACAAGTCCGAGATGCTTTTGTTCCTGAATATTTCCTTTACTTCTATCTTCAAACATTAAACTTGGATGAATGTGATATGTCGTTTCCCGCTGATAATAATTTCTAGTGTTGTGTGAATTGAATGCCAGGAGGCACTCCAGGGACCATTCAGAAGAAGTCAGCAAATATGATGTATATAATGAAGAAAAATGAGAGAGCTTGATAATGCCATGTATCAGTAAATTATATTTTCAACATGATATCTCAGTGTGTTTGTACAATTATTTGTCCGTTCAAAATTGCATTATTTTGTCCCCCAGAAGATATCAGATTTCACCATTTTGCATGCTCAACTTCAAAAATTTCCAGGGGAGGGGTTATGCCACCACACCCCTCAGGTGCTTGCAAGTAGGCTGCTCTGTACAGGCTTTCAGCATCCCGGCTGTAAAATTTGTGGATGGGCCCCTATAGTGGTAATGGTGAGACACCTTTAATCTGGTGTTCTCTTCAGAGTGGCTGTATCACTTGACTCTTCAAGATAAATGGTACATCTCAAATGGGTCCTCTCATGTGGGCTATACATGTACATGTGTATCTATGCTGCTGTCACATGTAATGATGTTGATTGGGCTTGTCTGTGATTTCTGATCTGCTAATCTTCCTGAAGGACATTTTGCTCATGAAGAAATATGTCTGTGGTTGAAAAAGTAAATTGAAGATATTGGAAAAATAGGCAAGGGCAAGAACACAGTTCAAGACCTGCCTAAAAGAGGGCACTGCAGTCAGTGGAGAGCTAGGGATGTGTATTCCCATTACTTTACATTGTAACTTGCAATTTAATAACTTGAGAACTACTGCACATAGAAACACCGAATTTCAGACAGTAAATCTAGATGCATAACTTAATAGCTCACAAAATTCATATAACCACAGCTACATAAGTGACTAGTTTATTTAAGGTTGCTTTAACATACAAACTAATGGGAATACACAGCTGTAGCCCTCCAAAAGTTAGTGTATTCAGTTGTGTATTGGGGCAAATACACACCTTAGAGCTAATTCTGACTTTTCCTATTGTTTTTATAAATTCATTAGGCTATTGAAGCCATCCAACATATATACCCTGCTGCTTACAGGTCAAACAGAAATTTCCCTGTTTGTCAAATGCAATGGGAAATGAAATACATGGATACATACTTCATCTGAATACAGTACAAAAAGACATTTGAACCACATTTTGATTTGGTTTTTCATCTGAACAAAAAGATGTGACATGGTCAGACTGCCAAGCTGCTGGATCGTCCCAACAAACGTGAAATGCTCACTTTTCAGGTAAAAAAACAAAAACAAACTTCTGTTTCACTTTTTTTTTCTGATGTTTGCAGTTGTGTACCATATGTGCCAGAACCAGAGAACACAAATTTGTTGAGGACAGCTTTGCAGCTGTATCGCAAGTTCAACAAGTACCCAGAGGCCACAAGGTGTGCTGTACAGCTGAACGACATGGAACTGGTGGAGGAAATATTCACATCCTGCAAAGATATGTAAGTTAGAGGTGTTTTAAACCACACTGTAATGTACTAAAACAGTGTATCTGAAGGGCTTAAATGAATCTCTTAAAAGAAAAACTCACAGCAGCAAACAAACCTCCAAGGGAAATCAAAATTAAAATGTTGAAAATAGAGCTCAAGTAAATAATGTGTAAAGAAACATTTCATGAGTTTTTGTGATATGAAGACAGGTACTTGTATCACTGTATTGTTATCGTTTTGGTTAGCTGTAACTTTATTATCATTATTTTTTTTTTGTTTTCCTGGTAAACTGTAGCTCACTGCAATCAAAAAATAGAAAACCATTTTGATTAACTGCATCATAGTAGTATAGACATAGGGCTGTAATAAGTTCAGTTTTCTCTTTAATTTGTCAGAATGATACAGAAACAGCTGGCTTTCATGTTGGGGAGACAACAGATTTTCCTGGAGTTGAATGATGAAATGGATGAGTATGATGACTTAGTGGAAATTATGTCCAATGCCCACCTCAATAACAACTTCTTGGCATTGGCCAGAGAGGTAAGACTTCATTTTCTCAGAGACTCACTTTTTGTTATGATATCACATAAAAGGTTTTGAATTTTACGTCTAAGTTGATCTCCTGTGTAATAAGGATATTATCCCACATAATATGTAATGATAGATTAATTTATAGTGCATGTATATATATTTAATGGATAATGGCTTAAAATGAATTAATCGAGTGGACCAATGATTTGCTGCCATCTCCAGATTTTATCATGTTTTACATGTACATTACAGCTATCATTCCGTTCTAGGGCCTTGCATCTAGCAAAGTTTGTTTGGAATAAGGAAAGTGAAGATAGGATAAAAAAATTTGTTGGGTAGTTTCTTGAGCTGCCCTTGTATATGACCAATGTATTACCAATGCGTATCAATGTACCTGTTCACCATTTAGGTCAACATGTTTTTATTTCCATTTATAGTTAGATATAATGGAACCAAAAGTACCAGAAGATATATACAAGAGTCACCTTGAACCAAATAGTAAGTGACTTACGCTTGTGTGAACATAAAGCTGGGCAATGATATTTTGCGAGGAATACCCAATACTATGTGGACTGTTCATCACAGAATACCATACTCAGACTCAAGAATCCTTTATTTGACCACAAAATTACAGAATTTAAAAGACAAACAATGTATCATATACAGTGGTCAGGAGACTCTTATAAAAGCCACAAACAGCCACTACCATGAGAGCCACCTACTTAACCAAATTGATTAAAAAATTTAAGTACAAGTTGTCAGATAAGAGAAAGAAATTATGAATTATGTTGTCAGCAGTTTATAATTGTTTTGTGACCACAGAACGGCCGGGTCTCGAATCACAATCTTCAGCACCAATCACATTGCCAAAAATTAAACATTTTGCAAATTTTCAGCTAGCGTTTTGTTTATATTATGCAAGTTAGTTAATAATCATTACATACTGGAGGTAGAACTAAAGAATAAACCTCACAAAATTTGGAACCCCACAGATATAACAATCAGGAATAGAACAAGTAACAACATATTTACTTATAAATGTAGTATTGCTTAGCATATGAAGCAAACCTGCTTTCACTATGGGTATGAACCTTATTGATGTGAATGGGAGTATCATTTTAAGTATTGACAATCATATGTCTTAAACAACTTAGGACCAACAAGGTTTGTTCTTCATGTAAAAATGATGTTTTTGTTTCTTGTATTATACCTGTGAACTTAAGAAGCTAATTTTATATTGAATAATTTAAAATACTCTGGTAATCGATTGTTTGTGTGCTTAAAGTAAAACTTAAGTTGCTGATGGAGAAAACTATTATTCATCTTAAGCAGATTTAGACCTTAAAAAATATCATTCTGTATGAGCATTAAACTTGTTGTTTGTTATCTCATTTCACACTTTTCCGAATTAGTGCAATTGTAGATTTTTTTTTTCTCCCCAAACCAACACACCATTGTAAAGGTGGGGCGTACTAATGAATTTTATATTATTTGTAGGATGTTGCTTGGAAGATACTCTTTTATTCTAACATTTTACTTTATTTAAAATTTGAAAATTTTCCATTATGTGCCTGTGTTATACTAACTTTTCTATTAGAACAAGATGTCACTTTTTCCACCATAATAGGAACTACTGTTGGACCAAGCAATGTTGATTCTGCACGGCAAAATCTTGCATCCTCCTTTGTCAATGGATTTGTTAATGCAGCTTTTGGGCAAGATAAAATCCTCACAGAAGATGGCAACAAGTGGCTTTATAAAAACAAAGAACATGGTAATTATGCTATACCATATTTTCAGAGATGGCTGCTGTCAGAAAACTGAATTTAAGTGATCAACACTAGTTTCATTTTGTTATGTTACAGATTCGGTATTCACAGAAATATGCCATATGACCCAGGTTTGATTGTATCGGTTAATAAAAATTCAAGAACTAGTAGCATCTTGAGATAATAAAGCTAAATTACAGTGCATAAGAGTACAGGAATTATACTATGTTGCACTTTCTGATTCATCATATTTATAATTGTCCCAAGTAAAACAAAACAGTTAAACATTTTAGAAGTATCGCTTTATATAGTTATGGGGTGATTTCCTGACATAGTTTTGACACTATTATGCCCAGTAGTGCTGCATTATGGGTAGCAGTATACAAAGCTGCTCTGATTTTCTTTGGGCAGGCATGATGAGTGCAACAGCCACACTGGGGCTTATTTTGCTATGGGATGTAGATGGAGGCCTCACACAAATAGACAAATACCTCTACTCATCTGAAGACTACATAAAGGTAAGATAAGATGTGGAATACACATTGCACTGTGTACTCATGATGAACACTGTTCATGTGTTTTATAATTTATGAAATGTGAAGATATCAACTTGGTCAGTTGTTCAAAGAATGCTTGGCAGGGATTAGTTTCCTTCAGAGCAAGTCAACATATAACAGACACACAGAAACATGAAATTGTTGTGTGAATTCAAATCAGTTTGGGGTGTTCGTGAGAAAATACAGGGCTTCACAATTTGCAAGCTACCTAGCCCTGGATCAGTGACATTTTAAGTTGAGGCAAGTACAAATGTCAAAATACTTGCCCTGGGATAACCAAAGTTTTGTATTGACACTTATGATGTGAACGGGTGAATAAATGAGTGAGAACAAGGGGGCAAATAGAATGTTAAAAGAACTTGCTTTAACCATTAGAGTTTTAAAAAGGAATTGGCATGCCCTGACAACATAAACATTGGCATATGTTATTCAGGTTGAAAGTTTGAAGTTAATTGGTGGGGAAATTCATGTGTCATTAAGACAGTACATACACCTTGTATACAAGATAAAGAAACTGGACTTGAAGTGATCCAAAGATGCATACATACAATAGTGTGTATGAAGAAGTACATACAGTTTATATATGTTTGTAGTCGGGTGCTCTTCTGGCTTGTGGTATAGTAAACTCAGGGGTGAGGAATGAGTGTGATCCAGCACTGGCACTGTTGTCTGATTACATCATGCATACTAACAATATCATGAGAATAGGAGCTATAGTAGGGTAAGTATCCAGTGACTTCTTACAGAGGTGAAATTTTTGTTATGTTTTTCTCTGAATTAGGATTTTTGCTCTTAACTTCAGGAAAAAAGTTACCTTCAATTTGCTTGATCAGTGATTTTTCTGTTTTGTTTTGTTTTGTTTTTTTTGTTAGGTTGGGTGGGTGGGTTATGTCTTTTGTGTACATTTAACAGCATTTCAGTTTTTTAGCTCTGCTGACGAAAGGTTGCAGAGCTCATGGCATCACTCATGTCTGTCCACAAACCAAAATCAGAGTTGCATATGATACTAGTGGTGCCACCTATAATTTGATGGATGTCATGAGCCAAAATGTCTGTAAAGATATAAAATTCTGTATCTCAAAAAGTGATAGAATTAGACATGCCAAATTTATATGATATATAGACCGTGTCCAGTGCCAGTGTGCCATGTAATATCAGTAACCTTGACCAAGTTTTGTTAGGTCACCAGGCCTGTAAAGTTGAAACTGCTGATTTTGTAATGGCAGGGTGTAGCTTGGACATCTGTGGCAGAGAATTGCGCTGGATTACATTGTACATAAAATTGTAGTTGGTGATGTACTTTTAGAGTCACAATGACCCAAATATTATAAAGTTTGGCACTTTTCCAAGTTTATTGTTTCCTTATTAACCCTAAAAGTTATTACCTGGTTGAGTAAACAGACCATGTATGGAGAGCTGGTTGTGGGGCATACATTTTGAAAATTATAATTTTTTAATCCGATTTGAAGGTAAGAGTGAAATGGCCAGTTTTCATATAAGTTTTATCTTCTGATTGCCCTGTATCCCACAGTTTTGTAATAAGGCCCATATAATTTGTAGGACTTCAGAAGTGTATGAGAATCTATTTCAACGTCAATGTTGGTGGTGCCACTTATAGTATTATGTAATATACAGGTCAAAATGTGAAAATCTAGTGACCAGTCCAGCATCTTTGATTTTTTTATGGATGTTCATAAAATTTACTGCAATTGTACAAGAGGTCAAAATCTTGGTTGCGTTTGACACTAGTGGCACCACTTATAGTTTGACGGAAATAATGAGTGAAAAAGGTCTTGAAGTATACAAAATTCCATATGTAAAAAAATAATTGAATTAGACATTCCAAATTTATAGGATATATAGAGATCATGTCCAATGCTAATATGTTATATAAGATAAGTGACTGTGACCTACTAGACCTGTTAAGTTGGAAGAGGTGTTTTTTTTCATGGCAGGATGTAGCTTGGAAATCAATGGCAAAGAGAATTGAGCCTCCAGATGAACATTGCACTTGAAAACTTTGTATATAAAACTATACTTTGTTACTAACTTTCTGGGTCACCTTGACCCAATTATTGTGACTTTGATCTATTTTTCAAGGTCATTAGGTGCTTAAGAAAAAGACAAAAGACATTTAATGCAATATCTTGATAAAGAATAAGGCAAATGATACCAAATGTACCACAACCGTGTATCATGTGGAAGGTTGATATTACATAATACAGATGACCTTGATGAATTGTCAAGGCCGTGGAGGAAATACATGTCAGGAAATGATTTTGTTATGATGGTGGTCCGCAGAGCATTCGGCCCATGGGCCTCTGTTTTTCTTTCAACAATTGTTATCCTGTACTTCTCAAAGAGCAAAAAAAAAAAAAAAAGCAATACAAAGCAGTAGCATCATGAACTAGCATCTACAGTGGTCCACCTCTTATAAAGCTTCCCAGATGAGAGGCCATTCTCTCTACAAAGGTCACTTCTTCGTGCATTAAGTGTGGCTTTCTCATTGTATTTTTCCCAGCAAGAGATTTCACTCCTAATTTTAGGCCAGATTATTGGTGTACTTCTGATGTCTTTCAAGAGTGGGCCCACTGTATTATAAGTAGGTCAGATCAGTCGAATTTTACATCACAATTGGGGGTGGTTGCAGCATGGTATATATTTCTCTGTGGAAGTGCAGAGTAAAATCATGAAACATGATACAATTAGAATGAATACATGTATTTGAGTAATTGTATCTTAATTCCTAACTAAAATTGATTGTTTTGAAAAGAGGGGCATGGTAATACAGCCATTTGGCCTTTTTTTAGACATGCTTTGAACACAAAGTGAAAAAAAATGTTTGTCAAAATGTGAGAATTCTGAGAAGAAACCAGGGAAAGTATTCCATCTACTCAGTGCAATTAATTGTATTTTATATTAACTTTGTAATTCATAGAAAAAACAGGGAATTGTTCAATCTATTCATTGTAATGCATTGTTGTCAATTTAAATTGTGCTGTAATGACATCCAAGTTTCTGCGAAATTATCATTTTAATGATTTTTTTTCCCACCATAACAGGTTAGGTCTAGCCTATGCCGGGTCTAATAGAGAAGATGTGGTTAGTTTACTTTTACCAGTCCTAGGAGATTCTAAGTCAAATATGGAGGTGAGTGTGCATTTTCAATCTTTTTTTTATGACTGCCTAAAATAATAACCATTATGTAATGAAACCATCAGTAACTCTAAGGTAGAAAATAAAAAATTGTATTGGTATATAAATGTTTATTTTAGGACATCATTTTAATGATAATGTGACACCATGCATGAATGGAGCACATCAAAGTGAGTGAATGAAGTCTGATCACCATGGCTGATAACAATGACGCACTGGCACAACCATTTTTGAATTTGTTTATTCTGCATTTTAATGTGATTTCACTATTACTGTAAGAAGAGATACAAATGTAAAATGCAAGGTCTATTGTGAAGGCAGAGGAATGGTACTTTCAGAAGCAAGTCCCAACTATTATTGAAAACACCTTAATCAAGTGATGTATATTGATTCTTTTCCCCACATATATTGACATTTAGACATAGTGAACCAGAGTATAGAAAATATATTAACATACTGTCTTACTTCAGGTAGCACAGTGTGAGTGTAATAATGGCTAAGAATATCATACAGATTATTGTAAGAAAATATGAAAAGGAACATTGTATGTATCAACACTTCAGAAGTGTCGATAGTTCATGATTTAAAACACGAGATAGAGGTCACTAATTTATAAGGAGAAATAACAAGAAGTGACAACATTTCTCTGAATTTACATTATCTTGTATGTTTTTCAGCTAGAGGGATAAAAGCTGGTGGTGTAAGAAATGACAAATACTTAACTGTGTGTACATATGTTGTAGGTGGTAGGCATGGCAGCCCTGGCTTGTGGTATGATCTCAGTGGGTAGCTGTAATGGTGATGTCACCTCCACTATCCTGCAGACACTCATGGAGAAGTCCGAATCTGAGCTCAAAGACACCTATGCTAGATTTCTAGCATTAGGCTTGGGACTTACCTATCTAGGTAAAACATGTTTGTGGAGCTTTTCTCTTTTCTATGAAAATGCCACTGTTATTGATATATACACATTGTTAAACCATTTATAGTGTAAGCAACCAGAACTGTGATGTTGAATGCTGATCAATGGATCACTCTGTTGTAGCATTAATTGCCAAATTTGACTGGGCGTCTACAATTAAAACCAGGGAATTTCTTTTTTTTATATTTTTTTCCATGGAAACAGGGAAGCAGGAGGCAGTTGAGACTGTATTAGCAACCCTGGAAGTAGTTGCGGAACCCATGAAGTCAATGGCCAACATTCTGGTAGATATTTGTGCCTATGCAGGAACTGGCAATGTATTGAAAGTTCAACACTTGCTGCATATCTGCTCAGAGCATTATGAACAACAGGATCAGGTAAGATAAACCTGTTCTGCAACATGTGTCATATAGAGTAAAGAGATGTGTGAGAGTAAGTTTTAATTCAGACATGTGCTTGGTATGCATACCCCTAGAGAATCTGGATCCTGTGCCACCACAAAAAAGCTTCTTAATGATTTGTCACGTTTTCTGGGGATCTTATCTATAACGCAAAAATGCTTTATTTTTTTTCATTGAGCATGTGTGTATTAATGTGAGATTATCAAAATGAATATCTTTTGCTTTCATTACAATTTAAATTCTGAAAGAACATTTATTATCAAAGCTATCATTCAAAACACAGAAATGAAAAAGCTTCAGCAAATAATATGGCTTTGTTTTAGGATGCAGAGAAGAAAGACAAGGATGACAAGAAAGATAAAGACAAAAAGAAAGATGAAAAGAAAGATGACAAAAAGGATGAGAAGAAGGATGGAGATTCCAAGAAAGATGCACATGAGCTGTCTGCTCATCAAGGTCAGTTGTTTGTGGCAAGCAGTAGCTCATTGCCCCACACATGGTCATGTCGACTTTTATAGTACATGTACTTTTAATTGTATCTTGGGACAGCCTGTTTCCACTTAAATATATTGTACAGATGTGAATGACAAAACCTGTTACTATTTGTTCAAAATGAAAAAAAAAAATGACTATGTCAGTAATTATTATGCTGTGCTTGTTAGAGGGTAGTAGTAAATGAAGGAACAGCTGCAACAGGTTTTAAATAGTTCCAAATATTTCCTATATAGCAATATATGTCTGTTAGCTTTTATACCTATTCAGGGTGCTGGGCTAGATAGTCTACAATGTGCTTCAACAGAATGCCTATGGACTTTTATTTGTATTGACCTAATGCTGATGTGTGGTCACTTAAAAGTTTTTGTGTTACCATCATAGGTGTTGCAGTGCTAGGGATTGCTTTGATTGCTATGGGTGAAGATATTGGATCAGAAATGTCATACAGATCATTTGGGCACCTGGTAAGAACTCCATGGAAGTTGAATGATTATTACAGTGAAAATTGTGTGTTAAGTTTTGCAAACTTATTATAAAGCAACAAACAAAATATTTTTGGTAATACACTGTACTCTGTTATTTTCTTTATTGCCTGTGAACGTTCATACATATACGCATGTATTGAGTTATTGTGTGATTCAGTTGTAGCTATTCAGAAATGATTGTGAAACTCAGGTGATGTGAAAAATATGAAACTGAGCAAATGTGGAACACAATACCATGAACAATCCACTTGCTGACACACATTTTCTTTCCTTGTTAAGCTGCGCTATGGGGAGCCTGTGATCAGGAGAGCAGTACCTCTAGCTCTTGCTCTCATCTCTGCATCCAATCCAAAGCTGCAGGTCCTGGACACACTCAGCAAGTTCTCTCATGACAGTGATCCTGAGGTGGCACATAATGCTATCTTAGCTATGGGCATAGTCGGAGCTGGTATGAGAAATTTTCCTTTGATCCTCTTAAATACTTACTGTGTGCAGAAAGATGGGGAAAATGCTATGTTCTCCAAAGTAGTATCCTACTGACAGACAGAAGTAACTGCCATGTCTTTATGCAACAAGCAGGTCAAGTTTCTGTCGATCTAGCCCAAAATTATTCATGCATGTGAACAATTCAGTCAGTATTTGTGCTAAGACAGTATTTAAGTACAGCTATTACAAGAGATGGCCATATTGGGTCTCTTATTTGTACACATCATGATTATATATGGTAAGGTTTAAATGTGTATTCGTAAAATTATAATTTTTCGAAACGGGTCCAACAACATTCCCACAAACATTTTGAATGGTTGACCATTTTTTTATGTGTGTAGTACATGTATGGCATACACTGTTCATCTCGTCATGCGAGATGCTGCAGTTTTGCTCAGGTGAACATTAGACAACTGTAGTCCATATGTAATGATGCGTTTTTGATTGATTGGTGGCATTGCTTATTGGGATTTCTCCCAGAGGGTAGAAAGGGTAATAAACCATACCCTTAACGTCTTGAAGGTACTTTTACTGACATATTATAACCTGAAACATACCTGAAATTGCTGATTATTATGTTTTCTTCAGCAGCATATGCATGAGACTGGAATATTTTTGTATACCCTAAAAATATGGTGGAAGAAAGAATACAGTTCTAACATTTCTTGAGTGACTGGCGCTAAGTTTGACCTAGGTTTTCTTTGCGCAGGAACCAACAATGCAAGGCTGGCAGCCATGCTCAGACAGCTGGCAGTGTACCATGCCAAGGATCCCAACAATCTCTTCTGTGTGCGTCTGGCTCAGGGCCTTGTACATCTGGGCAAGGGCACTCTCACGTTGTGTCCATACCACAGTGACAGGAGCCTCATGAGTGGTGTTGCAGTGGCTGGACTATTGGCTGTTCTGGTGTCCTGTCTTGATGTGAAAAATAGTAAGTCATCATCATGAAATGAGAGCATGTACACCGTTGTTAATGAACTGTACATCAAGGCTAGGTCCTCAACAATTATGTGACAGATAACTCAATTGTGGAACATAGATATCGTAGATGCACATAAGCATACAAACAGGGGCATTGTTTCTGCTCATGAGTCAACAGATTTTAAAACCCTGGAAACTATGAAAAGAAATTTCTTGCTTGTACAAGATCTCTGCTTTCTCAGTTGATGTCTTTATTGTTTTTTCCCATAGGGTGGACACTTATATTATTTTGGACATGCATAGTATCAGCATATGATGGGTCAATATTTCATATATGGGAGACAGATTCCCATTATATATATATAATAAGGCATGGGCTGTTCCATATCGGTACGAGTATCCGCATGGAGAACTTCATATCAGTATGAGCAGTAGCAAGTACTGATATGAAAGTATGAAGTGCTGATAGGAGTACTGATTTGGAACAAAGCATGCATTATTATGTTCATGACATTCATACATGTATACTTGGTGGACTTACTGAACATAAATAAACACACAGCATATTGAAATATTGTCATATATTTATTGATGCTTGTGTTCTATCGAAGTGTATCACAGGCATCACTTCCAGGTGAATGAACCGTATCACAGAACAAAAGGCCATTTTTTTCTGGCTCTGTGGCACCACAAACTGTACCAATATGACATGCCAAATTCCACATTGTACAGGTTAACTGTACAAGTGAGATATGACCCTCATTGAACATCACATATGGCACTGAATTTGCCATATATTTTCCAATAACATCTTTAGAATATGATAAAACAATGTACAATCAAAAATTGCCTGTTGCGTATGTCCTTCTTGTACCCATTGCGTGTCATTAGTTGTTCATTTTTGGATGTCAAGAGTAGGTGATTCTGCAGTTACTTTTCAGTTTTATGGTGTGAAATTCAACCAAGATTTGTATGATAATTATGTGATGCATGGTATTTTTGCAGTTATTTTGGGAAAATCTCACTATGTACTGCTGCATTTAGTATCAGCCATGCAACCTCGTATGTTGGTCACGTTTGATGAGAATCTGCAACCGTTGCCAGTGTCTGTAAGGGTAGGACAGGTGAGTCAGAAACACAATTCACAACCATGAAAACAGTGTTCTCAAAAGTAGAAAATTGGTTGTGCTTGCATTTTTTTGTATAATAGATTTATTCAACTGTGATTTAAATTACCCAGAAGATGTCATAATGAAATTCATATTGGTGACTCTATACTCTAGTTTTAGTGTCATTTTGATGAAATGTCAGAAAAACAGATACTGTGTCTCGAGAGTTTGTGATCATGATAGGAAATTAAGAGTACATGTATATGGAATCATGTTTGGTAAAACACAATTTGTTATGTATGCCATGAAACAAAATAATTAAGGATGGTAGATTCCTGGAAGATTCTTGGGAGAGACCAAAGCCTTTATATGAGAAGAATGTGGATCTGAAGACTAGCTTTTACATTGCTCATCTTTCAGGCTGTAGATGTAGTAGGACAGGCAGGCAAGCCTAAAACCATCACTGGCTTCCAGACACACACCACACCAGTGCTACTAGCTTATGGAGAGCGTGCAGAGCTTGCCACAGAAGAATGTATCCTTGAATCACAAGCTATCTTGCATATATTGGTGTTGAATTGGGTATGGTTCTTTTTCATTGATAAGGGGATTGAAAGGGGGGAAAAAGATCAGCAGAGAGTTTTACAGTTTGAAATACTTGCAGGTCTGTGTTGTATATTGAGAAAAATATCAATGCTGAGTGTTGAGACAAGTGTTTTAGTGGAAAAGTTGTGTGCTACTTGTTACTATGATATGTGAATTCTGTAATGAGCTTCACGTTATTCTAATGCAATGTATGACGTCTGTGATTCTGAGACCTGTTTAAGAAGTGTAAAAATGGTTTAGGGACATGGGCGAAAGTTTTCAGTTTTAAAATGGAATTCTGATTTTAGGAAAATTTTGCAAAAATATTTTAATCAGGATATGTTTAAGTCGTGACAATTTGGGAAATGAGGGTAGAAAATTTTGCAGGAGTGTTTACTGTTTTGAAAAAATGGTTGGTTTTCACCCATGTAGAAATATTGCACACTTGTCCAGCATTGTATACTTTAAGGCTTGTGTGAAATATTTCCTTGACAGTTGTGTTCAGATCTTCCTGTCACTCCCATTATGGAGGGCTTTGTGATACTGAAGAAGAACCCAGATTATGAAGCCTAGCCCAAGGAATGAATGCCTGGGGCACAAGAATTGAACTTGATCACGTGCACAAGCTTTTTCTGTAATCTTGCTTGAGTTTTTCCATTACAGTCATAAATAAAAGTGACTCATGTGAAGGTGTACAAGTTTGCCCGAAAAATGGATTAATTAAGATACGAGATGGGAGATGGACAACTGTGCTACATGTCTGTCCCCAGAGGGTAAACTTGGAGGTTGTGGAGAAAGAGCTTAGAATGCTATGTGCACTAATTTCTATGATGGACATAGCTATAATTTAAAGGTGTATAGACTTAATATTTTGTGGATTTTGTATAATTCAAGAATTCCATTTGTTGATGCAATCTGCATGAACTCTGGTATTGTAGACATTTGGAATTGCACTGACTGTTTCTGCAACTGAAGTAAGGCATAGTATGACTATGTAGGTCTTTCAGCATGTGCCCATTGATAACTGAAGTGTGAAAGAGAGAGTGATAGCGAAACCTGGATTAGGCGCAAGTTTGTCAGGAAGCTAACAGATATAAGCCAGCAGTGCTTTGTACCCAATACGTAGTCTACATTGACCCTGCTGTATGTAAAATAAATTGTGGCTCAGTATGATTTTGAAGCCACGTTGTTGTGTATGTGTATTGTATAATCTCTTCAAATAAATTTGTCAAGAACTTGTAAGTAGGTGTTGATGTGGTGTGTGGTAAAGTGACATCAGACATGGAAGCTGTACACCAGTTTGCATAAACAGTCTGGTGACAGAAAAGTTGCCTTTGATTTGGATCATTGGTTGAATCACCTCCCTCCCGTTTGTTTGTTTTTGTTTTTTTTTAAGCAGTTGTGTGCACAATATGTATTTTATCGATTTTTTTTTTTTCGGTGCTCACAACTGAATCTTACTCCACACTTTCTGCTGTGGTAAAGGTTGATGGAAAATATGAGCCAAAATGTGTTTTAAGATGCAAAATTCCACATTTGGAAAAGTAATTGGAGTAGACATGCCAAATTTATGTGATTAATAGACCATGGCCAAAGGTAGAATGTTATGTAATATCTGACCTTGACCTATTTTTGTGAGGTTGGCATGCCTGTAAAGTTGAAAGAGGTGATTTTGTAATGGCAGGGTGTAGCTTGGACTTCAATGGCAATGTCAGTACAGCACCAGGCAGGTCTATGGGCCTCTTGTATTACATAATGTGGGTGCCCTTGATCTTCTGTCCCAAGGTCACTGAGGACAAAGTTAAGGACTCGCTCATTGTCTTGGCACATGCAACAATATTCATCACAGGAGTTGCACAAATAAGCTATTACTTGTGGAGCGAAGTGCCATCTAGTGGACAATTTTTACATTAAGCTTTATATGTTCAGAAGTCACTTGAGGACCGGCAGCTTTGAAATGAACAGGTGCAATTTAGCTAAATGCCAGCACAGCATTAGGCCCATGGGCCTCTTGTTTTGTTTTTGTTTTTTGTCCAGAACCACTTTATAGTCATCGTTACCCTATTCCACAGTCCAAACTGTACTCTCCATAAGCTAACCAGTTGCTGTCAAACCTATATAAATATGGAAGTACTATTGCACATTGCATTTCTCTGTAGAATTTTGACCTTGAGGCTGCATTAGCCCAAATATATTAAAGGGTGTTGAGTGGGTAACTACTCTGAACATGTTTCGCAACTTCTACCCGTACAAGTGTCTCTGAGTAGGGGCTCCATGTCTAAACTAAATATTCAGCAATGACTATTAAAGTGGCCCAATGATTTAGTGAGCCTCTGTTTCTTAGGTAATGCTTTGTCTCAAAACAGGCAAGGCCTACGCCACATTCTCACATGTGAAAATAGTTTGTTTTGTGTACCCCAGGGCATGCATGTTGTGTGCACAGACAAAAATAACACAACAGATTAAAAACAACAAAATTTATTGACTATATACCAAATTTCACCCCTCCTCATCCACCCCTCACCCCCCCTGCAGCTTCTATACACAATTTACAGACTTCAGATAAACATGACTTGTAAGATCACATTGCACAAAAAAATGAACACAGCTGTGGTGGGTGTCGCCCATCCCTGTGAATGCACATTCACTCTCCAAGCTGATTGTGTCAGCTTGTACAGTGCCAATCAATACACTGCAACTACAATGTGCTCAATAAATGCAAACACTGGGAACAGAAGATATGTCCCTGAAATAAGCACTATCAAACATTTTTGGCTACCTGACATCAATTTATGTATTTATTAAGGCCATAGGGAAGAGTATTTTCAGAAGATGTAACTGAAATATGAAGTAAAAACTTCATATAGATTTGTTTCTGCTGAGAGAGTCCTCTATTGTATGACCGTATATATATACATTTATTTTATGCTCTGTTGACCAAAGTATCGCAGACGTATGCGACAGCTCGTGTCCGTCTGTAAACTTTTGCTCATTAGCGTGATACCATCCAGTTTTCAAGTTAGATCAATATAACTTTTAGGACTTACCGGGTGTATGAAAATCTAGGCCTGTTTCGATATTGGTGGTGCCACCTACATTATGTAATATAGGGATCAAAATGTGAAAATCTTGTGAACACTAGAGCATCTTTAATTTTTGTCGGATCGTCACCCAATTTGGTGGGATTGTGAGGGAGGTCAAAGTCTTAAGCTGCTAATGATACTAGTGACGCCTTCTATAATTTGATGGAAACTATGAGCCAAAATGTGTTTTAAGATGTAAAATTTCATATTTGGAAAAGTAATTGGAGTAGACTTGCCAAATTCATATTGAAAGAGGTGATTTTGTAATGGCAGGGTGTAGCTTGGACTTCAATGGCAATGTCAGCACAGCACCAGGGAGGTCTATGGGCCTCTTGTATTAGATAATCTGGGTGTCCTTGATCTTCTGTCCCAAGGTCACTAAGGACAAAGTTAAGGACCCGCTCATTGTTGTCTTGGCACATGCAACAATATTCATCACAGGAGTTGCACAAATAAGCGATGATTACATGTTGAGCGAAGTGCCATCTGGTAGACAATTTTTACATTAAATGTACATAAGGTTCATATGTTCAGAAGCCACTTGAGGACTCACAACTTTGAAATGAGCAGGTGCAATATAGCCAAAATGCCAGCACAGCATTAGGCCCATGGGTCTCTTGCTTAGCTATTTCAGATTGAAACACTGATTTTCTGTTAAACCGATCTGTGACTGCCACTTTTGGGTGACAGCAGCTGATCTGAATAGCAAAAACAACTGTATGAAGATATGATCGAACTGGCTAATTTAAAATGGTGACAAGACATTGAATCCCCTTAGCAAATTTATGATGATGCAATAGACGTACATATCCAGGCACTTGGAAAAATTCACTTTGCTGGTATTGGTCTGTACTCCAGATGCTGCACAATCAAAAGCTGGTGGTACTTTTGGGCCTCAGACTTGGTAGGGTCAATGAACATGGTCAGTGGATGACCCCTACTGATTTTTGGATCAGCATGTCAAAGGTCAGTGTTCCTGGTGCCCTTGATAGTGAGAGTCATGTCTGATCAGGTAGTTGATAACAACTACACCTGCATTCCTCAAACTAAGTACAGTGTTTTATCATGGCCATAAGATTACTTTTGTACATTTTGCAGTCATTAGGTCAAAGGTCAAGGTCATGATGCCATACAGACTTACCACCCATTGTTCAAACAACTTGACAACAGTTGTACATATCAGCCTGAGACTTGTAGGGTGGACCATGGTTAGTAGATGGACAGTCGTGGTCCTGCTGACATTGAGAGTGAAAATAGTGGCCAATCAATAAATGGGAAAATGAATGTAGCCAGTGCCCTTATATTTAATATGGTGAAGGATCATGGTCAGTACATAAGGTTAATATTAAATATAACTTTGTTCATGTTGGTCAGTGTGTTTATTCATAGACAAAATTCTAGCTGATAAACAAGAGGCCCATGGATCTGGGGCTCTGCCGACATAATCTGATGATCATTACCAAAAATTCATTTTCTGAAATGCATTCCCTCCATGACCCAACAAAATTAGTCAAGGCTATCCATATGATGCAACATACATCAAACTTCCACATGAACACACATTTATGGTACATTTGGTGTCATTTCCCATATTTTTTTTATTGGCAACTTCTTGTTCTTTTCTTAAGTGTCTGATGACCTTGAAAATAGGTAACGGTCACACAACATATTACAACATTTGACCACTCCCCTTATTCTGCATATTGACAATTTCTTGTTCTTTTCTTAAATGCCTAATGACCTTAACAAATAGGTAAAGGTCATACAACATTTTACAAAATTTGAACACTGACCTAATGTACATTTGGTGTAAATTTTTGCAGTTCTATCTCTATTTATTATTTATCTATTATATCCCAGGCATCACGATAAAATCATTTCATGATATGCATTCCCTCTGTGACCTTGAGAAAATAGGCCACGGTCACCCATATTATGCAGTATCAATTTCTATATATGATACACATTTGTGGTACATTTGGTATTGCTAACCTTCTTATTTCTCAACATGTTGAGTCCTGAAAGTTATAGAGGGCTAACATGAAAACCATTGACTATTTTGTGTTTGCAAGCAAAACTAGAAGCAGTGGCCGAAAGGCATACTGGATACCCCCCGCAACATGTGAGTACATTGTGCCTCAATGTTTTCCATATTGATTTGCAAGACTTTCACCCCTTGACCTCGAGGTGACTTTGTCCAGAACACCGATCAATGACTTGAACTTTTGCCTTGAGCTATTTTGACAAAACTGTTTGTATTCACTCCTGCTTCATGACACACCTGTATCCAGATGCCTGCTATAATTAACCAATATAAATCAAGGTCATTGTTGAGTGCTAACTCACTGTTACTTCATGATACACCTTTATGAAGAAGCCTGTTGTGACCTTGGCCTATATAGTTCAAGGTCATTGTTGCTTCAAGACACATCCTTTAGTGATAGACAATAACCATAACCCCCCTCCATGAAGGAGTTAGAGATCATTATGTCTACAGGTCTACCAACAGGTGCCTGCAGTGACCTTGACCTAAAAAGCTCAAGGTCACTGTTGCTCCATGACACACCTTTTAGTAAAAGAGAATTACCATACAAAGTTTGAAGAAGATCCATGCAGTAATGAAGGAGTTAGAGCCGGGACAAAATTATGTCTACAGGTGCCTGCTGCGACATTGAGCTTTAGAGATCATTATGTCTATAGTTCTACCCACAGATGCCTGCTGTGACCTTGACCTTCATAGCTCAAGGTCACTGTTGCTCCATGACACACCCTTTAGTAAAAGAGAATAACCAAACAAAGTGTGAAGAAGATTGGAGCACTACTGAAGGAGAGACAGTCAGGACAAAATTGCGTCGACAGACGGACGTCTCCTTTGAAACTTAAAAGCTTCATACACTATTCCACCATACCGACACTGGTATAAACAGGTAAATAACAATAAAATTTTTAGCACCATAAAGTTGACTAGAGGTGTGTGAGGTATGTGTACTAAGGTTTTAGCTGGAAGCCACCTCTTCCACTATGCTGGATGAAGATTGAAAAGAAAGAAATCCTGCAAAAAGTGAGTATGATCATGGTTTTCTGACTTAAGACAGATTAGAGAAAATTCTCTGGGTGGGCTAAGTATACTTTACCCCGGGTACTTTCCCTCTTACCACTCTAAACACTTTAAGGACTACACTTTGTCATTTCAAGCTCCATCTTGACATGGTGAAACCAGTATACCCACTCCACTTTGTTTCGGGGGGTATAAAAAGTTGATAAATGGACAGACAAACACAAGTGATCACATAAGCTCTGCAGCCTACAGTCAGCAGAGTAAAAAAAAAACTTCAGAATGGTTGTACCTATGCACCTCAAATTTGGTCGGGTTAATAATTATGGTTGTTAGATGATCCTTACTGATTTTAGGGCAGCAGGTCAATGGTCATACTCCTGTTTACCTTAATAGTACACGATGGACTAAAAATGCTGCACATGGAAAATGAGTTTACTTCCTACCAAATCAATCAAGTCTCAAGCTGTGCGAGTGCAATTTGATAAACCAAACATCGTGTGTCATTTGAAAGGAGATTTACATGTGGATAGGCTTATGTTTATCGGAGTAAAAAGAAAAGATAGGGCCTCAACAAAAATGCCATTGCCAAACCCATAAAGTGACAGAATTAAACCATGAACATCTGAGACATATTCAAGTGTAACTCATCTGAATGCACAGTCTTAATGTTATAGCAGATCCAAGTACAAATTATTAGACAGGACTCCTGTGCACAGAAGCACACCTGTACAACAATAAAGTGTATCCATATCCCATACCAACTTGTAGTCATATTGTCACCTCGTGACAACAATAATCATGGTCTTGCCCTGCTGTGTGTGTGTGTGTGTGTGTGTGTGTGTGTGTGTGTGAGAGAGAGAGAGAGAGAGAGAGAGAGAGAGAGAGAGAGAGAGAGAGAGAGAGAGAGAGAGAGAGAGAGAGAGAGAGAGAGAGAGAGAGAGAGAGAGAGAGAGAGAGAGAGAGAGAGAGAGAGAGAGAGAGAGAGAGAGAGAGAGAGAGAGAGAGAGAGAGAGAGCATGTTCTTGCTCTAGATCATTCTCATTCATTCTAATGTACAAATGTCTACCAGGGAGCAACACAAATGTTTGAATTAAATTGATGTGCCACATGTGCTGAATTCATTAGAAAATGGATAGAACAGCATCATCTTTGAGGATTTCATTGTTGATACTCGTACACCAAACAATCAGCCATTGAAACAGTCATGGAGAAATATACTTTTTTTATTCAAATATGTGCATAGTTCTGACATACTTGGCTTAAGACCATGTGTGCCATAAAAGAAAATCAATGAAAATGACTGTCATTGAAGCTTAGGTCAACCAAATGTAATTATCTGAGAGGTCCTTTGCATGGAATTGCCATTTTCGATTCAATATGAGGCAAAGCTTGCAAACTATTCTTGATAGGCAACAGCAGTGAACTTGTGCAAGTGGTAGTACACAACTGCTTACTTGTGACTGATCATGTCCACCTATCCTCTGTATTTGAATGCCTCACTTCAAATTAGGTTTTGTCATCATTACCTTGCATAAAGGGTGAATTCAGGAGAATCACCATGCCCAACTTCAAAGTTTCGTCTCAAGCTCGATTTATAATTCAAACACAAAATGAATGTAAACTAGGACGGGCTGATTTTTCAACAGATTTCAACAGAAAATCAAATGTCCCCCAATGCGCCCTTACCAGTTGTCACCATTATTCATCAATTCAAGGAAGTGCTTGTGACCTTGAAAAATGTCAAGGTCAAACATCTGCAATCACAAGCAAGGTCTTTTAAAAGTCTTACATAGAAACACAATCACAAAATTTCAAGCTCCTAAGTCAATCCTTCTCAAATGCGTCTGCAATGATTTTTAAAAAGTGGTCATGTGACCTTGAAAACAGGTCAAGGTCACCCATCTACAATACCAACCTAGCTTGTATTATGGTACATAAATCTTCCAAAATTTTGACCTCCTAAGCCACACCCTTGCAGAGTTATTGTGTTCACGTCCATTTTGGATGTAATGCCCACATGAACTTGAAAAACAGGTCAAGGTCACTCAGTTGCAATCCCAAGCAAGGTCTTAAATATAGGAACATATTCACAAAAATTTCAACTTCCAAGTCAAATCATTCTTTACCAATTGTCTCCCTTATTTCGCAACTTCAATCACAAGCAAGGCCTCGTAAAGGTCTTCTATAGAAACATAATCACACAAAATTTCAACCTCCTAGGTCAATCCTTCTCAAGCATGTCTTCAATGATTTTTAATAAGTGGTTGTGTGACCTTGAAAATAAGTCAAGGTCAACAATCTACAATCCCAACCTAGTTTGTATTATGGAACATAATCATGCAAAATTTCAACCTCCTAAGTCATATCCTTGCTGATTTATCATGTTTCACATCAATTTCAGATGAAATGCCCACATGACCTTTCAAAATGCCTCAAGGTCACCAATTGCAATCCCAAGCAAGGTCTTATATCAGCACATATTCACAACAAATTTTGACTTCCCAAGTCAAATCTTTGTTAAGTTACCATGTTAGCAACAGTGTGTTGAGGAAGAAGAACAAGAAGAAAGATACAAAAACAATATGTGCCCCATTTTGCGGGGAGACCTAATTGTCCTGTGATGTTTTGAATTAATTCAAGGTCACCCATATGAACAAATGAAGAGCTAGGGACACCAAGATGTGTCCTTTTTACCTCAGCTGACTTGTCAGTCAGCTGAGGTTTTTTGAGGGTCTGTCGTCCGTCGTCCGTCCGTCCGTCGTCGTCCGTCCGTCGTCCACAATTCACATTTTCGACTTCTTCTTAAAAACTGTCAGCCAGATTTACTTCAAACTTAGTGGAGATGTGCCTTGGGTGGGTCTCTACCAAGTTTGTTCAAATGGTCACGGTCCAGTGATTTTTGGATTTTTAATGAATTTTTTTGTTCTTTTTTGGGTAAATCTTAAAAAATCTTCTTCTCTGAAACCACTCACCCAATTGCTTTGATATCACACAGGAACACTCCCTGGGACACGTAGTTCTTAATTTGTTCACCAGGTGGCACTGCAATTATTTCCTAATTTTTTATGAATTTTTGTGTGTTAAAGCTATTTTCGACTTCTCCTCCAGAACCATCACTCAGATTAAGCTGAAACATGGTGGATATGTTCCTTGTAGAAGGGTCAAACAAAGTTGTTCACTATGTGGGAATGCTGCAGATTCCTGATTTTTAACGATTTTTTCAATTCTGGTACTTATCGGTCAATGCAGCTTTCCTATTGATTACCATGGAAGTCAATGGGCATTCTAATGCCAATTCACATTTTTGACTTCTTCTCCAAAACCGTCATCCAGATTAACTTCAAACTTGGTGTTAATGTACCTTGGGTGGGTTTCTACCAATTTTGTTCACATGGTCATGCTCCAGTGATTTTTGGATTTTTAATGAATTTTTTTTTTTGTTTTTTTTGGACAAATCTTAAAAAATCTTCTTCCCCGAAACTGCTTACACAAATGCTTTGATATCACACAGGAAGACATCTAGGGACTCTTTGTTGTTAATTTGTTCACCAGGTGGCGCTGCAGTTTTTTTCTAATTTTTTTTTTTTTTTTGAATTTTTGTTTGTTATAGATATTTTTGACTTCTCCAGAAGAACCGTCACTCAGATTAAGCTTACACTTGGTGGATATGTTCCTAATGGAAGGGCCAAACAAAGTTGTTCACTGTGTGGGAATGCTGCAGATTCCTGATTTTTAATGATTTTTTCAAGTGGGCTCCTTTGGGGTAAATGCACCTTTCCTATTGATTACCATGTAAGTCAATGGGCATTGTAGTGCTAATTAACATTTTCCACTTCTTCTCCAAATCCATTATCCAGATTTACTTTAAACTTGGTGGCAATGTACCTTGGGTGGGTGTCTACCAGGTTTGTTCCAATGGTCATGTTCCAATGAATTTGGATTTTTTTATGATTTTTTTTCAAAAATCTCTTCAAAAGTTTTAATAGGAAAACTTAACATGGGAATTTCTTGTAATGGTCATAACTTTAATAATGTTGACCAGATTTACTTCAAACTTGGTGGGGATTTGCTTTGGGTTGATCTCTACCAAGTGTGTTCAAATGGTCACGCTCTATTGATTTTTGGATTTTTTATGATTTTTTTTTGTTTTTTGGGGGACAAACCTTCAAAATTCTTCTCCTCTGAAACCACTTGCGCAATTGCTTTGATATCGTACATAGACACTCCCGGGGACCTGTAGTTCCCAATTTGTTCACCAGGTGGCGCTGCAATTTTTTTTAAATGAATTTTTGTATGGTTTTGCTATTTTTCACTTGTTCTCAGAACCATCCCTCAGATTAAGCTGAAGTGTGATGGATATATTGTTGTGGAAGGGTCAAACAGTTGTTTACTAGGTGGCACTGCTTTGGATTCCTGATTTTTAAGGATTTTCAATTCGGGTACTTATCGTTCAATGCAGCTTTCCTATTGATTACTATGTAAGTCAATGGGCATTCTAATGCTAATTCACAGGACAACTGACACGAAATTTACTGTTTACTTGATAACTTGAGATCTGTTTTGAGTTAGCTACACATGTTAATTATTGTGTATGAAGGTCATGCTGAGACAGTACATGAATGACCTTGACCTCGTTTGTGGGGTCACAGTGCAACATACATGAATTTTACTCTTCATTATAACGTGAGAATTACTTGAACTTTGATGTTGCACATGTAGGTGTTCTTCTATAAAGGTCAGACTTACTCAGAACATGGTGTCCTTGATCCTTTCCCAAGTTCATAGAGCTGGAAGTGTGATGAATGTCAAGATCAGCTGAGGCACGGGCTGTTCACACAGCCCTCTTGTTTTTATTTCAAAGCAATTGACACAGTGGTGTGAAAAAATAAGCCTTTTATACCCCCCCCCCCCCCCCCCAAGAAAAAAAGTAAAAGTCACAAGAATTTTAAACAAGAGGCCCATGGACCTAATGTTCTGCTGACCATCATCACCAAAAAATAATTTTCTGAAATGTGTTCAATCCACAACCACGATATTATGCAATATCAAACTGCCACATGATACACATTTATGGCACATTTGGCATCATTCACCTCATTCTTTATCAAGACATTGAATTAAGTGCTTAACTACCTTGAAAATAGGTCAAGGTCACACAATCATTGGGTCACTGTGACCCAAAAAGTACGTCACCAAGTAGAGTTTTATATACGATGTACTAAGTCAAGTGCAATTTTGATCTGGAGGCTCAATTCTCTTTGCCATAGATGTCCAAACTACATCCTACCATTACAAAATCACCTCTTCAAATTCAACAGGTCTGTTGACCTTACGAAAATAGATCCAGGTCACTGATCTTATAGAACATATTAGCATTGGACACAATCTATATATCCTTTACATTTGCATGTCTAATTCAATTATTTTTCAAGATATGGAATTTTGTATTTTTGAAGGTGGTCAAACGTGAAAATGTCAGACTAGGTGCTATTATAAACCAAACCGTGAAACTGAAGGTGAGCAAATTGAAGCTGTTAAATCTGCAGTTTGGTCTGTCCTGTCAGACTTTGATGGTTTACTCCACAATCCTACTAAATGTCATGAAGATCTATCACACATTAAGAATGCTAGAGTGCTAACAAGATTTTAATATTTTGACCCATATATTACATAATATTGCAGTTGGTGCCACCAATATGGAACTTGACCTAGATTTTTCACACAATTGATAAGTCCTGAAAGTTTTATGGGGCTTTCTAAAAAACTGTGGACTGTATCACGCTCACAAAAAGTTTATGGATGGGTGGAAGGAAGGACAGGCAGACATGGGTGATCACATAAGCTCTGCAACCTTTTGGTCAGCAGAGCAAAAAATCACCGAAACATTGCCTATTCAACAAAGTTAGCAGTATCCCCATAAAGTTTTGAAAGGATCTAGCAAACATGTGAAGAGTGGATCGTAAGATGAGCTAAGCATCCATCTGCTAAGATAAAAGTAACATGTGGTTCCAAGGACATACTGGGACAAGTATAAACTGTTCTTGTTCAATCTGTCAAATGTTTAAGAGGCATCTACCCATGTATGTGTATATGGACCCAATTTTAAATAAGAAGTTAACCATAGGTGATGAAAATTGGTATTACGCAAGATTTACTTATGATGAAAAAGCTAGAACTATAAGTTAATAATCATGTTCCACTAGAGACAAGTACATTTGGTTCAATGGGAAGAACTTAAGGATACACCAAAAGCTCACACCATGTAATTGACCTGGAAAATAAGTCCCAGTGAAACATTTCTTTTTAAATCAAGACGGCACAGAAGAGTTTCCTAAAATTACTTTGTAAAACACTTGTAGACACATTTAAAGGTACACTGACAATGTTCCATGTTACGGTTTGATCGTAAGTAAGTTCAACACATAAAATACTAACTTTTAACAAACAACCACAACTGTCAAAAGCAAGAAACCATTGATAACTACAAATGGTTTGTTTAGTGCATACAAATCTCTTACTGGTAGAATTCAAAGTCACTGCTGAAGACCTGCCAACCTCTGAACCTCCAGAACTCTGGTGAAAATTCATTTGAGAGACACTCAGATATCAGACAGTCACTCAACAACACAAGTTTTGAGGGACTTAAATTTGGATTTCTTTCCTATAAACGACTCGTTCATTTACCTGACATATTCACACATCTAATACATTTTACTGGGAACAGACAGTGCCATGTTTCACTTTAATATTTTTATGCAAAGAAAAAGAAGCAAAAAATGGTATTTTTACATTTAAAAGAAACCTTATTCTCCACAACAGGAAGATGAAAGACTTTAACCAAATGACATTGTTTTCTGTCAGCATTGGTTCACAAAGAGGAAATCATCCTCTGGAAAAGGAGGCCTGATAATACTCCAGTCTGCTGGTGACTGTCACATAAAGCTCCCACTTCACCAGTCAATGGACATCCATCAGCATTATCGATCAGTGTTCATGATGTGGCAATACATTCTGGTATGTAAGCGTACTTACCTGAACCCGTATGTAGCTTCTTGAAAGTACTCTTAGGTGATTACTGGAAACAATCTTTCTGTAACATCAGCATTTGTCACAAAATTTGTGTCCATTAATGTATCCCCACCTATGTTAGGAAAGTGCAGACATCTGTAGTTTTATGGCACCCTTTGTGGAGCACCACAGGAGTCAACATAAAGAAACTACACTATACAATTAAGAAAATGTTTTGATAACACTGGCTGACAGCTGCCATCTGTAAACCACTACAGATAACACACATACAAATACTCTGCCATAAAGCCCATGTGGCTTTTAGTGACATTGTGTTTGACAAAATCCTCTTCTATTCCTCAATAAATTTACCTGCTATGAATGTCCAATGTCTGTAAAACACCACAGGGACCTCCACTTACAGGACCACTGCTAAGTACTGCAATATTGGCCACTGGCCACATTGAAATGTTCATAGAGGATCATTAACACATATACGTACTTTAAACATGAAGACAGCAGACTTGTAAAAGGGGTGGCCCTATTTTAGGGAACCACTCACTACTTTTGTCTGATAGATGGCAAGAGGTAGGTTGATAAGAAACTACTATTAACTGTATTGCCCATAAAGTACTAATACCGGTATACACTTAACAGACAAGTTATTTTCATGAGACTTTACAGCTTCAAATATTCTGCAGGACTAAATGTGACAGGGCCTCCTCATTGGCACACATAAATTCTGTTTAGGAAGGCCTGCAATAAAAATGTGAGATCACTGTGTTCAGTGCCTATACAAAGCTCCTCATGAGTTTTAACAATGACATGAGGTTTTGTCTCCTTAACAGACCAAGCTCTGTATTATCTTGACTGCTCTTGTGGAGTGAAGAAAACACGGAGATCAATCAATCTACCTGGCAACCTGAGGCTCCATTAAATGACTGAAGAGTACTGTCTCTTAGCCACGTATTAATTTATATATGCTACAGTTTGGTTACCATAGTGACAGCATCTTTTATTGTATGTATCAGCGTGATCAAGTGGAAGAATGGTTAGTGCATATAAATCTTCATCTGTATCTGTGTGCCAGCTGCTCCATTACACACCATCCGCTTGAGTGTTGTACTAACACAATATAATGTCAGGTTCTACACTTGCATCCTTTGTGTTTTTACAAAGTGACAGGTATACATTGATTTACTCTGTAATTCTGTGAAAAAAAATCTGGTACAACAATAAACTTAGTTTCTACTGGTTACGATGTATACAGTGGCAGGGTACATATATATTGCACTTGTGCCCATTTTGATCACAATTAATATCAGTCAATAAAAGTCACCAGGTAATTTTTGATGGGTAACGGTATCGGTAGTTGGCGTACATTAGGCTCCAACTTTTTGTTCATTGCTTCATAAATGGCCAGGCGACAAAGGCTCTTTAACTGCCTGGGCCTTCTTGCCAGCACAGCTATGAGCCTTGCAAGCTTCTCACACTTCTGGGTGTGTTTGCAACACAAGCTCATTGCTTCAAGGGTGTCATAAAGGGTATAGTGCTCTGTCTGGTGGTATAAAATAGTCATCAGGTCTTCGTAGTATGACCCATCATTGACATACTCCATGTTTAGTACTCCAAACTGCAGGTACTGATACAAGAAGCTGTGCATTGGTGTACAGTGTGTTCCTGGGAGAGTCACCATGGTGCCATTGCAGGTCTTGTATAGCAGCTGCTGGAACACCATCGTATTTGCACCATATTGGATCAAGGGCAAAGCTAAAGTTTTCAACACTTCAAGATCCTGAGATGTTCTAGTCCGTATTTCCTGCATGGCTTGCAGGATAGATATCAACATATCAAAACAGCCAATCATGCGAGTGATTCCTGTCTCCATGTTGGTCGTATAGCATTCAGTCACTGCACCTCGCTGAAGATACATCTTCATCAAGTCCACCAGTGCACATGCAGTGGACAAAGTGATGACTCCCCGCTTCATATAGGGCCAGTTTGCCACATGAGACAGTAAGAAAAGCAGAGGGGTCACATGAGTTCCATTGTACACATTAGGATCAATGCCAGCTGACAGCAGAAGATCAGTGAGAGCCATGTAACCCTCCTGTATTTCTGGCACTTCAAGCAGCTCCAGACAGTGCTGGTTGGACCCAATGTACACAGTGCACATCAACGATACCATGTCTCTTAGAGGTGTGTTACCAAACTCATCAGCAGTCAAGGGACACCCAGCAGTGATCAGGAGTTTAGACACAAGAAATACATTGTCCAGTCCATATCTGCCTAAGGACAGGGCGTTTCTTATATCCACAGGTTGATGGTGGTCTGTTGCAACCATACAACGAGGAATGTGGTTGGTGTTGGAGAAGAGAACCTGCAATAGAGTTCGTCCATTGCTACAGCGTGTGTTTACATCATAGTCTTGCTGCAGCATCAGATGGATACATTCAAGTATGTCCTCATCAAAACTGGCCAGTCTACTTACATAATTCTGATGATCACAGTTTCTGAGGTCTTTTGGGGTCAGCTTCCAGACACAATTAATGGACGTCAGTAGGTCATGCAGAGGAGTAAAGAGAGTTCCCTGGCGCTTGGCATTGATATTTACTCCATATTGTAGACACATACGTGTTACATCAGCTAGACTACAATGTGTTAATGCATCAAGGTTCTGTGTAGGTAGACTTTTGTAAACTAAATGCAATATATTACTGCCTTCACTTGCAAAATCATCCAACAGGTACATGTCGGCCCCATGGCGGAGGAGAAGGCTGATAAAATGGAAGCCATGGGTCATTGCCATTAGCAATGGATACAATCCATCAGAATCTTTCTTGTTTACTTCATCTGGGTACAACTGAAGCAGGTGCTTCAGGCAATTGTAGGCACCGACTCGACATGCTAGTTGTAGTAAATAACCATATTTATTTGCACAGCAATGGGCATTTTCCCCAAGTAGTATTTCCAACACATCAACTTGGTCACCCAAGACAGAAAAGAAAACTGCCTCGCGACATCCACATCTCGTTAACATGTCTGTAGATGCCAATGGGCGACACAGTCTGAACACCTCTGGCTCTAAATGTACAGGTCCATTTGTCACGGATGAAATGTGAACTCGTTTTGTTAGATGTTTGTTAGCACCATACTGAAGCAGAATTTTGACTATGTCTGTGTGGCCAAGAAATGAAGCTAGATGCAGGGGGCCTAAGTCCCTGTGAGAACATATCTTGGATCGGTTGCATTGTTTTCTAGTCAGCCCCCCATTGATGTCACAGCCATGGTTCACTAAGAGAGTCACCAGAGTTGTACTGTTATATATAATTGCTTTGTGTAATAAATTATAATGATCCAAGTCCTCAATGGTCAGTATATCCTCATCTGGGGGGCACTTGTTCAGGATTTGATCTACATATGGAATATTAACATGGTTACTGGAATCAAACAAATTTGCAAAGATGCTATACACAAAATCCGTGGTCTCTTCAGACGGTTCCCTCCACACCATGTGTTTACCATTCTGCTGAGTTTCTATGATAAGGAACCTGTCACTTTCATTGCTGTCCTCTGATGACTGCTCTGTGCTATTGGAAGAACCATCCCTGTGCTTCACATGTGGTGAAGTTTCTCTAGATCTTCGCTTTTTGCCAATAGCAGTTCGTAATTTATGGAAATTCTTGCGCATGTTTCCCCAAGTCTTGCGTCACCATGCATACAAATGTACTGGCTCCAACTCATCACATTTCCTGAACAGGAAAACAGACAAAATTAAAATATAGCCACAGGATTCACAAGATGTCAGACATTAGGCTGTCTCGATACATCAGTCAATGCTTGTTGCAGCTACAATAGTGTGCATGTATTACAGTAAGAACCCTGTTTAACATAATATTTTCAGGTTCCTATAGGCTATAATAAAAGGCAAATTATGACTGAGCAAGACCATATTGCAATGAAATTCAATCTGTACAGTGATTCAAAAGTCTGACCGGTTTAGATGCTTACAATTCATATCTCACCACAGACTGCGGTCAACGGCCCGTGGTACGTTTATATATACCAAAGTGACAACATTCATGTTGCTTATGTGAAAGTGAATGTTTGTAATGTCAAAGAATTTTGACGTTCAAGGAACAAGGTGATAGGCTGTAAAAGCCTGTTACAAAATGTCTTGCTTGTTGCTCAGCAAAAATGGATCCCTGAACCTGACACGAGCATGCCAGTTTTTTTTTAAGCCTGGAGAGTACCAGGTACAGAAAAAAAGAGAAGGTGTATCTGTTGATAGCATTACTCTTAATTCAGGAGAATTTGGGAGCCATTGCTTTATGTGCTTGGTGTTTCATGAACAGGGAAAATGTCATGGGGTAGATGCACTCTGAAATAAATAATAAAGGGACATAAAAAGGATTTCAAAGGATGGGTTCACTTGGAAGAATTTATGTTCATATTAGAAACAAAATGCAACAAAGCACATCAATTTTTTAAATCAAATTCTGGCTATATATTCAGCTGTGACAACTTATGGACCTAGTACCCATCCTTGTAATGAAATCCATTCTTTATGGTGGTTGTCCTGTAAATTGCTCTTTTTTTTTTTTTTTTTTTTTTTTTGTAGCCAGTAAATCTGCAAATTTCAAAATACCACAAAATCCTGGGATTTTGCTTTTAGAACACGTGATTTTAGCTTATATATTTCAACAAACAGACTACTTTACTTCAAACCATGTTTTGTTTTTTTTGTCTGGGGCTCAAAGGCCTATAGGTTTCATCATCAAAGCTGTCTTTGGTTATTGTGAGGGGACACCGATTGGAAAGGGCAGCCTCTAAAAAGTACCAATGCAGAAAACTTATCGCAAGCACAAACTTGAAGGATCGAAAAATTAAAACTGTGGCTCTGTGGTGTGAATGTACCTTTTTAACTTCACATAATTAGCATCAAGTTCTTTTCAATCCAACTACATGCTGAAGCATGCTTTATAGTATAATGAGATTAAATTTAGCATACTTTGTCACAATTGGACATGTACATGGTATGCTGAAACATGGACTATAATGATATAAAATTTAGCTGACTGTCACAATTGGACAGGTACATGGTATGCTGAAGCATGCACTATGATGACATTAAATTAGCATACTCTGTCACAATTGAACAAAGACAAACCCACTTTTAAACTGAAGGGCTGCCTTTGACAAAATTCAACTTAAATTTTCCGAAAGGCCATGCTTTTTTTTGTCTCTTGTTTTCTTCTTTTTCAGTTTTTTTTTTTTTGGGGGGGGGGGTGTTTGATTTTTTAAAGGGGTAGGAGCCCCCACCCCCCAATGCTATTACCTATACAAGCATACCCTCATCCCACTCTGCTCCCCTTGTAGGGCAACCTGAAATGTATCAGGACAAGCCAGATGAAGATTTCATTTGCCCACTACATGGAGCTGTTATATAGCTGTAAGGTATTTTAAAAGTAATTTCTTGCTCCCGGGGCCGTCCTAATCTTTATCATCATTACGTTTGACTTTTATGTCAGTGCATTTTTTTCTTTGTGAACATGTATAAATTGTATAAAATGGTTGGGTAATTTGGTAACTTCTTGCTGAAAATTTGTAGTGTATATTATTTATGTTTCATATTTTCTTTTTTTTTTTTTTTTTGATTCTGCTGTAGTGTATTGTGCATTTTGTATCTATACTGTACATGTGTGTCTTTCATGAACTGGAGACCCTCTTGATTAGCACTCAATGTACTGTTCGGTTACCCAGTTAAAATGAATACAGTGAAAACTCGTTATAATGACATCATCTGTTCCCTAAGAAATGTGTCGTATAACTGAATTAGTCAGATCAATGAGTCAAACAACAAAGAAAATAAATCTTTTCCCTTGAAAATTGGTGTCATTATATCAAATATGTCGGATATCGGAGTGCCATTATAATGAGATTTCACTGTATGTTTAAATCAAATCAATACCTCCATGCCCACTGCTATATTAGGCAAATTATGAACAATGGTCAAATTCTACCTCTGTACATGTACCCATGTTTTAACGCGTGACTCCAGACGATTGGAAATGATACAGATGGTGCAATTTTGAAATTCTACAACAGACTACTGGCACATAATAATGAATTAGACCTAGAATATTTTCAGGACTGATGAATCAATAATGTATGTATTAAACCACTTGTTTTAGGCCTCGTTGTCGGGCAACTATATGTAATTAAATCTGTCTTAAGCCCCCCACGCTGCCATCAGGTTGTGAGCTCAGCGTTGATGATTACATGCAACATTCACCACACTGTTCTGTAAAATCAATTACGTCTTTACAAGCAATCCCAGTGGACTATTATTGATTTGTGGTAGATAAACTGGGCCCCCACCAAAATGCTGCAGTGACTCAATCCCTGTAACTGATGGCCAGGCACGGACACCGACTAAGATTCTATCTGATAAACTCACTTGGGGCAGCTACCGATACGTCCTTTCTATGATTAACACTCTGTTACACATGATCATCAATTTTGATACCGATCCAAACTGCAAAAAAATCTCAAATCTGCCAGTCTGCTCCAGTTCACTGCACAGACCTTTGCCGTTTCCCATGCCCATGGCCATGATTTGGTGCTGCCGACCATCCTTGTTTTGTCAGATCTCTTTCATTGCACCACTAAGTGATGTGCTACGAACTCTGTTATGCCTATCTGTCATATTGTATCATGCAGTAAATATTCATACATACCCAGCTTTTCAGCAATGTGACTGCAGACATCCTCACCTGTCAAGAGTCTCGTTGACATTTGTAGTTTGTAATTCAATCACCAGATGGGGGTAAAACAAGTGTCCATACAGTGGCGGCATCTACAACAGATTACACGTTCGAAAGCTTAGGCACGTTACGCTCTCAATTTTTGTCAAAATTCGCTATTTACATTTTCTGCATTGTCTTTATTATATTTGTCTTTCAAGAATTAGCAAAACCTTTATTCACAACATTTTCTGTATATGCCCTTCTGTATGACATTTGTCTTTAAAAATGTACCAAATTTCCCTGTTCACTACAGTCTGCACTTTAAGTTTGGTCGATGAAATTTTGCGAAACCACACTCTTCAGTACACTTTTTCATATTTTACTCCCTCATTATATTTGCCTTTAAAAACTTGCAGAATCCCACGCTTTCCATTTGTCTCTCGAATTTTCATCCAAACGACTTATTTTTTATGTTTTCTGCATTTATTTCTCTTTTTTTCTTCTTTTTTCTTATTATATTTGCCTTTAAAAGCATACAAAATTCCATGTTCACTATACTTTCGGTTTTGTCTTTGAAATTTTCCCCTGATCCACAATTCACATTTTCTGCACGGCATTTTATTCCTTTCATATTTGCATTTGCCAAGTGGCAAAATACTCAGTTCACTAGTTTCTTTTTCCCACCCTTTTTCTGGATTTTTACTTGTTGAATGATATAAAATCCACTGTATACTCTGGTGCCACATGGCAGGAATACCGGTCCATACATTTCTTACATGATAAATAGCATCAATGCCTTGCTCAAGAACTCCTAAAACACTTAGATCCTCGCTGGAACACACTCACATCTCAGTGGCGGTCAAGTTGCCAGACTCCAACCATTGCAGCGTAATCCATCCAGATTTCGGGTAAATTGCAGTGCCGAGGATTTTGTCACTTGGCAAATGCAAATGCAAATGTGAAGGAAATGAAATATTATCGTGCAGAAAATGTGAATAGTGGATTGGGGGTAAATTTCAGAGATAAAACAGAAAGTGTAGTGAACACGGGATTTTGTATGCTTTTAAAGGCAAATATGATTAAGGGAATGAACTACAGAAAATGTAGTGAACAAGTTGCTTGGCTGAAAATTCCAAAGACAAAATGGAAAGAGCAGTGAACAGAGTATTTTGCAAGTTTTCAAAGGCAAGTATAATGAGGGAGTGAAATATAAAAAAAATGTAGTGAATAGTGGGTTTTCACAAAATTTCACAGGCAAAATTAAACATGTAGTTAACAGGGGGATTTGGTACATTTTTAAAGACAAATATAATACAGAAGGGCTTGAAATACAGAGAATGTTGTGAATAGAGGTTTTGCTAAATCTTTAAAGACAAATATAATAAAGACAATACAGAAAATGGAGTGAATAGTGAATTTTGGCAAAAATTCAGACACAAAACAAGAGGCCCATTGGCCTAATGCTCTGCCGGCACCATGGCTATATTGCACCTATTCATTTTAAAGTTGTGAGTCCTCAAGTGGCTTCTGAACATATAAAGCCATGTAAATTTAGTGTACAAACTGTTCACCAGATGACACTTTGCTCCACATTTAATCATAGCTTATTTGTTCAATTCTTGTCATGGATATTGCTGCATGTGCCAGGGCCGTAGCCTTGGGGTCCGATTGGTCTGATTGGTTGGACCAACATTTAGGTCAGAAGTATCACTAAAACTATGTTAATATACAGAAATTTGCTTAGAATTTCCAAATTTCGGAATTTAGCCTGACCAACTTTAAATTGAAGGCCACAGTCCTGTGTGCCAAGACAACAATGAACAAGTCGTTAACTTTATATCCTCAGTGAGCTTGGAACAGAAGATCAAAGTCACCCAGATTATGTAATTCAAGAGGCCCATAGGCCTGGTGTTGTGCTGACATTGCCATTGATGATCACCTCTTTCAACTTTACAGGCATGGTGACCTTAAAAAAATAAGTCAAGGTCACTGATATTACATCACATTCTACCTTTGGGCATTGTCTATAAATTCTATAAATTTGGCAAGTTCCGTCCAATTACTTTTCAAGATATGGAATTTTATACCTTAATAAAATGCAAAATCCTAATGAAATAAGAAGTGTTGGAAATGGCAGATTCAAAATGGAGCGGACATGGTTGAATGGCTGCTGCACACACCTCATACGTGATCTCCGGTTCAAATCCTATCCAATCCAATGACTTTTTGTCTCCAGCTCTCAATTTAGAGACATATTATGCATTATGACTCTTGATAAGTCACTTTACTGCTTTTTAGCTTGGTTTGACAAGCAAAAATGGGTACCTGTGAGGGCAGTGACTATACAGTGGTCCATTTTTAAGAGATTGCCTTAAGGGCAGATTTAAAAGTGGTTACATAAAGCAGGAAGTTCTCTCAATGGAGATAAAATAACATGGAAAAAATAGAATTAGGGATTTTATAAAGGGAGGTGGTCTTTCACTTTAGTGGTATCTCAAATTAGGGACCACTATATATTGATGTGGCTATGACCAGCCAAGTACTGAGTGCATGCCAACACCAGCCAGTACTGTAGCCTTCAATTGAAAGTTGGTCAGGCCAAATTCAGAAATTTGGAAATTCTAAGCAAATCTCTGTACACTAACATAGTTTTGATGACTTAAATGTTGGTCCGACCAATCGGACCCCAAGGCTACAGCACTGCCAGCTGCTTAGGCTGTATGCCTGTCAGGGAAGACAGAATGACATGGCATGGTGAAGGGGCCAAGCATTAATTTGTGAAGTCCTGCAAGTGGGGAGTGCCTAAATACACGACTATCAAGCGCAACGTTAAAACCATATGAAGTTAACTCACACTCACACTCACACTCACACTCATGAACAGGTGCATCCCAGGAAAACTGCAGGGCATCGGGTCCATACGTGTGGACTTAAGCATCCAAATATAATACATGTACCAAATGTTGCTGACCATTGCACACCCAATGAATACTAAATAGAAGCTGTTGTCCCCTAAATCATGTTATGTGCTTAATTTGACAAGTCAAGTGAAAAACCAAGAGGCACACATGTAGTGGTGCCTCCTTTGACACACTACCTGCCATGATCTATCCATGTTATTCCACGTCCATAGAGATACCACTCTTATATGACCACCTTTGGACCTGTGGGTGGTCTGTTGAAAGATGGACCACTTAAACTCATTCCACCCTAATGACGCTTTTTCCTGCTAATATCTAAATGTCATCTGCTAATAGTATTTAACTAATTTGGGGATAATTTTTCAAAATTTGGATGAAACTTGCATGGAAGATTATTCCAAATTATATGCCCATGATCGACACCTTTCCTTGGCGCCCTCTGGGTGCACTGCCCCCAAAGTGTGCCAGGGAAAGCTGTTGACTCGTTCTTCTATCAGGGTGGAAGGAGTTAAATATTTATCATGGACACTAGTACCTTTGTATTGTAGTTTCTTTTTGTGGGACAGAAATACATGGTCAACACAATTTTTACAAGTATAGCCATTGTGGACTGAAAAAATGGGGTTGTATGGAGTCCTGCCATGCTTCTGGAACTGACAATGTTTTTTTCAATTACAGAATCACTATCACAATCATTTCAAAGCAGTATCCAAAATTTTGCTTTTATGTCTATATTGAAATTATCAAACCTTTGTCCAAAATGACAGCTTGTTTGCTAAAAGCCAAATTTGATAGGATAACAATACTCCCAAGAAATGTACAAAGCAAGAGAAAACAACTATAGTTCATTCAGGACTTTATTCATTAACAGGAAAATCTGCAAAATTGTTGCATTACATCACTGTATAACGCATTTATGTTTTCTCACAAACAAATAACATGGCAAAGTCCACCCTATGAAAGTGATCAGTAGTCATAAGCCCTGTACCTTCTAAAATGGTGAGTTTTTGCAGCATGGTGAAAGTATTGACTTTCAATTGTATTCACATTAATTCTTGTTGTGGTTCTTTTCTTTTCTTTTTTTGTGGCACCAGCAAAGTAAGGTTCATAAAAAAATAATGTATAATAAGAATAAATTAAAAGGACTTTGCACTCAAACGTTATGGTGAAAACATACCCCTTCACTTATCTGAAGATGTGATCCCCTGGAGTTCTACCAGGATGCCTCCTCTTGAAATACTATGCAGTGATTTGACTGGTAACTCTACAGTTCATATTTCAACATGGAGAAAGTTTTGCTAGGAATGTGGATTTGTCCTATGATTGTAATCCTTTCAGTGCCACATTTTGGACCGAGTCCTTGGCATAATTTTTGGTGCAATCCTCCCTACGGATCTGGATTTGTTCTATGAACTGAACTTCTTTCACTGCCACATTTTGGAGTCCGTCAACAGCTTTCCTCAGTGTGTACTGGGCACAATGCACTCAAAGCATGCCAAGGAAAGCTGTTTAACTTGACTATGATAGTCTATGTAACTACAGGAATGCTAGTGCTTGAATGAAAGGTCTTTTTACAAAGTGCATGAATCTGGCATCCTTATTATAATTCAGGGAAGTTCATGTTAAGCGGTTCAACTTCAGTTGCAGTTGGCACTGAAAGATGTAATCTGGCATACATTGTAATGTTTCAAACTTTAAAAATGGCTGTTTTCTAAGCACGACACAGTGTAGTTGTGTCCCTTGGACCAACTGCAACTGTTCAGCAATGGAAACTAAATTTCAGAAGTGTTTGATAAATTACAATTTGCTTAGAAGGTAACTAAATCTTTATAATTAAACTCAGTTCATGCACATGTACAATGAACTTCACTTTCAAGAAATTTAACTGTATTTCAATAGTCTTGGCAGGGTTGAACACACTCAAAGTGTCGACTTTGAATAGTTTGCATGTTATGAGTCCGTGAAATTGATATGAGAAAGTGGACTACCAGCTCATACTTCAAATGCATACATAGCCCTGTAATCAAGACAGCATACCTTTTACACCTGAAGTTAAACTTCCTGTTGTGATATTTTCCTGCTTCAGTCCACATTCTCCCATTACATCAAGTGTTCATATAAATACATAAATGTACTGAGCAATCATGTAGAATCATCTGTTGAGTCAACTTCGGCACATGTACTGACAGAGATGTGTATTCACAGGGACCTGATGACAAGAAACATGACAAGGTTTCTACAAAGGCAGGCTCACTGACCCACCAAGCTCTTCTGGTCACTCTGAACACATGTCCCTAGTGCTGACTTTATGACAATCATATGATGGGAATCATTTCCTTTTTTTCCCCCCAATTCCTGTATCATTCAGTGACTTCATCTAGGAATGCTGTACAGCATCTTGACACCTGCTGAAACACTGTCTCAAAGTCATCATCCTCGCCCTGAAAAATAGAAAATTCTTTACTGTAATAAATGGCAACAGAGAAAGGAAAGTAGAGATGGTTTGTGTCTGTATCCAGTACACATCACTATGTAACCTGGACTATGATTCAACATTCTTGTGCTTTTCCACTGGAAATGAAAGTGTGCAATTAAAACATGGAAACCAGTGCATAAAGCAGCACCAAACTCCTCCTACAAATTTCAGATGTACAGTTGAGAAACGTCCATATGATGGTTAGTCTTTCGGCTGCAACAATTTACTTAATACTTTATTCATGATATTGATAACAGTGTTACCAACCCTCTCTGGTGACCCAACACAGTGTGAATTGCATGATGAAAATTCTTCAATTTTTTTTTTTTTTTTTTGACAATTTTAACTACCTGCCAGAATTAAACCAACTTTTCTTCTATATTTCATATTGATACATGAAGCTCCATGAATTTCACTTTCCATCTCCCTGATTTTCAGTTTTGCAGTTTGGCAACATTGTAATAGCTGATTTTATCAATCTTATAATTGCTGTGACCTGCCTACCATGGTAGTCTATCTTACCAAAACACTTAAGTTCTGTAACTGAAATCATCAATTCCTTTGCACATAGTCACAAAATCAGAGAAGACAAAAGGTGAAAATTTACCCTCTCATATTTGATAGTTTTGATCACACAGATACAGCATTTATTCAAAATCATAATTCTTTGATATTTGGAGTTAATTTTCTTCATATTTTGGCACTTGTTAATCTACCTACAACAATGCAGCATCTGTGGGTTTGTTTGTTTGTTTTTTGCTTTTTGTTTTGTGTTTGTGTGCTACATGTATAAAAACAACACATCTACGATTTCTGTGCAAAATGACTTGCTGACCAAAAGTGAGAACACCAGCATGTAATTAAAGATAAATGACCACACTATCAACACATTGCCTGGAACGGCTTCAGTAACTTGATTGGTCAATCTCTTCCAAAATCTACCAGGCATCTGTAATAAGTGCTAGAATTAGCAGCTATGTACAGTGTTACAAATACAATGCTTATGTTCTAGTGGTTGGACGTTCAACAATCATTGTCAAACTGTTGGCACAGGTGATATTGTGCTGTGAATCATAGCCTGCTGTCTGAAAGGTTCTACTGAGTAAAACCATTCAAACAGCCATCCAACTGCCTTCCAAAAAATTTCAGACATTTGAAGGTTCACTATTAAAACAAGCAATCTTTTTGCACACATCCCTCTCTTTGACATTTTTTCCCCTTTTTATTGGCTTTTTCTTTGTTTTTTTTTTTTTTGGTAGTTGTTTCATTTTGACACTGGTTTGAGTTTTTGACTTTAAAGTCAATGACTGGCAGAGTAATGCATGTAGTCCATGATAAGTGACAGAATGTCACTTAAAGAGAAATTAAGGGTGCATTGTAAACACTTACATAGTACGGATCCTCAATAATTCGTACTTTCTGGGGATCATACTCCCCAAGCAACTTAACCACAGCTGTGCTATCTTTTGGCTTGACTCTTTTGATATTCCTGCAAAGAAAAAACACCCAGTAATGCCATGTAGTTTGTGGAATTAAATTTAATGCTCTAAGTGCAGCTACCAACATATGCATGCACATGTGTATGTGGTAACCTGTGTTAGTGTGTTATGTGGGTCGCTACACAATGAAAGGTGAACTGTTCACCATGGAGATGGGGGGGGGGGGGGCTGCTGACCAGAAATTATAGTGAGGGACTTCATAGGTGCTGCACATGGGAAAAAAAGTGTTAATGTATGATGCAGCATATAACAAAGATGAAAAAGTGAAAAGTTTTTACTTTATAATGCTAGACATTTGAAGAGGTACATTTGAATTGGATTTAGCTCATGGTGGCAATTTTGGCGAGGTACTCTCTCTCTCTCTCTCTCTCTCTCTCTCTCTCTCTCTCTCTCTCTCTCTCTCTCTCTCTCTCTCTCTCTCTCTCTCTCTCTCACACACACACACACACACACACACACACACACACAACTTCCATGCATACATATGGAGAGAATGATCAGATGTTCCCTTTTCTTAAAACAACAATTTCATTTTTATTTATTTTTTTATGCACGTGTGCTATGTTACTCTGCCCTCTGATTATTTTCTGTTACATTTCAGCAGACCACATGTCTGTTTGCATGCTATTTTGACTTTCTGTACTGATTTGTATACAATATTTGAAGTTAGAAGTCTTTATTTTTTTTTTTTTTTTACAAAAATTGTAAATTTCTTCATAGCTTTACCTGATATTATCTTCATCCATTCCAAATATATACTGAAAGGTTCCAAAATCTTCTCGTGTGATCTGGAAATAAAAATTCAATAATTTCTGTATCTATTAATATTATGCAGCATTATTCATGGTACATAATTTGTCAACAGGGAGCTGTGTGTGATTATTTCTTATTTGACCACTAACAAAGACAGTGCTTGTTTGCATAAGCATCAAAATGTGCTTAATATCTTGCAATTTGTACCAACCAAGTAGGTTTTGCTTGAGTGTGTCACTGAAGTACATTGCATCCCTATCTTACAATCTTTAACACAGCAATAAAACAAACAAATCATCACATGGTAACAACCAAAGAGTCATATCAGATCATGAAATTGAAACTATGCAGATATTCTCACATTCCTGTGGCTGTATAACTAACTGAAAAGTCTTCCACTAAGCCTTGCACTAAGGCTTGCCTTGCACAGTTGGCCCTTAGGTACCTAACATGTTCCTCAACAATCAGACCACAGACTATCTAATATTGCACAGTCTGTAAATACTGTATTATTTCTAAATAAATGCCTAATGAACCCAGGAAATTTTGAGAACATGACTCAAATTTGGAACCTTTTTCAACATTATAACACTAATTTCTCAAAATTCAGGGTAAAAGTTTAGAATATGCACATTACTTGAGCTTTGGGGGTCATAAAAATGCCAAGGGCACTCTTTACGGGAGTAGTGGCACCAAAATTAAACAAGATACAACAGTATCAGTATTGATACATGTATGTATAGACATGGTAGAGTAACTGATGTGTAACACAATCCTTACCATCTGGTGAGGCACAGGCCCACACAAGAAGGCAACTATTTATTTCATATGCAAAACCAGGCAAGTGCTGTGGAGGCAAATGTGCTGGTTTGTGTTCTGCTAATGATTAGTGACAGTCTGACTGGTTTTGCCCTTAAAGGGGCTCATCAGAGACTGAATTTAATAGATGCCGTTCATTCTTTATATACTGACATAAACGTCGGTCCTAGTATTGTTAGTTACGGGGGTTAAGACGCTCAATAAATATTTGAGTCAATAACTGTATACTCCATACGTAGGACAGTGAACCAAGGCACATGTGAGTCTAGCCAGGCATAACGTCACATGCCCTGAGTATTACGGCTTGTAACCAAGGGCAGTGTAGGTTTGCCTTTGGCTTGAGTAAGATGGAGTTCTTACTGCATGTTGTGCATAATGCATGTGTTATGGACTGTGTAAATCATCATTTGTGAATGTGTATAGGGGAGGTCACCTGTACAATTGTGCCTTCCACATCCAAGAGAAATAGCATCATTTCCACTGGAAAAGGTGCAATCCATTTAAAAACAGAAAAAAAAAACATTCTGTAGTCTGTGTAACACAAACCATGTCATGGGAAATAGGTTTTGGAATTAAAAGGTCTGCATAAGACTTGGCAAGTGAGCCTATTTGCCTAATTTATTTCATACATTTATGTCTTTGGTTTTCAGAAGCAGACAATGTTTTAAAGCAGCCTCCTTGACCCATGTGACGTTCCCAAGTGACAAATAACTGCTGATCCCAGCCATGACCTCCATTGTGTACCCAGTGACCGCTTACCTCAGATGAAACATTGAACGCACATTACTCCCATGACCTTAAAAGCTTACATATTATATTATTTAAATTTCTAATGAGATGCCAACAAATGAAAAAGCTCACTTGTCTGGCCTGGTGGTTCATGGAAATGCCTTTAGATCTCATCAGTTGTTGACCACGTTCATCTGGACTGCGACCTGCATGCATGTTAATGATCCCAGCACTATCTACCTGCCACTGGAAACAAAAGCATCTTCAATATATATGTATCATTGATACACTTACTTGTCGTGCTTTGTGTGACATTTTGATGTCTTTTTTACGCATCAAGCTCTGGCCTCTGTAATCAGGATCATTGCCTAGCTCCCACCTTGATGTCGCTGCACTGTCAACATACCACTACAAGCAGAAATCCGTCTAATCACTTCTACGCCATTGACTAACTACCTCTTTAAATGAAACTTGTGGCCAAAAAGAAAAGCACTGTTTACTGGGCTATCTTAACTCATTCCATACTATGGTCACAGGCCTTGGTCAGTGGTTCTGGCACTGCCTGGCACGTCATGCTGCAGGTGCCCTTGCTCTTGTCGCAGCTGCAGCATGACGTGCCAGGCAGTGCCAGAACCACTGATTTAAGACTATAGGCATGTTTGTACTTGAACGAAAGCTCTTTTCATGAAGAATTTAAATATGCACTTTCATCTTAAATCTAGGGAAATATACGGAAAAATGAAGGACTAGTATGGAATGAGATAACCTCAATGATGGACAAAAACCAAAGTGACACATGCAAAGCTGCAAAAAGGAATCACCTAGTATGGAGAATTCCTTCAATGTAACAACAGAAACATCATGTGTAATACATGCAATTGGTAGATTTAGAGCAAACAGTAGTGTCACATACACATGTTAGGGAGACAGAGTTGTGCATTCTCATCAGACTGCTTCCTCCTAAAGATTTAACTATCTACTTACTGTTACATACTTGGTGTTTTTCTACACATTGCAGCCTCTAAGTTATCTGGCTGCAAATTGATAATGTACATGTAATGAGAATATACAACTCTAATCTTGACAAGCTTAAGTGACCTTCACAGGATAAGCATAAAAACGGTTCCTAGAAAGCCATTTAGAGTCATAGTCTGTGAAGAGTTTCCTGTATGATTGCCTTACCTGCTCAGCAATGCCCCTTTGTTTCAGCAAATGTTTGAAAACTGCCTCTGCTATGGGTGACCTACATATGTTTCCTGAAAAGAAAAAATGACACTCATACAACAAGGACACCTGACAATACAGTATAAACAAAAATAAATCTACCATGTGCATCAAAGTTTCCACAGACTGCTTGAATTAGTGTACATACTTGTACCTTTATATGGTACAGTGCACTAGGAGAGCCAAAACGTCGAAAGAGGGTCACCCCTGGTGCTTTTTGCTGAGAAATGCCAAGGAAATTTGTACAAAAATCCTTTTCTCAGCAATTCTGCCAAGAAACGCTGAGGTGTGCTGCAATGCTACTCTCTCCTCGGCATTTATCGGCAAAAATGCCCAGAAATGCTGAGGTACCATTCACCCCACTCCTTAGCTCGGCGTTTCTCTGCATTTTCGCCCGGAAATGCCAAGGTAATGGCTAGAGTGAAAGGCATCTTGCCATTTTTGCTGAGAAATGCCCAGGTATGGATAGGAGACTTGAATTCTTAGGTGTTTTCCAACATCTTATGAAGGAGATACATATACACATGAGAAGTATTGGTAGACATTTTTTAGGGTAATGCAAAACAAGACAGACACCATTTATTCATTGTGCAACATAAATGATTGTACTTTCCCATTTATGAGAATCACTGATACCTCCTGGTAAGTGACATTTCAACCAAGTCAAGGAATATGAGAGATGCAGACCCTTCATTCAGATTCATACAGGAACATTTCATCCTTCCCATTATTAATATCAGAATGTCTGTGTGTATTTTGCTCAAATTGGGCAATATGCTTACCTCACTTGGCAAGATGAACTGATTAGATTTTGGTGTCACCATGACCTAATTTCAGCAAATGGCGGACCCTTCAGTCAACACTTGCGTTAAAGGTACGATGTTAGCGCTAGCACTAGCCAAAATAGCCGAATGCTACTAAAACTTCAAAATGGCTATTAAAAGTAGCAAATGACTACTAAAATTTCCCAAAAATTCTTTATTTTCATGCAGAAATTTAACAGATTTCAAGTCTGTGTAGCTCTTTCCTAGAAAAATTGAAATTTTGGCCACTAATTCTAAAATCCTAGCGCTGACCTAGAAGGCATGTCTAGTTTTTTTTATACATTTTTTTATCGTAATTTTTTGAATACATGTATTTCTTTTCAGCAATTTCCCCTTGAAGTACCCCTAAAATGGCCCCAAATCACAGAAAATAAAGTGTAAATTATACTTCTTTCGATCAAGTACCCATCCAGATCCCCAGCATAGCTTTGCACCTTTAGTGCCCTCTAATCTCCCATTTTTGGGGTCTCCTGTACAGATTGATACCCCTACTTTCTTCATTTGTGAACTTAGTGGGGGAAAGGGTGTGTGTGTGTCTCTGAAGGTAACAAACATGGACTGATATCTACTTTTAAAAAAAAATAAAAACAGTGGCAAGGACATGGAGCTGGAACTGGGAACAGCAGGTGTTTCGAGTTCTCATTTATGAAATCATTGCTGTTAACTACCACCATCTCTTGTCAAAAACTTAGATGCATAGAAAAGTTGTAAATACACTGCAATACATGTGTAAACCTGTATATAAAACATGTAATCCTGTAGGACCAGTGGTGCTTCCCAAATCTAAGGTAAATTACATTTTCATTTGTCGAGCAGAATAGAATAGATGTAGAAAAGTTCAAGGGGCTGTCTAAAAATTGTAGATGATATTGCACTCACAAACATTTGTTTAAGGAAAGCTTGATGACCACAGAGTAGAGATCACATTAGATTTCGTGACATCACTTCAACACGCTGATCATATTTTATGACATATCAGTAGAATTAGGTCTAGTACCTATTCACTCCTCAGCTACAGAACTGCATGGTCTGTGATTAGCTGTTGAGATATGGTAATTGCCCTACAATAATATTTAAAATTTCAGAAGAATTGGCATAATAATCAGTGATAATTTTGTTAACACTTGGACATTTTAGAGAAATCAATACATGTCCTGGATGTGGCTTTTCCTCATGCATTTGTGGTCTCCCACATTCAGGAGTCCAAATATTCCCATATTAATGTTGTAACTGAATATACAATTTGTCAAATACATTTGCAGGAAAGTCTTCTTCCAATGGAGTCTGGAGCAAGATAAACAGTGGCAAACTAGAAAAGATGATTTGCTGCATAGCAAATCGGTGTGTGTGTCTTCAAAGCATATCAGTAGGGCAATGTACAACTATTCCATAAAACAGGAGCAGAAGTTGGAATGGCATCTTTATCTATTATAGCTTTGAAGTTATTCAAGATTTAAAGTTTCTAATGGTGCTACTTGGCATAATTTAAATTGCTACAGCTTTTGTTTTTAATTCATTATGTGCGCAATGGTCATCACCCCCCCCCCCCACCAGAAGTTGGAATGACATCTCTATCTATTATAGTGTTGAAGATATTCAAGATTGAAAATTTCAAACACTGCTAATTAGCATAATTCAAATTGCTACAACTTTTGTTTATATTTATTACAAATTCAAATCATTTTTTCTGCCAGGTGGCTTGTGTGAATGTAATGATAAATCTAAAGCTTACAGATACATGTGTATGAACACAGAAGCACAATACCAGTTGTAAAAAAGTCAGATGTCTCCCACATGTACCATTACTGATGATTATAGAAATTTTTACCACTTATATAAAAACTTGCCAGTACTTTCAGACCTGTATCCACTATCGGGGCAACCTTCTCCATTTAGCTTCATCTTTGACGCAGTGGGGCACTTGGCACTCAGCCTATTGCTGACCCTTATTTCCTTGCCTCAGGGCAACTTCTATGTCTGATACAAAATACTATTTCTGGGGCCTACAACTGGTCACTGTTTGTCCTTGTATTTACATTTTCAGGTAATGCTCACTCTGGAAAAGTCCCACTATATATTGTACATTACATTCATTCGACAAATTAATCTTCCCTTAACACTAATCACACATCTATCTTGGACGCTACCTCTTCAAAATATCCAATCGACTTGGCTGCCATTGTGAAAATAGTGAGTAACGCATCCAATGCCAATGGTTTGTGAATGAGCACTGGGACGATCTTGCCGAGTGGGGATGGGAAGAGGGTTATAATATATGAAACCAAAAATATATATTTTGCAATTATTTCACAGCATCAATAATGATATATATGTTGTGGGCGCGATTCACTTTGATATCCAAATCAAGTGTACTTTTGTGAGACTGTCCCGCAATCAATGCATTAATTGCACAATGTTCAAAATGGTGCTCGAGCCTGCTGTATGGCATTTGGATTTGTAAGTAACGATGGTAACTGCTACAGACACAATGGAGCAGGCAGATTAAAGTTAAGATAGTAAGTCAAGTTTTAAAAGAACTTTAACGACCATTTTCCCTGGTAACTTGTAAAACGAACACGTGGAGCCGTGCTGGAAACACATGGTCATGATTCACTGTGATTTTGCTTTCCCACAATGCATTGCGACATATTTAAATGGGTGCTCGATGTGCCTGCATCATGCCTTCGTGTTGCATTTGGATTTATAACTAACAATGATAACTGCTTCAGACACAACTGAGCGGGCAGATCAAAGTTAAGATTGTGAGTCATCTTTTCCAAAAAAAAGCTGACAACTGTTTGCTCTGGTAACTCAGAGAACGGACACCTTAAACCAAGATACCGATACCGCACCCATTGTGGCTATATGCAGCAGCTATACTTTTCCCAGGCCCACATTGACCATCCAGACAAGTTGAAATAAAATGCTGTGTTTGAGTTGACTGTACTGCAAAATAACGGCACATGTTGGCCACTTTTCTGTTAACTTTGTCTTACAACTTGGCTACAGTTGATTTGAACAACCGATTTTTTTTTACGGGTGGTTGTTTGTGGGGTGAATTTGCTGGTCGGTTGTGTGTTGCAGCTGGTCCAAGGTTGTCCAACTGGAGCATTGCAGCAAAATTTTGCATCACAGTTCTACAAAAATGCTACAGAATTTATCCAAAATAAGTGCTTCTCATGTGCAGAAGTTAATTGAAAAAATGATCCAGGGAATGTAAATTTGCTGCTGCGATTGGACAGAACCGTGGTCTTGTGTATCAGGTCATTTGACATTGCAAAAGCGCCTGTGCCAAGGAAATCTGGTCGTTTTGACCAGGTGGGGACCGGGGCCGGTAATTGCAGGTGCTACTGTACCATGATTATACCTTTTTCCATGCAGAACCTGCCTGGGTATATCAAAGAGAGTGAATGTAAGAACATTTTCAAAAATAAGGTGAAATCATTCTTGATGCATGGGATGGTAATACTGGAGAGGGACCCCTTTATATATTTATAGTTTCAGTATCTTAGGTGTTATCAAAGACCTGCAATTTATATATATAGCAGGTCCCTGGAGTTATAAAAATTAGGCCTATATTTATTTATATATTAATTTATTGAAAATTTAGATTAATCTTTTGCTGCTAATATTTATTTATGTATCAATTTATTGAAAATTTAGATTAATCTTTTAATTCATAAATACATGTAATTAAAAAATTTCTGCTACAAACCTGTGCAAAGCAACTGAATATTTTTCAGATTTCATACTTGCATTTCTGCTATTTTCATGTTGTGGTTTACCATGGAAATAAGCCAGGGCAAGAATCCCTAGGCATTTGGTACTCCCATTTCATGCATAATAGTTTGGTGTGCTTTCAGCAATTATATTGCACCATCCTGGCATCTGTGTGCATAAAACATTATCAATCAACATTCAGTGATTAAAGTTAAGTACATTTAGGCCTAGTGATTATCTTGATGTATTTTTTCTTGTTGCTTTTGAAGAGAAAATACACAACTAACTTATTATGGGATAAATTATCTGTTAATTTTCCCGGAATGAATAAACATAATATGTATACAAAATTCTCTAAAGCCTTACATGTATGAGAGCAAAATTCTTACCTTAGTTGATAAAATGGTGATTTTTTTTTTTTAATTTATTTTTTACTAATTTTAGCTAATTTTCATCACATTATTTTACAATCTGAGGGAAAATAGCCAAATCAGTACAATAATGAATAAAATGTTGTGATTTTCGTCAACCATGTGAAGGCAAGATACTCGCAACTCCCCAGATAAACCATTTTGCATGCTCAAATTCAAAATTTTTCATGGGGGGGGGGGGGGGGTGCGAATGCCCCCAGACCCCCTAAGTATGTCTTCGTCCCTTTGGGCCATGTAGGTCACATTTCGGCCACTCAAAAAAATTACGGACAATTTTGGGCCACTTGGGTCTCTGACTGAGTTTGTTGCACTGGCCTGTGTCGACAAGTATTTTTTAGGGAAGGGCGGTTGAAAAGTACTTTTTTTTTTTTTTTGGTTCCATAATTTTTAGGGTTGGGCCTTTTTAGTAAGGTCTGTCAGGTTGCCAGAACCACACCTTTATTTTTGTTAGGTCTTGGGTAACTTGGACATTTTTTGAAACATGTTAAAAATGTATGTTCTTTCCCCTTTTATACATTACCTCTTTTGACGTCAGTTTGTTACTTGGGCACAGCGGAGGCACTTGTTTTTTTTTTTTAAATCCATAAAATTGGCCTTCAGTGAATACCTTACATGAATACGTTATGGCCGTACATTGAAGTTCATCAGTTATCCCAATTTTGACACTAAGTGCATGTAAAAAACAATGAACCCGCTTACCGAACCAACCCCCCCCCCAAAAAAAAAATGGACAGTAGCCTGCATGGTGGGAACTTCTTCACCCTCACAATCCATGACCTGTTTTTGCCTACAAAAACCGACTCAGTGCAGCGCCGGTCTAAACTCGGGACAGAAGCTTGTCAAAATTTCAAAATTTCGCTCCCGACTCCTGTTAATATTAGTGCATACCCGAGTCTTTCCACATAAGCCATACCGTTTTTTTTTCCCATACAGGCTACAATAGCCCATTGACATTACTGTCTCTGCAGAACTGATAATTTGCATAAGCTCCATACCTATTTTATGTTTAAAAAGGACTTTGAAATGGAAAACTACCTTCAGGACAACATACCTATAAAAAACAGAAGAATTTTAATAAATTAATAGTAAGTGCCCACACTTTGGAGGTTAACGTAAGGCAATATACTAGGCCAAAGATGCCAGTGGAACTATGAACCTGTCAATTATAAAATACTGACAATGCAGAAGATGAGATTCAATTTATATTGGATTGTAATTTATATTCAGAACTCATGTTTCCGTTATTCAACCAATTAAAACAATATTACACTAGTTTTATAAACCTTTCGAGGTCATACAAATTAAACATTACAATGTCTCTTGGTTATGGTCATACCTCAAATGGCCCAATATACAAACCTGTATTCAATTCTGTAAATAATGCCTTTGAAAAATGTTCAGAGGTTTTGGGTCACACCTGAGTGCCCATGAATATGATATATGGAGTTCAGGAACACCTGACTTGTATATATATATATATATATATATATATATATATAGCTTTGATAGTAATTTATTTATATTTTTGACCACAGTTTACTTGAGTTGTTGGTGTTCAAATAAAGGGTCTCCTCCATTCCCATACTGACATGGAGTGTGCAAATAAAGTCACAGGGTGAATACCCACAAAAGTGGAATGTCTCTTAGTGGCAGGACGTTTACAAAATTGGCAGGATTGTGTATCACAGAAAAATCAGAACTTGACTGTTTGTCACCTTAAGTTTTTCACACTGGCAAATTGTTTTTTCATTAATATTTTGGCCAAAAAAATGTCGATTTAACAGGGTTTACCAATTCTTTTTCTGTCCACTTGTCCTCAGGGTAAGTGCCCTGACATTTCACTTGTCCCGCACTCGTAATTACTTGTTAACCCACTGAAATCCTAGTTGTAAAAGCAGAAATTCTGGTTGCCCCTAGAACAAGTGCTTTGAAATTTTTACTTGTCCTGACTAGGATTTTACTTTTCCTGTGTTCATTATTATGTATTGGATGATGCAATAAAAGTTCGTACCATTTCTACCTCCATGTTCGTACATTGTGTTTCACTGTTTGTCAATCAAGATTATTCATGCGCGCAATTCGGTGATGGTATTTCAATGTCGATAAAAGTGGCTCCGTATTCTGAAGAAAGGCATTTTTTGGAATTAATGCACGTGATAAGGGCCATGACTACGTTTAGTAACTCACTCTCTGGGCTCAAGTGCGAACGTGATCTTGTCATTCTTGATCAAGTACTTTCCCATCGCCACTTGAATCGCGACTCAAAATCTGGAGCACCAAGCGGGAGAGCAGAGAGCTTCGTGGTCAGCAAGCGCAAAACTCTTTTTATGATTGACAATATATACATGAATAAGAATCAGTGGCATGGTGCAAGACAACATTGTTAGCTCTGTGGAACAAGACCATTATCTCACCAAGACAGACGAACAAAACTGAGTTTCCCCTGGGCGCTGCCATATTGGTTCGAAAGTAGTAGGACTATAAACAGAAAAGCACCGAAACGCACAGGAAAGTTTAGGAGTTCGGCATTCTCTTCTGCCCCACCCTAAAGAAGATCAAAAAAAAAAAAAAAAAAAAGAAAAAAAAAAAAAAAAAAGGACGATAAATGCGCATTTACGGACAAATAGCGGAAGCAAAATGTCGTGACAGTGTTATTAGAAAGAAAACTATAGGTCCATGACAAGCCAAATAAAAAAAAAAAAAAAAAAAAAATTACTAAGTAAGACCTTGGAGGAAGATTCCTCCAGGGTAAGACGTCCACTTTAGCAGCACTTCAGTGGCGCTTAAATGGTATAAAATTAATTCCCTGAATAATTAAAGTCCGATTTACCATACTTAGTTTAAATTCATTGCAATTAAATGTTAACTATAATACCACAAAAGTGTTTAACTTAATCAATCATACTTCAGTAAATTTAAATATTACTTTAGTGTTATTCAATACCACTTAAATTTCATTTAGTAATATCATAGTGTCATTCAAGAAGTGAAATAAAGTTTCATGAGTTTTACTCGTTTCCTCTTAAACACAATACAAATTTCACTTAAGTTAAACCACATATCATTTGAGTAAAAAATGAAATCACTGTCGTGAAATGTCACCACCTTGAAGTGATTTTTCGTTGCCCTAAAGCGTTTTATTTTCACCTCAAGTCTCAACGCATTACACTCAAGTGAAGCGACACTTCCTTTTAGTTAAATCATTTCACTTAAGTGACAGAAAATTTTAAAGTGAAATAAAATTTAAGTTAAATGAAATCACTTTCGTGAAATGTCACCACCTTAAAGTGATATTTCGTTGCCCTAAAGCGTTTTTATTTTCATCTCAAGTCTCAACGCATTACACTCAAGTGAACCGACACTTCCTTTTAGTGAAATCATTTCACTTAAGTGAAAGAAAATTTTAAAGTGAAAGAAAATTTAAGTTAAATGAAAAAAATTCACCCAAGTATTTCTAAAATTTAATTTAACTGATGTATAGTGTGAAGCAATATTTATCTTAAGTGGAACGAAATATCACTTCGGTCACAGTGCACGTTAATGGGAATAGCTACCAATTGAACCTGAGTAAAATAAATTTATTCTATGTTTGAGGGTGAATTATCATTTTCTAGAGTGAAATTCAAAAGTAGTAACTCACTGTAGATCACATAACCTAAATATTGATACAAGTAAATTGTGACGCACCAGCATCAGTAAGGTGATGCATTGACAATTACACAAAACCAAATGTGTGCGAGCCATCTTTGATTATACATCTTACGTGGCGTGGAAAAACCGCGACGAATATAAACAAACAGGACACACCAGGTCGGTGTTAGAAGTAGGCCTAGGGCATATTTTTTGCGATGAATACCCAATTAAACATAGAATTAATAAATCTGACATGGCTGGAGAGTGAGTTACTATTTTTCCCACCTTCAAAGATCCCTCGTGAGAGAAAATTAGTAACTCACTCTCAGCCATGTAAAATTCTCTATTTACACTCATGTTTCCTGCATAATCACTTCTGCGGAATCATATATTACTTAGGTAACATCACAACTGAGTATGATGACGTTTCCAAATGATGATGTGAGTAGGTTAAGAGAAAAGCACCAGATTCAGGATTTATTTGTTTAATTTGGTTAAATCGATCAATCAATCAATCAATCAATCAATCAATCCATCAATCCAGGAAGGCTCCCTTGTGACGATGTAAGGTTAGGCTAGGCCTAACAGTTGAATTTTCCTTCACCGTCACCAGATTCCACCATGAACCACGTGACGCACTTTATTTACCGCACCCAATACAATGCATTCAAGGCAGGCTATATTCCAGATGCGGGATCATCTCACACCTGACCACCCTCCCCCCCTTTCACAACAAGTATTTTGTTACAATAACGCCTTTTCTGGATATATATATATATATATATATATATATATATATATATATATATATATATATATATATATATATATATATATATATATATGTGTGTGTGTGTGTGTGTGTGTGTGTGTGTGTGTGTGTGTGTGTGTGTGTGTGTGTGTGTGTGTTCCAAACAAACAAATCTTGGGAACTTGTCAGAGAAGAAAACACACAACACTCAGGCTGCCATTTTGAGATCTCCTATTTTAATGCATTCCAACATTTGATACTGCTCCACCGACCTTTTGACTTAAACAATACTTCATACACAGAGGCTGGGGTTACTAGAACACACACATTATTTTAAACAAAGGAGCTGTGACCCAGCATCAGGATAGTATAGAGCAAGGTTGGCCCATATTGTGCATAAGTATGTGTAAGAATTACCATAAGAAAAATCACACAGGGTGTCTCAAATTGTACCATGAGTACATGAAAGTACAACTTGTACTGTTCAATACCTACTATATAAATGCAATATCCAACATCCTCCCCCCCCTATTGGAGTATGTTATTACTTACTCCAATACTAAATTAAAACAAGTTCATAGTTATGAAAGAAGACCCATAGTGCAAGTTCAAATAAAGGCAGAGTCTATGCGTCCAGGTTCTTACTACACAGTCAGCACTAGAAAAGATATTCAAATATGAAGAATAAATCTCTTAAGGAAAACTTAAAAGTAAAATGTAAAGATATGTGAAATGATAGCCATCAATCATCTTGAATATTGATGAAGCAGTACCAGTCAATTGACTTGAATGTTCTTGGCACATATTGTATACAAATGCACAACTTATTGCATATAGGTTATCTGATTTATTATTCTCATGGATGGGGCAGAGCACGTCGTACACCCCTTAGCATGTACATTATGGATCAATGCCAAGCCTGTCCACGCGTTTGACTGCACGCCCAGCACGGCTAATTCCTATGACAGACTCATCTGATTTGCTTGGCAATTTGGTTTCGGTATTAGAGTCTTGAGAACTTTCAACATTTTCACTTTCTTGCATGGGTTGGTCAGCAATGTTGGCGCCACCTGAATGATGACTGGTTATTTCTAGGTCATGTAACCTTTGAATAGGACGGAGAATGAGCCCCTTAGCAGTTTTAAGTTCCACACTGCGAACTAACCCATCCCTACCAGGGAAAACTCTCTTTACTCTTCCCATTGGCCACTGCATGCGGGGTATATTATCCTCCCTTATAAGTACAATTGATCCCTCCTGTATGTCACCCTGAGGCCTGAACTTATTTACAGTCGGGGGCAGGTTGCGCAAGTAATTCTGACTCCAAAGAGACCAAAACAAGTTGAGACGTTGAACATGTACCATTTCGCGGTCACTAAGAGCTTGTACAGACACACTGTTTCCTGTTTCAGAGATGGGCACTTGAAACCCAACACTTCGACCTATCAGGAAATGTGAAGGTGTTAATGGGGTAGTGGCATCAATTTCATCCCCAACAAAGGTTAGAGGTCTTGAGTTAATACAAGCTTCTACCTCATGTAAGGTAGTCTCTAGCTCAGCTCTAGTTAAACAGCGGACACCAAGGGCCCTTTTCAAAGATCCCTTAACAGATCGTACTAACCTCTCCCACCAACCTCCCCACCAGGGTGAACGGGGAAGTATGAAATTCCATTTAGGACTCTGGGGGCCAAAATACCTGGTCAACTGGTTGTGAGCACTAACAAAGGTCTTAGCATTGTCTGAGTAGACCAAGGAGGGCTGTCCACGTCTAGCCACAAATCGCCTGAAAGCCAACATAAAATCCTTCAAAGAAAGAGAATCTGTGAGTTCTAAATGCACTGCTCGCACAACTGCACAAGTGAATAGCAAAATGTACAGCTTTCCCTTGGACATATCACAACAAAACAAGGGACCTGCATAGTCTAATCCAACCACAGAAAATGGTGGCGCTGGCTGAACACGCGAACCAGGAAGAGGGGCTCCAACTTGATTGCATGCTTGAGCATCCACCCTTTTACAAGGTATGCATTCCCTCTTTACCATTTTCACCAAACGTCTCAGTCCAAAAATCCAAAAGGTACTTCTCAAAGAAGATATCACTGTATCAACACCAGCATGTTTTAGTAATACATGCTGAAACCGGACTAACAGTTTTGCCAAGTGGCCCTTAGGCAGAATAATTGGGTGTTTTTCTTCATATGTCAGTTCTGACCTGTCCAACCGCCCCTTAACCTTAAGCAATCCATCCTCATCTACAAAGGGGTCTAATTTAGCAAGAGGAGAAGCCTTGTGAACTGACAGTCCTTGTTTTAAAGCTTCAAATTCCTTTGGGTATGACAAACGTTGGACATACTGGAACAATTGTTCCTTGGCCTTGCTAATCTCTTCGTATGAAAGGTCGCCTTTGTGGCGCTCAGATACAGGCTTCCGTACATTATGGAGGAACCTCAAACACCAACCAACTATCCTGAATGCCTTGACCAATTTACCCCACCTGGTAATGTCTATTATCTCAATAGGGGAAGATTCAGTGGACACAGACACAACAGAAATCTTTTCTTCCTGTACTGACTCCATCTCCAGCTGCTTGTCTGGAGCATCATTTTCCAAATGGGAGGCAAGCCAAGCAGGCCCCCCCAACCATAGCTTTGAAGTAACCAAATCTTGAGCAGACAAACCCCTTGTAAGTAGGTCAGCTGGGTTGTCTTTTCCAGAACAATGGCCCCAATTGAGGGATCAGTGAGTTCTTGAATCTCAGATACCCGATTAGCCACAAAGGGTTTCCACTTATAGGGATTGCCCTTAATCCACCCTAAGGCAACCATTGAGTCAGTCCAGCACTTACAGGTAACCTCAGGTAGTTTCAACGCATCGCAAACAAACACCAACAGTCTAGCACACAACAAGGCTCCTAGAAGCTCAAGCCTGGGTAAGGATACTCTCTTCAGGGGGGCTACCTTGGCCCTGGACACCACCAAAGACACGTGAAAGCTTCCATCTTGAAGAGGGATTCTTATGTACACCGTACTGCCATATGCCTTTTCAGAGCTATCTCCAAACCCATGTAACTCTACACCCACCAGAGAAGACCATGGTAAAGGACTGTAACAACGAGGTATGCTCCAACTACGAAGGGTACTGAAACCCAGGACCCAAGTTACAAATCATTCCTGTATAGTTTCAGGCACTGGTTCATCCCAACCTATGCCAAGCTGCCAAGCTTCCTGGATCAAGAGCTTCGCAGTCATGACAAACGGGGTGAGAAACCCCAAGGGATCATACAAGCGGGCCACAAAGCTTAACATGACACGTTTTGTGACCACCACTTCGGCAGGAATTTCTGGACCTTCAAGGAAAAACAATCAGAATCAATGAGCCATTTCAGCCCGAGAATTTTTACAGACTCGGAGCCAAGCTGTTTTGCTCCCAGTTCCTGAAACATCATGTTCGAAACACCAGAGTCATTAGACAGGCACTTAGCCAGAGGCATACTAGCATCAGCTAAAATGTCTCTTGCCTCTCTGTATAATGAACATGCCTCTTGATAGGTGTCAGCACCAGATAATAAATCATCCACATATAGATTTTCGGACAGTTCCTTGACTGCCCTGGAACTAGGGTACTTGGACAGGTGGTGACGTATGGTGGCATTCAACAGGAAGGGGCTACTACAATTTCCAAATGGAACTCTGAGGAATTTCATGGTCCTCACACTGCCATTAACATCCCAGAGGAACCTATGCACATCTTGGTCTCTCTCACACACCTTTATTTGGAGGAACGCTTTAGTGATGTCTGCTGTAAGGGCTACCTTCCACCTCCTAAAACGAATGAGTATCTCAACAAGATTGGGAATCAGGGAGGGACCAATCTGTAAGCAGTCATTCAGCGAAACACCATTATAGCTAGGTGCAGAAGCATCAAATACAGGGCGCACCTTTGTGGTAGAACTACTCTCCCGCACAACAGGGCGATGAGGAAGGTAGTACACAGGTCCCTGCACAGCCTTTTCTTCAGGGGAAACCTCTTGAATAATTCCACAAGCCTCCATTTCTGACAAGACTTCGTCATACTTGTGACCTAACTCTGTGTCTTTGGCTAATCTACGTGACAAATTTCTCAGTCTCTTTCGAGCCAGACCCTCATTTTCAATCAAACTGATAGGTCCAGGTTTCCATGGGAGGCCAACTTCATAACGACCCTCACTGTACTTAACAGTCTCATTAAACTTGGACAAAACTGGGTCATCAACTTCATTGCCTTGAAGTTTGTCAACTATACCAATGGACTCAAGATCCCAGAAATTCCGCAAAGTGGAATCGGGGAGGTCTGTCAAACACAACAACTGTTGAGAAACACGAGACAGAGGCTGATTAGTCCCAGGCCAGGATCCGGAAACCACCCACTCAAATTCTGTCTCTTGCGCAACCACCCCTGCAGGATGTTTGATCAAGCCAGGTTTCATAAATTTCCAATATAGGTCCAAACCTATCAAAATATCTACAGAGATATCTCTTCTTTCATCATAGTGATCAGCAAATTCTAAATGTCCCAAGGACTGAACTATTCTGTAAGGGACACTTGGGCGATGCATAGGTGCACATATGACCTTTACTTCTACGGCCTGAATATCATGACTCCCCCCATGCCTACCCTGAATACTAAACTTGTAGACATTATGTAAACGACTGGTGGAGGGCGTCCCTTCCCCAAATGCAGCATAGGACATTGGTCGAGTGTTCACCCATTCAGGGTCAATCTTGTTGACCAGTGAGCTAGAAATGTACGAACTATCAGCTCCAGTATCAAACATCAAGGTGGCCTCAACATTACTGCGTTTACCCTTCACTATCACTTGTGCAGTTTGCAATACAGTGCATCGTTGTTCAGATTTGGCCACACTGATAGCTGAGTATGTAACAAGGCCTTGCGAATCTGTGGTTTCTGCAACACTATTGTCATTGCCTTTGGGGACATCCTTTGGCACATTCAGTGGTTTTTCTGTCTCCATTTGTTTTTTGCACAGTACATGATGATGCTTGCCCTTACACACAGTGCATTTGGCACCACAGCGTTTTGCTTGATGCCCTTGGCCCAAACAGCGGAAACAAAGTCCAGCAGTCTTAATTTTTTCATGACGGTCTTCCATTGGGGCCTTTGTTATATTCCAACATTTCTCTGTTGCATGGGGTTTCTTACAAATGCCACAGCCACTATTTGCTGCAGCAGCCAAAGCCGCCACTGTTGGTTGTCTGCGTCTCTCTTCTGCCACACTCTCAGTCTTACTGGACATAACTGTTTTGAATGTCTCGGAACGCTCCCTGCGCTCGATTTCACCACGGAGGAATTTCATGAGCCAGTCCAGGTCACTTTCCTTACCCTCACCGTCTCTGGCCCATTCCATGCGGATATCATGTGGAAGCCGCGACAAAATGACAGGAGTGAGAAATACGCCATATTCTGAACCACTAATACCAAGGGCTTCTAGGCTGCGTATGTGGGTCAACACTTCATCTTGCAATTTCCACAGCAGGCTCACTCTAGATAGTCCCTTAGTGTTTGGCATGGCAACCATTAACAGTCCCTGGATACGAGCGAAGATTATCCGCTCTTTGCGCCCATATCTTTCCTGCAACAAGTCACATGCTACCTTGTAATTGGCCACAGTGATGGACAGGCCATCCACAACCGATTTTGCCTCACCTTCTAAAAGCGACTGCAAGTAAGTAAACTTGCTGATCACTGGTAAGTCTGCTTGATCTACCAGTGCCTTGAACTTGTCCCAGAATGACTGCCATTCAGTCAGGGTACCACTAAACTTTGGTAATTCTAGTTTGGGCAGCTTCACATTGGTGCTGGCCTTGGTGCCTTGATCATTGCCATTGGATGCTGAGACTGAGCTAGCATCACTGCTTCTTTCAGCTATATACTTAGCTGCCTTACGTCTAGCCTTCTTCACCTCTGAACGAAAGCTTGAGGCTTCGTCTATGTCAGCATCCAAATCAGTCTCTTCTAAATCAGCCTCAACTGCTGACTGTGCCTCATCCATGTTTGACAAACGTTTATCGAAATCATCTAAAGCCTCCTTCAATTCTGTAAGATCAACAGTTTCTTTGCTAAGAATAATGTCAATGGCTTTAGATGAACGGGTACACCAGCCTCTGGCAGCTGCTCTTGCCTTCTTGGCTTGTCTCAATCTTTCTTCAGCCATCATGAACCTTTGGGTCACCCTGTATCAAAATTTTCAACTTTCTGTTGGTGACACCTTGAAACTCAAATTTTCCATGTACCGTCTATGTTTGCTGGTTAAGTTGAGTGGCAACTTGGTAAAACAAGAAGTTACACTTATCTGACGTGTTGCTAAAGCAGGTATAGTCCTGTTCCACTGCTCCTTGTCACAGTCTGCCACGCCCTACACCAAACCAGTCCTTTTTTACCTGATTGTTTCTCCACAGGTTACAAATTTAAGTACCAAAGTCCTCTCTGACACACCCTAGGTTCTTGTTGCACCTTTTCCACCAATTCCCGGGTTTCGGCACCAAAATGTTCCAAACAAACAAATCTTGGGAACTTGTCAGAGAAGAAAACACACAACGCTCAGGCTGCCATTTTGAGATCTCCTATTTTAATGCATTCCAACATTTGATACTGCTCCACCGACCTTTTGACTTAAACAACACTTCATACACAGAGGCTGGGGTTACTAGAACACACACATTATTTTAAACAAAGGAGCTGTGACCCAGCATCAGGATAGTATAGAACAAGGTTGGCCCATATTGTGCATAAGTATGTGTAAGAATTACCATAAGAAAAATCACACAGGGTGTCTCAAATTGTACCATGAGTACATGAAAGTACAACTTGTACTGTTCAATACCTACTATATAAATGCAATATCCAACAAAATGTATGTATGTATACTATATGTATGTATACTATATGTATGTATGTATGTATGTATGTATGTATGTATGTATGTGTGTGTGTGTATATATATATATATATATATATATATATATATATATATATATATATATATATATATATATATATATATATGTGTGTGTGTGTGTGTGTAAACATTTTTGTTTATTTTGGATAGCCCCCTACTACATATTGTTGACTAATATCATGGGTTTTCCAGATTTGGAGAGACACCAAATATATACAAAACACACAGGACAATACAAACTATGCTGCCTGTTGATATAGTACTCTGGCTTAAACGTAATTTAAATAATTTAAAAAAAATATCTACTGGTTCACCAGCCTGTAATAGTTTAAAATATGAACTTGCAAATCTATACCTCACTTTCAAGCGCTGAATTTTATATATTCTTTATCATTTATTTTGTTTACGTTTGACTAAATAAGCGCACTTTTAAAAAGAAATATTAAAACCAAATTGAAGGAGTAAAATAGGATTATGCAGCACTAATCTGCAGTTGACAAGTGCAGATTTGGGGTGGAAGTGGAGGTGGAGGTGGAGGTGGAGGTGGAGGTGGAGGTGGAGGTGGAGATGGTGGTGATGTGTGTGTGTTGGGGGGGGGGGGTGCTGGAGTTGTGCTCCCATCCCCAAAAAAGGAAAACTTTTTCGGGTTTTTTCTACTTGATGGACCATACGTTTGACAAAAAACAAACAAAATAGAACAATGCAAGATTCTTGGGCTTTCAAGTGCCAGGAAAGGATGAAATACACAGGTAATATGAAAATGCTAAAATTCAGAAGCTTGCGCAACAAATTCTTTTTAGATCCGGCGCAGTTGACTGGAATTTATCAGTTTCAAAAATAAGACATCAAATTGAATGTCTGAGATAACTTGTCTATGAAACAAGATCTGTGGTGTATTGTCTTGATCCAGGTATGACAGAACATCGACATTGCAAATACCGACACGATATAGGCTTTGATATAGGCAGTCATGGTGACGCAGCAAAATGGAGACAATTAAGCCTAAGTCAAAAGATCAGTAGGCCTTCCAAGACATGTACACGTCGACATCTCAGAATACCGCTGCTGAATTGAGAAACAAACCTAAAGATCGACAAATTATTTGGTTGACAAGTCCTAATGCAGAAATGTCATGAAAACCGCGGCATTGACAAATAAGATACAGATTTAGACATTGGGATTTATAGCTCGGTCATTTTGTCTTGTGCTTCATATGTTTTTGTAGAGTGAAAATGCTTTCTGTCGTCTTGTCATATAACAGGCATATAACGTAAGTGTAAATGCATAGATTTGCAGCAATCAGATACTCCTTTGATGATTACAATACACAGTATATCTTTGCATGAATATATGATGGTCATTTTCTTGATTACTTTCTGACAAAGTGAGCAACTAAAAGTCGCGTGCTAAGAACAGGGTTGTTGTTGCTGTTGTTGTTGTTCTTGTTGCTGTTGTTGTTGTTGTTGTTTATCTTCTTCTTCTTCTTCTTCTTCTTCTTCTTCTTCTTCTTCTTCTTCTTCTTCTTCTTCTTCCTGCTCCCCCTCCTCCTCCTCCTCCTCCTCCTCCTCCTCCTCCTCCTCCTCCTCCTTGCGCGTCACATTGTCGTGTCGGTCCAATTAGGGGGCTACACGAAGGTCAAAACGTCCTTTTAAAGGTGAAGGCTCACTTCAGGTAGAGGTCATCTGAAGGTCAAAGGTCAATTCAAGGTAGAAGGCCACTTTCCATGGTGACTTTCTTCTAGACATAACTTGGTCAATTTTTATCCAATTTTGATCATGTTGGGCTCAAATTGCAGCTATTGTAACACTGACATTTTTGAAACGTACATGTGACCTCTAAAGGTTAAAGGTCAACATTATTTGGACCTTTGAAAGTTTCATCCAGCCGCAACTCAGCCAATTTTCATCCAATTCTAATCATGTAGGACTCAAATTGAGGGTACTGCAACACTGCACATTTTTCTAAGAACATGTAACCTCTAACGGGCAAAGGTCAAGGTCATTTGGCCTTTTGAAAGTTTCATCTTACCATAACTTGGCCAGTTTTCATCCAATTTGGTTCATATTGGGCTTAAATTGTGGGTATCATAACACTGAGCATTTTTGCAATGTTCATGTGACCTGTAAAGGTAAAAGGCCAAGGTCATTTGGACTTTGAAATTTTCATCCATCCATAATCTTCATGGAATGTGAAGTACCAAAGGACAAAAGTTGTGGCATTGTATATTTACAACTTTTGAAGGCACACAGATTTGCTTTGAAGCAAATCTTCTGTTCTAGTATCTTTCTTTCTTTCCTTCTTTCTTTCTTTCTTTACAGGCAAACTTGTCCGACATTTCATTTGAAAAGTATTACACGTGCAAACTCCAAACTTTGCACAATTATAATTCTATAAATGAAGTCTCGCCTTTTCATAATGAGAGGTCATGCTTTTCAAAATTATGCAAATGAGGGCTTATTCAAATTTTAAATCTTCAATGTCTTATGTACTGTAGTAGATGTGGTTCAGAGTGTATAGGAGTTCGATCATAGCAAGGTAAAGGTCATCTCAAATGTCAAGGTCATGTCAAGGTCAAAGGTCATGTCAGGGTCAAAGGTCAATTTTAGGCCAAAATATAATTTTGAGGTCAAGGTTTACTTCAGGTAAAGATCATCTGAAGGTCAAAGGTCATTTCTCCTAGCCATAACTTGGTCAATTTTATCCAATTTTGATCATATTGGGCTCAAACTGTAGCTATTGTAGCACTGCACATTTTTGAAACTTACATGTGACCTCTAAAGTTCAAAGGTCAAGGTCATTGGGACCTTTGAAAGTTTTATCCAGTCATAACTTGGCCAATTTCCATCCAATTTTAATCATGTTGGACTCAAATTGTAGGTATTGCAACACTGCACATTTTTGTAATAACATGTAACCTCAAAAGGGCAAAGGTACCAAAGGATAAAAGTTGTAGCATTTAATATTTACAACTTTTGAAGACACACAAACAGATTTGCTTTGAAACAAATCTTCTTTCCTTGTTGTTTGTGCTTTGTTCCCACTCGGGAAGGGAAAAACAAACAAACTTTCCCTCACACACCCTATCCCTGCCTCTAAGGCTCAGGCATTTCCCATGGGAGCCCTTATAAGGGCTACCACCGTTCCCTTTCCTCCCTGTACTCTGTGTGTCAGCACACACTTTTCTTTCTTTCTTTCTTTCTTTCTTTCTTTCTTTCTTTCTTTCTTTCTTTCTTTCTTTCTTTCTTTCTTTCTTTCTTTCTCTCTCTCTCTCTCTCTCTCTCTCTCTCTCTCTCTCTCTCTTTGTCCGACACTTTTCACGGACACTATTATGCATAGAAACTCCAAACTTGGCATGATTATAGCTCCATACAAGGAGTTTGACCATGTAATACGGAGGAATGAAGATGTTAAAAATTATGCAAATTAGGGGCATTTGAAATTTTAAATCTTGAATATCTTCAAAAGTATAATAGATAGAGTTGTCATTCTAACTTCTACTAGGGGGTTATTGACCATTGTGCATCTAATGAATTTAAAACAAAAGTTGTGGCAATTCAAATTATGCTAATTAACAGCATTTGAAATTTTAAAACCTGAATATCTTCAAAATTATTATAGATACAGATGTCATTTCAACTTCTACTAAGGAATTGTTGACCATTGCGCATGTAATGAATCTAAACAAAAGTTGTAGCAATTCAAATTATGCTAATTAGCAGTATTAGAAATTTTCAATCTTGAATATCTACAACATTTTAATGGATAGAGATGTCATTCCAACTTCTCCTGGGGGGTTGTCGACCATTGTGCACCTAATGAATTAAAAATAAAAGTTGTAGCAATTTCGATTATGCTAAATAGCACCATTATAAATCTTAAATCACTTCAAAGCTATAATAGATAGAGATGACATTCCAACTTCTACTCCTGTTTCATGGAATAGTTGTACATTGCCATACCAATATGTTTTGAAGACACACACACTGATTTGCTATGCAGCAAATCATCTTTCCTAGTTTACCCTGTTGCTGTCTAACTGTATCATTTCATTTCTATCTCCCAGCATCCTACCAGGTAGTCCTGTATACTTTTGGTACCTTTCCTACCTCCCAGAAAGCCACCCTTCACGCCTAAAACCCATGCTACACGATCGATCCTCTTCCTCTAAAGACTAAACACTGAACCTCTTCTAAACCCTTAATAATTAAAATCTTTCCTGAACCACTTTCTGAAAAAAATCTTCCTGTGTCTCTTTATATTCGTCACACCACAACAGCCAATGATCCACTGTCTCATCTGCCTCTTGTCTGCACACCTTACATTTTCCATTACTACCTGTTGTCCACTTCTGTTTTCTCTTTTCTTGATTGATTACTCCTGTCCACTTTTTTTTGGGGGGGGGGAGGGGGAGCTTGGATCCCTTCCCTCCTTCCCAACACATACTTTTCTCTGCCTTTTCTAATACCTTGTGCGCTTTTAATACACTCTGTTCCTTGACTCTTATCCAGTCCCCCTTCCAGCCCTCTGTAACAATCTTACCTATATACACTTTCCAGTCAACTACTTTATCATATCCTTTCAATTCATATCTCTTTGCTAACTTATCTATGCCTTTGACCCATCTTGTTTATTCCTTACTAACTCATTGTAAACTTTCCTGCACCACCTGTCTTCACTTACTACTTGTAGATACCCCCCCCCCACCCAGTACTTTGCTTTGGCAATCCTATCTGTGATTTTATTCCATCCTAACTTTCCCAGGACTGCTGCTGTTGCTGTACATGGTGGTAGGCCCAGTCCCAGTATCTACAGGTGACGGTGGTGTTTCAAGCTGGACAGGATCCCTTTTATGCCATGTCAGTGGTATCCCGCGGTGTGTAAAGCCTTTCATATGTTATTTTAACCAAGCGGCTGCTACAATTAATTAAATATTAAATGTTATAAACATGTAACAGTGATTGCTTTAATCAAACCAAAGGGAGCCTTGTGGTGTTTTTTGTGTGTGTCCATGGTGAATTCCGGTGTTCTCCTGAGTTTAGTGCTACCATCCGAGTGGAACCTTTAAAGTGAAGACTTTGTATATTCTTCCGCACAGCAATATAAATCTATGATAAATCCAGAGTCTGACCATAAACATTTTTAACATATCGCAAATATTGAAGAATGTAGTATTAATTATATTATACATTTATATGAGCTAGTTTTGCAGAAAATGAATGAAACAAAGTACCAGCCCTTTCACTTTTAAAGAGAATGCAAGAATATTGATGTCAGAGGTCAAGGCTGCAGTGTGTTTTGGGGTGAATTGGCAGCCGACTCAAACAGCAAGCTTTTGGGCATTTAGTGACCTGAATTGCTTCGTCTGAAACAGCCGGCAGTTAGTGCAGACGAGTGGCGTGGTCCTGTCGAAAGTATTTACTGGTTACGAAGGTAGATAAGTAACTGATTAATGACTCCGTTTGAATTGCCAGGTCCACGTTTACACAACAGAAGTTTGCAGTATTCTGAACAGCAGCATCTGCGGGAGTAGAACACAGACAACGCCAGTTATCACCAGTTTTATTGTGTCCGCAGAAAGCCTTACATGCATCAAAACCTCTGTGCAGCGGGAGAAATACCCATAAAAAAGGTGCCAAATCAGAGACGAAAAGTTCACCGAGGTTTCGGGGCTGCTTGTACCGAAATCGGTCAGCAAGCTGGAGGTGTTTACCAGTGAAACAGTTCCCTTGCTGGCCGGAGGAGAGGTACTTGTACAGTGGCTGGAGAGCGACCCATTTCCACCCTTGTATAAAATTATGGCATCTCGAAATATACCCCGACACAAACCTCCACCAGGTCCGTCCAGTTCTGGATTTACGGGACCACATGGACAGACAGCGCATGCTGCAGCCATGGCCGCAGGGGCTTTATTTGCTGGCATGTCTGACGTGAGAGCAAAAACAGTGTTGAAAGAAGCGGTAGATGCTGTCGTAAACAGCTTCGCAAAACACACGCATGGATATGGGCGAGGTGAGTTTTCCTGTTGACAAAATAGTGGGTAACAATGCATTAAATATACAGACCACAGGCACAGGTCATTGCAATCAAGGATAGTACAACCACAGGTACAGTTGTTAAAATTGACTTCACATTCTGGGATCATGTGTTGACAGGTCTACGTCAAACATTTCATCACAGTTAAGACAAGTTAATTACCTGAGCTTACTTTTCATGGTTGAAGAACCAAAGTTGTTATAACAATACAAACAATGCCTGAGCACCTATCAATATGTGGTGATTTGACAGGCTTGTTGTGACAGGGAAGTGAAAAAATTAACTACTGCAGATACATATATTTTGCATGTTTTTTTGTTTTTGTTTTTTTCAAATTATTATTTTCAGTGTTGCGTGGCAGACACGCATTTGTATTCATGTTCAATAGCAAAGTTGCTGTTAGTCCTGCTCAACCTCCCAATCACCATCATGAATACAATCACCCACTAAACATGGTGTACAAGCATTGATCTATCTATAAATTTAGATTATTGTGATACTGTCTGGATTCTTGTTCAAACAGTAAAATAAAATAAAAATAAATGACTGACTCCACATTCTTCAGAACAGGGTTTCCTGATGATCTACAAAAGATACTGGCACACCCCATCACAGAATTCACAGATTAAGCAGTTGGCAACTATTTCAAGATAGAATTGTGTGCATTCCACATGGGACTTTTTTATGTTTAAGGTTTTACATGTCAAATTACTTTCCTACCTTATGGAAAGTTCACCCAAGAGCCAGTGTACACCATTTAATGCAACAAGGTCAGCATCAACCAAGCTGCTCTTGTTTCCTCCCAGTCATACAGACGAGGGAAAAAAGTATTTCCCCCCCCCCCTCCAAACCCCCTCCCCCCCCCCCCCCCAGTATTTTAACCAGAAGTGTGATATCATGGAATGTAATACCAGAGAGCTGCAGACTTCTATCCACCCCCTCCAAGGGTCGAAATTAGGGGTAGCATTGGCAGCATTGGCAGCATTTGCTACCAACTTTTATGATCTGCTACCTGTATTTGTTGTGCGGTAGCAAACCTTGGCTGCCAAAATTTTGCAGGTCAAAAATCACAAAATCAGTTTCTGTTAAAAAGTGCCTCAGAGTGCATCAATTTGCATGCTTAATTTCAATATTTTCGGGGGGGGGGGGGGGGGGGAGGGGGGACATGCCTTCACACACCCCAAACCCTCTTGATTTGCTACTCTATTCTCAGATTTGCCACCAAAAATTAAGCTTGGTAGCAAACCCTTTCTACTGGTTAAAATCAGTTAATTTCTACCCCTGCCCCTCCCTCTTTAAAGATCATTTCTCTACCATTTAACCCCCACCTATCCCTTATAGCAACTATATTACTCCCAGTAAGGGCCCCTGCTCTAATAAGTGACCCCCTACCACCTTGGCATATGAATGATGAAACATCAGACCCCCCCAAAAATGCAATTAATGATTTTTTAACCATATTTTATCTATAATGTTCAAAGTAGGGTTATAAAATTTAATTGAAAGCTAATTACATTGTAATTTTGTCAACAAAGATGCATTCAGTTATTTTTTAACCATATTTTATCTATAATGTTCAAAGTAGGGTTCTAAATTTAAAGCTTATTACATTGTACTTGTGTCAACACCCAAGGCACTGATGGAAGAGTATGGTATATACTATAGGATCTGGTTGGTACATGGCCTTGTTGAGCAGACGTAAGGTTTATAGCTTAGAAGTGTTAAATTAATACACTATATTTTATCAAATGTAATATCTATTATTAATTTTATTCTTATACTTGTGTATTTATTTTGTATTTATTTATGTTATATATCACCTGGAGCCATGTCATTAATTTGTTTTGAGCATATATCACCGAGGGCCTGGTAGAAGATCAGTATTGTTTTACTGAGCCAGGGACCCTGCTAAAAGACTTGCTTACTTTTTCTTTTTGTTGATTGTTTCAATGGTGTGAAAGTATCTATACCGGTGGTAAAAAGGCTGAAATTGGTGGTTTTGAAAAGAGCTACAAATGTCACAGCTGCCGAGTACCTCTAACCAAGGAAACTGCATAGAGATGTACACCTTGTTGCTCAAAACATATTGGTAAATGCTCATACATTGTACCGAAGTTATGCGTACAAGTCATTTACTGTTTCCCTAACATTCAGGAAACATAGTTCTGACCAGCAGGGTTGAAGGAGTATAAACAGGCAGCAAGGAGATGTCCCTTAATAGGAAGATAGGAGATAAACAGTATGCAGTGCTAGAGAGACAAAACATAGCTTGGAAGTCCATTGGCATGCTCCTACAAAAGTTAAAATATATACATATATATATGTTTTGATTTCATTTGCCACTTTGTATGTCATGTCTGGTATATATCTTGAGAAGAAATAATATCAAATTCACAGAGGCATAGAAATTCTTGCAGTCTTGTTTGAGCTAAGTTCAAATGCAGCAAAATAAAGAAAAGAAAGAAGCTTGATTAAATATATATAATAAATAAAAAAGTGCCACCTGGTTACAGTTAATTTGTGTTAAAATTTTGCCAAGAGAGAAGAGAAAGCAGGAAATTTTACCCTTCAAAATCATACAAATTGAGTGACTTGGGGCCTGCCAGAATTGTAGCAAGCCACTTTGCATACACATCACCACCTCAGCACAATCGCATGACCATGGTATCTGTGCACCAGCACTGTCAACACTCTGTCACAACAGAGCCATTTCTAGTCATATCACTTGGTACAGCATGGAAGCTGAGTTCATGTTTGCTAGTTTTTGTCAGTCCCATTTCAAACATGTTTCAGTACTATTATTCAGAAAATAGGGTGAAAGTTTGTCCTGATTGAATGATGAAAGCGACAACTAGCTTGGGGTATCAGGTAATTTTCACTACATGTATTTGCCTGGAGGGTTAGAAACAAAATTGCGAATTTTGGCTATGGTTTGATTAAGAAATTATTTACTGTTAGAGCATAGCCCTCAATACAAGGATGCCTTGTGCAACGTGAAATTGTGAACTTCTGGTCCTTTTTTTTTGTCTGCAAAATTATGCTAAGCATGTTGTGATGTGGCAGGTGTGTGGATGGAGCACAAAAACTAGACTTGGGTGTCGTGGGGCATAAGTGGGTGATGGCCTGCATGTGCATGTTCATGAAGGGTTTCTGGGTTAGCTTCTGTCAATTTTAAAGTCATTTTCTGCTATGATGAATTTGTTTGTTATTAACATTGTTGGAGATTGTGCACAACTTATCAGTATTTTTTTAGGAATATTTTAAGACAAATTTATTTTGAATATTTGTCTGCCATTAACTCCAGGAGCTATATCATTTCAAAACGAGATATTTAAACATCTTCCTTTGTGTTCCTTACCACACAAGAAATTTTGAAAATAGCACTGAAAAAAACATGATGATAACATTCAATTTACCCAATATTGATAGTCTGCATTTGAATTTTGTATCCAATGACTAAAATTTGTAAAGAGGAATTTCAATGTTATTTATTCACAAATGTTATTTATTCACATCTTTGAAAAAGCCTGGCTTTGTTTTGAAAAAAGAAATCTAATCTGCTACATTCACAAAACTTGTTTAATCATCCAAATTAAACATTCACAAATCTCATATTGGTAGATAAAATGGAAATGTAGGCCTAACTGTAACATAAAATTCCACACAGAATATTTGCAGCAGAACTTATGATATGTGTGGGGTTGTGGAGAGTTTACAAGTGTGAATAGATTGTGAATATTTGTGCTGTATGTGGAAAGAAAGTGTTCAGAAAGATTGTAAAAGAAATCTGTCCCTTAAAGTTGTGCTATGATGGAGGTATGTTTGAACAGTTCAATTATGTACAGTGAATCACCTTGGGTGGAACACCAAGCATCTGTATGGAGCACTACTACTATCTTTATGGATGACTTCTGTGTTGTAAAACAAAGTGAACTGGTACCAAAACCTTATGTTTCATATTGCTGGATCCCATTAAGTATACTTAGGCAAGTTTTCTGTAGAAAGGTAATCACTACAACATTATGCAAAACAGTATACATGTTGTAATTAGTTCATGTACATGATCATGATTATGTTTACTAGAGTATATTGTTTCTACTCTGACTAATCACCCATTTCCGATCATCTGGACATGATATGCTGGCTTTTCTGTATGACTCATTCCTGTGTACATTCATTGCCAAGCTATTTACAGCAGTTTGTGGATTGATCAGTAAATACCTGGAATGAATAGGTAATATAATTATATGCCCTGTGCTGTTCATAGGATAAACATTGTGTTCCAAATATTCTGTAAAAGTTCATTTCAGGTCTGTCAGTTTAATTAAGCTCATGGCACAGTCAGTGTATTTGTATAAATGTAAATGTACAATATATGCTGGTATGCTCTGATGAAATAAACCTGTAACCTCGGAGCATGGCAGACATAGTTCCAGCATGGCAGACATAGTTCTGGTGACCTATGTGTAGGGTGATAAACCTGCCAAAGGCCTGTCAAGGAGTTGATCAAGCTGAGTGTGGTTGAGCAGGGTAAGGGGAAATCCAGCATCACATGATTGGGCAGCCTGCATCTGTGCATGCAGGAGCTGCCAGTCTTGTTCCTGATATTTGCACACTGTGTAGCCCAGAATTAATTTTCATAGCATCTTGGTATAGAAAGCTAAGTACTAAACTATGATGATAATGGATGTGTGGTACAGTATCTCAAAATACATGTGGTGGACTGAGTAATTTTTGAGTGCAGGACTATGTGTATCAGTAGCAGGACCTTCTGTTGCCTTTCATGCTGGGCCCTTGCCTGGGTATACCTAAGAAAAATTTCTGCTATAACCGAAATTTGATCATTGTGTGAAGTGCATCATAGTATTGCCTGATATGACACGGATGTTTGAGTACCTTGGGAGGGAATTCCCCACTATGACTAGCAGAATCTGTTGATTATGTTTATGTCATATGGAGTGGAAATCTATATTGTCCAGATCAGGTAGTTGACTGAAGTTTACTGGCACCATTTCATGCACATGTACATGCATCAAGAACCTGTAGATGGTGAGTTGAAATAGAACTAAAACATTGTACCTGTGCCCTGACCATGACATGCATGAATACCATGTTCACCCGGGCAAGGAAAGTGAAAGATTGAAGGATCAGGAGAGATATTGGAATATTTTGATCAACACTGATACTGATGTATAAAAAAAAAATTGTGTTTTCAGCTAATTGAAAACAGAACATGTTAATGCATCAATTGAGATTTGATGCACTCACCTAAAACATGGGAGCACTATATTATCTGGTTGTATATCCATTGGTCAAGTATCATTTTATTGACAACGTTACAGTGAACATTTAGCTTTGTATGTGTGTGACACTGACTGTTGATCCTTGAGGGCCAATTGAACTGATACAGTAGTACCTGCTGTTTATGACCACCCCTGCTGCCAGCCCAAAATGGTCACATACTGCAGGTGGTCGTTTACATCAGGGATATGTTCAGGTGTCCCGACCACACATTGCATAGGTCAGGATACCTTACCCGCTTATATGTAAAAAAGAAAAAAAAAAGGAAAGAAAGAATTGGGCGGTATTTAATTACACCCCAAAACATTTGAGAATTACACTGCGTGCAACTCATATTCATCATTCAATGAAGTGATATGAAAGTGGAAAAGACAAGTCAGCAAAATTTCAATGTATGCAAGACATAAGGATGTCTGCGTAAGCCCGGAACCATGAATAAACAACGATACTGTGAATTCATTTAATTTCAGTATGTTCTTATTTTTGCTTATTTTGCTGATGCTTCAAAACTGTGAAATTAAGATCACAGTGAAAAAGGGTGTCAACATGGTATTGATAGGAAAAATGAACAAAATAGTAAATTTAATGTCTCAGTGAAAGGTCCAAAATACAAATACAGTGAAAATTAATACCCTTGGAAATACATGTACTCACAGTGGTCAGCAAACAGTGTAAGACCACCTGCCAAGCATTTTGAGATCAAATACGATTGTGTGCAAAATTGGGACATTTGATTATGTTCAGCCAACCAAGTTCACTTTCATCCATGCACATTGCAAACAGTGCTGAAAACACATGTCCTTGATTCACTTTGATATCCAAATCAAATTTTCCTTTGAGGGACTGTCCCACAATGCAGGGTATCATGTCCAAGTTAACTGTCCAGACGGGTTGAAATAAAATGCTATATCTGAGTTGACTTTCCTGCAGAAAATTATGGTGCACATTGGCCAGGTTTTCTATGAAATTACAACTTGCTTAAGGTTGATTAGAATGACAGGAGTTATTTTTTTTTTTTGGTGGGGGGGGGGGGGTGAAATGGGTGGTGGTTTGTGTTTTTTTATTCTTTTGCTGGTCGTTGGTCGCATGCTGCAGGTGGTCCTTCGCATCAGGTCATACAACATGACTGTATTAATTTTTTGGTCAGTGTGACCAACTTTCATCCACTGGCCCAATAGGAAAGGTTGACAGACTTCTTTACATTTTTAATAGAAATTGTGCTAACTTGTTGCATGCTTTGCTGTTGGTTTTGCCGCTTATTTGGTAATGGGCCATAGAGTAATCACAGTGCAAAGAAATTGCAGGCACTTGAAGGCTTGGCTTAGTGTTCACAAAAAAAGGAAGTGAAAAATTGTTGAAAATCTATCAAGCCAGTAGATTATAAAGAATGATATCCAATCAGTGAAAAGAATTAATTGTGAACACAGAGTATGGAGAAAGGAGGCACAGATTCTCAATTGAAAGGCTGCATTGGTGTACATCTATATTTGTTTCAGAAATATTTTGTTTGGTAACTTGGAGCACCATGCTACAACACAGATTTCTGGTAAGTCACAGAATACTGCTAAAGGCAGAACACATGTGCCAACATAGAAATGCTGATAGGATACACATAGTGCAAGTTCAAAAGGCATGAGCAAAGATCAAGACGTCCTGTATACGTGGTCTACATGAAATGTCAATACTGCTCCCAGTGCTTTCTGCTTCTCTTCTGCATTGCAGGTAGGGTGGCTAGAGCAATGAAGCACTGTTTGTTCATGAAATTCCATGTACATGTACATGACAATATGTCATTTACTTCAGGTTCTGTACCACTTCCATGCAGAGCAGACTCTGCTATTAATGTTGTAGAGTTTTGGGATAATTTATACAGGATGGTCATTTCCCAGGTAATCCACCAAGAAATCCATTGAGTGTGTGTGTGAGTTAGGTACAATGTATTTGTATGCCTATAATATGTGCCATTTTTGTATAGGATGTGATGGTATGTAAATTCACTGCTGTAAATTGCTTTATTTTTGTGTGTTTAAATTTTCATTTTTGACATTTCACTGTCATTTTAATTGAACTATTTTGGACATTGTTCCCATTCAAACAGTGTTAAAGGTCCCAATCGCAGAAAGATTTATTTTTGTTCAAAGTGAAGGACTTGGAGTGTTATAGCACTTTTGTGAAGAAAATTTGCCATATTCACACAAGAAAATAACTTTATTTGCAAAAGAATTTTGTTGCCTATAAAAGACCTGAAGTTGACAAGTTTGCGCTATTTTGGCCATCAAAGGGTCTGTGGGTCATGGCATCATGAAGGATGTTGATGTGATACAATGGAGGATAGCGATAGAGAAAGCATGAGTGGTAGCGATGCAGAAAAAGAGCTGGATCTCAGTTTTAGCTGTTCCTTTTCTGAAGAGGAACTTACTGAAGGCAAGGGGGAAGATGTAGGGTTAGGAAGGGAGAAGGACAGTGAAATTCAGAGTTACTGTAAGGAGCCATGACCAGGCTAGGACAAAGCTGGTCTTTGGCACTTTACCTACCGGTGCAACTGGGATGGAGTCTGTCCCCAGCTGAGTGACCGTGCCGTATCAGCCATGGAAGATCACCAAAGCTGGAGCTTGGGAAGTTTAGAATGGTAAGGGATGCTTTTCAAAAGTCATTGTGCAAAGCTTCCAATGTAATAAAGTGACTGCTTGAAGTTTACGGGAGGCCATCTTGGGCAGTTGCCAATAGGCAATACCAGCAACATATGCTGCAGAGTAAGACAGTGTAAATAAATGTCAACTCAAAACCAGCTGAATTTGAAATCATAGGCCTCCATGTAGCAGGCTTTTAGTTTTATTCTATTTAGTGATTTATATCAAGGCCTGGGATACGTGAAGGTAAAGAATCGCTTTGAAAAGCATCTGTAAGGCCGGTGCATGCCTAAACGGATTAATAATGACCACTGTAGCATGCTGCAAACGTAAAAAAATAGGGGTTCACAGAAGCACTTGACCACAGCTTGAATACACACACATTAGCCACACAGCGGGAGGTGCGACTGTTTCGCCTGTCTTAGCGTGCAGCGTAACCGCATAAGATGGCCTGCCTTCTTGATTTAATTAAAATGGTAGGAAACAAGGGTGTAGCCCTATATGAATCTCTTTTTTTTTTTTGCATAAAATAGGAAAAAATAAAGCACTGTATGGCAAAAACAGGGTAGACGTCACTGAACGAAGACAAGAAATGCATACATGACACAAAACAGCAAATCACCAATAGAACAAATGGCCTGTCGCCTTACTATAGGGTATGGTCTGGCACTACTCAGAACTGTTAAGGTCAACCAGTCACTTATATAGGGTTTTTTGCACAAAGACTTTTGAAAAGCATTCCCTTACCAGTCAAAACTTCCTAAGCGCCAGCTTTGGTCATCTCCAGTGGCAGCTACCGCATGATCAGTGATGGCGACAGACTCAGTCCCAGTTGCACAGACGAAGCTGAACTTATCCATGGTGGATGAGTTAAGACTGGACAGGCGGGAACAGTTTCCCGACTGCATCCCCATTTTAATCCAGTAAGCCATGAGCACACTGACATTTACTTGTGAGTCAGTGCATACAATCGGAGTTGGTGTAGAAGCTCCCTTCCCTGACGTCACAGACCCGGGTGGTTATACTGTCACAAAAAGTAGTGATGCTTGATGAGAGCAGCCACCACATGAGAGGCAATTCCGCATGATAAAATAGTGAATAAAGTATATATTGCATCATTACAAAGGAAATTTTTTTCACAAAAGTGCTATAACAATTCAGCACATTCACTTTTCATGAAAAAATAAATACTTGGCGAGGAGAAACTTAAAACACCATGAAATAAAATTATTTTTATTAATTATATAATAATAATAATAATAATAATAATAATAATAATAATAATAATAATAATAATAACAATAACAATAACAATAATAAACAACTTTATTTACTGAAGGTAAAACCTGTTAATCATCCCTTATTTAACACATGGCCTTACAGGTTAATAAAAAATGGGACAGCTAAGGTGGTCATGCTATGCCCCAATAAACTAAGGCTACTATCTTATTTTGGGCTAATCTTATATTTTTCACAATTTAAAAAAAATCTCAATATAAAGGAGCCAGTTAACAGAATATTCCACACAACTTGTGAACCCTTGTGCTATCAACCATGACGGCTGGTTTTGATATGAAATGTAGGCAGCAGCAAAACAGGGAATACAGGGAGAGGTTAAACATTGAAATAGACCAATAAAGTACAGTAAATCACACTGGTCTGGCTCAGGAGAATGCAGACAGTTTATGCGACCTATCATTAGTGGTACTTGAGTGATACAGACTGACCATTGGAATGCCAGGTTCATATGACGCTTGCATCATTCATGTGCCAAAATAGGCTTTTAAAAAGCTGAGAGCTTGGTCTCTGGAGATAAGAAAAAATAGATTTTAATTGGAACAATCAGTTTGAAATATCAAAAGGATTTTTATGATTCCTATTTAGGTTCAAATAAACATACACTAGCAACACAATAATGGAGGGCCATAGTTGTAGACACAATACCATTAACAATGTGGTCTAGCAAGCTTGGACACACACACAAAAAAGCTATTACAGGTCCCGCAAAAGTTCACCATATACCTGTGTACCTTCAACTGCAAATGTCTGAAGTGTCGGCATTCTCATTATTAATTACAACACATTTACAGGGCACTGTCAGCCGCAGACAACCAACAAACATGTTCTGTCCATGAAACATCAAATTTGGCGTCACAAACTCCATGGAGGATGTTAGCTGAACACACATTGAGCACTTTACATGCTTGGTAAAAGGCATTTTGTTTTGAAGTCCATTGATCTGCCCATGTTTTGTGACCAAATTTAATTCAAGGACTGAGCAAAAGTCTTGGATTTTTGGGAGCCTGAAACATGTTGGAAAGTCAAAGTTCCATAACTTTTCTCTGTTGTTGTTTGTGTTTAGTTGAGCTTAACATCTCATTGTCATCAATCTGTCCACAATTTAACATAAATTTTTAACCCCATCTTTAAAACTGCCAGCTGGATTCTTTTAGAACTTGATGGGGATGTGCTATGAGTAGGTCTCTACCAAGGTTGTTCAGCAGGTTGTGGTCCAGTAGTTGTTATTTTTATGATTGTTCTTTTTTTCTTTTTTTGTTAATTTTTGAGCAAAGTGTTTAAAAGTCTCTGAAACCATTGGTCAGTTTCTTTAAAATAACCTAGGGTTACTTCTAGGTACCCCTAGACCTTAATTTGTTCACCAGGTGGTGCAGTTAAAACAATTTTCTTCAAGTTGTAAAGCTATTTTTGACTTCTCCAGTACAAAAGCACATAATTTTTCAAAGAAATGTTTCAATTAAGTCTGTATACTTAGTAAAGTTTGTTCATTTGATAGGGATGATATAACATTTATTGGAAGGTTTTCTTGACTTTGAACTTTCAAGGTAGCCGTTGCATCAGTGTGTGTAAGTAAAATTGTCTAAATATCAGCATAATCGTCAGTTTCCATTAAGAATTTTCACAAGGGATCACAGAAAGGGAAATTTAGAGAAGACTGTATTTTTACCAATTTTAAATATACATGTATAAAGCTTTATTTAGGCTGTGCTTGTCAAATTCTATGTTTTGTGTCAGCATCCCTCCTTACTTTGCATCTCCCATTATGTTAAAAATAATGCAGGATTTCAAGAAAAGTTATATGAAATGTCAAAAAATGTACTACATACTAAGAAAAACCTGGTTGTGTTACAAATGTTTCATGTTGTGTTTGCTCCCTCCCTCATTAGATTTTAGTTCTTACAGGTCTTATATGAAACATACAATCATTTATGCATGGCCTTATAGAGGGTGATTCAGTTAGTGTCACAAAATACTAATCTTCCCTGAGGCCCTCTAAAAGGAACAAATTTACAATACACATAACACATGTCATACAATAAGATATTGACTGGAGAGTATTTAAGATACAATGACAGGGCATTTACCCATTACCACATAATGAAATAATGTATGGTGTACAGTTTCTTTTAAATGGTGACAATGTAACAGATTTTGCTACTTTATTAATTAACCTATTCCAAACTGGGGCTCCATCATAACTGAACGACGTTTTTTAATACCCAGTTATTGGGCGAGAAAGGTAAAATTTATCACACCTAGTTGATCTTAAGTTCACAGAGTGTACATCTTTAACATGATTAAACATTTTTGAGAGATAGTCCAGTGCCCTATCATTGAAAGCTTTGAATACAAGAAGAGATTTTCTACACAAAAAATCTTTCCTCGATTGTCATCCAATGGAGCTTTCTAACTAGCTTTGCGTAACTCTGAAATCCATGGCTATTCACTACTAAATAGGTGGCGTTTTTGTGGAGATGCTGAACTTTTTTTCATAAAGATTTTTTTTTTCAGTTGCCCCAAATGCTACAGCAGTAGTTTATATGTAGCAAAATGTAGGCACTTACATTTTTCTTACATAGAATGGAAAGAAATGTCGTATTTTCTCCAGCATATTTAGATTGATAGCAACCTTCTTACAAATATTAGAAACCTGTGCATCCCAGCTTAAAAACATGTCTATACAAAGACCAAGAATTTTTTGCTGGCTTACATTTTCCAGCAAGACATTTTCTAAATAAATTTTAACAGTATATGTACCATCATCCAATGCCGCAGCTTTTCTTTTTGAAGATGCGTGTAATAACATAATTTTTCTTTTTATTTTGATTTGCAAGTAATTTTGTATTGACACCATACTTCAGCTGTGTTTGCTTTGGCATGCAACTTTTCTTTGAAATATTTTATACAAGAACCAACTGTATGGATAGTTGTATCATCTGCATACATATTAATATCTCCCAAACATCAATAAAATGGGAGGTCATTGATGAATAGAATAAAGAACATTGGCCCTAGTATTGAGCCTTGAGGAACTCCATATACTACCTTTTCGGGTTTCTAGACATTACTTTGTTAATACACACTGCTTGATATGTAAATAAACAAGACTTGTGACCCTTCAGAATTTTCTCAGACCTAGAGTATTTCAGCTTCTGAAAGGGTAATATACCCTCATTTGCGGGTTAACAGAAACACTGGTGGTGTTTCCTAGCATGCATTTTTACTATGGAATGTGATTGAAAATGTACCCGTGGGGGTTTTCCAGGTGTTGTTACTTTTGACCTAGAGTGACCATTAAAAGTAACATTTTCATCCTGTCAATTAGGTTTAGTTCAAACTTGGTGGGGACATATAGGGCCAAATTTTTTCCATTTAAAAAAAAGATGAATTCCGCTTCATCAGCAAAATTTTTTCAAATTTCCTTTCACTGCTATATATTTGTATATAATTTATATAAGAAAAAACATCAAATTCCGTTTCAAAGATGAAAAAAATGCATAATTCAGCTTCGGTTTCGGAAAAAATGGAAAATCATTGGCCCTAGACATAGTTTAGGTGGGTTTGTTTGAAATCTCTTCAGAATGGACAACCTTGACTTGGTTTTGAAGGTGAGAGAGTAATTGACATGTGTTTTGTTTCTGCATGATAACATGAACAGTTTAAAAGCTAGCACTGTCATTTTACACAAGATCATGGCACTCATCATCTTCAGCTGGGCACAGGACTATCACAGTCCTTATTTTTATTTTGTTTACATTTAAAGGAAATTAAGGAGTAGAGATAGTCAAAAGGCCTTTTAATATGGGTGGGAATGTAATGAGAACATAGAATAATTCTTTTCTGAGAATGTTTGTATCTGTGGGCTGTGTTGTAAGTGGAACACATTCAAATTGATAATTTTCAACTGTGTGCTTTGGAGACAAAGTTTGAGCTTTTAAAGTCAAATGGTCAAGAATTACGTTAATTCGTATCTGTAATATGTCAATTACCTATGTTCGTAAGGACTGGTATTTAGCTAGTCATGCATGGTCAGAATATTGATAAATTGTATGTTTAGGCTGCACTCCCATTTATTATGTTCTCTACAACAGCTGTTGAATATGGAAAATTGCCAGAGCGGGACAAGAATTTTAACTATTGTTCAAATTATTGTAGAGCTATTTGACAGAAATTGTCAGCAGGCAAGGTCATGCTCCATATGTGGTGTCTATTGTCTGAAGTTAGAAAGCTCAACTTTTGTTCTCTTATGATTCATAGTGTGAAAATTAAGTTGATAATTATTAATCATGGCTTTTTGAGGGGCTTAAATTTTATCTTCATGTGTTGATGCCGAAAAAGTGTCCTGTGTAAATTTTAGACTGATGATAAGAGTACTGTGGTCTTATCATTATGTGCTGGTCCTCTTAGATCTGTATGCACATATCCAGCAGCTTGGGGGTAGCACACACTAGTGCTGGAAGTTGTGGCTGTATTAATTGGTTCAGCTCTGAAAAGCACAAGCCAATATAAAAGGGAGAGATGCATATACATGTAGCCTATATTCTGCATCATGTGTACGGGTAATTGCCCATGCCCTTTGATACTTTCAAATGCTTACATATTTGTACATGTGTGGGTCACTGCATACATAACAACACATACATATCCATATTTATGATCATTCGAGAATTTCAAGGAAATTGCACACTCAGAAGATGGTTTGAACATTCATATTTCTTCATAGAATGCTAATTTCATCATAATCACTTGGAAAAGTTTGGCACTGATTTCAATTTCAGCCTCTGTCTGAATAAATGCCACCATTTCTACACCTGTTCATGAGGCCTGTGTGAAAGCGTGATTCCAGCTTAGTTGTAGGGTGTGAATGACTTGGGAAATGTGTTTTACTTTTTAGACATTATGTCATCTTAACAAAAAAAAATCATCAAAAAAAAATTTTTTAAATCACTGGAGCATGACCATTTTGAACAAACTTGGCAGAGACCCAACCAAGGTGCTTTGCCACTAAGTTTGAAGTGAATCTGGCTGACTTTAGAATTTCACAGGTATTGGTGGAATTGGGCAAAAGGGCAGAGTAGTATCCAAATCCAGATGACCTTGTCTAAAAAACAGCTAACTTGTCAATGTGCTAAGTTTTCTTTGTCCCTGATCCATGCAAATTTTTCATTTTCCGTTTCCAGAAAACTGTTGGTAGGATCCTCCTTAACTCATTCCATACTATGGTCAAAGGCCTTGGTCAGTGGTTCTGGCACTGCCTGGCAAGTCATACTGCAGCTGCCTTGGGGCCACTGCAGCATGACTTGCCAGGCAGTACCAGAACCACTGACTTAAGAAAATAGGCATGTTGATACTTGAACGAAAGCTCTTTTCATGAAGAATGTAAATATGCAATTGTCGTCTTAAATCTAGGTAGATATACGGAAAAATCAGGGACTGGTATGGAATGAGTTAAGGATTGTGGGGATGTGCCTTTGCTGGGAGTATGTGTTGGAATGGTTACAAAGGGACACTGTTTACAGGCATATGCACAGTTTCCTCAAAATCATTGATCAGATCCACTGCAGACTTGCCGGCACCTGCCCTGGGTGGGTCTCTACCAAGATTTTTAAAGGGCTTTGTTTCATTATTTTCGAAGAAAAAAAGATATGAAGGGTTTTAACAGTTGTATTTTTGTTTTGTTTTTAAATCTTTAGAAAATCTTCTCTAAAATGGCTCAGCCAAGTAGGTCATGTATCTGAGTCTTGTTAGATCAGTTCAGCAGAGAACAGTACTTATTGATTTTTCAGTGAATATTTTTGGTCTGCTCATGCAGATGTATTTTTGTGTTTTGTTTCATTTACTTTAATGTTATGTATGTATGTATGTATGTATGTATGTATGTATGTATGTATGTATGTGTATACATATATGCTTTTAATTCCTGATTTAATTGACATACAGTGCTTGGATCTTGGATAGAATTGACTTTCATATACATGTATTTGTGGGCGGCAAAACCACGTTTCTTAGTACACCTGTAAATAGTATGGTGAAATTGGTATGATTTCCCTTGTATTTTTGTTGCTTCATGTATTATGATTAAATATATATATATATATACATCCTTATAATTTTACATTTTGATGTCTCTGTGGTAATGGGGGTTAATACAAATCATTATTATTATTATTATTATTATTATTATTATTATTATTATTATTATTATTATTATTATTATTGTTATTGTTATTGTTATTGTTATTATTATTATTATCATTATTATTATTATTATTATTAGGGGTGGGGAGGGGGTGAGGGTGAAGGTCATCATGTCAAGATTGTGAGATATCCTGTTGCATTATAACTTCAATCTGTACAAGTCTTGTCTGGCTTTCAGGACAGACAGGTTAGTTGCCTTTACTGAAAGCATAACATAAACTAGCTAGGCTATTATTATTATTATTATTATTATTATTATTATTATTATTATTATCATTATCATTATTATTATTGTTATTAGGGGTGGGGGGGTGAAGGTCGTCATGTCAAGATTGTGAGATATCCTGTTGCATTATAACTTCAATCTGTACAAGTCTTGTCTGGCTTTCAGGACAGATAGGATAGCTGCCTTCACTGAAAGCATAACATTAACTAGCTAGGCTATTAATATTATTATTATTAGGGGTGGGGGGGTGAAGGTCGTCATGTCAAGATTGTGAGATATCCTGTTACATTATAACTTCGATCTGTACAAGTCTTGTCTGGCTTTCAGGACAGATAGGATAGCTGCCTTCACTGAAAGCATAGCATAAACTAGCTAGGCTAGTATGCAACCTTGTCTGGACCCTCAGGGCACGTAGTAACTTCCATGGATATCAGCAACGGGACTGGAAAGAATGCTGTTTAGAAAAGAGGGTGGATTTTTGTATATTTGCCAAAGAATGCTGTGCAAGAAACTTCGGTGTTAGTCCTTTCTTTATAGGACACTTGTTCTGTATTCAAATATTATGGATAATTTCTAGTTTTTATGATCAGATCGGTTACGTAACTAACTGAACATGCTGAATTGTGTCTAAAATTTCTGCTGCATTATGAATAGAAAGCTAAAAAAAATCATCAAACAGTGTGAGAAATCAAATTTATGGATGTACATATTGATGCACTAGAAATTTGGGAGTACACGGTATTCATATTCCTTGATTATCAGAACTATATACACAAGTGTTGGAACTCATTTCATTGACAGTGTACAGAAGCCAAATTTGATGCTAAGTGAACAAAAGGCAATGGCTTGTTATATTTCTAATGGTGGAATGGACCGTAAATGTTGCTTAAGAGCAAATCAGTATTGTTAAAAAAAAGTACCGTTAAAAGATTTGTGGCAGGAGGGATAGGGCAACTGACAAGATTGAGTAAGGTAAACATCAGTTGTGGTCAGATTGAAGTTTTTAATATTGATGGTAGCCCCAGCAATGTGCAAGTCAAACCATGTCAATACAAGAAGTAAGTGTAAAAAGTACCTTGTCCTCCTGCCACAGCAGATGTAGCTACAGACTGTTCATGTCAGGTGTGGTACCTATCTCTATAGGTACCATTTGTATTCCAAATACTATGGATATGTATATGTTCACTAGAGACTCAAAAGACACTCCAGCCAGACACAAACTTGGGTAAATATGTTGAAAATTCCTTGTGTCAACAAAAGAGGGTTTCATTTTCTCCAAATCATGTGACAGAGAATAATCAACATGAGCTTACCATTGATGTTCTCTGTACAGCTCCACCAAGTCACCCACACTTTGACAGATTGTTTGCCTGGGCAGTTACTGCAGAAAAAAACTAGAGAAAAGTGGGCAATGGAAATGAAAATGGTAGACTACTGTGTGTAAACTATCAATGGTATGGAGCAAATAGACATGGCTTAGTGAAGTTCCTGGTCCTTCCAAACTGACTGTTTATTTGGTGTTAGAAAGGCAAGATGCAGACAGTTACCATACTGTGAGTATGCTCCAGTGGTCATGGCTCTGAAAAAAAAAATGTATTGCAATCCACTGCTGATAGACTCTTAATTATGTAGGACTTCTGTTGGAAATTTGTGGATAATGATCATTTTTTCCTTTTGTTTTCTTTGTGTGTGACATATGTTTGGTGTTTTTTTAGACCAAAGTATTGTACAGAAAAATGGCTTCTTGGCTTCACATGGACCATGCAATACATATCACTGAAAAATGTATTTTATCCAAGGTGGAATTTTTTTCATGGGTCTGCATGTGAATGATGATTGCAATGGAAAGTCACATTTTCATCTTCTCTCAAAAATCATGAACCAGATTCATTTCAAACTTGACGGGGATGTATCTAAGGTGGGTCTCTACCGAGTTTCTTCAAACAATGTCCATCCATCTGTAGACGTAATCTTGTCCGGACACTATGTCCTTCAATAGTCCTCCAATCTTCTTCACGCTTTGGATGGTAATTCTCTGTCACTAAAGAGTGTGTCATGAAACAACGATGACCTTCAGTTGTAAAGGTCAATGTCACAGCAGGCACCTGTAGACATACTCGTGTCCAGACTCTAACTCCTTCATTAATGCAAGGATCTTCTTCGAACTTTGTATGGTAATTCTCTTTTACTAAAGGGTGTGTCATGGAGCAACAGGGACTTCGAGCTTTGTAGGTCAAGGTCACAGCAGACATCTGTAGACATAAGCTTGTCTGGACTCTCCTTCATTAATGCATGGATCTTCTTCAAACCATGTATGGTAATTCTCTTTTACTAAAGGATGTGTCATGGAGCAAGAGTGACCTTTAGCTATGTTGGTCGTGTCCAGACTCTAACTCAGGGTCACAGCAGGCTTTTATGTACAAGCTAATATTTACAGATACTTTGTCGCTCTTGACTCATTTATTAGTATCCACTTTGTTCAAACATTGGAAGGAAATTAGACTGGCAAGTCCTCATTTGCATGTTGTTGTTTCCCACTAGTTAGAAAAAATGTATACATATATGATAGAATTATTGATTGTACCGCAAAATACTGTCACACCGCGCGAGTTTGCGAAGCAAACGAGGACTGGATTATATCAGCGGCTTCAATCTGCAGCCAACAGACGGCACTACGTATCGGTCGAAAAATCACCTGGTCAGCCTCCTGTCAGTGGCAGCCAATGAAGAACCGAGGCCTCAGTTTGACCCCATATACATAATACATAATACATAATTGTATTGACCTTCATAAACTTGTTTAATCTCAGTATCTTGATGGCCAATGTAAACTGCTTTGAGCCCCTTCTTATTGAGGAAGTGAACTTGCTCCTGGATGTGAGCAACCAGCGGGGACACAACTATTATTATTGTATGTGATTACAGTTTGTCAGTTATCAAATTCGTCTTCTCCCAGTCCAATGTAAATGGAGGAGCAATATATGTCAATGACTTTCCAGCACCAGTTGGTAAACTTACAAATACATGTACATCTTTTCCTTTCCCAAGATAATCTATAATGTCTAATTGCTCGGTTGAAACAGAAGGTAGGGCCTGTATTTTTCCGTTTCAAAATGAGTGTTTTTCCGTTTTGGGAAACTACAAATTCCGTTTCATTTCCGTTTCACTAATTCTAGGGCACGATTTTAGCACTGGTCAATAAAAAAGGAAAAACAGTTGATCTTATCGCCTCTGGAAAATGTTGATCCATCGACGAACGGCAAAGTGACTCCATATTGTTTACTATGTACGTTAACAGCCTCCACCTACAGATGGCGCTATTATCATTGTACCTCTGTTGCGCGTTATATCTATATGCCATGCAAATGAATGGATAGGATAGCAATGGGGTCTATAGCGCAGGTGCCCGGCCTGTCGTTAAATTTGCTCCACGTGGTATCGATAACGCCGCCGACTCGTCAAATTTGGATCCAAGTCCGTGTGTTTTGCTTTATACAATGACATATGTGGTGATTTTGAATTATTTGAGAGGCAAAATTCACAAATTCCGCTTAATTTCCGTGGCATTTAACGATTTCCGTTCCAAATCATAAATTCCGTTTGAGATCATAGATTCCGTGAATTCCGTCCGTTTTCCGCGATCGCGGAAACGTACTGGCCCTAAGAAGGGCAACCTATGGCCTCTGCAACAAATTTTACAACTTTTTCAAGTTTGTTTCTTCTATCGTCGGATCGGCCACCATAACTCGCCATCAGGTCCATGCTGCTATGTTTACGTTGACATGTAGGTCATATGGGGTCAAACTGACGCCCGGGCTCCTCATTGGCTGCCACTGACAGGAAGCTGAGCAGATGATTTTGCAACCAGTGCGTAGTGCCGTCTGTCAGCTGTGGATTGAAGCCGCTGATATATCCAGTCCTCGTTTGCTTCACAAACTCGTGCGGTGTGTCAGTATTTCGCGGTCCAATAAATAATTGTATAATATATGTATATATTTTTTGTAACTAGTGGGAAACAACAACATGGAAACAAGGACTTGCCAGTCTAGAAGGAAACATGAGGGTACATGTATTTTCCTTCCTTTTTGAAGGTAAAATACAAATGACATGTCTGTTTAAAAGCAACAGTTTTTTTCTCTGCAGAAGGTTATGGAAGACATTGAGGTACTCGCATGTGGCAGGGGGTATCCAGTATGCCTTTCGGCTACTGCTTCTAGTTATTTTAAGGTTTCTTTACAAATTTTCTTGTTCATTTTTCAGAAAAATCTTATAAAGCTTCTTCAAAATCACTCAGCCAATAACCCGTGTGCGAGAGAGCAGTTTCAACCAGCGTCCGCCAGACGGCGCGCGTAATCGTTGTTGCTATGCCCGGCAAACATTGAGCTCCGCCATGTTTTTTCCGCGGGTTTTACCTGTGTTTTGACAGCACTCAGGGTGACGCTATATTGAAATTCGCGGGAAGTTTTCGTCAAAAATGGAAGATTTTGCTGGCTACACAGTGCCAAGGTTGAAAGATTATTTGAAAACTAAAGGAATAAGCGTAACAGGCTACAGAAAACAACGACTTGTACACTTGGGTAACGGCAACCTGTGTATCTAAGCCTACTTCAGCAGGTTGTAACGTTAGGCTCGTCACCTTCGAGTCTGTCTGTTCTGACTGGGAAGAAACTGGAAATAAACAATAGATGAAAATATTTTTTTTTTTTTAACATAGATTTGTTTCTCATTTGGATGAAAAACTGAACATGTATAAGTAGTAATAAGTCAACCAAGTCTGGAAACCTCAGAACACCGATCATGAATGAAGCCATGTCCGGCAGTGTCAATAACTTTGCCTACGCAGGCAAGCTTTCCTTAACGTATTGTGGTCATCCGTGTCTTATTTATACTAATATATTTACTGTTTCATGCTATTTAAAAACATTTTTATGATGTTAACAGGTAGGTATGCGATTGTCTTATGTCAGCTACGCTCTAAGACTCAGTTCTAAAGTTACCTTCATCAAGACATCGACATCGTAAACAATCTTCCAACATGGCGGCCAAATACGATCGAAACGATGTTTTCTGAAGTTGCATTTAACATTAATTATCCATTCGAAATACATGTATAAATTAATACTTTCATGACACAGATGAGAACGAAGAACTAGTACTGATCTTTCATTTCTTCTGTGTCGACACTACGACGAGACTTTTTACTGGGAGTGGGGGTTGTCCTTTCTTTAGGTGCCGGTCTTGCTTTTCTTTTCAAGAAAATGCTCTTTTCCAACTCGGTTGCCACAGCAGGTATTGGGTCAGGGAACTCTAATGTTGGCCCTTTTCCACCGACGAAATGTTTGGAACAAACGTAGGTATGTTTGGTAATGTTTTCTGCCCCAAAATTTTTGCGACCACAACATTTGATCCATCGCAAAGACTTATCTAACTTTGTCTTAGGCTTGGGAAATGGGATGAAGAATACCCCCTTCATATCCTCCCTTTTGTCAATATACCGTTGGTCTGAATTGCACGTGCCATACGACCACGTTTTCGTCATGTTGTTGACAAAGTTCAGGCTAATTTAATTGAAGATGTTTGCCAAAAATATTAACTTTATTACGCTGCTAAATACGACTTTACCAGTATATCTTGCAGAGGCAAGATGGCGGAACACGCATTGTTTGCCGGAGGTGTAGCGTCGCTAGGGCCAGATTAGCACATCCGTCAGACTCCGCCGCCATACTCGCACATACAGTATTGCTTTGAAATTGCACATGAGCACTTTTGGGCATGTCTAGTCCTCAATTTGTTTGTAGGTGGTGCTGCAACTATTTTTTTCTTTTTTTTTTTAAAGAATTTTGTCCATTTTTGTTTTCTCTTGACTTATATTTCTGCCTAATGGAAAATCGAATCCTTCTCAGATTTATTTGTAATGTATGTGAACTTGATCTTCACCAAATATGTTCATGATATGGTGGTGCTGTCATTTTCTGGTTTTAGCAAATTTTCAAAATTTGGAAAAACTGATTAGGGGTATATTCATGTTAATAACACTGATGATGGTTTTAAACAAAGGTGACATTGATATCATTTTGAAGTTAACATGTCTGCTTCAGTCTGTGCATGTAAGGTCAGCTGGGCACAGGACTGTCAGAGTCCTCTAGTTTCCAACCCTTTTTCTGTGTGGGATTCTATAATTCTAATTTGTTTATGGTTTAATGTCTGGCCCAAATAAGCAGGGATAAATGGTGAGTGCTTAAGGCAACAATTGTTCATGTTCCAGAGAAAGTGGGCCCAGAAAGTTCTAAAAATGTTGATGTATTTCGTAGTGAAATGCATGAAAGCAGAACTATATGTATATATATAAAAAAAAAAGAAAGAATAATTCATATTTCTTGATACACATGTTGTATGGTGAAAATGTGATGGAAAACTTTGGGCGCTTCACCATTTCTACTGCAGTAGGGACTACTCAGAATTATCTGAGGTCTGATTATAATTTCCTGGGGATCTGCTATGGCATGACTGGTTCCTAATAAGAGAGTTCCACCGCTGGGCTCATGCCTGGTCCATGAGTGATCGAACTGGCAGGCCTAGCCAGCTGTGCAGCACAGGTAGACTGGCACAGCCATTACCAACTATAAGCTTATTAGTGTGGGGCTGTTTGTATTGCTCTGACCTACATGTATATTGACATGTCTGTCACCTGGCTCTAATGCCCCAGAAAACACTGGCATAGTGTGCTGGAAGCATATTCCACATAATGAAGAGATGCACCTTCCATGTTCACAGATAATGTTTCCAATAATTTATGACTCATCCTGCAAGTAAAACATCTATTGCATGATCTCTAAGTAGTACAGGAAATGCAGGTTGTTCATCTTGAGGTGAAAGTAGCATTCAATGCAGAGCCAGGGTGGTTCATTGGCATTGTGTACGTTGCTGGCAAAGATTTTGAAAAGGTTCATAATAGCTTGAAATGTTTGTTGTGCCAAATGAAAAGCACACAGTTAAGTTCATTATTTTTCACTTTACTGTAGCAGGTGTGAGTTACTGACACAGATATTTGAGACCACCTCCCCCAGCCCCCACCCCTGCCAACTTTCTGGCATTTCTCATGTAGGGTTGTGTTGTGCTCAGTCTACTCAGGCTAGAGGTGTCTGTCACCTTCTGGGTATGGTGACAGCTGAATAATTGATTTACCTGTCTTTCAAATGGCTGCATTAACCCGCTCATGGGAATGTGAATGTACATGAAACCCACATTATAATGAATTGTGTGTTAGCTATCTATGTATCATCCACAAATAGACCTACTGGTGTATGTCTAGTCTTTGTCCTCATAGAATAGGTAAAATAAAGGGAACTTATTTGTTTCTGTTACATAAATTTAGATGAAAGGTCTGCCTGCCGCTTTGATCAGTGATCATGTTGCTTTCATTGTTTCCATGCATGCAACAAATGTCAAATTCTGTGCCCAAATGAATATCCCTGCCACACTGGGCAAAATATAAGTGCAAAAACAAAAGATTTATTATGGGCAGTAGATTCTACACTGGGCATCTCGATAAGTATTACAGATGATGATAATTATCATTATTGTTGTTGTTGTTGTACTAGGAGTAGGCCTCCTTAGGTCTTGCTTTGCCAATAACTTACAAATTGATTACATATATACATATTCCATTACCAGGGCTTTGCCTCTGGTACCATATGTACCAAGCAAGTCCTCAACTCTTTATCATGGGGTTTTGACCATTATGTGGGTACTGGCGTCCCCAGAAGATGTATCTGGTTCCTAATGACCAGGTGACTTGGAACCTAGTGTGAGTTGGACCTGGTGCCTCCTTCCAGTATCAATGTGGTGGAACACAGCTCAAAACACTCATGATATTGGGTTATTTGCCCGAAAATAGTCGATATTGATTCATGTCACTAACAGATGATATTTGGAAGATACCTTGATCATTCACTGCAAACCTGGTCAGTGAACAACCAATCCAAGGTCTTTGTGACTGATTGACTGAGTTTTGCCTACTTAACAGGTGGATCTCTGCGTAACTCCGCACAAACAACACAGTGAAAGCACTATGGCTTGTGTAGTTACCTGCTTAAGAGTTGATTACAGAGCACCCATTACTGTTACCTGTGACACTGAGCAAGAAAAGTCACTCAGTAGGCACTTTGTTTTGGAGACATGGCAAATTACAGTTTTTACTCCTATCTTTGACCTTGTCCCAGGTCAAAGATTGAGGTCTCAGGGGTGTATTTTAGGAAGAATGACAACTATATATCGCATGGACTTTGTTGCTGAGGTGTTTTCCTGTAATTCCAGTGATACGTATGGAACTTTCACATACAGACTTTGTTCATGTTATCTTAATAGTGCTAAGTCACAAGATGACAAATTGTAGAGGGAACCCTTGTATTTGTAGCCATATATCCATATCCATATACATATACATATACATGTACTTTATGTGAAATGTCATGGGGAAATGGTGAAATAAACACCCAGTACTGCTGGTGTGGGTAAAAAGATACAAAGATTGTCCAGAAGACATACTCCATATATTTACACCTGCCCTTACATTGTTGAAGACCACATAGGATTGACCTGTTTTCTCTACACAGGATCAGTCCTGAGCATAGAAATTGAATTTAGAAGTTGCTTTATAAATGTGATAAGGAGATGTGGAAAAGCAACTTAGCATAAACCTCGCTGGAATAGTTACTGACCAATAAGCAGAAACTCATTGTGAAAAGATACATGGGAAGAACTAAGTTTGGTCTGGCTTGTGTGGTCATGCTCCATATAGATGGGGGTGAAAGGGGGGCTGTTTATCCAAAGTTATTACTTGTAGTCTGTGGTACATGGATTTTGTCCATGAGAGAGCACTGACTAGAAAAGTCAGGTACATGCATGTACTACATTGGGGATGGGGTTTTACCCACAAAGGTTGGGGAGTTGGGGGGGGGGGGGGTAGAGACAGAGCTGTTCACAAAGAATGTTGATGCATGTAAATGTACATAAACATCATGTATCTTTAAAGGGGTACTGCGGTGATAATTTACAATCTTTGAGTTGTTTCATATAATAAATGTGAACCAATATCAGAAAATGCAAACTTTATTCGCAACTGGATAAGCAGATATCAAGTTTTCTTAGATATGTAAATGAGGGGTTGTGATGTCATCTGGACTAACTGCTACAGCTAATGCAATGACAGCCGAGTAAACCTTTGGCAAAAACATGGAAACCTGACCAAGTACACATATTCCACTTTTACTATGGATGAAGCAGTGTGTATAGATATAATCAAATTTACTAAACTGAGATATTTACTCATTTAATGAGGATTAATAAGGAAAGAAAAGTGCAGAAATCAATACACACAAGCTAACAGCTCCTGAGATTGTGTAATCAACTACTGAAGCAGGTGTCATCTAATATACCACACTGATAAGATCAAAGGGGGTGATTAACACAGTACACAAGTCATTATGATATGCCTGCTAATGTTGTGTATCTCAGTTTGGTGTCCCTCAAGGTTTGTGTATTATATATGGAGGGTAGCCCAGGTGACATCACACATCAGAACACCTACTGGAAATATAAAATAGCTCTAGCTCCTGTTTGAGAAAAAATGTTGAAAATTTGTCACATGAACCCCTAAAATGACCATTAATGACTAAAAAAAATAAAAACTTTCACTGCTGTTCCCCTTTAAATTCATCATTTCACAACATAACCATCACCACAAGCAGTCCACAGATGCAGAGTGAGTGAGTGGCTAAGATTGACTGATACAGATGGATATGGAATGGAAAGTATAGATTATGAATAACAGATTTCTGGTATGAATAACAAATTTCTGGCAATGATAGAGGTGTTGCTCAACATTTGACTTTGTATCGTAAATTCTATAAATTTGGATATATCAATGAGCCTAGATTAGCAGTAAGCTTTTTGATGATTGAAGATTTAAGAAACTGGTTGAATAAAATAGTTTGCAGTGTTCTACATAAAATTCTGTGATAAGAGGCAAGTTATTTTGTTGAAGTAGCCAGTATTTTTAGCTGTGAATCCTGTATTCTTTTTTGAAACGCGAGGCAGATAGCCAGCATTTTGCAAAGTAGCAGCCAGTAAAATTCCTGACATCTTGGGCTTCCAGAGAACACTGAGTTTGTACACTTAAAATCTGCGTTAACATTTCAGTTGTAGGGCTACACCTTAGTTAATCGTGTTAATCATGAATTAAGTTCTTTTTATGTCTACTGCAACAAATATAGTTGTAGTCATTTGCATATGCTGCATCTGATGTGACCCTGTTTTGCCATTAGCTGCTGATGAAGTATGTTTTTTTTATGTTTGGATTCACCTTTTTTAAATTGACTTCCTTATTGTAGGTATTAAAAGGCATGCACTCAGGTCATATCTGTCTGGCAGCTCTAAGAGACCATAGTTTTTTGTGTTTTTTTTCAGCTGGCTACTCAGCCAGGAATGAAGAGCTGTAACTGGCGTTCCACTACAGACTGCATGTGTACATAATGGCCCCTTATTACTAAACAGATATTTTTATTGCGACAAATGTTTGTGAAAGCAAAAAAAAAAAAAATTATAATAAAAAAAAAAAAAATTATAATAAAAAAAAAATAAAAATAAAGTATTGAAAGGTTACATTCATGGGAAATTACAAGTTATTGGTTTGTATTTCACATATTTGTGCTACTTTGCAAGTCAACAAAAGCCTGCAGTAAATCATACGTGTAAAGGTTCATTTGACTGATACTTTCTATAGACCAACTGTTCCCAAATTAGCTTTGAAAAGAATTCAATTGCCTAGTTGACAGTTGCTTTAAAATAAATCAATAGAACTATGTGAATTTACAATGGTCCTTTCCATCAAGTTATTGTTAAGTTGATGGGTTGCATGGAGCAAGGTTTACTCTGTGTTTAGTTTTCTCAGGGCATGGCAGTGTTTTCAGACCTTAGAGAAAGTGTGTGTTCAATAAAAGAGATCTAGGAAAGTGTTCCAGTCTTGTGTCATGCAGAGCTGGTCTGTAAATATGTCAAAATGTTAACCAAGTCTTTGGTTAGCTAAGCGGAAATTTCAATAAAGGGCATTTGCAGCTGGAACCCCAAGTGCGACTTATAAGTATTGTTCTGACAGTTTTCACCTTGGGGTCTAAAATAGGGTGATGTTTAACTCCCTACACAAGTACCTGTTAACAAATCACCATTGAAGGCTTTCTTTCCCTCTAAAAGCCCTTGGTATCAGTTTTTGTCTCTTTTGAGCTTTGTTTAAAAATACAAAGAAGCATTGGAAAGTAAAATTGTTGCTTTTACCACAGATTAACATTACTGTGAGTGCACACTGGTGACTGAAGATTTATCGGCCAAGTACCTTACATAATGCAGGTCTAAAAACAACATAAAAACACAGGATTCCTTCACCCTGCAAAGGATGAAAAAACAGAATGAGTTTCTTTGTGCTGAAGAGCATGTTACAGTTACTTATCTCAGCAGGCTAGGGCTATTCATAGCTTTCTTTTTCTTGTGGATTACTGTCTTCTTTCTCTTGCTTTATTTTGAGTCTTAAGGCATGACTTGACAGTGATTCTGTTGAGGAAGAATTTGAGAGGAACCAACACAAATGACAACATGACCAACAGTAGTATTAGCTAAAAAAGACATTTTAGTGTTCATCGTGAATTGTGATGATGTGGATACAGGTTGAATACTTCAAACTCTGCAGGTATTATTAAGTGTTGTATATGTTTATTTTATTTATTTATTTATTTGTTTGCTTGTTTTTATTTTATTATTATTTTTTTATTGTTTGCTTTTTTGGAGAGATCGAGAGATTGCCAGTGTGTCTATCAACAGAAGTGTAAAAGTTATTCCAAAGCTTGATAATTGTGAAACTGTTCAACAGATCTTCAGAAACCCTGGCACATGTCTTATGCATCAACAAAGTTTGTTTGGTTAAAGTTGAGGTCATGTGACCTTTAGAAGGTCATCATGTTAGTGGTCACAATAAACTTTTATGATACGATTCAGATCAAGGCTCCATCGGAGTGGTTCACCATGTTTATGCCAGGCTTCTAATGGAGGTGGGGCATAAAGTAATGCTCATACAACAAAACCGCCACAAGGTCAATTATGTTGGTCAAGGTGATACAGTTGTGAAAACCTCAACACAACAAACTGACATGTTGGCTTATATCTTGGTAATGGTAAATCACACTCCCATGGTTACTGTTAAACATTAATTGGAAGGTGCCTGTGGGGTTTCTGCAGGTGCTGTTGATTTTGACCTGGGGTGATCTTGAAAGGTCAAACTGACGTATTTGCTTATACATATCTTGGTAATGCTGGATCCAAAGCACCATGGTTACTATTAAACATTAATAAGAATGTGTCTCTGTTGGCAGCATTTGAGTGCACATAGGTGACATTGATGTCATATATTCAAGGTCAAAGGACACTCCAGTTACTTGCACTACTCCTTTGATATCCAAATTATTTCAGCTACTAATTTAATGTTGTGCATGGTAATGGTCCTGTATAAAGGTTAAATGAGACGCACATGATTGATCTTGACCCAGTTCCCAAAGTCGCATGACTATGTTTGTGTCTTGAGTTGTAACATATCGAACCATTGTTTTGTGTGGTCACCCAAAAAACTATTGAGCTGGCATCTAGATACTGTAAATTGCTATAATTTCACTGCACTCCTAGTTTCGCTTATTTCGCTGATGGCACAAAATCATGAAAATAAAAACACAGTGACATGGTATTTTAAGAGTGTTTGAATGGCAATTATGTCCAACAGTGACATGTCAAAAATGCAAAAACTGTGAAAGTTTATACATGTGAAAATAAAGCAATTTACAGTATTTACTCATGATGATGGTCTTAAAGAAAGGTAAACTTGATCTAGTTCTGAATGTCATAGTACCACTTCAGTCTGTGCATCTGAGGTTAGATGAGCACATCACTATCAGAGTCCTTTTTACCTCAGTTGACTTGTCAGTCAGCTGAGGTTTTTTGAGGGTCTGTCGTCCGTCGTCCGTCCGTCCGTCGTCCACAATTCACATTTTCGACTTCTTCTCAAAAACCGTCAGCCAGATTCACTTCAAACTTGGTGGAGATGTGCCTTGGGTGGGTCTCTATCAAGTTTGTTCAAATGGTCACGGTCCAGTGATTTTTGGATTTTAAATGATTTTTTTTGTTCTTTTTTGGGTAAATCTTAAAAAATCTTCTTCTCCAAAACTGCTCACCCAATTGCTTTGATATCATACAGGAACACTCTCTGGGACTCCTAGTTCTTAATTTGTTCACTTGGTGGCGCTGCAATTTTTTTCCTAATTTTTTATGAATTTTTGTGTGTTATAGCTATTTTCGACTTCTTCTCCAGAACCGTCACTCAGATTAAGCTGAAACATGGTGGATATGTTCCTTGTAGAAGGGTCAAACAAAGTTGTTCACTATGTGGGAATGCTGCCGATTCCTGATTTTTAACGATTTTTTCAATTCTGGTACTTGTCGGTCAATGCAGCTTTCCTATTGATTACTATGGAAGTCAATGAGCATTCTAATGCTAATTCACATTTTTGACTTCTTCTCCAAAACAATCATCCAGATTAACTTTAAACTTGGTGGCAATGTACCTTTGGTGGCTTTCTACCAATTTTGTTCAAATGTTTATGCTCCAGTGATTTTTTATTTTTAATTAATTTTTTTGTTCTTTTTTTTTGGACAAATCTTTAAAAAATCTTGTAAGTCAATGGGCATTCTAATGCTAATTCACAGGACAACTGACATGAAATTTACTGTTTACTTGATAACTTTGAGATCTGTTTTGAGTTTGCTACACATGTTAATTATTCTGTATGAAGGCCATGCTGAGACAGTACATGAATGACCTTGACCTCGTTTGTGGGGTCACAGTGCAACATACATGAATTTTACTCTTCATTATAACTTGAGAACTACTTGAACTTTGATGTTGCACATGTAAGTGTTCTTCTATAAAGGTCAGACTTACTCAGAACATGGTGTCCTTGATCCTTTCCCAAGTTCATAGAGCTGCAAGTGTGATGAATGTCAAGATCAGCTGAGGCACGGGCTGTTCACACAGCCCTCTTGTTTTTAAATCACAGCTGATGTGTGAATTACTTGAAATTTTAGGATGGTCTGTCATTTGCTCATCATCCATCCACCCACCCATCCATGATCCTTCATGAACATGTTTCACTTCTTTGAAATTGTCTTAAGCACTGGGATTATACCATAGGTAGATCCCTTCAAAGTGTTTCAACAGGTCATAGTCCATTGATTTTTTAATATTTTTTTTTTCACAAGTTTTTAGGGGGTTTTTTTGGCTCTTGTTTTTGGGGGCAAAAAATTATAAAATTTTCACCCAAAAAATCTTGGCCAATTCATTTGAAATTGCACAGGGACACTTTTAAGGACCTGTGGACGTCAATTTGTTAAACAGATGGCGTTATGATTTTTTCTATTTTTGAATTGATTTTTTGTGTTTTTGAATTTTGGACTACTGTTTCAAAACTGCAAGCTGGATTCACTTCAAAATTGGTAGAAATATAGCTTGAATCAATCTCCCAAAGTTTTTCACCAGGTGGATGAACTTTGATTTCTTTCTTTTTTTTTTTATACATTTTCACCTCACAAATCAACTGAGGTAATTTTATGGTCCAGCAACCGTCAGTCTGTCTCTCTGTCCACAATTCACATTTTCGACTTCTTCTCCAAAACTGTCACCCAGATTCACTTTAAACTTGGTGGGAGTGTACCTTGGGTGGTTTTCTGCCAAGTATATTCAAGTGGTCATGCTTCATTGATTTTTACATTTTTTTGTTCATTTTTGGGCAAAATCTTAAAAATCTTCCCTGAAGCCACTCAGTCGATTACTTTGAAATTGGGGACACTTATTGGAACCCCTTAATCTTAATTTGTTCAATAGGTGGCACTGTAATTTTTTTCTATTTTTTTTTTAACAGAATTTTGTGGGTAAAGTCTATTTTCAACTTCTCCAAAACTTGATGAGATTGTTCTGAAACATAGTGGATATGTAGCTTGTGGGAGGGGTAAACACACTTTTTTACTTAGTGGCGATACTGTTGATCCCTGATTTTTAATGAATTTTTCAATCCAGGTACTTGTTGTGTCGGTTAGTGCATGCATTCCTATTGACTACTGGGGATTGCAATGGAAATTCATATTATCAACCATTTCGAAACTGTAAACCAGATTCACTTCGAGGTTGATGAGAATGTACCTTAGGTATGTCTTAATCAATTTGTTCAAATGGTCACACCTCAGTGATTTTTAGATTGTTTATAAATTTTTAGCTCAGCTGACTTGTCAGTCAGCTGAGCTTATCTTATGGTCCTCCGTCCGTCGTCCGTCCGTCCGTCAACAATTTACATTTTCGACTTCTTCTCCGAAACCGTCAGCCAGATCCACTTCAAACTTGGTGGGGATGTGCCTTGGGTAGGTGTCTACCAAGTTTGTTCAAATGGTCGTGGTCCATTGATTTTTGGATTTTTAATGAATTTTTTTGTTCTTTTTTGGGCAAATCTTAAAAAATCTTCTCTGAAACCGCTCACCCAATTACTTTGATATCACACAGAAACACTCCCTGGGACACTCAGTTCTTAATTTGTTCACCAGGTGGCGCTGCATTTTTTTTCTATTTTTTTATGAATTTTTGTGTGTTTTAGCTATTTTCGACTTCTTCTCCAGAACTGTCCCTCAGATTAAGCTGAAACATGGTGGATATGTTCCTTGTAGAAGGGTCAAACAAAGTTGTTCACTATGTGGGAATGCTGCCGATTCCTGATTTTTAACGATTTTTTCAATTCGGGTACTTATCGGTCAATGCAGCTTTCCTATTGATTACTATGGAAGTCAATGAGCATTCTAATGCTAATTCACATTTTCGACTTCTCCAAAACCGTCATCCAGATTAACTTCAAACTTGGTGGGGATGTACCTTTGGTGGGTGTCTACCAGGTTTGTTCAAATGGTCATGCTCCAGTGATTTTTGGATTTTTAATGAATTTTTTTGTTCTTTTTTTGGACAAATCTTAAAAAATCTTTTTCTCCGAAAGCGCTTACTCAATCGCTCTGATATCACATGGAAAGACACCTAGGGACTCCGTGTTTTTAATTTGTTCACCAGGTGGCGCTGCAATTTTTTACTAATTTTTTATGAATTTTTGTGTGTTCTAGCTATTTTTGACTTCTTTCCCAGAACCGTTACTCAGATTAAGCTGAAACGTGGTGGATATGTTCCTTGTAGAAGGGTCAAACAAAATTGTTCACTGTGTGGGAATGCTGCAGATTCCTGATTTTTAACGACTTTTTCAATTCGGGTACTTATCGGTCAATGTAGCTTTCCTATTGATTACTATGGAAGTCAATGAGCATTCTAATGCTAATTCACATTTTCGACTTCTTCTCCAAAACCGTCATCCAGATTAACTTCAAACTTGGTGGGGATGTACCTTGGGTGGGTGTCTACCAAGTTTGTTCCCATGGTCATGTTCCAATGAATTTTGTTTTTTTTTTTTATGATTTTTTTTTTCAAAAATCTTTACAAAAGTTTTAATAGGAAAGTTTTAACATGGGAATTTCTTGTAATGGTTGTAACTTAAATACATTTGGCCAGATTTACTTCAAACTTGGTAGGGATGTGCCTTGGGTGGATCTCTACCAAGTTTCTTCAAATGGTCACGCTCTATTGATTTTCGGAATTTTTATGATTTTTTTTGTTTTTTGTGGGGCAAACTTTAAAAACTCTTCACCTGTGAAACTGCTCACCCAGTTGTTTTGATATCGTTCATAGACACTCCCAGGGATGCATAGTTCCCAATTTGTTCACCAGGTGGCACTGCAATTTTTTTTCTATTTTTTTTAATGAATTTTTTATATGGTTTTGTTATTTTTCACTTGTTCTCAGAACCGTCACTCAGATTAAAGTGAAATGTGATGGATATGTTCTTGTGGAAGGGTCAAACAAAGTGTTTACAAGGTGGCACTGCTTTAGATTCCTGATTTTTAAGTATTTTCCATTCGGGTACTTATCGATCAATGCAGCTTTCCTATTGATTACTATGTAAGTCAACGGGCATTCTAATGCTAATTCACGGGACAACTGACACAAAATTGACTGTTTACTTGATAACTTCACATCTGTTTTGAGTTAGTACTGTGATGCTGCACATGTTAATGTTTTTGTATGAAGGTCATGCTCAGAAGGTACATGAATGACTTTGACCTCGTTTCTGGGGTCACAGTGCAACATACATGAATTTTACTCTTCATTATAACTTGAGAACTACTTGAACCTTGATGTTGCACATGTTATTGTTCTTTTATAGTGGTCAGACTTACTCAGAACATGGGTGACCTTGATCCTCTCCCAAGTTCATAGATCTGCAAGTGTGATGAATGTCAAGATCAGCTGAGCATGGGCTGTTCACACAGCCCTCTTGTTATGTTTAATCTCAAAAGATTGTTTTCTCGGATACTGCTCAGCCAATTGCTTTGAAATTTCATGGGCACACTTCTGGGTTTAACCCTTCCTCTGCTGTAGGCGAGAAAATCCGACCAAAGATATTTGCTTCTCCCATGCTGCAGGCGAGTTTATCAACCCAATGTAGTACATGCCAAAGAACAACTTTCAGTGCACGTAATTACCGAGATATGGCAACCTGGCGCGTTCTCCCGCAGATGTACAACATATTGAACTGTTTCCACTGTAACTATTGAGTAATAGCGCCAAAATTATCTAAATATTGCGGTATCTATGCGAAAAAACCAACACACACAAATTTTATTCAGTGTGGACCATCGCAGAGATTGATTGACAATGCATACTGGTGCACATGCTGCCCATTTAAACATCAATTGCATGCAGTTTCCACTCTGTATTTCTTTCAGAGGTTCACCAGGGACATTCTGAATGTTTTCAAAATATGTACTGTCAATATGTCACGAAATTTTGGTACTTATGACATGAAAACATAAAAGTACCATTGGCTTGAGTGATTGCCTCCACCATGCTTGTTTGTTGAAAGTGCGCACTCTGCATGCTTGACCACGTGCAAAAGTTATTTGCATGATTTCAGCCAATCAGCGCCCGAGCAGGATGAGAATCTCGCTGAAGCAGTGCGAGAATGTCGCTGGCTTCTATTCTTAGATTTTTACCTCGGAGATAGTAAATTTATGCAAGATGACAAAGTTTGGTGGGCGGGAATAAAGAATTAAGCCAATAAGAGAGCAGCATGATGATATTGACGATCTTCTGATGTTTCCATTGATACCAAACATGCCCAGAACCGGCAAGAGAATCATACAAAGTTTGAGGTAGCAAAATACACAATTTTACCCTTGTTTTGCAAATTTTTATCGGCAAATGTCCCAAAAACAATTGATTAGATGTTTATTTAAAAGTCTGTATGAATAAAATCGTCACATTTACGCAACAAAATTGTTTCTGCAGCAAAAACTACACAGTATGTTTGACCGGAAATGAGCATACGATGTCTTTATTTATCTAAATAAACGTCCATGTGGATGCCCTGAAGATCATGTTTGTGGGGCGATCCCAAGATTGAATTCAGCGTGACAGACAACTAAACCCAAAAAATAAGTAGCAGAGGAAGGGTTAAAAGAGAAGAGGGCAAGCACCAAAGGCACGAAGCATAGCTTGGCAGGTCTGCATGGGAACATGCTCCCCCAGGAAAAATTTGAAATTTGCACCTACATTTTCTGCATTTATGAACCAATTTAGGCACCATCATAGACATATTCCATGCATATATATAGTACAACAACATGGCAAAACAGTACAACTTGACAGCCACCCATGGAATAATGCTACTTTTTGAAGTAATGCATGCACTCCTTTTTATTACTATGCAAGTCAGTGGGGACTGCAATGGGTAAATCACATTTTTTTACATGCTGTCCAACATCCTCATCCCCTAGACTAGGGTGGGACTTATTATGGGTTGAATGTCAAGGTCAGCTGAGGATGGGCTCTTGTCATAGCCCTCTTTTTTTAATCAGGTTATGCTCAATAAGTACAGCCTTATTACCATAATGATTCAAATTGTATGTACCTTCATATTTTTGTAGTTTTATTGAAAACAGTGACCAGACCCAAGTTAGACTTAGTGGGAGATACCTTGGCTGGGTCTTTGTCAGGTTTCTTCACTTATTTGGTTATGTTCCAATGATTTTTTATTGATTGATTGATTGATTGATTGATTTTATTGGGATGGTAACCTATAGATACAGATGAAACACATATACAAATGAATATGTGACAAATGATTAAAAAATGTCGATGAGTTCCCCTCCAGGGGTGACCCTTAAAGTCATTGTACAGACTTATTTCCAAAGGGGCCCCTTTTAAAAGATGAACTGCATCATTAACACATAAATAAAAATAAATGAAAGTTTATATAAAATATAACTACAAAAACAATAAAAGGGTGGGCTGGACCCATAAAATATTCATATGATGAAGACTAGAAAGTTTAATTTTGGGTCTCCAGCCCTCATGATGTCAAATTAAACATGAATATTAAATTATAAAACAACCATGTAAATGAGAAAATTTATGCAGTAGAATGAGGGATGGTTACTATAAATGAAATAAGATATCATTGCCGCAATCAATGCACATATAATAACAGCCTGTGCAAAAAGTGGTGGTCCTTAGGACATTTCCAGCTTAAATTTGTCATGACCGGCAAATTGACTGAATTTCGTGGCCCGAATGACCAACAAAAATACAGAAGTTGACAATGATCGTAAAGAGTAAAGTCTGTCAAGAATTTCCCCAGACCACCAAGTCATGGCAGTTTGTCAGTCCAAATGTCCATCAGTTCTGGAAAACTTTTCACATCGACTGTAATAAGAATTATTGGTTTGCAATGAAGCAATGAATGTATGGTGATTAGCTAAAATGTAGCCCAAGTGAATAAGAAGTCAAAGGTCTCGGACAGACCACCACCCATACCCCCACTGTCCAGAGGGGCACAAATTTTTGGTCAAAATGTTTTTAAAAAAAATCTAAAACTGATTAACTGACTATCATTAAATGGAACTGTGAAACCAGGGTGGAACTCACTGTAGAAGCTGGTGACTTTTGGCAACATGGGGCGTTCCAGTATGATTTAGGGTGGGGTGAGGTGTGGAGCCAGTCGACCAAAACTTCATTATGGATCATAATGCAATAGTTTATTGTGATTATCAATAGAGGCAATAGTCCTTCAAATATGTCACTGATCTTGAATGGAGCATACGGCAATGCTGAATCTTGTGCAGGGCCTACAATTTGCATGTCCTTTTGTCCAGAACAATGAAAAAATGGTGCGGGGACAAGTAAAATTTGAAAGAAATAGCATGCAAAAGATGGTGGAACTTGTCCGTGGACAAGTGGACTTCAAAGAGAATTGTAGAGTCCTGTTGTGAAGGGTTAATTACACTACAGGATTTCAAAGTGTGTCATACGGCTGAATTTTGTACAGGTAATAATAATAATAATATCTCTGCGGCCCTCCACTTTTTCAAAAAACCTGCCATGATTCCCGGGAATGGAGCTACGGCATAAGGGTCCCACATACTCTGTCACGGCAATGGGAGCCCCCTGCTCCCGGTTATTTCCCCAACGGTGGAACACCCCATTACTGCCCTTTGTCCCTATCTCTGCCTTGGAGGCTCAGGCATTCCATGGCCTGCACCTGCAGCTAGCTGCGGTTGCAGTCATGGCAGCTCTGAAAAGGGCTGCCACCCTTCCTGTCCATACCCACGTTTCACCCATCAGTAAACCCTATTTTCTTCCAATTCTAAAATCTCAAGGTGAAAGGTTGTTTCAAGGTCAAAGGCCACTATTGATGGTGGCTTTCTTCTAGCCATAACTTGGTAAATTTTTATATCCAATTTTGATCATGTTGGGCTCAAATTGTAGCTATTGTAACACTGCATATTTTTGAAACTTACATGTGACGTCTAAAGGTCAAAGGTCAACATCGTTTGGACCTTTGAAATTTTCATCCAACCATAACTCGGCCAATTTCTATCCAATTCTAATCATGTTGGGCTCAAATGGTAGGTATTGCAACACTGCACATTTTTGTAAGAACATGTAACCTCTCCAAAGCAAAAGTCAAGGTCATTTGGCTCTTTGAAAGTGTCATATTGCCATAACTTGGCCAATTTTAATTTGATCACCATCAGGTGCACAGTTGGCAGAGCTGCAACAGGCTCGCCTTTCACTTCTACAGCTGGTGAAGCAAGTGGAAAGAGTTCCAACCACTCTGTCTGTGCGCGGTGGTTTTCTCCGAGTTCTTCAGTTTTCTCCACCAAACAAATAGGTAGCAAAGTATATACCATCATCTGTGCCATGGAGAGTGATTAATATGGGCTTGGCCTGTTTCGCAATCCATATAAAAATATGGGTCCATACTATACTTTCATCTGATTTGGTTAATGTTGGGTTTTAATTGTGGGTATTGTAACACAGTACATTTTTACAGTTTACATGTGACCTCTAAAGGTCAAAGGTCAAGGTCATTTGGACTTTGAAATTTTCATCCAGCCATAAGCTTAATGGAATGTGAGGTACCAAAGGACAAAAGTTGTAACATTTAATATTTACAACTTTTTGAAGGCACACAGACAGATTTGCTTTGAAGCAAATCTTCTTTTCTAGTTGTACTTTGTTACTGAAGCATTGAAACCCTCAGCTTCTAAAACAGGAAAGCACCAGTCCAGCCAAGAGAATTACACCATCTGCACCTTAGCTGTTATTTACATACCTGTCAACTTGCCCTTGTGGGAATCTGAATCTCCCAATTTGGAGATTCCAAAAGATGTTGAAATGAGGCAGTTTTGAGGGGAAATGGCCCAATTTCTTTTGTTTTGATGCACTTTTTACATGACCTCCCATTTAAAAATATTTGAGGGTTGACACCTATGTATTCACCTGATGACAGCTATTGTTGAAAACAACAATTGCCCACAGTCACCATTGTTTTGAACAATACTGGTTGCCAGGTTGGTTCCCCCACTGCCTATGGATCCTATGGATCACTGCTTATCAGATAACACCATCATGACATCACTAAGACTGTCATTAAACACAAATATACATGCAGGAGTACCACATGGAATGGCAAACATTAAATTTGTGTGAAACAGATGCAGGCAGGAAATCAGTATAGTCAAATAAAACCACTAACCAGTGTATAATACATTCATGAGCCAAAAGTGCCTTTCTTGTGCTAGTGGGCAATTCCTTTAGTGTGAAGTTGACTTACTGTCAGCCCAATGACAGTTAGGATGTTCTTCATGGAGGAGTCACTTAAAGATATTATTGAGGGCATGAGGTTTGGCAGCACAAAAGTCACTTTGTGGCTGTATCAACCATAAAAAAGTGTTTGTTATGAATTCAAAAGACAGTCGGTGGGCTTGGATCTTGCTGGGGGGCAAACAAGAAATATGTGGGAACAAGTGAGAATACATGTTTGTACAACAAAGAAAATCTTTACATGTGTTAAGGTCTGTTATTGAAGAAGGCCTTTCTTTCACGTTAACCGTCAAGTTTTTATGAATGACTAGATGTATTGATCGTGCTTTCTTGAGGTAGGTGCCAAGAATCCACATTATTACAGATTTTCTTCCAAATAGTGATAACCTTGGGTTGGTAACAATTGTTTGAACTCTTTCAGTACCACACGTTGGACTGAGTCAACAGCTTTCTTCTGCACCCTTAAGGGGGCAATGTGACCAAAGCATGCTCAGGAAAGCTGTTAACCTAAGCTGATATATTCTATGTAACTTTATTACAGGCATGCTGGTACTTGATGAAAGGTCTTTTTACCAGGAACATAAATCAAGCACCTTTATTACAGTTCAGAACAGTTCATTTTGAATAGTTCGCCTTCAGTCAGAGTTGGCACTGAAAGAGTTAAAAATGATAGCTATGGTAAATTGAGTTGATGTACGAAGTTCTTTTTATTCACCCATGACAGTTTCTTCTTTTCTTCCATCTTCTCCTTCTCCTCCTCTCCCCCTTCTCTCTCTCTCTCTCTCCCCCCCCCCCCCATATGAATGTAAAGTGTGCCAAGGAAAGCTGTTGGCTTAGTCTCCAACTTTGGACTGACAGAGTTAATGTGACGCTGTTCTCATATTGAACCATTTTGTCATTTTGCTGATTATGAGTGAAGTAATGCTTGCAATGGAAATGTGATTATAGCACTTCCCTGGTTTAACCTAACAAACACTGCAATACACAAATGTGACAAGTCCAAAAATGTGTATTCCAGTAATTGCACGGCAGTTAAGTACAATGTAATAAATAAATTGGTTACTTTTGCAGTGAATTTAGTAAAGTTTACATATATTTGAGTGTCTCAACCATAGACACAGATTGATCATAAGAATGTTAATGTCTCTATGTGAGTGTTAGGTTATTGACTCTTTCCACCTTAAATTGAGACAGTCAGCAGCTGTCTGTGGGATGGGTTTGGCAATCAACCTGCAGGCACCAACAAAAGCACCAACCAAAGTCGGTGAGGTGTGGCATGCTCATCTGATAGAACCAAAGACTCCAACCCTCCTGACTTGGTTGGGTGGGAGATATCCTGCATTCTTGTCATGAAGATCAGTCAAATTTTACAGCCTTGGCTTAATTGACAGAGCTCTCCATAGTAAGTGAATGGGGTTCCACTGACAGCAGCTGTTTTCATAATTATCTCCTGGTTGCTGCAGATTGGGAGCCTCTGAGCATTCATCTACAATTCTTATTCAAGGTGTACGAGAATTACATTAAAAACAAGCAGACATTTTCCTCTTGCTGGGTTTGATTGCTCCAAAAGGGAACTAGATCGAATCTGGTGGAAAATAGCAGGAAAACACCTCCCTGATCCTGAAGACTGACCAATATGACCTTCAATGCGGCAGCTCCAGTAACTGTTACTTTCTCGTGAATTGATGTTACCTGTAGGGAGAAAATCACAAATAGGTCAATTCATGAAAACATAATTCGGAAAAAGTCCTGGACCAAAAGGAGTATTTCGCCAGGTCTCATGTCAAAGCGAAATAATAAAACAGCTTACAAAGCATATTTTCAATGGTTCTATTGTTGATTTTTTCTACCAGTTGATAAAGTATGGTATATAAATACACTTGAGAGGCATTTTGAATGATTCATCGCATAGGCCATTTCAAAAGTTTTTCCCTATTACACCATTTCACATGTTTAGTATGCTGCACAGTATCAAGGGGGGACCTGGCGAACACCAGGATTAGCTGCCTTTGACTACAGGCAGTAACATGCAGCATACTGAGGTAGGAAAGCAAGTACATGTATCAGGAATTTCCATTGAGGTGATGTTTATGGTCTTTAAGGTGGGGTAATGGATTTACATGTTGCACATCAATGTGGTCAAGAACTTGCACGTGTGAGAAGGAGTCTTATACCAGATGCATCCCAGGAAAAAGACAATAAATTACATTACAGGAAAAAGTTAAAAACCACATACAGAGCTATGTAACTCACCGGAGGTGTTGCATACCTTTCAACATACTCACATGATAAACAGGAAGGGGAGTCAGCAAAATAACTATGTAAAATACTATGGAACTGACACAATTTAAAATATATATATATAAAAAATATTGTGGTAGAGGCAGTGATTTACTGTTGCTCAATGTGTGCATACAAAATGTTATATTTCTTAAAAACCATGGGAAGTTAGTGGATCTGAAGTAAACAGCTGCCCTGTAATATTTGTTGTCTTCCTGCCTGTTGCAGTCAATGTTGTGGAAGCCCTTCAAGAATTCTGGCAGATGAAGCAATCTCGAGGAGCAGATCTGAAAAATGGTGCCCTAGTGGTGTATGAGTCTCAGCCCTCCGCATCGCCACCCTATGTCTGCTATGTTACATTACCTGGTGGTAGTTGCTTCGGCAGCTTTCAGGTAAGTCTCACATGTACTGAATCATTGAAACACAAGTTTATTTGCATGCTGGTCATCCCATTCATACAAAAAAAAGAGTGCCATTTATCATACAGTTTCTGTTGGCACATACTCAGGGCAATCTTCTCCTGTGCCCCCACCTCACTGCATCACACAATAGAAGCAATGCCAAACAAACAGGAAATCAGACTGTCCGGTGCATGTTTTATGTGCTGTGGTCTAGAATAAGTGCACAACAGGGTCATTGTGGCCTATATAGATAGACCAATACCACTTTAGTATAAATCCCCCCCCCCCCCCAAAGAAAAATAAAAAAATAAAATAAAATAAAAAAAAAATTCTGGGCAGGTCTGGAAATAATCAGTATAACTGGTAACCCCTACCAGGTTTGCTTTAATATTAAGGTGGTAACACTGGTAACATCATGGGTCCCCACCATTGTGTTTGATGGTAATATGAGTACTGAGTTCACCCGAAAATCAAAGATAATAATCTCATTATGACCTGAATCAGTGAATAATCACTCTCAACTTGCTTCCAGACCAGGTGAGGACTATCAACTAAAACGAAAGATAATAATCTCCATGTAGTCTGATTCAGTGAGTAATGATTCTACATTTACGCTGGTTGGAACAGTCAAGGTGTGTTGGTCCTGTCATTAGGTTTTCAGTTGCATAACGACAGTAAACACTATTTGTGCAGGAATTTGATGTTTTTTTAATTCTCCATCTGTCCATTTGTAGATTCATCCTCATCAGCAAGATATTGCCAGAATGTGTTTGTTTTATTTGTGTCATTATTAAGGACAAGAAAATCTCTCATTTCCCCTATCCATTTTTCATGTGTTCACTACAGTGTCCACTTGTGGCATCATAGCCGTGCAGCATGGACATATTTTAAGCTGTGCACAATAAATTCAGTGTGAAGTCAATCTATTATTTAGTTGAAATAATTTTGCAAGCTCTGAATAGCTAAATTTTGCTGTTTACTACAGTTTCCGTATTACGTCTCAAGAAGATTTTACATTTACATGTTCAGATTGGCCAAAATCAGCTGTTCACTACATTTTCAATCCAACTCCATTTCAATGTAAAAAATTCTTTTACATGTTCCAATTAAGCAAAATTAGCTGGTTTCAGCATTGTGACTTGGATAGATTTTTACATGTTCTGATTTGCCAAAATTGGCTGTTTACTACAAATCTAGTTTGACTATTCCAGTATCCAAATATTTTTACATGTTCCATGTAAGCAAAATCAGAGCTGTTCACTACAATTTCAGCATTTCGGCTCAAACAGACTGAATGCTACACTTTGCGACTTTTACATCTTCCACTAAAGCCAAATTGGCTGTTCATGTAGCATTTGGGCTCAAACAGACTTTAAAGGAGGGCACTCATTACGTTGTATTTTAAGTGTTTTGGGAACTTCATGTCAGGCACTTACCACATGTAAAATGGTTTAGTTATATTTTATTCCATATTTCTAAAATCTGCATTTTAATGTTGGTGAAATCAGCTTTACCTGTCAAATTACCGGAAGCGGCAAACCTATGGAAGATCAAAGGCGATTTTGCGGATCATGGGAGTCCTACTTCTGCACCTAGTTTTTTTTACTTGATGAGAATAAACTCCTAGTTTCAAATTGAAGTGGTCGGAAATGTAACGAAAACTAATAATATATGTCAATGTATATGCAGCAGTTGTTTAAAGCTGTTTTTAATAACTCGTTTTAGCGAGAAAAAAGCAACGTTTATGAGTCACGATATGTCACGTCTTTCCTCGCGCGATCTTGGACATATTTATAGCCAAATTTGGAAACAGCGGTATTCTGCAGCCTTCTACACCTCCGTGCGGTAGAGAGTTCCAAGTTTTTCATTGACTGTGAACAGACGAAAATGCCAAGGTGTGTTTCATGCGGTGGCACAGCCACCGAATATCCAGAAAGATATTTTCATTCTTGGCCAAAAGACACATCATTAGCAGATAAATGGAATGCTATTATGAAAATCCCAGAAGAAGTATTGGCAGCATACAAAAGCACGAAGTTGTGTTCAGCGCACTTCAAGCTGCGTGACGAATTCCGATCGTTTGATAACTCCCGGAGCTCATATTATCGCTCACGTTACACGGTCACGATTTACGACCGATTATCATGAACGGAGTAAATACATTGATAAATAATAATTGATTTGATTGAAACACGTAACATATGCATATTCTTTACGTCGATAACGACCTCGGAAACAATTTTCATAATTTGAAGTGGCTTTGTGTTGAACAATGATCATGGTGCGCTTGGCTTCGTTATCAACCGATGGCTATGATTGGCCAGTTGTATAGTCGCTTCTAATTGGTCCGACATCTCGACTGGCTTCGCGTAATGGTGAACTGCTGGTAATGTGGGGGTTTTAATATTTGGCAATAAACATCGGAAATTTGTGAAAATTAATAAAATAAACATCAGATATGAAATCCTGATGAAAAATCCTTTTCAATGATGTATAATACAACGTAAGGAGTGCCTTCCTTTAACATGTGCAGATTGGCCCAATTAGACTGTTTGCTACAATTTCAGTAGGAAGTCAATCAGTACAAGGCATGCATATTGCTTTCATGCCGCAACTGCATACCTGGTTGTCTTAGTAACCGTAGCCTCGCCTGGCGAGATAAAGGCCGCTGCCTGTGCGGGGAAGAAGGATATTACTAAGATTTTGGAAACAAAGAATATGTAGGACAGGCAAATGGAAATTTGTTCTTGTAACCGATTTAGGAAACACTAATATAAATGAATATGACTTTGATATTTGTAAACTTAAATTTCACTAAAAGACACTAACTTTGTGAGAAAATGATATTTAGCCCTGTCTGTGACAGTGATATGCCCATGTGTCCTCTGTGATTGGAAAGCAGGAGCCCCCTGCTTTGTGGCGGGAAAATAATATGCATGTCTTGTATTCATGTTTCAAAACACTTTTACGTATTCTGATCGGCCCAAATTGGCTGTTCACAACAGTTTTAGTATTAGGCATCAGGCTTTTGCATGTTCAGTTTGGCCCAAATTATATTCCTGTCTCAGATACTTGTACATGCTCTGATAAGCCAAATTTGGCTGTTCACTACAGTTTGTGGGGTTTGGCAAAGGAATAGATTGAATTAGTACTGAGTATGTAACTGAAGAACCTAGTTGGGCCAATCAGAACATGTGAAAATCTATTTGAGCCCAAATTCTGAAATTGTAGTGAGCAACCAATTTTGCTTAAGTGGAACATGTAAAATATTTTTTGACTAATGAATAGATTGACTTTACACTGAATTTGAAGTGAATAGCCTATTTTGGCCAGTCTAAAAGTTTGTTTGAGTCTTAATGATTGAACAGTAGTGAACAGCCAATTTTGCCTAATTGGAACATGTAAAAGTATTGTGAGACTGAAATGGAGTCCTTGTGAACAGCTGATTTTGGCCAGTCTGAACATGTGAAAGTCTTTTTGAGGCATAAAACAAAAACTAGTAAACATTGAAATTGGACTAAACAGAACGTGTAAAAATATTTGGACAAACCAACAGAATAAATTCAGTTCATACAGACTGAAAAAGGTAGAGCTGACAAACTGGAAAAAAAAAACACATTGGCCTGAAACGTTTAATCAATCATTGCCCAGAACATGTGTTGTAAATATGCTAATGCTATATAACACCTGGTGAAATTTGTAGTGAACCAGTATGTAAGACACACTGCTCCATTTTTTGTGTCCTTCATTCTTGCCATGTATATTTTGTTTAAATAGATTTTTATCAAATATAAATAGATATGTCCCTGTAGGCAAGAATAAACTGACCTTGACTACCAATTATATAAATACCCGCCGGAAGTTTCTGACCTTTATCCACTATCTGGGCAGCCCTTTCCACTAAGCTCCATCATTGACCCAGCAGGGGCCATAGGCTCCTCTGTCTTGTGCTGCTACTTAATTCATAGCCTGGAAGTGACTTCAGTGTAACATACAATATTCCTATTCTAAGGCCCACCGCCACCCACAACTCGTAACTTCAAGGCACTGTATTTACATTTTTAGGTTATGCACACGCTGCAAAAGTCCCATTATATATTGTACATTACATTCATTTGACAAATTAGCTTTCCCTTAACACTAACGGATGGTTCAACATTATTCACATTTTAATTTAGTACTTACAGTACTAAGTTTCATGACCCTGCTCCCCCCCCCCCCCCAACTTAGTGGTTAAAATTTGGGTTACAAATGACCATCATTTTCCATTATCTGTACATGTAAAAGTACCGGTCCATTTACCTCTCTTCCCCCCCCCCCCCCCCCCCCCCCCAGTATACTGAAAGTATTAATTCCAAAATGAATAAAATGTTGAACCATCCCTAATCACACATATATTTTGGATACTACCTCTTCAAAATATCCAATCAGGACTAACCCACATGGACTTGGCTGCCATTTTGAAAATTGTGGATTCTGCACCCAATGGTTTGTAAATGAGGATAGTAATAGGAAGATCTGAGGGGGTTTATAATATATGAAACCAAAAGTATGTATTTTGCAAATATTTCAGGGCATCAATAATGCTATGATATATACGCTGTTTTATGGTGTCTATTTTTTATTGAGCCTCTTACTATCTACCAATCCCAGCCAGGAAAATGAGAATTTGGATGCATTTGCATCATTTTGCACAACCAAGACCACATTTTTATGTGGCCTAAGTTCAGCTGATTACAAGTACAATGTTCCTACTTATGGTGAACTCTACTGTTATGGGGGAGTGTTATCAAATTAAATGTTGAAGAGATGTTGTCATGCAATCCCTGAATCCTTGTTGAAGACCTCTGTAGTTTTGCTTCAGATTGCAAAAATGCTTCTCTCGAAATTGAGCTATGAAAGAAAAAGTAGGAGGGTATGAAAATACACAAGTTGTGTGAATGATTATAAATTAGAGTGGTTGTAAATGATCATGAAAAGGATCTTCATCTCAAGATAAGACAGAATTGTCAACAATACATTCATGTATTTGATGAAATTGTTTAGTATGATAACAGTAATTTCAGGGTATGCATTTTCACTTTAGGGAGGCACATTAAATAAGATCAGACAGGCCTTGATAAACAATCCTACCCACAATGCCAGGTGCATCAAGGTGTGTCCGAAAGAGCCCTCTACAATAGTCATGTCCTTTTCCAAGATGTTGGAATCACACAAAAAAAGAGGGACAGTTGACAGGAAATGGACTTGGCTTGCATGCCAAAAGATGATGCCAGCAGAATTACGGGAAGACTAAATTAACCTTAATTATGGGATATGATTTTAGGGTCTGGCGATTGGTAAAACTGTTGGGGAAAATCGTGGCTAACAATATGCAGCATGAAGGGCAGGGGAGGCAAATGAGGAAAACTTGGGGCAAAATGTGGCTGTATTGATATTTGTACCTGTACTGTTTGTTAGGTGTATGACAATACCAGTTATTTGCTTTTTGTGAATACGCTTATGCCCACATAAAGGGTGCACTTGAGTGGATGCAGTGGTGTCTAGACTTATGTCATGCACGGTAGTCTCCCATACAGTCATGCATGGACTCAGTGATTCACAGCAGAGGTCACAGTCACAACCAAGACATACCATGCTCATGTACTGGCATTCATCCAAAATAAAACTAACATTTCAAACAGTTACCTGCAAGGATGATCTATACTCTTTTTATATAAAAACTAACCGCAAAATTGACTCACTGCAGTCTTGGAAGGGTGGGGGGTACAGCTGTAGAGTTCTCCTAAGTCAGTGTCATGATCATGACACATATTGTTTTTTGAGCATCAGTTACAAAGCACTAAACAAAATGTTTTTGCCTTTCTGAAATGGAGGAACTGTATTAGATGTTGAAGTTTATGCAGCAGAACAGGAAACGTCAACTTTTCTCACTTTCTTGTTTGACTTACTTGTCCATTTTTAGCTTTGCTGACCAAAGGTCACAGAGTTTATGCGATCACTCTTATGTCTGTCCATCCATCATTCCTTCTGTCTGTCATTCCCTCCACCTGTAAACTTTTTGTTTATGAACGTGATACAGTCCACCGTTTTAAGGTAGGTCCATATAACTTTCAGGACCGATCAAGTGTATGAAAATCTAGGTCGAGTTTGATATTAGTAGTGCCACCTGCTATATATGTGATATATCGGTCAAAATGTGAAAATCTTGTGACCGCTCTAGCATCCTTAATGTTTGATAGATCTTCATGAAATTTAGCGGGATTGTGGACGAGGGCAAAGTCTGAGTTACCTGAATATTGTGTATCCTTGATATTCATGGATTAATATAGGGCTTGCCTGTGATACTAATGGCCCCACCCATAATTTGATGAAAATTATGAGCCAAAATGTATTTTAAGATATAAAATTCCATCTCGAAAAGTAATTGGATTAGACTTACCAAATTTATTGGAGGTATAGACCACATCTAGTGCCAGGAAATTATGTAATATCAGTGACCTTGAGCTATATTGTGAGGTCACCAGGTCTGTGAATTTGAAAGGGGTCATTTTGTAATGGAAGGGTGTAGCTTGGACATCAATGGCAAAGAGAATTGAGCCTGCAGATCAAAATTGCACTTGATTACATTGTGCACAAAACTCTTCCTGGTGACTTATTTTTGGGGTTACCCCAACCCAATTATTATGGAGTTTAGCATGTGTCCAAGTTTATTGTTTTTCTTCAATAACTCCAAAAAAATATTACCCGATTTGAACAAACAGACTATGTATGGAGACCTGGATGTAGGACACACATTTTGAATATAACAATTTGTTTAAACAGAGTTAAAGTTCAAGATCAAATGGCCATTTGGAATGTAGGGGTCATCTTGTGAAGGGTTTGCACCCCACAGTTTTTGAGTTAGGCCCATATAACTTTTAGGACTTATCAAGTGCTTGAAAATCCATGGTGACATCAATGTTGGTGTCGCCACCTGTAGTATTATGTAACATTCAGGTCAAAATTTGAACATCTTGTGACTAGTGTGGCGTCCTCAATTTTTAGCGCAGCTGACTTACTAGTGAGGCTGAGCTTTTAGGAGGCCAAGTCGTCCTTCCCTTCACAATTACATTTTCGACTTCTCCAAAACCGCACAGCCAGATTCACATCAAACTTGGGAGTGTTCGTGTGAGATACAGGGTAAGCGGTTTTGGAGAAGAAGATTTTTTAAGATTTGCTCCCTCCCCCCCCAAAAAAAAATCCTAAAAATTCCAAAAATCACTGGAGCATGACCATTTGAACAAAGTTGGTAGAGACCCACCCAAGGTACATTGCCACCAAGTTTGAAGTGAATCTGGCTGTACGGTTTTGGAGAAGAAGTCAAAAATGTAATTGTGAACAGACTTTTTGAAGAAAAACAATAAACTTGGACAAGTTTATTTATTCCATTCATCATGTTGCACCCAGACAACTATTCTCTCTCTCTCTCTCTCTCTCTCTCTCTCTCTCTCTCTCTCTCTCTCTCTCTCTCTCTCTCTCTCTCTCTCTCTCTCTCTCTCTCTCTCTCTCTCTCTCTCTCTCTCTCTCTCTCTCTCTCTCTCTCTCTCTCTCTCTCTCTCTCCCAGTTTATGGGTTTGTGACATAGCCACATCCAATGAACCATGATCCAAAATTATCAAATTTTTATTTATGCAAATTAGGTGAATACACAAAATTTAGATCTTGGAATAACTTTAAGACTATTATCAGTAGTGCTGCCATTCTAACATAGATTTATAAGTTTGTGACATAGTTATGTCCAATGAACCATGAACCAAATTGTACAATTTTAACTCATTGACCTTTCATTTGTTCTTTAATATTTAGATTTGGAAAATTGTTAGTTGCAGGCTATAGATTAATAAAGTGCATGAAATAATTGGCAGCAGGCATGGTGAGGCACACAGACTGTACATGCATGTGTTCAAGGCAGGTTATTTGTCCCTTGTTCTTTATGTGTGGTTGTGCATTGAGGTATGACTGGGGGTGGGGTAGGATGACATGCTTAGTATGTAGAATATAAATTACAGGTATGGCCCAAATGATACATGTTTCTGTGTTTGCCAGAGAACATAGATGTAAACAAAGCTGTGTGGATATGAATTCTATTGAAACTTCATCTGCAGTTCTGATATGTTTTCAGGGTGATTCATCAGAGATAATGTAACAACACTTCCAATTTTGGGGAAAAAAAGTTAGTTTGACATTCAAAAAATAATTATGGTACAGTAGTCACAACTGTCAACTCGTCATTGGAAGAAGCTGGAAACATTGTCCATCATTATCTGCACTTGGTTTTGAACACCTACACTTAGTGACGTTTTGCACCAGAAAGTTTGTCAGTCCAGTAATTTGGGGTCACTCATTTCCGTGTGATGAAGCAGACAAAGATGGGACAGGGTTAGAAGGGTGATTGAAGGGGTGTTTCTTAGTACATGCTTATAGATACAGATAACATTGCCCTATTTCTGGGGTCTCTGAACACTGACATATTATACCCATACAACAGATCAGAGAGGTATGATGAGTATTCAGTACAGGATTGGGGAGGTCAGTTACCTGCCATATTGCTGCTTTTTGTAGTTTACATAGTCTTTCATGGAGGGGATCTCGTACACACATAGTAGTTGCATTGTCTGCAGCAGTCATATTTATCAGGTCTGTTATGACAGTTCAGGAGTCTCCTGGGTGTTACATACCAGATTCTCTGGCATACATCCCTTATACTTTACTTTTTGTCTGCAAGCAGTGGTGCTGAAAAATAGCAAGTTGTGCCAGCTATAGATGTATGCAACACAATACATGGTGAGGGTGGCAATGTTTAGGGTGACTGGTGCTTCTTTGGAAAATTCCCAGTCCTATATAACATTTTTTTGTGTGAAAGAGTCATTGTGTTATAGTACTGTCTGAATAGAAATCTGTATAAAGTCTGATTACATTGTTGTAATGCTTTGGGACACACCCCATACCAATGTCACTGCAGAAGGCAAACCTATCTATGCTAAGACAACTTGTCTTTTGAGCAAATCAATGGAACTAGGTTTCCCCGCATCCTTGGAAGATCTTTAACCCTTTCCCACTCAGATTGCCCAAAAGTGCCTGGATGTAAATTGTTGTCTATCTTGAAGTTTTTACTAAAATTTCTCCCTACTAGAAAACATTTTTGCTGTGGTTTGTATGTAAGACCTTTCATGTTGCCACGCCCCAGTCAATAGCTTTCCTTGCCATGGTTTGGGTGCATTGCACCCAAACCATGGCAAGGAAAGCTATTGACTCAGTCTCACCCTGACCAGGAATGTGTTAATTGTCACTATCAAACATATTCTTGTCATGAACTGTGTATCTTGAAATTTATTTTATCGTCATTTTCTGACTTGGATTGTCTTTCATGGGTTGTTAATCTTAAAATTATCAGTAAGTGAGGTTAAGACTGTTAATGGTATAGTCCAGACATTGTTGTGATCAGCATGTCACTTGTCAGTCTTATCTTTCAAACCTTTTTCTAGTTGATGTGATGCAAATCTAGATTTTATACCAGTAAGCCTAATTTTGTTGCACAAGTTAGAATTTGTTAATGCAAGCCAGTCCAGGTTGCATGCAGTCAAAAACTACAATGGTAACACCTGAGAGGTTTAATGGAGACGACTGATACTGAATTTTGTTAATACTAAAATTGTGTACATGGAGTTTTACAGATGCACACATGCAAAGTTTATTGACTGTCATATTTCAGGGTCATAGGCAAGCTATTGATTTTTTTTAAACCTTTTATATAGATTTGTGATAAAATTGTACTACATGTACCCTGGCACATACGTTGAACACCTCAGATAGGTTACCAGCAAAAACTGAACTTTTTCAGATTTTGTAGGAGTAAAGTTTGATGCATTTTGCCTCTGACTTGGCCATGAGGAGTTGAAAAATGGTAGCCAGCAGTGTAGTACATAAGTACTGGTACAGGTCTTTGACAAGGCTGACCAATGATGTTTACCTATTAGTTGTTGGTCCATGCCAGGTGCATAAATGATTGGAATGTCAATTATATACTGTGTACAATAGTGTGTGTGTATATATTTGTGTTTGTGTCTTTTTGGATACATATATATATATATTTCAGCCTTTGTGAGATTTGATGAAGTGATGGGTTCAGCTGGCAGTTTATGGCAAGATATGTCTGTATCTGCCCTTTCAAAGAGAATATCATGTAAGGAAAAGCATTTTTTTTCTGTGAGAGACATTAATTTTGTAATACTTCATGCAAATGCTGGCTCTTGACTCTTCCTGACACCAAGTTGTACATGTTCTGTATTTCTGTGATTATTTTCAGTCAGCTGCATTTAGACACATGGAACTATTGAAGGTGAATTACAGTGAAAATAAAAGTATTTGCATAACAGATGGACTTTCTAAACTTAAACCTTTTCCACCCCAAGAGCCCCTAAATATAGAATGTTACCTGTTACAATATGTCTGCATAACTATCCATTATGAGGAAACATTTGAAGGAAAATTGCCAGAAGTCATCTCCTAAGAGTATGCCTCAGGTCAATGGCTGAGCAAGTGTTGCCCCAATGTGCCGACTCTGTGCCAAGGAAAGCTATTCATTCAGTTTTTTGTAACCAGGAAAAGGGTCAAAGTACAGTGGCCTGTGTTTTAAAAGGTCGCCATGTTGCCCGTGAAAAGTAGTCTGTCAAGACAGGTGGGCCTTAATGGCATGTAAAATCACATGAGAAGAATAAAATTCTTCAAGAAATATATCGTGAGCTGTTTGTGTTTCATCACAGGTATCTCTCAAGATAGGGAACACTGTCCTACTGGGTAAGTTCCTTTTCAGAGTCAGGACGCATATGTGCATTGAGTTCTATACACATAGTAATTGCATGCTGATACTGAAAGGGACCTGTTGTCACTTTCTTGTGAAAACAGTGACCCCCAAAAAACATGTGAAAAGGTACAAGTGAAACCTGCCTTAAGATATTTGGCACTGTATGCTTCCACCATGTAACACTTCACTGTTTTCTTATGTCAGTCATCAGTTTCTAGACCAGGTAAAAAAAAATACTGGGTAGTCATGCATGTAATAGTTGTAACACTTTCATCTCCAAACCAGACAAAAAAATAATAACACCCATAATTTTTTTAAAAAAATGAAGATTGGAATATCACCAGACTTGATTTTGACAGAAAATGTTACAGACTGGAAATACAGTATAACTTTTAGTGTCATTTTGTGCCCATGAGTACTAAACTGTGTCTATGTTTAGTTGGTGGTGAAGTATCATAAGTTAAGGGTTAACTGAACTGAAACACTGATGCAGGCATATACTTATTGAACATGCACCAGGCCTGAATAGCTTTTTATGAGTACATTTATTTGTGTGGTTGTCATTAATGTGAAAACATGCCCAACCAACCTCTCAGAAATACATGCTGTTACAAAAAAAAAAAACACTGAATAAAATTCATATCTATCCTAATTGTTTAAAAAAAAACCACCAAAAAACAGGGGCCTCTTTTAATGTTTCATGAAGCATTGAATAATTTGTGTGCTACTTGCCAAGACCTTAGTTTGACAACATGAGTTAATTATAGTGAGAGCTACTTGCAGAACTGTGCTGAAGGAAATGGGGGAATGGCAGAAGTAATAATACTCTAAGATCATGAAACCTTAAGTGAGGGAACAGATGGTACATCTATATCATAGCTTGTGAGTATATGTGTAGGTTCTTAGATATGGATTAATCATTTCTAGGTCGGGGACACATGTACCTAATATTAGATCTGTGTGCACATTCTGTGCCCAGTTGTGATGTAATGGGAAGATATTATATAAATTTACCTGTTGCTCATGTCTGCCAAGGCCAAGGTTAACTTATCAAACTTCTGTGTTGTACAGAATCTATGTGAGAAATAAGATGGAAACTTTTACAGTTTTTTGTTAGTTTTGAGGTATCACTTAACCATGCAAAATAAAAACAGGGTAACAACATGGACGTGCAAAATCAGAGTGCTGAGGTGCTGCTGTGATTAAAGATGCATACTCTATGATCTTATAGGTTGTTGTCAATAGTTGTATTTCTTATGATGTTTAATTTGACACCTGATACCATATTTATCATGTTAAATCTGTATGCACCAATGAAATGCTGATGTAAATTTTGGTATATAAAATGAAATGAAAAAGTAACAGTTACTGTCTGTTAAATATTTTTTAAAACTTAACATCCAGTATGGAGGTAAAATAAAATGGAAAGTTCGTGTATGTAGTATTATGTACCTGAAAATGTGCTCTCTCACTAGATGGTAATTCAGTGGAGTTGTCTCACAAGATTTGGACCACTGCATTCAGCAATGTTTGAAAGGGTGTGGAACAGCCATTAGTCAATTTAATAGGTATATGCCACTCTTAATGGGCACTCTTTGAGTCAGATTTCCCTGAAAAAAGATCAAAATTTTCATGAAAATTCTCAAAAAAGGAGAACCTTGGCCTCAGGTCTATCAAAGTGTCTTAAAAATTTCCCTTGAGTGAAGGTCAAAATATTCTTGCCAGACCACTTTTGACACCAGTTTTGGGTTAAATACTTGTTACTAGTTACCACTAAATATTTAAACTGCTGGTACTTGTGGATCTGTATCCACTATAGGGACAACCATGTCCCCTAGACTCCCATCTTTCACTCTTCAGGGGGGCTTGGCATGTCCGACTAATGGTGCTACTGAATTCATTGCCTGGAGGGCGACATCAGTGTCTGATACAGAATCCCTACTCTGGGGCGCACCGCTGCCTACAACTGCTAGTTATATGGAGCTGTATTTACATTTTCAGGTAATGCTCACTCTGGAAAAGTCCCATTATATATTGTAAATTACATTCATTTGACAAATTAACTTTCTTTATCACTAATAACACATATATTTTTGAATACTACCTCTTCAAAATGTCGAATTGGGACTAATCTGCAATGGCTGCCATTTTGAAAATTGTGGATTCCACACCCAATGGTTTGTAATAAATGAGGATAGTATTGGGACGATCTGGGGGAGGGGGGTTATAATATATGCAATCAAAAATATATATTTGCAAAAGTTTCAGAGCATCAATAATGATTTGATATATGCTGTAGCCATGATTCACTTTGATATCCAAATCAAATGTATTTTGTGCAGCATTGTGCAGTGTTTAAAATTGCGCTCACCATGTGCCAGGTCAAGCCAAGGTATTGTATCACATTTGGATCTGTAACTAACGATGATAACAGCTTCAGACACAACCGAGAGGGCAGATTAAAATTACGATAGTAAGTCATGTTTGAAAAGTACTTTAACGACCGTTTGCTCTGGTAACTCAGAGAATGGACACCTGGAACCTAGCGAAATATTACGATAACGATCACCGAACGAGCGGGGCTATGACCTACGCTGTTTTTTTTAACTTTGTGTTGCTATGCTGTTTCCCTGGCCCAAGTTAACCCTCCAGACAGTTGAAATAAAATGCTGTGTTTAAGTTGACTTGACTGCAAAATAATGGCATATGACAGTCGCGTTCTCGATAAAGCTTTCAGCCGGGGCTATGGCTATGCTTTTTCAATGAACAACCATGGCTATGCAGCTATGCTCTTTCCCCGGCCCAAGTTAACCCTCCGCTGCAGACAAGTTGAAATAAACTACTCTGTTTGAGTTGACTTAACTGCAAAATAACGGCACATGACGGCCACTTTCTTGATAAAATCTTTCAGCCAGGGTTGGTCAATTTTTATTAGGAAAGGGCGGCGTGAAACTTTTTATTTTATGTTTCATAAAAATTGTTTAGGGTCGGGACTTGGGCCTTTTCAGTGGGGTCAGTCAACTTCTTGGAACCATGCATGTATAAATTCTTGTTATGCCTATGGTAACTTGGGCATTTGTTGAAACATGTTTAAAATGGATGTTCTTTCCCCTTTTACACTTTACCTCCTTTGAAGTCAGTTGAATTATGTTAACTCCCACAGCCAAAGGCACTTGTTTCATTAAAAAGTTCCAAACTAAGGTACAGTCTTTGTGAAGAAAAAAAAAAAAGCAAAAGCAAAAAAAATCATGTGAAAGTAGTCCTCTCTCCACCCACCACCCTATAAAAATCTGTGAAAGTGATCCCCCCCTCCCCCCAATGGCCAAAGGTATTGTCGAGATGCCCCTGTTGTCACCAGACTATAACATTATGACATGATACTCCCACAGCCTAGTCCATCAAACAAATCTTCAACTAAATGAAGCCTTAACATTCCAATTTACAATAAAAGGTTTGGCTTGAATACACCATGGAAAGCACCAGTTCTGTCATTTTTTTTTTTTAAGACTAATTATGTAAAGCAGGTTCAGGAACCTTTGAAGTTTCCCCAGCCTCAGGCATATAATGAGATATGACATAAGATCCAATCAAGAATTTTCTGTCATTACAGGTAATTGGGCTTTCTGCTGTCCTGTGGCATACAAGTGTGTCACATAAACCCTTGTTTCAGGAAGTTTTCTGCACTGTTGCTTAGCCTGATTGTAGGCTCCATCATTACAAGGAGCCATCTTGCATCAGTCCATTAGGTAATAACCAATATGGTTGCTGAGCAAGGCAATCTGGTCCCCGTCTCTTCACCACATGACACAGAATTTACTTTCTGTCAAAGTGCCAAGAATCTTGTGGAATATTTCTTTTATAGCTGAGAAAGGGAAGTTTCGTGGTATGAGATTTTCACTGAAAGATGAAAATGATAATGTCAGTTGTTGGGTTGAGCACGTACCATTGTTTTTTTGTTTTTTGTTTTTTGTTTTTTTTTGGTATAAAAATATGTCTGGTGACGAAAAGATTGAGCTGAGGGGAATGCTGATAGCCTCTTGACCCAAATGTGGGACTAATAGCATGAAAGAGACAAAGTGTGGGTTTCCTTGAGGCACACTGAGTACAATGCTTCCTCTCCCCTCTCCCTCCCCCCCTCCCCCCCCTACATACCGTCAAACTTGATTGCATTACCACACACTCTAGAGGGCATTGCAAGAACTACAAAGGTAGAAAAAGAAAAGAATTGTATGTAGGCTACGTCAGATGCTTGCCCCATATATTATACACAAACATTCAAGGCTTGCTTACCATTAAACTCAAACTGGATGCAGTGTGAAATTTTGGTTTCATAGACAATGTAACACATCCCAGTATGTTTTCATATACTAAATAGGTTATTGTATGTTACAAAGAATAAGAATTTTTCGTCATTCATCAGCAAATTGAAACTGTATGTATTGTGTCACAGAATGACTTTAAGGAGTTAACCCAGAGCAAGATAACAAGAACTCAGTAATTGTGCCTACTGCTTTGATGTACTGTAACACCAGATTGATGTAAGATAATATGCTGGGGATACCCTCACACAGGTGTACATGTTGTACTCCCTGTAAATAAAGTAGGGTAGTTGGTATCTAGAAACCCAACAAGTCTCATCATGGTATCTATCCTGAAGAAACTGTTCTGGTGCTTCACCACCCCCAATCCAATACATTGGTGCTGAGATTGACCAGGATTTGAAGGCCATTTCTCATGGAAATTCAAATTAGTATTGTATCAATGTATCAAAATTACACTTAATTGGCTTGAATCATATTTAACAAATAAGTACCAACAGGTTGCTGTGAGTAAGAAGTCCCTCAATGGTCTATTTTGGATTCACTTTTTTTTTATTTTATGCATTAATGATTAGCCCCTTCACATAGATGCCATCAGCCTAAGTATGTATGCAGATGATACAACCATATACACATGTGGTCAATCTGTAAATAAGGTTGAAGAAATAAATAACAAAATGGTCTTGGTAGATGACTGGTATGAATGCAATAAGATAAATGTAAATCAGAGTTAAAGTATTTGCATGTATATATATCCTCTAAACAAAAGGCAGGGCACTTAGATCATGCAGAGATTTATGTTAAAAGTGATGATGTACAGCTGAGCAACCAAAGAGTATTGGAGATAACAATCAATAAACACGTTATTTGGGACTAGGAAGTGTCTGAAGTGTGTAAGAAAATATGTGCAAACCTTGCTTTACTGCAAAGAAGCAAACATTTTCTGCCATTTCACATGCTCAAGATGTACATGTAAATGCTTTCGTCTTGCTCCATTGTGACAACTGTATTAGCATTTGGAGCAACTGTAGGAAAGAGGAAAGTTCCTGGTCTCCACATTAGTGTTGCTGAACTGGTTCTGAATCCAAAGGGGAAATGGCTAAGTTATAGAAAGGCTCTTGCAAAACAAGACTCTTCTTGGTCTGAGTGGGGAGCCCAGGTGGAGGGCTGGACGGCGTCAGGCTTTTGCTGGACCACTCTGTGTTTCGCCACAAAAACTGGTTGGAGCTGGAGGCAGCACACTTAGTGTTCTCCACTCCCAGGATCTAGTGGAGCACAAACCCATCCTCATGATGTGGGACAACAGGACTGAAATTGCCTTCCTCAACCAGCAAGCCTGATTGGGCTCCAAGAAGCTGACGGAGCTGGCAGGACCCATCACTCATTGATGCTTGGAACATGACTTCCACACACATGTGAGGCTTGTCTGTGACAACAATTTTCCTGGCCAACCAACTCTCAGGAAGAGGTCAGCCAATAGGGACGGAGTGGTTGCTCTGCCCACAGGTTGTACAGGACATGCAGGCCAGGTTGGGCACCCCTCACATGGTTCCACAGGAACCTTAAGTGTTCAACCTCCAGGCTTGGCAGTTTTCGCACAGCACATTCCCGACAGAGCTTCTTTTTTTTTTCAATGGGTCGCAGATAGAATTGCCAGAGGCAGGCTCCGATCTTCTTCTCTGACAGTTTACTTCGCTCAGGAAGTGTTTTCAGATTGGTATACCGGTTGGAAAATACATCTCTGGTCTCCGTGCATTGCCGACATTGCCAACTTCCTGCTGTACCAGTGCGAAGTCCTTGGCAAGAGCTCGAGAATTGTAGAGGGATTTTGATCAGCCATCTCCTCAACCCTGGCAGACATCCTTGACATTCGCATTGGGAGCGATCCTTATCTGTCGGCACTTATCACCTCCTTCTACATGGACAGACCAGCTGATAGGCAAGTCCTGCCCGGTGGGTCTTACCCTGGTCCTGACCGTGCTGTGGAAGTGGCCCTTTGAGTGCGTGTAGGAACCCCATTGGATGGACCTCAAGGTCTGGAGGTGAAAAACTTGTTTTCTATTAACACTCGCTTCAGGGGGCCATAAGAAGCAAGATCCACACTCTTGCACATGACCGAATCAAATGCTCGCATGACCACCCCCAGGTGACACTGATGCCTCACTTGGGCTTCCTTGCAAAGAACCAAGTGGCTTGAGATCCAGCTACGACTTAAAGGGTTTTACCTACCCTGGTATGGATACTGCTCTTTCCATGCAGGAAAGAGCCCAGTGGCCCATGAGAGCCCTTCATTGGTACCTTTCACACACCAACAGTTTCAAGGGTCAGAGGTCTGCCCTCTTTTTGCCCCTTGGTAACCCTCGAAAGATGCAAGTTTGCAGAAACATGATCTCTTCATGGATAAAGGAAACAATATTGAAGGCTTATGAGAACCCTCTTCACAGTCATGGAGCCTTGGAGCAAGTCTCAGCTAGAGCTCACGAGGTGCAAGCTTTGAATGCCTCCTGGCATGCCCTGAGGATTGTCGGTGTTGTCAACATCCTCAGGGCCTGGTGCTGGCGATCGTCTACGACTTTGTGGAGCAATACTTGTGTGACATGATAATGCTAGAGAAGGGCATGTACGCCTTTGCCAGCGTAACAGGCTCTTTTGCAAAGGTTACTGATACTCGGGTGTTAGGCTTTGTGAGCTCCATCAGGGCAGCCACCGTGTTCCAGTTCATGGCACCCTTGTGGTTAGGCTCAATCCACTCTATAGGTTGGCGTACTTCTCAGTGGGCCTTCCAAAAGTAAAATTGACCAGATCTTGGACTTGTATCAGGCAGTCGTCCCTGCTGTCCCGCCCCAGAGCCAGTCAACCAAGCCCGCGACGCCCACTAGTTTCCCTACAAAGTCCTGCTGGATCTCCAGGACCAGAGGAGTAAAAAGAGACAGCATCTACCCACATAACAGACAGCTAACATGTTGGCGGGCAATTTCCCGATTGTTCAGTGTGGTCCCATGTTGTTAGGTAAGCAGGGTTTGCAGGCTTCAGTCGGGATTCTGCTGTTGGCAGCCTCAAGTCCACATACCTCTGAGGTTTTCCCTTCAGACATCGCCATTTCACATGGACCGATGGTCCCCCCCCCCCCCCCCAGGCTGTTGGTCTTGGCGGTCTTATATGGGTCAGTATGCCAGTAATGTTACATCCTCCTCCGTTTCGTCTATATGTTGGCAGTGGTGGTTGAGAGGTAATGCTACGTAACTAATGCATGAAATTTTTAGTAATTTCAGTATGAGTAAATGTACTTACCTCTTGACCACCTGAGAAGCCCACCCGACCACCCCGCCTCCTTCACACAGGTGAGGTCAACTGGCCATTCATTAAAAGAGGAAGGACGATCAGGGAGCATGTGCACCAGGAGTCACCGCTAGATCCAGAGGAAGCGAGAGATGGTGCCACAGGACTGTCAGGTTTGGGGAACTATCAAGTGAATTCAACTCAGTTATTTTTGGGCGTTATGAGGTCTTAGCAATGATGGTCGAGAGGTAACTATACTTGCTAATACCAAAATTACTAAAAATTTCATGCGTTCTTCCTCACAATGTAATCTCTGTGTTCTCAAAGCCAAGAAAAAGTTCTTGAAATGTAACCTGAGTCATACTGGGGCTGTAACAAGGAACTCCCTACCTCTCTCAGTGAAGAATGCTGTAAACTTGCCTATGTTTAAAAGAGTTTGTACCCATTACATTTTCTCTTGCAGGGCTATTAGTAATATCTAATTAATGTTCTTGCTTCTACTACTTGTACATATTGTGTTATACTGTACATTGCTTTTTACCTTTCATATGTAACTAATATTGTCAGCTTTGTCAATGTTTTACCATACATGTATGTATGCTCTGTACATTATAATTTATATTCTGAGGGCCCCAGGGGAGATTAGTGCACCATATGTGCTAACTGGGCAACCCTCATAGAATCAAGTGTGTGTGTGTATATATATATATATATGTGTGTGTGTACAGTGCTCCCTCTTTATAACACCCCTCATTACAAGGCGGTTTCTGATATAACAGGTGGGTACCATGGCTCCCACTGAACTAGCTTTCCCATCATTACTTCTATGCTAAAAACCCCTCTGTTATAAGGCAGTTTTGCTATAGCATGGTATACCCTGTGGACCCCAACACCAGTGTTATAAAGAGGGAGCACTGTATATATATATATATATATATATATATATATATTCATTCCTTGGCTTGCTGAAACCACTCATTTAGATACTTTCAGGGCACCTCACTCCATTTCTCTGTTAAAGGGCCTGTATAATGTTTTGTGAGACCACTTGGCTGGCAAGTTATGTACAGAGTAAATACCACAGTACTGTGCCACAGCAGTGCACTGAGCAGTACCATATGCCACACACATAGCAGAGATGCCTACCAATACTCATTGTCAACAGGCCACATATTGTTGAACAGCAGCAAGAGAATTTATCTTGATATGGAGTGCTGAGTACTGTAAATGTATAAATTTCCCGAACTTAAATTTAAGTTCGGAATTTAATGGATTTAATTTTTCTAGATCATTTAAAAAATCGCAGATATTCCTGGTTTTTATTTTCCTGGATGGTACTGCTCAGGAAGCTGCATTGGAAAGCTTTATGCTCATATGGTATACTTCGAAGTAATGGGAAGCCTTATGATCCATGATAGGATACAATTACATCTATGTACATTTTCTTTGAATGGCATAAGATCCCTAGACATCAATTGACCAAACTTCAAGACAATGTATGATGGTGGTAACTGTCATGATGTTACTGAAAACAAGGATTACATCGGAACTTTACATATTAGGTGTAAACAATCTTGTTTTAATGTGTCAGAGGTTACTGACTGCAGTCACCAGCTTTGTGTACATAGTTGGTGACTGGACAATTTGCCTAACAGATGGCGCTCTGTATCTTTGTATGCATTGTCCCACATGGACATGAATTGCTAGAAAAATTTCTCTGTATTGACTTGGACCTTTTCATGGTTGCATGTGCACAGAAGTAGCTGAATGCATGGACTTAGAACATCACACAGGACAGTAATCAGCCAATCAGAAAACATTAATTGCAGCAATCATACAATAAAAGACTTGTATTTTAAAACAGAGTGTTAACTACATATGCTATGAATAAATCAAAAGCTAAACACTGAAATGGTACAAAAGAAAGGGTAAGCATGTTACCCATAGCACTAATACATTGTACAGGTATATCTTATGTACCAATTTTTTAAAGAGCATCCTGAGGTAGATGCGTGCTTTTCACACTGAGTTGTCCTCTCAAAACAAAATTATATATACATGTATCTACGTTAAACTGGGATTTTGAGGCACAGCATTGGCACCAAATTGGCCCATAGTGCTGCCCTCTGTACCACATAACACAATTATTTTCATATGTGTACCATAATGAGGCACACTCTGAACTACAGTGCTGGGACTACAGTTATCAACATGGCTGAGCTCTGCACCGTTCCAACATTGGGACTTGGGTAGCAGTGTGACCTTTCATTTTGTATTTCAATGGAAGATCACTGGTTAACAGTGCTGCCCTCTATACCATACACCTTACCCTAATATAGTGCAGCACTGCACGGCAATGTGGCCTCTCATAATGTATATAGAGTTACATACGAATGGTACACCTATCAGTATGACACTGACTGTACCACACACTATATAAAGGCCACAGTGAACTTGATATGCAACTTGTCAAGTTCAAGTCATGGAACACATCCAAACCCCTCCTCGCTTAGAAGGTACAAAACTGCTGTGTGTGGAGGCAGAAAAATATTAGATACACCTAGATCAGTTACCCTAAATTGAACCATTTGGTCTTTAGCTTAATGGAGAAGTTAAAGCTTATTTGCTGTGTATAATGATAACATTTTTATTTCGAATTTCAATACTTTGTGATCCCGAGTCTTTGAATTCACCTATATTGGTGTACAGTAAAAATTATGAGATTTTAAATATATACCCATACAGAAACAGGAATTTCATTTCTTTTTGCCAGCCTCTGTAATATGGCATCAGCTGCATTTTTAACCTGTTAAAAAAGTAACTATGATTCAGTGAGCTTTAGGTGACATGAACCATTGTCAATTTCCATACTTGGCAACTAAACATTTTCAAACTTTGATTTGAAAAGGGAGTTACATGTCAACAAGACTGAAACCAAGCTTTCAGTTTAGGGTGCACATGAGCAAAGGTATGCAGACTGTAATGTAACCCAGCAACATATTTGTTACACCTCACTATAAATACTGACTCATCTTTGTGATCTCTTCAGTGTCTGATGAGTTTCAGATGGAAAGAAACTTATCTTACACCACTGTCTCATCTACTGGCCACTTTTCTTTTCTAGCTTCATAATAGTGAGAGTGTAAGTGGCTAAAAATGTTCAAGGGTCCCACTTACAGCTATTGCCTTAATATCAAGCCCTGGCAAGACTATTACATGCTGCTATACCATAATTATCCATCGTATCTTCAAGACACTGTGCTGAGCTTCTCTTTTACTACAGTCTATTTTCCACCATACATGTTTACTATGACAGCATTTTGAGCAAAAATGTCCATGCAGGGTTGACATTAAGCAAGCCATGTTCCCAGGGCAAGTACAGTTTCAGTCAGGGCAAGCAAAAATTCAAAGCTGAATAGGAATTGACTAGTAACCCACTTGCTTTCCCAAAGGGTGAAAAAACATAATTGTGGGCAGCTTGCTAACAAGCTTCATGTTGACCCCTGCCTTGCTGTACCACAGACTATCAACATCTTTGCCAATAGCAACATGCTTCATAACATTATACAATACTTCAGCTGAACAATTATTTTGCTTCTTTCTTCACATATACGCATCATTGTGGTGGAATTGCAGTGCACAGAGAAAGAAAGGATGTTGCTCATATATATACCATGCAGCACATCCATCCCTATAGCATGTACAAAGGAGTGTGGGTATGGGACATCTGTACTCTCCAAGAGCCAGTAGTGGCTTTGTATACTGCTGGGTGTTCTGCGCCAGGTCTGTGAACAGTGACATAAAGGATGTTATGCTGTATGATTAATGGAACAGGAGGGATCAAAGGTTATATGAAAATGAAAGAAAGCACATTTAGGTGACTGTACAATGGAGTGCTGATGTGAAATAGCAAAGTGCCCTTGCGCTGTAAACATGATGAAAGTCTAAATAGACAGGTATTATGATGTGGACCTGGTTGCTTGGGATCAAGGCAGTAGGTGAATTGTCACCATTATGTTCTATCCACTTGTTGAAACTTGACCCACAGGTAACCCTTCCTGGGGTTCTTGTCAGCCAGTTCTTCACTAAAGTGCTGGCTTGCTAAACCAATACTTCTGTAACACCTTGAGCGACAGTGCCATAGTCTGTCTTCGTCAAAAATGTGGTTGAATATTGCTGAATAGCAAAGCTACTCCTTCATGCTTCATAAGCAATTTTCACTACATGTATATGAACCTTGGACAAAAGGGGATAATCTTGGGCTTAATGTTTTTTGGGTGTGTTTTAAATTCAGAAGTGTTGGTACCTTGCTGCTGTTTGATGTGGAAAAAAGTTATGTTTATCAACTAGACAATACATCTATTTGCAGCAAAGATAAAAGATAGTAGTACAGCTGATATTTTACTTGTTACTTGTTCTAATTTACTCGTTCATCCATCCATTCAAATCTATTGTGTGAAAGCAAAATTATTGGTTGCCCCCATGGCAAATGCATTGAAATTTCACATGCCCTAATTGGAATTTCACTTCGACTGAGTTAGAAAATATGGAAATTAGGGAGCCATTGTATCATTTTCTATGTATGTATGTATGTATGTATGTATGTATGTATGTATGTATGTATGTATGTATGTATGTATGTATGTATGTATGTATGTATGTATGTATGTATGTATGTTTGTATGTATGTATGTATGTATGTATGTATTTATGTATTTATGTATGTTTGTATGTAACATTATATTCAAGTAGAACATCCACTATATTATTGATTGTATTGTTCAAATATATATGAGAAAAAATAATTATTGTATTGCCCATTACTGCTTTGGTATAAATTAAGTTGTATTTACCATACAATTGCCCTCTAAGCATCCCCCAGACTCACTATTGCCTTCTTTTGAGGGTACTCATAACCTGACAACAGCAGATCAGAAGCAACAGCAATCTAGGGAGATCCTGTGGAGGCAAACTTCACAAATGATGTACCAGAAATAGTGGTGTGACACATCAGGCCCCATTACAAAGCCTTGATTTTTTTTTTTTTTTTAAAGGGCATAACCCATTTTCCCTATTGCCAAGATTATTATTAATACTGATACATATTGATGTAATTTTTGGAAATAAGATATGTTTAGATCAAAGTCTTGATTGTTCTCTCATTCCATACATGATACAGAGCTTATGAATTATGTGTTCTGTTATGAGCTAGACAAGAGGAACCTACTGCAACAAAAAGATGAGCCTGTAGTTGACAAGAATTGTTATTGGCAGATTTTTATCAGCAAAGAATAACTTAATTACAAAACCCTTGTGGGTAAAAATGTCATGTGCTATAACTCTTTTCTGGTCAGAATAAGGAAAAGTCAGCAGCTTTCCTGACAGTGGATTGGGCACAATATACTGTGGGCCATACCATCATCAAAGGTTTTGTCTACAATACTTCGCAAAAATATTTTCTGCTCACATGCAATTTAAGTAAAAACATAGAAGTAGACAACTGTTTGAATTGCAGCACTTTTGGGTAATTTGAGTGGGAAAGGGTTAATGTGTGCAGCTGGTGATGAACTGATAGAAAAGTAAACCTATATGCTATGCACAGTCACTGACAAGGTCATGCAAACAGGAAGACGCTCTGTCCTGTCTTGACAGTCAAACAAAAAAACTCCCAAATGAGTGCTACCCAGCTGAGCAGTTGCTGGTTTCACAATGTCTGTATGCACCATCCCATCTTGGTTATGCAGGTTATGTTAATTGCCTGGCTATGTCTTCATCTTACAGCAAACCCAGAAGGGGATCCTTTGTCATCTATGGTCATAGTACAAGGGCACATGTTGACATTAGTACATGTATCTAATTTAAAGAGCACCTCTGATCAGAGAGACCACATAGCTTTTTAAGACTACCTTTCAAAGACATTGGACTGTTTCTGTGTTAGTTTACCTGCCAATCAAGACCCACCTACCCTATGAGGTCACCATTTGGCTGAGAGAAGGGGTGGTCAGTAGGTAGTGCTACACTACACAGACTGTGTGAGAATTCAGCCCATAGGTACTTAGTTTCATCAGATTAATCAGGGTGTCAAATCGGCAGATGTCCATAATATTAATGGTAATAATGCTATGAAACCATCTTTCATACGTTAGTCTTGCTAAAGGAGTATTGGATATAGGCCTGAAGACTACAGAAAGGATTGTTAGTCACAGTAGTCCCTCTTCTGAAAGACCCCTCTTTTGGGAGACCACCTGCCTTTTGTGAATGTTTCCATTGTGCAACAGCACTTGCAGTTGCTAATTTACCTCTTTGGGAGATTACCTGCAGAGCCTGACCAGTGACTACCCAAAATGATCTCAAAAGACCACTTATCCATCCAGAAATCCCCCATTTCAGATTAGTAAAGCCCACCTATTTTGTACAAGATTGGTAAAATAGATTGTCAAAACCAGTTACAAATCCAACTTATGTTTATTATACCAATGAATGCATAAACACATGGAATGGGGCCTAATATTAAGTGTACACCAATCATATTTGATTGTAAATTGTGGATGGAAATTCACAGTAATGGTTCGTTGGTAGGCATGTGGTGCAAGAGTCAAAAATCCTTGTGAAGACCACACGCTTTATGTGACCACTTCTTGGGTGGCAATAAGGATGGTCTCTCAAAGGATGGAACACTGTATTGTCATACACATGTACATTTGTCCCTCCTTTGAGAGACCGCCTCCAGGGCAGATCCCATAGTGATTACACAAAGCAGGTGATCTCTTAGCCAAAAGTGACCCTGCTCACTTCCTCAATAGCCCATCTCAAGTGACACAGTGATAGGATCATGAAGTGTGATTTTGCTGACCAGACTCCACAGGGTGAATATAGCAGCAATTCCAAGTAAAAATTTCACCTAATTTATGTCTTTATGAAACTGAACAAGTAACGGGTTGCTGTTTCACAACAGCTCAGGTATCTGGCAGACGTTTGGCTGCGTCATTTAGGGGTGAGCTCCTCTGGCAGTGAACAGTGTCATTGACAGTGATCTCTGAAGGGGGCTCAAATAACATGGAAAATATAGCACAAGGGACGTAATGAATGTGGTCTCAAAGGCAGGTGGTCTTTCATTGGAGTGGTCTCTCAAAAGAGAGACTATTGTAGTTCAATAGCTATATGTTTGAGTGGAAGGGGCTGACTGGGACCAGTGGAAAAGTTGTGTGGCTTTATCCTACAAGTGCATGGCAACTTGAAACACTCATATTCCACATGGCAAAATGTATTCTTTGTGTGCACGGCAATCCAGATCAGACAGTGGAGTGCTATTTGTCATTGATAGATAGTCCTCCAGCAATTGACAGGTAATAAAACAACAGTATTAATAGCCAGCAAATGGGTGATAAAAATCAGTTTGTATCAACAGGTTGCAGATTTAACCATATCTTGTTATGCAATGAAATGCAGCTGGCCAGGGTCAGCACAGAAGTCACTTATTTCTCACCCAGTATTTGTAACTGCTGCACAGGTGTGTGTCCCCCTTTGGCTGTCAGTCTGTCCCAAGGTCCAAACCCACCCCGCCCATCCACTCAAACTTCATGTAGGACCATTGTTTGCATCAGGGAATTTCTCTTCATAAATATAACAAATAATACATTGTATCTGTTCTGAATTACCCCTCTCCCCCCCCCCCCAAAAAAAAAGAAAGAAAAAAAAAAAAACAAATAAAAACAAAAAAGAAAATGATGATGATAATAATTAAATAAAAAAAAATTTAAAAAAGAATAAATAAAATAATGCAGGAATGCAAGTCAGGAAATCCAGATTAAGATGGGTCATGTCCAAACTCATGTAAAAACACAATCTTGTATGCCAACCTTTGTATAGTTCTTGGGGGGGGGGGGGGGGGTTAACTGGTATTCCAGGTAAAAATTCCTGTCTGTGTTTTTGACATTTTGAAAAACCATGGTTATTGTGAGAAAATAAAAGTAGAGTTAGGGTATACATTTTTTTTGCATTATTGATGATTTGAATTGGATACTTGAAATTGTTAGGATAGGCACCCAGTATAGCCTACAGGTAAATTACATTTAACACAAGAACAGATATGTTGACAATATGTACTACTTTAAAATGTGTCATGAAATTTTGCAGACACATGCACCTGTCTGCTGAACACTATATATAGAACCATTGACATGTAGTGCTTCCTGAGTCAACTGTATCAATCACTTGAAAATATATTAAACCCACTAGAAAGATCACGTCAGTCCGTGTTTTTGTGTTTCTCATGCAGTATCAGATCTGTGGAAATTTTCAAGCTTGGTGACATGAAAGTACTGACATCAGGGTATGTTGTTGTGACAACGGTTAAGGTGGCACAAACAAAGCCAGGCACTAAGAGGAGGGCAGTCTTCAACCTGCTCTCCTGTTTTGGTTTTCATTTTTAGACCCATAAAACTATACAAATTGTTGTTGCTTGCGATCTTCATATTATGTATCTGCCAAGAAAAAATTATAAAATCACTTTTTTGGGCGAAAAATGGACATTTTACAAAAGGGTTCGATTTGGAGATTTTTCTCGGGATTCTCGAAAAATGTAGTACTTGAAAACTCAAAAATTTGCAAAATGAAACTTTGTAGTCATGTCCAGGTTCGGTTCCTTCACTTTTTCCATAAACGCAATAGATAAATTGTAATGGATTATTAATTATGATGCTGGTGAAAATGAACACTTCTTCATGTTTATGGGGCATGAAACTGCCTAAAAAAAAAACATATTCCAAAATGCAAAAAAACAGTCCTGGGCATGTCTATGAAGTTTCATTTTGCAAATTTTTGAGGTTTTAAGTACTATATTTTTTGAGAATCCCGCGAAAAATCTCCAAATCGGACCATTTCGTAAAATGTCCATTTTTTGCCCAAAAAATGATTTTTAAAATTTTTCTTGGTGTATATATAATCTAGAGATCCTAAGCAACAAGAATATATATAGTTTTACAGGTCTAAAAATAAAAACCAAAACAGGAGAGCCGGTTGAAGACGGCACTCCTCTAAGTGCCTAGCTTTGTTTGTGTTTGTGTTTGTATCGTTGTACAATAACATTTTTGTGTGGTTTGACAGGTGTACATCGATTATGTACACACACAGCAGTATGCCTCCTTGATGATGTTCTTTGCAGTTAGACTCATAGATTGATGTGAAAACATAGTAGTGTGTGTAGTCTTGGAGGAATTCCTCCAAGGTGTAGATGAGGTTGCTTGCATATTGTAAGTCGCCAACAGTAGCCCTGTCAATTCACCATATGTGTTTGATGTAAATTTTTCAATTTGAAGGATATCATTATCTATGATAAATTTCAATCAGTCAATTTAGTTCATAGTCTTTCTTCAATTTGTATGCTTTTTCTTCTTCACGATTCTCTCCTGTTTTTAATGAGTTATATGTAATATTGACTCTACAGCTACTTTTGTGTATGTAATATGAATCTATATATTTATGTTTGATGTATTTTGCTGGTTGCAGAACTGTCCCACTAAAGCAGAAGCAAGAAGAAGTGCTGCTAAGATTGCGTTGATGAACTCTGTCTTCAATGAGCATCCCTCTCGCAAACTGACGGAAGAGTTCATTGAGAAAGCTGTTGTAGATGCTGCTGCATCTTTCAAGGTATGCTGTACGTCCTTTGAACAAACATGTTTTGCTGTGAGATGATAATCTCCCAGCATTAACTGGATATGTCCACGAATAGTCTGTGTGGCTAACCCTTGCTGAAGTGTTTGTCAGCCAGTAGAGCTTACTAGATCCTTAATGATCCATTCCCTGTGCTTCAACAATTATCAGTTTTGACTTGTCAAAAAGTATTGGCCAAATCCTTGTATACCTTGTGTGCATCAGTATCAGTTTGTTTTTTTGTGGGTTTTTTTTTGTTTTTTTATTATTTTTTTTTTTTTTTTGCTTTTTGCTCAAGCTATATTTTTTGTTTATTTCATTACATACACAACAATATGCACTTTTTTTGATGGGGGTAATTCAAAAAATCATCTGATGAACCACTTGGGCTTTTGCTTTGAAATTACATTGTAGCATGTCATGACTTAATTTGTGCAGCAAGTGGAGTTAAATTATTTTGCTTTTAAATGATTTTTATGTGTTTACATAATTTTCAACTATTTCTCCAAAATTACATGTTGGATTCTTTGCAAACTTGGTGAAAATGTAGCTTGACACAGTCTCCACAGAAACTGTATACTAGTTGCTACTGCATGCACAGTCATTTTCTGATTTTACACAAATTTTCAAAGCAATATAATGATTGGGAGAGTACCTTTCAATATGATTAATGTAGGAATACTTATGCACATGCATGTCTACATAGTTTTCTTTGACCGTCGACCAGATCCTCTTGAATCTTTATTGGTGTGTACCTTTGATGAGGGTCAACCTTTTTATTAGCTCAGATGGCTTATGAGCCAGCAGAGCTTATGCCATCACTCTTCATTCATTGTCTGGTGTCTGGCATCCATTCCCAATTCACATTTTCAACTTCTTCTCCAGGACCGTCATCCAGATTCACTTCAATTTTTTTTTAGCAATGTACCTTGGATGGTTCAGTTTGTTTAAATGGTCATGCTCCAGTGATTTTTGGATTTTTGTTCTTTTTTGAAGCAAATCTTAAAAAATCTTCTCCAAAACTGCTCACTACTTTGATATCACACAGGAATATGCCTACAGACTCATAGTTTTTAATTTGTTCACCAGGTGGCACTGCAATTTTTAGCTCTGCTGATTTGGTTGTCAGACTGAGCTTTAAGGAGGCTCAGTCTTCATCTTAAAAATTCTTCTAAATGCCTTATACACTCAACTAAAGCTCAACACAGGTCTATTCAGTTGCAACCTTGATTTTGTGGGACAAACTTAGGTCAGGTGGGCATGGGCTGCTCATGCAGTCCTGAAGTTAACTTATTTATTTATGTATTTGTTTGTTTGCCTACTTATTTATGACCATTGGTCACAGAGCATATGCTATCACTCATATCTGTCTGTCCATCCAACTGTGAACAAGACGAGGCATCCATATTAATGTCCTGCCACAACTGCATACCTGGTTGTCTTAGTGACAACAGTCTCGCCCGGTGAGATACAGGCTGCTGCTAGTGCAGAGAAGCAGGATATTACTAATATTTTGGAAATAAAGAAACTTAGTACACACAGATTGAAATTTATTTGTGTAACCAATTTAGGAAGCACTAAATGAATATGACTTTAGTATTTGTAAACTTAAATTTCTCTTAAAGACATTAGTTTTGTTACCCTCAGCACATAAAGTGCCCAAGGGTATTGTCATTGCCGGCATCGTCTGTCCATCCATCTAACCCTTACGGCGATATCTAAAAAAAATCACTACAGCTTGACCAAATTTTTGTCAAAAATGCATTTTATGATGGGCCAGGTTCCTATTTAAACCAGCTTCCCCTTTGTACTTATAAACTTTTTATGAAACTTTAAAGTATTTGTTTCAAGGCTGTCTGAATGGCGCACAAGGGGACGATGTTACCATAATAACAAGGATCCATTGCAGCTTCACCAAATTTTTATCAGAGAAGCGCATGATAATGGACCATGTTTTAGGGAGAACCAGCTTCCTCTTATGATTTTAAAACTTGTTATGAAACTTTTGAAGTATTTATTTGAGCGCCATCTGAGTGGCGCACAAGTGGACAATGTTACCATAATGTCTCAAGAAGGATTCATCACAGCTTCATTAATTTTTTTAGTGCATTTACACCATATTATGGCTCTTGTCCTAAATAGAGGTCACCTACAAATACTCTCATCAAACTTATTGATATGTTTGTACTTGCCACAGATAATGACCTCATATAAGCAATGATGAAGCAGCAATTACTGCTACATTCCTGCAAAACATATTTTCATATTATCACTTGATTTTCTTCAGTTGTTAATTTACTGGTGCAGTGGTCTCTGTCACCAGAATTTACCCTAAGAACACATCCAAAATTGCTCTTTCATTTCATAGACAACCAAATGTAAATTGTATGTAAAGTGTTCTTCTGTGGGTGCTGAGGGTAATCTGTTCTCTGAACGCTATTTTGGGAAAGGGGTATCTAGCCCTGTCTATGAGAGCAATAAGCTTGTGTGTCCTCTGTGATTGACAGGCATGAGCACCATGCTTTATGGCAAAGAAGGGTATCTAGCCCTGTCTATGACAGCAATTAGCTTGTGTGTCCTCTGTGTTTGACAGGCATGAGGCCCATGCTTGATGACAGGAAATTAATATGCCTGTCTTGTATTGTCAACCCTATAGCAGCTATAACTTTTAAGTTAGCCTTTTGAAATATTTTTCGACATGTTCTATGAATTAAATTCTGGGTTCCTTTCATTATTGGTAACACCAACAAGTGGATGACATAATACTAAGGGTGAAAAGTCAAAAAAAAAAAAAAAAAAAAAAAAGATAGAAAATGATGTGTTGTGTTTGATTTTCAATGGATCCTTGTGAAATTTGGTGGAGATATTCTGGAGACCAATATGGTCAACCAGAACAATAGTGGTGGTGCCATCAATAGGCGAATGGAAAATAGGAGTTAATTGTAGTTGAAATTTATTAAATTCATTGGCTTGACCTTATATTAACATGACCCACTTTCTCAAGGCCACATTGGGAATACATTTCAGGACTTTTTTGTAGTTATTACATGTGGACTTTTGGACATGCTCATATATTACCACACAGACAAAAGTACATGGTCTGTGAAGTCATGATAGTGCCACTGGTGGTATTAATGGGAACTAACATCATAGGTGTTAAAAACACCATTAAGCTCATTCTGCTAAATTGAGATGGACCTGCGAATTTACACCAAATATGCATCAGGCCAATGGTCAAGTTTTGTAACATTTTGAGGGACTTTTTGCTATTTTTCAAGGTTGTTGAGCAGTTTAGTAAGGGACTTCACACGTAGATTTAACATAACATAACACAACACAACATAACAGTAGCAACTATACTACAAATGTGTATCAATTGTGGAAGATGGATATTGCAGCATATGGATGACCTTTACCTACTTTCTAAGATCACACAGGGAATGCATTTCGTGGAATGATTTTTAGCTCTAATGATTTATCAGCAGAACATGCAGTCTGTTGTGTCCATCATCCTTCTCTCTGTATGTCTATCTTTCAGACTTATTACATTTTTGACGTCTCAAATTGCATGTTTTAATTTTGCACATGGATGTCCCTCAAATTGTCCTCTACAAAGTTGGGACAGAGGTAATGATGCAATATTTTTCTATTTTTAATGCACTTTTTAAATTAAATTAAATTTTTAAAAAATCAAAATTTCTTTTTTACCCTTGGCCCAAAAGGCTGGAGGGGTATTGGTGTCACGTACGCATCTGTCCGTCCTTCCATGCCTTGTTAATGCCATATCTCCAAAAATACTCACTTTACAGAGACCAAATTTTTATCACAGGGGGTTATTTAGGTGCTTCAGGTGCCTATTGAAAAGTAGGTCACTAGATTTCATTTTTAGGTCACAGTACTACATTGCAAAAAAAAAATGGCATTAACACAATACCTAAAAAATATTGAATGTAGCTTCATCAATTATTTATGACAGTTGGACCTAAGGATGCTCCAGATGCCTATAGAAAACTAGGTCACTGGGTCACATGTTTAAGTCACAATGCTGCATTGAAGAAAATGGCCATACCATGATATCTTCAATTATTAAATTACTCATTGTAGCTGCACCAATTATTTATGACAGTTGGTCCTAAGGATGCCCCAGACACCTAGTAAAAACTAGGTCACTAGGTCACCTATTTAGGTCACTGCTGCATTGAAGAAAAATGGCCTTGACATGCCATATCTCCAGAAATACTCACTTCACAGAGACCAATTTTTTATCACAGAAGGCCATTGAGGTGCTTCAGGTGCCTATCAAAAAGTAGGTCAGTAGGTCATATATTTAGGTCACAGTACTACATTGAAGCAAAAAAAAATGCCGTTACAATGTCTAAAAATAGTGACTGTAGCTTCATCAATTATTAATAACAGTTGGTCCTAAGGATGCCTGAAGTGCCTATTGAAAACTAGGTCACTGGGTCATATATTTATGTCACAGTGCTGCATTGAAGAAAAATGGCCTTGCCATGATGGCTCTGGTCATTGCATTTGTACCAAAGCTTTGTCATTAGGTTAAACAGAAGTAACCTGACCTACTGGAGGGGTATTGTTGTCACCTATGTGTCTGCCCGTCTGTCTGTCCTTCCGTCTGGGCCGAGGGGTTTTGCGGTCATTGATCGGCTTCTACTTTTTGTTTTCAGGAACTACTTAGCTGGTTGCTTTGATATTGCATACAGGGTCAACTGTGGTTACCTAGTTTACATTTCAGCCACCGGGTGGCACTGTGATTTTGTTCTTTTTGTAATTAACGTTATGTTGATATTAGTAACAATTTAGTTGTACCAGTAAAAGTGATTTGGACATCCTATACCCATGTTGCATTGTAATTTTTATGAAAGAAGTAATTGTTTGTACAACAGTTTGAATGAAAGGGCTGTAACTTAAGATTTTTTTTGTTTGTTTTTGTAATATCTTGTTCATGAACTGCCCAAAGCTTTGTATATTATGTGCATTCATGTGAGTAGTTTTCAAGAAAAAGAACTGTAATCACTGATTCATCCGAAAGGGGCACACGGTGGCCATCTTTATGTTCAATTTCACAACTTCATTTATTTTTGCAGCAAGGAAATAAAGAAGAAACTGATAACCCAAACACTGGAATAGGAGCATTTCGATTTATGTTAGAGGCAAACAAAGGGCGGACCATGCTGGAGTTCCAAGAACTTATGACAGTCTTTCAGTTGCTTCACTGGAATGGAAGCCTAAAGGCTATGCGTGAGCGCAATTGCTCACGACAAGAAGTGCTCGCTCATTATTCACACAGAGCTCTTGATGATGACATGCGTTCCCAGATGGCACTGGACTGGATCTCACGAGAACAGGAGAGTAACAAAATTATCCAACAGGAGCTGGCAAAGGCTGAAGAGGAGTTAGAAAGTGCAAGGCTTGCAGGACGCGAGTTGAGATTTCCAAAAGAGAAGCGAGACATTTTGCTTTTGGCTTTGAGTCAGATTGGTCCCACTGAGAGTGTTGCCTAATTGTGGAGGTCTGAGGACCATACTTCTGTAAGGTGTATTTTGGTGCCTTATACCAATACTTTTTGTCGAAGAAAACCAGTCATAAAAAAGCAAGTGTGATGAAATCCAAATGTTTTATGAAACACTTTCTGCACTGTGGTTAAAAGATATGGAAAGTAAGGCACTGTATGAACCTAGGGCATGGAGTCTCAAGTATGTCCTTATTCCTTTTATTATTACAGTTTTTCTTGCAAAATTACGTTTATGTGTGATATGCAGAAAATGAGACATGCTATATTTAAATTATACATGTGTGTGGTCATGATTAATAGTGAAACAAAAGCTGCTGCAGAATGATTTTCAATGGTCAAGTGAAGATTTTCCACACTTGCTTGTGTGATGAACACTTGACAGCTAACATGCGACCAGCAAACAACTGAAAGTTGTAAAACTAAAGGAAATGAAAAGGATTGGAAGAAAGGTACAAATGTACATCAGTGGGTGTTTATTTAAAAAACGAAAGCCTCAAAGAGGTTTGTGCTACATGGAGAACTTATCTACACCAAACATTATGGAGAAACAATCATGTAGATGTGTGGCTATGAAAACTTGACAGATCATACTGAATATGAATTGATGGCATGAATGAAAATAGTCATAATTTCAGTGAGAGTGTGTATAATGTGAAGAGCTTGTATGAAATAAATGCAGGTCAGGTTGTTGCAGAGCTTCTGGTGGGTTTCTATTCAAGGTGAATGACAGTAAGGAGGGGATGCCTTGTTGCACACTGCTGATGGGCCCTGCCAGCTACACGATGTATGGAGATGATTACAGAAGAAAAAATTGCTGGGGAAGGTTTTGTACAGAATTCATTGTGTAAATATGACAAATGGAGTGAATATGGACAGCATGACCAGATGCCACAAACAGTGGAAACTACAGGACTGAGGAAGCAGAGTGCTTCATACCTAGTTGGAATGAACAGTGGAGAAGCTGCTAATCTTTTCATACTTGTCAATGTATGATCGTACATGATGGAAACATAGGGTTTTGTAACAAATATTTTATCACAAGTAGATAATTTTACGGTAAGTTGCCTAAAGTTCACCATACAGAATGCATGCATCAGAGTGTGCTGTTTGTACAAGAGAGCATCTATGCACCCCCTAAAGAATCCAACCATTTGTATGGAGAGCTTATGTAAGGAGGGTTGAGCCCTCCTCATTTAGATGAATGTAAAATTTACATCTGACATAAATGAGTAACAGGCTTCAACTTCATAGTGGATTTTTTTTTCCAATCCTGAATGCCAAAAAGGCTTTTATAGTTATATTGATATTCATGTATGTTATTTGTCGTACCAGAAATGCTTCCAAATAATTAAAACTTTGAAACTCTGAATTGAAGATGGCAAACAAATGTGTAGCTGTGTACAAGAAAATATTGTCATCTCGTTATCTTGTGTTCCACATCATGAATTTCTGCAGGATTACCTACGTTCCTTGTTAAGAGGCCTTTCATTCAAGGATTACCATGTAAACATTCCTGTATATCCAAAGAAAAAGAGAAGCTGTTGACTCAGGCTTCAGCTTAGTGCTGAAAGAGTGTTTTTTGGTTTCCTTGTATTTTTGCAAGGGCACAAGAACCATACTGGTATGTCTAATTTTGTACAGAAAGTCCTGTCACAAAGACCCCTGTCATGAGGGACCACTTTGAAGAGTCCTAAACTTCTTATCTTAATATTACCCATCATGGGAGACCATGTGTCTTGAAAGACTATATTTGTAGGAGAAGAGATTGTCTTAAAAGATGAGGGTCTTTTATAGCATTGGAAAGTTGTGTGTATTACAGTGGTACTTGCTCAGAGGACCACCTGTCATGAGAGATTGCATGTTTTTCTGGTTGCCCTTCAAGACACTGGACTGTCATTTCTTAGCTAATTTATGTGCAATTAAAGACCACCTGCCATGTGAGATCACTTTTGTCTGGCACTATCTCAATAGCAGGTACCACTGAAAGGCACAGCTAATGGTGATGTCATGGCATGTTTTGCCAAACACTTTATACTGGAATGTAATCAGACTGAATTGAGCTAAATGGTTAAATCATTCATATGTAATGTACATACTTGTAACTTTCAGTTGTGTTTCAGTCTAAACTGACTTTTTGGTGTGTGTACTTCATTTTTCTGTTTATGTGTATTATGACTCAATGTCAAAAACAGGTGAGCTGAATTACAAACAAACTCTGTACAGATAGCTTTATTTCAGGAATGCATACAGGAACTTGCCATATGTAAGGCTCACGATTAAAGAACACCATGTAAATACACACACCATGTGGCTTAGCTTAATCATACTTGACCTTGCAGGAGACTGGATTTTTTTGCCTGTTCTTACAAGTTATGATAATAGATGAGAAAACTGGGGATTTTGGTGACATTTTGATTAAATCTGCGACTAGGATGTGGTTGCACTATTTGCAAAGGTTTATTACTTTCTCATTGTATTTGACTGATACAACGGACATGATGGAAAGTTTCACAGTCAAAGCATAATCTTAAGATTGTATATCCAGCTCAACTTTGAAAACAACACAGCTTCGCATGCAAAACTTGTATTTAGACAAAGCAGATTTGAAGGGACATAACTGAGATTATTCATAGCTGTGGCAGCATGATGGCAGGCAGAATAAGAAACCAAAGGCTGAGTTCAAGCAATGCCCAGGTGCGTCATATCACCAAGGATGCCTTGTCTCCTTGAAATGGCACGGTATACTTTTTTTAATTCAGAATTTGATGAAATACATTCAAGGTACACCCAGGTTTTTAGCAGCACAGCACAGAAAATATAAGAGTTTGATAAGATTAGGTGTAAAAAGTGGGAGCCATGCTCATTTAACATGACAAGCAGGAAGAAATTCCTGTGAATACAACCCAAAAGCAGGCAAATCCCTGCTTAACTGGGAGACTTGGAGCATGTGGTTACACTGGAATGTATTCCACATCGTCAATTGGCCTTTGTGTATTGCTCACAGCTACATACTTAGAATGTTACCCATATAATCTGAAGCAACTATATTAATCAGCATACAACACTGTCAGCTTCTGAAAATGGAGATATCTAAAAGATGTCGTCTGAAGATACTGGGGTGGTTTTCACAACAAAATAAACTGAATATCTGAACATGAGTTAAAAAGATTCCCTTAACCATTGTTGTTTGCAGTATCGTTTAAAAAATCAATCTTTAAAATTTTTGTCTATTTTTGTTTTTGTTTTTTTTTCTGAATATTACTCCAGATACAGTTTAACTTTGACCATTGCTTTTTAGCTGTGCTGACCTTAGGTCACAGAGCTTGTGCGACCACTCATGTCTCTCCGTCCGTTTGTTAACTTTTGCTCGTTAGCACGATACCGTCCACAGTTTTCAAGTAAGCCCAATATAACTTTCAGGACTTTAAGGATGTATGAAGTCTAGGTCCCTTTCGATTTTGGTGGCGCCACCTACAAAATTATGCAATATATAGGTGAAAATCTTTTGAACCCTGTAACATTTGTAATTTTTGGTGGATTTTCACAGATTTTGATGGGATTGTGAGGAGGGCAAAGTCTAAATTGCTAATGTTACTAGTGGCACCACCTATAATTTGAGGGAAATTATGAGCCAAAATGTGTTATAAGATATAGATTTGCATATTTGGAAAAGTAATTGAATTAGAGGTGCCAAATTTATAGGATGTATAGACCATGTCTAATGCTAGAATGTAATGTAAAATCAGGGACCATGACCTATTTTTGTGAGGTCATGCCTGTAAAGTTGAAAGAGGCTGTTTTTGTAATGGCAGGGTGTAGCTTCGACATCAATGGCAAAGAGAAATGAGCCTCCAGATCAAAATTGCACTTTATTACATTGTACTTAAAACTGTACTTGGTGATCTACCTTTTAGGTCACCATGACCCAGTAATTATGGAGTTTTGCGCTTGTCCAAATTTATTGTTTTTCCAAAAGTTCTTACCTAATGTGAACAAACAGACCATGCATGGGAAGCTGGATGTGAGGTGCATATTTTGAACAGGAACAATTTTTAATCTGAGTTGAAGGTCAAGGTCAAATGGCCAGTTTGAATATAGGGGTCATCTTTGTGAATGCTCTATACCCCACAATTTTTGATTTTAGGTCTATATAATGTTTAGAAGTTATAAAGTGTATGAAAATCTTTGTCAACATCAATGTTGGTGGTGCCACCTATAGTATTATGTAATGTACAGTTCAAAATATGAAAATCTTGTGACCAGTCCAGCATCCTTAATTTTTGATGGATCTTCATGAAATTTAGTGGGATTCTTGATCTGTCTGCACAGCTTCCCATAATAATTTGCTTGATAAATATTTTAAAACATCTTTCCTTGTCTCCTTATTTACCCATCATTCTGTTATTTATCCCTATATATGTGGGCAGAGCATGAGGCCCATTAGCCTCTTGTTTGAACTTAATTTAACCTAGAGACAATGCTAGTAGCTTCAATGAGGCATAAAAAAAACTATTTAAAGAATGTTTTAATTATATGTTGTTCATTTCTTGTGAGTATCACCCCAAATGCAAATTTGAACACATTTCATGAACCCCAGCAAATAACTTAACAAAGTGAAAAAAAAGTGCTTTAACAATAGTATAGAGAAAAACAGGTACTCCTTTTGAGATACTTGTCAGATGTGAGACCACATGCTCTCTAACCTAACACCACATTTGTCCAGTTCTTTTTTGACATCTATTGAGAGATTACCTGCAGCACGTCAACCAAGTTGACCTACCAAAAGGGTATTCTCTGAAAGCAGAGAAAACTGGGCATGTGCACTGCAAGATGATTGATACATTTAACTTCATCATGTGCTTGGTACTATAGCAAACAAGCAAACAATATGGTGTGGGAATTCAAGTGCTTTAGGTGTCATTCAGTTTCTTTGCACTTACAGTATAGTTACACCAAAACTGACATAAATTGTGTACAAACAAGATTTAACAGCTCTGGATTACTTTTGTCATCATTTTCTATCAAACCCATTTTAATAATCAGTGCTCTGCAATTCTTTTTATCTGCTGTAGTCCTCTGGGCTAGTAGTTTTGCCATTTTACTAGCCCTACTTTCGAACTTGCTTGTCCATTGGTACAAGTCTCCTTTAGAAAACCAAAATATCTGGTTGCCCCTAGGGGTAGTGCTTTGAGATTTCATTGTGCCCTTATTGGAATTTGACTTGTCCCGGGCTAGCAGACATGAGGATTGTAGAGCCATGTTTAAAGTATAATAGGATGTGACACATCAAGGTGCCTGCAGTTTGGCATGTACACCTGCCTATGGTGCATGGTGATTTAGTTCTCGAGGGGAAACTCCACAAGAACGATGAATGTCCTGTATTACAGGCTGATTTTGTGGACTACTGCAGTGTAATTAAGTATATTCTTCACAGTGGAAATTCCTCAATGAATATGAATATCCCAAATTACAGGCTGATTTTGTGGTACACTGTAATTAAATATATGCTTCACAGTGGAAATTCTGCATTAAGTATCAATGTCCTAAATTACAGGTTGATTTTGTGGTACAGTGTAATTAAATATCTGTTCAGTGTATTCAGAGCTAGCAGATTATTTGTCCGATTTTCTTTCAGATGCAAGGAAGGCCAAGGATATGTAGCTGTTGTTAAACATCATGCTTTCGGGTTACTAAGTTGGAATATTTACACCTGTTACAGAAAGCTGGTCTTTCATTTACCAAATAGTACATGCTGTAGTATTAATTACATCAATATGAACTTGCATGGAACCTTTGATGGGCTTTTTTGCATGCAGGAGAATGCCTATGATCACTCTGAAACTAGTGACTATGATAGTGATTGTTTTAACTTGCATTGTGATGTAATTCCATGATTAGTTCATATTGTAATGTCAAACTCATTTAAGTCACTGACATGTCAAAAGTAGAGTACAAGTTGCTTAATATTTGTTGTGAAGTAGAAGATGTGACACAGAGGTGCAATATGGGATCGTGCGAGTCATTTTTGTGGTTATTTTGTTGACTTCCAGTGGTAGAAAAGCATTGCCAGAGAACTTGACTGGGGCTTGACATGTAAAACAGTGATCATTATATAGGCAACATTATTATTCTCATATCCTCTTGTAAGGTGTACTTTTTAAAACATGTTTTTATGGTTTTTTTTTTTTTTTTTTTGGTTACTTTTTGTTTTGCAGCACCAAATTTGACAATTCCCTGTATTGTTGCATCCTATCAGGACAAGAAACCATGGCTGAGCATTAGCTGGATTCACATTGAGTAGTTTATTGCTTGTTGTAAACAGCTCAGAGCTCTTTGACAACTGTACTAGCAGAGCCCTTCATACACACAAATGTTTGTTTAATAATGAGTTGAAATACAGATGAATTAGTCAGTGTGGTTGAACAGTTCATCTGACAAACTAGATGCAAGGAATTTGTTAAAAAGAACAGCAATGTTAAAAAATGAGGAAGTATGCCCTTGCATGTCCACAACTGTAACCACAAGGACTAAAGTATCTGGAAATTCCTTGTGGTGGAGCTTGGTGCACCACCTGAACTTTGGCGTTTTTTGTTCTTTACCCTAGACATAAACACAATGTATTCAAGTACAGCAAAATGATACATATGAAAGACATCATTTTGACTCCTAGATAAATTTCTTGTTAATCATTTTTTTTCATGGTTTTGCTTGAAATTTTTCAACAATACATTATTTTGGGGGATCTTTGTCAATATATATTCATGTATTAGTTGACATTTTTTGGTCGGCTAATTTGATTCAGCAGGACTTCAATAAGGAATAGCAAGAACATTCTGCAGGAATCAGTTCAGTCATTTGGGTTGGGGGAAGGGAAAGGGTTGTGCAAACCTTTTGTTGTGTATGTATTGTAATTTACACCTCAAATACCATACAGATACACCAAATGCCTCATGGTATATTTAGGTGTGCAGATGAAAATATTCTGAAAATTTCACAACAGCTGCAAGATGACCAATTTATTGCAGTTTACTTTAAGTTCAGTCCAATGGAAAAACACACCTGTAACCAACAAGAAATGTGTTTATTGGTGCACTCAGTTTGTGCCTTGTCCTATTGTGTTAGGACCAACACATAAAGTTGATGCCAGATACATGAGGTAATACTGCCAGTTGTTGCCACAAAGTTGTGGCATTTTCTTGCTTGTGATAAGCTGCAGATGTTATGGCTATTTTGTTTTCATTTACTCTAATTTATAACCAAAAGAAAAAGCAGAGGGAAGATGCCAGGTAGCACAGATAATCAGTTGTTAGCACCATCAATTCATTGTCTGTGTTGGTGTATTTTAGGTACCTGCGTTGTCAGTGGAATGCAAACTGTCTTTGTGGGATGTACTCGTGTTAAGCATTATAGTTTCAGTTTTGTGTACATGCTGATGTCTGTAATGACTTCGTTGATGTGCATTTAGAACTCTTGGCGTCAGGTTGCTTGGAGGAAGTTCCAGTGTCACACAGAAATAACAATACTGTGTCTGAGATGGCTCAGTTATATATTGGAATATTAATGAATGCTTGCTTAAATGAGGGCTTGGTCATAAAATACATGGGGATGAACATGTTCAAGAGATAAATTGTAGGTATTCTGCTTAGTGCATTTTGTAAATAAACTTGATGCAAGTGGCCCTGACCTTGCGGAGGGGATAAATTCAGGATGTTTGACAAAATGGCTGGACTCTTCCTAAGTATGAAAACAAAATGTACCGTCCATTTGTCTGTATTGTGTGTGTCCTTTTGCATTGTCTTGCAGATCATGTTAGCTTTTCAGACAGATGAAGGTTATTGTATTTGTAAACATTCTTGTTTGAACTCCACATATTTAAATTGGCCCTGTTACTGTTTCATTATATTTGTATTTTACATGTACTTGCAAACCAGCTTTTATGTTGCCTGCTAAACAAACCAATCTCTCTCTGTCTTTCCTCCACTCTACTTGGAGAAAATGCAGAGCTTGGTCTACTTGGAGGTAAACTTTTATGATTTCAAGTGAAAACGTGAAGTTACATTTTATTTTGATTTGCTGAGCTTGATGGACATCACATGATGTGTACCAGTGTCAAATGTTCCCACCATGTGGTCTACAGCTAAGTGTCGTGAATGTTTTCATGTTAAAGTAGTTTTGTTGAAATGTTTAAAAGCACGTTCAAGTGTTCACACTTGGTATGCTAAATGTGTGCATTTCTTACAATGATTTACCACTTGACATTATACTTTTCCTCTCATTTATGTATTACCAGCAGCTTTGCTAATTGTTTTATGGGTTTATTTGTTCAGTGCATTGTTAGTGAATATCTTGATTGCTGGTAAATATTTTGGGACTATGTTCATAAATATCATTGTAAAATGCAACAAAAACCAGGAAAGCTTCTGGATGAGAAAGTTCAGAGCTTGTTCTTTTGCACTCTATTCATTTATGTCACACTGGTTTGTATTTACCAAATATGTTATGTGCATTTCTGATTGGGGAAGATTTTGTAGCTGTTTTTGTACATACAATAAAACTTGTTCATCTTGAAACATGAATGACTTTGTTCTTGGGACTAAGCTTTATGCTATATATACATGTACTTACTAGGATATTTAATGTTTCATACAGGTAAGGTTAGGTTTTATTCAAGTTTCATTACAAAGGAAACAACTAAGGATACAAAACTGTGTCTGATGGATCTTAAGTCACATGCACCCAGTTTGTCTCGTGTGATGCCCAAGGTAGGAGAGATCATGTCGGAAGTGCATGGGCAGTGTACAAGTAATAAGTAGTAAGCTGAGAGACACCCCCCCCCCCCAAAAAAAAAAAAAAAAAAAAAAAAACTTTTATGAAGGCATAATACGCAGTATGCATATGAATTTCCCGGCACAAAGCACGGGTTTGACGCCTGGCAATCACGGGGGACGTGCAGGTCTCCTCTCTCACAGACAGGCCATATGCTCATTTCTCGCAAAATTAGCATTTTGTAAGAAATTTCAGGTCACAAATGCCAAACTGGTATGCTTCTAGTACTTCCTTAGCCGTATATAAGAAAAATTTCCATGTGCCTTTAATAAGTATTCTGTATTTCCAAAACATTAGTTATATCCCGCTTGTCCCCACAGGTACCAACCCCTTATCTCGCCAAGCGAGACTAGTCAATCAGGTATACAGTTTGGGTGGGAACGTAATATGCATATCTCCTGTTGATATATCACTTGATTGAATAACTATAAATACATGCTTGATAGCAGCCGATATATTGGGATTTTAGCTTTATCAAAATTCAGTAAAGTTATAAAGCCACCAGAAGCAACACATCAACTAGAAAAAACAAAGGTTTGATCTACAGCAAGTCTGTATGTGTGCCTTGAGAATAGAATTTCCAATTTTGTTCTGTGATAATCAAATGTATCTTGACCATAGTCTTTTGAATTGAAATTGCCACTTCATCTTTAATGCATCATTTTGCATCCTTATACTATACAAACAACTTCATTTCCATTTCATTGGGACACCTGTACCACAAACCAATGAATTTTTGTTGCTATTGACAACTGAAGATACTCAACATTTAAAGTGTAGAAGTATACCTAATCGGCATTAATTCAATTTTTTTTAAAAATCCGTTCCATGGGATGCACCTACAGCACAAACACAGAAACTGAAGTTGGATTGATGCTGCTTATCTGTAATTATTTTGAAAAGAATGAAAAAAGAAGCAAACAAACCAGCAAAAAACTGCACAAGCAAATCGGTAAGTGTACCCAGAGGGGAAAATATTACTGTTAATCAAGCTGGGAGTATTTCAAACTAAATCTTGGATATCTTCAAACCCATAGCAGTGTAATTCCAACTGCTGCTGGTACACACAAGCAGTGTGGTGCATCTGATGGAGGATATATACAGTCTTGTAGCGGGGAAACCTCTCGGAGAGCACCCTTGGGAGTGGAAAAAGTCCACTGTAGGGAGGTGCCCACTCCAGATAGGGTTGGCCTTTTAAGGTATGGATGAGTATGTAAATGTAGAAAAAACGTAAATCCATATGCAGTAAGTACCTATTTAGCACTGTCCATCTGAAAATCTCGGTAGCAAAATTTCTTTACTTGCAGCATTTTGTTCCACTTCTTTACATAAGAAACACTTTTTTTTTTTTTTAGAAAATCTGTAGCAATTTTGAAGGGCTTTGTAGTAAAATTTTGCTACAATGCTCCGGGTGGACAGCCCTGCTAATACATGTGCATAATGACCCAAGTGGAAACAACTACATGTAACATATAACTGTCTTTGTTCCTTATCACATGGAAACAAAAACAAAACCAAAAAAAAAAAAGGGGGGGGGGGGCTATGAAAAGTAAATTCTTGCATCCATTAGTGTTTCATTAGTCTAACTGCCTGGTGTCTGCATGGCAGCCTGGAATCGTGCAGTTGTCCACAAGCATTTGAAGCCTACACATCGACTAGTGTTTCTGCATCCACTTGACAAGGTATAATAATGGCTTGTCTAGAACGTGTCCTATACTCACTGCAAAGTAGTGCAGAATCACACAGTGCTCCTGGTGATACATGTGAACGGGCACCAGACATTTCATAATTGAGGTACATATGTATTGATGCCTGGAGTACTGCAGCATCACTAACTTTATCACTGGTCATAAGTGCAGGTTTGGGCATAGGAATCTGTTTTGTATGTAAATGTGTGTTTTTATGAAACAAAAATGTCATTTGATTAAAAGTCAAAAGTTAAGCTAATTATACTGGGTAAGACCGGTAAGGCAAGACCCAATCTTGACTGCAAAAAGTTTGACCGGTTTCGTCACCTCCCTGACTCCTGAGAGACTGAGGTCCCAGTACGTGCATATAAATCGGCGTGTTTCATACACGTTGCTAACGATGCACGTTATTACTCGTCAAAATTTGTACGTGTAAAATGGCAATGATTTAATACAAAGTTGACCCTGTATTTTGCATTGTACTTAGGTAGAATGACCTCACATGAACATATCAGGTCAAACACCCATATGATCTCTGGTTGTAGAAAATTGGGAGCCGTTAGCTTACGAAAATGAAAATTTAAGCTATTGGTGAAAATAGCCCATGCTAAGCCTTGTTTACCCTTGAAGTGCTGATTTCAAGACTGAGTCAACAGCTTTTTGGGGGGCTCAGACTTAGCAGAGCAAAGCTGTCTTGAACTAATTTAGACGGCATACTCATACTTGCAAGAGAGTCCTTTGTATGGAGGACTTGAAAGGATGATTATAATGAATCTGATCAGAGTGGATGATGTCATATTTGGATCTCAAATAGTTAAGATGGGCTGCATGCTAAAATCAGTCCAATATCCCCTCTTGGGTCCCATACATGTGAAAGTGTTTCCGTAAACACACAAAGTATACATTTTCAGAAATTTAGTGACCCATAAATTTCAAACAAATTGAATTGTGAACTTTTCAACATAATCGGCACATAAATAACTACTTCTTAAGAAATTCCACTGTACTGCTGATATGGAAATATGCAAATATCTTTTTACTAGTTCAACCAAGTTTTGATATGCTTTCACAGAGTTACTGCCAAAAATTTTAGCTAAATTTGTCCCAAGATTTCCAAAAATGTATACTGGGTGTATGTTTTTGTGAACAATTTCCACTGCAAGGAACCAGAGATGGAATGGTGTGCTGGTTTACAAGGCACAGATGGACCACCTTTCCTTTCAACAGACTTACCGTTAACTCCGTGTCTCTTTCTACACTTAGTGTAACCTGGTCTGTTCAGTTGACAACAGATCACCCAAAACGAAAAAGTATTGTTAGGTATACAGCACTTCTAATGTCATCATAATGTTGTACACTTTATAGCACAACCAGCACAGAAATCTTCAGTTTATATATCTTCTTTTTGAGAATTCAGTAACTTGAAAAAATTGTGTTTCAGCAGTTCAGGATTTAAATACTGGTTTGCCAACACTGAAACAGGTTATCTGCATTGATTTTGCAACAAATGAAAATACATATACACTGTACTTAGAAGTATTGCCTGCTAGTCTGAAAGCAACAAAACAAAAGGAGTTATAGTTTTATGACCATCTAAAAATAGAAGTGGTCTGAAAAAAAGTATCCATTATGTGAAACAAGATATTTATCATGAAAGTATAAGTAAAATGTACCGTCATTCAGAATAGTGCTTTTCCTTGCACTTGTGATTAATTGACTACAAGCACCAAAATATGAATTTTTGATAAGTATTTTGTAGGAAAATTCAATTTTCCCGTAAAGTTTTAGCATTATTTGATAATAATTAATGTCCATAATTAAACACAATCTCCAATGAATAAACGAGAAAGGAGGAAACTGAGGGCAAAACATTTTTTAAGGTCTGAATAAAGTTCCAGTGTTACAATTGCCAAAATTGAATTTATCCCCCCTCCTAACTCCCACACCCTTTTGTGACCATGCAGTTTAATATGCTCTTTTAGCTTTTCATCTTTCATGAAAACAATGCCTGTTGATTTTTGTTTTGACTTACGTTTTGTAACAACCTTTAAATAATCTCCGTAAAAACGTAGTAATTTAAGTTTTTCACATACAACTATTATTTTTTGTAATTTTAACAGCACATGCCAATACTTTGATTTGATTGTCACATATAGATCAGGTTACAGAGTCATAACACAAGAACATATGGAATAAAATAACTTATGTGGATAATGAGTACACCCCTGACCTATACAACAGGAATTTCATAAGATATTTAGAACCAATACTGTACTCAGGTCAAAGACATCTATAATTACAGCTCTTAATTAAATGCTGCCTAAATGTAAATAAGATAGTTACTCATTAATACTACAATTTGTACTTATTTTGATTAATTTCAACTTAAAATAGATAATATGACTCCTGTGTTTCTTTTTGTATTTAGCTCTTCTGTATGATGCAATTGCAAGTTGGTTGGTCCTTCCAGTATTGTTCTAGTCTATTATGTTTAAATACATTTACTGATGGCGATGTCACAGCATCATAGGTCTGGTAACTGTTCCAGGGTGGCAGCCACCCGAAGAGAGAAACAAACTTCCCAATATCCATTTTTGCTTGCTGGATCTCAAACCCTGAGTGGTGATAGTGCTGAAAAGCCAGCAGATCAGTTTAGCTTATTTCCATGGGGTTGCCTGTAATGTCAGAAAGTTACCGACAATAAATTTGTCACAATGATGCTGCACAACAGTAATGTCATAAGTACATGTATATTATCTTCAAAATTATTCATAAAAAATATATAAAATGAACTCCAAGGTGATTTTATATATGTATGTATTTATATATATATATATATATATATATATATATATATATATATATATATATATATATATATATATATATATGTGTATATATATGTATATGTATATATATATATATGTATATGTATATATATATATATATATATATATATATATATATATATATATATATATATACACATATGTGTGTGTGTGTTAAATTATGGTTATGCCCATTTTTGGGAAATAACAGGCTTGTGTATTTTTGATCCATTTATACAAAATGCTTGAAAATTTGATATCTGCGAAAAAAAAAGACGATAGAAGTGAAAATTAATGATATCAGTGATATACGCTATCTCTTCCTGTCGTACTGTAGGTGGTCAGAAGCACTCGGTATTCGTGGAGGCCATATTTAATACCATAAAATAGGCCTAATCATATAATAAATAAATCATAATATGGTTGCACTTGTCTATCATTTTTATCACTCGTGGTGATCCGATAACATTCACTCGCTTTGCTCAGCTCGTCTATGATCTCGGATCACCACTCAATCTCATGATAAAAAATGTTATACACGTGCAACCATGTTATAGTCTCTCTCTCTCTCTCTCTCTCTCTCTCTCTCTCTCTCTCTCTCTCTCTCTCTCTCTCTCTCTCTCTCTCTCTCTCTCTCTCCATATATTCAAACAACGTATTTTACTCCTATTTAATACATGTTGATAATTAAAAAGTATATAGAAAGTATATAAAGAATGAAAAGCTAAGTGTACCACGAAGCCCAAACGAGTACCAAAGAAAGCGTAGTGTTACTCAAAATTACTTGGGGCTTTGGTGAAAGTGCAGATTGGAAATGCTGACGTGCGAATGAGTTACAACGGGTAGAAAGCCTTTGTAGTGGGAAGTTTTCTATTGAAGGCGTCACATCCGGTTTCCGTTTGGCTGCGAATGGCGCTTGATATGAAAGTTACGAACAAAGTTGTGTTGAATATTTTTTTGTAATTAAGACAAGAAGCAAGAACTGAAAATGTCAGTGGCCGCTGAAGAGAATGAGAATTCTAGTCAATGTCAGAAATATTTGTCAGAAGGGATGAAAGCGGACGAACACAACCAAAGTTTTAGTTCAAAGGTAGGTGCTTCAATAATTCATTGAATCCTGGGTCTTATTGAACTTTAGGGGACCCGAGCCCCTATAGGACTAATTATGTTTCAAAGTTCAAGAAAGTTCCGGATGTGTTTTAAATAATAATTAGCAACACGAATCACTCATATGAGATGACTTCCGACCGGTCCTAACATGTACATTAAGCATTACTGAGGCTGTTTCTTCTACCAAGTTACTGATGATCCCTCAAATATCCCTCACTGCGACTGTTCGAGGTTCATTCGCTCAATGTGTTTGTATTGCACTGTGTCAAAAAGAATAAACTAAAACAGAATAAGGAGTGTGAGAAGAAGTGCACTGGGCGGGGAGTGATTTGGGTTTACACACTCCCCCTTGTCCTTGAATATCTGCAAGATGTAAATAGAACTTTGACTCATCATCAATAACTAGTAACAGTCGGCGCCGTTATGTGCGGTTTTCATCTTGTGCAGTATTTTGTTGTAGACTGAGTTTTTCTTCCATTTTCCAATTTTCTTTCTTTTTTTCCTGTCTCTCTCTCTCCCCCCCCCCCCCCCCCCCCCCAAGGTGAACCGGCCACACTGTGTAGCCGGGTAACAGTACACCTCATCATTTGCATGGTTGATGGGGGTCTCGATATAGCAGTTTTGGAGGGGAGCAAGTGAAAGGGTGCAATGGCCCTTGAACTAAGGAGGAATAATAACACATTGACAGATCAGGGATGAATCAATAAGAGTAACTGAACAGTTTAAATCTCTGAAGTGTGGGGAACTGTTTTAACAGCTTATCTTACAGTTTGTTGAACTTCAAAGACTTATTTGTGACCTCTAAAAACAATGAGTTTGACCAGGGACCCGGTATAACATTTCCCTGGTCCCTAGATGAAAAGAGCCCAGCTTCTGACTGAGTCTGAGTAATCCAAGTGAGTATCCTAAATCTCTGTGGATTATCACCCTTGTAATAAAGTGTGATAAATCTTGGAGCTTTGGCATTTAAGCCAGATGTCCTTTTGTAGTTAGTCACTAGTGTTGAGTCTAATCCCACAGTGACTACAACTTACACCCATGGGACTAGGCAGCTTGAGAGTCCCATGCAATCAGTCCAGCTGATGAAGTTTGAAGTGGGCAGAACTCCTATGTTGATGCCTAATTAATGCATACATTACCCTTTGAGGTTTATGCTGGGACAAGAAGCATGGAGGTAGATTTGGAAAGAACCTGGAATACTTCAGTTGCACATACACTCTTCGATTTTCTGGTATGTCTATTGTTGGTTTTCTTTGCCATGGTGAAATTCTGCATTGGTGTAAGAAAGACAGTTTTAATAACACATATTATAATTAATTTTGTAAGCAATCTTGTGCAGCAGATAGGCTACAAATGTATTGTGTTTATGTCTTTTCGTCAAGAACCACTTCGTGGTAGTCATTACCCTATTCTGTAGTCCAAACTCTCTACACTCCATAAGCTAACCTGTCACTGTCTAACCTGTATACACATGGAAGTACTATTGTTGTGTTCTTCTGTAAAATTTTGACATAGGCTGTATTGGCCCATGTAAATTCAATGGTCTTCGGCAGGCAAATGAATATTTGAGGGTGTCCAGGCCTTGCAAGCAATGATATATGTGTTGGTACAATTTTCTGAAAAGGGCATAACAAGTAACAAGGCTTGTAAATTACCTTTGGAAAGTATGACACTTCTGCATTTTGATAGCCCTGTGTGAAGGCCTATATTCTTCTCAAATAGAAGAGGATACTTTTTGAAAACCTATTTCAAATTGAAAGTACTGTGTGTTAAATAGTAAATACATATGCAATATCACCCCAATATCATAAATGTTAAAGATACACATTGCTTCTGATACATTTATATACATGTAGTTCACATGGCTACATTGGTTTGTATGTCCACATCTCATCAGTGAAATTCGTAATGATGCATTTCTGACTGTGTGCTGTGTGTAATTATTTGGTTGCTGCCGAGAGCATGTAGCCAACATACCAATCAAGTTTTTGTCATTTTTCAGTCCATTTCCTTCTGTTTTAGGTTCCAAGTATTGATGATTTCATTTTTGTCAAGCCTATCAGTAGAGGTGCCTTTGGGTGAGTTGAGTCTCATACTAATGTACTATTACAGTTGTTACATCACACTAGTTCGTGATAACATACTTATAAATCAGGGGAATTGAAATCTCGCTACATATATTTGTGGACTCAAACACAAAATACTGTATGTGTACAGGATGTATAATAATTTGTAAAAAGAAAGAGGCAACATTGTACAAGAGTGGTAATAAATAACCTATGACCTGCTGTGCCAGCTTTTGTTTTCAGTGAAGGTCAAACAAAAGAAGTTCAAGTTGAAGGGACAGGAGGGCACTTGTGTATTGTGCCAAACTGCTATGTGCATACCCCCTCCTCATCTGGCCACAACATGTTTGGACTTGTTTCTGACTTTCTGGAAAGCATATAAGCCTATCACCACATGTGCTTTCACTCAGTGTGATTGCAATAATTATAATTTGCTGCTAGTCTCTGGACTTACTACTGACAATTACATGTACAACAGGGCACAGGCAAAGATACCCAGTGCCTGTGCTTTTACCCAGTGTGATAGTGGTAATCATAATTTGCCTGTTTTAGTTGATTGTTCTGCTACATTAAGATAACAATATGCTGATTAACATTGTTCTGCATGCTGTGCTTTCTAATCTCTCTAAAAGAAAGAAGTGTGCGTAATTCTTTGTGATCTTTTAAGTGCCAGAAAAATTAAAAGAATCTCCCCTCTCATAGATTCATCCTGAGTGACCCATTTCTTTTGTTCAAATGGTGGTATAACTAGCACAGTGACAATTTAGTATTGCTCGGGTGAGACATTTCTATGATAGTTACAGGTGGCTACTGGGTCCACTTCTTTTTTCAGTGTACATCAATGATCTTGTTGACGATCTTTCTTGTGATGTGAGGCTTTTCGCTGATGACACATGCTTGCTAGAAATTGTTCAAAATCCAATGGAATCTGCCCACCACTTAAATAGAAACCTTCTACATATCCAAAATTGTGGAAAATTATGGCGTGTCAGTTTCAATGCCTTGAAATCTTTATCTGTTGTCTTCACTGCCAAAATCATTAGACCCGGCCATCCACCTGTTCATCTTGGTCCATCAGCCATACCTGAGGCCACCTCCCACACCCATTTAGGTATAACTCTTAGCAGTAATTTATCTTGGCATACTCGCATAACCCGTATCGTCAATAAATCCAACCAGCGCATTGCTCTCCTTCGCAGGTTTAAATTCAAACTTTCCCGAAAAACCCTGGTCTGGCTTAATTTCTCTATGGTCAGACCAATTCTGGAATATGGTTGTGTCCTCTTCGATAACTGTGGTCAAGGGCTGTCAGACTTACTCGAATCTATTCAGTATGACGCGGCAAAAATATGCACTGGTGCCCTAAGACACACTTCTCATATCAAACTTTTACAAGAACTTGGATGGCCTACCCTCGCTAATCGTCGCAAATATTATAAATTAATCCTGTTCTACAAAATGACCCATGATCTTACTCCTCCTTATCTGACCAATCTCCTGTCACTTCCTAACTTCGGTCGAGCAACACGTCATTTCAGACCCATACGCTCCATCCAGTGCAGGACTCTCCGCTTTGACAGCTCCTTTCTCCCTGATACCATCAAACTTTGGAACAACTTACCTGTGGACATTAGAGATTCAATCTCGCTGCAAATCTTCAAATCAAAACTCAAGACAACCCTGCTGGCTGTGGACAGTGTCCACGACCTTTTCTCCTATGGGCTTCATTTTTCTAATATCTGCCTAACCCAGCTACGGCTAGGCTTCTCCAGGCTTAACTTTGACCTCTGGAAAGTAAATATAGTTCCAAGTGCTACCTGCTTCTGCTCTTTCCCAACTGAAGACGTTACTCATTTCTTTCTTTTTTGTCTTAAATATACCTCCCTTAGAAAGAAACTATTGGATAATACAATACCTCTTCTAGCTCCTGGTGTTCACCCTGACCTGATTATCCACACAGCTAGCAAAAGACTGATTCATATATTCCTCTTTGGCAGCAAAGAACTACCTGATCTTCTCAACATACAGATATGTGATGCAGTACAAAATTATGTAGTTGAAAGCAGGCGGTTTGTTTTCTAATCCCTTCCATAATCATGCAGTTTTATTCTCTCCTCAGTGTTAAGTCATTGTGACCTGTCACCTACTGACCAAATTTTATAAGAAACACACTCCCTATGCTGTGTATCTTATGACGTATAGCTTTAAGTTATCCAAAAATATAATTAATTATGTATAGTTATTGATTTACTGGCATTAATTACGCCCAGCCTCTATTGTCAATAGTGAATGGTATACCAAGTATCATTACGTACATTATATTCTCAATCTGAGCCTTTCAGTGTCCTGTTGACAATTGACGTTTGTATATGATGATATCAATATTTTCTCATGTATATTTGTATGGTAACATATAGTTTGTAATGTCTTGTGCGTATTGTATATACATATTATTGTGCGTCTCTCCATGTCTGGAGAAGCCATTGTTATTAGTAATTTTTGTACTATAGGGTAATCCAGTATAAATAAATATGTTTAAACTAAACTACCACCGATATCAGGCCAATGTCAATGGAATAATGATGTGTCAAGAGTGAGGAAGGAAGAAAACATTGTACCTTATCACATGCAACATATTCAAAACATTTTTGGGGGGTACAGTCTGATGCATTACATATGGAGGATGGCATTATAAATGCGAAACACATAATTCTTTTTCACATTGCCATATCATCATGACCTCCATTATTTTGAGGTCATGTCTAATTAAAACATGTCCCAAGACACAAGCTACATATGGAGAGCAAAATTTTTAATGATTGAAATTTGAAATTAAAAAATAAATCATGATCATTTTTAAGACATACATGAACTGCTTCAGTATGGATTTGATAAGGGCATGAAATGATCACGGTTGTGATCTGAATGTGATTGCTGATTCATCAAATTGGGAAAGGAGTAGAAAGTGAGAGTTGATACTGGTCGTTCTTGTCCCAGTTTAAAAACTGTTGAATATATTAGATATAAATCTAATATGTGTAAGAAATACCAGGGAACTTCATGCAGACAAGAGCTATAATTAGAAGTGATAAAGTTAATCAGTTGTTGCATGTCTTCAATGAAATAGCACCCTCAAGCATGTTAATTTGTCTTGCACATTTCTTTGTGGTAGAAAATGATGACCATGTGGAAGTTGACATGCTTAAGGCTATAAACATTACATGTATATCAAAGTATTCAAATGGTAACAAACACTATCCAGCATGGTGGGCTCAATGGGTTGTTCTGGGAATTTTTGAACTGTAGCTTATTTAGCTGAAGTTACATAAACCCATCCGCTTATTTTGTTGGCCAAAACCATGAGTTAAATTTACATTTTGATATTATACTCAATAAATCTAAATGAATTAGTAAAGTGCCATGAATAGATGCATCAAAAGTTAAAAAGATTATGAAGTATCCTTTGCCAATTTGGCTAAAGCTAACAACCTTTTGTTTGCCAAATTACACCTTTTTCATTGGTTATTTGACTAATGGATGATGCTACCCTTTACTCATCAAATGTCAAATGTGGCCAACCTAAATCAGTTCACAAATTGTAAGTATTTAAATTGCAAAGCTAGTTGCCTGGTTTTTGTATTGACAAGCAAAAGGGCCTTAAAAATTAAATGTTAAAGAATCGTCAAATTTCTTGAAGGTAAAATTTCATACATTGGTAAACCTGTATTATCATGATATGGCCCTGGTTTTGAAATCCCTTGTCCTCAGAAGAATGCAACTTGTGGGCCCAAGGACCTTTTCACATGTAATGCATTTTTCCATATCTTGCAAGTCATAACAGATCAGATAGCATGAAAGTCTTACAGTACCATTCAAATCATTAGTCAGGAGTGATCTTACTTGAAAGATAATTATATGATTTGATTAACTGTATTTTACTTTATTTTTAAGTTAAGAGAAAAACTCAATATTGATTTTAAAGCTTTCTAAATTGATCATAAGCTCCAAGATCTAAATTAGAAATTAAGAAAATCTTTGCAGGACCAAATTACCACAAGTTCAGTGATCAAATGTAATGCACCTGTCTTAGCAATACATCATAATTCAGCTTGTATTTCTGTCAGAGTTTCCTGATTCAAAATCTAATATTTTATGTAAGCTATGTTTCTAGTATACAAGATAATGTAAAGGCAATGGGGCAAAATTTTACTTTTTTTTCTTTTTCTTAAGAATTCAGCATATCTTTTGGTAGAAATGTCTGTTTTTTATAATGCCTAAACATGTGTTTAAGTAACTGTTCTTGTCTCAGTACAACTGGAAGTAATAAGTCAAGACTTTCAAAGTTAGGTTAGTTGACAGGTTGTTGATTTTTGATCCTAAGAACACAGACTTGGGATCTACAGCACAGTGTTAACTTCTTCTGGATATACCTCTGGCTCTATATGTCAGATTGGTTGGACATAATATAAATTGATATGATATCAAACAACTCTAATCTATCCTAGAAAAGAAGATTTGCTTCACAGCAAATCTGTCTGGGTGCCTTCAAAATGAGAAAAGTTTGAAATGCTACACCTTGCCATTGTTCAACATAATCTAAATTTTGTGTATTATGCTAATTTGCATAAATTAGAATGTTATAACTTTAGTCCATTGTTCATTGGATGTGGCCATGTCACAAACCTATAAAGTAAAGGTTGAATGACAGTACTATCTGTAGTAGTTTTGAAGCTATTGAAAGACTTTAATTTTGTTTATTTGCCTATTTGCATTTGGTTCATTGGATGCGGCTTTGTCACATAGAAACAAATTGAGGTTGGAATGGCACCTCTATGTATAATAGTTTTTACATTATTCAAGATTTAAATTGCTTGTATTCAATTTATTTGCTTAAATTAAAATTGTACAATTTTGGATCATGGTTCATTGGATTCAGCTATGTCACAAAACCTAAAAATTGAAGTTGGAATGGCACCTCTATCTGTAATAGTTTTGAAGCTATTCAAGATTTAAAAGTTTGCATATCCACCTAATTTGCATAAATTAAAAATCCTATGACTTTGGTTCATGGTTCATTGGATGTGGCTTTGCCACAAACTGATAAATTGAAGTTGGAATTTCATCTGTATCTATAATAGTTTTGGAGATATTCAACTTTTAAATTTTTCAATGCCCCTTATTAGCATAATTTGAAATTCTACAACTTTCATTTACTGCCCATTATACTGGCAGGTGTCACAAACCTACATGTGCCCATTGAAATTTTGTGTCTATCTGCAGTAGTTTGGAAGATATGGAGCCTTCTTTGCAAAATTGTAAACATGTTGATTATTCCAAATCAGATAGTCAACTTCCTTACCAGCTCTGTTACCATGCCAAGTTTACACATTGTAGCTTGCACAGTGTCTAAAAAAAGCTTGGGACAAATTATGTGACACAAAGAGGAAGAAACAAAGAAAGACAGAAAAAAAATTGAGAAAACGGTATGTCTGGGATGGCACCCAGACATAAAGAGGGGAAGGGATATGGACAGAGAGAGAGAGAAAGAGAGAGAGAAAGAGCCCAGTCATCACCTCTTTCAAATTTTTATAGCAGAATAATTCATCACATGTAGGTCTCTGTTCAAGGTGATGCTATTGTTGCCTGTTTAGCAGACCCAGGGCCCTTGACAATTGGACAGGGACCCTGAGCCACCAGCCACATTCAAAAATGGCCTGACAGTTACTGTAAATTGCTTGAATTTCGCTGTATTCTTATTTTCGCTTATTTCGCTGATGGTACCAAACCGTGAAAATAAAAACACAGTGAAATAGTATTTTAACATTGTTTAAATGGGAATTATGTCCAAAACAGTGAAATTAAAACTGCAGCAAAATCTCAAAAATGCAAAAACCGTGAAAATTTATACACATGAAAATAAAGCAATTTACAGTATCCAAGCAGGAAAGTGATGCTGTTACCAACCTGCCTCCCATCTTCCTACACACAGACAGCTGTGTAAACATACAAGCATGTCCAGTGCTGAGGCAAACCCCATGGGGCTCAGTTAAGAGCACTGTATGAAAGCAGGCTTGCATATTCAGTGGACCCTGTCTAAAACCTGATCTTCAGCCAATCAGTAGTTAACAGAACTATTTTGTAGCCACACAGGATCCAAACATGCATTTCCCGTAACATGATTTGCCCGGTGATTATGAGCTTTTTAACACAAAAAGTATTGAGTGATGATTGTTCCATTAAATACTTCAACATTTGAATCTGACTTGACATCATATGTAATTCATGATTACAGTCTAAATTATTTTGTGTCATTGTAACAAATCATTTTATATTTAACACATTATGCCCCCTTTTCCCCCTTCCACAAGAATACATTTAGACAATTAACATGGCAAAAAAGCTTCAAACTTGCCACATTTAGTTGCACTTCTAGAACTTTTGTTCACTGTTCATTGACAGATGTCTCAAACCTACAAGTGTAAGTTACAACTTTGTGTCTCTCTGCAATAGTTTGGAAGATATGGAGCTTTTAAAATTTTAATTGTCCATAATTTGCATGATTTTACACATCATGACTATTCCAAGTCAGGTGCCTAATTTCACTGGTAGGTCAGTCACCATGGCAAGTTTGGTGGTTTTCGGAATAGTAGGGTCCGAGAAAACCTCCAGACAAATCTGGTCATAACGAAGAAGGAAAGAAAAAAAGAATTGGAATCACAAAATGTGTGGGTTGGCACCCAGACATAATAATATATTACGAAGAAAGTGTTGTCAGTAGTTTTGGACAAATAAACTTTCCACAGCAGTAGTTACAGAGCATCTAATTTTTCAAAGATTTTTTTTTTTTTTTTTTTTTGAGAAATATTAAAGTTATGTGAATTTGCTGTTTGTCCCCTTGATGATATGAACAGTGAAACAAATATTTTTTAAAAATGTATGATTTAGACCCATTTCCAGTAGTTAGAGTGCAGGGCAAAATATGACTCACAGAGTAAATTCTGTTGTTCCATTGACTTAAAATTGTTGAATTTACTTTTTTTTTTTTTTTTTTTTTTTTTTTTTTTTTTTTTTTTTTTTTTTTCCTTTACAATGTTCATACATTATGTCTCATTCCTATACTGTATCATGTGCTTTAAGTTTTAACTCATTCCATACTATGGTCACAGGCCTTGGTCAGTGGTTCTGGCACTGCCTGGCAAGTCATGCAGCAGCCTTGCAGCATGACTTGCCAGGCTGTGCCAGAACCACTGACTTAAGACTATAGGCATGTTGGCACTTGAACAAAAGCTCTTTTCATGAAGAATTTAAATATGCAAATACTGTCTTAAATCTAGGTAAATATACAAAAAAAACAGGGACTGGTATGGAATGAGTTAAAGTACAATTGTGACTGTATGATGTTACTTATCAAATTTAGATCAACAAAATAATTTTAATGGATTCTGAAAAGTGTAGCAGTTGTGAATGTATACAAGCATATCATGTAACAAGGTAATACAAATATCTCCTCAATATCCTCCATCAACAATGCTGATGGAGGATATTGAGGAGATATTTTTATTCTCTTGGGATATTTCACTGATTGCATGTACTACATATGGTTAGTGGACATTTTCTTTTGTAATTTTGTGCATTACTGTAACTATTTGACAAATTTAAAGTACAATTTTTTGGATGCATGAAACATGTTTAAAGTCTAACTTCTGGAATGGCATCACTGTTGGCAGTGGGTACCTTAAATGTCTACCATGCCATGAGAGGGGTTCATAGGCATTGCCTGCTCCCCAATTTTTTTTTTTTTTTTTTCAAGAAATAGAATAAGTTTAAACCGATGGCATCAGTGTACAGATGTTCTTGAGACATGAATGCTGGTGTCACATGTACACACCAGGTCCAGGGTAATACCTAATACATGTACCTCCAATTGAGCCAAAGCACGATGTATTTGATGAAGTTGGCTGTGGCAAGGGAGTCATTTTTCCTGTTTCAATTGATTTCAGGAAAGTTTTCCTTGGTCACAAGAAGAATGATGAAAAGAAGATGTACGCAATCAAAGTGATGAAAAAGGCAGATATGGTGAACAAAAACATGGTCAGCCAAGGTAAGAATGAGGAATGTTCAATAGTTAAATCAGGTTATCGGACAATTCGTCGAAATCAACTTCGCCGAATATTCACTTCGTCGGGGGTTAAAATTGCCGACTGTCTAAACGGTCGTGATGACAATATGTCGAAATCAGTCTGGCCGTCTGGTCAAACTGGTCACTATTAACTTCGGCGCAAGTTCATCTCGTTGCTTGTCAGTTTGACCGAAAAGACAACTGGTCGCGTGTGCGACCGTGGGGGTTACAATGGGTTGATATCAAACTGTGAATAAAGTTTGTCTGCATACATCATTATTACATGATCTATTTTCCGTGTCTTTTTCCCAGGTCTCTCAGTCTGATCTCTACCGTTGACCAGTCAGCATGGCTGAATTTGGTGAGAGTTTAGACATATTTTTGACCCAACAAGGGTGTAAAAAGTTGACTTATGAGGGGTACACATACACAGTGGATAAGATCTACAAAGGCAAGGTAGCATGGCGATGGCGACGATGGCGCTTGTAAAGGCAGGGCATCATCGGTCGGTGATGATGTAACTCAAACTCCCCCAGGTTGTGTTCAGTCACATGATCATAATATGGCCACCATCAACAATCACCTGGCATCCGCTTCACTCCGATTTCTAGCAAAATGGCCTCACAACGAAGTTACTTTTTGACCAAATGACACTTCGACCATTCTGATTTTCGACCGAGTTGATTTCGCCGATGTTACATTGCGATGAAGATGACTGTCGACGAACTTGTGTTGTGACGAGATTACTTTTCAACCAGTTTTCTTTTCGGCAAAGTTGGCCCCCGACGATGTTGATTTCGACGAAACGTCCTAGAATCGTTAAATCACACATAAAGTTCCACTTGTCAAGTGTCATTCATACATGTACATGTCGGAAGACTGCACGCCGCACTCAGACATGTCTGCAGTGTCACCTGGTTCCAGTTGCATTGCAAGTTGTGCATAAAATATGACTGATGGTAATTTAGTAATTTCATGCTGCTGTGATTTTTTGTTTACCTTTGACAAGTATAGTCTAGATGGGCATACCTTATGAAAGTTATATTTATTGATATATGTAAATCAGTAGCTGTAAATACAGCAGTGTAAATATATATTTGTCACAATCTGTGTCAAAGCATGTACATAGTCTTTTGTATTTATGACTGTAGCAGTACATTTTGTGTATACAATTTATTTTTATTTTCCTCAGATGTGCTTCTTGAATAAAACTGAAAGTTATAGTGTCCTCATGAGCAAGTGCTGAGATCACACCACGCTTTTTTTTCCCTTCAAAATGTTCAAAATTATGGAAGAGGGCACCTAAAATGTATACCAAAATCTACTACAGTGGCCCTTTTTTTTTTGAAAAAAAAGGCAATTGGTACATGTATTTGGATTGTTTTCTTCTCAAACTGTCATTTTTGCACCAGTGTAATTTCTGTCCCACATCAAACAGTGCACTGTAGGCCAGCCAGCCAGTATGTATTTAATCTTGCATTGATTCCCTTGACACGTTTGTGGACTAACACCAGGGTGAAGTTATCAAAGGGTAGAGACTTAACACCTGACTTGTCTGAAACAATAAGTGTGAGGTTGAGTGCCACCTGAGTGATTTAGCTTACTATGAAATACTTTGTTGTTCCATCATTTTAACCCATGAGATGAAAACTGTTCTTCATAATTATGTAGTCTATGGAGAACATGAGATCATTAAAGTGTATGTGTCAACACACACTTTTCTGTTTTTCCTGAAAGTATTAAAGTGTGTGTGTCAACACACACTTTTCTTTTTCTTTCTTTCTTTCTTTCTTTCTTTCTTTCTTTCTTTCTTTCTTTCTTTCTTTCTTTCTTTCTTTCTTTCTTTCTTTCTTTCTTTCTTTCTTTCTTTCTTTCTTTCTTTCTTTCTTTCTTTCTTTCTTTCTTTCTTTCTTTCTTTCTTTCTTTCTTTCTTTCTTTCTTTCTTTCTTTCTTTCTTTCTTTCTTTCTATGGCAGCAAATTTGTGAGACACTTTTCTCTGACACTATTATACATAGAAGCTCCAAACTTGGCATCATTGTATCTCCATACAAGAAATTGGGCCTTTTTATACAGAAGAATGAGGATGTTTAAAATTGCGCAAATTAGGGACATTTGAAATTTTAAATCTTGAATATCTTCAAAAGTATAATAGATAGAGATGTAATTTCAACTTCTACTAAGGGGTTGTTGACTGTTGCGCACCTAATGCATTAAAAACAAAAGTTGTAGCAATTAAAATTATGGTAAGTAGCACCATTAGAATATGTAAATAGAATAACTTCAAAGCCAATAGATAGAGATGCCATTCCAACTTCTACTCCTATGTTATGGACTAGCTGTACATTGCCATACCAATATGCTTTGAAGACACACACCGATTTGCTGTGCAGCAAATCATCTTTTAAATCAACTTTCTTTCTTTCTCTTTCTTTCTTTCTTTCTTTCTTTCTTTCTTTCTTTCTTTCTTTCTTTCTTTCTTTCTTTCTTTCTTTCTTTCTTTCTTTCTTTCCTTCCTTCCTTCCTTCCTTCCTTCCTTCCTTCCTTCCTTCCTTCCTTCCTTCCTTCCTTCCTTCCTTCCTTCCTTCCTTCCTTTCTTTCTTTCTTTCTTTCTTTCTTTCTTTCTTTCTTTCTTTCTTTCTTTCTTTCTTTCTTTCTTTCTTTCTTTCTTTCTTTCTTTAGCAGCAAATTTGTCAGACACTTTTCTCTGACACTATTATACATAGAAGCTCCAAACTTGGCATCATTTTATCTCCATACAAGAAGTTGGGCCTTTTTATACAGAAGAATGAGGATGTTTAAAATTGCGCAAATTAGGGACATTTGAAATTTTAAATCTTGAATATCTTCAAAAGTATAATAGATAGAGATGTCATTCCAACTTCCACTAGGGGGTTATTGACCATTGTGCATCCAGTGAATTTAAAACAAAAGTGGTAACAATTCAAATAATGCTAATTATCAGCATTTAAAATTTTAAATCTTTAATATCTTCAAAACTATTACAGGTAGAGATCATTTTAACGCCTACTAGGGGGTTATTGACCATTGTGCATGTAATGAATCTGAAACAAAAGTTGTAGCAATTAAAATTATGCATTATGTTTATTAACAGTATTCAAAATTTCCAATCTTGAATAACTTCAAAGCTATTATAGATAGAGATGTCATTCCAACTTCTCCTGCATTATGGAATGGTTGTACATTGCATTACCAATATGTTTTGAAGACACGCACACTGATTTGCTATGCAGCAAATCATCTTTTCTAGTTTCAGTTTGTACTCCTGCCAGTCAAGCTAACAGTAAAAAGTTCTCCAGTGTCAAGGGTAGATTTTAAGATTGTAGCTGGTAGCCAGAAGGGCCACCAGCTGGTAGAGTCTGGTGGTCCTTCAGAAATTTGGAGGTCACCTGACAAAGTGTGCATTTCTACATTATTTTCAGTGAATGAATGTAATGCTCATACATGGCACAGATCTATTAGCATTTTGTTTTATGACCCTGAGTGAATCAGTGATCCTGATGAAACAGCAAAAATAAATAATGCAGTACCCAAATTCTTGGGTGGTCAAACAGATTCCTACTGTAAGCTATGGTGGTGACCCGTAACTTTTGTTGAGTGTACATGTCACAATGAAATCCGGAAAATTTCTAACTCTAAGTCAGCAAGCAGAAATACTAAAAGAACCTGAAAATAAATCACAGACACAAATTGTTGCAGAATATGGCATATCAAAAGGAGCTGTGGGCAACATTGTCTATCTACCCACGACGGTCAACCCTGTCTGCAGTGGGTGCCTTCCTACAGTGGGCAAGTTTTCTCTTGGCATCCCAAGGGTGCCCACTGCATAGAGGTTTTACTGTACATGTATGTAAATGATTACACTTCCACAATGTCACATTTGTAAATTACATCATTGATATTTTAAAATAGGAAATTGGTTTGCCATGTAAAGAAGAATAAAAAACAACTGTGGACAAAAAACTCGAATGCATTTATTCTTATTTTCAAGTGTATATTATATATTTTATTTATTTGTAGTCAAAGCAGAAAGAGATGCGCTGGCAGTGACAAAGAGCCCCTTTGTGGTGAAGTTGTTCTACTCCCTACAGTCAAAGCAAAATATCTACTTGGTAAGTGGTGTAAAAATGTTTGTGCTAATGAATTACAGGACAAACACTTTTTGCTGTTTATGCACAGACAATTTATCAATAAGATTTAATGTATACATCTATTTCAAAATACCTGCTGTATTTTATTTTGTTTTATATAATTTTCTGAATATTTTCCTGATATATAGGTATATCATGCATACAGGTCTGCAGTATCTAATAATTGTGCAGTGGAAACCATTTTGCCATATGGTGTACATTCTGTCGTATCTTAATTCGACTTCAGTATTCTCTTTTTACCTGAAAATACCTTCTAACCCTTTCTCCCTTGAATTGACATTTGAGTCAACAACTTTCCTTGGCATGAGTTGGGCACTAAGTGCCCAACTCATGCCAAGGAAAGTTGTTGACCTGGGGCATGTGATCTTCATTTGGCTCATCTACAATTCTCAGTCAAAATTGTTTTTCATTATTGTTGAAATTAGTTGAAAACACTGAAGCAGACGATATTTGACCAACAGCCAGTTTTGGCTGGTTTGAGGGGGAAAGGGTTAAATTATGTTTTATTTTCCCTATGTTTGCAGAGATTATAGATTATTGCATGAACACAAACATTGAAGGTGCATGTTTTGTTGTTCAGGTGATGGATTACATGATAGGAGGTGATGTGAAGTCTCTGTTGTCCATCTATGGCTACTTTGATGAGGAAATGGCAGCCATGTACACAGCTGAGGTAGCCATGGCACTGCAATACCTCCACCGACATGGCATTGTGCACAGGTAAACAGTCTTACTCCTTGTTTTCTTTTGCTTTTCCATTTGTTTGTACCTGACCTGATACGTACAGTCAGCTGAGAAGTTAGGGTGTCTGTCATATGTCCACATATTACATTTTCAACTGTTTCTCTGGAACCATTTGGCCAGATCGTGTTCACATTTTACATCTTTTTTTTAAAGCTGTGCTGGCCATAGGTTGCATAGCTTATGGGATCTGTCTAGTCATTCTGCCCATTTGTACAGTGTCTATAATTTTTAAGATAGCGCCTTGATACTTTTAAGCTCAGCTGGCTTGTTAGTAGCTGAGTCTTATAAAATCTTCTCTGTAACAGCTCACCCAATTGCTTTGATATCACACAGGAACACTCCTAGAGACTTGTAGTTCTTAATTTGTTCACCATGTGGCACTGCATTTTTTGTGTGAGTGTGTTTTTGCTATTTTTGACTTCTCCAGTTTATTATAAAGATAAACCTGAAACTTGGTGGATATATTCCTTGTGGAAGGGTTAATCAAACAAAGTTGTTCATTAGGTGCCAATTGGGTGGATTCCTGATTTTGAATAATTTTTTCAATTCGGGTACTTATCGGTAAAAGCACCTTTCCTATTGATTACTATGTAAGTCAGCGGACATTGTAATGGACACTGGGGACCCCTTGTTGTTAATTTGTTCACCAGGTGGTGCTGTATTTATTATTTTTTTCCCCCTAATTTTTAATGAAGTTTGGTGTCTTTTTGCTATTTTTTTACTTCCTATCCGGAACTGTTTCTCAGATTAAGCTGAACTTGGTGGATATGTTCCTTGTGGAAGAGTCAAACAAAGTTGTTCACCAGGTGGCACTGCAGTGGGTTCCTGATCTTTAACGATTTCTTCAATTTGGTTATTTATCATTAAATGCACTTTTCCTACTTATTACTATGTCAGTCAATGGGCTAATTCACATTTAGACTTCTCTGAAACTGTCATCCAGATTAGCTTCAAATTTGGTGGCAATGTATCTTTGTTGGGTCTCTAACATGTTTGTTCAAATGGTCAGGCAGTGATTTTTGGATATTTAGAATAAATTTTTTTTGTTCTTTTATTGGGCAAATCTTTAAAAATCTCCGAAACCGCTCACCCAATTGCTGTGATATCACACACAAACACTCCTAGTTCTTAACTTGTTCACCAGGTGATGCTGCTATTTTTTAATGATTTTTGGTGTGGTTTTGCTATTTTCTACTTCTTCTCCATAACCGTCCCTCAGAATAAGCTAAAATTTTGTGGATATGTTCCTTGTGAAAGGGTCAAACAAAGTTGTTCACTATGTAGCGCTGTTGTGGATTCCTGATTTTTAGTGTTTTTTTTTTTTTTCTATTCAGGCACTTACCAGTAAGTGCACCTTTCCTATTGATTGGTATATAAGTCAATGGGCATTGTAATGCTCAATATCATGTATTCTCTCCACCAAATTCCTGTGTTCTTTTAAAGTTCTCTTTTAAATATTCTCAATTTCTCTGCTGCAGTAAAATTTATATTTTTGATGAATTTTTGGAAGGCAAATCTTTGATATACTTCTGAATGCCATATGCACTCAGCTCAGCTAAAGCTCAACACAGGTCTACTCAGTTGCAATTTTGATTTTGTGAAGAAGCTAAGGTCAGCTGAGCAAGGGCTGCTCACATAGCCCTGATGTTGTTCAATGTGGTAAAATAATTTTAGAATCACAAAACCAAGATTCTGGTGTACAATATTAAAACTATATCATCGTCATCCAAATAGTTGGAGGGAAAACTATTCTGTAAACATGGACATATCCATATGCTGTCAGCTTAAAGATAAGCTTGGCTCAGCTCTGCTAATATTAGCTCAGTTTAAGAGATACCTGTCCTATTTTAATGTCTGTACTGTTCTTTCATCCAGGGACCTGAAACCTGACAACATGCTCATCTCTAATGAAGGTCATATCAAGCTGACAGACTTTGGTCTCTCCAAGATATCCATGAACAGACGTAAGTATCCCCCCACTGTCTGTCACGTGGCACCCATGCGGCAGTAGTATCCTGTCACTGTCAGCCACATGGCACTAGTGCAGCAGTAGTGACCTGCTGCTGTCAGTCACATGGCACTCATGCAACAGTAGTAACCTGCCACTGTCAGTCACATGGCACTCATGCAACAGTAGTAACCTGCCACTGTCAGTCACATGGCACTCATGCAACAGTAGTAACCTGCCACTGTCAGTCACATGGCACTCATGTAGTAGTAGTAACCTGCCACTGTCAGTCACATGGTACTCGTGCAGTAGTAGTATCCTGCCACTCATCAGTTTCATCATATTTTTATACACCTATTGTGCTCCTTTGGTCAATTTCATGATACATTTACACATGGATTATCCTTCCATGGTCACTTTCATGACACTTTTGACATGGAGGACACTCTTGGTGCATGCTCAATTTCATGGCTGGTTACAGCAAAATAATATGTAAAAACCATTTTGCAATGAACAGAAAATGTAGTTAAGTCTCTTTGTAATATTACCTATATATATATATATCGGTTTACACCTACCTCCTTTATTTTAGGTACATGTATCTGATGTACGTTGCAATTTGTGTGAATTGCCTTAATTTCGAATATTCTTATTTTTGCTTATTTTACTGATGGTACAAAACCGTGAAAATAAAAACAGAGTGAAATAGTATTTTATCATGTTTGAATAGGAATTATGTCCCTAACAGTGGAATTAAAACTACAGTGAAATGTCAAAAAAAAAAAACATGAAAATTTACACATGCAAAAATAAAGCAATTTACAGTAACATTGTCCACCTTTATAATTATTTAACACTTATCTTTCACAGACAACTATTATTTCATCTTAAATTGCCATATTGTCACTGTGTAAATAATTTTGTAAGTTCATGTGTTCATAAACAATTATTGTTATCTCTCTGTGTTTCAGAGATCAGTGTTGGTGATGTACTGAACACACCATCATTGAACAGCAACTCCAGGCCAGATGCCTCCAGAACTCCAGGTCAAGTCTTGTCCCTGACCAGTGCCCTGGCCTTTGTAAGTGTACTTCCTTTGTGTCATTACTCTTGTTCTGCTGCTTGCTCATCATCTGGAAGCAGGGTGTTAAATACCACCATACATGCAGATTGAGATTTTCTGTAACTTGGCCATTAATATTTTTGAAGGAGATGGAGGTAGGGTGATCAGTTGTAGTGGTATTGATCAAGTTTAGTTAGCATGTCCTTGTTTGGATGTTATTTTCCCACAAAAGGATAAGATAAAGTGTAGGCAATGCTAGATCCTGGGTTACTACTGTTGTCAATGATATATATCAGGAAGGACATAGGTAGGCTTCGATGTATCCATAATGTATGTGCCAAGGTGTGACACACTGAAGTTACTCTTATCATTATTGACAAATTATTTTATCATGTATGTATGTATGTATGTATGTATGTATGTATGTATGTATGTATGTATGTATATGTATATTATATACATACATACATACATACATACATACATACATACATACATACATGATAAAATTATTTGTCAATAATGATAAGAGTAACTTCAGTGTGATATTATATACATACATACATACATACATACATACATACATACATACATACATATATACATGTCTGTGTGTATGTATGTATGCATATATATTCAGCCCGTTTGCATGATGGTACATTAATTATTCAACCATTTTGCATGATGCATATACATATGTACTCATAAGGACAGCCTTCATTGTGTGTGTGTGTGGGGGGGGGGGTTATATCACATGTTCTGATTTTAGGAGACAAAATGTGTAGACAATTTTCATCACATATCTCAATTGAATGCACTGGAGCACTAAATACATGTAGTGACACTCACTTGAACTTGCTTTCTCTGTGTACTTCAGTGTTACACATAACCCCTGGCTCCATTATAGCAGTACTGGTAAATGGATTGTAAATCTGTCCTATATTTACAGAGTGTGCCCTCCAAGAAGAAGACATCTTCAACACAGAGCTGTGTCAGCTGCACTGGGTTTGGTTCCCTGAGTAGTCTGTGTACGCCCACCTTCAGAGCCACAGAGAGGCCCCGCACTCCACAGCTTGATTTGGACTTCACACCTCCACCTATAAAGAGTCTCACCCCAACTCTACAGGCATCAAGAGGCTGGAATAGCTCCACAGATAGCAAGATAGATCCCAGACACACCTCCAGCAGTTCATCACAGTCTCATTCAACAGATCAAGCAGCTGAGGGGGATGACAGTTTGTTCCTCAAACACCCCACTTTTTCTCTGTCTGGGTGTCGTGGGAGTAACTCAGCCAGCAGTGCACACAGCCTGAATGTATCTACAACAGAGACCAGGTCAAGTAGAGTTGTGCAAACGTCTGATGACAATGATACCCCACATTTGTTCAGAAGTAAAGAGATGATATCCAAGTCCTATGCAGCACAGCATTTGAGAAGCCTGCGCAACTGTTCTTTCAGTGATGATGAGCATGATTCCACAGAAGACGAAAACATATGCCCAAAGTTTCTTCATCGTGGATTTCTCTCATCTGTTGATAGTATTGAAAGGGAAAGACGTAGAGACTCAAGCCTTTCTCCAGAGTATGGGAAGGTGGTTGGTGTCTGTTCCTCTGTAGAGGCATCAGGAGAGTCTGATAAGGGAAGCCGCAAGAAGCGACCGTTTCGCTTTGTAGACATGAGCCCTCCCAACTGGACATGTAGTGGTGTTACCTTGCCAAGTTCAACTGGGTTGACCATGGAGTTTGATGCAGTAGTACTTGGGGATGAACATCGCTTGAAACGATTCAGTTTGACATCAGACAGAGAGTTTTGTGCTCCAAGTTCACCAAAAGACAATAGAGTGGCCTCAGACAGTGACCACAGTGCACAGCTCAGCTCGTCATATTTTAGTGACACAGACTCAAATTCTGGAGATTCACCTCAGCATCAGGTGCAGACCAGTTTTGAGCCTCAGTTAAATACACCAGAACTAGCAGACAATTCCAACCTAAGTTGCATTCCTGAGGACACATCCGAAAGTAGGAACATGTCAATTTCTGAACTTATGAGCCTGAGAAATTCTCCAAAGAGGGTTAGTAGTGTGTCTGTATCAGAGTATACAAGTGATGAAGAGTCCCCTCAGAGGATAAGAAATATGTCTGTGTCTGAAAATACTAGTGACAAATGTGATCCTCTGTTACAAAATTCAAAGGTACATGGAGAGACAAGAGAGAGCACATCTTCAGAAAATGGAGTGGACCTGAATTCTAGTGTTCAAGATCTCTCTCTGGATGAAAAATCTGCAAATTCTGCATCCATCTCATCACCTGAAAATCAGTCATTTGAGCCATTATCATCTGTCAGCAGCTCCAACAGAGAGTCTTCTGAATCCACAAGTAAACCAACAGATGGTGTAGGTAGAAGTGTGTGTCAGCGATCTAAGTCTTTGGACTCCTCAGTATTCTTATCAGACCTGGACACTTCTCATGGATATGAACCGTCTGGAGTAGCAACTGATGAGACAGATTCAGATCAGTCAGATAAGAGTCTCAAGTCCCTTGTTTGTCCACCATACATCTCCCATGATCGTCCAGCACCAGCGTTATCCAAACAGCCTAAGAACAAACTGGGAGTACTGAAGATGACTCGTTTCATGAGTCTTCCAACCTCCGTGTCTGATGGCTACAGCGACATCATGTTTCACACACCTGCTCCCAGCAGACAGAGCAACAGACGCTTCATGGTGAGTACCACTCCTCGTACACAGTGTGTTGCCTGTTTTATTGCAGGGACAACAGGCAGCAGACATATGAGAAAAGCATGAGTGTGCAGGTATCAAGCCTATTGAGGGATCATTTCGTAAAAGTTTGGCTGCAGTTTGTGAGCGAAATGTGCATGGCTTGCAATTTTTTTCCAGTGCCAGTGACAGGTATTTTGGTAACATGCTGTGGCAAGATTTTAGAGAACAAAGCCACAGGGCTTTAACCCTGTAGGACCTGTAATGCTGATGTATTAGCATGTAGTGCTTTCCTATTAAAAAGTTCCATAAAGTGTCCAGTGTTCAAGATTGCATCTGCTCCCTTTTGATTATCTGTAACAATATACCATTGGTCAACAAGTAAGTTTAGTGGAAATACTGCAGTATGGTTGTCTGTTATCATTAAGCATAGAAAGAGATCAATGCGGGGTGTGTCAATTAATTTTTATTTGTTATTCTTATGTGGTTAGCATAGAGTACTGTATAATCATTTATATTCCCAGGCACAAAGTTTTCCGAATACATGTACATTCCAAATCAGGATTTCATGAGTTTCGTTTTCCCAATTTTATGCAGGCTTTCATTCCACATTCAATCTGCTGCAACTTTCCCAAGTTTAATATTCACGCACTGGGTTTCCACGGGAAAATTTGGGAATATTTGTCCCTTGTGAACATTCATGATTATACAGTATGTAAAAAGGTCAATGGTTGATTTTGTGATGTGTGAATTAAATTACCTGCAATTCCCTCAGGACTCAATGCTTTTGCTACTTTTCTGATCACCATATTCACTGATATTTGCTTAATGTCACGACAAGTACTGGGTCAATAACTCATTCCACCATAATGGCGCTTTTTCCCACTAATATCTACATGTCGTCTGCTAATTGCATTTTACTAATTTAGGAATAATTTTAAATGAAACTTGCATGGAAGATCATTCCAAATTATATGCCCATGGTCAACAGCTTTCCTTGGCGTGCTCCGGGTGCAATGCACCCACAGCCCGCCAAGGAAAGCTCTTGACTCAGTCTTCTATCAGGGTGGAATGAGTTAAATTTGTTTAGAACACAGAATTTTTACTTGTCATGGATGATAAAAGTTCAGCTCAGAATGCAGATATCGGTTATACACATTTGCACAAATTCATGTTTCACCTGCTTAACAGACTATTTGAGTTCAGTGTCAAGTTGATCCTTGCTGAAATGCCCAGTAACTTGCCAAGCACTTTGTGTATTGAACATAGCAAATATGTTGTAGAATTGATGATCAAGACCATGTAAGACAGAAAAACTTCAACTATGAATTTTAAAACATACACATTAACAGTATATAAAACTGATTCTGATGAAAGGGAAGATGATAAATCCACAAAAGCACAGAGGAAAGGGAAAAATGATAAACATGTAAGTCTGTATAGAATGTCATACTGCACCCATTTTTTTTTGTAAGTCGAGCATAGAAAATGAGAGATTGATATTTTTTAGAAAAAAAAAGAAACAAACAAACCAGTGTCATAACTCTTTGAAAATTAAATCAATGATGACAATATTATATGGAAGCAATTGTACATTTTATGTAATGAACCCAATATGAACAGATTTATTGTTTGGCATGTTACAGACCCCTGGTATGACACCAGGCCACAAAGCCCAGACCCCATTCAGAACCCCCAAGAGTGTACGGCGGGGACCTGTGCCAGACACCGACCAACGCATCCTGGGTACCCCAGACTACCTGGCTCCAGAATTACTCCTACAGACAGAACATGGTAACCATTACAATTTAACCTTATAGCAGATGACATATGTTGGGCTCTATATATATATATATATATATATATATATATATATATATATATATATATATATATATATATATATATATATATATATATATATATATATATATTTTCATGTGCACAGGAGCGCCAAAAAAGCAAGGGTCAAAGTCAAAAAAGATAAAAAAAATTGCACTGGAGCAAAATTCTTTCTTCACAACCAATTTGCTCATGAAGTTCATGTGAATTTAAAATTTTGTGTATGTCAATTTGATTTATTGTTGGTAACAAGACAGTGAAAAGAGATTACTGCAGTATCAGGGGTATGTCTTTGATATACATATATTCAGAATTTGTTACTTTTGTGATGGCTTACATGAATTTTTTCCCCCATCAGGCCCTGCGGTTGATTGGTGGGCACTAGGGGTGTGTCTGTTTGAGTTCCTTACTGGTGTGCCTCCCTTCAATGACCAGACTGCAGACTTGGTTTTCCAGAACATACTTAACAGAGGTAAGAAAAATCAATACAAGTCATGATATGGACAAAATCTGTAACCAGATTGAAAAAAATAGAAGTAGTGTAGCTGAAGACTTCTGTAATGACCCTCAATAGTTTATATTGTTGTGAGTTGATCAATGAATTTTGGTTTTGTTTTACTAAATTCCAAAAAAGGCAAAACTCATGCCCGTTTTGGCTAATATTCATAGCAGTAAATTGAATCTGCACATAAGACTTGAAGCTCAGCATTACACAGTCACCTGTAATAATAGGAAGTGGTCTATGACTGATTTCTTTATTACATTGCCTTGTCTAAAGTACAACTTATACCTAGATAGGGCCGTACATATATAGGTCAATCAAGGCACATCAAAAATACCTGTTCACAGATAGTAACAGCAGAGAAACCACCAAATCTCATAAAAGCCATTTGCTCATATAGGATATGAGATTATGTGTCCTAGTGTAAACCAGTCTGATTCCACACTTTGTATAGATGTACTCTTAACAGTTGACAAGAAGTTTAGTAGCAATATATTTTATTTCTTTTGGGAGGATCATACAAATAGTCATGGGCTAATACAGGTCTTATTCTTGTAGAAAAGGAGATCAATAGAAGTAATAGAGTGTGTCAGCTGTAAGGCAGGACATATGAAAAAAATCTTGCCTTATATGTCCAAGTGTTATTAAATTAGTAGTATTAGTAGTAGTAAGATTTGAAAAGATCCTATCCCTGTATGTTAATGTACCAAATTTTCACAAAAGGTCTGGTAGTTCAAAGTCCAACTTGTGTCAGCAAGATCTGTTATTTGGCAATGTTTTTATGCACTCTACAGATATCCCATGGCCTGAGGATGAAGAGGCATTGTCAGCAGAAGCTCACAGTGCTATTGATGGTTTGCTCCAGTTTGACATCAATGCCAGACTTACCTATACAGGTATGCAAACTGAGTCTGTCTCAGGTCATCACAGTGATCCCTGAATCTGTCATGTCATCACATTGTTCCCTGAGTCTGTCATGTCATCACAGTGATCCCTGAGTCTGTCATGTTATCACAGTGATCCCTGAGTCTGTGATGTCATCACAGTGATCACAGAGTCTGTTATGTCATCGCAGTGATCCGTGAGTCTGTCATGTCATCACATTGTTCCCTGAGTCTGTGATGTCATGACATCCCTAGGTCTGATGTCATCACACTGATCTCTCATTCTTTCTTGTGTCATCACATCACATTGAATCCTCATAGTGTCAAACATCAGTGGGAGCAAAACTGTACTTCCATACATGTGTTGTGTTATCATTATCATATTCATGATTTTTTTTTTCTATATTGTATATTAACCATATTTTGTACATTGTTGTTTTTTTTCTGTCTATTGCACAAATGTAGAAGGGACAAATAATGAGCAAAGTTTTTATGAGTATATTTTTAGAACTTGGGTATTTGTGTTAGCCAGTCAGGTTTTCTATTTTTGTTGACAATATCTCAAAGTGAGTAATGAAGCAGAAAATTACAAACTTCTGTTTGGTATGTTTCTCATTAAAATATTACATGCAGCCAATATTCACAACATATAAAGTAGTCTCAGGTTTCATATTTCTGTAGACCAGAGATATATTTTCTGGTAACTGATGAAACTGTGTTGTGTTATCTTTCAGACCTGAAGCAGCATCCTTTGTTTTCCTGTCTGGAGTGGGATAATCTACTGAGTATGACACCAGCATTTGTACCAAACCCTGACGATGCCATGGACACCTGTTACTTTGATGGTAATTATTTCTTATGTATACAATATAGGTGCCTGTAACATTGTAAAGCCTTTACTTGATGGAATGTTACAAAGGCACTCTAGTGAAAAGGACAAAATACTTTTTACACATGTTTACAGAGTGTTTCTAAACTAGATAGACTTCAACGTTTTACAGATATTTTGAAAGTCCATGCTAAGTTGAAGAGGAGTGGAAAGTGTGACACTAAGTATGTCTTAAACGACTATTGATGGTAGTCTAGGTGAATGTACACCTCCTGCATACCATTACATACTTGTAGGCTGCTGCACAGAGTTGGATTTTTCCACTTTATCGATTTTTCAAAAGCCTTTGACAGCATACCACATAGTCATAAAACCTGACCTACTCCACTTAATCGGGGGGGGGGGGGGGGGGGCCCACAGAAAATGTGTCATCACTTTCATTAATACTGTCAATATGCTGTATAATCTTTACTTTTGTATTAAATTGGTCAGAGAAACTGATAAAAAGTTTAATTTTGGGTACCATGATAAGTTAGCAATTTGAAAGGGGCGAAAGAAAATTAAACCACTATTCATCTCCTAGCTAACAAAATATATCTTTGTTATATAGCATACATAATGCAATGTATCTTTATTTCCACCAAACCCTATTTTTGTGCACTCATTGTCTTTTTGTTTTTGTCAGTTATTTTGGTACAACAGTGGAGTTTAGTTACATTAAATTTTATTCAAGTGAAGTTTTGAAGATACAAAAACTGTTGCTTGCAGAGCACAATAAATCAGAGGGAGGGATTGGAAATGCTGTCAAAAGAGAGAGATCAATTTATTTTATATAAAGAACATAATACAAGATAAAAAATTTCATTTGATATGCGTATTTCTTGTTATAATTGCTGAACAAAAAAAGTATCACACTTTGTTGTAAGATTTGGCGCCTTTGCACAAAGAATGCATGTGATTAGTAGCATCAGCTAGGACCCTAATTTTAAAACGTAGTTTGGGCGCTTTATTTCATTTTTCATTTTTTTTGTTTTTTGGGGGGGGGGGGGGTGTGAAGACCTGATAGCATGCCAACAAGGCAAGCTGGTCACATGACCATTTGTGACCAGATAACAACAAAAGAAAACACAAAAGCAAATTCTCCTGGTGAGAATAGGCAGAATGAAACTCTTCAGTGAATGCTTCTAAACTAAACAGTGCATGTGAGTGTCTTTATTTCTACTTGCAGCCAGGAACAACCTTCATGGCCTTCAAGTGTCAGACATTGACATGTGAACAGACAGCAGTTCCAATCACAACATGGTGCTATGGAATGTAACATGTATACTTAATTTACTGAGCAGTGGAGATTGGTTCTGCCCAATACCAAAGAGACATTATGAACTGGGCTTGCCATTTGTAGCAAACTTGTTGCCAACAACAGAGAAAAGAGACCTTTTATCTATGTGGCACTAGTTTTGTTTGTAGTCAATTCATCCAAATTTTCATTAATTTTTGATAAACTGGTGCTACATGAACTCATCATTGTCACAAATAAGGAGTTCATCAGATATAAAGAGATGTTTGTGTCTTGCCAGAGTTGTGTTGATTGTATATGTGTTGGAACAAAATGTTGAGGTTTTACAAAAACCGCATAGCAAACAGATCCTCCAGAAAACAAGTATTTATCAGTCCTATGTGGCACTGGATAATTGTTTGAAGTGGTTACAACATGTTAAGCAAAATATGTGTGTCAAACTTGACAGTGGAAATTATTATCTCTTTGTATATACTTAGTATTGTACAGTCTTCATATTTGATCCTTCAAATCAAATAAAAGCACAAATTTAATGTAGTTGGTAGAAAACTGTTTCGTGGATCCCAGTCAGAAGTTGATCATGTTTTCAGTTTGAGGTATGGATGTGTCCAATTCACATTTGTTCTTTATAAAATTTTTATTTCGTTGCTTCTGAGGAGAAAGAGAGAAAAAGCAACCAGGGGAAAAGAAACTGAACCGCTGCCAACTGTACAGTCATTCAGGATCAACCTTGAGTATCTGAAACAAACCATAGATTTTTTTTTTAAGGTCACAGGACTGATGTAAACTGGTGTTTGTAATCGCATGATACATACTGTCACGAGATCTGGCTTGAGTGGGATCCAGGAAGGTGTTTCATAGATGGTGACACTTTTGTAAATATAATTCTTTTTTTCCTGAGATTAAGTCATGATATTTAAGCACAGAAACTGTGATATTAAGCTATTACTGTGTTTTGATATAGATTAATATGTGATCCAGATAAGTCTGAGCACTATGTATTTACTCAAATACTCAACTTTTGGCTAAAATATATTATCATGGCTAAAATATGTTATCATGAACTTGTTCAATGAGAATTGGAAGTTATTTCAGCAATTAATTAGACTGATTAAAGTTCAAAGGTAAACCACATTTTACTGATACGTGGACTGCTGCAGATTGAAATGGGATTATCTGGTAACTACAACTGTGATTGCCTCTAAAACACAAATACAAAGATTAAAATATCCTATTCCATATACACCTAGGAAACTTCCATATGCTACTACCAGAAACTTGTAACTACTTTCAACTGAAAAGGAAACATTGAAAAATAAAAAAAAAACTAGTCTGAAGTATACATTCCAGGAAGGACTTTTCCTCAGTAAATGCTCAAATTTATTGCCTGTGCTATATTTATACAACTTAGAGCTACAATTGTTTAATAGAATTATGTATAAATTGGAATACCAAATGAGAAAATGTGGATTCAGTTGTAAATTTCAAAGGGAATTCTGCCAGAAGACAACATATAAATGTTAATTTGAAGGAAATCTCAGCAGAAAAAAAAAGTAATTAGGTCAGGCTAATTAAGGAGATCTTGTTTATGTTTCAACAACATTGGTGACAGTGGGCATTTTATATTATATTATTTTATTCTTTATTTAGTTTTTTTTTTGGTTTTTTAGCTCTGCTGGCCAAAGGTGGCAGAGCTCATGCGATCACTCCTGTTTGTCCGTCCACAAACTTTTGCTTGTGAGTGTGATACAGTCCACAGTTTTCAAGTGTATGAAAATCTAGGTTGAGTTTGGTATTGGATACGCCACCTACAGTATTATGTAATATATGGGTTAAAATGCCAATATCTTGTGAGCACTCTAGCATTCTTGGTGTTAGATAGATGTTCATGAAATGTAGTGGAATTGTGAAGGTCAAAATATAGTGAAAGATGTAAAATTCCATATCTTGAAAAGTGATTGAATTAGACATGTCAAATTTATAGGATGTATAGATCATGTCCAGTGCCAATTTGTTACATAATATCAGTGATTTTCACGTATTTTTCTTACGTTGCCAGTTCTGTAAAGTTGAAAGAGGCGATTTTGTAATGGCAGGGTGTAGCTTGGACATCGATGGCAAAGATAATTGAGCCTCCAGATCAAAATTGTACATAAAACTCTACTTGGTGATCTACCTTTTGGGTCATGGTGACCCAAAGATTATAGGTTTGACACTTGCCCAAGTTTATAAAGGAAAGCTGGAAGTGGGGCACACGTTTGGAACATAACAACTTTTAATCAGAGTTGAAGGTCAAGATCAAATGGCCAGTTGAACTAAAGGGGTCATCTTGTGAACGCTCTGCACCCCACAGTTTTTGAGTCAGGGCCACATAACTTTGAGGACTTTTAAAGTGTATGAAAGTCTACATGGTTGTTAATGTTGGTGGTGCCAACTGTTATTATGGAATATAAGTGAAAATGTGAAAAATCTTGTGACCAGTCCAGCATCCTTAATTTTTTATGGATTTTCATGACATTTAGTGGGATTGTGGAGGAGGACAAAATCTCGGTTGCATATGATACTAAAATCACGGTTGCATTAGAGTGTGTTGCAAGATAAAATTCCCTATCTTGAAATATAACTGAATTAAAAATGCCAAATTTATAGGATATAGATTGTGTCCAATAATATATATATGTAATATCAGGGACCTTCACATATTTTTCATAGGTTACCAGACCTGTAAAGTTGAAAGAGGTGATTTTGTAATAGCAGGCTGTAGCTCGGACATCAATGGCAAGGAGAATTTTTTTGGCGATGGTCATCAGATTATATGTCAGCAGAGCATTTGGCCCGTGGGCCACTTGTTTACAAATTTTTATATATTACTAATATTTGTAAGAAATAGGTCGATTAAGGCTTGAATTGTCTACAACGGGGCCAGAAATACATTTTTTAACAAATAAAAAGGATTGAAGTGGACTTAGAAAACCAATGCAGATGTCCAATGAACACACAAAGCAAAGGCCCATCTGCAATGTCGGGAAAAAATGCAGATGGTACCATAGAAACTCAACATTATTTTAAGGTGTCTTGGTTGTATGAATGTACAGGTACAATGAAACATTAAAGAAATAAAAATGAAAGAATATGAATAAACAGAATAACCATATAAGCATGAGTTGACTAGTCAACGCAAAATTAGATGCCTCAGTTTGGTTAACTTGGTTTGTCCTTGTGGGGATAATGTGAATTTTCAGTCTTAATTTAGGCAAAAGTACAGTAAACATGAGATAGCTTCATCTTGCCAGGGTGAAGTCTTTACAGCTGTGTGTGTTCATTAAGATATTTATAAGAAAGGAACTTTTGAAGACTTTTGTTAAAATGCAGGCCGTATCAATACAAATACTGTTAAGACATCCTCCCTTATTAGCTTTCTGCCTGTCTAATGACCTCATATAAAAGCTGTAATTCCATAACAGTTTATTGTATAACTCTTATGTGCTGAGATGGCTTGTATCCAACAAAAATAATTTTGAACTTAACTTCAAATATCCACCTTGAGTATTGTCTTCTGCAAACTGAAGCCCATATATTTTGATTATAGTTCAAAACATTTCATAGATACTAAGAATATATAGATCAATATACATTAATATACATGAATTCAAACTTGACATAATACTGAACACCAGTGTGCAATATTAGTGAAAACAGAATCAGAATCTGCTGCAGAATCAATTATAATGAGCTTTTGATATTCAATTATTGTGAACCCTGTCTTAGTGAATTTCCTAAGTACACCATCATGAAGATGATATGGCAAGAGTCTACATGAAGTACAGTTGCTGCTTTAAGTTCATATGCACATTAAAAACTTAAAATAACAAAAGAAAAGTTGCAGTAAGGTTGGTATACTTGTACTTTCTTTACATTGTATGTATCATAACACTTAATTGCAGGTAAGCATGGTGACAAAATTTAAACCAAAACCAAATGTACCCAGTAGCAATAAATTAATGTTTTATCAAGTGAATGTAAGCACTATGCTCTGGAAAGAAAAGCATAACGTTTTAGTCAGGATGTACACAGAATGTTTAATGTAGCTAAACATACAGAATTGCTCAACCAACAGTGATATCGTAAAATGCAAGATTTGTTTTATTAAGACAGACAAAAAATAAGAAAAGACAAAGTGTGAATAAATGTAATGCTCTAAAAGGCAAGAACAATTTCGTTGAGATAGATTTTAAAAAATATGAAAATGAACAAAAATGTACAGAAAAATACAAAGAATGATATCACTAATAAATCATAAGTCCTACAGCAACCATAGTCAGCTGAATGTGATATAGTGTATGAGATGTTGGATTTGCTCTGTTGATATACTCAATGACATAATGAGATTGTATTATTATTTTCCAATAACCAATTATGCACGAAAATGCTGAACAATGCAAGCTTACATTTTATTTAGTTTCCTTTGCATAAATATGTGTGTGTGTGTATATATATATATATGAATGCAATGGAGGCAGTATCATATGTACACAAAAAATAAAAATAAATCATGACTCATACTTGTGGCAACGATTTAATTTTTTAGAAAATTCCATGTCCACAATGTATATATGGCAATAAAATTGAATGGAATTTACATGTGAGTTGGGTTTTTTTTAGACAGATGGAAAACTGAAAATATTCACAAGCTTTCAATCTTAAAACTTTAATAATAAAAAATGCACAATATTTTTCTGAAGCCTGGTCATTTTATTTAACAACAACAGCACAAGTGAACCCATGTATCTGGTGGCTCATGCTTATTAGGCAGCAGAGCTTATGCCATCGCACTTCGTCTGCCATCTGTATCCATTCACAATTCACATTTTTTACTTCTCAAAAAAAGCGTCAACCAGATTCATTTCAAACTTGAAACTTGGTGGCAATGTACTTTTGGTGGGTCTCTACCAAGTTTGTTCAAATGGTAATGTTCCAGTGATTTTTGGATTTTTTTATAATTTTTTTGTTTTTTTATTGGGCAAATCTTAAACAAAATCCAAAACTGCTTACCCCAATTGCTTTGATATCACACAGGAACACTCCTAGTTCTTAATTTATTCACTAGGTGGCGCTGCAATTTTTTTCCAATTTTTATCTCTGCTGACCAAAGATCACAGAGCTTATGCGCCCACTCATGTCTGTCTGTCCGTCCATCCGTAAACTGCTTGTGAGGGCGATACCCTCCACAGTTTTCAAGTTAAACCAATATAACTTTCAGGACTTATAGGATGTATGAAAATCTAGGACGATTTCAATATTGGTGGTGCCACCTATATTATGTAATATAGGGGTCAAAATGTGAAAATCTTGTGAACACTCTAGCATCTTAAATTTTTGGTGGATCTCAACCAAATTTGTTGGGATTGTGGGGGAGGTCAAAGTCTAAATTGCTAGTGGTACTAGTGGCGCCACCTATTATTTGACAAAAATTATGAGCCAAAATGTGTTTTAAAATGTAAGATTACATGCTTGGAAAAGTAATTGGATTAGACTTGCCAAATTTATATGATATATATAGACCATGGCCAAAGGTAGTATGTTATGAAATATCAGTGACATTGACTTATTTTTTTGAGGTCACCATGCCTGTAAAGTTGGAAAGGTGATTTTCTAATGGCTGGGTGTAGCTTGGACATCAATGGCAAAGAGAATTGAGCCTCCAGATCAAAATTGCACTTGATTTCTTAATACATAAAAGTGTACTTGGCGACCTGCTTTTTGGGTCACTGTCACCCAATAATTATAGAGTTTGGCGTTTGTCCAAGTTTTTTGTTTTTCTACAATAACTTGAAAAGTTATTACCCGATTTTATCAAACAGACTATATATGGAAAGCTGGATGTTGGGCACATATTTTGAACATAGCAATTTTTTAATCTGAGATGAAGATCAAGGTCAAATGGCCAGTTTGAATATTGATGTCATCTTGTGAATGCTCGGCACCCCACAATTCTTGAGTATGGCCCATGTAACGTTTAGGAGTTATAAAGTGTATAAAAATCTTTGTCATCATCAATGTTGGTGGCGCCACCGATAGTATTATGTAATATACAGGTCAAAATGTGAAAATCTTGTAACCACAGTACCACCACAGTTTCCAAGTTAGCCCAATATAACTTTCAGGACTTAAAGGGGGTTCTAAAATCTAGGTTCTCTTCGATATTGGTGGCGCCACCTATAATATTATGCAATATAGGGGTCAAAATATGAGAATATTGTGAACACTCTAGCATCTTTAATTTTTGGGAGATCTTCACCAAATTTGGTAGGACTTTGGGGGAGGTCAAAGTCTAAGTTGCTAATGATACTAGTGGTGCCACCTATAATTTGATGTAAATTATGTGCCAAAATGTATTTTTAGATATAAAAGTCCATATCACCATGCCTGTAAAGTTGAAAGAGGTGATTTTGTAATGGCAGGGTGTAGCTTGGACTTCAATGGTAATGTCAGCACTGCACTTGGCAGGCCTATGGGCCTCTTGTATTACATAATCTGGGTGTCCTTGATCTTCTGTCCCAAGGTCACTGAGGACATAAAGTTTAGGGACTCACTCACTGTTGTCTTGGCACATGCAACAATATTCATCACAAGAGTTGCACAAATAACCTATAGTTACATGTGGAGTGAAGTGCCATCTAGTGGCCAATTTTTATATTAAGCTTTATATGTTCAGAAGCCACTTCAGGACTCACAACTTTGAAATGAACAGGTTCAATATAGCCACGATGCCAGCAGAGCATTAGGCCCATGGACCTCTTGTTTAATGATTTTTGTGTGTTTTCACTATTTTTGACTTCTTCTACAGAACGGTCACTCAGATTAAGCTGAAACGTGGTGGATGTGTTCCTGGTGAAAGGGTCAAACAAACTAGTTCACTTTGCGACACTGCTATGGATTCCTGATTTTTAACGATTTTTTTTTCAATCTGGGTACTTATCGGTAGATGCCACTTTCCAATGGATTACTATGTAAGTCAATGGCCATGCACTCTAATGCTAATACACATTTTTGACTTCTTATCTGAAACCATCAGCCAGATTTGCTTCAAACTTGGTAGCAATGTACCTTGGGTGGGTCTCCACCAAGTTTATAAAAATGGTCACGCCCCAGTGTTTTTGGATTTTTTTTTAAAGAATTCGTTTTTTTTGTTCTTTTATAAGGCAAATCTTAGAAAATCTCCTAAACCGCTCACCCAATTACTTTGATATCACACAGGGAGACTCCTCGGGATCCCTAGTTCTTAATTTGTTCACCAGGTGGCGCAGCAATTTATTTATTTTTTAAATATTTTCATTATCTTTGTGTGTATGTGTGTGTGTGTTTGCTATTTTTGACTTTTTTCAGAACTGCCACTTAGATTAAGTCGAAACGTGGTGGATGTGTTCCTTGTGAAAGAGTCAAACAAAGTTGTTCACTAGGTGGCACTGATTCCTGAGTTTTGATGATTTTTCAGGGACGTACCAGTAAACGCACCTTTGCTATTGATTACTCTGTGTCAATGGGCATTCTAATGCTCAATATCATGTATTTATCCACCAAGTTGCAATGTCCTTTTTAAAGTTTTTTTTTTTAATATTCTTCAATCTTCAAGCTCCAGTAAAATTTACATTTTGAATGAATTTATCTTTAGGCAAATCTTTTAAATACTTCTAAATGCCATATGCACTAAGCTAAAGCTCAACATAGGTCTGTTCACTTGTAACTTTGATTTTGGGAAGAAGCTTAGGTCAGCTGAGCACGGGCTGTGCACAGAGCGCTCTAGTGTTTGCTTGAGCCACGCGTCCCGCAGCTCATCACTCTGTTGGGCACTAAAGTGCCCAACAGAGTGACGAGCTGCGGCACGCAGACAACTCATCCTACTGTACGGTAGCGCCATCGAGTGTCATGATATTGTACCAAGAAGGTGATCTTTCATGGAACACCACAACATGGCTGCATACATGGCGATAACATGTGTTTGTTTGTTTGTTTGTTTTTTTTTGCAAAGCTGAAATTCTTTTCAAATCACTGTGAAATTAATTCATAACTTACCGTTGAACGTTTGGCCGTTCTTCTGAATCCACCACCCCTTTAGTTCACATGCTGTGACACTTCACTGATTTTTTTTTCGAAGTTCCGAACGTTTCAAGTCAAGAGTGAAGATGGAAGAAAGGCATAGCATTCACGTTCTAGAACTATACAGCGGCGTTGGCGGCATGCACTTTGCTCTACAAGGTATTTTTAGCATTGAAAAATTCAGAACGTGGACATATGTCTATGTACGGAGCATGTGGCCCAATGAAAGGCACATTTTGCTCAACGGTAATCCTGCACGATGAGATTGAGAGGACACCACATCGGTTTCAAGACTTAAAGTATCACTGGAGCGCCATGTGTTGTTGATTACACGCTTGTGCCACAACCTTTGCGAAATGGACCTAAATATTTCCAAGTCCAGAACTTAACCCCTTGGTCTATACAGTGGCTTCGCCAGTTTTCGTAGTACGACTTTGTGCCCAATCATCGTGATGTCAGAAATAATTTCTAATCAAAACAGCATTGAGAAATATCAATTTTGCTTACAAACTGCCCAATATTGAATAAATTAAAATGTGAACACACTGAACTGTCAGGCATTGACCAAAATCGTTCAGTGTACCACGAAAACTGACGTCCCAGGAAAACTGGCCCCAGGACCCTGCTTGGGTGCCCAATCGTCGGACAGTTGAGCGCATGGTTGCGTTCATTGCCAAACTCAAAATTAAATTATAATTTATATTTGGACGATGCTATTTTCACCGTACGGTGAGAATAGCGTTGGGTCTATTTTCACCGTGCGGTGAGAATAGCGTTTGGAAGGAGTTTTGTCTATTTTCACTGTACGGTGAGGATAGAATTTTGTCTATTTTCACCGTACGGTGAGAATAGCGTTGGGTCTATTTTCACCGTGCGGTGAGAATAGCGTTTGGAAGGAGTTTTGTCTATTTTCACTGTACGGTGAGGATAGAATTTTGTCTATTTTCACCGTACGGTAGGATAGGGCTTGGTCTATTTTCACTGTATGGTGATGATGGTACAGTTTGGTATATTTTCACGGTGACGATAGAGGCGGCTCTATTTTCACCATCTGGAAATTGAAATTAAGAGCCTTTTCGGAAATTCATGGTTATGGCTTGTCACATAGAACTGAGGCAAATTAAGATTGGAGAAAAATGCTTACTTTAGGCAGATAGCTAGCTTTATAGTATAGTCAATAGGAAACGGGACCAAAGCAAAGTGCCCAGTTACTCAGGGTTTACTGTAAGGCAATTTCCTTTTAAACACCGTGACACCATTAAATGTTTGGCTTTCTAACATCTCAAATTGACGCATATTAATGTACTCTACCCACCAATCAGTCTTTCATTTTCGTTGCTTCGTGGCGTTTTTTTCTTTTTTGTCTTTTTTTTCTTTTTTTTATGCGATCCTTAACTAAAGTCATAACGAGATAGATCTATATTTCCCTCAAGTTACGTTACTTCCATCTGTGGCAATATTATAATAGTTCCTACTTTGTCTTAGTAATAAAAGCAACTGGTTTTCAGAAATAAGTATATTACTCCAAGCTCTCCCAAAGACATGGAAACATATTTTAAATTCACAAACCTCAATAGTTACCTCAGTTCGCGTTGATTCTAATCTTTACATATTCCATGGAAAAAGAAGTTTTGAATTTCTTTCAGTTAAAGATAATCGTTGTTATAAAATTTTTTTAGAACATAAGGTTGAAAAAACATATGTTGAAAAAATGTGGGTTATCAAATATGATATTAGTAACTTCAGATGGGATGCACAGTGGAAATTTATATTTTTTGGTTTAAGGGAAAACAAGATAAAGCAATTTCGGTTTAAACTGACACACCTTATATTACCATGTGGTCAGTTATTACACAAATGGAAGCTTAAAGATACTCCTCTTTGTATATTCTGTGATTGTATTGATTCTTATGAACATTCATTTTTCAATTGTAATAGACTAGATAATTATGTTATGGCAAAATGTGAAAAAAGCATTTAAGTTGCTAGGATTTGAAAATTTAGACCTCTGTTTGAAGACACTAATTTTAGGCTACAAAATTGGAAATGGAAGTTACTATTGGGTAAATGAAATTATAACACTTATTTGTTTTGTCATTTTTAAAAGTTTTTGTATCAAACAGGATGGAAAAAATGTGGATGTTTGTATATTCTGTAAGAAAGAGGTAGAAAATCGAAGTAAAGTCTCAGAAGTAATTGATAAATATAAAAGTGCGAAATATATTAAGTGTGTTTCGTTATTTTAAACTTATTTCAGTCTGCTGATGAAATGAGGAAATATTGTGAGGCAGGTATTAAAGAAATAAACAGTTGACAATTTTAAAAAGTACTTTGTCTTGTCATCTAAATTTTGGCCTTTGCACATAAAAAAATACAGAGTGTTGGCTCTATAAAAGCTGTTAGATATTATTTAAAAGCTGAAATAACACCTCAACAGATCTCATTATAAACCATGCTCAAACTGGGATGTCAGTTAGGCCTGTTTATTATTTCAGCAAATGTTGGTTCCAATTCTCTTTGTGTGCAATATCATGACACAATGCTTTTCCAAAATATATTTCACTGGTTGACTTTTATACCATCGCCGTACGGTAGAAATAGAGCAGCCACTATTCTCACCATACGATGAATAGACCAAACTCTATCATCAACGTACGGTGAAAATAGACAAAACACTATTCTCACCGTACGGTGAAAATAGTCACTCCGTTTATATTTACTGATGTTGTTTGGCAGTGCCACTGAAAAGACCAAACACTGGATTGTTGACATACATTCCTTGTCAAATCACACTCTTTGGGTTGCGAACGTGCACACATTTCCTAAGAGATGATCACGAAAATCCTGCCATGAGCAGAAAGTCAGGTGTGCCCAAATGTCGGACATGGGAAGATATTATAGGTGTTGTGCGCCGTATCGGAATCTGGACCAAATGAGAATATTCCCAAAATGCGCTGCGCCACCGTGGAATTCCAATATGGCGCGGCCATATCGGAATCTTATTCGACGCCGAAAATCAAAACGATTAGTAGTTGTTTTCCATAATTTATTTCTTGTTTCTACTCAAACATCGAAGTAACAGTGTCCAAGCTCAAATTGTGCAAGAGACGTCAACTGCTATTTTGTTGACTTATTACGAATGGGTCAGAGATGGGTTATATTGGATCATGGAGGAATAAACTCTAGTTTATTCCTCCATGATTGGATCACCGGCGGGCCACACAGGCCTGGGGCTGGGCTCCGGGGCCGTTTAATAATCAGGACCGTATAGGAATTCCAATATGGTCCAAGACCATACCTGATCTTTCAAAATTACCCCGTGCGTGAATAAAATCAAAAGTTTATCAAATTTATATGGTGCTGTCCAGGACTGAATATGAATTCCAATATGGTCCAGGACAGTATAAAAATCCCAATATGGAAGCAGAATGATGGCGGGGTCACATCTCGCAAGATTCCAATTTGGCTGCGCCGTTTCGGAATTCCGATAATGCGCTGCACGGTTTCGGAAACGGCTCTGATTCCAACATGGCGCAGAACATAGGCACCACGTTATTTTTGTTCACCTTGTAGCTGGAAATTATACCCCAGCACGTGATGTGAGAACCTCTATTTTAATACACAGATAAGATTTACAGCTTTATTTTGCAAACTTTGTTGCATGGGTGTTAAATAACACTTGACTTGCCGACTATAATGGATAATTTCTAGTTAAAAGCTGACATTGTGTCTAACAATATGCAAATTTAAAAAATGGTTAACTTGTCTTTTAACCCACATCAATCATTTCTGTACTTATACAATTAATTTTTTTTTACACATCTTGTCAATGAATGGCAAAATTACTGTCGATTTCTGAGAATTGGGCGCGTCCGACAATTGGGCACGGCTATCTATATTGTCCACAAGTATTTCTGCAGTGCAGGCAGCTACCACACAAGTGAGCCTAATGAGGACACCCAGACCTACTCTAAAACCCCAAAAGTTATATGGTGAGAGGGCAATGCAAGACAGTTTTGCAAAGCAATGCTGTCTAGAAACGTCCAAAGCAAAATACATGATTTAATCTTGACCTTTAACTTTCACTGGGCTGGAAAATATAAAGATTGCAGTAAACAAATTAAATGATGTTTTCTATAAGGCTGCTAATATACATGGATATTGCAAATGTGAAAAAAAGTTTGTAAAACTGCCAACAAGAGGAAAAACAGTAAAAACTGGCACAAGAAATGGCACGACCAAAGCTGTACATGTACTGAATTGTATAAACAACTTAAAAAATGAGGAGTACAACTTGGAACTAATCCTTCTAATCTAGCCCTTCTTGTCCTGTATTGGAGGGAGAACAAGCAACACAAAAAACTGCTTAATCACAAGAAAAAAGTCTTTCAATCAAGTCTCACTGACCAACTGTATTCTAACCAAAAATGAGATCCTGAAAAATTTTGGAGCATGTATGATGAACTCACCGAAATTGAGACTAAGAATAGCTCTAACCCCATCAGCCCAAGTGAATGGTTCCCACACTTCAGTAAACTATTGAATCAAACAGGAAGTCTGGCTGACCCAGACATTGAACACTGCATCAAAATGAATAAAGAAAAGTTTCACTGCACTTAATTTTTGGATAACTTCCCGTGAAGTACTTAAGGCAGTTACAAAGCTAAAAAACAACAAATCAGCTGGGCATGATGAAATAAAAAATGAAATGATAAAAAGGAGTTACTCCCAGCTTTAACTCTACTGTTCTATAAAATATTAACTAAGAGACATTCCCACAATCACAGAGTCAACTTTTTGACCCCTGTCCATAAAAAAGGCAGCCTTCATCGTTAAGAAAACTGTAGAGGCATTGCCGTATCAAACTATTTGTGTAAATTATTTGGTAGTATCTTAACAGACTTCAGTGAAGAAAATAATTGTATCCCACCAAACCAAATTGGTTTTAGGCCGAACTGTAGAATGGCAGACCATGTTTAACAGTGAAAACTAGCATTGATGAATATATTTACAAGTTACCAAAGAAATACCTATTTGTATGCTTTGTTGATTTTAAATCGGCTTGTACTGCATGGCGACAATCCCTAGTTTATAAGCTCATAAAATGTGTGGTAGATGGTAACTTTTTGTCATTACTCATCAACATGTGCAATGAAGTTTCATATGCAGTACAAACTGGCCATGGGGTCACTGCCAGATTCACCTCTAATGGTAGAGTTTACAAAACAAGGATGTATTTTAAGTCCTGGACTGTTTCAAATATTTTTACATGATCTTCCAAACATTTTTGGTGATGCATGCAAGCCTGTGCTACTCGCAGACTGGAAGCTAAACTGCCTAATGTATGCAGATGATTTAGTTTTACTTTGGATGTACACTGTGGTCTTCAAAATGCACATAAACTTCAAACACTCTGTGACACTTTGAAGCTTATACTGTCAACTTAAGAAAAACAAAGATAATGATTTTCAAAAGGGGAGGCCACAAAGGTAAGAAGTACAAGTTCATATTATGGACATGAATAAGAAGTCTGCACCAGTTACAGCTACTTGCACTGGGAATTGAATTTACCCCTTCTGGTAAATTTGGTGCTGCAGTCAACAAACTAAAAGAAAAGTCATCAAAAATCATATTCAAATATGGTATTGTTTTATTAAAGATAACATAGATATAGCCTTGAAACTATTTGATACTTTCTTTCTACCTACAGGCGGCTATGTATGGTTGTGAGGTCGGGGCCCCTTTCTTTATACAAGATAATTTTATTACTGAATGTGACCGTTTTACTACTGAACAAATTCATGTTAAGGTGGTGGCAGCAAAGTTCTGTTTTCATAAAAGTCATCATGTGCACCAAAATAATATTTTGTATGTTTTGGAAAGCTACAGTGGTCATCTACATGCTAAACAAGATAAACAAACTGAAAAAAAGTATTACTTAAAGGTGAAATTTGAGCACAAAAAATTATAACCTTTTAGTCAAGGATCCACATGACCCTGTGTTAAAAACACCCATGTAAATGAGTACAGTGTGCTGTGTCCGTCAAACACAGGTCTGGGCCTATTGAAATTTGGTCAAGCTGCTGTTTGGCTGAGGAGAACAATGGGCCAGAGGCCTGGGTGACAGAATAGGCCCATATTGGCCCACACAGGCTGTGGAGACAGAACCATGGGCACTGTTACTCATTCAGTCACTGCTATTGTGTTGGTTACATGAAGGAGGGTAGAGAGACAGTGTCTCTTCGCTCCTTGGTTACATTGAGCCTATGGGTTGTTTTCTTTGCAATACTCCAACGTTGTCACCCCACCTCTTTCTTGTGGACCACTTTGAAACCACAGAGTGGCTCACATGAGAGAAAATTCATTTCAAAGAAAATCAATTTTGATAAGACTGCAAACTCTTTAATCTGATGAGATCACATCAAAGGAATAGTTGTATGTGTATTTGTTCAGTTTACCTTTTGTTCATATATTAACTTGCATGTTTCTGAGATTTTGTTGCCAGTCATTGTCCAACTAACATGTATTTTATCTGCTTACTTTGATTTTACGCTATATTTCACTTCTGTATCTGGTTTTAGATTATTCATTTATGTGTACTTGATGTTCCAATTTTGATGTACATGTCTTTGTGTGTGATTATTTCCTCGAATATGGGGCTAAATGAAAATTATTATTATTATTATTATTATTATTATTATTATTATTATTATTATTATTATTATTATTATTATTATTATTATTATTATTTTATTCACACATGTAAATACAACATTATACATCATAGTTATACACAAAGTAAATTACAAAAAATATCACATTTGACTATGAAAAACAGAAATCTGATTTGTTACCACAAGTCTGCAACAGCAAGCTATTATTATTATTATTATTATTATTGTTATTACTATTATTATTATTATTATTATTATTATTATTATTATTATTATTATTATTATTATTATTATTATTATTATTATTATTATTATTATTATTATTATTATTATTATTATTATTATTATTATTATTATTATTATTATGACACAAAAAAGACCAAAGCCCTGTACTGAGAACAACTTGATTAACATTGGTTTATGGCATGAAATGTGAGTGATGTTACAAAACTACCAATTTTGATTGATGAATTCTCAGTAACAGGTGGTTTGATTTTCATGAAATGAAATGTTTTGTGGAGTTTAACTTTAATAGGGAAGAGTTTCTGGATCTTTTAGCTCAGCTGATAAGTCAGCTGAGCTTTTAGGATGGTTGGTCATCCGTCGTCCAACGTCCATCAGTCCATCAGTCCATCCACAATTCAATATTCGACTTCTTCGCAAAAACCATCAGCCAAATTCACATCAAACTTGGTGGCAATGTACCTTGGGTGGGTCTTTACCAAGTTTGTTCACTTGGTCACGGTCCAGTGATTTTAAGAGTTTTTAAAATCATTTTTGGGGTGCTTTTTTTGGGGCAAATCTTAAAAAATCTCTGAAATCACTCAACCGATTGCTTTGATATCACACTGGAACACTCCTGGGGACGCCTAGTTCTTAATTTGTTCACCAGGTGGTGCTGTGATTTTTTTCCAATTCTTTAATGATTTTTTGTGTGTTTTTGCTATTTTTGACTTCTTCTCCAGAACCATCATTCAGATTAAGCTGAAACTTGGTGGATATGTTCCTTGTAGAAGAGTCAAACAAAGCTGTTCACTATGTGGCACTGCTTGAATTCCTGATTTTTTCAATTCGGGTACTTAACAGTAAATGCACCTTTCCTATTAATTACTATGTAAGTCAATGGACATTCTAATGCTTATTCACATTTTTTACTTCTTCTCCGAAACTGTCTGTGAGATTGACGTCAAACTTAGTGTTAATGTATCTTGGGTGGGTCTCTACCAGATTTGTTCAAATCCACATGCACCATTGATTTTTAAATTTTTTATGAATTTCTTTGTTCTTTTATGGGCAAATCTTAAAAAAATGGCATGGGTATATGTACATGTCAGCTGAGCACAGGGCTGGCACAGTCCTCTTGTTTATATTTTGTTTCTTTACTTGTTTATTTGGGCCCTAAACTTGAGGAGTTGTTAATCATTGTAATAACCACTTGTAGTGTTCAGTTCCAATTTTACAATTATATATACATGGGAAAAATGAGCAAACATTCCCTGGCCATGTCATACGAAGTTTCATTTTGCAAACTTTGAGGCATTTAAGTTTGATATTTTTTCTGTGAGCTGTGGTAAATGCCAAATTAGAACCTGCTGCAAAACTGTATTTGTACCATAAAAACACATTCTAACATTACGTTTTTTATATAAATATGATCTGCATGTCTTTAGCAAAATAAGCATATAATAGTTTTATGGATCCAAAAGTGAAAAGCAAGGCACAACATTGGGTTGAAGACCACATTCCCATAAGAGTATAGCTTTGCTGACGCCATCTATCGATACTTTCTGGGTGAGTTAGGAAGTTTTCCAGTCTTGGTGTGTGGTCTTTGTAGTAGTGTCAAATACTTGGCTAATTTACAAGGCCAGGACACAGACATTTTGGTCTCTAACAGTTTGAGAGAAAACTATGCGATGCTACAACTTAATAGCCTGTGTTAGATGTAACATGTCCAAAAAGCTGTGATGCTTTTGATATGTCTTACTTTTGGAATAGTACTAGATGCATTCAAATTCTATTAGAAAGACTCCATTGTAATGATGAATTTTAGTTGCTCAAATATATTCAATATAAAGAAAGAAATGCCGACAAACTAAGAACCTATTGTAAAGTAAAGACCCTCTTCTGTAGAGAATACCTAAACATGAAGCTTCATCTAGACAGACGGAAAATTTTTACGGAACTGTGAATAAGCTCACATGATCTGAAAATACAGACAGGTTGTGATACTAAAACTTCTCCAGAGAAAAGAGCAGGGCTTCTCTCATAATTTTCAAGTGGAAGATGAGTCCATTTTATATTGAAAATGGGACATCTAGCATTTGGATCAAGTCCTTTTTATTTGCATTCCAGTTATTTCATGTTGTTATACTGATCTTATGATTTTTGAACTTTTTTTTTATCATTTACTTGGCTAATTTACAAGGCCAGGACACAGACATTTTGGTCTCTAACAGTTTGTGAATCTTAGGTGTGTGAAGAAAGTGAAGAAACAAGGGGGCGTCAAATGGGTTTGGTGTGTTGGTAAGGATACTGACTGGGAGGCATACAGACAAAGACTACATGATGAGCTGAGGGGATGGGAGGAAAGGTGGGTGGAGAGTGAATCAGTTGATATTCAGGGAATGGCAGATGACATGAGGAGAGTAATATTCGAGGTTGCAAAGGATGTAATAGGAAGGAAAAGAGTACCAGTAGAGAAGAAAGGGTATAGCATAGACGCAGAGATAAAGATTGCAATTAAAAATAGGAAGGTTAAGAATAAAGCTTGGAGGTTTGCTAGGAAATACAGACAGCAGAATGAAATAGCTAAGGCTGAGGAGGAGTACAAGGAGGCAAGAATGATCGTGCAGGAGATGAAGACACAGAGAAGGATAAAGAGGAATGATGAGATGACGAAAAGGGTTCTGTCAAGTGGAGGTGACTCATCGGCAGTTTTTTGGAAACAGGTGTTAAGAAGGAAGAGAGTAGGAATTGACAAGCTTAAGCATAAAGGAAAAGTAGTAGAGGAGGAGAAGGATATAGAAGCGGCATTGCAGGAACACTGGGATGAAATTAATGACCCACAGTGGGGGGCGGGGGAGCCACCTAGTGGTAGAGTAGAAGCAGGACCTGATAGGTGGGAACAGGAACTATGCAAGAGAATTGAGAGAATAGAAATTGAAATAGCAGTGGACAGATTGAAAGTAGGAAAATCCCCAGGGCCAGATGGGGTACTAAATGAGTTTATAAAGAAAGGTCCGGAAAAATTGTGGGAGAGTATGAAATTTCTGTTTAATTTGGTTATTGAAAGAAAGGAAGCCCCAAGAGAATGGAGGGAGCTGAAGATAGCATACATCCCAAAGAAAGGATCAGTGGATAGTCTAGATCAGTGCAGAGGGATAGCATTAGCCTCAAATATAGGAAAGATTTTTGCACTTGTAATGTACATGAGACTGGTGAGAGTTGTGGAGAGGGAGGGTTTCTTAGGAGAGATTCAGAATGGTTTCAGACCAGGCAGGAGGGTTGTCGATCATGTTTTTACATTATCACAGGTGCTGGAGATAGCAAGGAAAAGGAAAAGAAAGGTGTACATGGCCTTCCTTGATGTGCGGAAAGCGTACGACAGGGTTTGGAGAAATGCACTGTGGGCTAAAATGGAAGGGCTAGGCTTTGGAGGTGGCTTTATGGAAGTTTTAAAGGCTTTGTATGCAGATATAAATTGTAGTCTCAGTATAGGAGATGTGGAAACTCATGGGGCAAGGTTAGACATCGGGCTAAAACAAGGTTGTGTGTTATCACCGATTTTGTTTGCCATATACATGAGAGAACTGGGAACTGAGCTGATAGAGAGCAATAAAGGAGTAACAATAGGAGGAGAAAAGATACCAGGGTTGTTCTCTGCTGATGACATTATGTTAATGGCAGATACAGGTAGAGAGTTACACGATCTTTTGAGGATAGCAGGAGACTATGGAGAAAAGTGGAGATTAGAGTTTAGTGAGAAGAAAAGTCAGGTCATGGTCTTGGGGCAGAAGAGAAGGCAGGAGGAGAAATGGATGGTAGGGAAGTTTAGGATACCAGAGGGTCAAGAGAAAGTCATCAGAATTGGAGAGGGTGAGGAGTACGAATATTTAGGGGTGATCATTAAGGTCACAGGACAGGAATGTTTAAGTACCATGTTGAGAAAATCAGACAGAAGGTGAACAGAGCAAAAGGTATGATAAAGGTCACAGCAGGGAACAGCTTCAATAGATCATTCACAGGAAGGGTGCTGTGGGAACGTGTAGCCATACCTGGGATGTTGTATGGGATAGATGTAATAGCCATTAGTGAGAAGGATATTGAATGGATGGAGAAGGCACAGAGGGAGATGGGGAAATGGGTGCTTGGGGCACCACCGTGTGTAGCAACAGAGGCAGTGTTGGGAGAGTTGGGATGGTTACCAATAAGAGATAGAATAGCTAAGGCTCGGCTAGGCTACTGGGGATATTTGCAACAGGTGAATGAAGAAAGATGGTGTAGGAAGGCGTACATTGAGGCTGTCAGTGAAAAGACAAAATGGGTTCAAGAAATAGACAAGTTAGCTGAGAAATATGAGCTGAAAGGGCCAGATGAAATTGAAGTGCGTGGAAATCCTATATAGGAAAGGTGATCCAAGAGAAACATGTGGAGCAGTGGAAAAGAGGGGTTGAGGAAAAAAGCACATTGAAAGCATATAGAGCTGTAGACAAGCCAGTGAAGACTAAATGTTGGGATGGTAGCAAGGGTTCTAGACTGTTGTTTCAGGGCAGAGCAGGAGTGATCAATCTGGAGAAGAGGAAACAGAAGTGGACAAATGGGAGTGATGGGAAGTGCAGGGTGTGTAGGGAGGATGTGGATGAGACCATTGATCATATGATGACATGGTGTACAGGTTATAGAGCGCTTAGAGACCAGCTGTTTTTACAATGGAGAACAAGAGATGGGCAGTGTAAAAGCTTAGAGCAAGTAAGGGACATGGCAGAGAATGATAGGTTAGCATGGATACTAGGGTTGAAGGGCGATTTTCCAGGAAGTAGAGTTGGTTTAGAGTCAGTGAAAGGCTTCTTGGTGCAGTGCTGGGAGAGTAGGAATAATATCTTAGGATTAATCACGGAAGAGAATAGAGGACAAACTTAGCAAGGGAAGGGAGAAGGTAGCCCTTATTAGGGCTCCCATGACCCTGCCAGGTGGCAACATCAGCAGGGGCTGTGGGCATGCCGAGCGCAAAGTTGCGACAGTGGGATAGGGCTTGCTTGCTGTGCTGCTTTTTTTTTTTTTTTTTTTTTTTTTTTTTTTTTGGCCACCTGACTAGCTACTAAGCTAGCCAGGACCGCGGCAGATAAGCGGAGTGCCACAGAATATTATTATGAAGAAACTTTATTGACCTACATTTCGATTTCAAGATACATGTATGCTCAAATACTGACATACAAAGTAAGTGAACAATAGGAGTATTTCAGTCATAGGCCAACATCTACCACTGTATCTGCATATGTACATCAGCTGAATTGCAGACTCCAATAATCCATGTGCCAGTATACAAGAACAATGGCTTAATTGGCCTGTTAATAGCTGAATACACAAGTCACGCCCCAGTGGTTTTGTCTGATGTCCTGCAAGGGTGTGGGTATTTTACAAGGAAATACACTAGGAAATACACTGTACATTTTCCCTAAAAACTGATCACAGAAACCAGGAATACCCTTTGTATGAAAAATGCTGAAAAGAAAGTTTTTCAGTCACACTTAGTGCTTTACTTACTTAAATTATGAAATGCCCAGTCAATGGTGGAATACATACTTTATTCAAATTTATCAAAGTTTGCAGGACTTTTTATTGTTTTCTTCATGTTCACTCATGCATTTCACACACATACACTATTTATGCATAGTTGTCCAGCTTTATAAGGAAAGGGAGTTATATGCACTGTGCTAGAGCTGCAGTACAGAGTATATAATTGAATGTACATGTGCATGCTAAGTATCAAGAACAAAATTTATCGAGGAAATTCCAAGTAGCGCAAAAAAGTACCTCATCTATGGTTTGTTTGATGTTTTTGGGACATGGTCTCTTCCATCATCATACGTTATATCAGAAACTGCATAAAAGACCATACATTTATGAGACAAAAATTTTAATTGTCAAGTTTACCTCCTATTTGATGTGATTTGAGGGTTGTTAATTTTCTGGGGAAATAAATATGGGCAAATCCATTCTTCCTTCCTTCCTCTTGGTTGCTCTTTTTTTTGGTTTTTCTCGTTACGTTCTTCCCTTTAGCTTTGCCCATTGTTTCAATTGAGCCATTGGAGAGATGGGGACATTATGGATTGATTCCAGTAAGTTGTAAATGTTTTGTGTACAAAGGATGTTCCCAGTATTCGGTTAAATATTCTCCAAGGAGGATGATGTCTTTTAATGGAGAGACTTCCGCCTGTATTGGACCTTGGTTCTGCTTTGATTTTGGATGTCTTGCCATCATGCATTATAGAAATGGTAGAAGAGATATTCACTTCGGAGTAAGGATAGGCCTACTCTGAAAATGTTCAAACTTGGCAAGGTGAGAATGTTGCATATAGAAAGTTTGAAAGTAGGGTTCAATTGATTTGGCTCTTTGGTGGGGCTCATCATCCACTGAGGCTCAGTGATCATGCTGTATGACTCTTGCATGATGGAAGGTAATGCCAGCTTGATAACTTTTATAATTTACATTTGTGTTTTATTCTATTACATGGGTTGGATGTCCTGTACAGTGCTAGTCTGTCTGGGTGGATAAGTTGGGGGAAATGTCACATTCATAAACAATAACTGTGTTTTGAAAAAAAAAGTTATGTTGATGGTATGGATGTTACAGAATAGGTTAACTGGCCATAACAGGTAAGATAGTAATTAATTAGTTGCTTTTTATGGCAAAAATGAGGGATGATTAAACTTGGAAATATATCCAAACATGGAGACCTGTTACATACTGGTAATTACTGGTGGCTTACAAACTTTGTTCCTCACTATCCACATATCGTGGTAAGATTGTGAATCTGTATTATACTGCAATTGTACATGTATATAGTCACCTTAACACTTTCTACAGTGATTTTGTAAAATGTAATGACTTGTAGCTCATCTGTGTATATTTGTTACATTTTCAGAATCTGGGATTGCATGTGAAGTAGTGGCAGCTATAGATATTAACACTGTGGCAAATGAGGTCTACCAACACAACTTTCCACAGACAAAACTTATGGCTAGATCAATAGAGGTAGGTTGTTTTTGCAGATATGTGGCATATAAAGCCACCACACATGTTTCTGTTGTAGCGACAACATAAATGTATTTTGTACATATATATCATGTTACTCATTTGATGGAAAGGATTTTTTTTTTTATCTCAAAATGGAGTTCATTCTTTGTATTTGTCACAAGTAGAGCTTGTCTTGCTTTTGTTTGTGACTTGGACTTGATGCTGGATTGGTACAACATGAAAAACATTTTGTGTTTTGCAAGGTCACAAAGTGAGACAAAGAAGGCAATATTGTTCCCTGAGGCAGGCACATATTTCGTGTATGTGAATTAATGATGGCTTCTAATATGTGAACAAAGCTGTTTGACAGAACACATATAGCTGAACATACACTGTATATTTATGGCTGGCTGACTTGGGTCAACAATTACTGGAAGATTTTTGTGTCTCCCCCCCCCCCCCCCCCCCCATCCCCACCAAAATATAAAATATATGTATGCTGCTTTCTCCCATAATGGCACCTATCAGGGTTGAATACACCTATCAGGGTTGAATACAGGGATGGATTACAGCTATGTGTTATTGTATGTATTAACCCATTCAAACAACATCATTTCCTGTAGCACCGCCCCCCCCCCCCCCCACGTTGAATGTCAATTACCATCCCAAGCCAGTCAGCCATGTTGCCTTTACCTGAGCTACTGCCAACTTCAGATCCATCTCCCCCCATTGTCTGTATCAACTTGTGATAATCTTGCTGCATCTTACACTCAGAACAGGTCCAGTTCATCAAATTTTTTTGACGGTATGTTTGCCGTCACTCATTTTGCAGCCAATGCGAGCATTCATGTGCACATCAACACGCTGGGACTTAATGCTGATCATGGAAATGCAACTTAGTGAACAGGCTTCTGTCGGAAGTTGGGGGGATTTCTTTGTTGACATATTAATTTCAATCACACTAATGTGGAATGCAAAGCATTGCAGTTTAAGTTGTTTTTCAGTGTTGAAATTGTTGTATTTTATCTTAAAATTTAATAATTTAAGCATGTATCATTATAGGAGAAATACAAACAACCACTCCCATGTGTTTACTGTCTGAACTCGGTGCTTCTTGGTTGCAGAAGGCACTTGCCACAAGTGGCTCTGACATGCCTTTTGTAACCAAGAAGCATTTCGTGCAAACAGAAAACACCGGTCGTGGTGCTTTGTCTATATATCACATATTGATTTGATGTAAAACACCCAATTTTGTTGTGAGTAGGATTTTTTCATTGACCATTTGTTTGTTTATTGCACCATTAAAGAAGCCTAGATCTAAGCTGGCTGCTTTCATGATCCATGTCTGTCACTATGGAGATTTAATCAGTAACCTGGAAAAAAAGTAAAATTTAGAAGTTTAAAGAGTGCATTTATCCTATTATTGACATCTTTATGAGCCTTCATTCATACAGTCTGTGATGATCTAGGAGTTGGACAAGACAAGTCCAGACATGATCCTGATGAGTTTATATATGTTCATGTTGTGCCTTTATTCATTCAGTCTGTGACAGCCAAAGAGTTGGACAAGATGAGTCCTGACATGATCCTGATGAGTCCTCCATGCCAACCATTCACCAGGGTTGGAAAGCAGAAAGATGTTGAGGACATTCGGACCAAATCATTTTTCCATCTCTTGGAAGTTCTGCCAAAGTAATATAGCACTTTTTGCTTACTTTTACATTAGATATGACATGTCTTTGTTCTCTGTTCAGATACATGGTATGCAAGGCAACCTTTCTCTGTCAAGGATCAGTTTTGAAAAAAAAAAAAAAAAAATCCCCCAATTTTTTTTTTTTGATGGTTTTATGTTGAATGTGCCCCTCAGATACCCAGTTTGAATACCAGTGACCAAACATATATACATATCTAATTCTATATTTAGCCTTCAATAACAAATGTATGAGAACGGAAGAACCGTGATCATTTTTGAATAAAAGTGGACCTAACTTAGTTTTTATTATACAATAAAAGCACAAGATCAAGCTTATGAAGTTTTGACTGTGGCGACAGTTGGAAAAATTAATGATGTTCTTTTACATGCAGCGTATTTCAAGCATGTGCATATTTAAACAAATTCAATCACCAGCCTTTGTAATACATCGACATGACTGACATTGTGTGTCCTAATTTAGGTATGCTTTTATTTGCAGGCTGAAGAAAGTACCCAGTTATATTCTGTTGGAGAATGTAAAAGGTTTTGACGTATCACACACGCGTCATCGCTTCTTAGAAACACTTGCTGCTTGCAAATATCAAATACAGGTAATAGCTATTAACTTATTCTCAACTTTTGTCCTCTAAGAATGGTTGGAGGAAGGGGGTATCAGAGTTGCTGAAGAGATAACTCCTAGGAGACTGAGATAACTGCTGCTTTACATGTCAGCATGTGACATGTACATAATTGCCATCAATAAGTGTGCACGTTAAGACATTAAAAAGTTGGCTGGAGAGTTACAATATAATGGTCATGTCTGATGTGATATAAGGTTGGTCTGGCTTTATTGTGCAATGCACATCACTAAATTGTCAGGTGTAGCCTTGGCTGTTTGCACAGCCTTTTGATTCTTTGCACTTTATGCCGTGGATGAATGACTGTCAGTTTACCTTCCTGGGAACCATGCCCTTCTTTGACTGGCCAGCACTTGCTGAAGGTCAATATCATCTGCTTAAATGTTTTGTATAATTTCCACAGTTGTCTATAATAATAATAATAATAATAATAATAATAATAATAATAATAATAATAATAATAATAATAATAATAATAATAATAATAATAATAATAATAATAATAATAATAATAATAATAATAATAATAATAATAATAATAATAATAATAATAATAATAATAATAATAATAATAATAATAATAATAATAATAATAATAATAATAATAATAATAATAATAATAATTTGAGGGAGAAATGTAGATGAGGCTTGTCAAGGTTACATAGTGTAGGCCAGGAGCTTTGGCTTGGGTTGAGTGCTTAATCAGCACCAAAGAAAGCTGCATATTCAGTGCTAACAGGCAGAGGGATCTTATTCATCAACTGAACAGAGAAAACATTGTGTGGAAAATGTCAGAATGTGTTGTGCTTGTGCTACATTATAAAAAAAAAACTGTAAATCTGGTACCTAATGCACATGATTTGTTACAGGAGTTCTTATTGACGCCTCTCCAGTTTGGGGTGCCAAATTCAAGACTTAGATACTACCTTCTGGCCAAGAGGGCGCCACTGTGCTTCAACTTTGAAACCAGTGATACTGTGAGTATTGTCTTGGCTCCTAATCTCTTTTTAGCAAACCTGAAAAGTTTTAAGCCACTTCTTGTCAGCATCACTTGCCACAACTCCCGGCGTAACAATCATAATTAGTTTGAAAAAAAATAATTTTTTGTACGTCCAGGTGTAACAGTTACAATTAGTTTGGTCAAAAATTATGTGCCACACTTCAAGGTGATTGAGTCAACATAGTTTCAAAATGACAGTGAAAATTTAAAGAGGGCTTCTACAGGTCACTTGTAAGCCTAAGGTACTGAACCAGCCTGTCAAACTGTCTATAGGCTATGGATAGGGATTGTGCACAGCATTTACATTTAGCCTGTCCACCCTAGACCCCTGTTCTTTGGGAGCACTTCAAAATAGCGAAAGTAAAAGCAGCCCACAAGCCAGGAATACCCAAAAAGTACTGGTACCCCAGCCAAGGAAGACACCAGACCTGGACCTGGACCTGGACCTAGACCTTTGTATCCAGGCATGCTTTGTCTCTGTCACCAGTACCCTTGCCAGCACTTCTATGCGGTAAATCCATTGTTGAAGCATCCAGCATCTGGTGCGGGCAATTAAAGTTCAGATCTTCATGGGATGGGAGGGAGCCCCACCAAGTATGGACTGATATGTGAATAAAGGGTCTAGGACCCCTATTGGCAAGCCCTCCAGCAACTTGCCACAAACCTAGCTGCCAAACCTGTCTCAAAGATGCCTCCAGGCAAGAAGAAAAAGAGCAAACACAGGAGCCATATGGACTCAGGATCCACAAGGTACCTGTCCACATCATGATCCTTTACCAAGTCCTGGCCCAGGGTCTGGCTGATGAAGATCGCTGGTGAAGCCATGCAATGGCCAGCGTCCAGATGTACAAGGGAACACTCTGGTTCAGGTTCTTAGTAATCCTATAGTCAAGTGAGTCCCATAAAAGTGCATCTTTCCACCCATATAAAACTGTGCACATGAGCCCAAGCCAAAGAAGATCATTCACTTTAATGTTACAGTTAAACTTGTGGAGCATTCTCCAGCTCTGCAGCCTTTATCTGAAGCCTTTTGGCCTCCACATCCAAGCCTCATGAGGATGTCAGGGAGCCAGGTCTGAACTGTGACATTGGTGATGTAGATAACTGTACCAGGCATCCTCGTGAGGAAGGCCAAGTTGTTTCCAATAGTCAGTAGTTTTGCCTGCAGGGTCACTGTCACCCTAGCAACTGCTATCCAAGGATAGTAATTCAGAGATAGTGATAGACTGTTCAACACCTGATTCAGCAGTGTCTACTTCACCAGATAAGGTGTCTATGTTAGAGCCTGGACTCCAGCAAACATCACATGGTGCATGAGAAAGAAGCCTTGTAGAAGTGACCAGGCTGAAGAGGGTGAGGATGCAGGACATTCTTCATCAGCCCTCCTTCAGAGGACTAGTATAGGTAGAATTCTATACGTTCTCAAAGTCAGAAATTACACTGTTGAGCCCACAGGCTGTGTTGGTTGAACACTAGAAAGAGACCAACAAGCTGGTTGTACCCTTTTCCACATTTGTATTGTACCCTGAAGTACATTTAACTCTGTCAGTGCCAATCAGATCTAATGTTGATCTACTTAAGTCAGAAAAGTCTGAATTATCATTAGAATCCCAGATTGGTATTCCTTGTAAAAAGACCTTTCATGCAAGCACCAGCATGCCTATAGTTCCAACTTTTCTCAGCACATATTGGGCGCATTGCACCGAGAAAAGCTGTTGACTCAGTTCAAAATTTAGCACTGAAGGGGTTAAGCTAAGTTACATGGTGGCTTTCATAGGAGGTCTGTTGGTCTGGGTCATTCCGCCTTACCCCTAGCTATTTAGAAACACAGAAATTTGGGGCATGTGCAATATTTTATGCCAAGTAGGTTATGATCACACAATAAGTAGGTAAAGGGCTAGAGTTTGTACTGACATACCTTGGTGGTATTCTGCCTGGAGGTCCAAACCATATTAGTGTTATATGTTTAGCCATTCCACAATCCTCAGCATGAATGGAAGGGAAAGAAAAAAAAAGGAATAAAAAATTGTGGATTTTTGGTCCATGGGTCCCACCAAGAAAAAAGTATATTGAAAGTTGGAGTAATCAGTTGTAGAAAGAAATCTTACAATTCCAATATGTCTCCCCTCTATCCAGGGAGGCTTAAGTAAAAGTATCAACATTCTGAACCATCTGCATATCTGTGTTATGTCTTTGTTATTTCTTTGATGGTTTTGTTCTTGCAATGACTGAGTACACAGTGCTAATACCATATTGGTCTTACTAAATGCAAATGCTCTGATAAGGGCACATCCCTCATTTCCTGAAGAAGAAAAACATGACTGTCCATTCTTTGATAAAAGCATTGATTATGGTGATGCTTAATTCTAGATCTTTTTTCAACCATATTTCCTGATTTTTCTTTTTCTTTGTTTTTCAAAATGCTCTGGCATTTAATGGGATCAGAATTGATAAAACTGTTGATTACAATAATGTAGAACAATTATGCACTTTGTACCCTAGTTAACATACATGTTTTGGTTATTCATTAGGATGCTAACGTTTTTTGAAATCAGTGATTTGATGCCAGTTTGTAAATCTGTTATAAGTTGTACATCTGCTGTATTGTAGGTTCGAGAAGATGTTCCAGATTGTGTATTGCCATTTATGCTACACCGGATCAACTGTTGTAGAGACAAACCACAACTGCGAATTTCATCATCAGATAAAGAACACGAAACTGAAAAGCAAACAGTGACTGTTACAGCATCAGATGGAAAGTATGCCAGTCGGGGAGAAGAAAATAAGGACAAGAGTAGTTTGAATGTAAATATTACTGCAGCTGCATCAGATCCGAACCATTGTTCAAGTTCATTGCAAGGTTCAACTGAAAATGTGTCGTCTAACTCATGCATAGACCCAATAGTGACTGAAAATAAGTGTGTGGCTGACTTGACCACTGTCAGCCAATCAGAAGGACCCTTGTATCTCAGGTACCAACATTTATGTAGACCTGTCAGTCAATATCTGCAAAATGAACCAGAAGAATATTTTGAACAGTATGCATTTCCAGAAAAGTTCTACAAGACATTTTGGGTAATGGACATTGTAAAACCAGATGCTCAGAATTCATGTTGCTTCACAAAAAGGTAAGATATTGGCCAACTTATATGTGCATGTGCCAGGAACAATATGTACTTTCCAGTCTCGTTCAACTCAGACAAGTTTTAGTGCTGTGTTGCTGAACAATGTAGGGTGAAGAAATAAAAAGGCAGGTTTTATGAACAAATCATTTTGTATGCAATAAAAATATATATGTAAGTGTGCAAGTTCCCAATAGAAAGACTTTTTAAAATACCAGTAATTTTTAATTATTAGGATTATATTTAAGGAACTCAATGAGGACTTGTTTGCCTTGAGTTAAAATCAGTATACAACATTTACCTCTGTAGCAATGACAATGCTTATACATTGATTGTTATACAAAGGTGTCTACCTTAACAGCAGCTATGAAAGCCTTAAAGGTAGTGTCCTGAACAATATCTTTTTATTTTATACATATACTTTAATTTAGTAACAGCAAAATGTTGAAAGAAAACAATTCTTGAATTTTGAAACCAGAGCACTCGAGGAACTCAGCTGACTCTGCCTTATGTTTAAATGAACCCTTTCTCACTCAAAATGTACAGAAGTTGCCAGTATGTAAATTATCGTCTGTGTTAATGTTTTTACTTAAATTCTGTATCAATTGAATATATTTTTGCTGAGAACTGCACATAAGATAGGTCATGATGGCACGCTAGGTCAATAGCTGTCCATCACGTGGGTTGGATGATGTGCGCCCAACCCATGCCAAGTCCTGGTCCAGGTAGAAATATATTGAGCTAACAGTTTGTCTTGACATGGGGTAGGTGCTAAGCACTCAGCCCACACCAAGGAAAGCTGTTGACATAGGGTCAACAGCAAGTAGGACACAAGATCATATTCTGTAGCATTTGTAGTCAGTGAAGACAGGTTTCAGCTGTATTTTATTTTCAATGTACCTAGATATGCACATCACATGGAGGGCTCTGGTTCTGTGTTACAAATGGCTAACGATGTGGACTCTCAGAAGAGAAGGGGAATGGACAAGGTATGAGGGCTGAACAAAGCCTTTTTTATTGATCAAATTGTAAGATTATAGACACCTGAAACTCTTTAAATGATACCTATAAATGTCAAATTTTGTGACTGCAACTTAAATAAAAAACAAACAAAAAACCCCAACAAAATCTGATAATGTGCTTCATGAGTTTTTATTAACAATATGAGGAATGTTTTTTGATAAAGCATCAGGTCAGTGATTTGTAATTATTTGTTAGAAATACACAAACCCAAATTAAGTATCTTTACACTGACTCCAAACTTTCAGAAAAAAATTATCAAATTAATGAAAATGAATGCCTTAGTACACATATGTAACAGCTTTCTGCGTACACTGATTCTATCATATTAGGAGAGCCTTGCTGTGCGATGAAATCGCCTATGGCAATGTGTCATACATGATCCCTGTAATACTGGGAGTTTGAATACAGTGCAGATATGTTGATGTGAGGTGGCTTACATCTGGTGAGAGGGCTATATAAGTGGGCAATACATGTACAGGTTTCTTATGTCGAACAAAAAAAGAGGGCATGATGTTATTTGTCAACAGACAAGTATGCTGATAACAGGCAACAGGTCTGTCACTTTTTGTTGTACACTGTATTGCTTTTTACCTCAGCTGACTTGTCAGTCAGCTGAGGTTTTGTGAGGGTCCGTCGTCCGTCCGTCGTCCGCAATTCACATTTTCGACTTCTTCTCAAAAACCGTCAGCCAGATCCACTTTAAACTTGGTGGAGATGTGCCTTGGGTGGGTCTCTACCAAGTTTGTTCAAACAGTCATGGTCCAATGATTTTTGGATTGTTACCTCAGCTGACTTGTCAGTCAGCTGAGGTTTTGTGAGGGTCTGTCGTCCGTTGTCCGTCCGTCGTCCGTCCGTCCGTCCGTCCGTCCGTCGTCCGTCCGTCGTCCGTCGTCCACAATTCACATTTTTGACTTCTTCTCAAAAACCGTCAGCCAGATTCACTTCAAACTTGGTGGGAATGTGCCTTGGGTGGATCTCTACCAAGTTTGTTCAAATGGTCGCGATCCAGTGATTTTTCGATTTTTAATGAATTTTTTTGTTCTTTTTTGGGTAAATCTTAAAAAATCTTCTTCTCCAAAACCGCTCACCCAATTGCTTTGATATCACACAGGAACACTCCCTGGGACTCCTAGTTCTTAATTTGTTCACCAGGTGGCGCTGCAATTTTTTCTTAAATTTTTTATGAATTTTTGTGTGTTATAGCTATTTTCGACTTCTTCTCCAGAACCGTCACTCAGATTAAGCTAAAACATAGTGGATATGTTCCTTGTAGAAGGGTCAAACAAAGTTGTTCACTATGTGGGAATGCTGCGGATTCCTGATTTTTAACGATTTTTTCAATTCGGGTACTTGTCCTTCAATGCAGCTTTCCTATTGATTACTATGGAAGTCAATGGGCATTTTAATGCTAATTCACATTTTCTACTTCTCCAAAACCGTCATCCAGATTAACTTCAAACTTGGTGGCAATGTATCTTGGGTGGGTTTCTACCAATTTTGTTCAAATAGTCATGCTCCAGTGATTTTTGGATTTTTAATGAATTTTTTTGTTTTGTTTTTTTGGACAAATCTTAAAAAATCTTCTTCTCCGAAACTGCGTACCCAATTGCTTTGATATCGTACATAGACACTCCCGGGGACACCTAGTTCCCAATTTGTTCACCAGGTGGCGCTGCAATTTTTTTAGGAATTTTTTGTATGGTTTTGCTATTTTTCACTTGTTGTCAGAACAGTCCCTCAGATTAAGCTGAGATGTGATGGATATGTTGTCGTGGAAGGGTCAAACAGTTGTTTACTAGGTGGCACTGCTTTGGATTCCTGATTTTTAAGGATTTTCAATTCGAATACTTATCGTTCAATGCAGCTTTCCAATTGATTACTATGTAAGTCAATGGGCATTCTAATGCTAATTCACAGGACAACTGACACAAAATTTACTGTTTACTTGATAACTTGAGATCTGTTTTGAGTTAGCTACACATGTTAATTATTCTGTATGAAGGTCATGCTGAGACAGTACATGAATGACCTTGACCTCGTTTGCGGGGTCACAGTGCAACATACATGAATTTTACTCTTCATTATAACTTGAGAACTACTTGAACTTTGATGTTGCACATGTAAGTGTTCTTCTGTAAAGTTCAGACTTACTCAGAACATGGTGTCCTTGATCCTTTCCCAAGTTCATAGATCTGCAAGTGTGATGAATGTCAAGATCAGCTGAGGCACGGGCTGTTCACACAGCCCTCTTGTTAATGAATTTTTTTGTTCTTTTTTGGGTAAATCTTAAAAAATCTTCTTCTCCAAAACCGCTCACCCGATTCCTTTGATATCACATAGGAACACTCCCTGGGACTCCTAGTTCTTAATTTGTTCACCAGGTGAAGCTGTAATTTTTTTCTAATTTTTTATGAATTTTTGTGTGTTATAGCTATTTTCGACTTCTTCTCCAGAACCGTCACTCAGATTAAGCTGAAACATGGTGGATATGTTTCTTATGGAAGGGCCAAACAAAGTTGTTCACTATGTGGGAATGCTGCGGATTCCTGATTTTTAATGATTTTTTCAATTCGGCTCCCATGGGGTAAATGCACCTTTCCTATTGATTACCATGTAAGTCAATGGGCATTCTAATGCTAATTTACATTTTCGACTTCTTCTCCAAAACCGTCATCCAGATTTACTTCAAACTTGGTGGCAATGTACCTTGGGTGAGTGTCTACCAGGTTTGTTCCAATGGTCATGTTCCAATGAATTTTGGATTTTTTTATGATTTTTTTTCTAAAATCTCAACAAAGGTTTTAATAGGAAAGTTTAACATGGGAATTTCTTGTAATGGTCATAACTTAAATAATATTAGCCAGATTTACTTCAAACTTGGTGGGGATGTGCCTTGGGTGGATCTCTACCAAGTGTGTCCAAATGGTCACGCTCTATTGATTTTTGGATTTTTTATGAATTTTTTTGTTCTTTTTTGGGGCAAACCTTTAAAATTCTTCTCCTCTGAAACCGCTCACCCAAATGCTTTGATATCGTACATAGACACTCCCGGGGACACCTAGTTCCCAATTTGTTCACCAGGTGGCGCTGCAATTTTTTTATGAATTTTTTGTATGGTTTTGCTATTTTTCACTTGTTCTCAGAACCGTCCCTCAGATTAAGCAGACATGTGATGGATATGTTGTTGTGGAAGGGTCAAATAGTTGTTTACTCTGTGGCACTGCTTTGGATTTCTGATTTTTAAGGATTTTCAATTTGGGTACTTATCGTTTAATGCAGCTTTCCTATTGATTACTATGTAAGTCAATGGGCATTCTAATGCTAATTCACAGGACAACTGAGACGAAATTTACTGTTTACTTGATAACTTGTGATCTGTTTTGAGTTAGCTACACATGTTAATTATTCTGTATGAAGGTCATGCTGAGACAGTACATGAATGACCTTGACCTCGTTTGCGGGGTCACAGTGCAACATACATGAATTTTACTCTTCATTATAACTTGAGAACTACTTGAACTTTGATGTTGCACATGTAAGTGTTCTTCTGTAAAGTTCAGACTTACTCAGAACATGGTGTCCTTGATCCTTTCCCAAGTTCATAGATCTGCAAGTGTGATGAATGTCGAGATCAGCTGAGGCACGGGCTGTTCACACAGCCCTCTTGTTATTGCTGCAAATGGATATACAAAAACAAAATAACTATTAGTATATCATTACAAACATATAAGTACATATACATGTGATGGGTTTTCAGTTGGAGGAAAAAACACCAAGGAGTTTTTATTTCCTCCTAGCTTAGAGAGTGCTGGACTAATTACATGTGTAGATATACATGTATACTCAGACTCTAAAGGGTATATACAAAGCACGTTAAGTTAGAGGTCATCGAGTAAATACAGTTTCATGTGTTTCTTGAACATATATACAGTAAAACCTCCCTATACCGTACACCTTTGGGACCGGAAAAACAGTGTTCGGTTTAGGGAGGTTTGCTTACATTCGAAGTTCATACATATTTGGGACCAAGAAACGGTGTTCAGTATAGAGAGGTGTTCAGTTAGAGAGGTTTTACTGCATATGTAAATATATATCAAAGATAACCTTTGATTATAAATGGGTATGTTTCTTCTTAAGAAGATACATTAAAAAAATTAATGAAAATTTGCCCAAATTGATACTAAATTTATCAATGTAAAAGTTTTGAAGTTGTATTAGACTGAATTGATCTTGACAGTACATAGTAGCATGGCTGAGCAGTCCATATTTCAGGTCTCTTGTAATCTGTGTGTGCCTTGGTGAGAACTGGTGGTGTATATGTAGTTACTCAAACTGGTGGGTGGTGTACATGTACTTCCTCAAACTGGTGGTGTTTATGTACTTGCTCAAAGTGTTGGTGTATATGTACTTACTCAAAGTGGTGGTGTATATGTACTTCCTCAAACTGGTGGTGTATATGTACTTGCTCAAACTGGTGGTGTATATGTACTTGCTCAAACTGTTGGTGTATATGTACTTGCTCAAAGTGGTGGTGTATATGTACTTACTCAAAGTGGTGGTGTATATGTACTTGCTCAAAGTGGTGGTGTATATGCACTTGCTCAAAGTGGTGGTGTATATGTACTTGCTCAAAGTGGTGGTGTATATGTACTTCCTCAAAGTAGTGGTGTATATATGTACTTACTCAAAGTGGTGGTGTATATGTACTTACTCAAAGTGGTGGTGTATATGTACTTACTCAAAGTGGTGGTGTATATGTACTTGCTCAAACTGGTGGTATATATGTACTTACTCAAAGTGGTGGTGTATATGTACTTTCTCAAAGTGGTGGTGTATATGTACTTACTCAAAGTGGTGGTGTATATGTACTTGCTCAAAGTGGTGGTGTATATGTACTTGCTCAAAGTGGTGGTGTGTATGTACTTGCTCAAAGTGGTGGTGTATATGTACTTTCTCAAAGTGGTGGTGTATATGTACTTGCTCAAAGTGGTGGTGTATGTGTATATGTACTTGCTCAAAGTGGTGGTGTATGTGTACATGTACTTGCTCAAAGTGGCAGTGCTAAAACTGGGAACTGACACAAATGAATAGACTGAGGACACAGTCAGCATAGGGCTCATGCAAAACTTGAAAATCTGGAATCTTAGAACTGCCTGTTCAAGGTCTTGAAAAGGTTTTGGATTTCGTTATGTAGTCTTGTAAAAGACTTGAATTTTTTTTTGGGGGGGGGGGTGTTAAATGCACACAGAAATAACATGTGCATTGGTAAAAAGATGTCGCCTGTATCATGATAGTTTGTTTTGGTTGCTAAAGCAGCAGCTGTGTAGGATGTTTGTGGTGCAGAGCTTTGTGTGCACTGGCCTATTCTTGTATCTTTTGGTCAAAAACACTGAAATGTGAGTTTGGATTTGTGGGAATATTTTTTTCAGTAAAGTGCTTGAAAAAGTCCAGAATTTTTTGGTGTTCCCCTGCTGTATGAACCTATGTTAGCAATTATGTACTCTTTGATTTAACAGAAATAGTTTCATCAATTTTACCCAAATACCTGCAGTATGTAAAATATGTTACTTAGATCCAGATGTTTGTGAATTTACTACAAAACACAAGAGTATACTATTTCAAGTTCAAGCAAGTGCTCTAGTTCAGGAGACCAGTCTCATTAGACGTCTAATTCTAATTTACTACAACATGTCCACGGGTATCCACTGCATATAAATTGAAACATTTGTGTTGCTCGATTTAGTACAGTTTGATGTCAGTTCTTGTAAAATTTATGAACTAATCCATGTCATGAGGTTCAGAACGGTGGCAGGGTCTTTTTTTTTTTTTTTTTTTTTTTTTTGTGGATACATGGATAAAATGTGTCACAAAAGACTTGTCCCTGCAGGATTTCCTGTACTGATTGAGTCCAGTGGTTTACTACCTACTCCAGATATTTTGAAAGCAGTGACTGTAACCCAGGGGATCTAAAGTTCAGGAGTTATAAAGTGCACAATTGGTTTTCACATATGGACTTGTCAAGATCAAAATGGCATGAAACAATGTCTGTTTGATGATATTTCTCTTTCGTGTTTGACGTTTGTGCTTCATACTTTCGACATATTTTAGACATTGTACCTTGGACTAGTTCTTATAAATAGAGTGCTCTCTCTGGGTTGTGAAAATGCATATAGGTGGAACCACCCAGAGTTTCCTTCACCCAGGAAACAAAAAAAAAGGTTATACATTTGTACCATGAATAGTGTTTAATTTGACATACATGTACTAAGGGTCTTAGTTGTACGATTTCTATGATTTATGTATTATTTTTAGCAATGAAAAGCAATACAATGCAAAGTCTGCCAGACTTGCCTGTTTTGAATTCATGTCCTATTACTAAGGACAAGTTACATTTGAATCAGGGCAAGGTAAAATTTCAAATACATACCCTTAAGGAAAGTGAAAGTTGAGCTCTGGCTAGTAGGATATGAATGGATGGAAGTGTAAGTTACACCGGGGCACAAATTAGTACACGTCAACATTATAACTTGTACCTGAGGACAAGAGCAGAAAGGGAATCTTTGGAGTTTGGGTCCGGCAGTCTCTTCTCATTTGATGGCAGTCTCCTGCTTTTTGTCTTACTGTTGTGGTTTTTCAATCGAAATTCAGCCTATTTCAGACAAACTCACCCATGA